>JAHLMG010000002.1:1200000-2400000 GCA_019914985.1 Auriscalpium microsporum
ATCGCGATTTGCGTCGATTGAGCAAGAGCGCGTTTGTTTTGAGTCGCTCTTCGAAGAGCAGGAGGTCGCGGTGCGTAGTCTGGTCGTTTGGGGGGGAAAAGGAGGACTTGTCGGCGAAAAAGGCCGACTTCCTGGGCATGAGCGACTGCGGTGGGCACACTGAGGCTGAGCGAGACAGATATACGGAGACGCAGCGAGGCTGAAGCGTGCAGCTAACGGACGCAGACCGGGCCGCGACGCCCCGCGCGACTCGGACTCCTTCCCCAGACTCGCCGTCGGACATGCGGTCTCCGCGCGCCAACGTTGTCATACCGCCTGCCAGTGAGCCTCCTCCGGCGGCCGGCCTGCAGAATCATCGGCTCGACTTACAGCATTCGTGGGCATCGAGCTCGCACGCTCATGGCCGTCACGGCGTCATGGTGATTCGACAACGCCCGAGTCCATCCAATTCTCCCTCCGCCAGCGCTGCGCTATACTTAAGACGCCCTGATACCCCTCTCACAATGACACACAATCCCCTTGACCATGGCCACCGAACACTCCCTCCCCACCCCGGCAGCCGTGGCCATTATCGTCCTCCTGCTCCTTGTCGCGCGGTGGTTCAGAGCCCGAGATCGCCTGGTGTGTACACCCCAAATCATGAGCGTGGGATGGCAATTTCACGCCCGCATAGCTGCTTGATATCCCAACTGTGGGGTATTCGGCGCCCTTGCTATCCTACATCTCTGCTATTCGATATTTATTCCGAAGCAAGGAGATCCTAGATGAAGGGTACGCAAAGGTATTCTCCTTGTTACCGACCTAGTGAATGGCCTTCTTATTCCATGCACGCAGTACAAGCCGGGCGTCTTCAAGATCCCGATGCTCAACCACTGGGAGGTCATTGCCACGGGCCCTCAGCTCATCGAGGACATGCGCAAGGCCCCAGATAATGTCCTGTCCTTCGACGCTGCCGTCGCGCAGGTGCCCTTCCTCGAAATATCCGAGCGATCGTGAGACTGATACTCACACATCCTCAGACGCTGCAGGTCGACTACACGCTCGGACCAGAAATCCGCCACGACCCATATCACATTCTTATCATTCGCTCGCAGCTCACGCGTGGTCTTTCGGGGATACTGGCGGATGTGCGCGAGGAGCTCGTCACTGCCTTTGACGAGTTGATCCCGGCAAAAAACAGTGAGCGTGGCCTTCTATAGCTTTACTGGACCTCACCCGTCTTTCTTCTTCAGCTTGGGTGAAGGTTAATGACGTGCAAGATACCCTAAGAAAGATTGTTTGCAGAACAAGCAATCGAGTGTTTGTGGGAGCGCCTTTATGTCCGTGCGAGCTCTGCCTGCTCTGTCGGCCGGATCTTACTTCCCGTTGCCCAGGCCGGAATGAAGATTATCAGCAACTTAACATCGACTTCACGATAGATGTCGTGAAGGCCGCCTTAGTTATCAATCTGTTCCCCGACTTCCTCAAACCGTGAGAGCTTTCACACTAGCGTCCCCCTATCGCTCACAACCCTTCGCAGAGTTGTCGCGAAATTCGTCACAAACATCCCGTCACAGCTGCGGCGACAGATCAAACACGTCTCACCCGTTATCGAGGAGCGGCGGAAGTTGTTCCAAGAGCACGGAGGCGTCTACCGGGAGGACCGGCCTGTACGTCACTTCCCATAAAATCACTGTCGTGATATCAATTGACGCATGTGCAGAATGACATGCTCACATGGTTCATGAGCGAAGCCAAGGGCATCGAGCAGACCACGCAACAGCTGGCCCTGCGGCTTCTCACGGTCAACTTCGCTGCCATTCACACCTCCTCGCTCGTGCGTCTCTCTCCTCCTTCAGTGATACATACGCTAACGCATGGGGATACCCAGAGCTTCACCCACGCGCTCTACCACCTCGCTGCGAACCCACAGTACATCCAGCCACTGCGCGACGAGGTCGAGACAGTGCTCGCCGCGGAGGGCTGGACGAAGGCCGCGCTCGGTAAGATGCGCAAGGTCGACAGCTTTATGCGCGAGTCGCAGCGGCTCAACGGGCTCGGGCTCGGTGCGTCCTTTCACCTTTACCTTTGCCTCTTCCGCCTCCCCTCCGCCCAGCTGACCCGTTGCCCGCAGTGAGCATGACGCGCCTCGTCCTGCAGCCCTTCACCTTCTCCACCGGCGTCACGCTCCCTCCTGGCACCGTCCTCTCCTGTGCGTCCGCGGGCACGCACACAGACGAGACGCACTACGCGCAGGCAGACACGTTCGCGCCGTTCCGCTTCGCGGAGATGCGCGACGTCGAGGCGACGAGGCACCACCTCGTGTCGACGCAGCACGACTTCCTTGCGTTTGGGCACGGACGGCATGCATGGTCAGTACTCTTTTGCTTGTCTGTCATGTACGCGTGGAGCCTGATGAGCGGGCAGCCCGGGCAGGTTTTTCGCGGCGAGCGAGCTCAAGGCGATGCTTGCCCACCTTGTCCTTACATATGATGTCAAATTTGAGGATGGCCAGGGCTTCCCGCCGAATATGTTCGTGGGCTCGTCCTGTCTCCCGGGAAAAGCAAATGTCCTGTTCCGAAAGCGCCAGGTTTAAGTTCGCAGTCACATCTTCACACTTTACAGTATATTTATCTCTCATGTATGTATATGTACACACGTATCATGTAGTCTGATCAATGAAAACCGGTCACATACAGCGCTATATGGTACAATTCTGCGATCGTACAGAGGTGATACTACGGAGACCAAGGCTGCGAACAAAAGTACTGAAAGGAGAAGTGGATGGATGGACATGCAGGGACTAGAATGTGGATCGTGCGAGGTGGGACCATGACAAGAAAAGAAGTGATGAAAATGCGGATGGAAGGATTACGAAGGAAGGATAAAGGTATGCGTCTGTCTCGTTGAATCAAAACGTTGATTCGAAGCGAGATGGCACGACACTTTTTAGGCAAACCGGACCTTCTCGCCAGGACGGCCCTCGGACAACAGCACAACGGCCTGAATTGGATGTCAGCGAGGAGAACAAATTCGTGACTGGCTTTCGACACTCACGTATTTGCCGCTGATTTTCCAGCCGTCTTCCTCGTTGTCGAGCTTCTCCGCGAGCTCGTCGCTCTCGAGACCGACCACTACGTCGCTCTTGATCGTGCGCAGCGAGCAGATCTTTGGTGCACCCGCCGCACTCGCCATGGGACCGATGGCGACGTCGAATGGCGTCGATGCCGGTGCAGCGCAGTCGTACGTCAGCTTGCGGTGGTTCAGGTCGCCCTTGAAGAAGACGAGATCCGAACGCGACAGGTGCAGGAAGAGATCGGGAGCTTCACTGTGGAGGTCCCAGAAGGTATACCCGGTGCACCAGAAGGGATGCTGCTCGTACACCCACTTGCCCTCGCGCTCGTATTGCTGGAAAGGCCGTTAAATTCTAGGTGCCTGGCAGCAGGGGACGGCACTCACCTTCCAGCGCTGACCAAGACGACGCAGCGACTCGCGCTCTTGCTCGGTCACATTGGGGAAGAGGTGGCCGTACACCATGGTGTTGAGCAGCCACTCCCAGTCCTTTTTGGTGACATCAGAGACGAACCACGCGAATCGCTTGCCGTGGAAACGGATCTGCGTCGCGAGGCCGCTCTGAATGAGGAAGTCGGCTACAAAAAAAGGCGTATCGCATAAGTTACGACATGAAACACACGCGTGACGTCATACCGTAGACGCAGTCGCAGTAAAGCTCGAAACCCGCGTTATCGAGAACAAAGTCAATGCGCCCGCCTGTCTTATGGCGCAACTCTCGGACGGTATCCCAGACCTGGGGGAGGTGGTTGCCCAGGATGTTCTTCTCGGTCGCGGCGAGGTGCTCGCCGCCGGTCGACTGAAGAGACTTGATCTGCTCCTCCGTCATGTTGATGAGCAGCGACAGGTCGGTGGAGTTCCCCCAGAGGCAGACTAGCGCGCACCCGGTGATAAGCATATATGCGCCACTATCAAAGATCGACGAACCTTGCGTGAGCTCTAGGAACATCAGGCGCTCAGCCTCGAGCCGTTCAGCCGGCGACAAGTGCTCGCCGAGGGAGAAAGGCTCAGCAAAGCGCATGGAAAGCTCAAAGACGGCGTCTGATGAGCGCGAGAAGGTATCGCACTGTATGTTCAAATAAGTAAAGCCATAAGAGCGAGAGAATGGCAGGACGAGACCTTCTGCCTGTAAAAAACGTCGTAGTCGGCCCAGTGCTTGGACACGCTAAACGCCTCATGGAGGCGGCGGTACTTGTACGCCTCGGCAAAAAGCCATGGCGCGTTCATGAAGTCCTTCCCTGATGAGGGTTCGTCACCGCGGTCTAGCAGAACTAGAAAACGTAATGTACCTTGGAAGTACTTTGCGATCTCTTTGTTCCACAAGGCAACGTCGGCCTCGCCATCGTCAATAATGGGACGCAACTTGGCGTTGCCGGAGAGATCGGTCATAAGGACGTCCATGCGCTCGATGCACTGGACGAGGTCGACAACCTTGTCCTCCGACGACTGCTCGTTGAGGGTGCGGAAGGTGTCGTCGATGGCCTTGCCGAGGATGGTCGGGAGGCGGACACCCATGGTAGCGTGAGCAAAGGAGTACTCATGGTAGCCCCGGTACGCCGGCCACGGCGGGTTGTTGGGATCGATCTGGAAAAGATGTGAGAGAATGTGGGCGGGGAGAAGGAAGAGGCACGCACGCGGGTGGGAGTGCGCGGCCATGGACCTTTGATATCCTTCTTGGAGGGTAGATGGCCGAGGTGAAGGGTGACCTTGGAGGGTGCAGAGTGACCTGCGGGGCCGGTGTTAGGCTGTGCGCTGACGGGGAGCTTTACGCCGTTGGCGGACATGGCTGGGGGCTGTGGGGGGAGTTGAAGACGCTTTAGTGAGTCGTCGCCGTGGTCAGAGGGAGACGGCGTAGGAGGGAAGTATTCGAAGTTTGGAGAGTCAAAGTCTGAGGAAGACATGTGGGCGTAGCGTGAATGGACTGAGACGGGGGACAAGCTGGTACTTACGCACCGCTCGTTCTTTTATATGGTCGTAAGCAACAACGAAAAAAAAACGGTAGGCCAGTTTCCGAGACGTCCAGCTTAAATAGGCAGGTGGAGTGACGTCAGGCGTTTGTGGCAAGATCCCGGCCAATCCGAAAGTCGCCCTGGCCCGATGCGTCGACGTGGCCCAGCCGCGGTGGTCTGCGCGGGCATCGCACGCGCCGACGCGCTCGCCGCCGCCGTCGGGACAGCCCGTCCACGCCATCGTCGTCGTCGGTGGCCATCGATGGGCCCGCCACTGCGCCACGTAAGCGCAGACATGCGACGCCGATAACACCGTCTTGTTTTCGACGGTAATGATCCGTTTCCGGCTGACCGTGCTCTCGTTTCCTCGGCCCCTTTCTTTTCTTCGCGACTCGGACGCCCGCCGTTCCAGAATACGATGCAACGGCAAGTCTCCTCCCCCGCCCCACCCAACTCCACCCCCATATTTTGCCGCCAGTGCTTCATCTTAACGATCATCGTAAACGCTTGACGCGCCCGCACGTGAATCGATTTCAACGAGTCCGACTCGTCGTCGACTACACTCCCACACACGTGTCTCCCTCGGCATCCGTACACTTCGTATCGTCGCATCGCATCTTCAGACACGCTTTCACTAGTGCGGCGTCTGCAGATTCATCAGACCCCTGTTGATGCCTTGACTCCTAAGGTTCATGTCCCCCTTATCTTCCTTTCATGCCGTGCCTATGGCCACTCATACGTCTCAGATAGTCGGGCGTCTCCCGCCTACCGCCGCTGTCCTTCCTTCTGCGGCGAATCGCATCACCAGCTGCTTCATTCAACTTACGCCCGAAGCCCCTCCACCGCACACGCTGCTTCAGTGCCTCCGGAGCGTTGTGCGTTAGAGCACAACGTGTTCCCCTCGTGTGGCCAATATGCCCGTGTTCTCTTTCCCAGAACCTGCTTAAGCCCACCAGACACTATCTCTGCGCCCCATTGCCTAAGCGACGCTCGCTTTTCTTCCCTTGCTTTGACCCCCGGTCTCCAGCTGACTGCGGATTCCGTCCCTCTTCCCCCGAATTTCGCCTTTCATCCACTTCTGCTCGCAATATGCCCGGCGAAGTAAAGTTCAATTCCTACGGCATTCCTTACGTCGTCGAATTTGCCAATGTGTCCATCTGGCCGCGGCCTCCGATGCGCTGGGCCGACAGCGCCAGCGCCGTGCCGGGCAAGGTTTTGTCCCCGCTGACTCGGTCAAACACAATGCCAAACCCGCAGACGAACAAACCGCTGCCGTCTCTGCCAGGCGAGAAGCGCGGACGCAGCAAGTCGCTGAAGATATTCCGCGCCAACACGAGTGCGCCGGGTGTGGAGAAGGAGCGCGAGGAAGAAGCGCCGCCGAGGCGCCCGGCAGTGAGGCGGAATACCTCGACGCTCACCATGGGCGCGCCGTATGCCGCGCACCGCCACGCGAAGGTTTTCGACATACCCACCCCACCTCCATCTTCGTCGCCGGTTTCCAGCTCGCAGTCGACCCTGGTCGACCTCCACTTCGACCCGGAGATCGAGGGCGACCTCGAGGCTGCCGACACAGACGCCGTCGCAGACCCCTTGTCCACCCCGACGGGCAGCGACTTCCACCTCCGATCCGGCGGACTTTTTGTCGAGCTGCCACCAAGCACCCACCCCTCTTCTTCTTCTGCCACGCCGCTACCATCGACACCAGACATCGCGCACGAGCGCAAGCTGCACAAGATCAGCAGGAAGATCGCCAAAGCCGTGCTCGCGGCCGGCATGGACACACCTGCGAGCGAGAATGCGCAGACTCAGTCGCATGAGCAGAGCGCAGGCTCTGCGAAGGGCAAGGGGGAGGCATTGTTTGCAGGCACGTATGGACAGGTGCGGGCCGCCTTCCGCAGTGCAGGGCTTGTGACGACGCCGTGTGAAGAGGACGGGCTCGCGGATGGTGCGTGCATCTTTCACTCTCACATCCCTCATCTCAGCCTCATACCCTTCCTCGTTTTTTTGCATACCTTACTGACTACTTCTCGGCATTCAGCCACGCGCTTGGGCGCAGTGTTCGTCGCTAATCGAAACGAACACGGCACGGTCGTGTTCTCGACGATCGTGCTGTGGGGATGAGTTGCCTCCACTGGTGCCGGCCAGTGTCGAGCTTATCTATCTATCACTATCCTGCACACGCGGCCGCTGCCGGTGCGTATGTGATGTCGAGCGGACTTTGTGTGCACAGCCTGCGAGGATCGGGCTGCGCCGTCCGACTCGTGTCTATATATTTACGGATGCATAACGGCATGCGAAGAGACTGATATCCTTATGCACTTGGTTTCTATTCTTCTACTATGCGCCAGTCATTCTATCTTCGATTCTGGACGACCGAGGATCAGGACATGACTTGCGGCCCCCTTTCCCCGTCCACGGACACACGCTCTCGGACTCCCATCGCGTCGATATCCTATCGTATAATGTACATAGTAACAAATGGAGACATGTAGATTTAGATGTACCATCACGATTATGTGCGCCAAGCCGTTTAGGCGCCTGTCCATCAGCTGCTAAATATCTGAGATCTGGCCGCTCGCCTCGACCCGATCCACCGACAGCCTGGAGGAGTTCAACATCTTGGTCCGACTTCGGACTCGGACACGCGATGCGTCAAGTGCGCGTGAAAGGAGAAGTTCGCGAAGCTGTCGGACGGTACACGTACATACGACGCGGCGCCGGCCACTGCGAGCCCTGCGATGAGGGTCATGGGCACGTCCACGCGCTTCGCCCGCCGGGGGCCCGGGGGCGCGCAGATCTGCTGCTCGGGGCGGCATCAGATGCATCAGGTGCGTGCGCCGTCGTTGTCGGCAGTGACCCCATCTGATAACCTGAGCAGAACTGCCACGCCAAGTGCTGTCCGAGCTTCAACAGCGATTTGAAGGCCTTCTCGATATTCTCGCAGCAGGTACGCGGCCTGGGCAGCCTGTCTACTCTCCACTAGGCGTCTGTTTGTCCTGACTGTTCCGATACAGAAGCCTCCGCGCTCGGGCTTAGTCCTCGATACCCCCACGCGTCTTAGGCCCATCGATTGCAAAGAACAGATATGGGATTGTCTTCCTTGTAGGCGCACCCTTGCATCTGATCAGCTGCAGCTTTTTTCTGCAGACGCCAACTTTGTATGATGTTCTAGGCCGGCGCCATCTCTCGACAGAATCTGACCGACAGGATCCCGCGTAGCTCCGGTTTTCTATCCACATCACATGAAATTCTGTTTGTTCGTTGACATCGCACCGCGCCCCGTGTTCGAAAGTCCTCTTGACATCTTCTCCGCCAACGCCACACCCCCGAGTAAGTACACACGCGTGCGTTGGCTACAGGTTACGTCTGGGGCTTGAATTGCAGCTCCGGGACCCTAGAGCGTTCGCATAGTACCCACACAACTGCCGCTGTCAATCTGACATCCTCGTAAGCAAGGAGTCTGGATCGGAGCGCCGGAGTCGGCGCTGCAGTGCACTCGGAGCCCATTCGATCTGTGCTTCGAGACTGCATAGTCTGAGACTCGGACTTGATAACTTAGTCCTGTTGGCAATCCTGCACGCGCCAACATGATGATCAAAATCAAATGGAGGCTTACGTACTACTCTTAACGCGCTGCCGCTGTCGTCCAGGTTTTCTGAGTCTATCCAACAGACACCATGACAAGTGGCGCACCATTGCGATCCATTTCTGATTGCGCTGAGCGCTGAGCTCGCTGAGCGGACGCGCTATGCTGGCGCTTGTGCTCCTTCCTTCAAACCCTCACAGGGCCTTCACCTAATCGGATAATCGGTATACCCCTGGCCCCAAAGGTGTCCCTGGCGGCATCCGAGTACTTAAAGCACTATCTGGAAGGTCTGCGTTTTGTCGGCCCACGCAGCTAATCAACATTCTGACGTTGAACTCATATATTCTACAACCTCCAGGAGACCCGACAACAGTTTCCGTAGCTTTAGAATCAGCCTTCTGGTCAAATTACATGGAATTCCGCCTGCTCGTCGACAGTGACGAGGGCAGCGCAGGCCCTGTCCTCTCCCTCGATGGCCTGCGTCAGATGCGTCTCACCGAACCCCTCGACATCCTTTTCCCCAACGCCACCGTCCCCGACTACACGTGCATCTCATACGTGTGGGGGCCCGAATCCGAGCGCCTTCAGAATGCCATCCACCCGACCGTACTCATGTCCACGCACACACTCCCCGCACTGAAGGCAGCCACGCGCGCGGTCGGCGGCGGCGGTTTCTGGATGGACGCATTCAGCGTGCCCCTCAAACACCCAGCCAAGCGGGCTACGCTTGAAAGCATGGGCTTTATATACAGCAAAGCACGTCGTGTCGTCGTCGTGCTCGCAGCCGCATCGATGGCCGCGTTTGCGGAGATGGCGACGTGGCACTCGGGCACGCCGGGGCTCCCGCCGCGCGCTCTACTCGACGTGCTGAACGCGGACATGTGGGTGCGCAGCGTGTGGACGTACCAAGAGGTGGTAAATAGCCGGCAGCTGTTCTTCACCAGCGACGAGGGCGACCCGAAGATGGTGGATGGCTCGTCGTTTCTCAACGGCTTTGGGTACTTCATGGAGATATACAAGAAGCGCCACGGCCTGACTGCATTCGACATCCGCGAAGGGTGGCCGTACCTGGACGCATTCGATGACCTTATCGCAGACTATATGACGGCGAGCTATGGCGAGCGCTCGGCCTACCAGATCCTCGCATCCATGCAGCGCCGTGTGTGGAACGAGGATGCCAACTACTTCTACTCGATGATCGGCGCGATCACGACGGAGCCGTCGCGCCGTACGTCACATCCAACGAACGAGACTTTGGCCGAGGCGTTCATGATCGCCTGCGAAGAGAAGGGGGACTACTCGTTCGTTTTCACCGCCAACGAGAGGGACCCTCGGCCGGGGAGAGGGTGGTGTCCTATGCGCGAGGTCCTGAAGTCCGTGCTGCCGTGGCACACCTACGGGGATGGACAGCCGGGACAGCGGGATTCACGCGGCGTTGTCACCCTCAAGGGCATGGCGCTTCTCGACCGAGCCGCAGCGTCCGTCAGCGACGCTGGTCGCGACGTCCTTGTGCGCATCTTCCGGGTCAGCGATGTCGACACTCCGATGGACGCCCGCCACACCGCCGCCCGCCTCGCGCTCGCGCTCAAGCAGATAGGGTTTACGGGGAGCGATGTGCCTGTTGTGAGCTCGGCCGGGCTGTTCTTCCCGCAAGAACAGTTGCCGTTGGACAACGCCGCAGTCTGGGTGTCGACGAGCCTCGTGTGGTCATTCGGGGCACCTGGGCTCGCGATTGTGCAGGATGGGGCGGGGACGAAGGTGTATGTTCCTGGAGTATTTGTGGGGGACAAACTCAGTCCTGACGTGGGGGCGGATTTGATGCTAGATGAGCGTCAACTTCACCTATAAGTATGTCATGTTCTGGGCATGCGCCTGTACCCTTACTTTTCCTGCCTCCCTCGCTTTGTCCTCCGGTGCAGATCTCATCGCCACGGCCGTTTACCAACAACACCGCGGCGCTGTAAAGAGAAACAAGACTTATGTGAATAGTGTGGTCCGAAAAGTGGAATGAAGAACAGCTCAGCGACCGTATTGCGGCGCTACTTACACTGGCCGGCAGGCTGACAGGCTTGCTGGCTTTGAGATGGCCGATGCAATAGCCTGTAGAGTTCTGATGTTTGTGCTGGAGATGCGGCGTTGAGTGACAAGAGTATTATTATTATTATCAATGATTCGAGCTGAAGGCCTAACAAGTACGTAAGCAGCCCTCGATGTTTTACTCTTGGCAGCACACTTCATGCCCGCGCGGATTCCCCCATCTATCCTCGGCCGTAATCACTCTCAATTTTCTCCCGTCAAGTCGCAATGGCAGAACCCCAACGACATCCTCTCCATCCTCATGATCATCGGTGGTGACATCGTTCAACGCGCGGTCGCGCAGCTAGCGGGCTCAGGACCTCACGGTTTCACCCCGGTCGCATTTTCGTTTGGCTGGGTGGGATACTCGCTCAATGCCGTGCTGTCCGCGGTTGGGGATGGTCGCCTCATGCCTTTGACAGACTGCCCATCCATCCTGGTCAATGCAAAAACGGTCATATCCGCACGAACCTATCGTGGGTTCTCGGACGATTTCTACGCGACCACCGCTCGCAATTCCACCAAGAAGAGAGAGGTCTGACTGTCACCGTGTATCGCACCTCGCACACCAAGGCCGCAGGAGTGCCGGCGCGCGACTGGGTCTATATCAGCGGGTTGTCAACCATCATTGTCCAACTAGCCATTGCCATTATTCCAGGCGCAATTCACGGCAATTGGGTCGTCCTCCTTTTGACCGCGACCGGGACACTCCTCGCGCTGGCTGGCGGTGCACTCCCCCAATGGCGCGCAGAGAAGTGGGCTGCACGGAGACTGCGTGCTGTCGGCAAGCGTGAGGTTGTCAGCTTGACACGCGGGAACGGAAGCAAGGATGTTGTAGTCATCATCGGCGAGGGCGAAGGGCTCAAGCTGGAGGACTTGGCCGCAGCGCGCGACGTGCGTATGCGCTCCACGGTCGTGATCACCTGCGTCCTTGCGATCCTCTGGATTGCACACCTCCTGACTGTCGCCGGCCTCCAAACCGACGCATGGTACTCGTTCGCGGTGGGCGCGCTAGGCATGGTCCAGAACGTGGTGGCCGCAGGCGCCCGACGCAAGCCCAGCGCTCATGGTCTCCATTTGGAGGAAGCGAGTGTAATTTACGAGAGGAAGGTTTTTGCGGCGCTGCGATCAGCCGAGGCCATCGAGTGCGGCGTTGGTATATCCCTCTTACCCGTCTTCTTCCCTGGGAGCTTGACGGAGGAGGAGGAGGCGTGGAAGAAGGAGAAGACCGAAGCTCTTGAGCTAGCGCGTGAGGAGAGGAAAGCGGCGAAGGCCAACAAAAGGGCGGATGTGGTGGAGGTCAGGGCTGTTTGACTCTGACAGTCACGCCGGCCAGATACCTAATCGTGTAGAAGGTGAGCTCGCGGGCATGTATTATATCCTACCCAGAAGCCTCATCTTCAAACCTCCCAGATCAGCGACTGTACTATACCCTGTGTTCACCGCCTGCGTGTCCGAGATGTTGTATCAGTGTATGGACAATTCTCTTGACTTCAGGCCGGGCCGCAGCAGCCTGGGAAATTTCGCCGAGTCACAAGCACCTTCAACGTTATCGCATCTGCGTCTTGACTTCATGGCAATCGATTCCAAGACCCACGTTGTAATCCTTGGGGCTGGAGTTATTGGACTAACCATCGGACATGTCTTGACGGAGGGCGATGGTGGCAGCCGTTTCAAGGTCACCGTGGTCGCTCAAGATATGCCTGAAGATCTTAGCAGCCAAGGCTTTGCTAGCCCATGGGCGGTGCGCTCCCTCTCGATTCATCGGATCTCATGCTGATGCGATGCAGGGAGCTAACTGGTCACCAATGCAGTATGATGAACGCCTTCACGGGTGGGAGAGGCATACATTGTGGGCTACGCTTCCCTGTATGAAGTGCCTGACTGACAACGCCGCCGAAGCGACAAGCTGTGGGATATGATACCGACGGGGTTGGTCCTGGTGAGAACTTCTATTCGCGTCTGGTTTCAACGCTCATGAGAATCTCGTGATCGTCGTATTCTTAGAAATGTCCATCACGAATTTATTTTGAGACGCAAGATGCACTCGGTGCTGCGTGGTGGAAGGATATCGTACGTGACGTATGTTGAATCTTCTTCCTTTAGCGACACGATTGGTTTCACACAACTATGGACAGTTTCGCGTCCTACCAGACGACGGTGGTCTTCCGCCAGATGTGAACAGCGTTGTGGAGTTTCACACCGTCTGCCTTAATCCCACGCTGTATCTACCATGGCTCAAGTCGCAGCTGGAAGCCAGAGGAGTAGACTTTGTCAAGCGCCGGATTGGAAGCTTGGATGAAATAGGGGAAATGGCAGGCGATGCAGGCGTCGTGATCAACGCAACCGGGTTGGGTGGGTGGTCGGGTCGGTATTCGCCTGATGCATACTGACTCCCTGCGCCCAGGCGCGCGATCGCTCATTGGTGTGGAAGACACGAAGGTGCACCCTATCCGCGGGCAAACCATTACTGCCTATGCCCCAAATGCCACTGAGTTTATCACTGTGATTCCAAGTTGTCACCTATTCAGTCAAAGGCAACGAAGTGATCCTGATAAGTATGCCCCCAGATCCTCCGAAAGGCGACGACGCGACGTACCTGATTCCGCGCCCCGCCCCGCAAGGCTCCGTTCTGATTGGGGGTACGTTCCAGACGCACAACTGGGACACATCTGTCAACATGCACACGGCGCGTGAAATCTGGCAGCGTGCGGTGGCGGTCGTGCCCGCGCTAGCCGAGCCTGAGACCCGTATTCTCAGTCACAACGTCGGCCTTCGGCCTGCGCGCGAGGGTGGCCCGCGCGTTGAGGCACAAGTTGTGGAAGTGCCGAGCAAGGGCGAGCTTGTGCCACGGCCGTCTGATAGGGAGGTAGGGCAGAAGAAGAACGTCTTGGTGGTACATGCGTATGGCTTTGGGTGCGTTATTATTTGCTTGTTATTCGACGGCATAGAGACCATCTTCCGCTTGATTGTTGCAGGCCCGCCGGCTATCAACAGTCATGGGGTGCGGCGGAAGAGGCTGTCAAGATCCTGAAGGAGAATCTGGCCGAGTCCAAGTAGAGGCAACGTGAGGGCAAATGGCGACAAATGACAGAGTAGTAATATACGATGAGCCTGGCTGACGCCTTCAGAGTTGCGTCCCTGTGTTGCACATGACATAGTCTGGATGGACGCCGCATCGTCCTCATGCTGGAACTCTCTCTTCGCAGCATGGATCTAGGCTGCGCACTTCCATTCCCACTAACCTGTCTTCGGCCACTAAATCTCTTGTTGTTTTCTGACCTATTTTTACCGTGCACTGAAGCTCTCCATGTGCTCTCTGATGTCCTTCTCGCCGGGGTTGATCAGCTGCCGGGCGGTGGGCTGAATATGCAAACGATCTCTGCGTTCTGCACCGAAGCTACGCGTAGTCTGCCATCTGGGTGTTTTTGCTTGCTGCTGCGCAATGCGAGCCTTGTATGCTGTATTCATTCTGTGCACCTCCCTCAGGGTAATACGTAACCTTATTTCGACGCCCGGAAGGATGATCATTCGGCATCAAGGCAATCTTGCATATATTTCCACCGGGCCCGCGCGGCGCCATGCACTCCATTCCGTTCAATGCCGGATAGACTCATCGAACAAACTGCTTCTGCGATATGGCGCACATCACGACATGGGCGCGTTGCTCCCACATTCCTCGCGTGGTCCGGTTCTTCTAGAAGCAGCGACGACTCCACAAGATAGCTGATGTTTTCCCATTCACGTGTTGCTTCGCGGCGGTGAGTACTGGTGTGGTTTGCGGCCAGCAGGAGTATCCCAAGTGACGGCAAAGGCGTAACTTAGACTCTCGCATACGCGAGGGCGCCGACACCTTGATCGTGGATGCGGACGTTCTCTAGCTGGCCAAGAGCAGGTCTTTGAGCTGAGCTGCGGATCCTGGCGGCGCGCGGCAGTGGGAGCAAAGCTATAGACTCAGTGACGCGTGGACGAACGCGTGGTTAGCGGCTTCTGTCGTCGTGACCCGGGTCTCTCAGCGTATCTCGAGCGACCACTAGGGTTTGGCCGAGCACAGCAAGAACCATGACACGCCAGAGCTCGAGCTGATGATGTTTTCGTTCCCGCTCGTCCTGGTGCCCGCATTATAAAAGCACCTTCACCCGCTCCGTATTGCTCGTGCTCCAGTCGCGGCTCACTCCCCCCCGTCCATCTCTAGCAACCTCTCCCGCCATGTTCCCGACCGCCTCGCTCACCGCTCTCTTGGTCCTCGCCGTGTCCGTCGTCGCGAAGCCCATCGTCGTTCGCGACTCCTTCGTCACCCTCCCCTTCGCCAAGCAGCTCAACATCACTGGCGCGCTTGACCTCGTTCATAAGGACCAAGCTCGCGCACAGGCGCTGCGCGCGCATGGCACCGCGAGGGCCAATGCAAGGGCACAGGGCCTCAACCCGAACAGCGCTGCGGCCGTTACGAGCATCGGTGTGACGAACGTGGCGCAGGTCTACGTCGCCAACGTCGGTGTAGGTAGTCCCGCAACTTCCTGTGAGTATGCTATTGTCTTCTCCAGGAAAGATGCTCACACGTTCTCACAGACAGTCTGCTGATCGATACCGGGAGCTCCAACACCTGGCTCGGTGCAGGCAAGGCGTACGTCAGGACCAGCACCAGCACCCAAACGTCGGACCGCGTCGTAAGTCGCTCTTACCTTCTCATGGCACAATCTATATCTTATTTTTTTAACGTCAGTCGGTCACCTATGGTTCGGGCTCCTTCTCTGGTGCGTCCTTCTCACGACGCAAAAGTTTCTCAGCGCATCTGACCCTCGTGGCCAATCAGGCACTGAGTTCACGGACACTGTGTCTCTGGGCTCCGGGCTTACAATCACAAAGCAGTCGATCGGAGTTGCCAGCCGCTCTTCGGGCTTCCAAGGCTTTGATGGCATCCTGGGGTAAGTGATAGCTGTTAAGTATTCCTATCAGCTCCCATGCTGATTGCTCCCAGAATCGGCCCTACCGATTTGACGCTGGGTCAGAGATTTGAATCCAGTCGACTCTGAGCAAAACTGATGCGGCTTGTTAGGTACTCTGTCTCCGGATACTAACACGCAGATCCCCACCGTCACAGACAACCTCGCCAGTCAAGGGACGATCCCGACTGACCTCGTGGCCGTGTCTTTCGAGCCTACGACGACCGCTTCTGTGACGAACGGAGAACTCACCTTCGGTGGAACCGACTCCAGCAAATTCACGGGCTCTATTACCTTCATGTATGCGACCGTCTCGTACTCAGTCCTCGGTGCATCTGTGGGCTAACCGGTATGGTCAGCGGGCTCACTGGAACATCCCCGGCGAATGAATTCTGGGGCATCAACCAGTCCATCCGCTACAGCACCGGAACGACCATCCTGTCCAGCACGGCCGGGATTGTCGACACTGGCACCACTCTCATCCTCATTGCGACGGGTAAGAAACGGAGCTCTTCATGCGGCAGTCAATATGAGCTTCTGACTCGTACGCAATAGATGCTTTCACTCGCTACAGGAGCGCCACCGGGGCCGTCCTCGACAATACCACAGGCCTTCTGCGCATCACGTCTGCGCAATTCAGCAACCTCAAGAGCCTGTTCTTCACTACTGGCGGCGTGAGTGCCCTCCCACACTCGCCGCAACGATCTGTCGACTGACGTCTTCTATTCTCAGGCGACTTTCGAGTTGACAGCGAACGCGCAGCTGTGGCCTCGCTCGCTCAACACCGCCATCGGCGGTTCGGCGAGCAGTATCTACCTTGTCGTCAACGACCTTGGATCTAACTCCGGAGAAGGCCTCGACTTCATCAACGGCTACACGTTCTTGGAGCGCTTCTACTCGGTCTTTGACACGACCAACAAGCGCGTCGGCTTCGCCACCACTTCCTTCACGACCGCCACGTCGAACTAAGGGTCATAGGCGAATGAGGGGTGGCTGCATGTGTTGTGTTGCTTGTGGTGTAAAATTCTTACATCCGGATCCAATGTCGGTTAGTCTTGGACTATTAGGATTCAGTTGTAGAACGAGTCAGTCATTATGAAGTGAATTCTATATCGTGCATGCGTTGGAGTGGCTGGCTGGCTGTGCAGACGACTGTCTTCGCCTCGGTGAGCGAGTCAACGATGATTCCCGATGGCAACCGCGGAGCTCATAGTATATACTTATTAGTCGGCACACCAGCTATCCTGTCCTATCAGTATCTCATCCAACGGCGCACAGGTCCGGTCGTTTCTCACCAAAAAACCTCGGCCTCTAGATCTTCTTATCCTATATCCCTTCACAATAACGAGCTCCATGAAAAAAAGCGTCAAAACCTCAGCTTCTATTCTGATCATGCTCCCTCCTCTGCAGTCGTCCCGATCAATTAGAGCTTTGCCTTCGCTTCCGCCTCCGCCTTAGCGACCGCCGCTGCCCTGATCTCCTTTGCCTTGTCCCTCAACAGCCGTCTCAGTAGCTTTCCGCTTGGGTTCTTCGGGATAACATCGATGAACTCGATCCCGCCATCAAGCCACTTATACTTTGTCTTCACATCTGCGACGTGCTACACGCATGCACAAGATCCCGGTCAGCATTGCCGCTTTCACTTCCATGTATACTTGACAATAACTGTTGCGTACCTTGTAGATATCCGCCCGAATCGCGTTCGCTTCGGTGACAAAAGATGCGGCACGCGTCGCTGCGGGTGCGCGCAACGTGACGAATGCAAGCGGGACTTCCCCACTGAATTCGTCCGGCACGCCGACGACGCATGCGTCTGCGACGTCCGCATGCTCCAGGAGGTGCCCCTCGAGCTCTGCCGGTGCGACCTGGAACCCGCGCACCTTGATGAGTTCCTTGAGCCGGTCGACGATAAATAGTTCCCCGTTGTCCGTGATAATCGCCTCGTCGCCCGTGCGCACCCAACTTACTCACCACCATTAATAATTGGCAAAAGCCAACACGTTACAGTGGTTAGAAGCTTACCCGTCGATGAAAGTCTCCGCGGTCCTGTGCGAGGCATCAGAACTCAATTCTGCATTAATAATTGACCAAACGCACGCTTTGGGGTTCTGGTGATACCGCAACGCATTCGACGGACTGTGTACGAAGAGCTCTCCAGGCTCATTTTTTCCCGCAAGGGAGCCGTCTGCCTTGACGATGCGCATCTTGACGCCGGGTAGCAGGGTTCCGGCACTGCCCGACCAGCCAACCTTCAGCAGCGGCTGGGTCAAAGTCACGGCGGTCGCAGTCTCCGTCATTCCTGTGAAAGCGCAGACTCAGCATCTGGACGAGATTGGTGGTGGAATGTGGACGACACACCGTAGCCCTGCCCGATATCTGCATTCGGAATAACCTTGGCGAGCTCTGCAATCAATGGGCCAGAGAGCGGCGCGGCTCCGCTGTAGCAGAAGTGAACATGGCTAAGATCGTACTTTTTCACGAGCGGGTGCTTAGTGAGGAGGACGATCATTGGAGGCACAACACTGCGAACAGCATATGCATATGTAAGTATAATCACTACTGTTGGAAGGCAAAATGCGCACACGAGGGAGGTGATGCGATGCCGAACAACGCTTTCAAGGAAATCGGGCCATGCGAATTTTGGCATGATGACAACGGTTGTCTGTATTGGCCGGCCCATTATACTGTGCACTATATGTGTTGGAGGACAGAACGCTTACACCGGTGAATATCATGTGGTGGATCTGGAAACGCGTCAGGACATCGATGACTCTATGTGCGAACAGTGCACTTACGCCCATAACCAGGCCATAGATGTCTTGGTAGAGATTAAGCTGAGGCAAGCGTGTGGAACAAGACGCGACTCACGGAAGAAAGGAAGGACTGACAGCGGCACGGAGTAAGTCGTGCTTCAGGTGACTGCGTTATAGGATGCTCACCACCAGTGAGAACGTCACCAACTCGGAACCTGCGCTTCTCTGGTGGAACTCCGGCCGCTATTTCAGCGCCGAGATTGTGCGTGGCCATTTGCAAGACATTGCTGATCACATTAAAATGACTGACCACGACTGCCTGATCAAAGATTGCGCGAGACGAGGTCAGGCTGAGCCGAACAGACTGTTATAGCATCGCACCTTCGGTGGCCCAGTCGTCCCACTCGACAGGCTGAAGAACGCAACCTTCGTCTTGGCCTCTCCGGGTGCTAGCTTCTTCTCTGTAAAATTCAACTTGTTCTTGAGGCCATCCTCGACCAATTGGTCGACGCTAACGTGCGACGTGCCCGACACCGAATCCAACAAGACGATACGTTCGAGAGGAATGCCGACTGCCTTGCATGCTGCTGTCACGATCCCGAGCAACGGTGGCAAGGTGAAGACAATGGTAGTCTGCGTGATCTTTAGCTGGTGGATAAGCTCTTCACCCGTGTATGCCGGGTTTGAGCCACTGCAGGCTAGGATCAATATGATTTGGTATGACGATGGCTTGGACGAGCTCACGTTATTACACCCCCAAGCCGGTGCACGGCCCATATTAAGATAGGGTAGTCTGCGCCACGGACACAGTCAGTCGTGTACAGCCAGGCAAGAAAGTGAGCGAATAACACCGATATGGTTCTGCGAATAGACGCATACTTGTGCCGGGCGAACGTTTGTCAGATTGCGGCGTCATCTGAACGGTGCATGGCACGCACCGACGTCTTTGTCACCTGCGGATGATGCGATGCGGATGATGCGATCAGGACAGTCCATGAATTGCATATGAACAGGGGGACGCACCAACATCCCACCTCCTACTGAGGCCGTTTGCGAGGGCATGAGTCCGTCGGAACGCCTGAAGGTGCATAGCATGTCAACGAACGCCGACCAAATTCATCACTGCACGCACCTCTCTCTCGCTGACTTTGTGGCCGGTCGCGTCGTTAATAAAGAAGGGAACGTCGCCCCGTGCGGGTCGGAGGGGATGCTTGTGGTCGAATACGAACTGGGGGATGGTGAGGTCGTCCGGTACAGGCGCGAGCGGGATGTTTGTGAGGAATTCGGACATCGGTGAGTAGGGGAGGGTAGGTGAAGCTGAAAGGGCAAGTATTTATGAAGGCACTAGGCAAGCAGGTGATAGCCTGTGATACCCCAGTGCGGTACGCGGACGGCGTCAGACGGCGTCCGGTAGGCTTGTTCACCGGGTCTGGGGAAGACTGCAGATCATCGGGCAATGGGATGAGACATGGGGTAAAACACTGGTTGCAACGGAAGGTTTCAAATGAGTAAGTGCCTACGCGGCCAGGCACTCGAAGGCTCCGCAGGGTTCGGCCGCTTGAGTTGCAAACGACACATATCGTGCACGTAGTCAGAGTCTACCCCAGTCTGCAGCTGCGTCCGGTCGCGCACGCGTTTCAACCGGCTTGTCCGGCGTACGTGTATCCGGGACCTCGATGGCAGTGTAGCGTCGGCGTAGGCAACGTACCGTGACCGCGGTCGCCTTCAAGACCCCGCGCGAGCGTGTCGAGGGGAAAAGGAGGTGTGTTCCCAGTGATTTTGTTGGCGACTCCCAGTGACAGACCCATGACAGTCAATCGCGTTGGTGGCCGGGAGGACGCGTCTCAAGTATCGCTGGTGAGCCTGCGATGGCGGGTGCGGGCTGCACTGTTGTCCCGAATTCGATGGACGACCGTGTAGCAGTGCTCTGAGTCTATGTAGTGCTCGACGAGAGGCTTGCCGCCCGCTGGGTATCTCGCTTTCCTCCCTCGGCACGTGACGGACGCGTCCTCCTCATTCGACGATGTCATTGCCACAGTGAAGGTCATGCATTCCCGCTCCGATCGTTCTTCCGGCCGCTCTAGTGGCACCATCGCCGGGCCACGTCGTGGTTCACTTTCCCTTTCGCCGGCTCTCCTCGCACACCATGGTTCCCACTACTGCCGCCCTCACTGCGTGTATCCTTGCTTTCTCAGTTGTCGCAAAACCCATCGTCATTCGCGACTCCCTCGTCACCCTCCCTTTCGCCAAGCAGCTCAACATCTCCGGTGCACTCGACCTCATCTTGAAGGACCAAGCCCGTGCACATGCCCTGCGCGTGCACGCCGATGCGAAGGCCAACGCGCGGCTGTTGGGAGTCGCTCTGAACAGCGCCGCGGTCACTGGCGTCGGTGTGACGAATCAAGTCACTGTATACGTTGCAAGCGTCGCTGTGGGCAGCCCGGCGACATCCTGCGAGTCTTGTGGGATTCGCCGTATGATCCCATGCTAATGCAGAGTTCTCATCGCAGATAGCTTGCTGATCGACACAGGAAGTTCCAACACCTGGCTCGGTGCGGGGAAGCCGTACGTCAAGACCGCCACGAGTACCCAGACGCCGGACCGCGTCGTAAGTAGCCCTTACCCCCTGATGGCACAGTCTAAATCTCCACGGTTAGTCGGTCACCTATGGCTCGGGCTCCTTCTCCGGTACGTACTTTTCAAGAAGAACTGCATCCCAACCTCAGAAGACGGCCTTGGGGCTAACTAGGCGATGAGTTTACGGACACTGTGTCCCTGGGCCGGGGGCTCACAATTGCGAAGCAGTCGATTGGAGTCGCCAATAAATCTTCTGGATTTGACGGCTTCGACGGCATCTTGGGGTAAGTAGATCTGTGGTGTGCTTCCACCTGTCATACTGACTAGGACTGCTCGACAGAATCGGCCCTACCGACTTGACGTTGGGTGAGACCAAAGTGCAATCCACTTGTGCCCGCTGACAAGTCTTTAATCAGGAACGCTGAGTCCGCACAGCAACGCGCTGATCTCCACTGTAACGGACAACCTAGCGAGTCAGAGCGCCATTCCGACTGACCTCGTGGCCGTGTCCTTCGAGCCCACAACGAGCAATTCTGCGAACAACGGCGAGCTCACCTTCGGTGGAACAGACTCTAAGAGGTTTACGGGCTCTATCACCTTTGTGTACGTCACTGGCCCGTACTCAGTGTCTGATTGTTAACCTTAATTGAGTAGCCCTCTGACGGAGACGTCCCCTGCGAACGAGTTCTGGGGTATCGACCAGTCGATCCGTTACGGCACCGGCACAAAAATCATGTCCAGCACTGCCGGGATTGTCGACACCGGCACAACGCTCATTCTCCTAGCAAACGGTAAGAATTTTTCGTGCGGTCAAGGTGCGCGGCTAATCACGATCCTCTGTTATAGAGGCATTCAATCGCTACATGACCGCGACCGGTGCTATCCTTGATAACGCCACAGGCCTCCTGCGCATCACCCCCGCGCAGTTCAGCAACCTCAAGAGCCTATTCTTTATCACAGGCGGTGTGAGTAGTTCTGCACTCCCCTACGACGACTTGTCAGCTCATGTCTTCCTTTCCTCTCAGACGACTTTCGAGCTGACGGCCAACGCGCAGCTGTGGCCTCGCTCGCTTAACACGGCCATCGGCGGCTCGACGAAAAGCATATACCTTGTCGTCAATGACCTAGGGACACCCTCTGGATCTGGCTTCGACTTTATTTACGGCTACACATTCCTTGAGCGCTTCTACTCGGTATTTGATTCCAAACACAAGCGCGTCGGCTTCGCGACCACGAAGTACACTCACTCCACTTCCAACTAATTGCGTCCAGTGTGGAAAAAAGGTCACTTTGGCAATATGTTTCACACTCGTTTTCTTGTTTTGTGGTAGAGAAGTCATAACTGTCGTTACTCGTTGTCACTCGTTAACGGTTACTGTAACTTTACTCGTATATCAGCGCAATGAATAATAGAGGTCGTCGACTAGATTCACGAGACCGTGCGGCACCGACAGGCAACAGAGTAGCAGCGAAAGTCCATTGCAGGTGTATCCGCACTTCGCATAATAAGGATGGTTACACAAATGTCACTAAGATATAAAGTACTCTACAACATCATATTGGATTACATGGTATTCGTTGCTCCAGTGGATGCTCCCACTTCAGATCAATGTTCATTACTATCAATCCCACCACCCACCAGGCGGCTCCCCGTCTGACTGCGACCGACGGTGGGAGCTGTTTCGTGAGTTTGGGGGCCGAGTTTGCGGCGGGGGTGGGGGCGGCGGATTGCCACTGCCGTTGTCTCTTGTCTCCCTTGAGCCAAGACGGTTGAGATAGTTGAAGAGGTTGGGGAGTGCCGCGGCAGGCCCGCCCGGGCCAGTGACGCCCAACGGATCGGCCGCGGTGCCAGCGAGCGACGATTGTCTGTTTGATCCACCAGACGGCGCACTGGAAGGCCCTGGTGTGGGTGCGGCACGTGCGGCGTGATTTTCTGGTTGCGGCACGAGCTGATGCCTGATGCGATTGTGATGACCATGAGCAAAACCTTGAAGGCTAGAAAGAGGCGTACCGGCACACAGGGCAAGTGCCACTCGACTTAAGCCAAGGAATGATACAGCCTTCGTGGAACGGATGTTTGCAGGGCAGTGTCACAACTACTTGCTCATCGGGATCTTCGGTGTGCAATGAGAACTGCTCTTTACAAACGGCGCAGTCGCGCTCCAGCGTCGGGGCTGGGAATTCGGATGAACGATGAGTATTGCGCATTACTGGAAAAAATCATTGAACATACAGTCTTCTTCCAACACTTGACGGTCGAGCTTTTGCATTACCTCATCTGTAGCAGGGACCGGTCCATGGGAGTTGGAGTTTTCCATCATCTGGGTAATTATCTGGTCCAGTGCTGCAGGTATACAATCAGCATGGTCGGTGAACCAGCCACGAGTGGCTCACCTTCTTGATTGAATACATAGTCGCCCCATCGCCCATCCTCCGGTCCTCCCGTTCTGCCAAACATGTTGAACCCGCCGAAAGGATCTTCTCGTCCATCTCGCTGGGAGCGTTGGCTGAGCATGGAAAGTAGATATTGGGCCATTAGGGGGCCTGCTATTGCCGGGCTGTCGCCGCCAGAAGGGCTGGTTACAGATGTCAGTCAGCTTGGAAGTGTGATCAAGTGGCACAAAAGGATATACGACGCACCCAGATGCACCAGATGCACGACGTGTCCCACCCAGCGTTGGCGAGCCTCCCAACACCCAAGTGCGCGTGCCTCCAGAGGAACCTCGACTGAATTCCAGTCGGACGCCCTGCAAGTAAATGAGCGCTTGAGTGGCACATCTGGGTGGAAACACGCACGGCATTTGATCGTTCACGATTGGGAGGGACAGAAGACGCGCCCGTGGTCGCGGCTTGTTGTTCCCGGGAGCCCTGGCTCATAAGGCGTGTGAGATTGGCTGTGCGCGCCTGTCAGTAGATACTCGGACGCGCTTGGCAGGCAGGACGCACTTAGGAAAGACTCGAAGCCGAGATCAGCGCCCGCGTCGTCCCCGTCTATTGCGGGCCCTGAGGCCTGGAACTCGCGAGGGTCGTCTGTTTCGCCCTCGATCTGTGTGAACCCCCAGTTTAGAGATGGAGGAGAGTAGCGTGGCACCACGAACGCACCTTCTCCACGAATGTCCCATTGCATGACGCACAGTGCGGATCTGGCACCTGCAGATGCACACATGGACTTGAAAGAATGCTCTGCGATAGCTGAGAGACTACTCACCATTAAAGGGCGCATCTCAGCGTGGCACTGTGCCCGATGAGGGTAAGCGATTTTGGCGTAATGGACGGCGCGGAGGCACTTACTTCATGGCAATACCACATGGGTTCTCTTCGCGAGGCCATAATCGATGTTTGATGGCCGGCGGGGTCGCTGGGCAGAGTCGTTGGGTGGTAGGAAGAGAGATGGGACTGCCAGTGGCTGGTGGGCAGTCACGGTGGGACTGCCAGCGTGTGTCAGCCGCGTCAATGACGCCAGGGCTGCTATATAAAGCAACACGCTGCATCTTACCCACGCACACCTGTGCCGCAACAACCATTGTCTCCCTCAGCTTGTTCCTCTTCAGTTCCGTACGGACCTCTTGTTTTCCCAGACTGCCAACGACACACTGCCCTCTTGTTTTCCCGCCTCTGTCACGCATTGCCGAACAGGGCAATCTCCACGCGACGTATGCTTGGGAGCGAATAGGCTCGGTGAGTGGATCATCCTACGTACTGGGTGATGAGTCTGTACTTGTTCCCTATTATATGACCTCTTCGAGCGTGAGATCAACTTTCGGGTACTACTGATTATCTTCTCGAGCCGCAAAGGTGTTACCAGTCGTTGCTGAAGCTCTCTTGACAGGTCTCAATCGCTCGGGGTCCGGCTGCCGACTCTTGGCCTTCGCCCGCTTTGTCTTCGGAGGCGACAGGTTCCACACGTCCAATCGACTGGATGTGCCGCTGCGAGACCTAGGCCTCAGCACAAGTACTTCGTGTTCTCGTCGACGTTCATTGGCGCATGTGTTGCACGGTCTATGTACGCCACTATAAATTAATGCTGTGCTTCTTGCTAGCTCGAGACTGCTGTATCATACTGTAGTCTGCAAATACTACTACTACACAGCGGGAGTCCGAGTAATAATGCTCGAAGAGAGCACCCACGTGGCACGTGCCAAGAACAATGGACACCGATGCTTCCAAACACACGTCAACAGCGCGTTGAGAATTCGCGTGACCGTGTTCGAGTGCCCTTTGTAACTTTCCCTCCGCACCGTTCAGCCCTGCAGCCATGGGCGCCCTTCTCTCCTTCCTGATCCACCCTTTCGATACCCTGAGACGGCGACGCAACGAGTTCGACGAAGGCAACATTGATGACTTGCTATACCACCTCACCTTGTTTTTTGCGTTCGGCATATACACCGTCTTCAGGCGATACCAGAATGCTAAGAACAAGGCTGTCAACTTCCACGTAGCGCCGCTCGAGGTACGAAGCTCTGCCATGCAGCGCCTCCATCAGCTAACCGTCGGCATACAGGCCGCGAAGCCGAACTGGACAGGGCACCATATCGCCAATGCGCACCTAAACTCCCACCGCTACGACGCCCAGCTCCTTCCACCCATTGGCGAAGCTATTGGTCGCGACTACATTACCTGCTTCGACCCTGCCACTGGCCTTCATCTCGACACGATCCTCGCGGACAACACACATGAGATCGGAGCCAAAATTGACAAGGCTGCTGCTGCGCAGCTCAAGTGGAAGAAGACGACGTTTGCAGACCGTCGCCGTGTTGTGCGTAGCCTGAAAAAGTGGCTCGTCGAGAACCAGGAGCTGTGCGCGCAGACCGCCTGTCGAGATACTGGAAAGACCCGTACGTCGCCGTGCTCGCTCATGAGGTGTACAGACTGCCTCATCCGGGCTTCAGTTGTCGACGCTGCGTTGGGAGAAATTCTCACCACTTGCTCGAAGATGGATTTCTTGCTGTCGCATGGCGAAAAGTACTTGCGGCCAGAGACCCGGTCTAACCCGCCTATGATGTTCTACAAGAAATCGCAAGTGCACTATGAGCCACTCGGCGTCGTCGCGGCCATCGTATCTTGGAATTATCGTGCGTGGCCTGGTCTTTGTGTAATATGCCGCTGATCGATGGTATTCCTTCCAAGCCTTGCACAATGCGTGGTCGCCTATCTTGGCTGCTATTTTTGCGGGCAATGGTATTGTTCTGAAGTGTTCAGAAAATGTAGTCTGGTCCTCCCAATGGTTCGTTCGTGCCATCCAGGAATGCATTCGTGCCTGTGGCTTTGATCCGGAGCTCGTGCAGGTGTGTGGAACAGGCCTGCTCTGCTCCAGCTTCGTTTCTGACCCAGTCGCATATTTCAAGCTCGCTTGCTGCTACCCTGACCAAGCGGAAGGTTTGACACGATCACCGAAAATCAAGCACATCACTTTCATTGGCTCGGAATTTGTCGGCCGACAGGTCGCTGTCGCAGCGACCACCCATTTGACCCCAGTGAATCTTGAGCTTGGTGGAAAGGACCCCGCCATCGTTCTTCCTGGCACTGATGTCGACAAGTGGGCCAGTATCTGGATGCGCGGCATTTTGTACGCCTCTTTTTTGGTTTCACGCATTGCGAGCTGCTGATTCTACGGCTTCTCATACAGCCAGAACGCGGGTCAGAACTGCATTGGCATTGAGCGTATGATCGTCCACAATTCGATTTATGACGACGTCTATCAGACTATTTTGGACCGCGCCCGCTCATTGACTGTCGGCGCAGGGCTCTCTGCCAGTACCGGTGTTGGGACATCCGTCGACGTGGGCTCAATGATCTCGCAGACGACCGTCCTACCGGATGGCCAGACTAGAGATCGCTTCCAGGAATTAACGGATATCGTGAATAAGGCTCGTGATGCCGGTGCGAAGATCGAGCTGGGTGGCGAACGCTACGATCAACCGTACCTTACCCACGGGGCTTACTTCAAGCCTACGGTCGTCGGCGATGTGACGCCTGACATGGACATTGCGCAGCACGAACGTAAGTTGATTTTTTTGGATGAAATATCTTTCGTTGGCCTCACTCGGCGCAGTGTTTGCACCTGTCGCGGTGTTGATTCCCTATGACACAATCGAAGAGGCTATTGAAATCGCCAATGGGACCAAGTACGCGCTGGGAGCGAGCGTGTTCGGGCCCGACAAGTACCAGGCCCTTGAAGTCGCCAAGGCGTTGGAATGTGGAATGGTGTCGATCAACGATTTTGGCGTATTCTATGTGAGTTCTGTCCTATATCGAAGAAGCCTGCCTGACCCCATTTGAAGTTGAAGTAGGTTGCCAAGGGCTGTCGTGACAGAGCTCTACTGACGCGTATTACAGCCAAGATCTACCGTTCGGGGGTACGAAAGGCAGTGGATACGGACGGTTCGGTACGCGATACATGACACGAGGCGTTCGTATTCCAATGTTTGACTTTAGGTGGCCCGGAGGGGATTCGGTCGTTGACCAACCCGAAGGCCGTCGTCGTCGACCGATGGCCTTGGCTCATCCAGACAAGCATCCCCCGGCAGCTCGACTATCCGATACAATCACCCACACTAGCTTGGTGCGTATCTCTGCGCTCCCCGCGGTCATTCGACTGAAGATGTTGCAGGGAATTTGTGAGCGGGCTCACCGGGCTGTTCTATGCGGACGGCTGGCGGGCACGGTTGGAGAGCCTGCGGCTGCTGATGAACGCAAACCGGAGATAGCTGATGACGTGCAGCTGGACGACACATGCTCTATATACCGGATTGAATTATTGACTGACTTGGCACATGGCGTCGGAAGTCCGAATGCGGGGTTGTGGCGCTAAATATAGAGCTTATCATCGCTCCAGCTCTCCCTGTATCAGATACGAGTTCTAACTGCTCTGTCTGCCTCGGTTCCCCACACGTTCGCCCCAATAATTCACCCCGTCCCCCTCCACCCAATTTTCAACCTCTCAGCCGTCCTCCGAGTCGCGGTCCTTCCCGTCATCGGCAGTTCTTCTCTCGGCACCCGCTGCCGTAGAATGCATCAGGGCGTTGCATGCTGACCGCACCTATCTCCATGCCTGCCATATGCAAATCTGCTTCCTGACCTCGCGCTGCATATCCTGTGAGAGGAGAAGGGAGCTGCTAGACTGGTGTGTGACGTATATAACCGTGCGCCGCTGCTCCAGGGACGCGTCTCCCTTGTCTAGGGATCAGCATACTCTCTCCCATGCTCACTGCCGCGTCGCTCGTCTCCCTTGTGTTTGCCGGGGCCGTCCTCGGGTCGGCGCTGCCTCAGCTTTTCTCCCCTGTCGACACCCCGAACCTCTTCAAGCGCGTCGACTCAGGATGCGGGACGTCGGGTCAGACGTCCTGCTCGAACACCACTGTGCAGAAGAACCTGTGCTGCTTCCAGTCTCCAGGGGTGAGCAGTACACTACACATCCTTTCCACCTCCTCAACCTCATGCGCGGCGCGCTCTCACAGGGCCTCCTACTCCAAACTCAGGTGAGTGTAGCCGTGTTCGCGATTTCAAGGTATATTCACATGTAAAAGTTCTGGGACACGAACCCCTCAACCGGTCCCAGTAACAGCTGGACCATCCACGGTACGTTGATTTCTTCACGACTGGCTCTCCCACCACTGACGGCCGTGGATACCGGTCAGGGCTTTGGCCGGACAAGTGCGTCGTTGTGATCTGCTACTGGCCTTGTCATGATGAGCAGCACTGTCACTAGCTGCGATGGCACCTTCCAGGAGAGCTGTGATTCCAGCCGCGACTACACGGGAATCGCTAGCGTGACTGAGCACTCATCTAATACCTAACGAACGGACACTTACTTGTTTTGACTAGCTCCTTACTGCTCAAGGAGCAAGTGACACCCTCTCCTTCATGCAGCAGGTCCGTCGTCCAATCGTTCAGTGGTATCTCATTCATCTGAAGTCACGATGTAGTACTGGGTGGACATAAACGGGAATAACGAGCAGTTTTGGGAGGTATGCACGCGGTTCATTGTCTACCCTTAGTCCTAATTCCGTCCAGCACGAGTGGTCCACCCACGGAACGTGCATGAGGTGAGTGACACCCACGTTCGTATGCGGGCTATCTCCGACAGTGCCTTGTCATGCATGCAGCACTCTCGAGCCTTCGTGCCTTCCGTCAGGCAGTGCTAAGGGCGCCGAGGCAAGTCGAGTTCCATTCCCACCTGCCCGCTAGCAGATGATCATGCCTTCTAAATTTATCTCGCTGTCACTTCCATCAGGCAGTTGCATTCTTCCAACAGGTCGTGGCTCTGTTCAAGACACTTCCGACCTACGAATGGCTGTCCAATGCTGGCATAACGCCGAGCTCCAGCAAGACCTTCACGCTGTCCGAACTCACGACTCCGCTGAAAGCCGCATTCGGGGTGTGTTGCTGCAGCAGCACCGGATTCTGCGGCGCCATGCTGACTAATCCGTTCTAGGGAACGCCTGCTATCGACTGCACCTCCGGCGCGGTCAACCAGATCAGTTACTATTACCACTTGAAGGGCTCCGTGCTTGATGGGGAATTTATTCCCATTAGTGCGCCACTCATACATGTGGGGGGACTGCGGCTGAATGTAACTGTTCGTTTCACAGACGCGCCCAGCGCAGGATCCTGTGCCTCAAGTGGACTGAAGTACCCCCTGAAGTCGGGCTCGCCCGCCAGCACTACTAGTGGTAGCAGTGTAAGCTCCATGCGGTCCTCTTTGATGTGTCTTTGACAGCAGGTTCAGAGCCCCACGTCTACGTCTTCCACAGGAACTGTAAGATTAATATCTTTTTTGGAGCGAATGAATGATTGACCCATGCACACGCAGGCTCCGGGCAGTATTCCTACCAAGGCCACCGTCCAGGCGATCACTTCATCAGGATCTGTCGGCGGCCTGCTGTCAGCGGGGACATGGTCGACACAGACGCTAGGCACCTACACGATCTCGGGATCGTCATCTAGCTTCACGCTCACGTCGTCGAAGGGCAAGTGCGCGGTGTCGAGTTCGACGTTCTCGTGCGGCAGCAGCGTGTCCACTGCATCCACGTTCTCCGCCGTACGTTTTGCGTCACGTTCCTCTTGGTTGCTCAATTCAAACACACTACATTGGCAGGTGTCATCGGGCGGCAATATTTTAGTCGCATTCGGTGGATCTACAGCGTTCTCAAGCAGCGGGACGCCCAGTGGCACGACTGTGGAGACGGTGTTCACGGGGTCGAGCCAAGGGACAAGCTACACCCTCGCGCTCGTTTCTGCGTGATGAACGTCAATTAGTAATGGAATCACGAACTGTTTGTATCATTTATATGTACAAGACTTGTCGTGTGCGGCGTTCACGGTCGCTATCACAACATCATGCCGCCGCCTCTGCAGGAGCCGAGTTTGCACCTCGCGGTGCTGCCCCGTTTGTTCTTCGTATCCCAGCAACAAGCGGACGAGTGTATCCCCTTATCGCTACTCGAACAGCTGCAGCAGAAGTCCTCCGGCGCGTTCTTATCTATCACCAGGACGTCCGAGGAGATCTCGATCGTGGGTGAGTGTCTCGGCGCCGAGGAAGACAACGCGCCGGGCGCAGACCAGGCGAAGGCGAAGGCAAAGGCGGATTGGAGGTGCATCAAGATTGCAGGGCCCATGAGTTTTGGTGCAATGTGATTGCTCATGTGTCGAAACAGAACTGATACCGCTCCTCGAAGGCTTGACCGGAGTGATGACGGCACTCACTGCGCCGCTGAAGCAGGCGAAGATACCTATATTTGCGCTCTCGACGTGGTACGCTCCGTTCGCCACCATGCACAACCATTCGTTCTCAATTCTTGGCTGCCAGGAACACAGACTATATACTTGTCCCAGAGAGCAATTTAGACCGTGCTGTTGAAGCACTGAAAGAACACGGATGGATATTCCTTGCAAATGCTGAGTAGTAGATACGCAAACGAGTCCTTGAATGTTCAACATCTGAGCCTACACGCGCGTCGCTCAAGCTTTTCCGAAACAGCTGTAGTGAGGTGAGATAGAAACTGCCCGACAGTTTCTTCGAATTTATGTAGCACCAGTCGCAATTTGTGGCGCAGGCAGCAACTCTGGGTCTTCAACAAATGACAAGTACTCCCGGCGGGACGCTCGTCGAAACTCTCTAGGATACTGACTTACTCAGTGATGGAGAGCAATCGCCGAGGACCATGGCTATAATACTGCGCGGTACTGAGGACATTCACAAGTATCAAGCTTGCTCAGGCTGTGAAATCTTACTACGTACTATACGCCGTTCCTACTATGTGACATAGGTACTAGGTCTTACAAACGCCGGGGATCCCGCTTCAGACCAAGACAAGTGAAAAGGGAAGTGCAGATCGCTGACAGAGACTCTACATAGCCGGCACGACATACGATTCGCTACGTTGCAGTCGCTCTGAACAACCCTCGCCTCGTCTTCCATTCTCCATCACACAGCGCTCTTCGCGCGCTTGAATCTATGTCCTCTCTGCCTGGTCCAGGCCAGCCCCGACCTCTGTCGACCTCGGAGGGCTTCTTGCTGGGAGGACTTGCCGCCTGCATAGCGGTACTTATATGCGAGCACACGTCATTGAAAGCCACACTCATACTGGTTGATCAGGTCACATTCTCAAACCCGGCGGAGGTCGCGAAAACGCGCTTGCAACTTCAAGGCGAGCTTGCGAAGGGCGGCGGCGTGAAGGTGTATCACAACGTGTTTGACGTGTTTGCAAAGACATGGCGGAATGAAGGTGTTCGGGGCATACAAAGGGGCCTTTCTCCTGCTGTACGTTGCAAACCACTGTCTTAGAGGGAGGATCACTGATTCGTGAGAGTAGTATGCTTACCAGGTATGAACCGCGGCGGCTCGTGTGCCTTGTAGCTACCTAACGTGCAAATGTAAGATTCTGTTGAACGGCTCTCGTCTCGGTATGTTGCATGAGGGTCGCTTGCTGTCTATTTCCTGAACCCTTTAGGTTTTTACGAGCCCTTTCGCAAGTCGATCAATCAGGCCGCAGGGCTTGACACGGCGGTTCAACATCCTGTAACGTCAGTCATCGCTGGAGCAGCTAGCGGAGCCGTCGGAGGTGTGTATCATTACGATTCTGGATCTCACTCATCTCACATGTACTAGCTTCTCTCGGAAACCCGCTGTTCTTGATCAAGGCGCGCATGCAGGTCAGTCGTTGCTAGTACTAATCCCCTCACTGCTCAATGGCTGTGCAGGCGTACTCCCCCGCGCTACCAGTGGGAACGCAGCATCACTACAAGCACTCGTTGGATGCTCTGCGAACTATATATCAGAAAGAAAAGTTTCGCGGCCTGGTGCGTGGCATCGACGCTGCAATCCTTCGGACGGCGATGGGGTCTTCGGTCAGTCTCGCGTGTTTGGCAGTGAAGGAGCTGAGCGTGACCAATCTGCATACACAGGTGCAACTTCCGACTTACAATTGGACGAAACACCAGCTTGTGTCACGGGGTATACTGCCTGCTAACAGCATATGGACATACCTGGCGAGTAGCTCAGTCTCCGGCATCTGCGTTGTGTGTGGATATTATCATTCATCGGTTGGCCTAATACTCTGACATCATCTCACAGCTCATAATGATGCAACCAGCGGATACGGTGAGCTTTAGAACCTCTGTCCATGTTCGTACTCACTCGCATATATCTCAAGGCGCTGACACGCGTATACAACCAACCTACAAAGAAACTCCCGAACGGCCGGCTCGTCGGGACACTTTACAAAAATCCATTCGATTGTTTGTGGAAAACACTCAAGACGGAAGGTCCCTTTGGGTGGTACAAAGGTACGCTGGCTGCCTCTGCTTGGAGAAGGACTATCTGAGCGATGAACCGTAGGGTCTACGGCACATTTCTTGCGAATAGCTCCCCATACGTGCGTTTGCTGTTTTTACCTGCGCGATACTGATTCGACTCCGCGTAGGATCATCACGCTCACCGCGAACGACATTCTCTTGAGTGCATACCGGAAATTGCGACATGGGTCCGTTCTATAATCACAGTTGTAGATTAGATATGATTCACATAGAATCCCGGTGCATAATTTATGTTTGCACCGTCATTTGAATAGCATGTATAGGTAATGACTGCTAAGATTGAGATATCCTCCATATAGTTTGTATGTATGAGCCAGACAACTTGAGAAGTGGGTTAATGCGGCCGGCCGGCTTGCCGGCTGCTCGTCGCCGCTTTAAATTTCCCACTTTACGCCTCGTAGCGGTCTCGCATCGACTGCTGTAGTAGGCCACAGTACGACGTGATTTGTGAGCTTCATTATATGCTCTATGGTGCATCTTTTGAAGGTCTTGTTCACGCACTGCCACTAGGAGTGGCATGTGTCGATGGTGGCAAAAGTGGCAACTTGAAACTCCGCCACAATTACATAACCAGTTGTTGACAGAATATCAGTAGGACTCACTGGACATCCGCCCTCGTCAACCTCCACCATGCTCTGCCACGGTTAGCTCTGCAACGAACGCGGCCATGCAGTCGCTCAACACATCGACAGTGGTTCTAGTCGCTGTCTTTGCAGTTTTCCTGCCTATCGCAGTTCGCGTGGTCTCTTCCCCTCTCGCTCTCATCCTTCTGTCCCCGTTCTTGGTCGTGTCATTCGTCCTGTCCTTGATTACGCTCAATGTGCTCCTCGGTCATCTTTTGGATGCAAAGGAGCGTGTCATTAGACTTCGGTACCCGGCGCCTGCACGCCCGCTGGCCTTCTCAACTCCCGCCGCCTGGCAAGCCGTCTTGATACGATCGCAGTGGGCGCACAGGCCGCCACATTCTCTCCCCGACCTATACCCGGAATCTCCAATGATATCGACGGCCGTTAACGATATTCTCATCCTAATTGTCAGAGACTTTGTCTTGTCTTGGTACAAGGGCTTGTCATCCTCCCCGTCTTTCCCCACCGCGGTCTCCGCTACGTTGCACAGCTCCATGAATCGCCTGTTGGCCAGGTTGTCGTCCGCCGACTTCTCCGCCATCCTTGTCAAACGTCTGTTGCCCATCATCACGTCCCATGTAGAGCAATTTCGCGAGTCCGAGGTTGCCTTACGCGGCGCCGGCCTGGAACGTAGGTTAACGGAGTCCGAGGAGCTAGATATGTTACTGGCCAGTCGTTACGCCGGGAAGAGTGGCACCAGACTTCATACTGCCGTGAACAACTTGTCATCTAGTTTCACCAAGCAATCGGAAGAAGCGCATCTCAAACAGCTCATCGAGAAGGTCCTCCCCTTGGTGCTTCCCGAGAAAGAGGCAAGGAGCTCAGCTTTGAAAGTCGTCGTCAGAGAGATCGCTGCTTGCTCAGTCTTGTATCCAGTGATGGATATGTTTGCGGATCCCGATTTTTGGAACAGGACTATCGGGCAGCTGGTGAGTTTGGTCAGTCAAGTGCGCCGTCGTCATCTTTGACATCCTTTCAGGCCGGAGCAGCCATTCACCAACAGTAAGCATCCCGTCTATCTCAAGTTTCCGCGTTATGACCTTAGAATTGCAGGCGACTTATCACTAAGGTGCGAAACGTGCTAGAGGCTCAGCTACCGCATCCCAAACCGAGGTTGGCCACGGCAAGGACATCAGTTACCGATACCATCACCATCCGTACGGATGCGAAACACTTCGAATCTTTCTTGAGGAGCATCAGTCGCACCTCTTCTTTGCTCGACGCTCGACGACTGAAGAATGATATCATGGGGGAGATCAGACGGACGAGGGTGCTATTGGGTATGCGTTTCTGAGAGCATTTATAGGCATACATTCTTACAGCGCTTCAGCTAATCACGAAAGGGAAGATTGGATTAACGGGGAGAAGACTGAAGATGTCGTAGCGTTCCTGGACAGACTTTACACTGCCAAGAGACAGGCCGAACTGCGTATCTCTGTCCTAGGAGGCAACGATGATACAGTATGTATTTCAATTTCTTCTGTGGCCAAGTTCTTACATGGCGAGTAGAAGTCCTCTTTACCCGATGCTCCAGCTTCTCGCCTAAATCTACGCGACATTCTGGGCAACCCAAGCTCCTTGTCATACTTCATGGAGTTCTTGGACAGGCGCAATCGCGCTCTGTTGGCACAATTTTGGCTTACGGTTGAAAGTTTCAAGAACCCGTTGGAGTCGTTCGACTCAGGGTCCTCCGACAATGAAGACGATCCCATCCATGATCCGTCCCTCGCCTCCACGGTGAAAGAGGACATCGCAATGATTTACGAGCTCTACTTCTCCAGCTCGCCGCCCCATCCAGCTCTGTCCGCTATCTCCGCGAAACATGTCTCTGCGATTCGCGGCTTTTCACTAAGCGAGACGATGCCCTCCCCTACAGTCGAACGGAAGGCCCGCAGGAGCGTTATGCTCGCTCAGAGACAAGTAGAACAGACCATGGAGCAAGACTTCGAAGACTTTGAAAGGTCGGAGCTGTGGTTCAGAGTTGTGGAGGACATCAATGCAAGTCGAGGTGCCCCCAGGGATACTTCCGTGCGTGGTCGCGGAGCTTTGTCGGCTAGCACCGAAGCGCTACCTGCGGGCCGACGGGTGGCATCCCCGGCTCCCATGTTGTGCACAGAATCCCTCCCGTCCTTCATCTTGCCACTCAGCCCTTCGGCGCACTCTAGCTACGGAGAATCCTTCTTTCCAATTTCACCCATGGAGTCCTCACAAATTTCACTGCCTCGGCCGCCTTCCAATCTCGACGTCCTCATGTCGCCCCTGCCGGAGGCCGATACTTCCAGCCGCGCGCCGCTTTTTGACGACCCTGATGACAATACGAAGAATAGCCACGAAAGTCAGTCGACGGTAGAGGCCATCCAGGCCGCCTTGACAGACATCATCGCCCTTGACAAGCAGCAGACGGACAAACGCGCGACACGCCCATATTTGACAACTGCGAACAGTGTCTTAGACTCCTCTCCGGATCCGAGTCTCTTCGTCGATGGCCCGCGGGGCTCGCCACTCGAGGACATTGACGAAGAGGAGAATGCGGAAGCAAACGCAGATGCGAAGCAGGAGAGTTTTCAACTCGCAGGCCCAGGCGACCTGCAGCTCTCGTATGAAATCGCTCGACTCTCGGACAAAATCTACAACTTACAGACGCAAGAAGCCATGCTTGATACCCTCATCAAGAAGGCCGAACTTACAGGAGACGCCCAAGAGCTGCGTCTTCTCCGGAGATCCAAGTCTGCCATGTCAAGGGAATACCGCGAACTCAGTTTCCAGCGGTCGCAGTACGAGCAGCAAGAGATTGCGAATCGCCTGGTACCGGATCGTACGAAGTTGACGATCGTCAATTCGGTCGTTGGCGACGAGGGTGGCCGATCTGTTGTCCGGTATCTCGTGGAGGTTCAGCAGCTCGGTCTGGACGGCAGTGTCACCACGGGATGGGTAGTAGCTCGACGTTATAATGAATTCCTCAATATGCACAACAAGCTACGAGAGCGGTATGCCCTGGTTCGGACGCTGGATTTCCCGGGGAAACGACTGGTGACGTCCCTCTCGGGAAGTTTTGTGGACACCCGACGTGCTGCCTTGGAAAAATATGTACAGGTAGGATAGTCTAAGTTTACTTCACTGTCTTCCAAGCTGACTTTATCTAGAATCTCATCCAAATCCCGGCTGTCTGCGAAAGCGAGGAACTGCGCGCCTTCCTATCCCGCAACTCGCCTTTCATTGTGTCCGAGCCTGAACCTACAGCCTCGAAAGCCGGAGGTGCCTTTTCTGGGACCGGACTCGTTCGCAACGTGTATCACTCCGTTGCGGAGAGCATTGATGACATGTTCTTCGGACCATCAATGCTGGACGTTATGATCCAGCGCCTCACGCGACAAGCAGCAGAGTTGGCAGGCATCGTCGGGAACTCAATCAACGACGAGGACGTGGTCGCGCAAGCCCTACGCGCTTCCGGAAAGTCCGCGTCGGATGACACATTACTTCAGTTCTCCGGCGATCTTAAACCTCTTGAAGGTGAGACCAGCTCGTCCACCTTCTCCGCCCCTATCTGCGACCTCGTCTTGGCCATCTTCGAGCTCAACAAGAAGAACAACTGGCTGAGACGACAAGCTATCGTCATCATTATGCAGCAAGTCTTAGGAAGCACGGTGGAGAGGTGCGTCCGTTTCCTAAAACTAGAACATGTTGACTGACTTGTGGGTCAGGAAACTGCGGGAGACTGTGAGCTACTTGACAGATGAACCACACGTCATGAACTTCATCAACATGTTCCGTGATGTGCTGTGGAGTGGAGGTCAGTTGAGGACTCAGTCTACTCCACGCTCACCTGAGGACAAACTACGTGCACGAGATGATGCGAATCGCATGCTGTCTGCTTTGATGCCAGGTGAGAGTTCCTCCATTGGCGTATTGAGGAAGATGCTGACACCTTCCGCACGCAGACCTTGCCGCCAACATGATCGGTCGGTCGAACGCACGCCGTGGTGCTCGACGCATTTTCGCCGTCCTACAGAACAGACGCTTGAACCAACACATTGCATATACCATACTGGACGAGGTGCGCAGGTTTCTCATCGATCGCATTCTCACCATTGAACACCTTCCAGCTTTTCGCGGCATTGTTTCCCGAGGTGTTTCAATGAAATTGTCTGTCTACCGGTGACTCATATCATGTACTATATCCCTTCGCCATCGCCGTTGGCCCTGCTACGATTTCAAACTCGTGAGCCACCGTGCTGGGCGGTTCGGGACCCTGCTCTCCCGGTGTGGCAGAGCCTTGAGAATTTGGTGCCGGCGACGATGCGTCCTCCTTCCGAACTTTTGTAGGCCGACGATGGATAATTGGGACCGCAGACGGGTCATCGTGCCTATTGAAATTCTGATTGGTGTAACGCACATCGACAACGTCAGGCGCACTCACACTTTAATGGTGTGCAGAATGTATCCTCCAGAACCAGTCGTCGTCATTGTCGGATGTGTACGTCCCGGCAGCACCTGCCCTCAATCAGTTTAAAGAGCTTAGATGCAAAATTGTGACAAACTTGGTAGCGTCGCAGAAAGCTTTCGGAGACACTGGGAGCCAGAAACTGTGGACGTAGGCGAAGTGTTGTTTGGAGATCGCTGACAGTCTGCCGTGTGAATCAGCTCGTCATCAGCCGCAGGTAAATGCATGAAAGGACAAACTTGTAGGTGTGGGCTATGTACAACTATGTTCGCCGAACCATTGAGATATGGTGACAGCCTCTCCAGTATTGATAATGGGTCGTATTCGCTGGCAACGATCAAGCTGATTGCATAGTCAGCAGCCGCACCCTTCGAGAAATAGGTGAATGTAGCAAACCCGTCAAATTCGCCTGCGAAGAGCTCCTCCCGGGTGCCGGAGAGGATGTCGGAGGCTGCCTTCCGTTTGTTAACTCGCACCTTGGCTTTGTCAGATAGCGCCCCTCCTGAAGCTGAAGGCTCGAGTATAGTTACTGGGAGCGTTATCAGCTCCTCGCGGATCGGCCGTCACACATAACGCGGCTTACTAGGCGTGTACTCCTCATCTGCAGTGGCCCAATTGAGAGATGAAAGGATCGGGGTAACCAGCTCCTTCGGGAAGTTCATTTGCGTCATCACAGGATATGCAGGTGGCGACTCGACGTCGCATATAGTCAACAAGCGACCGCTGCCTGTGCAAGTTAGATGAGAATGGACACAAACACCGATGGAGATGGCAACTTACCCCCTAATCTTTCAAGGATGCCAGAGATTATCATACCAGAAGCATCGTCGACGGCAAGGTATCGACCGTGTGGTTGAATGTTAGCAAGGTTGAGCATCTGCGAGAGGCTGTCGATGCGAAGGTCACGGATACGATTTTGATCCTTTTTGAACCAATACTCGCACACGTTGAAGAGAGTAGGCTCGATCGTCGTGAACGACTTGGAATATCTTCATCTGCAGACTCAGTCGTTTGTCAACGAGAGGCAGATGGCAGTGCTCACTTTGCTTCCTTTCGTTTCTTATACTTGTCTTTGCTGTACTCTGTCTTCAGTGAGTAGTTCGCGTGCATTTCTATTTGCTTTTTGATGATGTCCTGGTGAGAAGAAGTGAAGTGTGCACACGTCGTGTGACTACAATCACTCACAGATGCATGGACACCGGATTGCTTCAAGGATTCAATCTCATCGGCGGTTAGTGGCTGCACGTATTGGCCGTCATTTATGAGCTCATTCGTGGCCTCCGTGTCCTCTGATACCAGAAACATGAGCGACTTTGGCGCAATAAATTTCATGGCTTACCGAGCTCTTCAATCGACTTCGGCAGCACAACCCTCAGCTTTTTCTCCACGATTTCATGCGTTAAGCCATACGGATGGCCGGCCAGCTCGCTGACGTGGAAAGAGCCAAATTTCCCTAGATTGATTGTCCTGCTGTGCGGTGAAAAAGACACGGCACATGTCCCGGAATCGGACTCACGCATCAGCTTCGAGCTTGAAATTCCTCACGTCGCCGGTCGGCAAGCGAAGCAGCACGTTGTCTCCAACTTGGATGACATTTATTATGGGCGGAGGTGCTGTCAGCGTCGATGAGCTTTGGCCGTTTGGTGGTTCTGACATTGGTACAGTCCAGGATCTTTGATTGAGGCACAGAAAACAAGAGGCGGCCCGGGCAAACAGCCGTACATACCGCCTCTGGGACGGATGCACTGTACGCAATGCCCACGTCCGCTCCCACCGCCGCACCGACTCACTTGATCACTCTCCAACCCAATGGTCCACATTGAGGAAGTCCCGGACGTCGACACGTCGGTGAACAAGCCCCAGAATCACACACCAGGTCTCCCCAATGAACTATCATATCTGATCACGGCATTCCTCCCGTCCGAAGACGCGTCTATGCGTTCAAAAGCTTATCTTGTTCTCTCGTCCTACTGTCAAGGCGTACGAAATTCGTCGAAAACTGGCCGAGATGGAGAGCAGGATCCTGCCACGGCGTCTCTGTTCAAGACTTTTGCACCCATCGTAGAAGCACGAATAGCAGATCCTACAGAGAAGGAGGCATTAGTTGGCCTATCATTCCTCTCGGCACTGTTCCAAGTCGACTGGCAGAGCGCTTCCGCCATCTTCCAGCAAGACGCTGTCGTCACATACATCATCGACCTCCTAGACTTGTATCCATCCGAGACAGTTTCCCGAGAGGCCGCTCACCTACTGTCGCAGGCTTGCGGTCATAAGGCATGTCGTGCTGTCATACCCGACGACTGTGTCAAGTGGTTAGAGGCGGCCACCCGGCAGACAAGGGACGCATCATTGCGAGCATCCGCAGCAGTAGCCATGGTAAAACTGTCCCGTGGGGGCAAATCCGACAGTGCCGAGATTTCAGGTGTTGCGGTATCAAAGGGTAGTGCCGACGATCAGTTGGTCGCGCTCATGAAGGGGCTCATCGTCGATGGGGGCAAAGAAACCGTCACTGAAGCGGTAGAAGGTCTGGTGTATCTCAGCGTCGAACCGCGCGTGAAGGAAGCGCTAGCGAAGGATGCACCATTCTTGGCTGGACTTTTCTCCCTTGTCCCGACTCTCAAGGGCTCTGCAAGCTCCTCGAGAGCCGTTCCAAGCCACACACTCCTCTACGGCATCCTCACACTCATATCCAACCTCTGCATATATCGGCCGAAGTTATCAGGCGAAGACGCACAAATAGACAAGCTCAGGCGAATGGCAAAGGCTAGTGCCTCGGCGCCGGCGGGTGACGTGCCGGACGTGCTCGACGATGACGAACATGTCAAGCAGCGCGGGAGGAATTTGGTGAAGGCTGGAGCACTGCCGGTTGTGGTCACCGTTGTACGACTCGCCGACAGCGAAGGTGTGCGTGTCACAGCTGGGAGGGCTCTCCTCAACTTCGTCGAAGTCAAAGAGAACCGAGGGAAGGTCCTCCAGAGCGGTGGCGCGAGGTCTTTAGTGGATATCATCAGGAAGTCTCTTCCCACAGGCACCTCGGAGGAAGCAAACCCACTCACCCTAGAAGCCATCCAGGCTCTGGCCAAACTTGCTATCACGGCCTCTCCGGTGCATGTCTTTGGCGCCGACCCTGGTGCCATGTACGACGCCATCCGACCATTTACGATCCTCCTCACGCATTCTTCCTCGTCTCTCTTGCAGCGTTTTGAGGCCATGATGGCTTTAACAAACATCTCATCCCACAGTGCGGAAGCGGCATCCCGTGTCGCGAAGGCCGATGGCCTCCTCCTAAAGGTCGAACTATTGATGTTGGAGGACCATATTCTCATTAGGCGAGCCGCGACCGAGTTGCTGTGCAACTTACTCGCTGGGTCAGATGACGTCTACGAGAGGTACACGGGTGACGGCACCTCCGAAGGTGCGAAGTCGAAGTTGCACGTCCTTGTCGCGCTTTCCGACGTCGAGGACTTGCAAACGCGGCTTGCCGCGTCCGGAGCACTTGCAACCCTCACTTCATCTCCCCACGCTTGTCGCTCTCTCTACGATCTGGAGATTGAGCGCCATCGAGTGATGCGCATATTCATCCAGCTCATCGATCCTTCAGCACTTGACGCCGAGCACGATGAGCCTTCCGCTGCATCGGACCCCGGCCTTGTGCATCGGGGCATTGTCTGCGTACGCAACTTGTTTCTCACTCTCGAAGCCGACCTTAGAAAAAAGTTGACGGAAGAAGCGGAGACGCCTGCCCTTGTGCAAAGCTTGATGACTGTCGTGAGGACCAGTGGAGGAAACCCGGCGGTTTTGGGGCCAGTGGCGGAAACCTTGAAATGCCTAGTGGAGGCTGGTATTACTGTCGTATGATTGTACCAAGGTCAATGTAGCTATGTAAACGGCCCGAATTTCAAGTGAAGCGCACCAATTATTGGGGAGCTTGCTCCCCATTGGCCGGTATGCGCTCGAAAATCCTTAGTGCTTAGTCAGACGCTGAGTTGGCACCCCGGGCGACAGTTGGCACCCCGTGAGATAGTTGGCACCCCGTGCGACAAACCTGCCTCACGCGGCTTTGCACTGGCCCGGGGCTGCCCGGGCTCTCAAATGCTCGAGACAGCTTGCTCACTGTCTCCAGCACTTAATATTTGCTCTAAAATCCCAAAATATACATACTAAGCCATATGAACATTAATTGAAGCTAAAGGCTCTAGAACAAACCCAGCTACCTCTAGCACTGGCTTGGGGGATTACCATTCACAAAAGCCAAGGACTTACTCTGCAACTGCCAACGAGCAGTGATTGAGCTTGGATCAAAGGACTTTTCTTCTGGCCTCTCATTTGTAGCCATTTCTCAGCTGAAGTCTCTTCAAGGTCTCGCTTTTCGTACCTCTTTCTCTCTTGAACAATTAAAAAGCCCACAGATACCCCAACAATGAAGTACTTAGCTGATGACAATTTGCGTAGAGATAATCTTGCATGCACAATTGGTTTTACATTACATACCTATGGTGTTGACATGTCTGACTATGCCTTCGATGATTAATGTATCTCTCTACTCTACTTCCATTCGCAGGTGGATTTCTCCACACAGTTCCAAATGAACGCGGATTAAGCAAGCTCCCCAAATTTGTAAGTGGAGAATCCACCTACATATCATATTAATTACTACTTGGATCGATGCTCGACCCGGTTGTTCACTTGCAAAATTGTTTGGGCCGGGAAGAAGTATTCTAGGGCGCCACGTGACTCTGCCAGGAACGAAGCGCGCGGTCGGAAACCCTTGCTGCGCTAACCACTGCCTCCGTTATATCTCGTCTCAGATCGCGACGACCTGACCTTCCTTTCCCACCTTCACTGTCTACGACTGCAGGCTTCAGATGGTATGTACTTTGTCTTGGTATCCAGTCGTCTATCCGACCTCCGAGACTTGCAGGCGCCGTCCAAGAAGGCCGGAAAGAAGGCCACAGCAGCTCCGAAGAAGGGCGGGGCCGCAAAGGTCGCCAAGGTGCGCGACGGACACTCTCAATGAATGAATGTAGTTGACAGCCGGGGTTACAGGCTGACTGGAAAGAAGGATTCAAGAAGAAGACCGTCGGCGTGTCTGACATGACGCTGTTGACCACAATCAGCAACGAGAGTGTCAACGATAATCTGCAGAAACGATGGCAGAGTGGCGAGATCTACACATACATCGGAGGCGTGTTAATATCCGTCAACCCTTTCCGAGGTGCGTCGCCTGCACCTAGGTCTCGCTCTTCCGCTTATTGCCTCTGGCTGCTTTAGATCTGGGCATCTATACCGACGAAATTCTAGGCCGCTATCAGGGTAAGAATAGGCTCGAGGTTCCTCCCCATGTGTTCGGCATCGCAGAGTCGGCATACTACAATATGAATGCCTACAAGGAGAACCAGTGTGTCATCATCTCGGGGGAGTCGGGTGCCGGCAAGACGGAGGCCGCCAAGCGGATTATGCAGTATATCGCCGCCGTATCCGGCGGCCAAGACAGTAGCATCCAGCAGATCAAGGATATGGTTCTCGCCACCAATCCTCTGCTAGAAAGCTTTGGGTGCGCGAAGACTCTGCGCAATAATAATTCCAGTCGCCATGTACGTCAACCCCCACCAGATCGGAGGGTATCAGCTACTCACGCCGTCACAGGGAAAATACCTGGAGATCATGTTCAATGACCGATCAGAGCCTGTCGGTGCTCAAATCACGAACTATCTGCTTGAGAAAGGTCGCGTCGTTGGCCAGGTGGAGAATGAGCGCAATTTCCACATCTTCTATCAATTCACGAAGGCAGCCTCGGCGGAGCAACGCGGTTCGTGCTAAACCACCCTCAGCTCAAGTGGGAGATGGCCCTTACGTCGTCAATTAGAGGCTTTCGGTCTGCAAGGGCCAGAGGCATACGCGTACACGAGTGTCAGCAACTGTCTGGACGTAGAAGGCATCAGCGACCCTCAGGATTTTGCCGACACCATCGTATGTAAATACATCTTTTGGTTTGATCTGTCTGACGCCCCAGCAGAAAGCCATGAACATCGTCGGCCTCACTGCCGCTGAGCAACATGAGATCTGGCGGATGCTTGCCATTGTCCTTTGGCTTGGGAACGTGCAGTACGAGGAAATGGATGACGGCAATTCAGCCGTCTCCGACACCGGTGTCACCGACTTCATCGCCTATCTCATGGATGTAGACGGTGCCCTTGTACAGAAGGTGCTCACATCGAAGGTGGTGGAGACGCAAAGAGGCGGACGACGAGGGTCTGTCTATGACGTCCCATTGAACCCGGCCCAAGCTACTTCGGGAAGGGACGCGCTTTCAAAGGCGATCTACAACAACCTGTTTGAGTGGATCGTGTCTCGTGTCAACATCTCGATGAAACCTCGTGGAGCAGTGCAGCAGTTAATTGGCATCTTGGTGTGTCCTGGTGTATCTGACAAAGGCGCAGCTCATCGTTTGTCTCAGGATATTTTCGGGTTCGAGATCTTCGAGGTAGTTTATCGCGTGCAAAGTCTTTTGCAATCTTTTGACAAGTCTCCCAGGACAACTCGTTCGAGCAACTCTGCATCAATTACGTCAACGAGAAGCTCCAGCAGATTTTCATTGAACTGACACTGAAGACCGAGCAAGAGGAATACGTTCGTGAGCAGATCAAATGGACCCCGATTAAGTACTTCAACAACAAGATTGTGTGCGACCTGATTGAAGAGCGCCGCCCGCCTGGGATATTTGCCGCCCTCAATGATGCGTGTGCAACTGCACATGCTGACCCCAATGCGGCAGACAACAGCTTCATGCAGCGTACTTCCTCTCTCTCGAGCAACCCGCACTTCGAAGCTCGCGGCTCCCAATTTTTGGTGAAGCACTACGCAGGCGATGTCATGTACAATGTAGCTGGGATGACGGACAAGAACAAGGACGCGCTGGTCAAGGATCTTCTGGACCTGATTTCTAGCAGCAGCAACCAATTCTTGCAGACACTCTTCCCTGACCGTCCGGATCCCAACAGCAAGAAGCGGCCGCCGACAGCAGGTGACCGGATCAAGGTGACATCCCTCGCAACTGTGCACGGCTAATGCTGACTCTGCACGAAAGGCTTCCGCTGGAGCCCTTGTCGAGAATCTTATGCGTGCTCAACCATCGTACATTCGCACTATCAAGCCCAACCAGAACCGCAGCGCCTCTGAGTACGACAGCAAAGCTGTTTTGCATCAAATCAAATATCTTGGTCTGCAGGAGAATATACGTGTTCGGCGCGCTGGCTTCGCGTACCGGAACACCTTCGAGAAATTGGTCGAGCGCTTCTATCTGCTTTCGCCAAACACGTCTTATGCAGGCGAATACACGTGGTCTGGCGACCCACGTAGTGGATGCGAGAAGATCTTGACAGATACCGGGATTGCGAAAGACGAATGGCAGATGGGTGTCACTAAAGCATTCATCAAGAACCCGGAGACGGTGAGCATACTTGCATGCTATCTCCATTGAATGTTGCCATTCTGATCATTCTGCAGCTCTTCGCTCTCGAGACGATGCGCGATCGCTACTGGCACAACATGGCGGCGCGTATTCAACGAGCTTGGCGCAATTTCATGCGCTACAAGCACGAGTGTGCGAGGCGCATTCAGCGTTTCTGGAGGAACAACAAGGAGTCGATAGTGTATGCGCAGAAGCGGGACCACGGTCATCGCGTTCTTGGTGACAGGAAGGAGCGGAGGCGCTTCAGTCTTCTCAGCTACCGTCGCTTCATGGGCGATTACCTTGACCTCAACGGGCAAGACCCTCTGGATCTGAAGCCTATCTGCAGCGTAGCAGGTACGATTCAGACAACTTGACACGTTGCAATGCGTGTCGCTAATCGTGGTTTTGCAGTCAAGGAAGAGGTCACGTTCAGCTCTAGGGCACAGCTCCTCGTATCGAAACTTGGCCGATCTAGCAAACCTAGTCCACGCTACTTGGTCGTTGTACGTGTCCTTTCTACTAGTGGCTGTCAGACCAATTGACGACCATGTCCCAGACTGCTAAGGCAGTCCATATCCTAGTCACCAACGCCAACAATGGTATGGTGCAGACTGTGTTGGAGCGCAAGATACCCATTGTCACGATCAAGAGCATAGCGATGTCAAATTTCCGAGATGACTGGCTAGTAGGTAGCGCCTAGCGAAGTCTTTATCGACGGAACTCAATTCTGGCACCCAGGTGCTCAACGTCGGTACTTCTGAAGAAGGCGACCCCATCCTGCACTGCTACTTCAAGACCGAGCTGACTTCTATCCTTGTACAACTAAGCTCCAACAGCATCATCGTCCAGATCGGCCCGATGTAAGTGGCTTATAGTTTAGCGTCTCTTGCCTGACCTACCGTGTCTTCTGACTAGTATCGATTACTCGAAGAAGAAGGATAAGCGCGCTCAGATCAAGTCGGTGCGAGATGAAACTGTGACCAAAGACGATCTGTACAAGAGCCACACTATTCATGTTCCTACGGGTGAGCCTGCGAATAGCAGGTCCCGACCTCCCGCCAAGCGCAAGCCTGGAGTGGTCCGTCCCATCACTGCCGGAAAGCTCTTGAAGAGAAGTGGTAACTCGAAGGTATGAGGATTCTCGCGTACACGCTGACAAATCGACTTACCGCATCGCCGCAGCCAACTTCGTCAAGGCCTAAGCCTGCAGCACAACCGTTACCCGGGAAATCTGCTGCACCAGCCGCCAAGCCAGCATTCGCAGCAGCCTCTGCTACCTCTTCCAGCGGGCCGCCGCCGCCGCCGCCTCCCCCTGGTCGTCAACGCGCACCGCCTCCGCCCCCCGAAGAGCCTGATGTCCCTATGTACCGCGCAAAGTTTGCATTCGATGGGCAGGCAGGCGAGATGTCGCTGGCAAAGGATGATTTAGTCGAATTGGTCGAAAAGGATGACAATGGCTGGTGGCTGGTGAAGAAGGGCGCGGCTGAGGGTTGGACGCCTAGCAACTACCTGGATCTTGTCCCCCCAAAGCCCAAGGCCGCCGCTGCCCCTCCCCCGCCGCCACCGCCTCCGACTGCGCGCCAAGTACCCACACCAGCCGCCGCATCCCGCCCCGCCGCTGCGCCCGCGCCGAAGGTCGTCGTCCATTCCGTCACTGCGGACGTCCATGCCAAGCCCGTGTCCGTTTTCCCCGGAATGGGTGCTTCGAATGGCGGCCCCGCACCTTGGAAGAAGCAACATGCCCCCACGGGCTCGAATGCAAGCTCTGGCGCATCGACTCCCGCCGGCTCCAGGCCGGTGAGCTCCCTGGCAGGGAAACCGCCTCCGCCGCCCATTACAGGGAAGAAGCCAGCGCCCCCGCCTCCTGGGGCGAAGCCGGGGCCACCCAAGATCCCCGGCAAGCCGCCTGTGCCGGCGGCGGCTAGGCCGACGCCCCCTCCTGCCGCGTCTCGACCTGGTGCTGGTGTTAGGCCCGGCGGAGGTGGTGCGCCGGGGCAGCTGGACCTCGCTGCTGCTGTACGTTCAGATTTTCTGCCTGTTGCTGCATTGGTGCTGATGCGATTTTTTTAGTTGGCAAAGCGTGCCGCGCAGGCAGGCAACAATTAACATCGGCGACTACTCTTTACCGTCTGGTACGGCTGTCTCAGTCTTGTATAAGTGCTGAATAGAATGCGGACTTGTGTTCATCAATATGAATGTAAACGGTATCCATTAGATGCATTAGTTATGTAATGGAACGCATAAGAATGCAATGTGTGAGCAGATGTGGTGGGTATACACAGGTGGGACCGGCATTTCGATTCGATGTGGCGATGATTTAAGAAAGGGATGGGATGGGGCTTGCATGCGTCATGCGTAGTGGTAAAGCTATAGATGGATGCCCGCGCATGCATCCTTGATAAAAATAAAACAAAGCAATGGCGTCTATGAAAGCGTTACTGTGATCGGCGGGAGATGGTGTGTGAGCAGCTCGGACACCATCGTCTCCACCTCGTCCTCCGAGTCCGGTACCGCCACGCGCGACGGTGACAACGGCCGCCGCGCGTCATCAAGTTCCTCCTCCGAGTCCATGTCCGTGGAGAGCGTGATGTCCCCGGGGTCGAGCGTCGAGCGTACGTCCGACGCGTCGTCCCCGCCGCCGCGCCAAGAGCGCACCTCCTCTGCAGACAGTACTTTACCGCCCTCGCGGAAGTCCTCGGACGTGCGTGCGAGTGCCGCGCGCCCACTCTCGAGCAGGACATCCAGCAACCCCTTGACACGCCCGAAGACCTCGTCATGCTTCCCAATCGGTACATTCTCGTCCTCCTCCTCGTCGTCCTCGGGCTCGTCATCATCGTCGGCAGGCAAGGAAGACTTCACAGCGCGGTAGGCACGCGGGGGGAGGATGAGACGCGTTTCACGGAGCTTGCGACGAAGTTCGTGGATCTCTTTCGCTTGGCGGTGCTTGGTGGACTCAAGAGAAGCGTTGATAGTGAGCAGAGAGCGATTGGTGATCTCCAGGTCTTCGATCTATAGAGAAGTCGTGCATACATTGCTTAGCAAAGGGCGACATAAGTGTGAGAGCCTAGCCCAACCTTGCGATGAGACTTTGCCTCTGCCCTGATCTTCGAAGCTGGAGGCTGGTCTTCGCGATCCCATGATGGACTACCCAGACTCGTACTGGAGTCGCGTCTTGAAGTCGGGTCGAATAGGTCCACCAGGGCATCAAGTGCAATCGTTTGTCCCGCAGGCGCATCGGGCACGTTCTCATGTGCTTTCTCAGACACAGCGACACCATTGACGTGGGAATTTAACGTCGAGACCGTACTGCCCGTGCCTGTGAGAACAGAGCTCGGCGCCTGGGACGCAGAAGAGCGCGACGAGCGAGAAGAGAAGGACAGTGTGGATGCAGGTGGGGATTGTGCTGGCAGTGGTACACATGCAGGGTCGACCTTTGGTGTGATCGTGAACTTCGGTGGTCTGAACTTGACTTCGGGGTGATCGTCGTGTGGCGTGAATGATTGGAAGCGGGTGGTGATTGGACTAGGACCTATTCGAGGGGAAGCGTAACGATGCGGGTTGGCTGATGGTGAGCCTGATGTAATGGGGTATGCAGATAGCGGCGAGGTCGATGTGGTCGGCGAGGGGGGGTTGGATATTGCGCTAAAGTCCGGTATCGACGGCGCGCGCGATCGCGCGTGCACAACTGGGCGGGTCGTCGCATACGGTGGTGACGACGGATGCGAGAGATTGGAGGGTGTCGATGGTGCACTGGACAAGCCATTCGCGCGTGTGAGCCCGGTGGTGACCTTCGCCTTCACCCGCACAGCTGCCGAGGACGAAGCGGCGCTGTCAGGCGACAGGTGCGCCCTACTTGGCGACGCAGAGCGAAAGTCGGCGGGATGAAAAGACCCGCTGCCTCGTCGTTGGCGCGCCGAAGCTGATGCCATGAAGGCCGGGTCGGCTGGCGTCCCAGTCAGCGAGCGTTGGCGAGATAGTGCGTGAGCGGTGAGCGCGGCCTTCGTTTTCGACGTAGGCCCATCGACTGCAGACCGCGAGGTCGAGACATTGCGCACATGGCGCTGGATAGGCTTATATGGTGAAATGGGGCGTTTGTATGGGGAGACCGGACGTGGGAGGGCGGAGCTCGAGGCGGCCTTAGCGACGGAGGCTGTTGTGCTGGAAGACGCGGACACTTTCCGGTTCAGGACGGTCGCACTGCTGTTGACCTTGGCCTTGGGCCGTAGCACGGGTTCTGAGATGACGCTCGAGGGTGCGCGAGTTGGCTTTGAGGGTGAAAGCGGCCGCGCAGGAGGTCGATTAACGATGTTGTTGAAGTCTACCTTCGCTGTGACCTGGGGGGACGCGTGTTGGCAAGAGCGAAGATGTACGGCGGACAGCGCACCTTTCTCTTCGATGGCGCCTCCATCGCAGAGGCGAAAGCGATGAAGAGGAGGAGAGGTGCCGATGAGCGCCTGATGAACGTTGCAGTAACGGCCGCGCCGGAGCCACCGGGGCCGTTGGACGCTCAAATAATGACAGACACATCTCCCGACCACTATGCAATGATACATTCGGAACATCTACTTGAGGCCTTTCTTCGCCAAAACATCCTCTACAACCTTCTCAACCAGCGCCCGGACACTCTCAGCCCCGCCTCCACCCAACGCCGCGACAACACTCTTCTCCACATACTTTCCGACCATGTCGACCTCAATGTTCACCTTCGCACCAATTGTCTTCTTGCTCAGCGTGATCTTCTCCTGCGTGTGCTGGATCAGCATGACCCCGAAGGTCCCCTCGGCATCGTTGACCACCGTGAGCGTGAGTGAAGTCCCGTCGATCGTCACGTAGCCTTTCGGGATAAGGTAGGGTAGCAGGGATGGTCGTGTCGGTGTAGCCTCGGGGAACTGGAATAGAAGACGAAGTGAGTCGCCGTCGGCGCTCTTGGATACGAGTATCGCCGTGCTATCGACGTGGCCCTATGCATGCACGTCTGTTGGAACAAGCTTTGGAGTAGTGGAGGGACTGCCCACCTGCACGAAATGACCACCAAATCTGATATGTGCGCCCATGGCGCGTTCCAAATTCAGTTGGTCGCCAACCTTCCGCTCGCCTAGCAATAGCTTAGAGGTTCGTGTGCAGATAGCATCGAAACAAACTCACCAAGGTCGGTTCGCTCCAAAGTCTCGTTCGCCAGCCACACCTCAAACCACCCTCCCTTCTCTTTCTGGTCGAACTTTGTGACCGTAAGACACGCTCCATTGACTGCTATCGAGTCGCCGATGTGACAATCGTCCAGGATAGCAGCCGAGTCGGAGATGGTCAGCGTGCATCCGCCGCTGTCGAGGATGATGGACGAGACTGTCCCTAAGTGTTCGATCTAGACGATAGATAACTTGGTTTCAGCGTTAAACAGAGAACGCGTAGAAGAGCCTACAAGACCTGTGAACATGACAATAGTGTCCCAGTTGGTGAGAGGATACTACATACGAGCGCAGCGTCCGAGTCCGAAGCGTGTTGTGCGCCGAGCTTCCGGGTCAACACACTCTCATCTTCGACTCCTGCCCGTCCTTTGCTCCTTTCATCTCCCTCGCTGTGAAGCAAATCTTTGAGATCTTCAGGTGGCGTCACACTGGCAAGATATGCCACCGAAACAAAGGCACCCGCGCCATTTTGATCCTGTAGAGGAGGCAGTCAGGAAACGGACGATCTGGCAGTCCTGGGCAGGTCCGTAGCTCGCACATCTCTTGTTCCTGGGTCTTATAATCGATATGTTGCAGCTCTTCCGGCGCCGGCGCGCCTAAAGATATCCTTAGGCATATGTGCTGTCGCCGTCGCTGGCATATTTGTCTCCGACCGCCTGGAAGCAAGCGTGCCAGCTTCTCCCAACAGCACTCCATACAAGTCCTCCTCCAAATCCTGAAACTTGCCAATCCATCATTGCTTTTAAAGCACAAATATCAAGGGGACTAATACATCGGGGAGGGTGGAGAACCTATGGAAACAGTTACGACGTTAGGCAGGATGGGGAAGGAATTATGTGCTGCAGGCCGGAACGATGGTGCGTCGCACTCCGGTGAACTAGTAGTCTGGTGCGACTCCATCATATGGATCCTCTACTGCGCTTGTCAACGTCGACCTGCCGGTGTTGGCACGCTGCAACTCGCAACCTCGCGCACCCCGCTCCTGCAGATGCCCCATCCTTTGCATGTCCGACCTGCGCACCCCAGGGACCCTACCCCGCTCATACCCGTGCTCCTGGCCGTATTCGTGCGCTTCGCCATAGCCGTGTGCCTGGCCATAGTCGTACACCTGCGCCGTCGGGGAGATGAAGTTCGCGTCGCGCGGCGCATACACCCCGGCGAACGGGTCGGCATAGCGTTCTGCTGCGGAAGGTGCGCGCAGGAGCGGGCGTGGGGGCACCTCCAGATGTGTCACCGCCATGATCACCGACGTGCGTGCCCTCGGTCCTCCCGACCCGCTGCTCGTCTCCCCGGGCATGTCCCCGCTTGCGCCAGCGTCGTCCTCCACCTTGTACTCCCAACTGCCCTTCTCCCAATCTGGCACTAGCTGCTCGATACCCCGCTGGTGCTTGCGTCTCCGCCCGCCGCACACGTCCCGCAGGAGGCCCCACCATTGGTCGAAGAAGACGACCGCGAGGATGCCGGCGCCGATGACGCTGACAGCGATGACCGCGACACCGATAACGCGCCAGTCTGGTCCAGTATGTTCGGACGCTGGCATTTGTCTCTCCTCTGTCCCTGTGGAAGGCACTGAGGTGGACGTGTCGGTTGTTGCATTCGGCGAGGGTGCTTGTGTGTGTGGGGTTGGGGTCGGTGTTGCGACGGTCGGTGGCGGCGGAGTGGCGGTAGTGGATGAGATTGCATGGGTGGTCGTGCCTTCCGAGGGCTGGTTTTGAGCACTAGTAGTTGGCGTCCTGCCGCCAGCGCTCGTAGCGTGTTCAGCGGTAGGATGTTCAGCGTGGGTGGAGGCCGGCTCCGTGTGATGTAGGACTTCGGTCGTCTGCGTGTCAAGCCCGCCCAGCAGGCCTCCGAGCTCGCGTTTTGATGCTTCTCTAGAAGTGTCTTCTCCTGCAGGTCTTCTGGGCAGAGCGGTCGCGAGCGCCGTGCTGAGGAGACCCGCTGAGAACAGTAGAACCCGCCAGAGACGCATCGCACGACGTCGGCAGATGGCAGACCCAGCGCCTAGCCACGTCCCAGATAGTGCGACGTAGGTTGGATATGGTGTGGCGGTGTACTTGACGTTGTAAGTAGCAGGTAGCTGGCCAAATGAACATGCTGAAACTGAAGCGCGTCGCGTGTGCACTTGAGGTGGATGTCACGTGGTTTAGGTCGGTCGCCGGTCGCAGGATTGCTTATTTCCGTCTCCCTGACCAAGGCCTTGAAGTACATATATATATAGTAGCCATGATTGCCTTTGGGTATATCCGTATCTACCTTTGCAGGCATGTGAAGAGGGGGCTCCAAGCATTCAGCCCTCTGACGCGCGAGCGTTCTGGACGAAGTCAGCGGTTTCTTTTTCAGCTTCAGGCATGAGCAAAGTGAGTAGTACAGATGTCTAATAGCTCTTTACTTGATCCACGTTAGGCAGGATGGACGGGGAGGAGGGGAAAGAGGCCACGCGATCACGTGATCTCTTGCGGGCGCGTTGGAACTCGGCCAGCGCCTCGTTGCATCGTTGATTGACACCACCACGCTCTCCCGTCCCCCGCCGGCTCTGGCTCTGGCTCCCTCTATTTCTCTGTACAATAGTTCACATAATGTCTGCATGGAAGATCGACTACGAACATGACTCCGACGCAACAATCGCTCTCAAGAAGCAAATCGCAAATCAAGGTACAGCCCATCCGCACTCTCCATGGTCAGACGACACAGACGACTTGGCAGATAACCGCTGCGCAACTCTTGAAAACCAATTGCTCAAACTCAGGGAAACACTGGAGGAGACGAAGGGGGCGCATAATGAGAGTGTTTACAAGGTGCGTCTGCCACCCTTCCGTCCACACATCGCTGACTCCCGCCCACCGGAAGTTACGCCAAGAGGCTGACCGTACAGTCCGTCTCGACCAGGAGCTCACAGAGCGCAAGGAGAGCTTCGACAACGAGAGATTGACCCGTCAGAATGCGGAGAACGCTCTCCAGAATGCTCTGGCCAAGCTCAAGGAGGAAGAGGCGGCGAAGAAGGACCTTCAACAGATTATGGAGAAGATGTCAAGCGAAAACTCAGGCTCTACCACTGCCCTTACGAACATCCAGCGCGAGAAGGCAGCTCTCGAGCGCCGAGTGCGCGAGCTTGAAGTCAACCTTCAACATGTCGTCAGCTCCGCCACCCCCAGTCGTCCTCGGGCGTCCTCTCATGACGGCAAGGTATTGGCCTTACAGAGAGAGCTCGCTGAGACCCGAGACGCCTCATCGAAATATCAAGTGGACTTGACGATGGCAAACGACAGGCTTGCTCGGCTCGAAGCGGACTTGTGCCGCGTCGAAAACGAGAGGACTACGCTGGAGCGAAAATTGGGAGCACGGGTGCAGCAACTGGAGGAAGAGCTACTCGAGAAGGATCACGACTTGCAGCGCATGAAGGGCCAGCATGGAGATATCAGCTATGCGCGCGAGAGGGAAGAGGAGCTGATGAAGAGAGTCGAGGAGGAGGAAGCCAAAGTCGCGGCCATGGAGCGTCTGTTGGCTGGCAGTCGCGACATGAAGACCATGGAGGACGCACTGCAGAAAGCGGAGAAGAAGCTTGCCATGGAGATGAAGAAGGCGAGGGGCTTGGAGGAGAAGAACGTCGTTCTCTCGAGGGGAAAGGTTGAAGCCCTCGCCAGTCTAGACGAGTCGCGGCAAGAAATTCAAGCTTTGACAGTCGCGGTACAGGACAGAGACGCTCGAATTGCCGCTCTCGATGCCCAAGAGAGGTATGCTCATCGTTCGCTAATCGTAATGTATGCTCACGTTTCCCAGTGACCTTCGTGTCCAGCTCGAGCGAGCTCAACACAACCTTGACCAAGCATTGTCTAACGACCGCCCCAGCAGCACGACGTTCGACGCCGGCCTCAAGTCTTTCAACTCATTCACTCATCACTCGACACCGACTATTCGCTTCACCGAGTCTCTCGCACCTCCGCATATAGCTCCTCCTGAAGACGCGGTCACCGAGGCATCATTGGAAAAGCTCCTGGCTGCGATCGAGCGCCTGCGAGCTGAACGCAATGGTCTCCGCCGCGACCTCGATTTCCTGCAATTGGAGTCAAAGTTCACTGTTGAATCGTTGGAACACAAGCTAGCGGAGGCAACTGCTTCGTCTATCACTCCGATCGAGCCGGCCCTCGTTAGAAGCCTTCGACAAGAAGCCACGGAACTTCGAGAGCTGCTTTCTCGCTCTGCAGGCGGGTCTCACCTCAGGCTGGGTCTCACGGCTACGGCTGCATTGGTGTCCATCGGCCATCTCCAGTCTCGCATTGATGAAGACAGTCGGGAGCTTCAGCGATCCCGTGCCGAGTTGTCATTACTTCGCACTGATGGCGAAGCGCAAGCTCGGGATACTTTCGAGAAGCTCGAAGTCATACAGCGAGAACTTCGCGAGGCCACTGACAACCTCCTGGAAGCGGACAGTCAGCGCAACAACTTGTTGGATCAAGTCAGTCACCTTCGCGCCGAGGCCGACGACCTCCGGGAGGCAGCGTACCAGGCCGACGAAGAACGAGCGGACCTACGGGGCGCTTTGCGTGAAAGGGAAGAAGAGCTCGACGAGCTTTCCCATCATTTCGCGAATGTCGAGTCATCCCGCGACTCGCTCTCAGTTCAAGTCGTTAATCTGGAGAATGAGGTTGCCTTCGCACAATCGGAATTGGCCAATGCAGAGGATCGCTACCGCAGTCTCCAAACGGAACAGCTGTCGTCCATGTCCTCTACTCAGGTCACCCGCGCACTCCGTGAGCAGATCAACGAGCTCGAGGGCCGCGTTCTGCGTAGGACAGAGCAGATTGGTATCCATCAGCACGACATCAAGCGACTGGAGACGAATCTGCGCCTGCAAGAGGAGCGCATCGATGAGATGACCGGCGAGCTGGAGATGGCGATCACCGACAAGGCCAGCATGGTGGAGGACTGTGCTGAAGCTCGAGAAGCCCGAGATCGAGCGTTACGGAGGGTGGAGGAATTAGAGATTGACGTCGAAGCACTGGAGGAGCAAGTCAAGACCGCCGGTGCGCACCATGCCCAGGAGGTTGTCGCACTGGTGAGCGCCTGGTCGGACGCCGCCGCGAACGCGAACGCGGCGCGTCAAGCACATCGCACGGTGCTGGTCAAGGCGGAGTCTGCCGTATCCGTGCTGGAGCAACAGTTACGGGAAGCTTCCTCGCAATACCTTGACGCCATGGAACTTCTCCACGAGCGGTCCACTGCTCTTGAAGCCTCGCGCCAGGACATCGCAACTGCCCGTGACGATGCTCTCCAGACTATCTTGGCCCTCTCGGTCTCACAGTCTGCACTGAACCACACTCGCCGTACCCTACAGTCTGAGCAAGGGCACAAGGCCCACCTCGCTGCCCAACTCGAAGCCTTGCGACAGGAACTCGACCTTTGTTTGGAAGATATCAGCAAACTCCAAGAGAGCCTACAAGCGACGCGGGAACAACAGTCGCACGACAGCGCTGACATGAAAGCCCTGCACGATGCAAAGCACGCCGAGCTTGAGTCCGAGATGGCTCGCATGCGGGGCGCAAATGCCGAGTTGACCGCCCTGCAAGTAGAATTCGAGAGCAAGTTAGCACATTCCACGGAAGAGTTGCAACTTTCTCGGGAGCAACACGAGCAGTTGGCTGGTATGAGCGGCGACGCCGAGAACCAACTCACTCTCATGCGTGACGCCCACGCTCAGGAGATCAGTGACCTTCAGCAGCAGCTCAATGCGCAGGAGGTCATTGTCCAGAAGGCGAAGGTAGCTCGCGTCGAATTAGAGGCGACACATTTGGCTGCCCAGGCGGCTATTGCAGCTGAGAAGGTGGATCTCGAGGAGCTATTGCGAGATGCCCAAGCGCAGTTGACCGCCGCCGAGGAGCATCTCGAAGAGCTCGCGAGCAAAGAAACCGAACGCGAGGCACAGAGACTCGCACTGGAGGAACGACTTGCTCACGCTGAAGAGGAACTCCGAGCCGCGCTGCTAAGCAAGGACAAGCTGGAGGCAACTCATCAGCAAACGGCCGACAAGATCGCCCTCGCTAGAGCTGACTTCGTGAAGCAGTTAGCTGAATCCACGGCGGCTCTGGACGCTCTTCAGCGAAAGTTCGACTCCACCACCGAACGTCACGCACAGGAAGCCGGGTCTCTCCAGGAGGAGCTTCAATGTCGCGAGGAAGAATCAAAGCAACTTCGCGGGCAATGGGAGGCCGAGTCTGTTGAGCGCGCCCAGGAACAAACGACTTACATTGTGGAGCGCAAGGCTGCTGCTGAACGAGTGGAGTCCGCCGAGGCAGCCCGAGCCGAGCTCCGTCGGGAACTTTCTTCCGTCGAGGCGCAACTGCAAGAGATTAATGCTCTCTATGAAGAGCTGCAGACGGAGAATGCTCATATCGAAGGCTCGAACACGGAGCTAACGGCGGAGCTGCAACGGCAGCTATCCATGCAGCGATTCCTCGAGAGTCAGATCAAGCAAGGGTAAGTGTCCTTCTGCCTCTGCCTTCTTATGTGACTCGAATTGATGGATACCATCACCTGTAGCGAACGCGAGATGGCTGCGTTGAAAGCGGAAGTAGAGCGTGTCCGCGATGAAAATGGCCGTGCGGAGGCGGAGGGCAAGAAAGCAGAGATGGAGCTCGCTCTGCAATCTGCGCGCTATGAACATACTGTGTCTTCTCTACAAAACCAGCTAGCGGCGCTGCAGGCGGCTCCTAAGCACGAGGATGCCATCAGGAAGCATCAGGACACTGTGAAAGAGCTCGAGGGACGCGTAGCAGAGATGGACGATCTGCTGCGGACCAAGACACAGGAGATTGAGGAGAATGACGATCGTTTCCTCCAGTGCGTACTCACACCTTCCAACTGTTCCAACTGAGCAAACCCTCCCCTTTTCTGTACAGACACGAGAAGGAAAAGAGGAAAATGACAACAAAGATCGACAATCTTACTCGGAAGATTCAGAACCTGCAGACTAAGCTAGCCGCGGCGAAGGAGCCTGCGCCTCCGCTGCCTGTCCACATGGTTGCTTCGACTTCTAAGCAGAGCCCCTCGGTTCGACCATCTCATGCTTCGCATCGGCCTGCACCTGTTCCTCTCATGTCCCCCATTGCCGATATGCCTCTGACACCAAGGTCCCGCTTCCGGACTGCCTCAGGTCCGTCCGCGATATCAAGACCCAAGACCCCCGAAAGCCGGTTCATGCCCCCAGTCTTCCGGGCAAAGACGCCCGAGCCGAAACAGAACCAAACCCCCGTCTTCTTGGGCTCCATGCAAACAACTTCATTCATTGGCAAGAAACGATCGGCGCCAGACGACATTGATGAATCTACCCCTGTGCAGGGTTTCACCCCGGATGGCTTGCTCGACCCGGAACGCAACGCGGAGTTGACACCACGAGTGCGCAAAAGCTTCCGATCAGGGCTTGGGTCGGGCTTCACACCAGTTAGGAACACCACCGCTCGGCCAATGACCACCCTGTCTCCAGTCAGAGACGCCATCCCATCAGCCATCTTGGACGTGACGAACAATCCGCGCGGACCTGCCCAGTCCTCCAAGCGAGGTTGGTTAGGGAAAATCAGAGGCGGCGCATCCAGTCAACCTGCTCCGACTCGATCCGTGGCGCAGCCACGAAGTAGCGCCTTTAGAGAGCCGTTAGGGCACTCGTCGTAGGCTTTCCCTGAAGTCATCATGGACACATACGCTATCGCACCAACATGTATCATTAGGCAGCCATTTTTATGTTTATTCACCGTTTCCTACAATGCATTTTTTATGTATCTCAATGGTGCAAGCCGCGAGTTATCCCGCCCGGAGCGCCGGCTTGGCCGACTAAGGGCTCACTCAGTGAACTCTTGACGCCGGCAACCGCCTACATCGCGACATGCAGCACCTTTTTCTCTCGCTTCACTCCACTTGATCAATCTCTGGAACGCCATGTTTTCCTTGCTAGGTCGACCAGAGCAAGCCGACTTCTCTGCAGAGCTGCGCGACGAGCAGGACTGGAAGGTCGGGACGCTGAAGACGGTCGAGCACTACTTGGACGTGGTCGCGTTCGCCGTGGACCCTGTAACAAGTCTCATTGCAGTTGGTGAGCTTGTTGATTTCCACCCCTTGCATATTTATTCATAATCGCATCCGGACAGGAACCATCGGTGGCTCAATACGCATCTTCGGCGCACCAGGGGTAGAGACGGGATTGACTTTGCCCACTTCGGCGCCGGTCAAGTTCCTTCAATTCTCCAGCAATCTCGTCAAACTCGTCTGTATCGGTCTGCATCATACTTTCATCAAATCTGCATGTCACTGACGTGTGCCTTGCAGATGAGAATGACAAGCTATACCTATGGGACCTCTCCGCGTTCGGGCAGATCAAGCTGGAGGCAACCTCGCGTTTCGAGCGGCCTGTAACGTCAGTCATGCACGACTTACTTTTCATTGAAAAGTACTATGACGCTAAAGGCCTACTTGCGTCTAGCTGTCTTACGCTCTCTCCTTCTCTCACACATGTCAGTGTCTCTGCCGTGCCTGGATAATGACGTCCTAAGGGTTTGCACGTTTACAGGCATACATCGCCCTGGAAACAGGTGTAGTCAAAGCTTACGACTTGTTATGTCGACGACAGTCAGATTACTCGATACCCAACGCTTGGGATTTGTATGAAGAAGAGTTGGCGGGAAGTGGTATGATTGTAGACAAGGATGGGTCATCGTACGTCTCGTTCCCTCCATGAGATTCTACGCTGAATCCTCTCCAGGCGAATACCAATCGACGTTGTCATTCACCCTAGAAACTTGAATCTCATCTTCGTAGCATATGGAGGTGAGCATCTTTGTCCCATTCGTGAAGTCCAACTCAACGTCCCTCCAGGCGGCATCGTACTCATTGATATCGTCCGTAACGCCAAGATCATGCAGTCTATTGTCTAACATTTTGGCTTGCAGAAGGAGCGCAAAACACTGCGTACATACGAACTTCTAATTCCCGCTGGCGCCCCTGGAGGAGCAGGGTACACCGATCCAGTCAGTCCTCTTCCAAAGTTACATTCGTCCCTTGACTGGCTTTGCACATTCAGGACCTTCTGAAGCATCGTCGACCTTTAGTCACCTCATTGACATTACATCCCGCTGGCCACTTCTTTGCGGTGGGGCACATCGATGGGTGCATTGCATTCTGGGCGGTCGACGACGATTCCCAGCCTCTGCTTGTCAGAACGCTCGATGATATCGACGTCCAACTCGTCGATGGCGAAAAGCTTGAAGAATATCTCCCCGACGGCCTGCAGTCTGGCAATGTCCAGCCGCCTCACGATCCCCGGGAACCTATATTTAGGCTAGCGTGGAGCGGTTATCCCAGCTCTTCAGACCCACGGGGTGGGAAGACATCGCTTATCATCCTCGGTGGCCAATTCAATGGCGATCCATTCGGCATCAACGCCCTTTGGCTGCCGGCATTCAATCCTCCTGCTCCTCCCGCATCGCCTCCTACGAGCGAGAGCTTACATCCGTTTTTTCGCAAAGCCATGCGCGAGTCCCTGGAACCACTGGACGCCTACTTCTACCGCACCCCGGGATTGACCCAGGACTTTCTCCTTATTCCCAGGAATAGCCCGCACTTTGCAGGGACTTTCGATCCCGTAGCGATCCTTCTCCTGTTCGAGAGCGAAGAACATACGCGAACGGTAGAAGCGCACCAATTCCCGCCGCCGGCGTTCCTTGTACCAACGGAGGCTGCTTCAGGAGGTACGGAGGACACCGGGGGTGACGACACGGATGCTCTAGAGGCGGATCTAGCGTCGACGCTACAGTCAATGAAGCTGGTAACAGATCCTCAGAGGTTAGAGTTACTTCCGGCTTTGTGGAGCGGTCCGCACGCCGTACTGCAAGCGAGCCTCGTGTCTATCGACCGAGTGGCCTACGAAACCTTGTCAGCCGGTGGACATTCTGCGCCTATGGAGTTGACGCTTTCCGGAGGGATCGCGGTGCCGGACGACGGCGTTCTCAGTGAGATCAAGTACGCGAAGGTATGCAACGCAGAAAGAGCGGCCACGACCCACACTGACGCTATTGATAATCGCCCAGTTCGAGCCGTTCCGGGTGCTACTCACCTTACACAGCAACCTGAGCATCTGCATCACAGACATTTCTGTCCAGCAGCTGATACCCACGACATCATCCCCCTTCACATCTGCATGCCCTCGCCTGCTTCCCGCCCTCACCATCGACGTGTTCTCCGTGCTTGGCGCACCAAACATTGTTGGGACCACTCCGCCCGGACTTATGGAGCAGGCGCGGATCAATGGTGCATATCTAACGACGGAGGCACTGGAGGTGGCAGTCACGTTGAATAGTGGTGAGGTCATTGTGTATCAACTGCGCGATCAGCCGGGCCTGGGTGCTAGGGAAAGGCATTTGAAAGACAGTCAGTTGGTGTCGCTGGAGCATCTCCCGGTCGACGAAGGCCTGCGCTTCAAGCCTTATTTCATGCTGACGTGCTCCACACCACTGAGCGCGTTCGCAACGTCTGATGTCGGTGAGGTTGAGGCCTGCTCTCTCTGTCTGTATTAACTCACATAGATGTGCAGGTTTTCTCGCGGCTGCATACCTCGACGGATCGCTTTCCATCGTCAATATGCGCGGCCCCTCAATTATGCTCCACATTGACTTCGAAAGCCAACGACAGAAAATCAAGCATTCGATCCTGTTGCACAAATCACCCACCGTTGATCCTGTAGCCGACCTAGCCTGGACGATCTGCAATCTCAAGTCAGGTGCGCCTACTTACCTCCTTCCCGCTATCGCGCTCACCGCCCTGACGATCCCGCAGACCCCACCCCGCGTGTCCGCCTCGTCGCCGTACGCGCATCTGGGCAGACACAGATATACACGCTGACGCGTGACGTGCATGGCGCGTGGTCCATCGCTAGCCCGCCGCGCGAGGCGGAGACAATTCAAGCCGCCTTGCCCGGAGGTACGTTCGTGCTCGACGCGCGCACGGGCGCGCCGTGCAAGGCAGACAAGAGCCGCCTTGCAGTCGCCCTAGCTGCGGAAAACGCTAGCCCCGGCGCTGGTGAAGACGACGGGCCGCGGTGCCTGCTCGTGGTCGCAGGGTGCAGGGGTGTGAGGTGCTGCGCGGACCTAGGCGAGGCCAAGGTGTCGCGCGCGGAGTGGGGAAGCAAGGCGGGAAATGTGATTTTGGCACAGGTTGTTGAGAAGAACGGTGTGGCGTCGTGCTATTGCCAGTGTGCGCTGTGTTGCTGATGCGCGGTTCCAGGATCATATGCGCTGGTCGCGGTTACCGACAAGCACGAAGCACTCGTGTATTCTGTGCCTGCTCTCGAGTTCCTGCACACTCTTCCGCTACCCATTACATCGCCATAGTAAGCCTTCCTTTGCTATCAACCCTCCTTATTAACGTGCCTCTCAGCCCTCCCTCTCTCGATTCCACCGGCGACTTCGTCACCGTCACGCCGCTCCGCACCCCACCCGCCTCGCTCCGCCCCCCGCGTGCCGCCTCGCCCACGCCGTCGTCCACCTCACGCTCCTCCCACACTCCCTCACGTGCCTCCTCCATCTCCTCTGCTCACCCGCCTCCCGTCTCTCTGCCCCCGCCGGGGCCCGCCCGCCTCACCCGCCTCGACACGCTCTTCAACGTGCGCCGCGGGTATCACGTCCCGCTTGTCGCGCTCTCTGACCGGCGTGACGGCCAGCCGCTCCCGCCCATGCCGCCGCAGCCCCTCGCAATCAGTGCAGGCCCCGCTGGCTGGCTGAGCGCAGCAGGTTCGTGGTTTGGCGGGATGGTGGGCACGGGAAGCGTGAGTGGAGACCAAATAGACTCGATGCGTACGTTTTGCTTTCTTTCTCTTTGCTGATAATGTGCTGATATCTTGTGGCTTATATCTACATTAGTTGCGGGTCCGGATCGCCCCGTGCCGGAGAAGCTCGCGCCGCGCGGGGGTACAGGGAAGTACGCAGATTGGGAGGACAAGCCGAAGGGTCTGGCGGAGGCGGCCAAGACGAACAGTGCACTGTACAACCGTCTACATGCTGCAATTTCGGAGCGCGGGTACGCACTGCGCACGATGTTTGGCCGACCTTTCTGATGATTAGATGGCTGTCAGGGAAATGCTGGGAGATTTGGAGAACAGCTTCAATTCACTTGAGGAGGGAAGCAAGAGCATGGTTGCGCAGGTATGTTTCCATGTGATACGCGACTAGAATACGTCGATTCTGAATGAGTTCGGTAGGCGAAAAGGTTGGCGGCGAAAGAGAGTACGAAGAGTTTTTTCTCTTTCCGATGACGAGAATCTGGTATGTGACCTTCACGAGACGTGACTAGAATACGGATGCGCTGATTCTCTTGTATAGTGATATGCGATGAAGACATGCTGACAATGTGATGATTCGATACCCAATAAACTAACGACCTCGCAACCCGTGTATGATGTGTTGTTGTTCTATGCTCCAGGGGAGAAAAATCATCGTGCTTCAAGACGAATGCGCCTAGGTTTCTCCGTTCCCGCCCTTGCCCATCAGGACGTTCGTGAAGCCTGCCGTGATCTTCTTACGCTGTTCGTTGAGCGTGCCGAAGAACCCATCGTCTGCGGTGGTCTCGCGCTTGTGGTCCCACTCTTCCGTATGGTGCGTGATCTGATGCGCATCGTTCAGCTCGAGGGTGAGCAGCGAGTTCACAACCTGCTCATACAAGCGATCAACGTTCAAGTGGGTGTGTATAAAGCAGTTGTATGCGCACCTTGAATGGAGAGGACGCATTTGCGTCGCGGAAGTATGCGACATCCTGATCGATGAGCATCAGGTTCTTGTTGAGGGACGGCGGGTTCTCGAGGAGACGGAACTTGGATATATCCGCGCGGGGGAAAAGCTAAGCGGTACAAGGTGAGTGGCGGATATATGCGCGGGGGAGGGTGAGAGTGTACCTTGGGCAGCGCGTCGAACTGAGCGCGGATAGAGTTGACGCCGCGGGCGATCCCGACAGGATCGTGGAAGACAGCGTCGGCTGTGTACATTTCGTACGTGCTCTGCGAAGCGCATACAGTCAACTTGCCTTCCGGAAGATCAACGACACCTACCGGCTGAGGCTTGCACGAGTACAGCTCTTTCAATTTAGCGAGAATGCCCTCCTCTTCCGGGCGACTAGGCTTGCGGTCAGGCAGATTACGGGTCTCCTCTGGCTTGAGGCCCGAGGCGTTGATGAGGTCGTCGTTGCTGGAGGGCATGGGTTTGGCGTTGAAGGCGTATCGGCGGCGGGAAGAGAGAGAGCAGCGGCCGATGGAGGGCACGCGGGTGATGAGCTGGTGTGGAGACGTCGGGACGAAAATGACCATGATTTTTATATGTTTAAGTACTGGTCGGTGGGGGAGAAGCAGCGATGCACGGCGGGCATCGCAAGCGTGGTTTTATTCTTACGTGCCACCTCGTCATGCCGCTCCGCTCCACTAGTTGCAGCGCCAATGTTCTGGGTCAGCAGCCGGGTGGCTTGCAGCCCGGAAAGGCAGCGCCTGCCAAATGAAGCAGTCGCGCCTCGGCATACGTGTCTCTTACCTTGCACCTTGCACTGCCCATCGGACCCTCCTGCCATTCATACCATACAAGCACCAGCCATCATGGCGACATACGACTCTCTTCACCGACAATGCCGCACCCTCGAATCCCTCTTCGACACCAAGCTCACCGCATACGCGCGCCTCGCGTCCTCAATCTCCCGCGCAGGGCCCGCTGACTCCGAGGACTCTGACCTGGAGGCTGGCTGGCGAGGCAGAGAGGCAGAGGTCGAGGTCGAAGAGCTGCTCGAGAAGGTGCGTCGGATCATGTTGCAGCGATGCAGAGGTTGCTCACAAACGGCATGCGACTTGTTGTTACGCTTTCCGCTGGACATGTCGCGTTGTGGGTGTAGCTGGGAGAGACGAACGCAGCACTGGACAAGGTCGCTGCCGATACTGAGAACCCACCGAGCACGTCGATGTTGCGTGCGATTCAGCGGCATCGAGACGTGTACATGGACTATGGACGCGAGTTCCGGAGAACGAAGGTGTGTTCTTCTCACTGTCCGCTATGGATTCAGAAATTGACTTGTATGAATGTCAGGCCAACGTTCAGGCAGCGCTGGACCAGGCGAACCTGCTGACAGGCGTGCGGAACGACATTGAGTACGTGCGGCCCGTTCTCAAGGCCCTGTACATGCTCGGATGCTGACTGCCATTCAGTGCATACAAGTCGTCTGCAGCAGACCAGCTTCTCGCTGAGCGGAGCCATATTGACGATTCGCACCGTATGATCGACGAAACCCTCGAGTGCGTAGCCTTCGTGGTCTGCTCAGACTATACTATCAGCTGACCTTGAGACCCACAGACAAGCATACGAAACGCGCTCGGAGTTCTCCAGGCAGCGCTCATCACTCGGCAACATTCAGACGCGCATGGTCGGCGTACTCAGTGTGTACTTCCCTTTCCCCTCGTTCTCTATCGGCTCGTTCACGCAGGGGTGCTCACGCGTATCGTCTGCAGACACGGTGCCTGGTATCAACAGCGTCTTGTCGATGATCCACAAGCGGCGACGGCGGGACTCGTACTTGATCGGCGGGTTGATTGGCGTGGGCATCTTCGTGCTGCTCATGTATGTGTTCCGGTAGGATGCTCTCACCGGGATGTTCATTTTGCGATACCACTATTACCTGCTCCCCGGACATTACTCCATCTAATTGCATCATTTCTCCTTTACTAGTTGTTGTGCTACAATGTTTCCGTTGTGTCATATCACAGCGGTAAGTGTGTTACAAGATTCAGTGCACTCACTTCGCTCCCAACGTCTCTCCACCGCTCTCCTTCCCGCTGTCCCACACATCATAGCTGTAATCCCGCCGGCGCCTCGCACTCGACTTGCCCACCTTCTTCTCCGCACCCGCCGGCGCATGACCGCCCCTCAGAAACGCGCGCCAATTCTCCTCGAGCCGACGCACCACACCCCAGCCCTCCCGCGCGTCCTCCCCCACAATCTCGCTCCCATCCGCGACCTCTGGGTAATCCCACGCGTCCTCGACGCGCCACCCGCGCGTCTGCGCAATCGTCAGCACCATGCGCCACGTCTCCTGCGCGGACAGGTGCGCAAAAGGGTAGTCCGACTCCACGAGGAGGCGCGTCGGCGCTGCGGTGCGGATGAGTGCGACGTGATTTGGCGAGCGCGCGTTGATCCCAGTGGAGAGGGAGAGGTACACGTTGGGATGGTGTTTCTATCAGCAATTAGCTAGCGCGTCCAGTGCAACATAACGAGAAGTGGGTGCGCGCACCTCAATGTCGACCCACACCTCCGGGTTGAGCCCGCACGAGTGCAGGTCCACGCTCACCGCACTGAACGCGTGGCCGTGACGCGCCGCTGCGCGGTCAAGCAGCGCGCGCGTCGGCGCGGGTGCCTTGACGCTGTGCAGGGAGACCGGGCGGCGCAGCTCCACGGCGAGCGTGAGCTGCGCGTCGAGCACCGCGAGCTGGTGATCCAGCGGTGTCGTAAATGGCGAGAGGGCCCGGCGTGACCAGTTAGCAAAAGGGTCGTCGCGGTCAGGCTCGGAGGGGGGGTTGGTCGTGGCAGGGGCGACGGCAGTGGATGGGGCGGGATAGGGCACACGGGCGGCGCGGTCAATGCCAACCTCGCCAAGCAGGGCGGCCGGGAAGGCGACCAGGTTCTCGCGCAGCTCTTCTAGAACGTCATCCAGCGCGCGGGGCTCTGCAAGTCCTGGCCAAAGCCGCTGGAACGCCTCTTCCCTCTCCTTCCCCTTCTCGCCACTGTCCTTCAAGTCCTCTCCGCCGCCTAGGAACAGGGCACGATAGTGCTCCTCGCGCGCCAGCGGGGGGCGCCTTAATGAGATGGCGTGCGTCCACCACGGGTGGTGCCCGAACGCGGGCACGATGCGCCGAGGATGTGCGTGCGCGAGGGCGGCGACTTTGCTCTGGTCATCTGTGCGGGAGGACATGGCGACGAGCGTGTGTGGCAAAGCGGAGGGCGGGAGGGCATCGGGGGAGAAATCGGGGTCATCGGTCGGGTGTGCGTGTGCGTCGACGAGGTGGGCGAGGACGGCGGGCGGCGGGAGAGGCGGCGATGAGGGCGACATGGATCCCTGTGTCTGCGATCGGCGCGGGTGCGCGTTGTGGTTGGCGGGCCGGCGGGCCGTGGGCTTGCGGTTCAAGGCTGACTCGATTGACTCGCAGGTATGCCTCTGCGGGAAGTCATCTCTGATCGATAGACCCTGCTCAGCGTGCATGCTCAGAGCCTTGCGCGTCGCCCACGCTGTCCGCGACCTTGCTTCAGCCGTATCTGCTCCGACTTCCCCCACGTTCAGAGAGGCCATGGCAACAACAGCTTCTGCCATCGACGCGTCTCCACCACCCGCGCGCTGGATGACGGAATCCCTCGACCGCGCCGCTTTCCGCCGTACCATCCCCGTGCTCGCCGCACGCGTCCCCGCCGCAGAGACAACCGCTTTACTCAAGGCCGATGCCCTCCGCAGGTGCACCAACCATCTCTACTCCCCGCGCTTTGTCCGAGAGTACGTTGAAAGACTGATACAGTTTCCTTGGTGTCAGGTCCATCATGAATCTACCGAAGGTACGCAGCGTCGTCGGCGAGCATACGGACGCGCGCAAGCTGGTCCTGCTGCGCGTGCAGCGCGAAGGTGAGCTGCGGGCTTCACCACGTATGTTGCTGGCCACGCGGCGGCGGTGAATCGTAATGCATCCGAAAGTTCCCGAGCTGACGGTTTGCAAGCCAGCCGACCTCACGCCCGAGGCAAAGGAATATCTCCTTTCGAAGGATGCCGAGCTCACCACGTATACGCTCGAGCTGGACTACAATTACTGGACTGCAGGTGCGTAGTTCATTTCTGTTTGCGGTGGGCCATTGTCCGAAGACTATGCGCAGATGAAATCTTGCAAGCCGTTTTGCCTGAAGACTTGCTCCATGGATCGCCTACTGGCTTTGCTATCACAGGTCATCTCGGTAGCATCTCATCAGTGCGCATTGCGCCCGTCCGGTGCTGATGTTTCTCTGTAGCGCACATGAATCTGAACGATGAATACCTGCCTTACAAACACATAATTGGACAGGTCATCCTCGACGTACGCGCCTCCTCCTCATGCTCGAGTCATAGCCCTTATCCGGCCTCTCGTGCAGAAAAACAAACGCCTGCGGACGGTTGTGAACAAGCTCGACTCCATCGACACGCAGTTTCGATTTTTCAAGATGGAGCTGCTCGCCGGCGACCGAGACTACATTGTCACCCACGTGCGCGCCTCCCTCCCGCCCCCGTTCATTCATCTGACTCGGCGCCTCGTACAGCACGAATCGAACTGTGCTTTCACGTTCGACTTCACACGCGTGTACTGGAATTCACGGCTGCACACCGAGCATGAGCGGCTCGTAGCGCTCTTTTCGCCCGAGGACCTCGTGGCGGACGTGTTTGCGGGTGTCGGGCCGTTCGCAATCCCGGCGGCAAAGAAGGGCTGCGCGGTGTTTGCGAACGACCTCAATCCAGAGTCGCACAAGTATCTGCAGGTCAATATCGACGGCAATAAGGTGCGCGCTTGATGTGTGGTGGAGTTATGGTACGAGGCTGACTGGTAGGTAGGTGGGAGACCTGGTGAGGGCGTCATGCGAGGATGGACGTGCTTTCATTCGGGACATCGTAGGGCATGCAGCAGCAGAACCGCTCTCTGGATACGCAGGGCCGAAGACCTCCCGTTCACAACTGCAAAAACAGCGCAAGCAGCAGCTCAAGCAGCTTGCATCCAATCCAGACCCGTCCACCGCGCAGACGCTGCCTGAAGACCCCTCACCGTCACCCCCTGTCCCCCCACGGCGCCGAATCGCGCACTTTGTGATGAACCTGCCCGACTCTGCAATCACGTTCCTCGATGCGTTCCGCGGTCTGCTAGCGGCCTCGCCCGACCTCGCGGGCCTGTACGCCGACAGTATGCCCATGGTGCACTGTCACTGCTTTACGCGCGAGCTCGAGGCCGCGGCCGCAGAGCGCGACATCCGCACAGTAAGTCCGCATGCACTCATATCGGCGCGCCCGCTCGCTGACCCAGTGCGGCTTCCGTGTGTGCAGCGCGTGGCGGAACGGCTCGGGTGGACGCTAGGCGCGCAGGACGAGGTGTCGCTGCACCTCGTGCGTTCCGTTGCGCCGAACAAGGACATGTACTGTATCAGCTTCAGGCTCCCGCGGCAGGTTGCGTTTGACCCTGCGGTACTTGCGTGAGGAGCGGAGGCCGAGCTTAAGGCGTTTAGAAGAGAGATGGCGTTGTTGACGGTGTTTGGGAGTGGAGAGTGGGTTGCTGCGTGCGGGAGACGGCGAGGCGAGAGGGGATTGGCCGAGCTGGCTGGGGCCGGGTTTCAATGCGCGTTCGAGCCTGCCTCTGTACTTACACGTTGAAGTAACTCGTCGTCGTGACGCCCAACAATATGATTGGACGTGCGCGCCTGCGGGGGAGATGCCGGAGCGGCAGCGGGGAGTTGCCTAATTGAGGGGACAGCAAAAAGTGAGAAAGCCGTTGATCGACTCCGATTCCCCGCGCGCCAGACTGCACTCTCTCGCCCTCTTTCCATAGACACAGCGCGCCCATAGACCGTCGCACCCACCGCCCGCGACATCCCTCCTCACCGTCTGCAGCACGCTTACTCGTATACCTTCCTATTCCGCGACCACCCCGCCAACGCACGGCACACCGCATATATACCACTCCCTAATTCCCTCCTTAGTCTCAGCTTCTCTCCAACAGCAACATGATACCCTTGCCGCGCGTCTTCTCGACGCTGCACGCCGACTCCAATGCGCCGACAGTCGACGGGGCCGTCGAATCAGGTGCCGCCGCACGCGTGGTGCAGACGGTCAAGAGCGCCGTGCGCACGCAGGAGCCCGAGCTCAAACGGTGGCGGAGAACGTTTGACACGAACGCGAAGATCGTTCAGGACGGCGAAAGGTGCGTCTCATTTGCTGCCATTCCGCTTTATTTCCGCAGAGCTCTGACGGTCGCTTGCCCTGCCCGCTCCTCCGCGCCCGCGCGCTCTTCAACGCTGCTCCCGGTGCCGTACCACTCAACCCACTGAATCCCTGGATGAACTGGGCGGTTGGCCGGGCGCGCAGGTACCTCGACCGCGACCAGTTCGTCAACGCGATCGCGCCGACCGCCGACCTCACGCGCATCGGGCGGGCGCAGTTCGCCGTCCTGTTCAAGGTTGCCGACATCCAGAAGCGCGGGCGCGTCTCCTGGGATGACTTCACCGTCTTCCAAACGCTTCTCAAACGGCCCGATGCCGACTACTATATTGCCTTCCAGTACTTCGACACGTGAGTGCTGCGTCGGGCCTGGGCGAGGCGTGTACGACCGGGATTAACGCGCCGCACAGGGACGGCTCTGGAACGATCACCTTCGACGAGTTCAGGAACACTTTCATTGCGAACGTAGGCCCCGATGCAATTCCGTTTGACTTTGATTGGTGCGCCTTGTTCTCGTTGGTGCGAACACGAAGGCTTACAGTGATTTTAGCGACTGGGTAAAACTCTACCTTGGGAAGAAGAACGGTGCACACGTGCTGGGATGTATGTTCTCGCTCTGCACTGTGGTCTTCCGAAGGCACTCACACGCAGGTTGTTCACAGACAATGAGTTTACCCAGCTCATGAAAGGGCTGCAAGGCGAGAGGCTGCGCCAAGCCTTCAAGTTCCTCGACGACAACCAGGATGGCTTCATCAAGCCTGATCAGTTCAAACGCATCATCCTAGTACGCCATGTTTTTGCTTGGCATTCTTGAAGGCGCTTCCCTGACAGTTTTCCATTCTTAGGAAATTGCAGGGCATAAATTATCGGACGCTGTCATAGAGAGGTTGCCGACGTTGACCGCGCTAACACCAGGCGGACGGATATCCTATTCTGAGGTCATCGCCTTTCATAATGTCATCCGAGGTGGGCAAACTAGCAGCTCGCAAAGAAACTAATCATGTGGACGCATTCATTATATGCAGAGATGGACATGGTCGAGCGGTGCGCAGGCGTCTGTTTCGCATCTCACATCAGTGCTGATGGCCTAATGGCAGCGTCCTTCGCGAGGCGACCGCAAAGTCCAAGGACGGTCGCGTTGACCAGACAGACTTCCTAAACCATGCTTCATCGTCCTCTCGGTATTCTCTGTTCACGCCAATGGAGGCATCGATCATCTTCCACTTCGCAGGCCGAGGCGTGAGCCAGCGACGCTTGGCGTTGATCGACTTCGCGCAACTGTTGGACCCACGGTGGCGCGCGCCTGGTGATATCGAGGAGGGGCCTGTCACTGCCGTGGCCGGGACAGCCGTAGCATCGGTGCTGCATAATGTGGCGGCGTCGGCGTACAACTTCATTCAGGGCGGTACGTGCTGCCGGACTTACGTGTTCTCGTCCACGACAATCTAGTTTATCACCTAATCTGTTGTGGTAGGCATTGCGGGGGCTTTCGGAGCAACCATAGTATACCCCATAGACCTTGGTACGTGCATGCTTTGAGACTTCCAAGGGTGTGTGTTTAGCGTTGACATGGCATCTGTTTCTAGTCAAGGTGTGTTCAGCCTTCGCGATCAGACATCATTTTGCTCATAAAGGTGGTCATGACTGCGTATAGACCCGGTAGGTTCATCTGTCATGTTCTATATTCGACACTGATGCTTCACGTGGCGCATAGGATGCAAAACCAGCGAAGCTCTGTTGTTGGCCAACTACTATATGAAAATAGCTTGGATTGCGTTAAAAAAGTATTCCGTAATGAAGGCTTTTTAGGTTTCTACCGCGGACTGGGACCGCAGCTCATCGTGAGTTTTCCCCAGTTGCAGTCCGTCATTTCATCACCGAAGTGCGCTGACCGTCAACAAATGTTAGGGCGTGGCGCCAGAGAAAGCGATCAAGCTGACCGTCAATGACCTCGTCAGGGGGCGCGCAATGGACCCAGAGACCGGCAGGATCACTCCAATGTGGGAAGTAATAGCCGGAGGAACGGCGGGAGGATGTCAAGTTGTGCGTTGCGAGCTCTCATGGTGTTTGACAGAATGATTGACGCGTGATGACCTAGATCTTCACGAACCCCCTCGAAATTGTGTACGATCATCTCCTCTTACGCGCGCAGTTTCCCTGACGTGACAATCTTTTCCGCAGTAAAATCCGCCTGCAAATCCAGGGCGAGGCTGCCAAGGTCGAGGGTGCGATGCCCAAGGGTGCCGCGCACATCGTGAGGCAGTTGGGCCTCCTCGGACTGTATCGCGGCGCGACAGCGTGCCTGCTGCGCGACATTCCGTTCTCTGCGATCTACTTCCCTGCTTACGCGCACCTGAAGAAGGATGTGTTCAACGAGGGCTACCACGGCAAGCGACTGTCGTTTTTGGAGACGCTGACCTCCGCAGCTATCGCGTGCGTGTTTCTGCTGTCCTGGCGGGTCCGTGTGTGATTGACGGCGGTGGGAACCAGCGGAATGCCAGCGGCCTACTTGACAACCCCAGCAGGTGCGCGCGCCCACATTTGACGTATTATGCCTGCCTGGTAGGCTGACTGGCGGCGCGGGCAGATGTGGTGAAGACGCGGCTGCAAGTTGAGGCTCGCAAAGGACAGACGTCGTACAAGGGCCTGGTGGATGCATTCTCCAAGATCTGTGCGACGCGCCCTTTATATGTGTGACACTGATGCGCTAATTCTGCTCGCTTCCGATCGGAAGATCGCGAAGAAGGATTCAGGGCACTGTTCAAGGGCGGTCCCGCCCGAGTCCTGCGCAGCAGCCCCCAATTCGGGTTTACGCTTGTGGCCTACGAGTACCTGCACAAGGTGCGTATTGTATACGTTGGTCTGCGGGAAGCATAATTGAAGCGCCCTGATGATACAGCTCTTGCCGGTGCGGACATCTTTCATGTTTGCTAAATATATGGCAGCCCACTTGATTCGCTGATGCCCGCCTTACAAACAGTACCCATACAAAGAACAGCCTCGTGAGGTGGAAACTGCGCTGACCTCGCGGCCCGACGACATCGCCAAGACGCGTGCGCGGAATGCGCTGAAGATCCTGCTGGACGTGCACGGAGACTTTGGGCGGCGTTCTGCGGGAGGGTCGAGCTCGTCGTAGGGTCGTACGTAGCCTAGAGTGGTGCATAAATAGGACGGGCGTTATCTATTGGGTTCTGTTGCACGCTTGGCGTTGTGAGACAGCAACGCCCTCGGCCTCGCGGCTCGATCGATATGATCAGCCAATGGACGGCGAGCGGTGGGGGCCAATAGGCAAGCGGTGCAGCCTGGTTGGTCTCTAGGACGACACATCAGAGCCCCGAGATGGCCTTGGCTGGAAATTATTTGATGTGACTGGCTGATGAGCCGGTGGCGTGCGTCGTCCCTCTTCAAAAGGGTTGCTCCGCGTGCCTTTCGCCCTCTCCACCGTTTCCTTTCCTCCCTCGCCCTCGTTTTTCGTTTCTTCCCTCCCTCCCTTTTTCTTCAGCGGTAAGTCTCTGTCCTCTCTTCCCCGTCCCCGCCGCTCACAGCACCCCCCGCAGAGCGCTTGCGCCTAGCACAAGCATTCCGCACCCCACGCCTACTGCCAGCCAGTACCTCTTAGCGTAGATCGCTACTTTTCGTTCTACCCGATCTACCTCTCGTTTTCGCGTTTTCTACCCGCTTTTCTTTCGGCCTTTCCAACAGACCAGCCTTTCTTTCATCATGAAGTCCTTTATCTTCGGCCTTTCCCTTGCTTCTGCAGCCGTTGCCCAAGTCGTCAATGGCGGCGTCTCGATGGTCCAGCTGCCCCAGAGCTCGACCTCGGCGGCCAACAATGCCCAAGCATCCTCATCCTCGTCCGACTCGTCGTACGGCTCCTCCTCGTCCGAGGCCTACAACCCCTACGGCGCCTCCTCGTCTTCATCATCTGCGTACGACCAGCAGTACCAGCCGCCGTACACAGGCACCCCTTCGCGCTCGTCGCCCCCGTCACAGTATACCTCTCCCCCGTACGACTCGTCCTACTACTCGTCCTTCCAGTCTGGCGGGTACAAGAGCATGGACTGCGGGTACGGTTACTCGAAAAACTCGGAGGGCTACTGCTCACAAGAGTCTTGGGTGAGCAGCGCGCCCACTGTGCGCGGGTCGTCGGATTAGCTGACATTTTACGCCTATCACAGTATCAGACTTCAGGCTGCTATGCCACCACCATCATCAACAAGTGAGTTTGATCGACAGTTTAGGCCATGTCGCAAGATCATATCTGATGCGGTGCACACAGCCAGGAGTCCTGCGACAACAACTACAAGTACGGTGGCGGGTCGACGGTCACGAAGACGGAGGTGAAGACGGAGACCTACACCGACACCCAAGACGGTGACGGAGACCTCGGTCAGTCCCCCATTGCCATACCAACGCGCGAAGCTGACACAGGACCACAGACCAAGGTCGTTCCCACGACTGTCACAAAGACGGAGACCCAAACTCGGTTCATGACCGACTTTGAGACCATGACCGAGATCAAGACGTCTACCGAGCTCGTGCCCACAACGCGCATCTGGACGTCGACCGAGGTCATCGATCGCACCAACACCGTCGAACACACCCTCACCGCCACCGAGACCAAGACCAGGTCAACGTGTACACGCAGACCGCGACCCAGACCCAGACCGCGACCCAGACCTCTCAGACAGACGCGAAACCGACTTCATCACCAAGACCTACCAGACGACTGTCGTCCAACCGACGACGTATACCAGCATCGAGGTCTCCACCAGGGTGATCGACAACACGAAGACGGTTGAGGAGACGAACACGAAGACGGTGGTCGACACCAAGACCTACGTCCAGACCAACACTGTCACCGACACAGCGACTGTCACGTCCGTTTCCGTCAGCACCAAGGTCGAGCCCACGACGATCTTCTCCACATACCTGAAGACTGAGGTCATCGATAATGTGCGCTCACGTCTGATTTCTTCGGAACATTTCGCTAACTGCCTTCCGTGCGTCAGACCAAGACCCAAGTCAACACTCTCACGGCGACCGTCACGCAGCAGCACACCTACCTGCAGACGCTCACCGCGACGGAGACGCAGACTGCTACTCAAACCGTCGCTGAGACAGCGCTTGCGGAGTGCCTCGGCAAAGTACGCGTTCTATCTGCCGCCCTCCGTGAAGACGCCACTGACATGCTTCTGCAGTGCAAGTCGAGCAGCTGGGGCCTGAGCAGTGGTAACAGCAACTCGGACAACACGTACGCGTCGCCCTCGCCCTCGTGGACGACGAGCTCGTACAAGGCCTCCGCCACCAAGTCGTCTGACTCGTCGTCGTACGGCTCCTCGTACGATAGCTCATCAGGGAGTTCGTACGGTAGCTCATCAGGCTCGTACGGTGGCTCGTCGGGGAGCTCGTACGGTGGCCCGTACTAAGCGCGAGCGTTTCTGCGAGGGCCAACTGAGTACCCTCTGCGGGTCGACAAGGGTTGTTTGGTGCACACGGACAGATTCTCGGGGACTGGACCATTTACCTGCCGTCCATACACTTCATTTTGATTACTGATTAGCTGTCTGACCCGTCGTTGCGGAGCCATAATGCGTCTTCGTGATGTAGATACTCACCACCTCTTTTCTTTTGACATCTTCTCGCTCGCTGCACGCCTACATTATTTGCTCTGCATCTGCCCTGTATACCAATCGTGCTGTGGGTTTGGGGCCATATACATTCGGTCGAATACTAGAGACATGGACTAGATTTCAAGCACTCTACGATCGAATGATATGCACTCCCAGCCTGTCCGGAAGGAGCACAAGGGGTTTTTGTATTATACGCATGGCTTTTTAGGTGGCAGGCGGCGAGGAAGTAGTTGACCTTTATTAGTTGTTCTGATTTTGAGCCGATCGACGAGAGGCCGCCGCAATTGTCTTTCGCCGTTGGGGGCGACGACATATATGCGCCGCGTATCAAAGTACTGTCCTGGTTGCCGATATGACCTTGCAGATGTCCAATCCCGAAGCTCGCGGACGTCGGTGGATGCTAGTAGCTAGACAGCGGGCGGATTGCGAGGGGATGACACAGACTTGACGCAGATTGCGACATAGCATCCATGGCCAGTCGGCCGCGGCGACTAGATGATCATACTACATCCGAAATCCTTGCAGTGCTCCAGCTCCTCCGTGATTCATCTTCACGCGTCGCAGGTTCGCTTCGAGTTCCGCCCGCCATCTCTTCTTGATCCCCTCTTGATCTCTTCCGTGACTGTCAGACCGTCATATCTCAGTGCTAAATCACAAATATCTGGTCCCAACATGCCGCTGAACATCGCCGAGGATCCGCTCACGCTGGCCTCGTTCACAGACGTGAAGGAGGATTTTGCCATCTTCTACGCATCGCGCGACGACAAGGGCGTGATGTGGTGCTCTGTGAGTACCTGCAGGGCTGCACTCTCTATCGCCTGCCACCTGCCACTCGACCCATCCGTCCGCGTCCTCGGGCGGTGCCCCGCCTATCACAATAGTACGCCGAGCTGATTATACTTCCTATTCGACTCGGCGCTACCGCCCGTGCCGGCTGGCGTCGTTCGTATTCAGGACTCCCGCGCCGTCGAGGACGTGGTCGAGCGCACCTTCGCGCCTCCGGAGGGCCCTTCTGGACTCATCATTTACGTCGGGCAGAAGCCAGAGTGCGTCGCGTTTTGATTGCGTATGGCGGACCCGCGTGCTCATGCAGTGCACTTCTGTGTTTTATTCGGCTCACTGTGGCGGCTGCGAAAGATGGAAGACGCCCGCGAACTATTTCCGCGGCACGGTGTGGGACGTGCAGAGCGTACCTACCATTGTGCGCCTCCGGGATGTGAGCATACAACTGAACTGGCCGCGTTACGGCCCGGCGCTGACGGTGCCTTCCAGGGGCAACCGGTCGGGCAGCTCGTGGAGGACGAGATCGTGACTCGCCTGGCATCGTTCGTCAAGCAGTGATGTTGCATATGCACAACGCTACTTAACGGGCATCCGAAGTCACATCCTTGTCCAGGGTGGCAATGGCACTGGCACACCGACGTGCGCGAGTGGCGCGGGCTGTGCCGCCGTCTGCGTCGGACACAGTCGACCGTGGGGATCCCGGCTGGCCATCGCGATATCGATGCGGTGTGCATGGACCGGTGTCGTTGTTCTCGTTCAAGCCAGTGCACTCCAGAGTGGTCGTTCTAACGCTTTCTCGTGGTACCGACGCAAACGCCGTGTGGCGCAGTGGCCGTTCATATCCGTTATCCGTTTGGACCAGACAGGTACGTACTTCTGTGGTGAGTGTACGATGCTGCATGCCCTGCCACCAGGCCCTTGCCATGTCCAAGATGCTCTATTCGTACCGCTGGGCGCGCGAAGCGTGCTCCTGTGGGGATTCAACATCTTTGCAGGCGATCTTGCAACCGTGCTCCATTCTACCAAGACGTATCGCTAGTCCGACCGCGCCGCAAACCCTTAAGCTGAGGCATGTTCCTGTATCGTCGCCCTTGATCGTTGCTGCGCGGGAGAGGGACACATTCTGTCAGATCAAATCGCAGTAGCCTTCTTGGCAAGGCAAAGATACCATCCCTGACGCCCATTTTGCTCCGTTCTTGGAGGATTACCGGGATGGCCACGAAGAATTTCCACGCTACTCAAGACTGACGGGCCGCTGCGATGATGTCCGCCGATGGTGCGGTGCCTAGACTGCGCTGACGGCCTCAATCAGTTTGAACCACGACCAACCGGTGCACCCCCATGCCGACTCCCCAGCCCGGGGGGACGTGGCCATCCAAGTTTTGGATGGCGACAGGCGCCCGCGCCGGACGATCAGCGTCTAAGCATTATGGGGGGCCATGATCTTATTCGTCTCATGGGCGCAGATGGACACGCTCACAGGGGATGCGATAGACTGTCTGTTACGAGAGGTGACAGTCGGCGCGGATGGGGCTGCACGCGGCCAGCCGGGGATCTTTAATCGCCAATAATGGCGTATGGGCCGCCATCAGGAGGAGGGCTTCGCGTGAACAGCCAGCAGCCGGGGCGGACGCGTAGCATTCCTGGACATTCGGAGCTGGCAGAGTGCGCAGGCGGATGAATAGGCGCATCAAAACGAAAGTGACGTCGGCTGCGCGGAGGACATTTCGTGCGGTGCGTTTCACGAGGCTTTGAGGAAGTCGAGAGCTGAAATTCGGCAGGTGGCTGCGGGCCTGCGGAGAGGAAGGAGCCCGGCGAAACAGGTGGCAGAGATGAGGACGTCGCCGAGGGCCACGTGCACCGTGGGCGTCTGCGTCGCACAGCAAAGTCCTGAAACCAGTCGCGCTGAGTCGTTACCACCCGCCGCCATCGCTATGCATCTCCCCCTCGAACCGTGGGCGACTCGGCGTGCCCGTAAATTCGTCCGTGCAGCCGACAAGCCGCCCGTGTCCTCAGGCTCTGCTCTGAATCGCCACCACCGACAGCACACTCTGTATCTGGTGTCCGCCACTTGGCTGCCACGGTGCCACCCGCTACTAGTCCCCTCGCTTCCCAGCCGCAGGCATCTGTGACTCCAGCCGAGCCCACGCAAATTGCTCGCCATATGTCTCCGGACACACTAGCGCGTACGGCGTCTCATCGCCCCGGGCGCCCAATCACTCGCGTCTCGAGTCATTATACTCGTCGCCTGCAAACCGCTCACCAATCTCTCGTTCTCCGTCTCGCTCAGCCGATTTTAGCATGCACAGGATCTCAATACCTGCGCCGCATCCGCCGGTACCTCGCATGTGGTGCCTCAATCGTCTGTCGCGATGCTGGGCTATAAAGGCAGCTGTGGTATGTGGGCTGTATCAGTATCATAATCACTATCCTTCTCCAGAGCTCTCTTCTTACACCCTTTTCTCGGCTCCTCTCCTTCTCTGATGCCTGGCCTCACCCCCATTCACTCCAACCCGAACACCATCGTCGTGCGCCACGACTCCGCTGCCGACTTCCTCGACGCGACCTTCCCCACTCTCCGCCGCCATGAAGGTTCCGCCAACATCGTCCTCGCGCACGCGCTCAAGCTGCTCGGCAGCGAAGCTGCGCTGACCGGGTGTCACTTTATCAATGAGTCAGACGTGCGCCGGTGGTGGAGCGCATCAAATTCAATGAAGGTCTCCCATGGCCAGGTGCACTCGTGTGCGCAGAAGACCGAGCCCTTTTGGCTCACTGTTTGGTCGTCTCCCTCCCCCTTCGTTCAGCCCACGCTCGACCTCGTGCTGGCCTGCGTCAACTGGACACTCGGCGACTACCCCATCTTCCTCTGGACACCGAGAAACCCTGCACAACTCTCCTCCTCGTGGCTGGTCCCGCGCGTCGAGCTCGTCACCGACGAGCTCGCCCACCTCGTCCCACGCGAACGCGTCTTCTCCGTCTTCGGCATGACGCCCCTCGTCAAGATGTTCAGCAAGTTCTGGTCCGATATCACAGGGCTATCCATCGAGCCTGAGCCGTTCTACGCGGCATCGTACACATACTGCACGCTCGGCACATTCATCGAGCACGATGGGCCACTGCCCGCGGGTCACAACATTCGGCGCGCGACGGCGGATGATCTCGAAGGGGTTGCACAGCTCTGCAAAGAGTTTGCCGACGACTCGGTACGTGCGCCTCCATGGACTTCGGTCCCACGCGTGCTGATGGATCTGTGCACTAGATATACTTCCCGATGTCCATCGAAAGTGGCCGCGTCGAGGCACGCGAACTCATCGCCAAGGGCTGCATCTGGATCTACGAGGCGGACTCGGAGGTGACGACAATCTGCGCCGTCACGCGCTCTACGCAGACGGTGTCCGCGATCACCAAGGTATACACGACCCCCCGGTGGCGGCGCCGAGGCTTCGCCGAGCACCTCGTCCGCGATGTCACCCGCAGGTAAGCTAGCCCCTGTCAGCACCGGAGTATGCAGTGTTCTGACGATGTGTGCACAGGCTTCTGCTCGATTGTGGAAAGAGCACCGTGACCCTGTACGTTGGACACGCGAACAGCGCCCAGCGCGTGTATGACCGCGTCGGGTTCGTCGGACTATGCGGCAAGGACAAGCCCCATGGCGTCGAGGACGCGCTCGAGCTCGGCTTCGTGACCGGCGCGCCCAGAGGCCACTGGTAATTTGCTCTCCACTTTCGCATTCCCTCCTAATAATGGATTCTTAAAAACTGCCATATACGGACATGGCTAATCATCGTCTTCCTCTCCATCTCGATCCCCTCTCACTTACCAGCCAACTGATTTGACATCAGTGCTCTCGCGTTCTCACTGCAATCACTCCTGTATCAAATAGCACTGCGTCCACGATGTTGTTGCGGTACATTACATTATCACCTAATCGCATGGACCCTAGCACTCTGGTGCTCCCCATATATACTCGTACATACTCGCACATACTCAATAATTCTGACCGCGGACTATTCAATAATATATTTGCCACTGTTGGCGGCGTAATGCATGCGCAGTCTTGCCAGTGCATTCGATATTCCATCAGGCGATCAGCTCACTTCAAGGTGGTATTGTTCTTTCATTCTTATGCCGTCGTAGCAATTTACGCACTGGGGGGGAGCCAGAGCATTGTAATTACAATCCCGTGACGTAGACACAGCGCATCGCCACCGCAAATGTAGGCAGCTACGCAAGATCCATCGGATGCGCGCCGTTCTGGCGTTCAGATTCGGCGTCTTCGTCTTCGTCCTCGCGCGCCCCGTCCACAACGTACATGCGCACGCAGGCCTACAGATGCCGGGTGGCTTGATTGACAGATTGGTGTGTGCTTATACTTCTATGTTGAGAGCGATGTTGCATACGTAGCGCAGCGGGGTGCGCAGCTCGGGAAAAGCGCCGGCTGTCTCATAGTACGAGTGTCTCGTATGGACCCCAGGCAATCGCTAATATTAATCACGTACTCCCCGCACGCAGCAGGCACACAACGCGCAACACTGCCCCGCCTGCTCCATGGGCCGAACCACCAACAATCGCTAATTTCCGCCCTCGCGAACGAATTCCCCGCTTTTGCCGCCCGCCTTGTGCGTGACGTAGATGTCCCCGATGAGCATCTCCCGCCCCGCGACGGCCTTGAGCATGTCCCACACAGTGAGCAGGCTGACTGATACGGCCGTGAGCGCCTCCATCTCGACGCCCGTCTTCCCGTCGCACGCGGCCGTCGCCGTGCACCGCACGCTGTGAGCACCAGTTGCAGCGTCCGTATGCGGTGTCAGAGTGACGGAAACGTGGGTGAGCGGCAGCGGGTGGCACAATGGAATGAGGTCCGCGGTACGCTTCGCCGCCATGATGCCCGCGAGCTGCGCGACGGCGAGGACGTCGCCCTTCCCGCGCGCCTTTGCCTTTGCATTTTCTAGCGCAGAGAGGTCGTCGGGGGTCGCAAGTTGGGACTGTGTTGGCAAAATGAGGTCGAATGCGACGCGCGGGAGGTAGATGCACCCCGAAGCGGTCGCTTGACGAGAGGAGGGAGCCTTGGAAGTGACGTCTACCATGGCGGGCCGACCTTGAGAATCTATGTGTGTGAGCGTGGGTGAGCCCGCCTCGCCGGCTTTTGATGATCTAAGGCGGGTTTGGCTCTGCAAGGGGCGCTGCGATGTCAATAGATGCATAGGGAGCTCCTTGGTCCGATGAGCACGAAGCAAGCCAAGTGCAGGACGTGATTGGATGATGCGCATGGATGCTGTAGCTATAATGATACCTGGTACCCAGATACGCGATTAGCCATGGGTGAGTCGGGAAATCACATGCCCACATACACAGGTGCAGATATCGATACAAGAGGGATTAGCCGCCAATGAGAATCATGGGTCTATTCGTGACAACGTCGATGTCTTCCATACCAGCGTGTTTCTCGTTCTTCCCGCGCACAGCACGACCTATCGTCTGCAGCAGGGTCGCGTCGTCCACGCCCATACGCATCTGATCGCGCAGAGAGATTTCCTTGGCGTCAAAGAGGCAAACCTGGGCGGACAGAGGAGGCAACGGTGAGAAACTTGTTACTGCTGGACAGGCGAATTAAGGCTCGGCAGACAAACCTTTATCTGGCCGTCTGCCGTGAGCCGCAGGCGATTACACGAGCTGCAGAAGTGGTCGGACATGCTGCTAATGAAGCCTACGCTGCCACGATAGCCCGGGATGCGGTACGAGCGCGCGGTGTCGTTCAGCTCGTCGGCAGCCTTCATGATGCCTGGATGCCGTGCAGAAATTTTGGAAAGCAACTCCGCTGACGGCACCATCTTCGCTTTGTCCCATTTGTTCCCTGAGCCGGAATGTTACTCGAACCGTCTTTCAGAGGCTATATGGGTACACACCTGTGAACGGCATGAACTCGATGAAACGGGTGGAGAGGTCTTGATCTTTGGTCATCTCAACGAAGTCGAGCACTTCGGAGTCGTTCAGACCCTTGATGACCACAGCGTTCATTTTGGTCTTCAGAACTGGGGTGGCCAGAGCCATGTTGAGCGTCTTCAGCACGGCTTCGTGACCCATGCGCCGCGTCATGATCTCAAATTTGTACGGATCTAGCGTGTCCAAGCTATAGGAGTTCTGATTGGTTTTCTAGCGGGCTAGAAAAAACACATACCTGAGGTTGAGATGCGTCAAGCCGTTCTCTACCAGCGACGGCAAGTGCCGATGCAAAATGAGGCCGTTGCTAGTCATCCCGATAGACTTCAGCCCATATTCACGGAGCGCATTCAGGCGGGCTATGTATGCGCGTGAAACGGAGTGCATATATGAACAATCACAGGGCACACACCCACGAGGTCTACGATACCTTTCCGGATGGTCGGCTCTCCGCCGGTCAATCGTATTTTTGTGATGCCGCTCTTAACGAACAAGGCAGCCAAACGGATGATCTCGTCGTTTGAGAGAATGTTCTGTTTCGGAGATAACTCTACGCCCTCTTGAGGCATGCAATAAAAGCCTGTTGTAGCCGTCAGGAGGATGTGCGACGGATCATGGAGGCGTATAAGCACATCGCAAATTGCACCTCTCCGTGAGGGATATACGCAGGTAGTTATGGCGCCGGCCGAATGTGTCTACCAACGACGGGGATCCCGGGTGGATGAAATCAACTGACGCGAGCTTCTCCTGTGCGCATCGATGTTGGAGATGAGACGGTCGGACGACGAGAGGAAACGGACCTGGATGAGGGCTCTGCGGCTGAGGGCGACCGGCTGTGCGTGGGCGAGGCTGGACGGGGTTGTGTATCGGCGTGAAACTGATGGCAGAGGCGATGTTCGAGAGGCGGTTGATCTCGGGGCGAGCATGGGGGGCGGTCATGGAGGCCAGTGCCAGTGGCGTTGACTCGAGTGAGCATTTGGTTACTGTAAGTAGTACTTAATGGGCATCGGGTTTCGTTAACTAGTAGCCTCCGCCGGCATCTTCCGTTCACTGGCCATTCTGCCCACCTCCGACAACACCCATGGGCTTATCGTCGGCTTATCGTCCTATATTTACTGGACACGTCCACACCTGTTTGACTGTACAAGATCAGTGCCCCTGGATATCTCGGCCGTCTGTACCTTCCTTTCGAGTCAGCCAGAGTCAGCTCCCATTCGTCCGCACGTGCACATCCTAGTGAGACTAAGCTGAGTGCCGCCACAGAGTTTCATTGAGTCAGATTGAGCTGCTGGTGATCGCCGGGGGAGACCAGCAAACTGCCACCGAGCGTGTTTCACGAATTCACATGTCGTTCTCCCTGTTCATACTGACTTGCCAAATATTTTTTTTTTGCGGGGGAGATGCGACTTCGCCGAACCCGCTTACGTCACTTGATCAGCGGAAGCAGACTCGTCGCCGCAGTCGCCGCGCGCGCACTGGTCTCCTCCTCGTCGCCGTATCCCCACCGTCACCTTCGTTTTCTGCGCCAACTACCTACATTCAGCGCAGTCACCGCACTATGCTCTCCCGATTCGCAGCACACAGCCTGCGCCCGACCGCGCTCCCGAGCGCAACGCGCACTATATCCGTTCAGGTGACCCCCACCCCTACACCCCGCTCGTGGTGCTAACGCCCGCGCGTGTCCTGCTATGGCATGTCAGAATATCTTGCACGGCTCACCCGAGGCGAAGGAGGCAGGCGACCTTGAGCCGTTGCAGCACTCCAAGATCGTCGCGCGCGGGAAGTACCTCCACGCTTTCGAGGGTGCGTGATGCGCGCGGCCATCTCACGGCGCGACTAACGGCGCGCGCAGTGCACACGGTGAAGCCGGACCAGGTTGATGAGTACAAGAAGGCTGCGTATGTCCCATGTGCTGCTACCGCGTGAAAGTTGCTAGCTAACGGGTTGCGGTGGGGTGCAGGGAGAAGTATTATACGGGGCTGAGGGACGACGAAGAGCTTCAGGTCAAGCTGTCGGGAAATTTTGAGGCTGTTGTGGGCGAGCAGGACAAATTCTGTACGTGCATGAGCTTCTCTGACTTGATGCGCGCTGACGCGGTCCCCGGTAGACCACATCCTCGAGTACACAAACGAAGCAGGCTTCGACAAGGCGTGGAAGAAGGTGCTCAATTCCGAGGTGTGCTCTTTGCCTCTCGACCATTCGCTGGTGCTAACGCACGCTGTCCAGCACACGAGTGCACACAATGCAATGCGCCCATTCCTCCAGTCCCGCTCTACACACCTCGCGCAGGAGTTTGCCTTCCTGCCGACGGCGCCCCCGCACGAGGAGGGCGGCATCTTCGAGCTGCGGGTGTACCAGCTGCACCCCGGCCGGCTCCTCGAGTGGGAATCCGCGTGGTGCGTGGACCATGTTAGCACGCGCGAGAATGTGTCGGTTGACTGTTAGGTAGGCGGAAGGGCATCGAGGCGCGCAGGAAGTTTGTAGAGCCCGTTGGCGCGTGGTACTCGCAGGTGGGACGGCTGCACCAGGTGTATCACATGTGGCAGTACCCGTACGCTGGTCCTCTCTTGCGCTCTCGCCCTCGTTCTCACTAGGAGTCGTGTAGGGATCTGCAGACGCGGAAGGCGAAGCGCGACCAGGCATGGCAGTTGGACGGCTGGGCCGACACCGTGCACAAGGTATGCTCTTGCATGCGCAGGCCGCTGATCGTCACTCACGCATGGCACCTGCAGAGCTCGCAGCTTGCGAAGTCGATGGACTCCTTGATCATGGTGCCGCTGCCTTTCAGCCCGCTGAAGTGAGCGCTGCGTACACTGTAGTGGAAGGCCTCTCGAGATACCAAGCCTGCGCATAGGAGGCATGATTATCAATGATGATCGGCAATTGTAGGATAATATCTGCTTGTTATTCCCCTCCACGTTCTTTTGCACATTTCTATATATCAGCAAGTACAGTACAGTATTGTGGTGGCTGTGGCGAGGCGAGGTCACATCATGGCTCCGAGTCCGAGTCCCAAAGAGGGAGCGCGGGCAATGAGCTTGCTCGCATCCCAGCAGGGAAGCACGTCAATTGCAGCACTCGCAGCGCCCGCCCCAGCTGGCTCATGGCACCCACCTCCGAGACATGTCGATGAACGACCCCGACGTCGGCCAGTCTCTGCGCGCCTCGTCTTCGCGCACGTCCCTCGACCTCGCCACAGCCGCACAACCCGCAGACATGCGTGCCCCACGCCCCGCGCCCCAGCGACCCAGGCCGCACCCCCTCAGGCTCCCAGATCCCGTTCTTCCTGCAATGCCCCCACCCACTGTCCACACATCCGACTCTCCGCACCGTTCGACCCACCCCGTCTTGCGCTGGCTCGGACACAGCCCATCCTCTGCGTCCCTCTCCTCGTCCTCTCTCCCGTCCAGCTCCTCATTACCGCCCTCGCCACCCTCGCTCGACGCCCTTCAAGACGCCCTCTCCTCACCTCTTGCGCTGCCCGCCCGTCCTCTGCCTGCACGCTCCGCACACCCCGCGCCCTTCCTCCCCACTCGCGCGCCGGCCGTCCTCCAGACGCTCGCCCGCGCGACCCTGCCCACCGCCGCGCTCTCGCGCGTCCCACCCGCTGCGCACCCGTACGACCCCCCGCCAGACGCGCCAAACGCGCCCATCGCCGTGCAGCACTCGCCGCCGGACCGCTCGAGCGTCGCGACTCTTCGCTCCCTGCGCGACCGCAGCAGCAGCAGCAGCAGCAGTGCCAGTGGGTACTTCCCCGCGGCCCCCGCACGGGAGCCGAGGCGTGCGCCAGCGCAGAGTTTCGCGTTCAGTACGACGAGTGTGCCGTCGTGGTGGTGGTTCCAAAGCGAGAATAAGGAGAGTGTGGATCAGCTGCTCAATGAGGAGGACCGTGCGCCGACGGTGGAGGAGGAGCATTCGCACTTGAAGCAAAGATGTGCGTGTTCGTCATCGTCGCAGTGTGTCTTGTGCTCACGCCCTTCTTTCCAGATGTCTCCCCGAAGCATCCTGTCGTGTTTTGCCATGGGCTGCTAGGCTTTGACTCTGTTACCATCGGACCGGCAATTGCGCCTCTCGAGGTCACGCACTGGCGCGGCATCAAGGAGGTCCTGCAGGCAAACGGTACCGAGGTGCTCATGACACGCGTACCCGCCACGAGCAGCCCCGCCGACCGTGCGCGCGTGCTCGAGAAGAGCATCGAGGACGCCTACCCCGGCCGATCCGTGCACCTCATCGGCCACAGCATGGTGCGCTCCTTGCCTTGCTCTCGATGTCCGTTTCAACGGCACGACTGACCCGCGCTTGTTAGGGCGGTCTTGACTGCCGCTACCTCGCCTCACATCTGCGAGACCACACGTTCAAAGTGCTCTCGATTACGACTGTCGCGACGCCACACCGTGGCTCCGCGTTCGCAGACCACTTTCTTGACACGGTCGGCTCGGAGCGATTCCCGACGCTGCTGTCGCTGCTGGACATGCTCCCGAACGGCGGCGGCGACGGCGCGGCATTCGCGTCGCTCACGATTGACGCGATGGAGAAGTTCAATACAGAGACGCCGGATGTGCCAGGCGTACAGTATTTCAGCTGGGGCGCGGTGTACGCTCCTGGGTTAATCGATACGTGGAAGTACGTGGCGTCTCCTGTATGGGCTCGTGCTATGCTAAATGCAAGTGCGACTAGGTGGCCACATTCTGTGATTTTGGAAAAAGAAGGCCCAAACGACGGGCTTGTCTCTGTCGAGTCCTCCAAATGGGTGCGTCCATCTTAAACACTAAATGTCTGTCTCTATGCTGACTGACGCCACAGGGCACATATCTTGGCACACTCGAAGACGTAAACCACCTCGACCTCGTCGGGTGGATCAACACCGCGCGGTACAAGTGGGCGTCGCTGCGTGGGCGCGAGATCAAATTTAAACCCGCGACGTTCTACCTCGGCGTTGCGGACCTCGTTGCGCGCGAGGTCGACGGCGTGGCGCCCGCAGATGCGGGCGGCGACGGGGTGGAGGGGCTCGGGAGGAAGGTTGCAGGGGAGGGGACAACAAAGGGGACGGAGAGGAGGGGCAGTGTGGAGGATGCGGACGATCCGTGGGATGCAGCCTCGGATAGGGAGGAGGATGCGAGGTAGCTTTGGAGAGCACATATTTTTATTATGGGCGGATATAATGCGTATCATATTTTTGATTTTAGATAGCACTTGGCTCGTATTGCAATAATAATGACTATACGGACACCAGTGGCAAACCCATTGCCACATATTTTGACTGTAGTTGGTATGTTAGTACGTTCTCGATCCGCCAGCTCGGTCACCAGGCGTCGTGACAATGCGGCGTCACACACCTGCGAATTGACGTCCATGACAGCGACGGCAGCGCACCCCAAGCTCCCGTCTGTTCTGCCCTCTCAGCCCGCGATCCAAGATGGTATGAACCATCGTAAAGAATGCTCGTGGCGGTGGCTGATGGCATCACGGGCATGTGTAGGGATCAGCACGAAAGAGCAGATCGCCACGGGCACAGCTCGGGTGACCAACCCCTCAGAGTGAGCACGAGCACAGTAACCACTGCCCGAACAACATCTCACCCTAATATAACGCTATGCAGGACGCCGATCTTCATATGCGCGTTTGACGGTGAGTGCTGGTAATTGTGCGCGCGCCGGGATGTGCGGCAGGCTGAGTGCAGGGCCAGATTGCAGCCGTCTGTTCCCCTCGCGCGATCGCGTGATGATGCACCGCAAGCGGGACCACAACTCGGAGCGCGACGACCACATCATCACCTGGAATGAATAGGGCCCTGGTAGCTAGCTAGTCTCGAAGGGACATCGGTGATACGAACAGCTGGTACTTTGTAGACGGCCGGGACCGAGCGCGAGAGAATAATGATGCCGGCCAGGGGTGTCGAATGGGCGGGCATCATCATATCCTATACGTATGCATGTGCACCAGGTGACAGCATGATATGGGACGTTGATAAGGCCTTGAGTTGCAGCTGCTTGCGTGCAGAGGTGCAAGCTGGTCGGCTGCGGGTGGCTGCGGTGTGTTGGAGAGGCGTCGGCGTTGTTGCCGATGGTCGGGCGGGAGGTGAGGGCCAGTTGGGTGAGAAAAAGAGAAAAAAAGATATTGGGAGGGTGTGGGAAAGTGCGAGCCCAATACGGGGATCAGGTGGTTACGAGGACGGACGAGTTGCACGCTGGAAGAGGTTCACCGTACAGAAGATTGAGCATTGCAGGCAGGACCTGTCTCCGGTCCTCTGCCAGCCCCCACCCCTTCCTCCCCCTCCTCGCCCGAGCCAGCCATACCGTCCATCTTCCCAACCAGAACAAGGAGAATGTCCTTCTTCTCGCGGAAGAAGCAGCCAAATGTCCGTCCATCCACGCCATTTCTTCCTGCTCACTCTGACCTCCTCTCATTCCCCAGGACAAGCAGCAGCAGGCGTCTTCTGCCGCTCAGGCAGCACCCCGCGACAGCGACGTGTAAGTTCCCCGCTCGTGTGCCAGCTCGCCGTTGCCCATCATCATCACCCGTTCGCAGGCCCCAGCAGCAGCCCGCCCCCGCCTCGCTCGCTCAGGTCGCCTCCGGCTCGCGCCCGCGCGGTAACAGCCCTGGTAGCGCACCCTCCGCCCCCAACGGGCTCGTCTCCCAAGGCCCGTCACAGCCAGCCCAGCAGACGCCCCCGCAACAGCAACAGACCCCGCCATCACAGCAGCAGCAGCAGCAGCAGCAGCAACAGCAGCAGGCCTCCCAACCCCAGCCCTCTGCGCAGCCCACGCGCCCTGCATACCCGTGGTCCGCACGGCGGCTACACGTCCTACCGCCTGTGTACATCTCAAAACCGAGCGGGGCGTCCACTTCCGCACCATCTCCCTCACCATTTCCGCGCTATGGCCATGCCCTCCCTGCGACTGCGACCTCGACTGGCGAGCTGTACCTCTTTGGAGGGCTCGTGCACGAGTCCGCGCGCAATGACCTCTATGTTTTCTCGACGCGCGAACTCTCCGCGACGCTTTTGCAGACCAGCGGAGAGATCCCGTCGCCCCGTGTCGGGCACGCCAGTGCGCTCGTGAGCAGCGTGCTGTTGGTCTGGGGAGGCGACACGAAGACCGATGCGCGGGCACGCCCGAATGACAAGCAGGACGAATCGCTTTACCTGCTCAACCTTGGTGGGTTGCTGTAGCTTTACCCTGTGAATGATAAGGGATTGACACGGCGGCAGGCTCAAGAGAGTGGACACGTGTGGGCGTATCGGGCCCAGGACCAGTCGGGCGGTACGGCCATGCAGTGACCATGGTGGGGTCTAAGTTCTTTGTATTCGGCGGTCAGGTCGACGGGGAGTTCTTAAATGATCTATGGGCGTTTGACCTTAATTCGCGTATGTGGCAATCGTTTTCATTTAGTGCGGCACATCCTCATTCAGCTGCCATATAGTAAAAACCAAGGCCGCTTGGGAGCTGTACGAGCCACAACCCGGATCGGAAAAACCTGCCCGACGAACGGGTCACGTCTGCGTTACCCACGGCGACCGAATCATCCTGTTAGTCTTGCTTGCCTCTTCTCGGAATGTTATTGAACTTCGTGACGTAGCTTCGGCGGAACTGACGGCCAGTATCACTATAACGACACTTGGATGTTCGACGTCCCCACCCGCCGGTGGAAAGAGCTGCAGTGCATCGGCTACATCCCATCACCCCGAGAAGGGCATGCGGCCGCGCTTGTGGACGATGTCATGTATGTGTTCGGCGGGCGAGGTGTAGATGGCAAGGATCTGGGAGACTTGACTGCGTTCAAGCTGTCGAGTGCGTCTATCGCCGCACATGTCCATGTGGGTCACTGATGGGCTGGCAGGTCAACGATGGTTTATGTTCCAAAACATGGGCCCTTCCCCAAGCGGCCGCTCTGGCCACGCTATGGCGTGCAGTGGGGCCCGTGTGTTCGTCCTCGGTGGAGAGTCTTATGCCGTTACGAAGCCAGACGAACCGGCACTAGTCCACGTCCTTGATACCAGTGCGTTTTCCTCGTCTTTTCGCTCCCCCCATGCGGCCAAACAAGTCAATGCAGAGCACATCAAATACCCTTCTACTGAGCCAAACGCCGCTAAAGCTACCCAAAGCGGGGGGGACAAGGGGGACAAGGGGCAGCGGCCCACCCGCAAGAGCTCCGTAGGTGCCGAGCTCGGCCAACAGCAACCATCCCAAACGCAGCCTACCATCAATGGCGTGCGCGCCATGTCACCGATTAACCAACAACCGGTCGACCCAGAGGATCTCCGCCGCGCAATGTCCCCGCCGAACGCGCGGACGCCGAAGGTCATTCCCAACGGGCTCCCCTCCCAGGTCTATCCGGCCGCGAACGGGAGCGCGAAGGGCAAGGGCCCGGTCCGGCCCCCTCGCGACGGTGAAGATCTGCTCACCGACGAGGGTGACATCTCCGCGTCCGAGTCGTACATCCGCGACCGCGCACTGTCGCCCGAGCAGTTCAGCCGTGCACGAAGTCCTGCAGGCCGCGCTTCTCCAACGGGCCCCGTAAGCATTGCAAGCATTGGCGCCGCTTTGACCAAGACCAACACACGCAGCGCGTCGCCGCTGGTGGACCGCGTCAAGTCACCCGAGGTTGGCCAGCCGAGCCCGGTGTCTGCACCCGTTGTGAACGGATTCGCATCGCACGGTGCGAAGCCTGGCTCGACGGGGAACGTCACGGCGGACCTGATACGCGATCTGAAGGAGAAGGAGTCGGAGGTGGACTCGATGAAGCACAAGGCGAGCTGGATGAAGGCCGCGCTGATGCAGGCGTCCCGCTCGGGTTTCATCTACGCAGACGCCGTGGATGACGCGCCGGAGGATGCGCTGCAAGACCTCGAGGGGAGTCAGTCGAAGGTTGCAGACACAGTGGTGAGCCTGAAGCAGCTTCGTGCGCGGATACAGGTACGTCGCTATCAGCGCTCAGCGCAGCCGAAACTCTAGCCAAAACGCAATCTTTGCAGGCCAGCATTGTCGACCAGGCACGGAGTGCCTCAGAGCGGATCAGCGAGGCCGAGCGACAGCGGTCGTCCGCCGTGCAGGAGGCCGCGTACTACCGCGCTAAGCTTGCCGCGCTCGAGGCTTCGGCGGAGGACGGCGTCGCGCGTCTAGAGCGTGAGCGCCTGGCCGAGCTCGAGCGCCAGCTCGCTGCCGCGCTTGGGGAGCGGGCGAGTCAGGATCGCCGCGTTGCAGAGCTAACGGAATCGCTTGCACTGAAGAGCTCGCTACTAGAGCAGACGGAGGCGCAGGCGCGCGAGGTGGCCCAGCGCACGACCATCCTAGAGTCAACACATGTGCGCGTGCTGCGCGACCACTCGGATGTACAGGAGCAACACGCTCAACTCGACGCAGCGCTGCGCGAGCACGCGGACCGGCTGCTCGCCCAGACGTCGGCCATCGAGCAGAAGGACGCGGATTTGGCGAACCTGCAGGCCCAGGTCGACGAGCTGCTGCTGTCGCGTGACCAGCATGTGCGCGCGCTGGAGCAGACGCGTACAGCTCTACAGACAGCAACGAACCGTTCGAGCGAGGTGGACGACCAGAACCAGCGCGCGCGCGAGCAGATCCAGCAGTACGAGGTCGAGCTAGCGGAGCTGCGCGGCGAGCTCGAGTCGCGCGTATCGGAGGTGGAGTCGATCCGCATGCGACTCGCGGACGTCGAGAACTCTTGGGCCAAGTCGCGCGAGGAGGCAGACGCGTTCCGCGCGCTGACGACGACGGGCCTTGGCGAGCTGCTCGACACGCACCGCGACCTCAAGACGGACGAGGACCGCCTCACGCGCGGGCACATGGAGAAGGTGCAGGCGATGGAGGCGGAGGTAGCATCGTTGCGCGTGATGCTGAAGGACGCGACGCAGCGCCTCGACGACGCGCACGCGGAGCTCACGCAGGAGCGGCGCCAGGCGCGCGGGAGCGATGCCGAGGCGCTGTCTTTACGCTCACAGATCGTTGGGCTACGCACCCAGCTCGGGAACGCGGTTGCGGAGACGGGGCGCATGCGCAAGGACCTCGCGGTGCGCGACGCGGAGTACAAGCAGAAGTCGAAAGACGCTGCGGACGCGGAGCTACGGCTGGACATGCTACGCAACTATCTCGCGGAGAACGATATCGTGCTCGACAACGACGGGCTGCCCGCCAAGTCGGACGAGCAGATGTCGCGCGTCGCGGAGCTTGAGACGAAGCTCGCGCAGTTCGGCCGTCTGCAGGAGAAGACGGAGCGCGAGTTGGAGAGCGTCGTCCGCCAGAAGCGCGACGCCGAGGCCCAAGTCTCGGTCATCTCGAACCAGCTCGATCGCCTGCGGAGTACACAGAGCCCCGCACTGGTGCGCAACGGTGACGACAGCTACTCGAGCGATACGCGTGCTGCCGAGGCGGAACGCAAGGTCGAGGAGGTGGAGCGCAACTACAAGTCGCGGATGCAGCAGCTTGAGGACGACTATCGCCTTGCGGTACAGCTTGTGAAGTAAGTCGCATTCGTGATTTGCCTGATGACGGGTCTGATGCGATTCGCTGCAGGGAAACCGAACGGCTGAATCGTAGAATGAAAGACGAGCTGATGAAGCAGAAGTCGCTCAATACGGGGCTTCTGTCAGAAGTCGAGTCTCTTCGGAGCGCGTCCGGCACAGAATCTAGCTCGCGTAATCGTGTCAATGGTCGCGGAACACCGTTGTCGGATGATTCGCGCGTCTCCGAGACCCTGCGGAGCCAGCTCATCGACAGCCAACGCCAGTCGCAACGTCTGTCCAACGAGAACAAGGACTTCCGCCTGCGCATAGACTCTTTGGAGAAAGACCTCGGCCACATGCGGGACAACCTCGTCGCCGCGCAGCGCGAAGCGAACGAACGCCTCTCTCGCGTCGAGGAGCTGGAGCAGGACGTGGAGCGGCTGCAATCCTCGCTGGTCATCGCACGCGGGGCGCAGGACGAGACATTGCTGGAGAAGATCAGCAACGAAAACAACCACCTGAAGAGAGAGAACGAGCAGTTGTCCCACAAGATCGGGCTCCTCCTCGAGGACGACCAACCAGCGTTCAACCGCGATCGCCCGATATCTGGCATATCTGTTTCCGACCGCCCCGTGAGCAACTCGAGCTCGGACGGGCTGGGCTACAGCGACCGGTTGTCGACGGGCGCGGACTTCAGCGACTGGCAGCGGCAGCTCAACTCCTTGAGCAGCCGACGACCGCTGAGCGAGTTCGAATCCCATGCATTTCCTTCCGGCCACGAGCGTGTCCGATCGCGCTCGTAACAGTCGTTCTTGATTTCTGCTGTCCTTATTCGTCTCCCTTAGTTGCAGATACCCTATTGATTACGACTCAATTGCTACTGCTGTCGCTCACATTCGTTTGGTGCTATCACTTCTTACTCTACTTATTTCTCTTGCTTTCGCGACATCGTTTGGTATATTTGCATATATATCCTCCTAGCTATATGGCCTGAATGCAACCATGCATTGAACACTATGTGTTTTCGTCTGCGGGAGCACCAGCTGCTCGTCTTGTCCATTCGACGGCTTTTGCCTTCACGGCTTCGGCGCCGTCCTCGTCGCCGATCTTCCGCTCCAGGCTGAGCCACTTCTTGAAGAATGATCTAGAATGCGGCGTCAGTGAATGCGCTGACTCCGCCTGGAAGTACTCACTTCGCCTTATGGCTAGTCATCTTTCGAGCGAGGACGCGGTCGAATATACTTCTAAAGAGGAGCTTTCATTAATAGTATAAGCGCGAAATGAGCATTCGATACGTGCCGTATGCTCTGGATATCCTTCTGGGCAGCCTCCATGTCGATGTAGATGGACCATAGATCCCAGCGTTTCGGATGCGAGTCGATGATGCCCTCGAATATCGTCTTCCCACGTTCTGGATCGCCTAACTTGTATTCGAGTTGGGCAAACTTGGAGATAGTCTTCAGGTCTGTGAAACCGTTCAAAGATCAACCATATGGGGCTCGCAGGCACAAAGCGTACGTTTGCGCTTCTCGAGGCTCTGCAAGCTGCGCGGTAGCAACTTCCGGGCTTCCTCAATGTCCCCTCGTCTGAGATAGAACTCGCCAAAGAGTGTCCAAACTTTCGAGGAGTGGCTGAACTTTTTGCACGTCTTCTTGTACTGTTCCTGCGTTTTCTGTAAAGCGAGCGCGATCAGCTATGTCCCGTCGACGGCACGGTCAAACCTACGTCAAACTTCTCTGCCTGGTCCAAGATCGCTGCCAGGCGCAGGTGGACGGTCTTCGAGTCGCAATGGCGTGCTGCATCCTTGAACGCGGCATCTAGCGACTCCTCAGTACCGTAAATGTTCTCGAGGTTCAGAAGGGCAATCCAGACGTTGAGCTTCTCCTTCTCCTCACGGAAGTTGATCGTCTTCAATGCCCGTTTCGCGATCTCACGCGCCTTGTCGATTTCAGAAAGTTGGACCTGGAAGGACATATATTGGATCCACAAATAAGATGAATTGGGCGATCCGAGCAGCACACGCTCGAAGTCATTGTTGGATTCCGGCATCTTCGAGTGCATGTCGGCGGTAAGGTCGAGCTCGACCCCTTTGCGCTTCTTCCTCCTCTTCTTTGCAGTCGTGTCGTCAGCGTCACTATCGTCCGACGAATCCGAGCCAGAGGCGTCGTCTTGCTCCAGATAGCCACCAGTCCATTGGAAACCACCTTGGAGTTTCAGAGACGGCACTGGGAGAGCAGGTTTCGACGTAGTAAGTCTCGACACCGAAGGAGTGCTGGGCTCGAGATCGACAGCCATCGGTTCCACATCTGAATCGTCTTCTGGCTCTGAGGGCGATGCCTCAGCCTCTGATCCATCATCTCCCGGCACGTCAGCCATGTCTGCATCGTCGACGACACCTAAAGGTTCCGCATTCTCCTTATCTTCCTCCCATTCATCTTCCTCGCGCTCGAGGTTCTCGTCTGAGAAGTAAGACGGTTTGAGACCGAAAGCGATACGCCGCTTCTCTGTGTCGATGGACAGGATAATTGCTCTAACGCGGTCGCCCTCCCGGAAGCTCCGCAACGCTAAGGTGATGTCCGCATTCTTGTTGTCAGACATCTGCAAAGCGAGGTGTCATCTTCAATTTCGCCCGATAAAGAACATTCAACCACGGACCTCAGACTTGTGGCACAAACCAGAAACTTTTGAGCCGACGATCTCGACGAACAGTCCGTAGTCTTCAATCTTCTTGACCCGTCCGTCAATTTTCTCGCCCTCGTGGAAGTCTGCTAAAGTAAGAGAGGGTTCTGCTGCCTTTCTTGATAGGTCGCCGGAACGGAATGTCATCTCGACTTGCTTCTTCTCTGGATCGACCCTGCGATGAATCAGTGGAAATGTACAATGCCCATGTAGGCGATAAATTACCTGAGGATGCGTCCTTTCACCAGCTGGTTGACCTGAAAGCGCGGTTTCCATTCCTTGACGTACTGTAGGTGCACTCAGAATCTGTTAACGCCGTAAGTCAAAGCACAAACCTCGTCGAACAGCTCTTTAATCTGGACGCGAGCATCAACATCTCTTCCGAGCGTCACGAACAAGCCGTGTTCGGCGACGCTCTTCACAAAGCCTCGGACTGTTTCACCCGGCTTCAGATCGGCGACTTGAGCAATTTCCCTGTCGACCACGGGGGATTTCTCGTCAAGGCGAAGCCTCGACGGCCGAGTGGAAAGCGTGAGATGTTTCTTCTCTATGTCAATTGCAAGCACGATGGCCCTGACGATGGTGTCGATGTTCGGGAATGGCGTGCCGGTTTCGTAGTCGTCAGACGCATCAGCAGGGTGGAGGGTGCCTGAGATCTGAGAGGACAGCTTCACGAGCGTGCCCTTCCTGTGCTGCCGTAGCACGCGACCTCCGACGATCTGACCGACCGTGATAGTGTCCAGAGCCAGGGCATGCTTGTGCTCGAGGGTGGGCTTCGTCTTCGGGCGGTTGGCGACAATCACAAAGCCCTTCTCCGGACTACGCGTCACCACAACAAGCTCGCCGAGTGTCTCGCCGACCTTCAGCGACCCACGCAGCTGCGCGACGGGCACGCTGCGCTGATTGGCCAGATTCTTGAGCGAAAGCAGTGCGCGGATTTGCGTGGGCTGCAGCGTCAGGATAGCGTTCTCCTTGTGAACCTCGGAGACGACACCCTCTACAGTGCTGCCGATTTCTACTCCGCTGATGTCCGCGATGCCTGCGTCGAAAGTCGCAGAAGCTTGTCGGATACTGGCAGTGATATTATGAACCTCGGGGTGCACAGCGATGATGCGGACTTTAACCAGTTTTCCGACAGAGAACGAGTTTGAGAGGGGGCCAACCAATGCCTCGCTGTGTAGAAGGTCAATGCGGGCACCAGAAACGGAAGGGTGCACGATACCTAGCCTCTTTGAGAGGGACAGACCCTTTGATGTTGTTAAAGAACTCGATCTGTAGACGCCTCTCGGAGACGCGAAACACCACTGCATGTGTTACTACTCCAACTTTGGCGTCTTCGAACTGAGAGATGATGGGCAGGTCCGATTCTACGAGTGTCTTCTTCGCCGTAAGAGCTACGCGCCTTCGCTCAGGGTCAACAGTAAGAACCTAAGAGTTACAAGTGGATCAGTGTTTCTGTACTTCTTGAATGAAAGGTACGTACGCGACACTTGATGCTAGCTCCAGGCTTGAAGCGTTTCTGCGGCTGCTTAAGGGTAATGTCCGCGTAGTGATTTGGGAAGACTACGCCGTCCACGTTGCCGGAAATCGACACGAACAAGGCAGAGTCTGCGAGCCGCTTGACAGTGCCTTTGATAACCTCGCCCACATTCACGTCTGAAACTTGGAGAAATTTCTGCTCCAATACCGACTGCCGCATGGACAGCTGTAGAAGGCCGTCAAATACGATATACCCTGTCACGCGGACTCGGTGGGATGTGTTGACTTTCCACGCGCCGGAGGACGGTGGTAATGAAGGGACATGGTCATCGGAGACATGAGATATCTGCAAGGTCTCCAGAGTCAGTGTTGAAAAAAGTATGAACAAAGGCGACTAACATGCACAAATCCTCGGACGCCGGGTTGTACCTCCACTGACAACCCACGTTCGCTCTCCACAGCAACCACCTTGACCGCTTCGAGGACCGTGCCAACAGGATAAGCCTCCTGTATGAGAGGGCCATCTTGACCTTCTACAGGAACAGCCTTCGATTGCAAGTTCACGACGTGCTCGGCCAGTGAGAGTGCAAAACGCGGTGGTGAAGATCCCGGAACCTCATATAGAACCCGAGCCTTGACCTTTTGCGCAGGCTTGAAGTTCTCCGTGGGGTCGCCCGGTGGAAGATGATACTCGTCGACAGTGCCGTCAAAGAACCCCAGGACCTGAACGTTGAGTCCCAATGATGAGATGGCGGTGATGAGGCATTGCACTAGCTCTCCAGGTAGGACAGAAGTTACAGTGGACACTTCGCTGAGCTGTGGATCACCATTTTGTGAGTGAAAGAAGGTGGTCGAATGATCTAAGTCTCACAGAGGATGCACGGACGCTGTTGGGAGCTACCGTGAAATTGCATGTCCGACCATTGCTCGACAGCTTCGAGACAGCAACATCAAGTAGTCGGCCTACGTGCAGTCTTGAGCCAGCTTGGTAGACTTTTTGAGCATCTTTGAATGAGAGGAAACCGGAGACGTCCGTTACGCCAAGTGTCAAGATATACCCGTGGTCTTCAACACTGGCGACGGCACATGAGAGTGTCTAGAAGTAAAGGATGGTTGGTTCGGGAGTGGAGGAGATAACGTGGTGAAAAGCCTACAAATCCTGGCTTCAGGTCCATTTTCGCAACACCTACGTTCACTTGCTCGGGAACAAGGCTCAATTCCACCCTCCGACTGGCCCGTTCGGCTTCGTCTCTGCCACGACCGATACCTGACGCCGCGCCGGCTGCACCGGGAGCATGTACAGCCGAAACCACGCACCGGACATATTGCCCAGTGCTGAAGATATCCTGCAGGTCCGGGACCCGCGGTGGCTTCACTGCCTCCTCCTCCTCCTCCTCCCTTTCTGCCTCTGACTGATCATCAGAGTCCATGTCCATCGTTTCCAAAGCGCGTGTAAGCTCCGTCGATATCTGGGTGATAGGTATGTGGCCCAGGAGCTGGTTCGGAAGAGAGACGACGAGCGCGAGAGGTTGGATGGACAGGATCTGTCCCATGATTTTCATGCCGACCGAAACACGCTGCAGCGAGGTCACATAAAGAGAACCTATGATGTTATGACCAAAGCACGCACCTTATAGTTGAGATGCTCAACGCGCACTGCGTCGCCTTTACCGCCGTCCTCGACGGCCTTTCCCTTGCCCTTTACGCCCGACTGTCTCCGCAGTTTCTTCCCTTTCTGTGCTGCATTGTTCTCCTACTGGATTTGAGAAGCTGCAGAGGATAGCGGGCATGAGCCCAGACGTACCTTGAAGAGTTCTTCGTCGGCCTCCTTCACTGCCTCTGCTCGGATAGTCTTGACTTCCAGCGGCGTGTAGCTGGTCCCACCACCGCGGGGAAAGTCAATCTCTTCCGCTACCACACTTGTCGTATTCTTCGGTGTCTTCTCAGGCCGCGACGATTTGTCCTTTCTACCCTCTCCCTTCGGCGCGAGCTTGGCTTTTTTGGCCTTGGGGACAGCGGCGGTGTCCTCCAGCTGCCGTTTCTTCGGTGACGGACCCTTCGACATGCTGGCTGTATGCCGGAGCCAGGAAGGCTGTGGTAGGGTAGAGACGTCTGTCGCGTGAACGCTTGGAGACTCCCAGTGCCGTCGACAGCGAAAAATCTTGGACCGGGCCGCCAGATCTGCAGTGAGATCCGCTGGATGCGTACCTAAGCGGCAGCTCGCGTCGCTCCAGTCGCGAGTCGGTCGTTTGTTCCTCACTGCCGTCTCGCTGTATCAGAATGGGTGAGTCGCACAAATTACTGCTGGATACAGCTACTCAACAACACATCTTTCAGACTACCAGGTGTGTTGGTCTCTTGACGTTGCCAGGAAGCCTCTGACATACTGTTTTTGCCAGAATCGCGTGGGCTCCAAGTTCGGTGGTGGTGGTGTTGCCGGTGCGTCCGAAAGCAATGTCGACAGGAGAGAACGTCTGCGTAAGCTTGCTCTCGAGACGATCGACTTGGCGAAGGTTCGTCTCAGTCATATTCTACCTTACGAGTATGACATCCAACACGCGTCGCTCCCCCGCCTTTAGGACCCTTACATCCTTCGCAACCACCTCGGCTCTCTCGAATGCCGTCTCTGCTTGACCCTCCATACCAATGAGGGGTCCTACCTTGCTCACACGCAGGGTAAGAAGCACCAGACGAATCTCGCCCGTCGCGCTGCGCGCGACATGAAGGACAATCAACTGCAGGTGGCGCCCCAGCAGCAAAGCGTACAGCGCAAAGTCTTCCTCAAAATTGGCCGCCCCGGCTACCGAGTCACCAAGGTGCGCGACCGGGACACTGGGCGAGAGGGCATGATGGTACAAGTCCACCTTCCCCAGATCAAGCCCGGTGTCACGCCCCGAAGGCGTTTCATGAGTGCATGGGAGCAGAAGAGGGAGCCGCCCAACAAGGCATATCAGTACCTCATAGTAGGCATCTGTGAATTCACTCTTGAACCGTGATGCTGAATATTTGTTTGTTCTAGGTGGCTGCCGAGCCTTACGAGACGATTGCGTTCCGAATCCCGGCTCGCGAGATTGAGGACGAGTCTGAGGATGCTGGATACTGGAATTGGTCACACTGGGATCCGGACACCAAGCAGTACAGCTTTCAGTTTATGTTCCGGATGTACCAGTAAACGCCTCGCTGTATTTCACCAAGCCCTCCAGGCCATGCACTGACATATGGCTACGTTATGACACCGGTGCTCTTCGTATGGAAGCTTGATTGGACACGGGTCCCTGCCTGCCCTTGACGCTGCAGCCTGCAGGTTGCATGTCATCCGGCTACTCTCGACAGCTCGAGCGAGGATAATCACATCGATAACTCCCCAACATATATACTAGCTCCGGTACCCGAGGCTGCAATATTAGCACGAGCTGACAATGGGTCGCATGGGCGATCCTGCCAAGGGAAATGGAACTGGTCAGGAGCTTTCGAAAGACCGGCTGGGGAGAAGGCAATGGCACGAGGCTGCCCGGGGAAATGAGGAGCAGCTGGACCACGCTGCGACCATGCGTTCGGCGACTCTGGCCGGGTCTGTAGACTTGTCTGTGGCGAGCGCGCGCGCTGCGGGCAGCAACGACTGCGCTGGCCCTAACTAGTGTTGGTGGGAGAGTCTTGTGACGGAAGCAGTGGCGCGCGGAATGACGAAGACGTTGGAAGCTGCTGTATTGTTGCAGCCACGGCCACCAGCGCAGGGCAGAACGAGCATCAAGGACCATGGAGGAGAACTGGAGGACGCAGGTGTTCGGCCTCGAGCCGTTTGAGGAGGTGAGTGGCTAAGCGCCGGCTAGGCGAGGTGATGGAAACTCAACGTCAACGCTTGCAGTCGCAAGGTGGCTTTGAATCGGCCTCATCCACCCCGGATGCTCGCTCTCTGACTCCCCCTCACATGGAAACAAGAGACTCGCCATCGCCGACAAAGACGGCGAGGACACGCAGGTCTCTGTTCTCCCGCAAACACCCAAAGCGTTCCAGCACCTCGGAATCCGTCACCGTCTCCCACCCAAAGAGCCTCCGCTCCGTCGACCAGCAGTCGCTCGCAGATGACTTCACCGACACCCTCTCTCGCGTGCCGTCCAGGGACTCTTTCACCCAGGTCGCCCCCTCCATCATTCCAGAGCCCCTCAAGGATCTTCCGTCGTGGTTCAACAAGGAGGGAGAGTGGGCCAGCGCGACCGCTCACCAATTCCGCGCAAGATATCCCATCCACAACCCCGTCGGGCCCCGTGTCTACAAGAATGTACACCTCAAACCGGAATCTGCTGGCGCCCGCCCGTCGTCGGTTTTCTCACCTTCCTTCCCCCCCATGGCCGCCGACCACGTCGACTGGGTCCCCCCACCCAGCCGTACACCCTCCGGCACCCCTCTTCCCACCCCTGAATCCTCACAGGTTCGCATACCGGACGGGTCAGGTAAGACCCGCTCCCGCAAACCGTCGGCCGTCTCGCCCCAGGACAATGTTGACCTTCTCGATGTCTCGGACCCGTGGGGTACCAACTGGCACCATACATCGCCCTACGATGGGATGGGACTGACGGGAGAGCGGAGTCCCGTTACAGCAGTGTCACCAGACAGCCCCGAGGTGAGCGCAAGCGGCGCGCTCTTCGCGCGTCATGAACTAAATGAACTCGTGCAGCAGACTCGGCACCCGCCTCGCTCTCGCATGTCGAGTTTGAACGGCGGTTCGCGCCACAAGACGACCACCCCTTCGCCTCTGTCACAATCCACTTCCGCTGTGCATTTGCAGACCCAGACCACATCGACGTCAGAAGGACCACCTCCGGTGACGCGTAAAATAACGAAAACACGGAAGCCTTTTAGTGGTGTCTTCGGCGGCCAAGCGAAGGACGAACCTGCTCGCCAGACAACGTCAGCACCGGCCACACCCGTAGACGCCACGATCAACATGGCATCGTCCGTCAAGCCCATCGCGCGCAAACCGTCGCTATTGTCAGCTCCTCCTATCTTTGTGCCCAAGTCTGCATCTACCTCATCGATCCCAATGTCGACCTCTATCTCTATCGCCAACACTGAGAAGAAGCAGAAGCGGGGTAGTGTCTTGGTTAGGTTTGCCAGACGGTTCAGCGTCATGCGTCGAGGGACCCGTGGTCACAGTCGGGAGCCAAGCGTGGACGCTGCCGACGACTGCCACGATGCCGCTAGCCCCGAGAAGGCAGCGGAGATGAACCGCCGTCCGCTGTCTGCACCTGTGCGTGAGGCGTCGCCGGAGAAGCCGCCTGTACCTTCCAGGCAGAGTACAGACACGAGCAAACGCGTACCGGCATCCGCGCCCGCAGAGCAGGGGGCGCCAGAGCTCGCGCCCATGTCGCTATCCGAGCCTTTCTCGACGCCCGAAGTACGCAGGGACTCCGTCGGGTCTCTAGAGGCTCCGTTCTCTATTGGGCGCCTGACCATCGCCAACCCTGACGCACCCAGTTCGGCTGACAACTCTCCAGTCGTGGCAGGCCTCACCCTACCTTTAGACGGCGCTATCCTGGGTACGACAGCATCGCGCGGCCGTGACGAGAAGGCCCTTCCGATTCCCAAGTTCACCCTTGAGGACTCGGGGCCAGTGCCCCTTGTCGAGTCGCCTGCGCAGCTATCTTCTCCGGGACCTTTGTCGCCGACTTCACCAACCGCGCCTTCCCCTGTTTCCAACCCGCCACAGACAGGCTTATCAGTATCCTCCCCACGGCTGAGTACTCATGTGCAGCCACAGTCACATACTCCATCTCCCACAGTCATCGCGAAACCGTCTCCTACAATTCCTACCCTTCACGCGCCACCATCCCCTTACTTACATCCATCCGTCGCTAATGTTCTGGCTTCATCCCACTCACTTGACGATTCTCCGCTTTCCAAAGCATCTATGATTGTCAACCCTCCGACTCCATACATCGCTCCAGTGCAGATCCCCGGCTATGCTCAAGTGCCCTCTCCTGTAATCACGCCCATCCCCTCGTCCCACTCGCGCCAGCCGGACAGCTCTATCCCGCCTCCATCAACTACATCTGAGAAGCCCCCATCGTCCAGTCCTATCAAGCAGCAGGCATCGAGCCCGATTCCCCGCCCACTGTCTCGGGAGCTATCTCCGACGAAGGGGGGCAGTCGACATGTCAAGTCTTCAAGCTCTGTAAGGCGCGAGACAGAAACCTTCAAACTCGTGCGGAACCCATCTGCGGGCAACGTTCAGTCGTTAGGTGAGACGATCGTGGCCCAAGGAGAGCATTGGGAAGTCGTTGGCGCCGAGTCGTCTAAGAGAACCAAACCGGCCAAAGAGGAGACGAAGAGGAGTAAGGACAGCAGGCGGGAGAGTAGGCGTGTGGAAAGGGAGAGGGAAGAGCGCGAGAAGGCTGAAACCACTGAACAAGTCCGTGACACACGCTAACCTGCTTGTCGTATACTGATGTTTTTGCAGGCTGCATTCCGTGCATCCGCTGCCGAGTCAGCTCGACATACTGAGTCTCGGCGGTCGCACACGAAAGAAAGTAGCTCCCGGAAGCGGTCCAGTCGCGATAGTCGTGAGCAGCACCGCCGCTCTGTTGACGAGGCTTCTAGCCGGCCGTCTAGCCACGTGCCCACCTCCACATCTCAGCGCCGTTCAGTCGACGACGCGGGCAGCACCCGCCCGCCGAGCCGTATCCCGAACGGCGCAGCGCACCACGAGCGCCGTCCGTCGCTGTCGAACCGCCCTACGTCTGACATCGCGTCTGCCGCCGAGCTCAACGCCGTCCGCGCGCGCGAAGTCTGGGAGATGGACCGTCTTTTCAAAGGCAGGAGTATGGCTTATGGTTTGGAAGGTGCACACGTCGTTTACACTCAGTCCATAGGAGATGGCTCGAGTACAAACGGCGACACGAGGCGCTCGAGCACGCTCACGAATGGGCAGGGACCGCACGGCTCCCAGCACACGTCGTACAAGCTGCAGTCTGGCTTTCACGGGCAGGGCTTTGGGACGAGCCAGATACCCTTCCCCCAGCCCGGTATTTATTCCAACGGCGCGGCAAGCCATACCGCGCCTGCCCCGTCCTATCTATATCCCAGCGGCGTGCGATCGTACCCCGATATTTCCACTTTACCCACCATATCCTCCCCCGAGTCATCGCCGCCGCGTCGATCCAAGACGAATCCGCTCCCGGAGCCCCCGCGCCTGTCTTCATACAAGGCGCCACCGATGCCGCCGTCGCTCGCGCACCTCGACACGCCCGCTTCGGCGGACTACTGGGCGAAGGTTGCGGGCGTTGTCTCGCCCACGCACTGACTGATACCCTCCTTTGCAATGCGACAGCTTTATTTTATCCGCACGTATCCCCCCACCTGCCTATCCTCCACACCCACTACGCAATCCCCAGACATTTCCATTCCACACGAGGTATCTAGACAACAGACACATTGACACTTCCTGCATTGCTCTTTCATTCCAGGGTACTCTTCCGCACTGACACGATTTACCTTTTCTCGGGCGTGCTTTTTACTCATATAATTATGGACCAGTTATGTCTGTCTGTACTTCACTTATCTTCCAGACAACGTCACTTTAGACATTGATATGTTCATTATGACCAACTACCTAAGTAATAGAACAAGCAGGACTGCGTTGTATAGTACATATGAACGGATTGGACAAATCATCCCGATGGAAAAGCCATAGATGGAGAGGAAAAATACGGGCAAAACGTAGAAAAGTAACACCACTACATGGCACGTCTATTCGCGCTACAATCATTCTCTTGGGTATTCTCGTGGGTCCAAGGGGAACGCGGTCGCCGGATAGTCGTCCCACACGCGGTCGGCGTCCAGGAAGCGGCGCAGGCGGGCAACCTGTGAGGACATGTGGATCACGATGATCTGCATCTTGATGTCGAGCTGCAGCCGAAGGATCTCCTCGCAGGCCTGCAGCGCGGACGTGCGGGTCGCCACGAACATGTTGCCCTCGAAGCCGAGCGTCTTGAGGGCGTCGATCATTTCGCTGAACTCTGCACACCATGCGAGGACGCCGAGCTGCAGTGTGCAATTGCCAATGAGCAAGGCGTGCACAGAAAGTGGCCGTGCGACACATACCTGTCCGTACTGTTTGTATCGGCCATACAGCACGTTGGGCGCAGCCTGCAGTGCGTACCCGAGCATCTCATTCTGCTCGATGACGCCGGGAAGAGGGATATATGGCTCGGCAGGAGTTTGTTGGCCCTTTTCCGTATGATGTCAGCGCCGCAAGGGCACTTGAAGCCGCAAGAGTGCTCACCTGTGTCCTAGCCGGAGGCGGCTCCTTGAACCACTCATAGTTAGAATAATCTATTTCACCCCCAAAGTCCACCGTCTCGGTAGGCTTGCCGAATACGTTGAGGGGAGACATGGTGTGAAAGGACGGAGGAAAGGTGTAGAGTTAGAGGGGTGTAGAGTTAGAGGGCTTGTGGTGTGTTGCCGCGACGACTGGGATGGCGGGCGCGTTGGGCTGGGGGGAAGGGGCGTGGTCTTATGGGAAGCACGGGAGTGGCGGAACTCGGCTCGAGGCTCGAAGAGGCTGTGAGACCCGCAAAGGTTAGGTCAGCAACACGATAAAATTGGGTAGTCGCGCGATGGCATCACGTACAGACAGATACTATATCCAGAGGCGGGAGAAGGGAGACTGCAGCGGGCGGGATTGCCGAGGGCTGGAGATAGAAAAGCTGAGGCTGGGATGGCTGCGACGATAAATCAACCAATACATCCCAGGAGAAATCGCGAAACCTACCTGAACTTTGGTGACGTCCCTCTTTCCTGTAGATCGAGTGTGTGACTTCTTCCGAGTATCGACGACAGAACGTCGGTAGTGGGTGATTGTGGCACGAGTGGCCGAGGAGTTGTTGCGCGACCTGGGCCGGGTAGGGAATGTGGCGGCACGAGGAGATGGAGAGCTATTGGGTCGATGGGAAGTAGACGTAGTGGACGAGCTGTATCGCGATGACCGGCGACGATTTGGAACAGTTACGGTGACCTCCGACGGTTTCTCGGTGAAGGAGTCGGTGAAAGACTCGACTGTCGTGTACGTATCCTGCGAGGAGCTAGGCTCAAGGATATCGACGTGGCCGCGGACGAAGATGGCCTCGCTGGGCGGTACTGGTAAGGATTGTGGTGGAGGAATGTGAAGTGGGGCTGGAGAAGGTGGGGGTAAGCCTGGCCTTGCAACGTGTGTTGCGGGGCTTTCTGGCGCTACTTGAAGCGTGGACTCGGAAGCAGTTGACGTCTGAGAGTGGGCTGATGCAGGAGATGGCGGAACTAGGTACTGAATGAGGGACTTCTCAAGCTCGTCGACGTTGCGCGCAAACCAGGAGGGCGAGGGAGGGACAAAGGACGATCTGCCGAAGGAAAACCGGTGCCTGTCTGTTGGCGAGACCGGAGGAGATGCTGTCAAGTCGAGGGGATCGACGAAGTCGTACTTGATCGTAGGGAGCACAGGTGGTGGGGAACTGCGTGGAAGCGGCGGAAGCGGTCGTGTTGGTCGCGGGGGGCGAGTGTGCGGGGCAGTAGGAGGCCGTCCGACAGGTGCTGGCTTCGGGCTGAGGAGCAAGGATGGCGCAGATTGAAGACGGTTTCGAGGGCTGATTTCACCCGATCGGTCTGCGGGCTTATGCGATGTCAGGAAGTCTTCGAGCGACCCGTAGAATGACTGCAAGGAGCGAGGAGGGTATGCCCCAGACGGACGGTGGGCGCGTGGGCTGGTTCCGTCGAACGGAGGGAATGTGATATCGAACGCCTCGGGAACAAACTGCGGCAGAAGTTCAAGGTGAGGTGCAGAAGATTCTGGAGGGCTGGTGGAAACGTGTACACCACGTTGTTTCCTGCGGGACTTGGTGCCACTGCCAGAAATATCAGCGATGGGCGTGCGAAAGGAAGTCCTGAGCGTCGCTTTCGTGAGCGATCCGAAACGTCGTAGGGATGCGGTGGCCTTGGTCAAGGTCGTGGAATGGGAGGCGGTCGAGGGCGTCTGGGCGATGGGAGGGGGCGGCGAGAAGGCGACGATGGGGCTTGTAGGACGCGACTGGGCGGTATAGAAAGACGCGGATGAATCTGCGACAGTGCCTTCAGCTTCCTGGTCGGCCGCTGCTACACGGAATGGATCCCGATCGTAGAAGATGGACGAGTCGTCGGATATGGGGGCGAGCTGGGAAGGGTCGGGTGTCTTGACGCGACTGCCTGTGGGGGTCGGGATATGGGTGGGAGGTGCGGGGAAGTCGAGGATGAGCCTGAGCTCGTGCGAGTCGCTGCTCGGCTCAGACGACGAGTGCTTGGACGCCTTGCTCGAGCTGCGGAGGCGGGCGGGGAACGTTGACGACGCCTTGTCGACAGAGCGCTGCAGCGAGGGGCTGCGGGAGAGGAACGATGGGCGGGAGAACGAGTCGGCTGGCGAGCGGTAGTCGCTCTGTGAGGCGGAGGAAGGGCGGGAGGCGGCCGCGAACAAAGCGTCGGGGTCGGGCGCCTCGGGACTCGCCTGCTCGCCAAGCGCGTCTCTCTCCTCTGGCGGTATCTCGCCCAGCGACACAGTCTCGAAGTCGTGCTCCCACTCGTCCTCCTCGCCAGCATCTTCCTCGAGGACCGTACTCAAGAGCTTGCTCCCCGACGCACCAGTGGCTCCGAGTCGGTCTGGGTACAGGCGCGCAAGGGTGACCGAAGGGGATGCGGAGGGCGGCTTGGTCGAGCTGCGAGAGCCACGAAGGCTTCGCGCGAGCTTCGACCGGATGCTGTTCTTGGATGAAAACGTCGCGATCGTGGCAAGCCCTTTACCGGAGGACTTGCATGGGGGAGGGCCTTTGCGACGGGCACTCCTCGCCAATTTGTGCGAACTGAACTTGGGCGCTACCAGGCGGCGGGGGCGTGTCAACCTGATGGTACAATCAACCGGGTGTTCTCCGGCCGCAAGAAAGGAAGAGAGCAACGGGCATCTGCCTCGTGGGGGGCCGCGCTGACTGTCGCGCAGGCGCGCTGCTCGACAACTCACACATTGTACGTACATTAGACGGGTAAGACACACTGGCACGAGGTCGATGGCCACAGCGGAGAGTCATTGCAGTACTCACAGGCATGCCAGTGGTTGACTGGCAGAACGCGCCCGTGCACGACGATGCCGCGCGCTCTTGTACACGACATACACGTGTCTACTGCACGAAATGGCGCTCGTGTCGCGCGCACAGATACTGTGATGCAGCCCTTCCGGTAAGCACATGGTGATGCAGATGCTCTCAGGGTTGTGAAAGATGCTTGCGCGCACCTTGGAGTGCGGCCGTTGCGGTTCGCCGGTGATGACATGCTGAGATGCTACTGAGTTGCACGGTACTTCCGATTACCAAGCCTAGCACTACGTGTAAGTACCCGTTCATTCATCGTTCATCGTAGCTGGCAGTAAGTATATTGCCTATGGTGAAGCCAAGTACCTGAGGGTTTCCAGACACATGCCTTTCCGCCTTTGACCAGAAAGAAGCACAGCGCAAGCCAGAATACTTTTACTAGACACTGGCGCAACACTGACCGATGAGCTAATTTCAGAAAATACACTAGCAGCTATACTAAAACAAAATGGTGACGGCGGAGAGACTCAGACTCGCACAGCACAACGAATGATGACAGCAAGACGAACAAAACACAGCAAGATACTTCAAAAGAGTAAGGGTTGTTCTTCAGCGGGCCGCACTCCGTGAGACCCCCTCCGCCATGCCTGAATGGCCAATCTTGCCCAATGCAGCGCACCAACAAGCCTACCAAACACGCCCGAGCCTTCCACCCCGTCTCCATCCTTCTGAGCCACGAGCACCCCAGCCGCCCTCTCTACCATCGAGCCAACCCCCAAAATCGCCCACACCAGCCCGAGCACCGCGAAGTCCCCGCCCCATGCATAGAACGTCCTCCGGTGCTCCTCAGGATATGGCAGCGCTATCGTGCGCGTCCACGAACCAGGTCCCTCCTGCGCGGGCTCGCGCGCACCACCTGGCCCCGCGACGCCACTCACGGCACCGTCACCGCCGTCACAGAACAGCAGCGCGCTGCCGAGCTCCTCCGCGCGCGCATGCGCCTGCGCAAATACCGCGCGCCCGACGGCGGGGTGCCATGTGTGCGCAGGCGCGAGGATGAGCGCGGGGCGCGCGGAGAGCGGCGCAAAGGGGGAGGGTGCGGCAAAGTCGAGGCAGATGGACGCGGAAAGCGTGACGGGGCGCGTGTGCGGCTGCTTGGGTGTCCATTCAGTGGGGCTGTGGCCGCGCGGAGTGGAGACTTCGAACTTGGAGATGGTCGGTGGGCTGTGCGATTCGGCGAGCGAGTATGATTCGGCAACTGTAGCTGGTATGAGTATGAGTACTTGTGCAGTGAGGAGGTATACGCACTAGGGACAAGATGTCGTTTGTAGTATTCCGCAAGGACACCGTCGGGACCAACAAGGACCAGGCCGTTCCTCCGCTGACTCGGACGAGCGTGCTGCCAGTCTGGGTCGTCTCGCGGGATGGGCTCCTCAAAACCAACACCGATGATGGGGCCTACAACTCGCCTTTGAATCTCTGCCAGCATCTCCGCGCGCTGGGTTGGATTCTCGAACCGCACTGCGCCTTCCGGCCACAGGAGGACCTTCGCACCGTTGTACTGCGCAGATTCGGTGATGAAGTGCTCGAGCGTAGTCATGTGCTGGTTGCGTCGCAGACTTTGCGGCAGGATGCAGCCAACAATGAGGGGAGTGGATGTGTCAGGTCCCACGGGCGCAGGGTGTGCAAGGGGAGGACGAATGACGGCGTGGCGAGAGCGAGGAGGCTCACACCAAGGAAGAGAGTATGCCATGAGCCCCTGGTTGCAGCACGGCTCTGCGGGATGACATCGAGTGGGACGTCGATGAGCGGCGATACGTCCGCGTCCTCCTCCAAGTCGATGGGACCGATGAACCATGCACCGACAGCCTCTGCACACACCACGGCGAACGCGCCGACAACCCAGTTGATGCCCCAAGTGCCAAAAACGGGGCGCATCCATTCATATGCGTCAATCCCTAAGACGGGGCTCCATGTCTGAAGGTGGCCAAGCGGGCTTGTGAACGCCACACCCTGCCAGACAGTCGCCCAGATGGCGGGGAAGAAAGTGATTCTGGACCATGGAGTGCGCATGTGGAGGCTCATGCGGTCGGCGAGAATCGTGATAAGTGCAATACCGGAAGCGGCAGACGCGATGAGCCACATAGACAGTAAGGATGAGAGGGTGGAGGAGAGCGCGTTCAAAGATGGTAGGAGTTGGGAAATGCTCGACGCGAGGGACACGCAGAACCAAGTGATGATGAGGGTACGTGGGGCATGTCGGCGTGGCAGGATCATGCGAGTATAGATGAGAAGGAGAGAGATGAGGGCTATGAGAGGGGAGAAGGATGGTGTTGGGGACAATGCGGGAAGCGCAAATGCTGTTGCCAGCGCCGGGAAAATGATGTTGGGATGGTCTATGAAGGCGATCTGCCTGATGGAGACCTGCATGGCGAGTTTGAAGGCCCTTGGGCGAGGTATGCGCCAACGAGCACGATATTTTATAGCTGCGCGCTGGAGGTGGCTGCGCAGAACAAGTTGCTGCGGGGAATGACATGATCTAATCTTATCTCGGTGACACGCCGCCCCCGTACACACTAGTACTAGATGTACATGTATATCCCCATCTATGCATCTCTTCCAGCTTCAGCTTTCTCCCCCTATCTTCCGTTCTTACCAACATGACCGAAATCCTCGCAGATATCCCCCTCGGCCCCGTCCCGGACGATCTCACCATCCCGCAGTTCGTGTTCGACTACAAGCACCCTCTCCGACCCGTGCGGGGTGATATCCCCTTCTTCATTGACGAAGAGACCGGCAAAAAGGTCGGCGAGAAAGAGGCGCGTGCAGCGTTGGCTTTCGTTTGCCGTGCACTGACATGGCGATTAGGCGTTCGTACGTACTCAAGCCCTCGCAAACGGCCTCAGTAGACGGTGGGATTTAAGTGCGCACATTCCATTGAGTTCTTTGGAACATATGAGCTATCCTGATCGCATCATCCGCAGGTGACAAGGATGTCGGTGCGTGTCATGTACCACTCAGACGACGCCGTAATTGACAGATGTGCACCCGGCACAAGTATGCGTCTATTCGCCGAATCATATTGGTGATACTCGCTCACTTTCTTCCCTGATTGTACCCGACTGACCGCTTTCGCTTTCTGTGGGGTAGACTATCCTATCCTTATCTGGGCTGTGCACAAGCTGGGGGGCATAATAACGTGCGTTCGTTAAAGCGCCGGAAGGACTTGTCATAATAATAGCATGCTGATCGATCCTGGCTTCTAGCGGCTCAAACCCAGCGTACACGATTGATGAGCTTACCCACCAGCTTAAGCTTACGCAGACGTCCATTGTATTCACCTTGTTACCATTGCTCGGGATCGCGACAGAGGCATGCAAGGCAGTCGGCATTCCTCTCGAACGTATCGTCTTATTTGATTCGGTGCCGGGAACGTCGCACGTTAGCGTCGACCAGTTGGTCGAGGATGGCCTCAAGAACAAGCTGAATTTCGCCGAAAAGAAGCTGGCTCCCGGAGAGGCCAAGACGAAGGTCGCCTTCTTCAGTCTGTCGAGTGGAACGACTGGTCCACCGAAGGTTTGATGCTATATGAGTCTGTCTGGATCGGCCTCACCTTGCATGTCTTCTTCACAGGCAGTCGCAGTCAGCCATTACAATCTTGTCGCCAACGTCTTGCAAATGTCCACGCACAACCTAGGCTCTGAACTAGCAGCTGGAGTTCCTCTTGAGAAGGGTAGGCTTCGAGTTGGCGATGTTGTCACTGGTGGTGAGCATCCCATAATACAGTCATAATACAGTCAGCTGGAGGATGACTAACTCCACACCGCCGTCAGTTCTTCCTTTCTTCCGTGAGTACCAAGTCTGTGTCTCGATCCTCGTCTTGGCCCCAGCTTACTCTGATTCAAGATATCTATGGCCTGGTATTGGGTGTAAGTGCATTTGGATTCACGTTGCATGTTGAACGATGACATGATGGTTTTCAGATCCATCAAATGATCTTCCTAGGCGTAAGTTTCCTCTTCACCAGGTAGACATCGTGCGCGCTGTAACGGGCCCGCGTAAAGATAACCATCGTCATCATGCCGAAATTTGCGTGGCCCGATTTCCTCGAAAGCGTCGTCAGATATCGCATCACCTCGCTTGTGTGCGCATTATCCTCTCCTCCACAGGGGGTCTACTACTCAATATGCTTTCTCGCAGCGTTGTGCCGCCCATGATTGTCCTCCTCACTAAGCACCCGCTCGTGAAGAACTACGACCTTAGCCATGTGCACTTCTGCTACAGCGGAGCCGCGCCACTCTCCGGTCCATTGATTTCAGAGCTCGCCAAGGTCATCCCCAACGCGAATATCGGACAAGGATACGGTGTGTTCACAGTCCCACAAACTCATCTCGTCGGCGAGCTGAGTGCGCGTTGACAGGGATGACGGAGACCGCGACCGCCGTGACTATGACCGAGCCGATGCTGAAGGTTGGCTCGTCGGGAAGCGCCGGCATCCTGCTACCAGGCATCAAGGTGCGCATCGTGAAGGCAGATGGCTCCCTTGCGGGCAGAAACGAGCCTGGAGAGCTCTTTGTGCACAGCCCGTCGAACGCGCTGGGGTACCATGAGAACCCCAAAGCGTACGTGCTGTCATTAGTTCAGCGCTGTAAACGTATTATTTTTGACGCCCTCATAGGAATGCAGAAACTTTCATTGACGGGTGCGCTTCTTATATTACCACTGCGGCGCTTCGTCTCTCGTTACCACTGATTCATGGTCACTCAGGTGGGTGCGCACTGGCGACGAGGCGATCATCACGGACAATGGGGAGCTGTTCATCGTCGACCGGCTCAAGGAGCTCATCAAGGTGCGGGGGTTCCAGGTCGCACCGTCCGAGCTCGAGGGGCACCTGCTGCAGCATGCGAACGTCGCGGACGCATGCGTCGTCGGCGTGCCGGACGACTTCAGTGGGGAAATACCTCTTGCATTTGTTGTGCTGCACGCGCCCGCGGCGGAGCGTGCTGCGTCTTCTGCCGCTGAAGCTGACGCGATAAAGGCGAACATCTACAAGGTGCGCAGCCTTCTCAGACAAGTGTACTCAATTGCTTAATTGCGGCTGGGTGCTGACCTGCCTCCTGCGTATGCGCATAGCACGTCGCGGATGTGAAGACAAAGTATAAGTGGCTTGATGGCGGGATTGAGTTCGTCGATGCGATTCCGAAGAACCCGAGCGGAAAGCTGCTGAGGAGGCTGCTGAAGGAAAAGGCGAAGGAGATCAGGGCAGCGGCGGTTGCGAAGGCGGGGATGAAGGCAAAGCTTTAGGTCTTTTTGTGCCACCGTAGCACACCAAGGCTGGGTGGGCTTGTAATGGAGTCATGTACTTGTCTTCTTTGCACCTTGATTCAGGGTCCCTGTCCAATATCAGCGGTGTTGCTCTTCGCAGTGCGAGATCAGCGGGCTGAAATTGCTGCGCGGTTACCTGCAATGAGCTCCAATGAGTCGCCAACAAGTCTTCGCATCAGGTGATCGCGTGCGCTGCTGGCGCTTGTGCAGTCTATAAGTTGCCATGGACGACGACCAAGAGGCCGAGCTGCGCAACCCCTTCCCGTCCCCGCCCTCTCACTACGCGAACTACACATCCCGCAATCTCAAACTCCTCGCCCTCCTGAGCGAGCGCACCGCCTCGTCTACCGACCCTCCGCCGAACCAGCGCGATGTCCTCACCGACCAGCCTGACGTTCCGGAGTGGCCGCTTACTGAGCTTGAGCCACCGCGCGTGGACTGGATCAGGGAGGAGGGGCATTATAACATTTTCGGGGATACGTGGTTTGTGCGTGCTATCCGTACTCGCGAGCTAGGCTCGGAAATGTGACGTGACGGACTTGCCCAGCTGAAAGAGACGATACCCTCGCTTGCGGAGATGGGTGGGCATCAGCTGTACCCAGAAGACCTTGCTGTCGGTACGTTCTTTACCATGTGCAAGAGATCTCGTTTGATGTACTTACTCAGACAGACGGCCTGCGCTGCTCAGCATCTTGCGCTCCATGCTGCTAACGTACTCGTCGATGCTCAAGTCGATGCTCGTCGCACCGAGCATCAACGCGACGGAGCCTCCCGCGTGGCAGCGCGAGGTCGAGTGGATCACAGTTCTCGCGCAGAACATCATGGCTGCCGCTAACGACCTGCGTCCTGTGCAAGTACGATCTGCGATCTGCCATTTGACTATGAGAGGGCTAATTGAGTGGACAGGCGCGCGCAAGTCTGGAGCTCATGATGCAGAGGCAGGTCCAAATGCGGAGGCAGGAGACGAAAGCGATCCATGAGTGCGTAGGAGTTGTGATTTATGATCATCATTTTCTGGCTGAAATGGCCTGGACAGAAAATGTGACACTCTCGAGGTACAGCTTGCCGAGCTGCGCAAGGCAACACAGGACATACAACAGGTAGGCTTGGAGTCTTTTAAAAGGTCGGTAGTATATGAAATGGAATGCCCCTCTTAGGCCGAATATGCGAAGGCGCAAGGCGCCGAGTCGGAAGTCAAGGTATGCTAGTCGTCCTGGGCTCCTACGTGACTTTCTTGATGAAGGGTTATTTTAGACCCGTCGCTTTGCACCTCTTCAGATTGAGGACGTCCTTCGTTGGGCTGAAGAGATTTGAACTGGACGCCTTGCGATTCTGTGGTCGGCAATTTGAGACACCATTCCGCCCTCGAACAGGAGGTCCGGCGCTCTGATCAGGGCACGAAAACCGTTCATCGGTTCGATTTTCAGGCTGGATGAGCTCGGCACTGCATCCTTAGTTGTCTCATTGTGCCGAGTACCTGGTAGAGACAGTGTGATATACATATAGTCTGAAATCCAAGAAATCTGTAGTTCGCGGCTGTGGCTGTGCTCCGGACAACTTCTTGTTGAGCCCGCGCGGCGCTTCTGGGAGTTGGCCGACCATCCACCCCATATTCCTTCCCTCTTGCAATCCAACGCGACTTCAAAGCAAGCGCTGATACTGTAGTCTCCCATTCGCGCTCTCGATTTCTATCTGCCACTTTCACCATGTCTACACGACGGAGAATTGGCGTCAGTACCGCGACCACAGAAGCTGCACGACGGCAGCTCATGCAGCCAGTGCCATGTTGGGAGAAAGTGTGGGCGGAGGCGGCGCCGGGCACGACGCTCAAGGTTTACAAGTGGGTGAAAACGGACAAGATCCAGGTGCGTAAGCTCGCAGCACATCGCCATCCGCGCGTCCTGAATCCATCACGCCTCGTAGCACTTTAGCGATGACGAAGGAGGGGTCGACGAGCCCCTTGTTCCGCTTCCCGACGAGCCTGAGGTTGTGGAGGGCGACGAAGACATGGATCAGGATGAGCCAGCTGCGTCCGTGCCGCCCGCCTCGCGCGATATATCAGAACCCATCCTCGCGCCGTCCGAGCTGCCATCCAAGGCCCCGACGCCGAAACCACACCCGCTGTCCATGTCGTTCCAGGCATCGTCGCTCGAGGATGAGACGCAGGAGGAGGTCACACTCCAAGTCCCCGACATCATCGACACGGGGCTGGACGTCCGCTCTGCGCTTAACCCGGACGGCCTGGACGACCTGGACATGTCGCAGCTCGGGCCCGACGGCACGGCATTCGAGAGTGCGGGCGACCTGGCGCAGATGGAGGCGACGGACGCGCTGTTGGGCGGCGAGCTGATGGACGACTCGCTTGCGGAGGACCCATTTGCGCTGCCGGAGACGTGAAGACCGGATTTCCGTTCTTTCCGATCGATATACAATATTATACATCAGAGGCTTGTATGTGTGTGCAACGTCTGATCATCTCGCTTCGTGTCGCCGTCCCTGCGAGTAGTAGCGACTCGGTTATAAGTACGCAGCGATCCGAGCTTACTTGTCACGCTGTTGGCCGTAGCAGTGCCGTAGCTAGCTAGACTTCGCAGGCAATCAGAGGGCGTGCGACGGTGATTCGGCAGCAGTTGCGCGCTCGGATGGATCATAGCTCGCGGCCAGGTTTACTTACTAAGGGTCGGCTCCCTTCAAAGTACATAAAGCTGGACCTGGACCAGCCCAACCTTCCACCCTACGCCCCGAGTCGGCTGCCGCACGCCATGTCAGAGTTCGTGTCGCTGTCGGGCTCGTTGCCACACGTGCCGGACGACGTGACGCTCGTCCAGTTCATTCTCGACGCGACGCACCCCAGCAGGCCCCTGCGGCACCCTGATTCACCCTGGCTGATCGAAGATGCAACTGGGCGCACAATTCCATTCGAGGAGGTGCGCTGGCCTCGTGCGCCAAGTATCCGGAGCACTCATCTCCCATCTTTTAGATCCGCACTCGCGTATGGGGGCTTGCAAATGCTCTCAGCTTGAAGTGGGACATCCGTGAGTGGCTAGCCCGTTCTGCACCTGGCTCATCCTTGCACGGCTCATCTCTTCATTGTTTTCTAGACGAAGATGAAGTAGGTACGTAGAATCAATAAGTACCCTCTTGACGGCGGCCCTGACACGTGGCGCAGTGTGTATCTTCAGCCCCAATCATGTCGGTGAGTGGACACTATGCCCGCCCGCATATGGACGTTCTCAAGCATCAGCAGACTACCCCGTTGCCTTGTGGGCCACGCATAGATTGGGGGCCATCGTAACGTCAGCAGTCACGAACCGCGATTCACGCGTGCGATACTCATGATTCTCTCCAGAACTGCCAACCCCGCATTCGGCGCCGACGAGCTGGCATACCAGCTGACGACGGCGAAAGCGGTGGCCATCATCGCACACCCCGCGTTCCTTTCGGCGGCCCTGGGTGCAGCGAAGCTCGTAGGCCTACCGCCGAGCCGCGTGATCCCGCTGGATGCAAGCGCAGGCCCGGCCCCGTCGAACGTCGCGCCGAATGTCGACGAGCTGATCAAGTTTGGGTTGGCGAACAGGGTGAATTTCCAAGAGCGACGGCTGAATCCTGGGGAGGCCAAGACGAAGCTAGCTTTCTTGTGCTTCTCAAGTGGCACAACAGGCAAGCCTAAGGTGATGCACCCCAGTCGCTGGTACGCCAGAGGCGGCTTGCTGACCTCACTGTAGGCAGTTGAGATATCCCATTTTTCTCCTATAGCCAACATCATCCAGAAGAGTGCCCACTTCAAATTGAACGAGCCTTACGCCACATGGGAGAATATGCGCTTCAGACCCGGTGATGTCGGGACGGCAGGTACGTCCTTTGTACCCTACAGCATCTTGTCCAAAACTAACTTTCGGTATTTAGTTTTGCCTATGTTCCGTGAGTCAGCCGCTGTAGCTTGACCGATGCTCGAAATCTGATATCATGTTGTGACAATCAGACATCTACGGCCTGATCGTTAACGTGAGTGTAAGGTAGCTGCGACGAATCTCATACTGATTCAATAACAGATTCATTTCCTACTGTTCGCCGGAGTGAGTGTTGTCACCTGCGACACGTCATTCTGCCTCTGTCTCACGCGGGAATAGCAAACACTCGTTGTCACGCCAAAGTTCGAGTTCACGAAGTACCTTGATAGCATCGTGAAATACAGGATAACACACCTACTGTGAGGCTCATCTCACCAGATTCCATGCAGAGATGTCTGAAATGTCCCTGAAGGGTCGTTCCTCCGATGGTTGTTTTGCTGTGCAAGGTAGTTTTCCACCCCTGTGTCTCTACATCCACTCAACCGCGTCCCAGCATCCAGCAGTGAAAAAATATGACCTTAGCCACGTCCGCGTACTCCTCTGCGGTGCCGCCCCACTGTCTGCCGAGCTCGTTTCGCAGCTCGTCAAAGTTATGCCCGACGCGCATATTGGCCAAGGCTACGGTACATATCCCCTTCTCGGCGCCCTTGCATCTGCCCTTCTGACTTGGTCATAAACAGGCATGACTGAGACGGCGACAACCATCGCATTCTTTCCTCTGTCCCAAAAGATTGGCACGCCGGGCAGTGCTGGCCAACTCGTGCCAGGTATGAGGGCGCGGGTTGTGAAAGAAGATGGATCCCTGGCGGGCGCGGGCGAGCCGGGTGAACTGTTTGTCACTGGCCCATCGATGGCTCTTCGGTATGCGAACAACGAGCAGGGGTAAGTAAAGAATTTAATTTCATATATACGGCGGCTTGATTTTGTCTCGCAGCACAAAAGAGATTTTCGTGGATGGGTGAGTTCTTGCGACATCTTGAATGGGGTTCTCATCCGCAAAAACGTTCCCAGATGGGTGCGTACTGGAGACGAAGTCATCATAGACAAGAAAGGAGACCTCTTCATTGTCGACCGTCTCAAGGTACCACTTCTTCCTTTCTCTTCCTCTCTATATTCATTGAGACATATATAGGAAATAATGAAAGTCCGCGGGTTCCAAGTCGCGCCAGCTGAGCTTGAAGGCCATCTCTTGACACACCCCGACATCGCGGACACCTGCGTCGTCGGCATTCCTGATCACTACAGCGGTGAGGTACCCCTCGCGTTTGTCTCGCTGCAGCCGCATGCTGCACGGCGCGCCGCGTCCGACAGTAAGGAAGCGGATGTACTCAAGGCAGACATAGCCAAGGTACGTCCAAACGACCGCGAAAATTTTGAGGCCCGCTCATCATTGGTCTCGTATCAGTTTGTTGCGGACCACAAGGTCTACTACAAACGCCTCGCAGGCGGTGTTGTATTCTTGGATGCTATTCCCAGGAACCCTAGTGGAAAGTTACTGCGGCGGGTCCTCCGGGACCAAGCCAAGCAGCTGGTAGCTGCGGGCTCTGTTAGCTCCTTGCAAAAGGCCAAGCTCTAGAATATCTTGTCTCCAGTGAAGCTTTTCTCGGATGTAAACAGCCTTTCAGTGTCATATACATATTCTATGCTTTCCTTCTTACACACGTGAACCGAGACTTCGCTTATATAAGCCGACAACGCGCTACTAGTAGCGGTCCCACTGGCAGCTGGCTCCCTTCTTCCACTTCTTTCCACCGACCAGCAGCGCGCGATGGTGCGACGAATAGCCTCACAGGTGCACCAGCAGGCTTCGCGCCTCCTGCGCGCGGACTACCTCAAGCAGCGGCCCGCGTGGCACCAAGCCGTGCTCGACCACCCGCCGCTCCCTCTGCCCGCCCGCGCGCCGCCGCCGCGGACGTCATACGACGCGCCTGCGAAGAAGCCGCACGTTCTGCCGCCAAAAAGGACGCCTGGTCCGCGCCCACTTCCGGTTGCGTACGTTGAAGACGTCGTGAGGCGGCAGTTTTTCAGGGATCACCCGTTTGAGTCGTTCCGGCCGCGAACGCTGACGGAGGGCGGCGCTGTGGAGGAGGAGCACCCCGTGCAGGGAAAGGCATGGACACGGCTGAGACAACGCGGGCGGAACCCACTGCCAGAAGAGTGCGCATACTCCCTTACACCATCACACGTCGACCCGTTTGCTGACCGCGTAGTGCTACTGTTCGCAGTGCCGTGCGCTTCGCCGTGAGCCTGCATGAAAACCACAAACTTCCCCTCACGGAAGCGTATGAGACCGCCATTGCGCAGTTTCGCTCGCTGCGCTCCGAGCACCACGTCGCCACGCGCTTTGCCGCGCAGGAAGCCGCCGCGTACGGCGCGAGCTTCGCGCCGGGCGCGGTGCAAGCGGGGTACGCCGCAGAGGAGGCTGTCATCGCTGCGCGCGCGGCCAAGGAGGACTCGATCAGCGAGGGCGAGCTCGTCGCGCGCAAGCGCTGGCGCGCGGTCGTTGGCCGCGGGCAGGCGAGCGATGAGTGGACGCGCGGCGAGGCGTATGTGCGCATGTGGCGCGATGGTGCGCGCCCAGACTACAGCGCGTTGACGGAGCCCGTGCTGGAGGTGAAGCAGAATAATCGGCATGAGGTGGCGAGCTCGAAAGATTTTATGGACGTGCGGCAGGGGCAGGCGAGGGGTCGGAGAGCGTGATTGGGTGCTAATATACAACTCCTCGTTAAATAAATAATGTCTTTGCATAGACATGGGCCTACGACTATCTTCTGTGCGTAAGGTCAGCCACGGAGACTAGGGCATGGGCAGAGGCCTGCCAGTGGGCGATGGTGCCCACGACGTGCACATACGTACATCAAAGCAATATCCGCATGGATACCTTATGTCTGTGAACATTACATTCCGCAAAGCTGCGCGATCAATATCATCCGTGAAAGAGGAGATCGCGTCCTAGCGGCCTACGTACTGTACTATAAGTATATACTACCTGCAGGCGATGCTGCAGTGAGTGACCGTGGGGACTCGGAGGCCACGGTGTGCCGCCAGATGCCGGGCAGTTCACTTGTAGCCCCCTCTGCAATCTCATCCGTCTGCTCATGCCGCCCCCCAACAGACGATGCCAGAAACACAGTCTCCCCGTCCAACTCTCCCTGCCTCCTCCCTCGACTTTGCCCTCCCGTCCAACTCCCCCAATACCTCCTCCCCTGCCCTCCCGCTAGCAGACGACTTCAATCCCCTGCTTTTCCGCTTCCGTCGCCCCAGCCTCCTCGCACCAAAGGCCCTCTCCGAGTCCCGCCTCGCCAGCCCCCTCACCATGTCCTTCCCCCGCTCCCCCCTCCGCCCCTCCTCCGCCTCAGAGAGCGACCGCGACCGCATGTGGGCAGACAGTTCTCCATCCAGCAGCTCCGACAACGTCACACCGCCGCTGCAGGGCGACAAGGACGTAGGCGCAGACAGCGACAGCAACATGAAGACCAGCCGACCCCGCACGCCTCCGCGCAAGCCCTCTTCAGCGTCGTCCTCAGGGGACGTCACCGCCGAGGCCTACACGCCGCATCTTCGCCGTCTCTCATTCCCCGTACGTATGACCTCACGTTCTGGACCCGAGCGCTTCACAGTTTCCCGCTTCTCTGTGACCTCTGTGATCAATGCAGAGATCGTGGCATCTAAAGACTATGGACTCGATGTCCCAGGCGCGTACAGTGACCTACCTCTGGACACCCCAGCCAACACGGCCTTGTGGAAGGGTGAATCTCTCGTTCGTGGGAGTGCTCACAGTGTCAGAATGCAACTGAAGGCAGCGTCTCTCGAAAGCCACGATGTTTCTGCCTTCTGGTCCTGGCACGTTTATCGCAGCGCTAATCGCCTTTCTCACTCACAGCCCAAGTTTCCGCGAATCCTCAACCTGCTCTCCGAGTCGCGACCCGACGAGAATGAGGTGAAGTCCGAGGCGCAATTCCAGCGCCTCGTTGCGTCCTTCTCCGAGCTCCCCATGCAGCCGCGCACACCGCGCGCTCCATCCGACCGCGGGCGCTACCCGGAGGAGGCGGGTAATGATGTCCAGCGCGAGGATTCACCCAGCGATGACGACGCGGACGACGAGGACTTCACGGCATTCTCCTTTACGCCTCCAGCGGCCGCGAGCGACTCGATCCCGATCGGCAGGAGCCGCGCGACGCCTGCCGCGAGCGTTAGCGGGAGCGTGAATGGCGACGATCCGTCTATGGACAGCCCCGGCGGTATGATGGCGATGGACGTCGATATTGTGCGCCACATCCCCTGCGTACGCGAACGCGCCTGTGCTGATGCTCCGTGTGCCTAGCCGCTATCTGGTTACGGCTCGCCGTCCCTGTCGTCGGCTGCTGCGGCAAGCATTCATCAATGGCGGTACACGCCCCCGCCCACGGCCTCCGCAGTGCGTACGAACAAACGCAAATGTACGCGCCCCATCTCTGCTCGCGCACATACACTGACCGCGCCACGCAGACGACGAACGCTTCGAGCCATACCAGTCCGCCTCAAAGCGACGAGCTGTATCGCCATCTGTGTCGTACCTGCGCGAAACCCACTCTTCACTGTCTCCAATCTACATCCCGCGCACGACCGCGGGTCGCACACCCGGGCCCATGCCGATCCCGCTGCCTGGCACGGGGTGCGGCTCCAATGCGGGAAGCGTCGCGTCGTCGCCGACGGTCGGGCACAACGGCGGTGCGGCGCTGGCGCTATCGCGTCAGAGCCTTGCGGGCGTGGGCATGGGTGGCAGCGGGAGCGGGAGCGTCGCGTCGAGCCCCACCATGCGCGCGTCGATGAGCCTCGCGAGCCCCATTGCGCGCCCCCTGCCCATGCGTCTGAACGGGCGCCGCGGCAGCGATCCCGAGGACAAGGAGATCGATGGTGCGGGGGATGCCGTCGGAGGGCTGACGCTCGGGTAGGGTTTGGAGGGCACGATTTGAGCTTGCTGCATATCTTCGTTGAAGTATTAATCTACGCATATGTATTATACGCATCACACATCGGCATAGGTCTTGGGCTTCCGGTTTCTATTGCATTTGCATTCTACATATAGACAGGGGGGTTTCAAGGCAGCTTCTCCTGGTAGGAGTTCTGTTCGCGTACCCTCAATATCTCCATACATACCCAGCATGTTGCAGTCATGGATCGTCGAACCACTACAGCGTGTCCTGTCCTTCGGTGCTCCCCTACCGCCTTCCACAGCGGTTGGTGCGGGTAAGAGCTGCAAACGTTGCAATGCCCAAGCTCCGCGCACATTATTGCCCATCCAAATGTGACATGTATGTGTCTCCATCGCTGAGTAGAATCACATCTAGCCTACTAACACTGTCGCCGCACTAGTGGTTTTGCATATGTGTGCCCCGTATCTGTCTCAGCTATGGTAATCTGCAATAAGACTGAGTCAACTGAAGAGCATCTGCGTATGCTCTGGGTTCCTGCGCGCACAAGTGCGCGCAGCGCCGCCAGCCAACGCAGCCGGTAGACCGTGCGTCTGCGCTGGGCGACCGAACCCGCTCCCGCACACCAATTTCTCACCCTCACATTTCGCACATCACATCGTGGGTATGGGGCCAAACGTCATGCATTGACTACGGGCAGCGAGCCTGCCGCACGCGCGACCTCGTCGACGCGTCGGCGGAAGCCACGCCACTGCGCACTGCCCGCGAGGAGCAGCGTGCTGTGCTCGCTAGGCGTGTCCAGCGGGACGTGAAGCTTGAGGAACGGGTTCGCTACGGAGCGGTAGTATGCGAGGTGGAACGCTTTGAATACCTGCGCGGGCCATCGGGTTGAATGTGGAGGAGTGACGAGGGGAACTGAGAAACGCACAGCAATCACGTCTGCGTCGCGGATGACGGCGTCGTTGAGGGCGAAGGCGACGACGATCTTGACTTTGAGCGGGGTCACGTAGCCGTACACGGCGACCTCCTCCATCGCGTACAGAAACCCCAGATAGCTCTCTGCGTTCTTCGGCGCTGCGGCGACTGTCGCGCACAAGACAGCCGTCAGTCACTCGTCTGAGCAGGGACAATCGACGAAGATGGGTGGGATGGGATATGTGGAGCGAAGGGGCACGGATACTGACTGCGCTCGTCGATCACGTCAAGGCTGGTGTGCGCGAGATAGTGGTACTTGAGGAGGTCATCGGATGGAGAGGAAAGGGCACGGATGAGGATTGGGTAGTTCTGCGGGGAGACGAAGGCGACGGCGGCGAGCCCCAGTTGTGCAGGCATCGTGCACCAAGGAGTCGTTGACTTCAAGAGAGCCTTGACCGAGCTGACGTAATGAAGGAATTGTCCGAAGCCTGCATGATTGAATGTATTGATGATACTGTACATTGTAGTAGCGGAGTAGCGAGACTACGCTGCTGCAAAAGTCGGACAACGGTTGAACGGGGTAAAAAATGAGTGGGACGGGTGATGAAGCTACAACCGTTACAGTGTAGCAGCGTCCGCGTATCGTGAACGAAGACTGCATAGATAGGGCGATATAGTATATTATGATCCCGGTACTCATGCGTTCGGCTTGCCCAACACTCTCCAAAGGAAATTGAAAACCCACAACCTTGGCAGCCAACCGAAAATTTTGAAAAGAGTGGAGTTAAATCCCAGCGTCATATACGCAGGCGGCCGGCTCGCGAGTGCCTTCCCCACAACCCGCTGAGCAAATTCGTCTGTGGACAGTGCACCCGAGCCCTGGCTGGCATGAATGCGCTTCACAATGCTGTCGAGGTAATTGCCGTACAAGGAATCCGGTGCAAGAGAGAATTTCGTCAGGAAGTTTGCTGAGAAGTTGGACTTGATGCCGCCGGGTGCAACGAGCATCACGTCGATGTTGAAGGGCCGGCACTCCATAGCCATCGCCTCTGTAAGGGAGTGCACGGCTGCCTTAGACGCGGCGTAGACACCTGCCCAGGGCGTAGAACTGTCGTAGTATAATCAGCCCATAGCCATCGCGAAGGGCAAGCAAAGCACGGACTAGGAACCAGCAATGGACCCGATGTTGATGAAGAGACCGCGCTTGCGAGCAGCCATGTGAGGCAGCACCGTGCGGCAGATGCGGATGACGGAGAAGACATTCGTGTCAAATGCATCATGGACTAAGTCCAAAGATACCTCTAGGGTTGGGCCTGAAACCGCGTCAACGAGGTGGCAAGTCATGCCGCAGACAAACACACCATGCGCTGCAATACCAGCATTATTCACGACGATTTCGATCCTGCCCTCTTTCTCTATGATTGTGTCAATCACTTTCTTGACGGAGGCATCGCTCTTGACGTCAAGGGCCAGGAGCTCGACATTGGACGCCTTCAAGCCCGACATCTTCTCCACATTCCGTGCGGTGGCGTACACCTTGCAGCCATTTGCGGCGAATGTCTGCGCGCTGTGCGGTGTTCGAAGGACGGGAGAAATGATAACGGGAAACACGATACGCACAGATGATAGCCAATGCCGCCCTCTGAGCAGCCAGTAACGAGAACCACCTTGTTTGCCATGCGTCGGTCCCTATGCAGAGCGTGATCGTTAAAACAAAATGTGGCTTTGTGCTGGGCTATGCTAGTGGGATCGCACTCTGCCTGGTTCGGAGTGCGAGAATGAGGGGGGACGATGGGGATAGGCGACCATTGCTGTCGGATGAGTTCGCTAGCGCCAAGCGAGGGAACCCGGCAACTGCGGGCCCGTCGCGCGCACTGGCAGTGGCACTGGCTCATCTCTTCACAAGCTCACCCTACATACGGATCCGGAGGCCACCCGCAGCGTCTGCCTGCCACATACATGCCTACACCCGCCGGCGACTCCGCCCGGCTCACAAAAAAGCAGAAGAAAGCCAGCGCCTTCCGCGACCGCAAAACACATCCCAAGCCCAACAAGTCGAGAGGAGACGATGCTGGGGATGCTGATAACGCCGTTCCTGCCGCCGAGGATCAGGATGTGGCTGATGATGCGCTCGATGAAGAACAAGGTGCGCAAGGTCACGCCCGGGCGGAGAAGCACGGGAAGCAGCAGGCGGCCGGGCGTCGGCGAGCGCGTGGCGGGCTGGTGGCGGGGGACGGGGAGGACGACGCGGACCCGGACACGGCGGGGCGCAAGCGCAAGCGGGGGAAGCAGTCTGCTCGCGCGGATGGGTCTGGGCGCGGGGAAGCGCAAGACGACGGGAAAGGCGAGCAGGACGGGGCGGGGCGCCGCAAGCGCGCGCGCACCGACTCGGACGCGACTGGACGTGCGCCCCGTGCCGAAGGCGGCGAGTGCGAGGCAGAGCAGCTGGTCGTTCCGGGCGCGGCAGACGCAGCCGGCGAGGACAGCACGGAGGTGAAGGGCAAGGAGAAGGGCAAGCAGCGCCTCATCCTGTTCGTCGGTGCGTGTTTCGACCTTTCCTACTCCCCTTGCCTCACATCGGATCTCTTGCAAAGGCAATTTAAAATATACAACCTCGAAGGCTGACATCCTGGTGCACTTCGCGGCCTGCGGTACGTTCCACATGCCCGTTCCACAGATCTTGCGCTCACACCTCGCAGACCCGCCGCCCGCCATCCGCCTGCTCACGCCCAAGGCGCTGAAACCGGGTGCACCCAAGACCAAGTCGAAGGGCTGCGCGTTCCTTGAGTTCAGCTCACGCCCCGCGCTGCAGCAGGCGCTCAAGCTGCACCAGTCCGACCTTGACGGGCGGCGCATCAACGTCGAGCTGACGGCAGGTGGCGGCGGGAAGGGCGAGGCGCGCCTCGCGAAGGTCAAGGAACGCAACAAGGAGCTCGCGGCTCAGCGTGTGCGTATTCCCTATTAGCCATCCGTTTTTCTGATGCTGACTGGGCACTCGCAGACCAAACGCCTGCAGAAAGAGGCAGGCGCAGGGGATGCGGACGACGCCGTGCCGCTCATGGAGCGACCGCAGCGTTTCTCGACAACATCGGGCGAGGGTGAGGCCCCGCCGACGAAGCGCACATGGACCGTCGGCGACGTGGACGACGGCGAGACACACCGCGGCGGGAAGAAGACCAAGAAGCGCGGCAACAAGAAGTCGAAGGCGCTCGGGACGGGGGTCAACGCGATACCTGTGGGATAGAGCGCTTCGTTCGTTATTATGGTACGATCTAGTGATGGTGCAGCGGGTGTGCTGAAGGTATACGGCGAGAGCCACAGGGTATGTGTATACAGAACTATAAGACTAGAGAGGTATATACAGCGCAGTATATAGCACAAACTTAATTCTCGATGAGCACCAGGTGTGATGTCTCAGTATGTGCGTAGAAAGTCGCCAAAAAATGTAAGGAACTATGTTCAGCTTCCTGAATCGTTGCCGGCACCTCCTTTCTTGCGGGAAGACCGTCTGCGCTTTACAGGTGTTTTGGGGCCTGCGGGTTTTGCCTTTCGCAGGGATGCGTAAGGATCTGCAAGGGCTCGCACGTTGTATTGCATGCTTACCTTGCGCTGGCGCTTTCTGACGGTGGTCGCAACGACCTCAGTATCCGACTCAGAAAGAGGCGTCAAATCGCTCGCATCGCCGTCTCGCTAAAAAAAGAAGGCATTAAAAACATAGCTTTCCATTGAAGAAAAGCATAATCACTTGAACTGACGCTTCCCCCTCGGCTTCTGAACCCGTCTTTTGGGTTTTCGGCAGGCGCTGCAGCTCCTGTACATAGGCGGACGTCCGGCCGCCTACTGTGAGCCATTTAATGGTCGCGGGCTCTCCATCGGGCTGCGAGACATTCTAAAATGAGTCAAAGAACAGCAGGAGGCTGGGTACTTACAAGCATCAGTGGTATGTATTCCTTGGGCTTTTTCTTGCCCTTCTCCTGCGCGGTATACAGTAAGCATGTGGCGGCAGCACGTGCACAAGATGCGACGAACCCATCGATGCCTGAACAGCCAGTCCTCGGGAAACTTTGCATCATCTGCGTTGACCTCGACGGCAGTCCTACAGACCTCTGCAGTCTGAGCATGCAGTGCCGCAGTCTGCTCGTCCGAGAGCGTGTTACATCGCTGTTCGGGATGCACTCTCGCATGATATAGGATCTCATCTGCACCACGCATACGTCAACATACAGCCTTTCTGGGTCGAAGAGTGTATCATCGAGCGAACCTGCGACCCAGTTGCCCACTCCCGCGCTGAAGGACTGGTCGAGCAGCAAGGCCTTGACGGGACACGACCTCTTGACTGCACCATGCTTGAAATCCTCCACGCTCGGCATCGACAGAATTGGATCGAAGCCCATGCTCGAGATAGGGGGTTCGGTCAAGGGACTCTTACACAGCCGGATGCGCCCTAGTCGCCTGGCGTCGAGGAACGCTATTTCGATCGGTGCGTCAGACTGTGATGTGATATGCAGGATGCACTGCCCAAAACAAAGTTTAGGACGATTTTGAGTCTCTGTGCCCACATTGGAAGAAGCTGACCTTCATGAAGCGGGGTGGCCAGTCGGTCGCGGCTTTTCGAGGTCGCCCGGCTTCGCGGTAGTGCACCGGAGTCTCGCCTCTAATCTATGGAACAGGAGGAGTCAGAAAGAAGGTATCATACGAGCCATTAGGAGGCTACTTACCTGAAGCATACCGGTCATTCCGAAGTGGAACACGGGCATCTTCCCTTCCCCGTCGAGTTCAAGATAAAACACCTTTCCTAACACATGATGTTCAGAATGCGCTATCCTGGGCGATAGAGTGTCGTATCCCGTGGACGGTTGCGATGCTCACCATATCGACCTACTTCTATCACAGTCCGTCCGGTGACTTCTGCAGCCTATTCCCATCCTTGCAGCGATGAGCGAGCGCACGGTTAGATAGGCGACCGCAAAAACGCACAAAATCATTGTGGGTGGTCCCGGAGAAGACGATAGTGTCTTCGTTGGTGTCTACCTTCTCTATGCGCTTATTCAAAGCGAGTGAGCGGAGTAACTTGGCGGCGCGTTCCACCTCTGCACATCGGTAAGCTCGTTACTGGCTCTCGGTTGCGAGTACTGAGGCAGCGCCAGCATGAAATGAGGGAAGAAAATGCACCTGGGAGTTCTGGCATCGTGACGCTCGGCAGTGCCAACTACTTGCCGAGCACGTCGAGTCGGAGAGAAACTTAAAGAACCGAGAGTCCGAGACGGCTGTGCTCTCTGGATTACTGGCACGTGGCCCTCAGCTCGATTGCTAGTAGCCACTGGCGCTACTGTAGGCTGGCGTAAACTTCCACTACATTTATCATAGAAATGAGTAACTGCATGATTTCGCAGTCGTCGACGCGGCGCGCTTCATGTCGGTTGCGACAGTTGGCAACGGAGCACTCTTGCTGACAATGTACACTGCGTGAAGTCCTCTCCAGCAATCTCTCGCTCGGTTCTCTTTCGTCTGGGCGCAACGGATGGGCGGCCAACTCGACACGACGGCGACTGTTGAAGCTGGAAATCAGATGGACGGTGCGGCCCATACCCATGTAATGAAGATACGGTCCCTCGGTCCATACGTCCATGCAGGCTTGCATGCTAAAGTATATACACACCACATCGCCAGACACGCACACAGTCCATCATGAAACCAAGATGAAGAGTAAGAACTATCCCAGTCAATTAGCACGCGCGCACTTGCAGAGTCAGGACTGCGACTCACAAAGACAATAAGCACGCCAAACACCTTAAGCATAAGCCAGCGGTTGCTCGATATGCTCGCGTAGTACTTGAGCAGTTCTCGCTGTGCGCCGCCCACATTCGCGGCGATGTCGAGCGTGTCCGCGTCGATGCGCTGCACTGTTTCGCGCTGCTCAGCGACCATGTGCGCGAGCTGGTTGAAGATTTGCCCGAGTTCCGCAATTGTTGATTCAATGGACTCGATTGCAGTAGAGCGCGACTGGATGTAGCTGTCCTGCTCGAGGCAACAACACGTCAGCGGCGGGCGAGGAGCAGAGGGTAATGAGACGTGCCTGTTGCTCGACAAGCTGCATCTGCTGGAACGCGCTGCCGCCGCCGTTCTGCATCCCCGCACCCTCTTCGACTTGCTCGAGGTCAAGCGCGAGCATGCCGTTTGGGTTGGGTGTCGCACGGCCCTTGCCCTTGCCCTTGCCGTCGAAGGGCGTCGCTGACCCGTCGCCCATAGGGTCTTGCCGCTGTGTGCTCGAGAAAAGGTAGGAATCTGACAATCACAGCAGGTCAGGCATGGGCTCCACATGAATAGAATAGAGAGCGGAGGCGCACTTGAAGGTGCTTGGCTTGCGGCTGAGGCGGTCGAATACATGAACTGTTCGGTCCGGTCCTTCGATTCTTTCATATTCTTTCGAAGACACTCGTCAGGTGCGTGGAAACAAGAAACACGGGGCTACGCACTTGTGTTCGAATCTCTAGCACGTCCTTGAACGTCATGCTTGTGTCCGCGAGCTTGTTCTGCAGCAGCATGACCACGTTATGGTTGTGCTCGTCGACTTGCTTGCCCTCTGACGAATTCGTCGCACCCTGCAATCTCCGTTGCTTCACATACGCCTGCAGCGTGGCGATCTGCTTGTTGAGGTTCGCAATGTCTTGCTTGATCACGAAGGTGAGTTCCTGCACGGTCCGGTCAGCCCCGGCGGCGTGATTTTTCTGACCAGAACGCACGCTGATTTCTACTGGTCGGTCATCAAATAACGTCTTTCGCTTCGCCACTGCTGAGTGTCAGCCAGGCCGCACGCAGATAGAACGCGGCGACGCACACTGGGCAAGCTTGCCAAGCTTCAAGGTAGTGCTGCTGATGTCCTTCCCAATGGCGGACGCCATGCGCGAAAACTCGCTCTTCTCGCCGCGGTTGGGGCCCTGCAGCAACCGCTGGCTTGCGGCCGGGACGTTGGACCTGATGCGTATCGAGTCCACGCATGTGCGGAACTCGGTGGTGCGGTCCTGGACGGGCATTGTGCGCTGTGTCGAGGAAGATATGAGGTAGAAATAAGATAGGGCTGCGGTGGGTGCCTGTGCGGCTGGGAGGTGGTGAAGCCTAAGGAGCGTCGGGTGCAGGATGGCAGATGGAGAGACGGAGACTGGTCGACTTGGCCGAAGGCACAGCGGTGTGACTGTCACGCTGCATACGCGTCTGTGACGCTGTGTTACGCACTACGGCTGGGCCCCGGGCCGCTGCCAGGCCAGTGGGGCACTCCCCAACGTCAGCGGCGTGCTCTCGTCTACAATCCAAAGACTCTTCCCTCCTGCCCCCAGCCTGGTGTGAGTCGCTCGACGCCGTGAGGTCTCCACTGTGCACGTTGTTACACTGCGCTCGTTCATGCTCCCTGCTCGACGCGCTCTTACGTTCAGATTCAGTCCGCATACACGCTCCTCGGCATTTCTCCCCTCAGTGCTATTTAGCAAGCCAGGCTTCGCGCCCACTCTGTTCTGCTCATCATCCCGCGCATATATCCGCCCTACACGCCCCGCGAGACCCATCATGCCCAACTCCAACTCGCACTCCCCCATGCCCCGCTCCAGGATTCTTGTCCTCGGAGCAGGAAACTTCGGCAGCTGTCTCGCTGACCATCTGGCAGACTCCGAGCATGACGTTTTCATGTGGTCGCGCGAGGCGAACCTCGTCCAGTTCTTCAACGAGCACCACAAGAATCCGAGCTACCTCAAGGACCACGACTTCCCGCCCAACATCCGCGCCATCGGACCTGCCCTTCCCGAGGCAGAGCTCATCAAGAGCGTGGACGTGCTGCTGTTTGCCATTCCAACGGAAGGTGTCAGGTAAGCGCGCATACTTACGTCGGTGCCACGTTATGGACACGTTCTTCTGCCCATAGGTCGACTTTGACGCAGCTCCGCCCACGCCTCGACGAGAAGGATCTGCCTCTTCTGATTTTCGTCAACAAGGGCATCGAGATCTCAACCAATGCTCTGACGCTTGAGATCGTCGCCGATACGTGCGGCAAGGACATTGCTCGGGTGGCGACATTTATCGTAAGCGTGCACATGCCGCATTCTCGGGCCCCTGGCTAAATTGGCGTGTGTACAGTCGGGACCTTCGTTCGCGAAGGAAGGTAAGGCCGAAAACTCGGAGAACCTTCTTATTGCCTGAAGCGCCCGACAGTCGTGAGGCGCCAACCGACGATGGTTTCCGTCGCCTCGTTGTCCAACAGCCACGCCGAAAGGGCGTCGCAGGTTTTCCATCAGCCATGGTTCCGGTGGTTCGTTCCTGCCAGGCGCTACGTTCTGCCGCTGTCTTACCTTGGCCCAGTTACACAGGCAACGATCCCATCGGCATCGAGCTGGCGGGGGCGCTAAAGAACGTGTACGCGATCGCGACGGGGATCGCGGACGGGCTGGGATACGAAAACAACACACGCGCGAGTGAGTGGTGCGACCGCAGGCATGGACATCTGCTCACCTTGGCAGTGCGGCACTGTAGGCTTGATTACACGGGGACTGTCTGAGATGACCAGGATAGGTACGGCATATGGCGCGAATCCGCTGACGTTCCTGTCGCTGGCCGGAGTTGGCGATCTCTTCATGACATGCAGCTCGCCGACGAGTCGTAATTACACGGTGGGCTACCGACTCGGAAAAGGCGAAACCCTGGAAGAAATCATGCGCACGCTGGGAAGCGTTGCGGAGGGAGTTACGACCGCGAAGGGACTGAAAGCGGTCGTGGACGCGCTCGGCGTCCCGGCTCCGATCGCGAACTCGGTGCGTGGTTCTTGCGGTGGGCACATGGCGCTAAGCTCAGGCAGGAGATTGTCAGGTGTACGAAGTGCTGTATGAAGGTGCGCACGGGTGCCCGGGCGGATGCGCACTGGCAGGGCGCGGGGTTGGCTGACACGTCCGCAGGCAAAGATGTGGCGGAACGGGCGCAATCGCTGATGGAGCTGCCGCCGTTGCGGGAGCTGGAGCTGCCGACGCAGGTGGGGGAGCCAGTGCGGTCGCTGATGAAAAAGCTGGGGCTGGACGGGTAGCAGTGTACGGTACGCGGAGTGAATAAAACATTCGAGGCGATGCCAGCCTGAGTGCGTGCGGGCAGATGAAGCCCCGATGGGCCGGCACCCCTCCTGATTACATGATCACAATCTCGTATCGAGATCGTTCCCATGCAAATTTTGTGAGCGCCCAAACGCATTCGACGTCTGCGCTGCTGCACTCCTGCCCGCTCTTTGCTCTCGACCCTTCGTTGGCCCCCCGCTCCCCCTCGCCCACGCGTCAAAAGCCACCCAGCTCCCGTCCCCGTCCCCGTCCCCCGCGACCCCTCTGCAGCGACAAAATGGTCTCGGATCTTTGGAAGGCCAGCCAGGACGGCAACCTGGCAAGCGTGCACGACCTCGCAGCGCAGGCCACCCCCGCAGACCTCGAAATAAAAGGTGCGCTGGAAGCCCCTGCCACCCAGGCGCGTCTCTGACCACCCCACGTATTTTTGGTCCACCCCTGCAGACCAGGACGGCGTCACTCCGCTCATTGCGGCAGTCAAAAATGGCCACTACGACGTGGTCAAGGCGCTCTTGTTCCACGGTGAGTGTTGCCTCCGCATTCCTCGCCATCCGCCATCTGACAGCCCGCCAGGCGCACACCCGCTGCACGCATCTGCCCAGGGCCTCCCGGAGCAGTACACGTCAGACGCTGCCATCCTCGAGCTGCTGCGCACCGCCGCACCCCCCAAAATGAATCCTGATCTCGCCCATCAGGACCAGGGCTACGCGCACGATCCCTCCCTCATGCCGCCCAAGGGCTACTACCTCCAGCCCCCAGGCCCCTATGCCTACTATCCAGGCATGCCCGTGCCTCCCCTTCCCGAGGGCGGCGTCCCCTTCTACCCGCCCCCCGGCTCGCCGGCAGAAGACCAGGGGCAACAGCAGCCGTCGCCGAACGCGCAGCCCCCGCCCCCACAGTCGGGGAACATGCCGCCGCCAGAGATTGCGCGCCTCATTCCGTGCAGGTACTTCCCTGCCTGCCGCTACGGCGCGTCGTGCATGTTTGCCCACCCGCAGGGCCCGTTCTATCCGAGCCCCATGTCCCCGCCCGCGCAGTACCCCGCGCAGTACGAGCACGCGCCGCCTCAGGCCTACCCGCCTAACTTCTACGCGATGCCTCCGCCACCGTCGTTCCAGACCCCGAACGGCCTCCCGCCCCCGCACCTCACGCCCGTGTCCCCGCAGTCCGCCTCGCAGAGCGCGCCCCCACCCCCACCCTTCGCGCACCACGGCGCCAGCGCGGAGATTCTCTCCCCCGTCCAAGGGCCGTTCAGCCCCAACGGCGGCCCTGGTCCTGTGCCCTACGGGCCTATGTCACCCACGTCCCCGTCGTCCTATCCCCACGCGAACCACGTCCCAGTCCCGCTCTCTGCCCCATCGCTCCCGCCACCTCAACACATCGCCCCGCCCGGCCCGCAGTCGCCGACCGCCCCGTACCCACAGCCCGCGGTCAACGGGCCGTACGAGCAGCGGCATGATGGCGCTGGACAGTACCCCCCGCCGCCCCTCGCACAGCGGCCGCCCCCCGATACGAATGGTGTGCATAAGTCGCCACCGCAACAAGGCCTGGACGCGTTCGGCCCTAACGGCCATCGGGAACCGACTGCGAACCGTCGGGGTGGTTTCCGCCGCCCGTCCTTCGCGAGCAGAAAGCCGCCTTGCCTCTTCTTTCCTGCTGGTCGCTGCAGGAATGGGTGCGTGTCCTTGCGTAAATTTTATGATTTCCCCGTCGCTCATGCTGACATCGATAATCCCCACCCAGGGATGAATGTCGCTTCCCCCACGTACTGCCGGATGCCTCGGCTCCTCATGCTCCTGGCCACTTTGGCAGGGGTGGACGCTTCCGCCCCGCTCATCAAAATGGGACTGCACATCTCGAGGAAAAACTCGCCAACCTCGGCCTCCGGGATGTATGTGAAGTTCTCACCGATCCGCCTGATAAAAAATTGATTTACCCATCCTTTAGGACGGGGCACCACAAGCCAACAGCGGCAGCACAACGCCCTCCGATCGCCCGCGACCGTCGCCTAGCCACAAACAATTTAGCTCGCTGCCCAATGGGACGCGTCCAGCGGTGCGCGCGCCGGCGCCTAAGCAGCGTGTGCCCGGGGCCGACGAGTTTCCCGTCCTCGGCGGTGCCACGACACCCCCTGCACGGAGCCCTGGGCCGAACGGGCACATCGGCCTCTCTGGCCCCACCGCCGCGCAGGTCCTGCAGGCGCCCCCGATGCGGCGTGGCGACTCTAAGGATTCGCTGTTTCCACCCAGCGAGCCGACGCCGGAGCCCGCCCGGCAGACACAGGTGCGTGAGGTTTCTCGTGCCTGCGCGTGTGCGAGCTCGCGTGCTGATGGTTATCGTGCGCAGGCTCCCAAGGCCGCCCCTGAGCCGCCTGTGATTCCCGCTATCCCACGGGAGCATGTCGTCAGCAGACTGCCGATCTCCTTCGCGGCAGTCGCCAACGGCGCCGCAGACCACTCCAAGGAGGTCTCCGTGTCCGCCTAAAGCTGCTCACGGGCAGTGCTCATGCGCACGCGGCCCTGCCGACCCTCCTTCGCGCCATGTTGGTGCGCTATAGTCATATCCCCCACTGTCCTCATTAGTCTTGCTCTCTGGAGTAATATTGTCACGCTGCAGTCTTCGTCTATCAGTCTAGGTCCATTCATGTCGCCGTTTTGCCCTATCGCCTGTCTTACTAATATCCCGCAAACCACGGACCGTCCGTATCCTCGCATATCCATCCATACAGTTCACACCCATGTCCGCGCATTATGTCTGTCTGCCATCCTTCGTGTCGCTAGACCCCCCACTCCGCTTCCGCTTTCCCAATTTTGCTACACGCTCGTTTTGAGTGCTCACTTATGGTCCGGGCTATTTACACGTTCGCTTTACGAGTGATCTTGCCATACTTACTACTGTTAGCTACTTAGTCTGCGTTTGATGGTGTCGAGGTACCTGTCTGTTGTGCTATTCTTCGGCGTCGGTGTCGCATCGTACGTACAGTGCTTATTTTGTGGATGGGGTTGTGTGTTGTACCTGTTGTTGAAGAGTGATAAGGATATCAATTTAGATATTCGCTGAACAACTGGTGGCCCGAATAGTGACAAAAGTATATACGGCCGTCAGTTGCGATCGAGACAAGCCCCGCCTGTGGGGTCCCATAAGCTACGCTACGGAGGCTCATGGGCTCCTGTAGGTACTAGGGACTCATCGGCGACGCGGTAACATCGCAGGGAGGAAGGGGGGTGAGGGGGTGGTTACAGACGTCGACCCTGATGAGGAATTATGGAAAAGCCAACATGGCTCTTCAAAACTGTGGTCTCAGTTGACAGTTGACGAACTTGTTGTTGACCGTGGCATCTCACCAAATGAGCGAAATAACATGACACTCGGCCAACCCATTGAGAACCACTCGTGTTCATACGCAACAAGTCGTCGATTCGGAATTCTCGCTCGAATGCAAGCGGCACAAAGACTTCTCGACTTGACTTGTCTCGCGCGTGGTTGGACCATCTGGTGTACATGTTAGACACTCAACCCAGAACGCACCTTCGCAATGGACGCCAGCGGACGCGTCGGGCATGCCGCAGGTAGTTGTGTGGGAGACTAGCAGATATGGGATATAAACGGTCCGCAGCGAGCGTTGGTTCTCTCGCTCCGACTGGTGGTGGTGTTGGTCGTAGTAATCCCGGGAGATCCTTGTGGATTGCAAGAACGGGACCAAGACAACTATAATAGTACAGTGTACACCGAGTAAGGGTCAGGGGTATAGAAGGAATCAAACAGGGTCCTGGCACAGCGCATCGTGCAATCATGTCCATTGAACGATGTTCCACCGACCATTACCGAGTCAAAAGGGCTTCAAGACGCTGGGCAGATTCAAACGTCTCTCGTCTCATTGAAGCAGGCCCCGTTTTCGAGTAGGGCGACGATGAGCCTCGGTACAGCGACAGCCGCCCCCTGAGTGTGTGTGCAAAAGCTAGCCCAGATGACTGAGGGGAAATTGGTTCCGAATCAGAAGAGGGAGGTGAATTTGGGCGGTAACGGCTGTGCAGCCGCGGCGCTTGATAGTCTGCAATTGGAGGTGGACGAGATCTCGCCCCTGCTGCCCCGCCCTGGCATCCAGGCTTCCATAACGTACTTCCCACATGCGCTGGCACCGAGCTCTTCCGGATGTCAAGCACCCTGTATAAAAACCCATTTAACATCGCCGCGGCGAGGGTGTGAAGGATGCAAGCACGCACCTAAATGGGAAGCCCAGTCCGTCGAAGATCTCCACTTGGACTTCGCGGAGCTCCTCCATCAACTCGACTCTGTCGCAGCGAATAGCTCCAGCTTCGTTAGTCTCCGGTGGCTGACCTTGGCACAGAAGATAGTCGTTCTACAGCTTCGTGAACTGGTGCACCCTACACAGCCCGCGCGTGTCCGCACCACGTGCCCCGGCCTCCGCGCTATATGCCAGCCCCACGACCTTGCGCGGCAGCTGCTTGACGTCGAACACTTGTTGGCAAACATGCCCGCGAGTGGAATCTCAGCTGAACCGGTGAGCACGAGCTCTGGGTGCGAAGAGGAGGAGGGGTCGGCGGACCCTGAGAGGTGGTACATCTGCGCGACGGGAGGGTCGGTTGCGTGGTCGCGGGGATGAAATCCACAGCGCTTGGCGAGATCGGAACGTACGGCGTCCGGGGTGGTGACCGGCGTGAACCGTGCTTGATCGCCACTGAAAGACCGTAGTTCGTGAGAGCCATCTCGAGGAGAGCGGCTTCGTTGACGAGGTAATACCAGGACGATCCTGTGGTGGTTGCGCCAGATTCAAGGTCAAGGAGGTCGAATGCATGCGCGATGGAGACATGGTCTCGCGAACGGGATTGGATCGGGACCATGGGTGGACAATTCGAGGGCAGCAGACTCGGCGGGAGGGGATGGGTATCGTTAGGAACAGCGAGGGCAAGAGAGAACAGTTTGTCCTCGATGCCGGAGAGCTGATGTTCGAGCTGCAATAAGTTGACTTTGAGAGCTTTGGCCTCCTCGAGCGCGAGATTCTTGGCCTGCACGTCCTTGCTTGCCTGCCGGATGCGCTCCCCCATGAGAGACTGGACATGTCGCTTGGAGTTCAGGGTATTGGAGAGCACTCTGGGCGCTCGGTGGAGGCGGTTTATATCCTGGACTGCGCCGACAGGTATAGGTGCCTTGCGCTTGAAAGCATTGTGGGATTTGTAAACGACGTTCTCGGAGATGTCGCGGTAGTCGATTCGCGGCTTGGGCAGCGTGGAAGTCGAGACATCGATCTGTGTGGAGAATCGACGCCCATCGTCAGCAGGCATCAGCCGGAGGCAGTGAGTGTCAAAAGCACGAGCTAAGGCTACGTCACGACAGCGCGGCGGAGACGCAGAGCGCGTCTCCGCATTGTCACACAACTTGTCTTTCCATGTCTTCCTCCTCAGCGGCCAAGGGGAAAGCTCCAGAGCGCGTGAATGGTGCCGATATTCCCTATGAACTCCCGTGGTGCGTTGAATACACTCGGTCTGACTGACAATCTCGCAGGGTGGAGAAGTGGGAACTCCGAGTCGGACACGATCGAGCAGCTCAAGGTCATTGCCAGGGATCGCAATGTCCCCCATCTCGTCATATCTGTGTGCTGCATAGTCATCTGATATGTCGCATGTCTCTAATATTATTATAGGGCATGCCTCGGACGAAAAGTGTGCCCTGCGTGTCTCCGTTGCATTATTGCTCTGACGAGATTTGAAGAGGTATAGACGTCGTACGAAACAAAATAAAGGCGTTCGCACAGAAGAAGGTCACGCTGCCACCTGGCCGCCACAAGATCGTTAGCCAGATAGACAGGTGGGCCTACTTCGTCATCTTAGCAGAATACTGATTAGTGTGAAGCATGACAGATGGCGCACAGTAGGCTCTACGGCGAACAATGGAGATTTCTCCGACACCACTCGCTTCTGCTTAGCTTGCAATATGTCTAATTAGATCATCGAGCCAATACAAAGTCGATGCGCCATCCTCCGGTACGCAGAGCTTCGAGACAGTGAGATTTTGAAGCGGTTTTGGAGATCTGTGAGCTCGAGAAGGTGCGTAGGGACTCACTTTTCTTTCTTCCAAGCTCACGCGAGCTATCAGGTGGAATATAACGACGACGGTCTGAGGGCCCTCATCTTCACGTCCGAGGGCGACATGCGTCAGGCCATCAACAATCTGCAATCAACGTGGTCCGCCTTTGGCTTCGTCTCGGGCGAGAACGTGTTGAAAGTGTGCGACCAGGTCGTGGTGCAGAGTATCATCCGAGCCTGTTCGAATAGCGAGGTTGATCTTTCCATGGAGAAGCTAGCGGAGCTTTGGGACGAGGGGTACAGCGCCGTGGATATCATCGTGACTATATTCCGCGTTGTCAAGACATTTGACGAGTAAGCTCCGTCGTATTCTCACTATCGACATTACCCAACCATCTCAGGTTCCCGGAATACACCAAACTCGAATAAATCAAGGTATGTCATGTCCGTTTTATGTATGAAGATGTATGAAGAATTTCGACGTCCAGGAAATCGGCACCACACATATGCGGATTCTTGAGGGTGTAGGCACACCGATCCAGCTCGGAGGACTCGTGGCCTGGCTATGCAAAATGGTACGCAGCAATCTACTACACGTCACGTTGTACTAAAATCAGATCCATTGGCAGAACATGAAACCCGAGCTGTTTCGATTCTGAAGAACTTTGAGTGTCGTATCGTGATGTATCCATATTATGTTATTTGCTCTTGAACGCTAGTCTCCATTGACCGTGCGTCGGCCGAGCGCTGGGTAAGTGATAATTCACGAAGTCATGCCCTTCCTCTGAATGCCTAGCGCACTGTGGTCATGAAGGATGGCAGGTTCGCCCAAGCGCCACCGACGTAGGCATGCTCCGCTAGAGCGCATTCTCGTGCGGCGCCCCTCGCATATATTTGAAAGTTGCTAACGCTGTAGCCTGGCCTTCTCTCTTGTCGCCTATGTTTTACTCTGCTCGCCGGAAGAGTAATCCTAGGCTCAACGTTGCCATTATCGGTGTCGAACCCCGGTGTAGCCTCGATGGCAGTGCTCGCCGGCGCGCTGTCAGCCAATGCTCAGTCTCTAGTACCCGATGCAGTTTCTGCTTCTCTGCTGCGATGACAATGTAAAAAGCTCTTCTCTACCAATACCTCATTGTCAACCTCCATATCCTACCCACTCTTTTGAATATATCACAAGAGACCTAAAAGACAACATCACATACTGACTCCACATATATCAATCCACAACTATGACTGTTATCTTGGCCATGTCATCCATCTGCTTCTTTACAAGGGCCTTATGAATTTCTCGACCAATTGCTTCAGCCATGGGCCACGGAACTGCATTCCCAATCTGCCTGTGCATCTACAAGGCTTCTTAGCTCTCCCAAGAAGACTAGTGTCTGACTACTCACTGTCTTCACATCTTTCCTCTGAGAAAAAAACTGAAAGTCATCTGGGAAGCCTTGAGATCTAGCTAGCTCTCGGACTGTGAAGATTCTCCGACACTGTGCCCCAGGAAATTCAGCATCATCAAAGATGGTGTAATGAGAGAATTCACATATGGGTTCAGCACCCAGCTCTGCTTGGCTGTGGGCTCCACATTGGTGACTGTGGTTTGGAAGACATCTTTCTTGTCCAAGCGGCCATAAAGACCTAGTAATAGGGTAATAAGAAAGGCACATGTTGTTCAGCATTATGGATACACTCCTAGAAAGCACATACTAGACTTGTAACCACCCTTGGCCACCGCAGATGTAGGATGTGAAAACTGCCATTCCCACTGTTCCTGTTTGAGGGCTACAGGGTCTGAGTAAATGAAACACCTTTATTACAGACAGCTCAAACAACAAACAGTGGTAATCAGCCCGAGCTTGTAGGGGGATACTGATAACCCTAAGAGCCGGTCAGATTGGAAAACCTCTACATCTGAGCAAGGCAAACCTTTCTACTGTAGCACACTTTAATGGCCTGGTAAAATGTTGAGGAGGGCCTGCCCTGAAAGAGCCATTCCTACAATACTCTTGAAATGTAGTCTTGGGCTTGCTGTGGTAAGGGGTATTCTCTGGAAGACCAACATAGGGCTCAGTCTGGTCACAGACTACGGTAGAAATGTTCCTGTGATCTGCTAGGAAAGGTGTAGGCCTTGGACTGCTCCTAAACAACCTTGTGAGAAAGGAAAGCAGTAAAATCAAATGATGTGATGTTCACCAGTCAAACCGAGGAAGGTCTGAGATAGCATCATCAATGGACACAAAGGGGAAAGATGCTTTGCCATTGCTACTGCTAATGGGATGGATCTTAGTGCCATTTGGGAGCTTGATCTCCATACGATCAGCTTTAGGATAATGGTGGGTAGGTTGGGGGAGGTTGGGGAGGGGGTGATGATGTCTGGCTGCCAATAGGATAAACCTAACCCGGGTTTGGGGGGTCCCATAGTGAGCAGCCTGGAGTAAGCCAAAGCGAACTTGATAGCTGAAAAGATGTGTGAGTGGTCAGATGCAAGGCAAAAATCAAACCCATACTTCATTGACACCAAAGCATGCACAACAAACTTCAATCCCCCCATCTCAATGCCACCCTCAACTCTGTATTGGTCTGCTTGCACTGTGTTGAGGCTGAAGCTTAGAAAGCCTCTGACATTCTCAAAGACACAGTGATTGGGCCTGAGAAAGTCAACCCATGAGAGTAAATTAAGGATCAGGTTACTCTTTACATCATTTGCCTTCTGGAACATATTGAGACGAGAGTGAGGTTGACTACAACACATATTAATGGTAGGACAACTTGTTCTAAGGAAATGTAATACTGACCAAGGAAAGCCAGCAGTGATAATATCAATCTCATCTGGCTTTGGAGGAGGAGGAAGAACAGATGACTGCAAGACATCCAGTGGGACACCATGAGATAGAGGAATTTTCTTGTGCTGCTTGATAGCATAAGACAGAACCTCATTAGCACATTGATTGTAGACAATAGTGCTAGGGGAGTTCATACTAAAACCTCAGCATTAGTAGTGACAAAACAGCTAAAGATATGTCACTTGCCACAGAGTCCTTGCTGCACTAGGTGAGATCTCAACAGCATGAGAGGTCCGAGCATGAAGAGACCTCTCTAGACCCAGACTTAGAGCTCCAACTCCAGAAAAGAGGTCCAGGATCCTCATAGGACTGCGAGCCATCACCTCTCGAATGTGATCCAGAAGTTCTTCATCATCTTTGTGTTGAAATGTACATGGGCTGCAGGATGAGAAGTTTGATATCAATTGTCGTTGAGACCACCGACCCTTTACGGAAGGCAGAGTCCAAGTGGCATAGTAATGGTCCAGATGAGCTGCGCGCCATCCAGCAAGGTCCTGTACAATAGCATCTTGCAAGAAAACAAAGACCTTTCGAAGGAATTTATCCACTGGGACTATTTCCTCCTCTTGGGTCAAGAACAGATGTCGCTGAATAGCAGATAGTAAACATTCCTAGCCATTGCTTTAAACACATGAGCACACACCTCATCCTTCATGACATGATTTGGGAGCCCTTCAATAGTAGCCACACAGCCAAGTAAGGATACAATTGCAGTACACTCCAAGCCATGGATGCAAATGGACCTGATCTGACCCACTTTGGCAGGGCTGTCCTCACCTTGGAAGAGGATGTAGTCGTCCCAGTGATAATTCTCTGAGCGGTATGCAACTCCATCCTTGATCTCAACCAGCTCATCCTCACTCCCTTCCTGTTCTTTGTAGTTGCAAGGAGGGCATTTAGCCTCAGGATCTTCGTCTAGTAGTGCTTCCACAGGTAGCGGGGGCGGGATGTCGATGAAGGAGGCTTCTTTACAATGATAGGCGAGGCTACAGACAATTGTTATGAGCAAGTAAATATGAGATGGTGTAGCAAGAGAAACTCCACTGACCGACAGAAGTATCCGTCAAGGTTTTCCGGTACACTGTCACCATCCACACACATGACGCAAATCTTACCGACAACAACATCAAAAGAAAGGTCTTGACACAAAAGTGTAAGGAATAGCTCGCGTGGGTTGCCCATGTCCCCGAGGAACGTGCGTGAGCTGTGCTCGAACCATTGTATATGGAACTTTGAGTGTTCGCGCTTGATAGAGATTATTTTCGCGAACCTGGACCGACGTGAGCAAAGCCGCGGCGACGGAGATATTGGATTTACCAGAAGAAATCGGCAAGGGTGTCATTTGGCTTCAGTGCTTCCTTGCACGTCGGGATCTCGGGCACTTTGTCATTGGGCCTGTTGTCGTCACGGCCCTGCGTCACGATAATAACGTCGCCTATCTTCGTCAAAATCAGCGCGCGCACCGCGCAGCACATCCGGGTCGACGTACTAAATACTGTTCATTGCCCAAAGACACCTGCGTTGCCCACTTCCGCACGCGCTTCGGGACGTTTGGGTACGCGATACGCCGGCGCGAATTGTCCGCATTGGCTGCGAGGACGCAGTCCAGCAGGAGCGCGGCATCCGCGCTCTTGCGTCGCGCCTCGAACGCCTTGTCTGGGCGCGCCGGGCGGTCGCCGACCACGACGAGGCTCTCCCGGAAGAGCCCGCGCGCGAGCTTTTCGATGAGCGGCGTGACGTGCGTGGGGTTCTGGTGCTCCGGGCGCAGCACAGCAAGGTCGATGTCGTTGGCGCTGTCGCTGAGGTCGCGGATGGGCATGTGGATGTGGCGCACGCTGCGCGTCGAAGGAATACCAGTGGGGAATTGTTTGCATTCTAGAACAGCTCGGACGAGCGCGGATGCGCGCAGGCTGGCGCAATTGTCGGAGGTCGCGATTTCATCCGTGATCCTAGGTCTCTGTAGGTGCGTTACCATACCGCTACGAATAGGATGAATAAATACGCACGGCTGTTTTGAAGTCCTGTGGTCGGACGTCCGTGTGGAGGACGTAGCGTCGCAAGTATTCAAGGAAGTCAGCATATGATGTGGTAGGTTCGGAGGTTGCTGTGTATAGAAGATGCTGGGTAATCTTTTGGGTAGTCCAGAATGGCTTGTAGAAGGCCCTATAGGACTTCGAGGAGTTGCGCAGAATGTACCAAGCGCGGGTTGTCTCTAAGTAAATCGGGCTAAACCGATGTCAGAAATATGTCATGAGAGCACGGAGACAAGAAACACTGACTCGTCTTGTTTCGTGCAGTCCACGGTACACCGCAGAATTGCGCTCAGACGCACACGGACAGCCTCGTAGTTCTCGTCGAGTTCGTCTTCTTGGCCTGCGTCCTCATCGTTTAGGAAATGAGGCATAACGTAGCCGGCCGCCTCAAAAGCACAATTACTAGGCACCTCGAGCTGGTCGAGGGTCACCATCTCGAAGGTCTGTGGATCGAACACGCAGAACCTATCCAGAACGCGAACAGGCTTGTCTTCGCCATCGTCGGGGACTTCGTCCTCGCCGACAATGAGGGCATGAGCCTCTGGTATGTCCCCAGGACGAGGAGTGTAATATTTGCCTGTGGAACGCGAGCGGTGAGTTAGTAATGGAAGCGCAGTATGTTACCACATACGCGGCAGCGGAGGCGGCTGGACAGGCGTTTCAGATTCGGCGCTGTTGGGTCCTTTGGGATTCTGGGTGCGGGAGATTAGCAATCCATGACTGCTGCAGAGATCCAGATACTCACAGGTGGCCCTGCTGCAGCGGTGTCTGGCGGAGCCTTGCGCTTGAAACTGCCGGGTGCCTCGAGTCCTCCGTTCGGCGACTCCTCCTCCCCAAAAGAGACTTCGAACGCGCTGGGCCGATGGCGCGGAGGCATAGATACGTCCAACGGCGGTCGTGAGCAAGCCGCAGTGCGCGCGAAGGTTGGTGACCTCTGTCACGGTGACCACACGCGGCCAGATTTGTCGGGTGACAAAGTCGACCGTACCACGACTCATGGCTACATCTATCGAATCTATTCATACATCGCCTCCATGGCCTCGACACTGGACACGCCCGTCGCTCGCCGGCTGCGGCTCGTCAAGCACATCATCATCGTGTGCTCCGGAAAGGGCGGCGTCGGCAAGTCGTCCGTGTCGGCGCAGCTTGCGCTGTCGTTTCGCGCGTCCACGCCTCACGCGCGCGTCGGGATCCTCGACGTCGATCTGACGGGGCCGTCGATACCGCGGATGCTTGGGGTCGACGGGCACGGCGTTCACCAGAGCAGCGACGGGTGGGTGCCGGTGTACGCGGACGGGCGCGACGCGCGGCTCGCGTGCATGAGCGTCGGGTTCCTGCTGAAGAAGAAGGACGACTCGGTCGTGTGGCGGGGCCCGAAGAAGAACGCGATGATCAGGCAGTTTCTGAGCGACGTGCGCTGGGGCGAGCTCGACTATCTCGTGATCGACACCCCACCCGGTGCGTCCGCGCTTTCGCGCCTCGCGGTCGAGGCTAATTGACGTGCTTTCACTGCTAGGCACTTCGGACGAACACTTGTCCCTGCTGGAGCACATGGCGCCCGTCCATGAACGACTCTCAGCGGTGATTGTCACGACGCCGCAGGCCGTCGCGCTGATGGACGCCATGAAATGTCTTTCCTTCACACGCACAGTCAATTTGCCTGTGCTCGGCGTCATCGAGAACATGAGCGGCTACGTGTGCCCGTGCTGTGGCGAGGTCAGCAACGTTTTCTCGACAGGCGGCGGGCAGGAGATGGCGCGGCAGGAGTCCATCCCGTTCCTGGGCTCGCTTCCCGTGGACACCGAGCTGGTCACCCTGCTCGACGCGGCCGAGCCGGAGGAGGCGCCGGAAGCTGTGGACGCGGGGGAAGCGGGTCAACGGTCGTTTGAATTGCTTCAGCGATATCAGGAAACGCCGTCTGCAGCGCTCTTCAAGAACATTGTAGACGCCGTCGTTCGGACTCTTCCAAGGGTGGAAGAGCGATTGTCGTGACGCGGTCGCAGAGGTGCAGTGGATGTCGTCATTTTCATGTATAGACTTACACTTGCTACTCCTTACCAATTGTATCGATAGTGCTCTCGACATGCAGTAAACTCCCAGCACGAAGTTGCATATGGTGACGTTACGCGACTTTCGTCGCGCTCTACATACCGATGGGACTTCGAAGGCTGCTATGCTCAAGCCGGAGTAGTACGTGAATGTGGAATGTCGTCGAGTTGAGGAAGCGTGGCGCGGTCTACGTGGACTCGGTGCTGGTTCGCTATCGCAAGACGTCGCGCATCTTATATACTACTGCCCGCGCCAGCAACAAACTCGTGCCTCGCGACCACAAGTACTGGGCCAGGATTTCGCATGGGCGTGCGTCCAGCTGGAAGAGCGATTCGGGAGGGCGGTGGCCCTCGCCGACCGCCCCCTCGGCCCCTTTCCGTATCAAATGGCCATCGTCTCAAGGCATTCCCGCTGCTTCCCCGCGGCTGACACGACACTAACCTCGGTCAATACAATTGTATACATTCTTGAGCTTCGTGCTTAATAATATTCACTATCAGGGCTTCCAAGCCTGCAAGTTACGCATCTCTACACCCGGCGTCTCTGTGACAGCCCCAATCTCATACACATTCCCTTGTCCAGCAGCTGTCAGGCTTCGGCGCACATCTTCCACCTTTCGTGGATCGACAACCAGGACCATGCCGACGCCGTTGTTGAACGTGCGCGCCATCTCGAGCGGATCGATCCGCCCGTGGTGCATCAGAAAGCGGAAGACAGGCGGCAGATCCCATGCCGAGGCATCAACGTAGCACCCGAGGCCCTTCGGCAGCACTCGCGGGATGTTCTCGATGAATCCGCCGCCGGTGATGTGCGACATGCCCTTCAGCAGCCCCGCATGCACAGAAGGGAGCAACGCTTTTATGTAGATCTGTGTGGGCTCGAGCAGTGCACGGCCGAGCGTCCTTTGATCGTCCCATGGACATGGGGAGGAGTACGAGAGGCCCGAGAGCGCCACAACCTTGCGCACGAGCGAGAAGCCGTTAGAGTGCAGCCCGGACGACGGGACTCCGAGGAGCACGTCGCCGACGGCGATGGTCGGCTGCGGGAGTAGCTGCTCTCGTTCCACCGCGCCGACGGCAAAGCCAGCGAGATCATAGTCGCCTTCAGGTAGGCCGTCAATTGCGGTCCGCTGGAACAAAGGAGTGTAAGCGTACCGGGTTGGTACATCCCAGGCATCTCCGCAGTTTCGCCGCCGACGAGCGCGCAGCCTGCGAGCTGGCAGCCCGCAGCGATGCCTTTGACGACCTGTGAGGCCACGGGGACATCGAGTTTGCTGCACCCGTAGTAATCCAGGAAATACAACGGCTCAGCGCCCTGTACGATCAAGTCATTCACCGACATGGCGACGAGATCGATCCCTAGCCGACATGAGTTCACTAGTTGGCGAGGGTATGCGTGATATATCGCACCTACAAGATCGTGGATGCCGACGTCCACTGCGACTCGAAGTTTTGTTCCGACGCCGTCGGTACCACTTACAAGGATCGGGTCTTTGTAGCCTGTCGCCTTGAGGTCGAAGACACCCCCAAATCCGCCTATCTCTGCATCGGCGCCTGGACGGCGGGTCGCACGCACGTATGGTTTTATCTTCTCCACCAGCAAGTTGCCGGCGTCCACAGACACGCCAGCTTGAGCGTACGTCAGTCCCTGAGCGCTGTCCTCCGCTGGCTTCCTGGGACCCCTGCGTGGGCCTTGCGCAGCGATGGTGTTCACACCCGCATACGCAGCCGCCCTATTCGCGATGTCTTTTCTGTACGTCTTGCCTTCAAATTGAACCTGGTCAACACCGGCATACGCGGCGTCCAAAGCTGCTCGCAGTGTCGGTGCGTGTGCAGAGATGGCGATGACACGGCCGCCAGAGGTCTGCACAACGCCAGATGACTTCGATGTGCCAGCGTGAAAGATGACGACATCTGTGCTGGCGAATAAGCACGAAGAGCCGAACAATCAGACCGATGTGTGGATACTCACTGTAGGGTACATCGCCGATAGTGATTACCTTGCCTGTGGAATAGCTACCGGGGTAGCCAGCGGATGCTAGCACGACGGACACTGCAAAGCCGGGCCGCGACGCTAGAGACACCGCATCCAGTCGGTGCTGAACGCATGCCTACTGAGTTGTCAGCGGACAAAGTCTGCAGGATGATGAGGCTGTATACCAGGATCACAGCCGCCAAGTCGGTGTCGTCAGAAAGGAGCAACATCAAAGCTTCTGTTTCTGGGTCCCCGAAGCGGACGTTGTACTCGAGGACCTTGGGGCCCGACTCGGTCAACATGAATCCCGTGAAGAGAAGGCCCACGAAAGGGTAACCTAACGGATCAGGCTCAGTGGCCGCTCGGGCGGGACCCATCCCAGTGGCAGACGTACCCTCTCGTCGCATGCCGTCGATCGTGGGCTTCAGAGATTCCCGCATGATCTGCTCCATGACTTCAGGCGTCGCGACAGGCGCAGGCGCATATGCACCCATTCCTCCCGTATTGGGACCTGTGTCTCCATCCCCGATGCGCTTGTGGTCTTGGGCTGCAGGGAGGGGGGTGACAGTGTATCCGTCTGAGAACGCCAGGACAGAGAGCTCCGGGCCGACGAGCAACTCCTCGATGACGACCTCGTCGCCTGTAAGACTCTGAGTACAGGGGATCATAATGTCGATCATAGGTCATACCCGCTGTTCCAAAGACATTGGCAACCATAATGTCCTTCAATCCCGCAATCGCGTCCTCGACCGTCTCGGGGATGAGAACGCCTTTCCCGGCCGCAAGCCCGCTCGCCTTGAGCACAACTTTATGGCCGCAGTGTTGCACATACTCGACCGCTTCATCAACCTCGGAAGACTTGAACACACGATATGCAGCGGTGGGAATGGAGTGCCGTGCCATGAAGTCCTTAGAAAACGCCTTTGAACCCTCCATCCGGGCAGCGAGGGCGCTGGGGCCAAATACGGGGATGCCCACTGTAGCCCATGTCAGGTCAAGCAACTTCTGATTTCTGTGCACTCACCTTTCCGGAAGAATCCCTCGACGCCATCTACGAGTGGCTGTTCCGGGCCTGGCACAACCAGGTTAATCTAGCAGCCAGCATGAGCACACCGCATGAGAGCACTGCAGACGCGCACCTCATGCTCAACAGCCCACTTCACTGTTTCCTGGAAACCCGCAGACCCGATATTGACATTAGACACCCTCGACGATCCCGAGTCCGTCCCGCCGTTTCCGGGGCAGACGAAGACATGCTCCACGAGCGCAGACTGCTGCAGCTTCCAAGACAGCGCGTGCTCGCGCCCTCCAGCACCAAGCACGAGAATCCGGAGAGACATAGTGGTTTGCTGTGCGCAAACGGAATGGTAGTCGAAGACGAAAAAAAAAGTCAGCGGGGTTTAGCAGATCTTGGTTCAGATAAGATAGTGGCAGTGATGTCCAACTAATCTAATCATACGCTGTCGAGTGTCGAGTGTTACACTGTCAGAGGAAAGCTAGAGAGGAAAGTTACTTAAGGTGTATTGCAAAAGGTCTGCCTCTGGTCCCTTTATACACAAAAAGCTATAGCTGCAAGATATTGAGATAGCATACATATAGCGCAAAAAAAAAAGAACGTTAAGATCATACAGTGGACGGAGCACAACAGTGGATGGAGCACAACAGTGGATGGAGCACAACAGTGGATGGAGCACAAGAACAGGTATTATGGCAGCGGTATCGTATATGAGCAAGCAATGTAACACAAGAAGTCCCACTGTCCTAGACATGGATCACTTCCGCCTCGTCAACCGCTGCCCGCCTTTCTCGTCCCGCGCACCGTACACCTCGCGCTCGCGAGGGCGCACGCCATTCACCGCGCGCGGTTCAACGACGCGCACCTGTTTCACCCGCGTCTTCGCCCCGCTTTTGCCGAACCCGAAAAACGCTAGCAGCCCGCCGCCGCCGCCCCCACGTTCCGGCTCCGGCTCCGGCTCCGGCAGAGCAGCGGGTGCGCTGCGCTTGCGGAGCAGGTTCGGCGCACCGTGATGGATGGGCACCGTGCTCGCCTTGCGCTGGTGTCCCTGCCCCTGCGCTGCGGTCGGCACGTTAGCGGCGCGCGGGTTCTCGGCGAAGCGCAGGCGCGTTTCAGGTGGCGGGTGCTCGGGATGTGGCGCGAGCGGCGCAGGCATGACGAGGCGACGGGGGACGTGCGAAGGCTGGAGCGCGCTGCTCTGCGTGGAGGATGAATGCACGGACGGCGGCGGGATGTGGATGTCGGGTGCGGGCGGCCGATTCTGGTTCATCGTGGCTAGCGCCTGCGAGGCGGGCTCGTAGCGCTGGGGCGGCTGCGATGCAGCACTGGGCCGCTGAGCTTGCGGTTGGAGCTGAGGCTCAGGTTGATACTGAGGCTGTGGCGTCGGTGGGGGAGGCGGGCGTGAGGAAGGCGGGGAGTGACGAGAAGGCTGGGGAGGCGGGCGGGAGTTCACTTGGGGAGGTGGAGAGGGATGAAATTGTTGCGGAGGGAGAGGCGCGCGCGAGGGAGCAGGCGGGCCTTCAAAGAAGCTGTCAGGGCGAGAGATAGGCGGAGAGATGTAGTTCGTCGAGGGCGCGTTCTGATATCCTTGCTCCGGCCACGATTGTGGAGGCGCCGGTGCGAACGACCCACTTCCACGTCCTGTGGGCTGCTGGTAGATACCACTCTGCCGACTCCGATTCATTTCGCTCGGATAAATGGCAGACTGCCTTCTCGACATGGGCGGCGCATCGCGGTGCATATCGGGTGGCGGCACGTTGTCGTAGTAGCTGCGACGGTCTTGGACGTTCCCACTTCCATTCCCAGTAGCATCGGCGTAGATCTGCGACTCCCGCCGCGCCGTTTCAGGCATGGTGCGCAGGCCGTCGCGGGTTGCATGTTCCGAAGACGGTCCGAAAGACTGCATGAGTGGCTGATAGGCGCGTGGGTCGGAAGGCCTGTACTGCGTGTGCGACCGCCGCTGCTCCATCTGCGGGGCAGGCTCCGGCATGCGGTATGACCGCTCGCGGTCCATGGACATCCGTGGTGCGCTCGCGGCTTGCGCGGGCAGGGTCTGATTGCGGCGAAGTGGAGAATCAGATGTGGACGGGTAGCTGGTGAGTTGTGGCGCGGCCATGTAGTGGTCTGGTGGGTATGTGGCGGGTGCACGGGCGAGTGGGAATGATGGCGGCTGGTATATCGAACCCTTCAAAATCTGCCCTGGCTTGAGGTTGAGAACCATCGGGTTCGCGGAGGACGGGTGGGGGTGTGAAGACGAGTGCGGCTGCGATGCGATGTGAGCTTATGGTCGTATTCACGTGGGTGGCATTGATCACCCACGGATGCCGGGAACGCACCTTGTGACGTCTGCCTGGTCGCGAGGCGGGGAAGTCGTCATCCACAGGCTCCAGTTCGATGGGCGCGCCGTCGGGCGAGAGCTCGAGGGGCCGGCGTTGGCCGAGCATGGCGGCGACGGCTTCGTATGGTCCTTTGTGATGCACGGCAATGCCGTATGGGGTGGTCTCGTCAAGCTCGTCGATGCTGTCGAGGTCCTTGAGCGGGACAGCGCCGGGCCGTGAGGCAGATTTGCGACGAGTGCGCTCTGGGGGGCGCTCGGACGAGCTAGGCTGGGACTGGGACTGGGACGGTGCAGGCTGTACTTGTCGCGACGGGGGTGGGATGTCTGGCTGAGCGGAGTCGCCGGGTGGGTGATAGGACAGGACGAGCGGGCGGGGTTTTTCGTCGATGACGCGCGTGTACGAGTCGTCAGTGCCCGATGAGCTGACGGTCTCTGCGTAAGAGGGAGGCGGACGGGGTTGTTGACGCGTGTGCCGCTCCGTCCGGGCCTCGCTGGCTTTTCCGTGGGGCGTGCGAGGGGACGAGATGTCTGTGGGTGCGATGTAGATCGGCTCTTGGCGAGCGCGGGAGGAGCGGTCCGAGCTCCGGCGCTCTGACGATGGAGTGGAGCGACCCGACGACGACGAGGCGGACGATGCGGACGGCGCGCTCGACGGCGGGATCAAGTAGACGTGCCCCGCCTCGTAGGGCGTCGACGGCGCAGAACGGTCGGGGTCGGGCGCATACGATTGCGGGCGGCTCGGGCTCGGTGCGGTGCTGGCGGGAACCGGGATTGGAGCGGCCCTCGTCGAGGCTTCAGAAGCTGGGAAGCTCGGCACACGCGGCAGTGGGAACTGGAGAACAGTCGTGGCAGACGCGTTGGTAGAAGAGTGAGCTGGCGAGTCTGCAGAGTTCCCAATCCAGTTATGCGGGTTCATGTGGGGGTCCACGGCGAAAGCGGGGTCGTTGATCAAGGAGCGACGGGAGAGAGGCGGCGGCGAGCCAGCCTCCGAGGCTAGGATGGGTAAGGGCCGGGACGGCTGAGTCTGGGGCGTGTCGTAGGGATCGTAAAACGCGTTGGGCGGGGGAATCCAGACCTGAAAGCCGTCGGGCTGCATGGAAGGTCGAGGATAGTGATGGCCTCCGCGAGGAGCAGGCGTGAAGGCCAGGCTGCGGTCGTCGTGGACAAGGTCGGGGACATCATCAGCCCAACGGCTGAGCGAAGGATTGTGGTAGACTGATCCTGAGGCCATCGAGGTCGAGAACCTTGACTGATGGTAGGGAGGCAACGTTAACGGCGAGAACAATTGAGCTGGGGGCTCTCGGACTGGCCACGGCTGGGAAGTGGGGATGAAGAAGAGATATGTTGAACTTGCTGGTCAAACCATGATGGCAGGCGCTGCACGTTGTCCTTGACGGCAGGGGCACCGCAGGAGATACCTCGCCTGCTGCATCCGGACTCGGACACAACCACAAGGTCCTCCTCGTCCGGCCCGCCCGTCCCGCCGACACGTGCCCGCGTTTCGCGTCCCAGTCGCGTGAGCCCGTCCCAAGCTCACCTTCAGCCAGCTGCCTCCTCACACACCCATGTCCACCGACGTCGCTGCCCTCCGCGCACAGCTCAAGACCTTCGAACGCGACTTCAAGCAACAGCACGGCCACGGCCCGTCCGTCGATGATATCAAAGCCGCCGGTCACGGTTCGTCAACTCATCTCAGAGACACATCCGTGGCTCATCACTACCCTCGCAAATCCGCAGCTGAACGCTACAAACTTTATAAGAAACTGTCAAAAAAGGCGCCTTCCTCCTCATCGTCACAACTCCCGAACGCGTCCCAATTGGATGCACGGCCCTCCACGCCGCCACGTTCCCTCCCTCGCAGGCCAGAGCCTTCTGCATCCATCATCCCCAAATCCCGCGCCATTGTCACGGAAATTGCCTCTAGCGCGAACCCCTTCTCTCCCGTAAAGGACAAAGGCAAGCAGAAAGAGAAACATAGCAATGACCCACCCCTTCCCAGGCCCTTTGCGACCTCGGGCAAGGTCAAGTCAGCGAAGCCGCTGCCAGAGCGCCTCCTATCCCCCGATCCATTTCCCCTCATAGAGCCGCCGCCGCCCCATCAGACGCGCCAGCCGGGGCCTAGCGATCCCGTCTCTCGCGCCCGCAAACGGCTCCGCGGCGAGCCTGTATCGCCCTCTCCCGTGAAAGAGAAACGCGCCCGTGTTGTTTCCGAAGCGGTGCTCCCATTTCCCCAACTCAGCGCTCTCGTTGCAGAGGACAGTGACGCAGACGACGAGATCGCCGACGCTAAGGAGCTCTCCTTCCTCGCCGACTCTCCCGCGAAGCCCCTCCCGAAGGGCAAGCTGCTCTTCGACGAAGACCTGTCCGCTTCTCTCAGCGCTACGCTGATGGCAGCTAAATCCACGCTCAAACGATCAAAGTCCAAATCCGCTTCCAACCGCGGCGGCAATGCTTTACTCGGGGCACGGTCACAACGCGCGAGGAGCATGTCAAGCTCTTCGGACGAGCTCCCACAGGTTGATAATCATCAGAAGCTACCATCTGTGCCGGAAATGAAACCGGCCGATCACAAGGCGCAGAAAGCGTCTGCGACAATCTCCAAACGAGTGCGGATGAACGGTTTTGCATTCGCAAAGGATAATCTCTTCGAGGTTGAAGAGGCGGCCCCTTCTGTGCCTTTGGCGGGATCACAGCAGGGTCCCACGGAGGGACGAAGTGCCAAACGCTCTTTAGATGTCGAAGGTGATCCTTCATCTCAGTATCCAAATCGACTTCCACTACTGCCCCCAACACCGCCCCCAGCCAGTACAGGGTCAGGCGCCTCTCATAAGGGCAAAGGGAAAGCCGTTAGCCGGAAGAAACCGAAACTTTTGGAGGGTACAGCGGCAGATGAAGAGAGCTCGAGCTCCGACGAAATGCGCGTCAAGGTGCGCGAATTTACATACCGCCGGCCCGCGCGCGACCCCGACGCCGATTTCGACCCCATCCTCGGACTTGGGGCGTCCGATCGGCCCCAAACCACACACAGTCGAGGCCCAGCGAGCGACGACGAGGCCGGAGATCTCGACGTCAGCCTCCCCGACGACTTGCGACGGCTCCTCGCTATCGACCCCACGATGGCGCTCGACGCACACGAAACCGGCGTTGTGAAGAATGTGCTGTACGGCGTGCGGACGACGCACTACGACGGCGAAAAGGGCGGCGACGTATGGGATGCGGGCGAGGTGGGCGGTGGCACGGAGGGCGAGGAGGACTGGGAGAGCGAGCCCGTGCCGTGGGAGGTTGGGGAGCTCTAGCCGTGCGCATGTATGGCACCTGTTGATCATCTTCAAGAGAGCTGGGCTGCCCTGCTCGCCCCATCTTCGCACTGTCGCGGCGCCTGCGCTGCTAAGATGGCGAGTGCGAGGCGCGTGAGGGGCGTGGACGCGCCCACGTGAGACAACGTGCCGACCGTGCCCCCGCCATCCCTTCTTCCTCGTCCCATTTCACGTCGCAATGCGTCGACGTGGCTGCCTGCCGAGCCTCACCATGGCCATACGCCCTGTGACCCGCCCGGCTGCCGCCCGCTTGCCCCGTCTAATCTTGTCTGATGCAGATGCGAGGACTACGACCTTCATCATGACATCCCTGCCTTTCGATCGTACAACCCGCGGCAATGCCCAGCCCCCAGCCAACTGCAAGTGCAACGTTGCAGCACGGAGGCGCCTCCGCGCACAACCCCCGTGCGCGGAGCCCGTCCTGTGCAGCGCGTGCCACCCACGGCGCCAGCCCTCCCCAACGTGTGCGCTCTCTTAAGTACCCCCGCTGTCCCCACACCTTGAATGTCTACCACGTCTCTGACAGATCGCATTCTGTCCTCCATTTCCTTCTCCATCCACCCACGGCTTCGTCGCCAGAAATCGACCGCGTCGCAGCAGTCCAAGTCGCAGCAGGAGCCGCCCGCGGAGTCACCCTCGTACAGATCGTATTCCGTGTATCAGCAAGCCAGCATGGGCCCGAGCAGCATTCTGAGAGATTCAGAGGCGACACACAAGATGATGGAGTATGTGCTCGATGCGCCAGGTGGCAAGCGCATGCTCTCGCGCCTGGCGCGAACCTCAAAGGGTTTCTGCGAGCCAGGCCTGAGTCTTTTGTGGAAGGAGCTTGACTCGCTCATGCCGCTTATTTCGCTGTTCCCGAACCACCTCTTCAAACGGGCCAGACGTCCCGGCTTGGGCCTGGTGAGTCTACCGAGGCGGAAATCGGGGGACTGTTTTGCTGACGCTCCGCCTGTTAAAGGCACTGAACCCTGTCCCAGAGGACTGGAACAAGCTTCTCGAGTATGGCGAACGTGTTCGCCGCCTCACGTACGACGAGAGCTCCAAGAGCATCTCGCCCTCCATCTTCCCCGTCATCGAAGAATTCCGTCCCCGGACGTACATCCTGCCCAACCTCACGACCCTTACCTGGAGAGCAGAGACGCCGGCAGGCCTCGAACGCATCAACCTTTTCCTCAACCCGGAGCTGGTGAACCTCACATTGGAGCTCAGTGGACGCTTCCCCCAAATCAGCACCCTCCTCGCAGACATCTCCCTCCGCACGCGGCTTAATTCGCTCTCGGTGAGCACGCACACGAGCCTACCGGATGACTTTGCGCGCCTGCTCGCGCCCCAGACCGAGCTGGAGAGGATATTGCTCATGGCGCCCGGCGCGCTGGCCCCAGGCGTGGGCAAATGGATATCCGAGCTCCCGCATCTGCGCAGCCTGCAGTTGGACTTGACTGGCCGGTCGAACATCGCCGTAGAAGGCTTCTTCGACGAGGTGGTGCGGTCTGGCTATACGTCGCCGGCGAGCTCGGTGGGTTCCCGCGACAGCGGTGTGTTCTCAGGCGAGGACATTGACTTCTCCGATTTCAAGAAGTCAGCTATGCGTCTGACGGAGGACCACACGCCCATCCACGGGGCGTTTGTGAAGCTGCGCCAGCTCACGCTCACCGGAGAGCTCTCCAACGTCGTCACGTTCCTAAAGCACGTCTCGAGCCCGCTCACGCAGCTCGAGCTCATGATCGAAGACCCGTTCGACAAGGCGGACTGGCGTGACCTCTGCACACTCCTGTCGCAGTACTTCGGCGACAGCCTGCAAGTGCTCAAGGTCTCCGCAAGCGGCGCGTCCCGCTTCAATGACCTCGTACGCTCGACGTCGCGCGCTGAGGTCGTCGCCCGGCGGATTTCCTTAGAGGGCCTTGCGGCAATGCCGCGCATGTTGCGCCTCGAGATCGACCTCCCCGAGTCCGTCGTCTTCCACAACTCCGACCTCGCCATCCTTGCCCACGCATGCCCCAACCTCGAGGTCGTGCGACTCGCGCCGACCGCGCGCTTCCCCATCTCCAACGGCGCACCGAGTCTCACCCTCGAGGGCCTCGTGCCACTCACCGCGCGTTGCCGCAACCTGCACACGGTCGCGCTTGTGCTTAACGGCGATGGCCCGACGTCCGACGAGATCTACATGCACCACGCGGTGTCGTCGCGCTCGCTGCTGCGCCTGCACCTCGGGCACTCGTGGATCCGCGACCCACTGCAGGCCGCAATCCTACTGTCGCACCTCGTACCGCACGTGGACACGCTCAAGTGGTTCCACGAGAAGAATCGCCCTGGCTACATCGAGACGCACGCGCTGGGCTGGCAGCGCGTGGCGGACATGCTGCCGTATCTGCAGGTTGTGCGCTTGACGGAACGCTGGGTTGCTGCGCGCCACATTCCGGAGCCCCGCCACCTCGTCGAGCAGGCAGTGGATGCGACAGTTTCTACCAGGGACAGGGCCGTTCTCGCTGTTACGAAGACGACTAGCGTGGATGTCCAGGCTACACCGGACGTCGTTAGCTGCGAAGTTGAGGCATCCCCAGAAACGGTGTCGGTGGAGATCGACGCAACACCTACCTGTGCCGATGAAGAAATTGACGCGGAGCCCTCTGTGTCGGAGGAATCGGTCCTGGCCTCCCCAGTCACGACCTCGCAAGAGGTTGACGCAGTCGTCTCGCCAACTATGTCACAATATGCAAGCTATGCCTCCTCAGAAACGTCGTCGGAGAAGCCCGCAATTACGGGCTACCTCCCGCGACTACATGTGATACCCCTTGTCAACGGTGCAATCTCGTTGGCGTGGAAGACTATGGTATTCGGACCCAACTTTATGACCGCACGTATGCACGACATCTGGTCGCTCACCCCATTCCACACGCGTCTCGACAAAATCACATCCCGCTGGAGAATCCTGTTTCAGCGGGCACCTCTGGGATGGAAGTGATGACGGTCGAGTCGCCGACCGACGAAAAGGCAGCTCAGGCGAATGGCATTGTTTCTCCTGTCTGTATATGATTTTTTCTACTTACCACCGACCGCCTTGCTTACGACTACCATACCTTGGTGCTGGCATCATCGTAGGATAAATTTCAACCGGACAAAGAACCCGACGCACTTACTTATGAACCGCATGCTCCCCAATTCCACACACCTTCCAATACCGGGCCTGCGCATCGTGCGCATGAGGATCAGGACACCAAAATTTACAGGAATGGGGACACAGTTGCAGAAGTTGTGCAGCTCCCGTATGCACCCGCAACCGAGCAATCTTCCACCGAGCTCGAAGCTCAGCCGAGTTTGCGGACAGAGACCAAGAATGAGGTATCCAAAACCGGAAGCCCTAACCCCACTCCGGGGCTTCTGGCGCGCGCGACGCGTCAGTCTGTGCGGTACCGTACCACTTCGCGCACGCCCTCATTGCCTACTGGTCGCTCTGTCATCATGTCCGACTCCAACAAAAAGCAGGAAAAGGACTATACTCTGGAAGTGGATGAGCTTCTTCCACAGGCAAAGTCGCTGGCGGAGGTGAGTTGGCTTCATTTCGCTGCTACTCGTGTCCTAACTTTCTCCAAAGTCCGGTAAACTGCAGGAGGCGCTTGACAAACTCTTTGCGTTGGAGAAACAGTCGCGTAATGTGAGAGTGATAATGACCCTGGAGAGCCTACTTGCTGAATGTGGTTTAGGCATCCGATCTCAAATCCACTACGCGGCTAGTCAAGGCGATCATCGAGCTCAACTATGAAGCACGGGACTACACACAACTAAATTCCAGTATTAACATTCTGAGCAAGAAACACAGCCAATTGAAGGGCGCGATTCAAGCCATGGTCGAGCTGGCAGTTACTTGGTTGGAGGAGGTCCGGGAGAGGGATGGTACTGAGAAGTGGCTTGAACTCGTAGAAACACTACGGACAGTAACGGAGGGCAAGGTATGGTGCTTCATGGTTTGTTTCCGTTTGCTCTTGAATCCCTTTGTGTTCTTTAGCTCTTCCTCGAAACGCCCCGAGCCCGCGTCACCCTCGCCCTCGCGCAGCACTATGAGTCACTATTCCGCAACGCTAGTGGCAAGTCCGCCACATCACCCCGAGACTCCCTCATCACCGCCTCCGACCTCCTCATTGATCTCCAAGTGGAGACATACTCGTCTATGGAGCGGAGGGAGAAGACAGAGTTTATTCTCGAGCAGATGCGTCTGCTACTGGAGGTCGCGCGGCTGAAGGACTCGGAGAGCGGGAAGAAGGATGACAAGGACTCGTTGGGCGGTGGTGAGACGGAGTGGGTGAAGTTCAAAGTCCAGAGCCGCAAGGTCAATGAACAGTTTCTGAAGGAGAAGGAGAACGAGGTGCGCAACGAACATGCTGTTCAATTGGTACTCTTACTTTGCTAACGAGGCGCCCCCAGGATTTAAGGCTGAAGTACTACGACATGATGGTACAATACGGCCTCCGCCACCACGCCTACCTTGACGTTGCAAATTACTACTACAAAGTCTGGGAAACGCCTTCGATCAAGGAGGACACAAACGGCAAGGGCAAAGCGGTATGTGCGCCCTCCAGCGCAATGTTTTCTTCCTCTTACGCCGTTTCGCACAAGGCGCTCGAGCACATAGTATACTATGTCGCGTTGTCGCCTCATGATAACCAGCAGTCAGACATGATGCACCGGTTGTACAATGACTCGGCTCTGGAGAAGCTCGAGGTGCAATAGTACGTTGTTAGGGTTTAACATTCTGAATCGCTCCTCATCTCGTTTGCAGCAACCTCATCAAGTCGTTCACGACTCCAGAACTCATGAGGTGGCCGGGAATCGAGTCGGTGTTCGGCCCCTTCCTCCGGACCACGGACGTCTTTCAAAATGACAAGCACTGGGAGGACTTGCACACGCGAGTGATCGAACACGTGGGTTTCTCTCCGCTCTCATGCCCTCAGACCATCCTTAAGCGCTTGGCAGAATATCCGTGTGATCGCGAAATATTACACGCGCATCACCCTCACGCGCCTGACGACGCTTCTTGACCTCACCCCAAACCAGACAGAAGAGACGCTCGCCCGCCTGGTCGTTGCTGGCACCGTCTGGGCACGCGTGGACCGCCCTGCCGGCATCGTCAACTTCCGTAACAAACGCAGTGCAGAAGATGTGATGAATGACTGGAGTTCAGACATGCAAAAGTTGCTGGGTCTCGTTGAGAAGACCTGGATGGGCATGAACGCTGCGCAGGCGGCGCAGTCGCGGGTGAAAGCGTGAATTGTATCAATAGTCGCATTAGATGTATCGCTTCGAGCTCGTTTTGCTGGTGCGTGTACGGCAAGTGGTTTAATATTGCGGGGAATGTAATGGCGGGTCGGGGAGTGGCTGGGGAAAGGTTGCCGGATTGGTGCGATGGTGCGAGAAAACTCCCAGGGTACCCCGCACTCGCGACATTGGCCCTTGCACATCGACCATCCATCGCGCAGCTCTCCCGCCAGCGCATCCTCCCCTCGACGCCCATCTGCTCCTCGCTGCGTCTCCTCCTTCTGTCTGCGCGCCCCAGTGCATTGTGTGTCGCGCGATGGTGGGCCCTTTCTCGTTCCCTGTGGCGCACGCTGACAGTGAGGGGCGTTGTCTCTGGCCAGTCGTCGCATCCGCCCGACAAGATGTCCGAGCAAGACAAGCACCAAGAGCACGTTCTCGGGCTGCGTCTCGCCCTCGGTAGCATCCTCTCGCCCGTGCGTCCCCTTTCCTTCCATGCTCTCCGTACGCCACCTCCCAACTTCGCACCGCCACCGCCCCCATCCTTCCTTCGTCGTCGTCGGGACGATACCCACTGATCGCGCGCCAGAAACGCCCGCCACTGCATCACTCCGCGTCGGGCTCCTCCTCGCCCCTACACTCCTCACACCACCACTCGTTGACGCACACACCCGCGCCTGAAACGCCGCCGCTTCCTCCCGCCCCGCACCCCACGCCCGCGCACGCCCTACATCCCGTGCACACGCCCTCGCGCCTCGTGCGTTGTGTCTCTCCGCCTCCCCGTTCCCTTCTGATAGTCACCCGGGCTGTATGTAGCATTCGTCGTCGTCCGAGTCCGCGCACGCGACACGCCCGCCGACGCCGTCCCCGCCTAGTACGCCTGGCGTCGCGACGCCGCCGCTGCACCCGCACGATGCCCACGCGCTCCCGCATCCGCATCCACAGATCCCCCCGCACGCGCAGCTACCGCCGGCGGTTGTCGCGGAGCTGAACAGCGGCACGGAGGCGGAGGTGCGCGCGAAGCGTGCACGCTTCATCGCAACACTGCAGAGCAAGAGCGCGTGGGACGCGATGGTTCACGGCTCGTGGATGTGACCGCCCGTCGACGTTGGCTGAGCGGTTGGTGTAAGTTGGTGTGTCTTTACGGAAGCGTTAGCGACGGATGCTCGCCTGCGATTCTCTACGGTTTCCTTTATATTTTATTTTTCGATTTGCTTCTGGCCGCACCCCTCCGCTTTCCTGGTCCGCTTGATTCCCTTGACGTTGATCTATCGGTGAAGCATTGTTGTGATGATATACGTACTACTAGGTGGTGCTGAAGATTTGTATTCAAGTGTCTTTGCTGAAATCCAGGCTCCCCTTCGAGCAGGCCAGGGGCGTCGGCCGGCACCTGTATATTATTGCAGTCATTGCTGCTGCCCGTGCTCGACATTGCTCTGGCCGGAGCGCCGCAACTTCGTATTGAATTTGCCATGCTAAGTACCTCCGAGTCCAATCTGTCAAGTTGTCTGAATATATAATACTCTGGAATATTTGCTCTATGTTGGTCGGGCTCGGTGTAGGCTAGCGCTGCTGACTCGCGGAACGTGCAAGCCTGCATCAGCCAATTACTCTCAGTCGATAGCCTCCCTCAGGCTGAGGCAGAGTAATTAAGTTTCGCAGGCTCAGGATCTAACTCGGCAGCCAATCGGCTCGCGTCTTTCTTTCGAACACTTCCGCAGCTGCAGGTTTCCTCCCACTCTCAGGATGCTACCATCGAAACTTCGACCACGCCTTGAATGGTGGACCTGGAGGTTACCTGCCTGCTTCACATGGGACTCGGACACCCACGCGTCACCGCGACCGCCAGAACTCTGGATGTCTATCTCACACGGAACCGAAAGCGAGATGCTCACGCCCTCAATGCTCATCGCCGCACTGGATAGGCTGTACCGTACCGCTCCAGGTACACTCGCAGGCTCGGTCTCCCTATGGAAGAATTCACCCTCCCTTCCTCCGAGGTTTCCTCTCTCTGACATTCTGTGTGCACTGTGCCCATGATTCTCTTGAGCACAATGGTCCTAACGTCACTCCGGGGGCTCTCATATATTGGCGGCCCCTCCCACTGTCTACGTGTCCGCTCCTGCCAGCACACCACCCCCTCCGCTGCCACCCGTACGCCATGCCGTCCGCACAGAAGCCCAACCCACAGCACAAGATGGTCCTGACGACCAACAGCCTGCGCAACACGACCATCTCCGTCGATGACGATGCGATCTACTACGAGATCGTCACGCGCTTCTGGCACCCGAATCTCACCAAGATTTTCAAGCTTGAGAAGGAGCTCCGCGAGATGGTTCTTGTCGCGGAGATCGAGCGCCCGCCTAAAGGAATGGCAAAAGTGCGTTTCGGCGGGGAGCACGGGGAGTGGATCAATGAAGATGAGTTTTTGAGGTGGGATTCGCGCACGCGGTGGGCTCGCGCTGTCTCCAACATAGGACTGTGCAAAAATCTGACCTTTGATGGAATCGCAGTGGTGGGACATTCACTGGCGGAGAAGGCGTCGAATATCGCTGGAAAAGTCATAGACGCCGCCTACAGGTCAGAGCTCGTATCCTTCGCACAACAATCTGAAATGCTGACCCCGCAACGTCTCGTTATCCAGCTCGTGCGTGCAGATGACGGGGAGAAAGTCCCCCTCGTGAAGTACCATACCTTTCGCCGGCATTTCTTTGTGTTCCGAATGGCAAAGCATGCCTGGCTAGAAGTGAAGCCTGAGGCGACAAATGCCATGGAAAGGCTCATTGGTGCGCAACGTTCTATCCTTGCTGAGCCGGAAGCCACCCAATCAACCTCTCCTCAGCGAGCTACCTGTTGGTCGAGAGAAAGCGCAGGGATAGCAGCGGATTGGTTCCGTCGTTCTCGTGAATTTCCAAAGCTTATCGAAAATCCATCAATGATAATCCGTTTTATTGAGCAAGATTTCTGCGATGATTACCGATTACCTCGCAAACTCGAAACAAGGCCCTTCGGCACCTTTGTACCTGTGTCTTCAAGCTCCACGGCCTCCTGGCATCGCCAGAGGCTTGTTGGGTCCCAGTCTCATAACATATTCAATACTGACATTCTCCTGCCTCTGACGCTCTGGGCTTTGCTTCCAAACACTAGCGCTGGCTGGTAACCTCTCACGGACGTGTGTCCAGCCTCTGCGACATGTGTCTCATTCATTCCTCAACCTCCCTCGACAATTTGTCCTGGTGTAGCCGTATTCCTCGCATCGGCGGTCTTTACTTCTGGACATTGTGTCTTGTTCTATGACGACTTTATGCGAGGATGCCGTTCCCGCCGCGCGCGCAACGACACAGGAGCCTTGCGGTGCCACACATATTGCGTTCAATGGAGCTGCAGCAAGTGGATGCAGCGAGCCGGCCGCCTGGTTCCGAACGAGACGAACATACTGGGAATAATTACTACTCCGCGCGGATGCATACTGAGCCAAGCTGTGGCAACACAGGAGTGGGTGTATGCACTGAGCAGCACTTGGTCCCTCGAGCGTGGATGCGAGCGTGGATGCCAACTGATTGCCCGTAACTTTCCATGCTCTCAACAGCTGGGCTGCAGTGGGCAGAACTCCAGTCGTACGCCGAGGATCGGAATGGCGGCGATGTATTGCTCTCCGATGACGTCACCGCGCGCGGAGGCACTCCACGCCGCCAACGACCCGCACAGTCGCATCTATCCAAACACGCACACACTCGCCATGCTTCCGCGGTGGAGCTCGCCATCCGCCTATCCCGGCGCGTCGGCCGCGACGACTCGCCGCGTTGGTGTTGGTCGCCCCATCCGCACGTCGGCTCCTCGACAAAGTGCGACAAAGTGCGACAAAGTGCGCGAAGGGCCCCTCTGCTATGGTCCCCTATGCGCTGCCCATACAGCATATAAACCCTCCGCACTCTCGCCATAATTTTCATCGCCCTCACCCCCACTCACCCCCGTCAACTCAGTCCTCACCATGCGATCCACCTACTTCGTGTCGCTCGCCGCGCTCTGCACGCTCGTCGGCGCCGTCCAGCCTGCGCCCGCCGTGGCCCGCGCTTTCGAGGCCCGCGATGCCCCAGGCCGCTACCACCACCCTGCACCCGCCCGCCCTGCGCCGTCCAAGCGCGCACCGGAGCCCGTGTGGTATGGCGTCCCCCACCATGCGTCGCCGGTACCACCTGCGCCATCGAAGCGGTGGGAGTATCCGCACCCGGGCCCTTCGGGGCGCTCGAAGCCGTCGCCGGTGCATGTGCAGCGTGAGCACGGGTTGAAGTACCATCACCCGTCGCCCAAGCCGTCGAAGCGCTCCGAGTACTCTCACCCTGGCCCGCATGGACGACCTTCGCCGAAGCCGTCGATTGTGCACCGCGACTATCACCACCCGTCGCCAAAGCCGTCGAAGCGCTGGGAGCACCCGCATCCCGGCCCGTCTGGCCATCCGAAGCCGTCGGCGGTGTATGCACGGGGTGAGGCGGGTGAATATGGGCTTGACCATCCCCACCCTTCACCCCATCCGAAACCTCCTCACCCGAAGCCGTCAAAGCGCTGGGAGTATCCGCATCCTGGTCCGTCTCCTCGTCCTTCTCCGTCGCCGCACCCGACCCCCCGTCCTTCGCCTACTCTCTTCAATCGCGATACAGAGGACGTGGAGAAGCGTGAGCCTAGCCTTGCGCTTTCTGAGCAGCTGAGCTTCGACCGTGTGTCCGATGTGCTCTGCCCATACCAGCTGTGGGCGTGCCCCATTCCTGGGCATACGCTCTCGGCGGGCAGCAGCAAGTACGAGTTTGACGTTGGCGAGCTTGTGCGTACGGGCTTTGAGTGTGTTGATCTGCGCGGTGACCTTGAGAGTTGTGGAGGATGCGGCAGTCTGGACCAAGCGTTAGTTTTTTCCTGATTGGCGAGTGAAATACGAACTGACGGACTATTTGCAGGCACGATTGTACGTCTATCCCCCATGCGCGTGGCGTAGCTTGTGTGCATGCGCAGTGCGCAGTGGAGTCTTGCGCACCTGGTTATAAGGTGAATGTCGCTGGCAACTCTTGTGTCCGGGGATAGATGTAGAAGTGCAAATATGGACAATTTTCTCCCAACATGTCACTATTGTTTTCCCCACATTAGAACTTAACAAAATGATATTGTTTCTCGTACATTTCACATTGCAACAGCATCCTCATAAATAATACCGTATGCAAACCACCGATTGACTGATGGCCAATCTATGTTTGTCCTTTCTGAATATGACGGTAGTAACGTCATTGTTTCATAAATTCCCACAAGCGGAATTCTGGACAAGCAATTGAGACTGACGACTATATTTCCGCAGTACTTACGATACATTGACGAACAATATGCTTGCGCCACGCGTCCAAGGCGTGGCGACGAGATGTACGTACCGACGCAGGAGACGTTCCCGGGCCGCGGACGACGATCGATATGCCGAATATACGCGCGTCGGTGTGCACCGATGACCGGATCGTGTGACGTGGCTCTCTCAGCATATCAGTTGCGCAGGGCGTTGATGTCAGTGCGCGGACGGTTGCAGCTGCGGCGGGAGGGGGCGCTCCCGGCGGGACGCGAGTGGACGGACACGCCAGCGGGAGACCCGAGTGCATACTGTGCGGCCTTCGCAGAGTCAGCGCGTTGGTGTCAGTGCGATCGTCTGACGTCGTTGGTAAGCAAGACCGACGACGAAGGCCCGCCGGGTCTAGCGCGGGTGGCGAGCGGGCGGGACGGTGAGTCATAGGCGCTGATGCGGTAAAGGGCGGACGCGGTGGCCTGATTCTTGGCGCGTCCAGTCCTCCGCTCAGTATATCATTCGTCTCGCCGGCCATCGACGCGATGGCCTCTCCGTCCCCTTCCTCCCCCTCCGACCCTCGCCCGCCCCGCCCACTCCAGCCGCTCCTTTCCCCCCCTCCTCCCCCGTTCATGTCCCGCCCCTGCTGAAAGCCATCCCTCACCCGCGCGTTCACAAAGCTGGCGTTCCCAATCCCCCCTTGCTCTCTTCTTACCTTCTCCTGCCTCGCCGTCCTCTGCATATACTGCCCCGCCCCACATCTTCTCGGCAAAATTCAGCCCCGCCCAGCAGAGTTGGTCTCCTTGCAGCGGAAGGACGATCCACACGACAACCGCTCGCCCACCAGTCCGCCAGCCACCCCACACTGGCGCCTCGACCTCCGCCTCCGTCTCCGCCTGGCGCTCTTGGCTGCCTCCGAGCCAGCAGACCACCCTGACGCCATGAGCGCGTGCGATGAATCCACTCGCGCACCCGATCCCACCTTCATGATGGCTCTCACCGCTCTCATCATGGGTGCCCTCGGTTTTTTTGCGGTACGCGCCGGTCTATCTCTTGATGCATTCTTCCTTGCTTCTCGGAACTGATGTCTTGCTATGCACAGAGCATTGTGGCAGTCGTTCTACCGTTCTTAGTGCCCGGCCTGCGTAACATGGATGCAGTATCTCACCCCGCGCGGCACCCGCGCCCACAACACCTCGACACCAATGTGCCCCCCGCCGACGGCGCTCACGCGCTTCACCTCTCCTTCGACAATCCCGGACCTTCACACCCGCACGTTCCCGTCCCCGTGCCGCCCCCGCTGAGCGAAACGTCCGGCCCGTCGCCTCTGTCCTCCGCCGAGACGCTCGCCGACGCCTCCGAGCCCCCGCTCGGCCCCAGCCCCAAGCACCCGCTCGCCCCCAAGCATCCGCTCAAGCCGACGCTCTCGGTGCGGCTCGCCCATGCCATTCGCAGGCGTGGGACCGCGGCCGCGGGCTCCCCCGCTCCCACACTCGCCGCTACGCCGGCGTCCCCCTACGGCGCGTCCTCGCGCCGCCCCCTCTTCGGGCGCCGCGCGACGACGCTTAGCGCACCCGACGTGAACGAACCTTCTGGGAGCGAGCTCGGCGAGATTAGCGCGGGCGTATCTTCTGGCGCCGAAAGTGCACGGGAGCGCGGCCGCTTTGGGTTTCGGGCACTCAAGAGATCGCGGACGGTTGGAGGGGGACAAGGTACGTGCTTTCACATCAACTTCTGCACGCCCATCGCATCCTCATCGCGTTTAACTTGTCCAATATCAGACTCGCCCGAGTCCTCCTCGGTGCCACTCCCACTCAAACCCTCCGCGCTCAGCGTCACCGTCGAGTCCCCCTTGCCAGTTTTGGCAGCGAACCGCATGGTCGAGTCACCCTCGCCCTCACCGACGCACTCGGAAGCGGTCGCGCCACCACCTGCCGTCCCCGCGTCCGCCCCCGTCGCGTTCCCTGGGCGCCCGTTCCACCGCCGGGGATCGTCCACCGCGTCGTCGCAATCACAGACGAGCCTAGATCGTACGCAGCGTCGCTTCACGTCGCTGCTTATGCGGCCGCCGGCGGCCCCCGTTGCCACACCGCTGCCCGAGTCCCCCGCAGTGCCCGCGACGCCGCCGGACTCGGCGAAGTCCAAATGTGGCAAGCTGAAGGGGCGCGTGCAGCTACACGGCAAGCACAAGGAGCCTGCGCGTCCCGCGCGCACGCAGCCGTACGGCCCGCCGTACAACGTGCTCCCACCGGATGCGGGGCATTGGGGCGTGCCGGTCGACGAGGAGGATGAGGACGCCGAGGCGCACGCGGAGAAGGAGAAGGAGGCGGAGCGCGACCACAGGCGGCGCAAGCGCCTCAGTGCACCGGGTGGGCAGATGTCGATGGCGATGACGAGCAGACATGTGCGGAGGGACAGCAGCGTGCCACGGTAGCCATCGTGGTTGTTAGGTAAGCATTTCTGCGCTTCGTGTTACAGAGCATGCATTGAGGATTTTCGGCAGGCCCTCGTCGTTGTCGCATCGCAGCGCGTCTGTATCATCATATCTCACATACACTCACCCCTACGTCACTGTACACTTGTCTTCCTACTGCATCTACCCACAATCCTATTTCCCCGCGCATACTCCGCATCGCATATCCCAGTTCATTCCGTTACCTTGTGCGTCTTTCCTCTGTTGTCCAATCGTGTTGCCGGTAATTATTTATGCTGCGTGTAGTGCACATCTCCATACATACATTGCCAGTCGTGCTGGTAGATAGCCATATATCGCTCGGTCAGTTGGTTTCGATGTTTTGTCTGACTGTCGGGTTTAGTAGTTAGTTAGTTGTGCTGGATAGCCAAGCGGGCCACCGTTCGCGTTGGCAATAATCAAAGAAGTTCAAATAATCAATGACTCTTTTGGCAAGTCGTCATAGATAGCGTATTCGGCAGAGGATGGACGTCGATGGACTGTTGCTGTCTGCAGGTGCCCGCATGGGCCCGCCTGGGCCCGCAGACCCTAACTACCCAAGCCCCTCCGCCATCCCATCGCTCGTCAACAACGCGAGCATCGCACTGACGACGGCATTTTCCTTGCCGACATCGAGCGCGTGCCCGGCCTCTACGGAGCGCAGTAGCTCCGAGTCCAACAACCGTCTACGCGCATATCGACGGGCATCGTTAGCGAGATGAGCGTTTAAAAGACATTGAAAAGAGGGACGCGCACCGGAGCTGTTGAACGAGGATGCCGATGCGCGGCCACGCCTTGAGCCGAAGGAACCCCTCGCGTCCGCCGATCGTGAGCCCGCCGGCGATGTGGTTTACGTGGATGTTCCCGCCAAAGAGGAGCAGCGCGTATAGCGGGACCTGTGCGAGGGTAGGCAATGCGGCAGATAAGCAGCGTCTCCCACTAAAGAACGCTAAGACAAAGGCGGACAGGAAACAGGGAGCCGGCGGGCGATAGGTTGCGACACGCATGCAGGGCATGGCCGAAAGAAATATTGAAACAAGATGGAGAGTGTGCCACATACCTCTGTTACGTCGCGAAGGAACACGCGTCCCGTCTCGACGCGCGCGAACGACACGACAACGCCGCTGCGCCACGCGCGCTCCGCAAAGAGTGCGCTCGCGGGGTGGATCCACACGCGCGCGCCGCGCATGTCCGCTGCACGCCACTCCTTCGCGGTCGCCTCGCGCTGCACCGTCCCGCCGGCAAGCTGCTCAAACTTGAGCGCGCCGCGCGGCAACGCGATACGAGCGACGCGCGGATACAGCGCGGCGAGCAGCAGTGCCTTGAGGAGCGGCGTCGAGCCGGAGTGTGTGTTCAGGGCTGGCGCGCTGGGCGGCGCGGGCGGAAGAAGAGCGGCGCCGGTGAGCGCGGCGTGCAGATCGCCGCGCAGCGTCGTGATGTCGCGGATGGTGGAGGCAGAGATGAAATTCTGCGTCGGGTAAGGTTTTGGTAGGGGGAGGGAAGGGAGGATTGCCTACCTCCTCGCAGTAGTTCCGAATGAAGCCAGGGCCCTTGCCGTCGGCGTGCAGACGCGCGCACTCATCGTATGCGTGCGCGTCGGTGAGGATGTCACTCTTGTCGACGAGGAAGTTGGAGCGGGCCCTGTGAGGCAAAATCAGCGTTGTATCTACCCTTTACATTCAAGGCGCACGTACTTGTTGGCTTCGTCCCGTTTGTCTATGGGATTCAAGAAGACGGGCTTTGAGGACAGACACGCGGCTATGGTCAGTATCGGATCCAAACACCGGAAGATAGTGGCTAAAATTAGCATCTGGAGGGCTCGTGAGTTCCGAGGAACAAGATGCGGTCAGCGTGCCCACCTTTCCGAGCCTGAGGTCGACGGGCAAGAGCGCCTGTCAAGAACGTTTGGATACTTCGGTGCAGGGAGGGCAATGGTGATACACACCATATGACGACCCAATGCTGTAAGATTTCCCTCTGCATCGATCGCCCCAAGCTCCTCTAGAATCTCTAGCGCCTTGTCCACGGCTGCAACTGCCGGTGGGTCAATAGCACGGCTCAAGAATTTCTGCGCAAACTCCATCAGCCTCCCTCAGGGGCTGACTATGAGACAGCACCGACTTTGACATCTTCGTGCTCTTTGGCGGACTTCACCGTCAGGCAGATACTCTCCAATGGTACGCGCAGAATCTCGGGCTTCGGGAACGCAGGCCACTTGCGTTCTTGCGCGCGTGTATAGAGTTTGTAGCAGATGCCTGGCTGTGTGCGGCCCGCGCGTCCACGCCGCTGGCGAGCAGCCGCGCGGGTGACCCATTGTTCGACGAGCTTTGTGAGTCCGCTGTCGGTGTCGTACTGGGTCTCCTTGACCTTTCCCGCGTCGACAACGTACACGATGTCGTCGATTGTGATAGAGGTCTGAGATGACACACGTCAGGAAGGAGGGTGGGCGGCGATGATATATGCACAGACTCACTTCAGCTACGTTGGTGGCGACGACAATCTTCCACTTTGGTGTCGAGGCAAAGACGGCGCGCTGTTCGTCACTCGATAGATTGGCGTGTAGAGGAAATATGGCGGCCTGACCGGCTTTGGGAGAGGACCGCAGGAGATCAATACACTGCCTGATTTCCTGCACACCGGGTAAGAAGACGAGAATGCCTCCCTTCTTGTCTGCGGTGGAGATGATGTGGTTCACAACGGCTGCTACGAGCTGCACGCAAGCGATTGTCAGAAAAGAAATAGCTCTGTTCAGGCACTGTAACTCACGGAGAAGTCGACTCGGTCTGAGCGGATGACAGCTTGCACCGCTGAGGTCGTCCGGTGGTCCAGCCCGGCGTAGTCGTCGTCGTCATCATCTCTTCGCTTACCTATCTTTCCCACTGCAGGGCGATAGTCGAGGTGTGGCATCACTTCTTCAAGGTATCTTGCATCCTCAGATGAGTGGCGAGTAACGGTATATGCAAGCAAAGACAAACTTGTCGGTCACAGGGTGCGTAAACCCGGGTATGGTGAGCAAGGGGGCGCCGTTGAAGTACTGGACGAACGTCTCATGGTTGATAGTGGCAGACATGAGGACAACCTTCAGCATAGGATTGACTAGCAGGAGCTCCTTCAGTTCCAGCAACAGGAAGTCGCCGTCTACGGAACGCTCGTGGACCTAAGTCCAAGTAATCGATACAGCTTTCCTGACTTCTAGAGTGTAGCGTTACACACCTCATCAACAACGACGTGTGAAATGTCGGCAAATTGATCCCCGGTGCTGAGGCGGCGAAGCAAGACGCCAGTCGTACAAAACAGAAGTTTTGTCTTGTCTGTCTGCTTGCTCTCACCGCGAATGGAGTATCCGACTGAGCCGTCGTTCATACGCTCAGCGTGGACGCGAGCGGAAACAGAGATGGCGGAGATTCGCCTGGGCTGGGTGATGAGAATGTTTGCCGTCGACCCTTGCCCGCGAGTGATGAGAGAATCCAATATAAACTGCGGGACTGAGATGCTCAAGGTCACTCAAGGTGATCTTTTCGGCAACGATGCATAACTTACGCTGAGTGGTCTTCCCGGAGCCTATTGGTATGTATTCAGTATGGCGTGGTGATTGCGGTTCAGGATTACGACTGACCAGTTTCTCCTACGACGATTACGACACGAGACCTGTCCAGCATGGACAGGAACTCGCCATGTGATTTGAACGCGGGCAACCTCTGCCGTACGGACTGCATATCCTCCCATTTAGAGTTCTTCTGCAAAGCCTCGAAATCTACTTTGATTTGTGCATTCGATCGCGGATCACGGCGTCGCGGACCAAACCTCTTCTTCCTCCCCATCTTGATGTCCATAGTCTCAGAGACAGTGTGAGGGTCATCAACGGCAGGTTTGGCCGGCATGAGGTGCTTCAGTGCAGCAAACATATCCGGAGGACCTTCGTCCTCAACGATGCTCCATTGCTCCTCGAGCACAGTCATAGCGCCTAGGCAGATTCCATGGCTAGACTCGGCGATTTTTCCCTGCTCGAAGGCCTCGAGAAGTCGGGCTAAGAGGTGCAGGCGAACGTAGGCAGGGACCGAGGGCGAAGTGACATACATCGGGGGCGGGCGCGTCGAGCTGTTATAAATATAGTCCGGAGGGATGACAAAATTGAGCTGAATCGGGGCGGAGAACAGAGGCATCTGCAGCGTGCGTTCGTCCAAGTATGAAGCGCCCATAGACGCGATGTCTTCCTCGCCGATCTTCTCATCCGGCTCATCGTCCAGCAAGGGTTGTTTGGAAACCGACTGCCAATCCGCGCCGATTAGACGCCTGTTGAGGGCAGCGACGAGTAGCGACCAGTCTTCCAGGAGTTCTGTCTTCGCGGTGCATTCCCTGACGACATGTGCGGGGAAGCCGGCCAGCTTGATCGCGCGCTCCTCGATCCAGCGCTTCTCGAGGCTATCCTCTCCGCTGTGGATGCTCGTGACGAACGGGTTGGACGTGTTACTGGCCGGAAGGAAGCGCTGCGGAAGGTCGACTTCGGGGATGTGTAAAATGAGGTATTCGATGCAGGCATCGAGAGGGCTCGCGGAGCGTAGGAGGTTGGATGTGAGAGCAGAAGGTCGGGAGAGGAACATGATGGCGCTGCGGACCTGCGGGGGCTTGAATCCGAGATTCTCCAGCTGCTGCCGGATGGCAGGAATGCTGTCCTCAGATATAGTCAAAGCAGCGTCCCCCTCCGTCTCCGGATACGCAGCCATGGTCTGGCGAAGTCAGCCTCGAACAAACGTATAACGAAAGAGATGCAGTACCTTCTTGATCACACTTTCAACTAGGTCGCGCAGATCGGTCGCCATCTTCACCTCTGGCGCGCTCGAGAACTCGTTCGACGCGGGAGACGACTGTCCCGAACTCTTCGCTTCGAGAACCTCCGCTTTCTTCTTCACCACTTTGTCCTGTCGATCATCCACGCTTTTGCGCGCCGCAAACGGATCAGCCTCGTACATCCACGCCTGGTGCGTCGGTGCAGCTTTATGCTCCGCAGCGAGCTCATTCCAGTATTCACGTGGACCCTGGGGAAGAACGCGATTAAGCTGAATGCCATTACAAAACTGTGGGTGGGGTGGCACGGTTGCTACATTGTCAAATCTACTGCGTTGGCGACGAGTTGAAGCAGACGAACACGATAGAGAGCGTACGTGGCACCCCAATGGCGTGCCTCGATGGCCGTGGGTGACGAATACGGAGGATGAGGCTCTAAGCGGACGGATTGGCGCTCTTGACCGGTTTGCTTGTTGTGGACAAGTCGGGTCAAAGTCACGACGAAAGAGAAACCGTCACCGTGCCTCCTCTGCAATGTATGAGGTTAGCATAGCGCGCGATGGCTGTTGTCCAAATCGGACGAACTGTGTCGACATTAGGCTTCTCCCATCCATTCTTCTGACACCTTTTCAATTTTCAGACAAAGAGCTTTAGGCAAAGAAACGAGCACGTACCTCTCTTGAAGCAGACTGAGAGGATACTTCGACCCAGGAGGGAAAAGCGGCTTCGGACCAGCGTCGGGCGCTGGACTGGCAGGTGCGAGAGCAGCGCTGGGTTTAGCGGAATTTCCGGCATTGCCTGACTTGACGATTCCTTTGCGAGGGGGCATCTAGCTTTCTATCGGACTGCAGGGGTGAATCAGAGGACAAGGTTGTTGGCAGAGCCTGCGACCCATCAGGTCTATATTTCCAGCGCAGAGAGTAGTTTTGAGTAAAGAAAAGGAGCCGTCGCTGCCAGCATCGACTGACGCCGCCAGGTGCTTAGTCATACAGGTGTAACACTGGCAGTCTCAAGGTTTCTCAAGGTGACTTGGAACGACTTCCTGGCATATTGATGTCAGATACACCGAGCGCCAGACGCTGAGATCTATAATGCCGACAACAATCACTGTAGTACAACACTCAATGCTCGAGCTCGTCAATTGCAGTTAACTAATGCTACACATTATTGCCGTCTTCTTATCGCTTCCGACAACTAGATATATGTCCTCCCACCCACCTCACCTTACCGCCTCCTCCCAGGCCCGCTTCCCAGCACCACCATCTTGTTCCCCTTCTTCCGCCTCCCACCACCACCTCCACCCGCGGCGCGCTGCTCGAGCTCGTGCCAAGCCGCATCCACGTCCCAGTCTTCCTCCACCTCGCGTGCGCGCGGTCGCGTAGCTGTGCGCGTGGGTGCCGCGCCGTGCAAGGTCGACGCAAAACTGCGCGCACCCCAGGCCCCGCTTGGCGGCGGGGCCGGGGGCTCATGCTCCCGCTCCGTGGGCTCCTCGACGCTGTCAACGCCAAAGATACCTGGGCCACCCTCGGCGCCCACAGTGAAACCAAGCCCGAAGTGCGCTTGGTGGGCAGGATACTCGCGAGACAGCTTCTCCCGCTCCCGCTCCTCCGCCCGGGCCCGGGCGCGGTCGTCCTTGCGGCCCTTCTCCTTGCGCTTCGCTCGGCGCGCCTTGAGAGCACCCTCAAAAGCGCGCAGGCCTTCGGCGCCGACGACACCGCTCAGGTCCGCCTCCGTGAACACCACGTCTGCACCTTCGGGGATGTGTGCAAGGTACTTGCAACGCTTGCGCAGGTCGTCATCCACTGAGCCCTCGTCGATCGACTCCACGCGAACAGTGATGGTGTCAGGGAAGGACGCATAGCCCTGGAAGTGTGCGTTGAGAATCTTGATCTCCAGTGGAGGGAGGAAGATCTGCATGCCAGAGGCAGCCTGGTAGTAGTAGTACGTTGAGGTCGAGTGCGGCGGCGGGTTGACGTTCTTGCGCTGCTTCGGAGCTCGGGCCGGTGCAGGCGGAGTCGCTGTAGATTGTCGCGCTGAAAGGTATGCGTCGGGGTTGTTGACGGGGTCAGAGTCGCTTGTCGACGCCTGCCCCAGCCTGCGCCGTTCGTGATGCGAGACACGGGCGCGGATCTCGTATTCGAGCAATAGGGCTCTGTCAACAGCGTCGCGAAGCAGCTCCGTGTCCAGAGCCTCCGCCTTCGCGATCTGTGCCTTCAGCTTCGCCTCCGCCGCGTCCACAAAGGATAGACCGAGAGTATCGCCCATGGAAGTCAGAGTACGCCTCTCTTCCGCCAGCTCGTTGAGATCCTGGCTCAGATTCTCCACGAGATACTGTGGTGTGGCCAGCATGAACTTGGAGAACATGTAGACGTCAGGCAAGAAGTGGAAGGGCGCCTGGTGGGGAGGCAGAAGATCGGAGGGCCACGTGGGTGAGCGGGGCAGGGCCAGTGTTGTGATCTGGGGTCGCTGCATCAAACGCATGCGAAGCATAGACCCTGGACGAGGCGCAGATGCTGCACATGCGTCTGCAGACACCGCCGAGGACGATGCGCGAGGGATCTCTGGCTCATTCTCCGGCAGTGCTGGCGGATCGAACCAGTGGACACTCTTCAGTTGCTTCTCGTTGACCGAGTCGAAGCAGATCGGGCATCGAACCCACTTGAGACTGTCCGACGTGTTGAGGTAGTGCAGGATACAAGGGAAGCAGAATACCTGCAGATATCGCACGTGAGAACGTAATATGCAAAAACAACGTCCCAACGATACGGACATGTCCACACTTTGTCATGCGGGGGGCGGTAGGGGGAGATAGACATATAGGACAGGTTGTGTGCCCCTCCTCCTGCGCTAAACTGTCCCCACCGCCCGCAGCAGAGGCCAGAGCAGAGTTGCGGGGAATGATGACTTGCAGGATATCATGCCATTGGAAGAAACTGCGACCACAGTCAGTCCAGAGCTGAGATAAGGCAGAACTGCATCGCGCACATGTCGGGGTCGGCAAAGTGTACAGTATAGTCTCCCAGCGGGTTCATCACAAATCTATATTGTGCGTTGACAAACCCTGAGACGGGGCAGCGGGCGATCGAATGAGATGGGGAGGTGGGAATGTAGCGGGATGCGGGACGCACTCTCCTTGTTCCAGACGCCGTACTGGGGGACGTTGCGGCGACTTCGGCGCGGAAGACTTTGTATCTGAGTCTGCCGCGGCGGAAGCGTGAAGTTGAGCAGGTGGTTGAGCGACTGCGACGACGCCGACTTGGATGTGCGCTTGGGCGTGGGGGTCGCGGGTGTCGACTGGGTTGCGCCGCGGGTCGTCATGGTGCTACCAAGCAAGGAGTTGGTGAGAGAGGGTAGATGTGGGGTGCTTCCCGGATGGGGGAAGACAGACCACCACGAATGTTGGAGGGAGAGGACAAGCCTGCTCGAAGGCGCGTATGCGCGTCATGACGGTTCTCACTGACTCAACCGGCAAGCCCGGGCTGCGGTCCCGACATGGCAACTAGCCGGCTCCCCTCGCAGCTGTCCAACAAAGTGTATAATAAACATAGTACGAGTACATAGCCAGTCCATACAGCGAAGAGTCAGGAAAGTTATACAGTACATCACCGATTGCTCCGTTGCTTGGACAAAAATATTCAAGGCCGAGAGGAAGAAGATGCAGCAGGTACCGTATTCCCTTGCCCAGACGCCGGGTCATACTCTTCCGTGACCTGCGCCTGAGGGAAAATCGACGCGTCCGCCTCCCACGTTCCTGGAATTAGCGCTACAGGAAGCAGCCATGTCGCCGTCAACACGATGCCTTGACCTTCACGGACAAAACAGCATCAACACCAAATCCTTTGGGCATCACGTAGGACACACCTTTGTCAAAGACTTCATCGCGCCCCAGCTCCACGCAACGAATCCGCCAATGTAACCGAGGTACGGCACGAGGCGCTGTGCGATTAGCAGGCCGGGGCGAAATTGTGGCGGGACGACCGTCAGCGGGACGTGTCCCAAGAGCCACTGCAGCGCGGCAGTGAGGATGGCAGCGCGTTTCGCTGCTTCGAGCCGCTTATTATTGAGCACATCGAGGACCGGCGGCGGCAGATACCTATGGTCCCAAATTTACGGTTAGGAATAAGCGAAGAACGAGGAAACAAAACTGCACGTACAGGCGATAGCCCCACCATGTCGCCTGGAAGGAGATTTTGTCCGGGCTCGGGACCCAGCGGATCTTCGTCTTGACAACCTTACTCCCCTCTGTCGCCTTGTCCGCCAGTGCCTTCGTCCCTTCCGTGACCTTGTCCGTCCAGACCTTGCTCCCCTCGACAAGCCTCCCTTTCCACGTCTCAAACCAGCCTGTCTGTTGCTCCTTCTGCTCTCCTTCCCCTTGAACTGCAGGCGCTTCGACAGGGGCAGATGCATTCTCCAAAGCAGACGGTAGCACCGTGGATGAAGATAGCGGGGAGCGTGGCTCGTATGAATGGAGCATGGATAGGCGCTGCGCCGGCCGCTCATACTCAACCGTCTCGCCGTCGTCGTAGACCGACATGATATCCGACCGCGCGAGCTCCACCTCGGAATCCTCGTCTGGCTCCAGCGGGGCATACAGCATCACACTTCCATCGTCGTCGCTGTCCGGATCTTCTGCGAGCGCGCCTGCCTCGCTCGCACCGGCAGCTGGCGGAGGGGGACGTGAGCGCAGGCGATCCAGGATTGCAAAGACGGACTGGCGGCCCTTGTCGATCGAGCCGCCCATAATGCTCGCGTTGCTCAGCAATGCCATGAGGCCAGAGTCCTCGGCAGGCGGGGCTGGCGTGAGCGGTACGGCGCTGTCGGATGCACCGGAGGACGTGGTCGCATCCGTGGTGGAGGGTGTGGGGAGGGGCGCGCGAGAGGAGATGAGCGCCTGGATGCGCTTCGCCAGGGAGAGCGGCTCGGGCGCGGTAGTACTGGGTTCACCGAACGGAGTACCCGGCATCGACACGTACGGGCGCTCGAGTGTGGGGGTCTCACTACCGTCGGCATGCGCATGAAATGCACTCCCCTCGGCGTGAACGCGGTCGACGCCTGTTTCTGCGGAGGCAGCACGGTTGAGGTTGTTGCTGAGCTCGGGTGGGCCACCCGGGTTGGCGCTCGCAGATCGCTGGTAGAGTGGCTTCGAGGCTGCTGGCTCCGGAGGAGGCATCGAGGGAACAGGGTCCTGTGGTGTGGGCACAGACTCTGCAGATGGCCCCTCAGGAGGACGTGGGGAAGAACCGGCAGAGTCAATACTGGAGTCTAGGAGCCACGACGATGGCGGGAAGGTCGGGGGCTCGTCTTTGCCCTTGCCCTTCCTTCCAAAGCGCACAAAGTTCTCGAGGGCCTTGATCTTTTGCCGAGGAAGGCTGGCTTTGGAATCGCGCGAGGAGGCAGCTTGGAGCGGGCGTGAGGGCGGGCGAGGACGCGTGTCTGTTCCATCGCTCATGGATCGGCTGAGGCGTGCATGAAGGGATGATCGCGACTTGGGACTTGTTGGAGGAGGGGATGAGACTTGTGAAGATGAACTAGCCTGCATGGTGGTCTGTTGTCGAGGAAGAGATTACCGCGTGAAGTGTGCAGCCTCAGTGTAGCAATGATGTCATGACACTCCTTGCAGCGTGCGGATGATCCTATCCTATCCTGTCCTATGCTATCCATCCTGCCTCAGCCTCCTATGGCAGCTGCGACGCAAGATTTTTCATCGTCTAGCAATGGGGTGTTTGCGTTCGCCACTGCCACCAGGTTCGCGGTGCTGGCGACAACTCGGAGCTTCCTTCTGCAGCTGCGGTTAACCCCTTCTTCAGCCTTCATGGAAACGCTCATCTACAGATTTTTGGGAGGTGTCCGAACCGACACTGGAGACGGACGCCCCGTGCCAGCGCGCAAGAGTTGCTACTAGCGCTATTGTGAGTTCTATTATCCGCTGACGAGATGCTGTGCGATGTTGCTGTCAAGCCCAACTTTCATCTGAGCATGCTGTTTCCATCATGATCTCCTCGCGACCAACGGTGAGCCGGCGCTTATATGCGTTTAAATGCTGATGCCCGACATTGCCAATATATATATGTAGATGGCTCTCAGGCAAGTAGCTGTACCTTTCTGCTCTCCTCTTTCACACTCACCGTTCACTTCGACGTTCATCACAATTGCAGGTCGACGCGCCTCCCTGCGCCTCCCCACTCTCTTTTTCTGCCAATTTTGAATCCAGTGAGCTCCGTTCCCGTCACTGTGATGCGCCGCGCGCTGATTAGAACACCCGAGTTTTCCTATGGTTAAGATGCGATTTCTCTGCCTGGGATGTATACCAAGCAAGCACCAGGTGCTGGAGTTCGACGACGAGAAACCAAAGGCTCCAAAGCCTAAGAAGTACAAGAAGCAGAAGGCGGGGCCGGAGTCGCCCGTCGTATACGGGGAGTCGCCACCGTGGGTGACAGGGCACCAGGTGTTCAAGCTGAACGCGGATGGGAATGGGGGAAGTATGGTCTCAGGAGATAAGGGCTATTGAGACTAGAAGTCGACATGGAGGTGTGTGGACCAATTGCTGATCCTTGGTTCTGCAACTCACGGGACCTAGATATGAACCTGTCCACCATATCCGCAGTACTTGCATATCCTCATCTGTTATGTTTTCTGGGACGACAAGGCATGACCTGCGCCCGACCACACTGGCACCGCAACCATTTGCGCTTGTTTGAGCTATCTTCATTCAAAATCTATGTATTGATACCTGTGTGTTCTGAGGGCACTAGCTCATGCCCGTGCATTCGGACGGGTTTTGTAGCTATCGCTCTTATATGTGCTCACTGCGCTGAATCTTAGCTGTAGGCATTAATTACTTTTCTAAAGAAAAGAGAGGGCCCCTCCGTGCTACGATTATGCCGCTACCACTAGGCCCGTGCCGCACCACTAGAAGCTTTCAATCTGTAACTTCCCGTGCCCTGATCGATCTCGCGCTGAGGACAAGCAATAGCTGCCTGCATTACTTCCTCCTGCCAGCCTGAGTCGTATGATTCTACTGACTATCTGCTTGTGCGCCAGTCGCTTCATATGCCCAGTCTTGATAGGTGCCCGTGCTTGCGCTAAAGGTTGCCGGTGTTGCTGGTGCTGAAGGTGTGTTGCACTGAAGGCCGCTGTACCTCGGCGTGTGCAGTAGGCAGCCAATGAGAATGCATACTCGACTGGCTCTTTGTAATTTGACTGTTCAGCCAATCGGATCGGGCATGGCCGGACCTGTCATCGCCTCGTTTGAAGCAGCGCCTCTGGCCGCGTGCGTGAAGCGTGCGTGAGCTGGTAAGCAGGCTCCCGACCGCGGCGCCTTGTAGTCACGTACCCCCTTTCCTCCGCTGTGTGGTCGGAGATCGATACGGAGCGGGAAGTCGTCAAGTCGACGCGCGGGCAGCGGGGCACTCGGGCCGCGGCAACAATGGGTCCCGTCATGGGAGTGATCGGGGTCCTGCATGCTTGAGTCCACTGGTGTACCCACCGCTCCCATTTACAATCATACAGGACCCATCTTATACTGATTAATGTACATGCTCTGACCACCGTCCACTTCACGACTACCCCGCACACGCTCTATACCCTTCAGCTTAGCAACTAGTCCGGATACCCAGAAAGCCAAGACATGCCGACACCTGCCTATAACGGACACGGGCGCCTCGTCTTCGCGCCGGGCGGCCCACGCGGCGAAGTCGAACCTTCCATCCTCAACCTATGGGCTTCCCCTCCGTCCCACACGTCCTCCTCCGAACCGTGTCCCCCGTCTTCCTCCCCCATCCCGACGATACCCCCTTCATCCATATCGGACTGCACGTCCTTCACGAACCCCACCCCACTAACGACCCCAACCTCACCGACGATCCCGACCTCCCTGACGAACCACACGACCGCCTTCCCTTCATCTTTACCCGGATCCACACCATCAAGTACTGTTAACACGTCCCTAATGACTGCTTCATCCAGTGATCTCCCTGGCACGTCCTCTTCGCCTCTCCCGTCGGCCTCCGGCAACCCCGCGCAATTCGTGTCCGCAAGCCAGTCCGTGTGTCTTGGTCACGGATTAGACGCGTCCGTCGACGGTCTCCTCGCCACCATTGTCATTTCAGGCACTATAGGCCTTCTGCTATGGGTCCGTCCTCACGGTTGCTACTACCCGAGTCTGAACTCATCCTCGCCCAGTTATTATTCGCTATTTTAAGACCTAAATTTCGTCAAATATATGGGCTTAGAGAGTGGTTTCTGCAGGAAGGGTGCGTCTCGGTGGCCATTCTCCATACATGAAAGGCTCACCGATTGCCAGAATGCGGCCGAAACCACTGGGCTCGTCATTTTGGGCGTTTCTTTTTCCCTCGGTGCCTCTGGTGCCCTCTATTTCCCGCGACACTTCCGACGCGGGTCAGTCCGCTGCCGCAGACGCGCGTATCTTCCCCTCAGACGAAGAGCTCACTCAACGAACCCTTTGGTTCTGCTTCCTTATGGTTGCGGGCTGGTCTATCGTTGGGCTTGCTGGCGCTCTGCCTCTCTATCTTGTCGACACGCCCTGTCTGTCCAACTCCGCGAATGCGCCGCGGTACATCGGGGTCTACTCGACTCTGCAGGACATGAGCCTTTTACGCCTGCTTCAGCTTCTCGACAATAAGGACATCGCGACATCTGCATCAGTTGATCTACATGTGCGCGCGCTTGTCAACGGCACTGATGTCACTTGGCGCACGCGCGTGCGCATCATCATTCTCACCGTGCTGCTCATTGTGCTCGGTATCTGGCCCGCGCTCTGGAAGATCATCAAGGAGTTCAATAAACACGTTGCGTACCGGCGCAGGTGGCTAAATGTGCACTTGCGCGGCCAGGAAATGGGCTGGCTCAGCGTACGACACGCGCCTGGTTTTGCGGGCTGGGGCGAGATACGCTTGAAGGACTTTGTCAATAAGACTGGCCTCAGCTCGTCGACGGATGTAAACCACAACGCTAGCGGCTCGACTCCGAGGCGTCGTAATGGGGCCAGCACCGGACACGCTCAGCGGCATCGGGATGGGGACTTCTTGTCCAGTGCGGAGGAGGCAAACTTGCAAATCGACATCCAGAGTCTCTTCTCGATAGGGTAACTTATCCCTTCGTGTCATCCAATAGCCGAATGCTGAACATCAAGCTCAGGGATACCCAACGTCTCGCATTAATGATCGAGGAACGCGATGAGATACTCGAGAATCTTGAGATTGCGGAGACCAAGTATATTTCATCGTTTCGCGTGTCAACACCGGAGCCCTCGATAGCAGACCTGGATCCACCACCTGCTAGCGAAAGCGATGGGCGGCCGAACATTAGCCGCCCTATGCCGCTCGGGGGATCGTCTTCTCAGGTGGAGTTGGCTTCTCACCATTCAGCTTCCTGAAGCTGATGATTTTTCTGCAGGGCACGAGCTCACGCCGCCGCCGCCGAGGACGCAATCCCGCGTATGCGTCGTCCTCACTCTCCCCTACATCATATGTCGCACCTTCGCAGTATTACAAGCTCGGCCACCCAAGGGGTGTCAACGGCGGGCGACTCGCGGACGATGACGATCGGGAGACAAGCTTCACAGACTCGATCCATCAACGCGTGGTCGGCACGCGCTTCCAGGAGATCAACCGAAACTCGACGCATATTGGGCAGCTACCAATGGGCAGCCACGTACGCCTCGAGCACGGCGTACTCGATGCGGCATCTCCCATTCCCCCCATAACTCCGAGTGAGCCCCTGTCGTCCGAGCCGATTCCGGACCCAAGACGATATGGGCCCAACTACGTTGAGCATTCCACGGACTCGGAAGAGTACGCGTCGTTCTCACACGAGCATCATGCTGTGTCACAGATGAACCTGTCTGACCTAGACATTGAGGACGTCTTGAGCGCTGAGTGGGTCAACGTCGCGCACGAGGCGCCTATCGACTTTAGCCACTCTGAGACGCCCCCGCTTGCCCCGCCAACGCCTACCGTGGCGCGCGAGCGCGAGCAGCGCGGCAGCATGTTCGCGTTCGTGCGGCGGCCAAAAATCTTTGGACCAGCGCCGTCGGAGAACCGCGACACGTTTCCGCTGCGTGCGAAGGAGACGCCAGAGCGCGCAAGCGACGTGCAGCCACCGCACCTGCGCGTGCAGCGGAACCCGCCGTTTGTGCGCCCGCTGACGGGTCTCGACCACGATGGCCTAGGGCGCGTGTACGCGGATATTCGCCATTGGCGCACGAAGCTCAAGGTGGTCAACCAAGAAATAAGCTTTGCGCAGGCCGACGCATACAATGACATTGCGGACGGCGCGAATATCCGCGGGTGGCTGCTCGTGGGGAAGGGTCTGCGGCATATCCCCGGCGTGCAGTTGATTGAGGGCCGTGCGAAAGAGGATGTGCGTTGGGATATTCTGCAGACTGGCGGGAGCAAGATGGCGAAAGTTGGGTTCTGGGCGGCGGTGCTGGTTAGTGCAGCTGCACTGGCTGTTGGTCGTGAGTGATTTCTCGAGGGACGGGAAGCCAGTAGACTGATAAACTGATGTGTGCTCAGTGGTTGCAGCGGCAGGGCTAGCCGTCGCCAATGCCCCCGAGTTCGCCCACTATCTGACGTTTCTCAAACCACTGGCGGACCATCCTAAGGCATTTACAACTGGAGTCGCCACCGTGCTGGCACCCGCCGCCGGCGCCACCTTGTTCATCATCATCCTTTTGGGCATCATACACCGTGGGTAACCAATGCCTCCTACATCATTCAGTGTATTAATTATCTCACAGTGATCTCACGCGCGACCGGCTCAATATCTATCTCCGGGGGGCAACTTATTGTGATGAAGACGATGTTTTACATCGTGACGGGCGTGGGTGCGGTGTGGCTGATCGTCGTCGGAGCGATCCTATACGGCTTTGGTGCGCTGAGCATGAACACGCAGCGCACTAGGACGATTGCGGACGGGTCGATTTACATCAGTGTCCTCGTGCTCGCGGTTGTCATCAACCTCGCCGTTGCGGGCCCCGCGTTACTCATGCTGCAACCCCTCCGGCTGCGCCGCGTGCTGCGCGCGGAGCGCGCGGCGGTGACGCCGCGACAGCGCTTCCGAGGTAAGCACCAAGCATGTGCCGCGTGCAGTCGGCGGTGCTGATGTCGAGGCCTTGGCTTTGCAGCGGTGTACCCGCGGACGTACAACCCCGTTTTCGCGATGGGAAGCTGTGTACTCGCCGTCGTGTTTGCGTCCACGTTCACGTTCATATTCCCGCTGCTCGGGCCGGCAGTGTGTGTACTTGTCTTCCTCACGCTCGTCGGTACGTCGCGTGACCGGTTGCAGCCTTCGCATGGAGGCTGACTGACGTGGTCGCGTAGCGCATCGTTATCTGGTGGGCTACGTGTATGGTCGCACACAGTCACAAACCGGCGGGGTGCTGCAGTTGTGGCTGATCAAACGCTTCGGCACCCTGCTGGGTTTTCAGCCCATCCTGCTCGGCCTGATTGTGCTCACGCGGCACCTGTGGCCAGAGGGTGGCGTCCTCGTCGGGTCCGGCGCGGTGGTCATCATCTTCGTCGAGATTTATACACGGTGGAAGATGCGCGAGCCGGGGCGCAGGTCGCTGAGCAGCATCACACTGAACGCACTTGAGACTTTTGAGAAGGCCGCGCGGCCGAAAGGCGAGCGAGCGATGTTCGAGGAGGAGGGCACGAGCCTTGTGAGCTCGGGCAGGCTGACACGGACGCGGGGATCTTATGCTTCGATCCTCGACATGATGTCACTGACGCTCGCCGTCAAGCCGTCGCCTTACCAAGCGCGCGGGCCGGTACCGCTCCGTACGTGCCACCCGTTCATGTCTTTAACGTGTCCTGACATATCGCCCGCTCCTCAAGAGACCGAAACGCTGGACGACCTGACCGCCACGGAGCGCGCGGCGCGCACACACCCCGACGCGCCGCCACGCCTTCCATCACTGCCGTTCGGGGACCACGCGGAGGAGATGTCTGCCATTCTGTACGCGCCGGAGCTGATTGCGCCACCGCCGATCATATGGCTGCCGAACGATGCCGCTGGGGTCGCGCGGGCGGAGGCATACGACCTGCGCCAGTACCACGAGCTGCGCGCCACGCTCGACGTGCGCACGAAAGACGATGTGCTGCCCCGCCGGCCGGGGTCGGCGCAGGCGCAGGCGCGATAATGACTGATGAGTTTCACGCTTGGACCCTTTTGATCTTGGTTAGCGGTGCGTCGGACTTTTGTTGATGACTATATGCAAGGATGGACGCATGACTGGGACGTTGAACAATTTGCTCATGATCTTACGCGTTGTGTATATCCTAATTTACTCTTTCATGACATGACACGCTTGCATTCATGTGTTTGTTATCCGGGGCATGGTGGAGCGGCGTTGCGTCTGGTGCGACCGCAGATGATCAGAGCGAAGCCCCCGCCCATGTCGATGCTGATATTGACTCCATTCTTGCTCCAGCGTCCGTAACAGCTCATCCTGCCGGCCGCGTCTCGGCTGCAAACGAGCATGTGGCAAGGACTCGCCATCCCTTCGCCACCAGTGTATCCAAATATCGGGGGCGCCAGTCAACCCGGATTACGATGCGCAAGCTATGTAAGAGGGCAACGATACGTGTGTCAAGGGCTCCACGGGTATCGACGCCGGTGCGTTTGATTGTCTGTGTGTAGGCTGACCATCTGACCGTGCTCGCTGTGGAGGCGAGGAGAAATAGCTGGACATCGGCTCCCTGAACGGTTTGAAGTGCAAATGGTGTGAGAGTAATATTGGGCGGATCAGAGTATTTAATTATGAATATGGGATGCCGGGGATATTGAACTCCGCGAGGCGTTAGGAAGCGCGGACGGAGCGGAGCGAAGCAACGGCTCCATAGCGGCCGGGCACCAGCACCTCCTCGAGCTCCCCGCCCTCTCCACCACCCCATTTCCCACAACTGCCCCCGCATCCCTATATGTACATCGCCCTCCTCTCCCCCCACCCCACCGTCCGTTTCCTCTCCGTCCCCCTCCCATGCTCGCACACCCCGCCGACGCAACCGCACCCGCACCAACCCAGGCGGACCCAGCGCTCGACTCGCCCAGCGCGTACGCCCGCGCGCTGCACGAATACACACTGCACCTCTGGATCGAGTCGCTCCGGCAGGCAGAGGAGCGCACGCGCCGCAAGGCCGAGCTCAAAATGCAGCAGAAGGACGCGACGGTCACAGCCGCGACGCACTCGTAGTCGCCGGAGACGCCTTTCGTGAAGGTCAGTGCTTGTGATCCTCTCAGGTCATTCCCACCTAAATCTTGTACAGTTGTCTCATCTCGGGCGCGCGCCGTGCGAGTACGCGACGAAGTCTATCGCAGCAGCACCCACCGCCACCTCCTTCGTTTCACCCGACCATCCCAGTTATCTATATTGTAAATTGTTATCATCGCCTCACGACCTTTCACGCCGTCAAGTGCACTACTTACCCTTTGCTTCGGCGACACCTATATTCTCAACCGACCCGACCACTGAATACAAACTCACATATTATATAATTCGCGACGCTGCCCGCTTGCCACACTGCCTGTGACCAAGTTGTAGATGCTTTTCACTTATATATATCCAAGTACACACTTGCCCCGAGCCAGAGCGCGCCGGCCGGCGTCTGGGGTCTTCGGCCTCGTGCGGGAGTCCGGTTCATGATGTGCATGTGCTCGGGAATGGGGCCATCGAGATGCTGAAACGAAGGATTTCCGGAAGTCAGGTCAAGTAGGCTGAGGTGACAAGCCAGAGGCCAGAGGAAGAGTGACATCGACGCCGGTCGCTCGTTCGTCGGGGCACTTCCCGATTAGGCGCATGCTGGCGAACGTGCCCCGGCGCGAGCCACTGCACGCCTGCCCAGTACTACGCCTTCCTCCCATGGCCATCAAACTCACGCGTTGCCCTGCTTCTGCGTGCGCCGGCTACGCCGCTCTGCGGCCGCCTATCGTCCTACTTATACGCCCTCCGACGCGCCATGGTCCGCCTGATCCGCCCGTCCACCCAACGCCCAACAACCCACCCGACGCGCCTGCGCGCGAGTGCTGAAGCGGCTTTGGCCCCAAACATGACGCGCTACGTGCGTCTTCTGGTGATTGCAGGCGCGTGCGTGTATGCGTCGGCGCAGAGCCCGCTCGGCCCGTCGACATTCACCGCGCCCGGCACGTTTCCAACGTCGCTGTACAAGGCATACTACAACAACCCGACTGCGACATCCGCGCAGCCGCAGCCAGTCATATCGGACCCTGTCAGCGTATGTCCGCCTCCTCTATAGCGCAATAGCGCGCGTCCGACAGATCTGCTGTGCTTGTAGCACAAGATATATCCGTTCTCACTGACAAACCCCAAAGTCATCCCCCAAGTACGCATACATACACCTGCCCTTTCATGACGATGCTCACCCACGCGTAGAGCAACACGCAGGACCCACATATCCTCCCGCCCCCCGCATCGGACGCGCTCCTCCTACAGAACGCCATTTCGCAGATCACCGCGCTCGCGGCGAACCCCGTCTTCGCGAACAGCACCTGCGCACACTGCCAGGCGACGCTCGAGGTCGCCAAGTTCCTCGCGCTCGCGGCGCCGACGCAGGGTCCTGCGTTCGCGGTCGCGTTGTGCACGCAGTTCAAGCTCTCCAGCACGTGCGCGGCGACTTACGGCCCGACCGCGCTCGGTGCAGTGCTCACACAGGTGTTCGCGAACGCAGACGTCGGGGGGTATGATGGGCAGGTGCGTGCCGCGCGCGGGGTGGATGCCTATGTGTACGCATATTGATTGCGTGCGATGGTGCGGTGGTGCGGTGTGCAGATGATCTGCCAGAACTTCCTAGGCGGCGCGTGCGCGATGCCTCCGACCTCGCAGTTGAACTTGACCGGCTGGTTCGCGAAGCCGAAGCCTAATCCACTGCCGCCTCCGAAGAAGCCCAGTGGGGAGCGGCTCAAGGTCCTTCACCTCTCGGACTTCCACATCGACCCCCGTGTGTATTGCCATCCACGGTTGCTGGAACATCCATTTACAGGTGTTGGTTACATGCAGGGTATGCTACCGGCGCTGAGGCGAACTGCACATCTGGTCTCTGTTGCCGTGCGAACAACTTCAACACACTCAGCCCAAACACGACGCTGTCGGCCGCGCCACGATTCGGCGCATTCAAGTGGTGCGTGCGCTCCGTGGTATCCAGTGCTGTGTTGTCATATTCATCTGTACTAAATTAGTGATACACCGTTCTCGCTCGCCGCCGCCGCTTTGGAAGCGATCCCCGTGCTCGCAGGTACCGAGAAGACTGGGTTTGACTTGACGGTGTACACGGGTGACCTGGTGGCGCACGATAGCGAACCACAGCTCTCGCGGTACGTGTCATGCCTGTACTGCATCTCGCGTGTGCTGATGTTTGATATAGGGACTACGTTTTGTACACTGAAGTAATATTCTGATTTTATTTTTGTGAGCGTGGCGCATACCAAACAGATCTTTGATAGACCCTCGTGTACGATCTGTTCAGGCGCACCCTAGGCTCTGGCCCCGTCTACGCTGCGCTAGGGAATCACGACAGCTACAACCAGTAGGTTGGGTTTTCCTACCGTCGCCAAGGTGCTTTTCTGATACCCCTATTCCAGAGCACAGGACGCCACGCACTCTCTCGGCGGGCAGCTCGCACAGCAATTCAGCTGGTAAGCTTCTCATTTCCTAGACTGGCGCATTCGTATGCCTGACACGTCGCAGGAATTACGACCACGTCGCCGCGCTGTGGCAGTACGAGGATTGGATCCCGGAGAGCGCAGCGAACCTCGCACGAGCGCACTACGCTGGGTATGCGGTGGAGCGGAAGGACGGCTTGCGCATCATCACCCTCAACACCGATTTGTGTAAGCTTTGGGTTGTCCAACTGAGTCCCTCATACTTAACCGCTCGTTTCAGGGTACCGGTAAGGAACAGTCGAGCACGAGCGGGTGTTCTGCTCACGGGAATGTTCCTGCAGCGCGAACTGGTTCAACTACGTCAACCTCAGCCACCCTGACACATCCGGCATGCTGCGCTTCCTGACGGAGAGCTCCAGGGTGCTGAGGACGCAGGTGACCGCGGTGCGTGTAGAGTCATGAGTTTGCGACAGTTCGCCCGCTAATGGGCAGATGCGTTGTAGCCTGGATTGTGGGGCACGTTTTGAGTGGCTGGGATGGTACGAATGGTCTGGAGAATCCTACCGACCTATGTAAGCGCTGAGCATACTGTGAACGATTTAGTTCGCCGTATATTCTAACATCCTTTCTCCACAGTCTATCAAATGTCGGTTTCCTTCCGTGCTGGTTTTACGGGAATGAACTAACTTGACTGTCAGTGTCGACCGCTTCTCGCCTCACGTCATCGCCAGTAAGCATTTAATCGTCATTTGTATTCATGATCACGTCTCACAGTGTTTGCTAGACATTTTCTTCGGGCATACCCACGAAGACCAGCTCTCGGTAAGTTCTCCTGGTGAAGCATAGCGGCGATTGCCGCTCATGTCGTTCTGTAGATCTTCTACGCGAACAACGGGACAAGCATCGCCGCAGACACCGCGCTCGCGACGGCCTGGGTAAGTTCTCTATGCATCATACAACTTGGACTCGAGCGTGATTTCTCCTGGAAGATGGGGCCCTCCATTACCCCACTCACGAACCTCAACTCTGGCTTCCGCGTGTACGAAGTCGACTCCGCCGTGCGCGCCCTCCTCTCTTGGCCTGACCTTCGGCAGTAAACGCCTGCCCCAGACTTTCGATATCGTCGACGCGCACACGTGAGTCGCCCCCAATGTTACCCCAGTGCCATCCACGGCTGACAATGTGCTTTTTACAGCTGGCGAAGTGACGTCAGCTCTTACCCCGCGCTGGACGCGCAAACGCAGTTTGGGCCGACCTATGTTTACGAGTACAGCACACGTGCGGCGTACGGCGCGGACATCCCCTGGGGCGCGAACGACCCGCTCAACGCCACTTGGTGGCATCACGTCACAGAACGTACGCCCCTCTCCAACCTTTCTCCCACTGACCGAAGTGAACTGAGACATCATGCGCTCACATCAGAGATGGAGGCGAATTCCGCGCTTGTCACGGTGTGTCTTGGTGCTGATGCTGACGCGCGCTGGCAGCTGACTAGATTGATATGAACGTGCGTCGCAGACGTTCCACGGGTTTCAGGGCAAGCAGTCTGTGCGCACGCAGCCGTGCACGGGCGACTGTGTCGAGGCAAAGATCTGCTACATGCGTAGCGGCTCGTCGACTCTCTCAATTCAAAACTGCCCGCGCGGGTTTGGCTCGGTGCAGGGCGGGTAGGAACAGGTGGTCCATCTACTTCATTTTCTTCGAATATAAGGTGGTTATGATCATGGTGCTGGGAGTGGGATGTCCCGTGCGACACGCGGAGAAGGCCTTCGTGCGCGCTAAGTAGTGTGTCTATGCGTGGCGTGCTGGGCAGCCCGGGCTTCATAACCGACAACTCGGCCTCAGTGAGTGCCGTGTCTTGCCGTCTGCGCTTCCGCAAGGCATCTGGCGTAACGCTCAGGCCCAGGTGTGAATGGGGTGAACCGGTGAGGACACGGCTGACGGACCCTTGCGAAGTTGCAACAGGACATAACGCTGCGCGCATCCAGGATCATAGCTGCTATCCTGAAAGCTGGCATTCTGACGGAAGGGCCTTCTTGGCTCCGTTACGGTGGGATGATTTGGCGAGACAACCCCGGAGAGATACCGGATGGGCTGAAACAGAAAATATTGCAGTGGCCGCCGATCCCTCAGTCGATCCCCGGCAATAAATAGAGGAATAATAGGTGATGAATCATGATGGAACGCTGATGGACGTAAGCTTGCCTCCTAGTACGCGCCGTGGTGTGAAGGCGCAGGTCGTCGAGAGTCGAGACACTCGAAATAACGCAACGTTGCTAACGGGTCGGTGGTACCGACGCGGCAGAGAGTCGGACGGCTTTCTCGCCAGAGCCGTGATCTCGGCTACCCGACATCGCCGCACTGCTCCTCCAACTCGCACGAAACAGCCTCCCATCACGGCACATCCAAATGTCTGTCGACCGCACTGGCTATAAAGGATGTCTGACTTTCAGACTTTCAGCCATCCGACCAAGACCGCCCTACCATGACCGACACCAACCTCGCCCTGGCACCTAGGCTCCCGCCCGAGCTGTGGTTCCTTATCTTCCGCCACGCGACGGACGCGCTGTGGTCCACCAGCCACGTATACCGCCCCTTTCACGCCCGCTTCGCATCGGGGGATATCTGCGACGCAGCGCTGCACGTCAAGCACGCAATCGTGCGCGTATGCAAGCAATGGCGCGCTCTCGGCGCCGAGGTGTTCTACGAGGACATCCGCGCGGGCCCGGGGCTGCCTGCTCTCATTCAGACACTGGACCAGCAGCACCCCGAGAACACCCCGCGCCGATGGGTACGCCGCGCTGTGCTGTCCTACACCCACTCGGACACGCCGACCTGGCGCCCGACACCCGTCGTGCAGCTAATGGAGCTCTGCGCGGACATCGATGTGCTCGTGCGCCCCCCGCTCCCGAGCGGCCACCCATACGTTCTCCGCTTCGAATTCCCCACCACCACGCCCACGTTCGCCCGCCTGCGGCGCATCGACTGGTGGCAGCACAACGACGCCGCGCGCACGGACGGCATCAATGCACTCGACGACGTGCTGCGCCACGCGCCGCACGTCGAGCACCTTGTGCTTGGCGGCGACTTCCACCTGACGGCTCTGCGCCAACAGCGCTTAGTGCTGCCGCGCCTGCACACAGTGCACATGCGCCGCGTCAACGCGCTGGGCGTGCGCCAGTTGTGCATGTGGACGCTTCCCGCGCTCGCGCACCTCGTCATCGAGACGCCGCTCCCGCCGCAAGAGGCGTGCGAGGCCGTTTGGGAGAAGTACGGCCCGCAGCTGCAGGTCGTTGAGCTCGGCGCCGCGGGCGACCAGCTCGCAGCGGTGCTCGCGGCGTGCCCGGCGCTGGCCGAGCTTAACTATCATGTACGCGCGACGTGTCTGCCGCGGGGAGTGGGCCACGATACACTGCAGCGGGTGGGGCTCTTCGCCGAGGAAAGGGGGGATATGTGGAGGGATGTGGAGGAGCATCTGAGCGAGTATCCGAAGGATGACTTCCCGGCCCTTACACAGTTTGTGCTCTATGGGCGGGACTGGGCATGTATCCTCGCGAACCCACGATTCCGCGAGAAGGAGGAATCGTTGAAGATGATCGGAAGGTCAATTGTTCTCGAGTACGTGCTGGTATCCCTCTCTGCGCCACTATTACTCACAATGTTCGCAGGGCCTGACATGTGTTGGGTGTCTTGAAGCCGGAGATAGAGTTGCTTGCCATCTTGATACTTGTGCAACCCCGATGATACCACCATACATTTAGACTTGCTGCACTCAGAACTTTAGAATCATCGTTAATTGCAGTCTAGAACAACCGGAGCGCTGCGTATACGGATTCTCCCTACGACTGCGACTTGCCCAGCTCCTGCAGCACGCGCACGAACCCCTCCGGGTCCCAGATCTCTGTCCCGCCATATGTGACGCGCTTGCCCGTCTTCCCTGCCCACTCCTCGAGGTTCCCGTACTCCACGTACCCCGCGCCGCCGACCATGAACACGATGCCGTCCGCAAACGCCATGCGCCTCCCGCGCCCCGCCGCCGCCGCGGCATTGCGCGGCGCGCGGGGGTCAAGGAACACGTACTCGTCCGTCTCCTGGAGCGATTGATTCGACGCGGCGGACGGGTCCATGAGCGCTTCTGCGAGGCGCGTGACGGTGCAAAGCTTGTTCGTGGGCAGGAAGTTTTTCACTCCAGAGATGAGATTCTCGAGGCCGCCGTCTTTTTTCAAACGGTCTGTGATCTGCGCGCAGATTCAGTACAGCGTTGCGCGCGGAAAAGGGAGTACTCACGTTGCCAAGAAATGTGAAGCCTTTTAATAGCTCGCCACCCTGACCGCCGCCGCCAACCACAGGCGTCGCGCTCCCCCCGGCCGCGCTAGGCACCATCATTCGTGAGATCTCCCGCAGCCGCCGCACGTATTCGAACGGAGCAATATCGACGCCGGACTTCTTCAGCTCGGCCTCGAGCTCTCCGATGTCGTCCTTCGAGACCGCATTGTCCTGTGAAGACAGGTAGAACACGAGCACGAGGCGCAGCTGGTCGAGCGGCGTAGGGTGGCCCTCTGACTTTGGCGCACGCAAAGTCTCGAGGATCGTTGCGACTGTCTGCTTGCCGACCGCCTCCTCCGTGCTAAAAAGCTCGTCGAGCCCGCGCGCCTTGATCTGCTCGAGCAGGGCAGTTGCAATGTTCATGTGCGTGTCGAGCGTCGCTTTGCGCGCGGTCAGCTCGGGGAGCTGCGTGATGGCCGTCTTCAGGTGGGTGGCATTCGCAGACAGATCGCTATGAGTTCACCAATGCTGCACGTCAGCAGGGACCAGAGCCGAAGTGAGGGTCCGAGAACGTACAGTTGTGCGATGTCGTTCACGTCACTGACGCCAGTAGACCGCGTAATTTCGGCGGCGTCCTGCTTATACCGGTTCAGCTCTGTGTCGATGTCCTCTGCAACTTGTGGGAACGGATTTGCTGCGTTCTTTGCCCAGAAGAAATCTTTGGAGTCCAAATCATAGGCTTTCTTCTGTGGCTGTGTCACAGTGACACGATTCAGCTTCATCTCGAGGCAATCTGAAACCAGCGCTTGGTATGTCCAGCCGTGCGAGAGGATGGGTACCAGGTCGATATTTCTGTCAAGGATTACGAGCACTGCCGAATGACGTCTGTCAGAATGCATGGCGTCGTACGAGGCTGCTCCTACGCACCTGGCCGCTGCAGGTTTGAGAGCCCGCCTGCCGCATCCTGCGCAAACAGCGAAGAACTATGCGACCGAGACGCGGTGATTATAGAGTCTCGGATCTTTGTCTCAAGCTTCTTGGCAATCATCTCCGCGGCGTTGCCTTTCGGTGCACGAATGATCGGGACTTGCCCTGTCGCACGTGAGACTGTCAGAACGCGACGATTCGTGAGAGGTACCTGAGGCAAGCACACCGATAGTAGCAACCACACTGAATATCCCGCTAGCTATTCGCTCAATTTCGGCCTCAATCTGCTGCTCCGATGATGACGGGGAATTGAGGATGGCGTAGGAAGTTGAGGAATGCGAGGGACCTGGTTGACTGGGAGCATCAAGAGATGGAGGTGGCGGCGGCGGAGGTAAGAGCGAGTAGAGCGAGGCAGATGGTGCAATGAAAGAGAGGTACTGGTCAACAACCTGAGATAAAACTATGTCTGAGCAGAACATCACACATGATGAACAGACACACACCTCCGAGACCAGGTCACCTGTTCCATCCTTTGCTACTGAGGCAGCCAACTCCTCTAGTAACGACCTGGAGAGAGGTTCCGAAAAGTTCAAGTGGAATGACTCATAGAGACATTTCTCCAAGTCCTCTGCTATCCGCCGAATATTAGCGAGCGTGGGCGACACAAAGTATATGGCAGGTACGTCGGACAGCGGCGGTCGTGATGAGTGGAGTTGTCTGCACCGACACAGCGGGTGAGCAATGCAGCTCCCCCAATACGAGGGATACGTACACGTGAAGAGTGACGCCTATATCGCGGAGGTCTTGAACGCGCAACACCGTCGCGAGGACATCCTTAGTTTCTTGGTCAAGCACAAGGATCTTCCACACAGGAGGGCCGACCGGCTTGACTGGCGAGGCTTTCTGTGTAGTCGCAGTGAGGCCATTGTTTGAAGGTTCTACGGTTTGATTGAGGTTCAGCAGGGTGAGCAGGGCGTTCGTTTGCGCCTGCTGCACGGTTGTTGCAGTTACAGCCTATGGAAGAGCTGAATGGGGTGCAATGAGCGATATATGCGTGCACATACCTGCCTCAGACCTGTGCTTGCCATGAAGGTATAAGACGGCCGTCTCTACCAGGGTCTGTGAGCCGTTTTTCGAAGAAGCTTGGAGGTATTGGGGACGAGGCACTACTGGCAGAGGCTGGCTGGGACGCGGCTGTGAGCTCGGCAATTCCACGTGGCCGTAACCTTCCCTGCAATTGGTCTCCGTGCTCACAAATGATCTTACTAGCTTATGTACCTTGAAAATATCATCTTCAAGCCTTTCTCCGACGATGGGCAGGCTGCAAGACCTGCCTGCGGAACTGTACGATGTTATCCTCGACCACGTCCCGACAATCGACCTCCAGCAGGCGACCATCGCGCTTACCCGCGCCCTGCCTACTCGCCATATCGCTCAGTCTCATCTTTTTTACCACGTTCACCTCAAGCACCCCGAGCAGATCGACCTCCTTCGCCGTGACCTACGTGCATTTCCCGAACATGCGCAGCTTATTCGCAAATTCAGCCTAAATATGTGGACTGTTGACCCGGACGTCGCCCTCAATTTCGTCCGCACACTGCCAAAGCTGACCTGGTTGAGCTTGTGCATCGGCACGAGCTTCGTCCCAGAGCATCTGGAGGAGTTCTTTGCTACCCCCATGCATGGCCTGGATTTCCTCGCATTGCGGTTCAGGCCATAGTAAGTCTACCATCTGTATATGTTATGTCCCTGTGATCTATAACTGGGTATGGCAGCGTGAAGCAGGCCAGTTACTACCAATTTCTCAAGGTATGTCCTCGACGCAGCTCACGTGTCTGGCCGTCTCGCTCATGGCCACTTCCTAGGGAGCCTACTTCGACTCCGCCATCCTCTCTCTAGCTAGATGGCCAATAGACGACCTCCCGACCCTGTCTATCACACAAGATCCGCTCGACCCGGCTCTCGCACCTCCGGGATTTGCGCAACCGCTCGTATTCTTCCAGCTCGACGCGGTGCACACGCTCCTCACGTCTGCCGCGCTCGAGTCGCTCGAGAACTGTCGCTTGCGCATTCCTGACCGCCAGGTCGGCCGCTTCGTCTACACGAGCCCCGCCGCCCTGCCCAGTGCCGAGCTGCTCGACCTCTCCACGTGCAAAGTCAGCGAGAAGGACATATATGCTACGCTAACAGCGCTTCCGAGATCTCCGGCACCTCATTGTGGACAGAGCAAGCTCTGGCGGGGGGAGCGGGGAGCGCGTGAGTGGCGAGACCATCGGAAGGACGATGGCGACTGCGGGTGCGGGTGGCTCGCCAAGGAGCGCGAAAGGTATCTGAAGGGGTGGCTGCTGCAGCAGCTCGCACTGCAACCGGCCACCTGAAGCTGACGAGAAGGTGGCGAGGAAGGTGAGCAAGCAGCCCAGCACCGCCCTCCTCCGACGCCCCGCCACCACCTGAAGCCACGTACAAGGGCAAAGGGAAGGGCAATGACAATGACAGGGCAAGGGCAAGGAAATGCACAAAGGCAAGGGCAAGGAAAAGGACAATTGGAAGGGCGGGGACAAGGGCAGGGAGATGCGCAAGAGCGAGGACAACGGCAATGACGAGGGAGGACAGCGACAAGGAAAAGGGCAATGGCAACGACAAGGAAAAGGACAATGACAATGACACGGAAAACCGAAACATAGACATCGACATGGACAAGAGCAAGAGCAAGCAAGAGCAGGGCAAGGCAAGGCAAGGGCAAGGCAAGGGCAATAATATGGTCAAGGCAAGGGCAAGGGCAACGCGGCCTAGCCACCGCCACGATCTCTATTCGCGACCGTCCCTCGCGAAAAGCCCCAGCGCCACGTTCGTCCTCATCCGCTGCGGCGCCCAACCTCAACGATTCCGCATTTTGCCCCTGGCACCCTCCCTCCGCACAATTTCATTGTCCTCCCCCCCAATGCACACGCCCGTGGCCAGCCACGCTGCCATCCGCGCTGACTTCGCGCCAGCGTTTGGGCCGAGGGTCTGTCCACGCTCTCCGCCATCCGCGCGCGCCTGCGCACATCTTGGGTGCAAGGCACGCGACTGCTGCGCTTCGCGATGCTCGAGGATGACGAATTCGTGCTGTCGGACGTTCGGGTATGACGGGCTCGTCGACGTGCTGGGGGACGAGGATGAGCAGTTTGCGTCTCTGGTTGGGGTCGGGTGCCCGTTGCTGTGTTTGGCGGGGTCGGGGAGCGAGAGGGATATGACCATGCACCGGGATGTGGCCATCGGAGGGCTTGGAATGTTTTCGAGGATGACCTATAATCATTTGTCGAATAATATCTGATGGTATTGGATGACCTCGCTTAGTCTCCCTCCTCCGTCGAGACCGAGTAGACATCGTCAACCTTCGCAACAGCTGTATGTACAATGCTGAACTCTCGGCGCGCGCTGCCACTCCCCACTATGTATGATAGTGTAGCCTCTGTCCAAGTCGCCGGCGGGCCCGGCCCTTTCCAGATCACGTGACGGTTCGCGATTGCATTTCACTGGTGGGTCAGACCCACGCGTTAAACATCCCTCGCCCCGCACCGCCATCTGCTCACATGCGACGCGCACAGAGCGTTCGACACACGGCGCGGCCGTCGATGGCCGGCGGGTTTGACGACCTCGGTGTGCTGAAGGAAAACCCGGAGGAGATGAGCGAAGTGGCTCTGCGGCGACAGCTGCTCGAGAAGGACAGAGAGAATGACCGCGTAAGCGACCCACACACACCACGGGGCGTGGATTGGACTAGCGGGCGGGATGTGCTATCAGCTTCAGGCGCAGATACAGGGACTGCAGGCGCAGCTCGCGCAGCGGCCGCCCATCGAGCGGATCCAGGCGGTCGAGAAGGAGTACCACAACCTGGAGTTGTTGCTCCAGGGTACCCTGCGCGAGAACGAGCGCGCTATGGTTGAGCTCGAGCGGTGCGTCGCATAGCGACGCATGTGCAGTTCGTCTGGCGCTGAAACACGTGTTTGTGTGTTCGTGCAGGGGGAAACAGCGAGAGAAGCTGCTCGAGCGGGAGCTCTCCAAGCTCGCAGGTGACAACTGGCAGGTGCGCACCCCCCCGCCCTTTCTGTACCCCGGTGAGCGTATCTCATGCGCGTGTTTACCGCGTGGCCAGACGAACTTGGAGATAGCCCCCGCCGCGACGTCCTTCGTGCCGCGCTCTGCCACCGCGTTCAATTTCACGTCCCCGCAGCTCGGCTCCGTCGCGTCGCCGACACCCGACGCATCCACGCCCGCACCACCGTCTCAGGCGAGCGTCGAGGCGACGCTCGCGCACGTCGAGCAGGTGCGCTTGCTCATCCTCGGCATGGAGCAGCGCCTGCAGAGCCGCGAGGAGAGCCTCGTGAAGACGATCGAGAAGGCGGAGGGTGAGGGCGCGCGATTCGATCAGATGCGCAAGAACGTGCTGGAGGCGAAGTCATGAGACGTTGATTATGTGGAGTTCTTGCGGCGCGCGTGCGGCGTGATGTCGCGCGGAAAGTCGGTAGGATGGAGGGTTTGGTCACGATCTGTGGATTATTTATGATTGCATCTCGATTTGTTTATGTATACCCTCGATGTACTGATACCTGTATCTATCAACATATATTCTCGCTGGATGATCAGATGGTTGTGCTCATCCGATGACACGGAAGTTAGCATGGCTTGCTGGACAAGCTTCGATTCTCGTCTAATCTCCCAGCCAGCTGCTCGCGATGACAGTTGCGGACTGCTTTTGTGTATATTGAGAGACTGGGTATGCAGAAAAGTGATTTTTTCGTCGGAGCAGCTTTTACTTAGAAAGATGCTCGGATGATGTGGCTGTGGCGGACGCGGAGGCGACCCATCGTGTAACGCACCTTGAGCAGGCTAAACAAATCTCAAAATTTGCGAGACGGCAAGTAGTGGTACGCAAAGGTGTAATAAATTCATTTCACCCGTCTGCGAGGGTGGTTGTTGTGGCAGAAATATGTTAGTTGTGCGCGAGCAACGGTGGGCGTGGGAACTTCTTCCAGTGGCTGTGGCCTAAACGCATCCGAATTCGCGGGGCTTGGTCCGTGCGTCGCGTTGACTGCGACCGGCGTGGGAAATACGTTCGGAGCGTGAACGTCGTTCGTCGTTTTCTCGCCTCTTCCTCCCCCTCTTCACTCTCCACCCCCACCCCACACCACCGCTGCCCGCCTCCCGCCCTCTTTAGACCTTTCTTTTCTAGCCAACAACTCCTCTCAAGCAATGGCTCGTACCAAGGTATGTCCCCTCCCCCATGTGCGAAAAGTATCGAGGTCATCGTTGCTCATCGTTATCGCCAGCAAAACCGCCCGCAAGTCCACCGGAGGTGGGTGTGGAGGCCATCTACCTCATTTCTCCTACCTTCCTTCCTCGTGACCGAACACATCTGACTTGGAACTCCAGGAAAGGCTCCCCGTAAGCAGCTCGCTACCAAGGCTGCCAGGAAGACCGCCGCCGCTGTCAGTACCTTTACTGAAGGTCACATGACATCATCACGACTGACTTTGATGCGACTTTGTCTTGTAGGCCGCCACTGGTGGTGTGAAGAAGCCTCATCGCTTCCGCCCTGGTACCGTCGCTCTCCGTGAGATCAGACGGTACCAGAAGTCCACCGAGCTCCTCATCCGGAAGCTCCCATTCCAGCGTCTCGTACGTGAGATCGCGCAGGACTTCAAGGTTTGTGCATTGTTGTTGAGACTGTGATTGACACTGATCAATGGTGCTTGTAGACCGACCTGCGCTTCCAGTCGTCTGCTGTGATGGCCCTCCAGGAGGCTGCCGAGGCCTACCTCGTCTCCCTCTTCGAAGACACTAACTTGGCTGCCATCCACGCGAAGCGTACGTTTTTCGCTGCCTACCTATTCGTGTACTGCAACTGACCGTTATTGCACGCAGGTGTCACGATGTACGTGCTGAGTTCTCCTGTCGTCGACATTGATACTGACTCTGTTCCTTTTACAGCAGCAGCCTAAGGATCTGGCCCTGGCTAGGCGTCTGCGCGGTGAACGGTCTTAAGTGCCTAGATGCTACACCTCCCCGGTACCTGTACCTCCGCTCGTCTCGTATTATGTTCGCCCACCTTGCGATAGCTTGGCAGGCTTTGTATATTGTAGTTCGGTGATGACTTTCCTCCTCTTACAGAAAACCCAGTATGACATTCAATGGAGAATAGTGTTTGGATGCTGCACGCTTTGGGGAAGCTGAGGTGTGCGGCCACGGTGCGTGTGGATGGATGCTACTGTCTCGTGAGAATGGCGCGCACTCTTTGCGGCGACTGGTTTGCGTTGCTTTCCCGGAGCCACCGCATCTGCGAATCGATTCTGGCTGTGGACTGGCATTCCCCGCAACGCCGTGGACGCCGTATCTCAGGTGACTCAACAGCACGACTCGTGGTCACTGCGTAGCCGCGAAGACAGCAAATATTGTACAGTCGTGCCCCCGGGCCGCCACGCGCCCGAGGTATGCATGGAAGGCACGTCTCCAGTTGGCAGACTGGGCGCCATTCCTTGCGTCCGCCTCATCTCCATTCACCTGTCAGTGATGGTCGCCTCTCCCTTGCCAGCTTTGCGCCTCCCTTGTACTTATAGCACGGCACCTCCGCCGCCGCTGCGACTCCAAGGACCCGCACTCCCATCATCAGCCCCAGCATGACCGGAGCAGTGGGCAGAACACAGAGTGAGTCCGCCGCCTACGCTGAGCCGCTGCCGCGCAAGCAGGCCTCGACGGGGGAGAGCTCCGCCCTCTCGCGACCTTTCGACGACACGGTCATTCCGTCCTCCCATCAGTATCGCACAATCGTGCTTTGCTTTGACGGCACAGGCGATCAGTTCGATGCGGACGTGCGTGCCAATCGGTCGAATATATATGCGCCAGTGCTGACTCGGCCTCCACAGAACTCTAACATCGTGCAGTTATTCTCGATGCTGAAAAAGGACGACCGGAGCCAGCAGATGGTCTACTACCAGGTTTGTTCGCTCTGTTCTCTACACTTGCACTCCGCGTTAAATTTGGCAATGACAGGCAGGCATTGGAACCTATACGGTCCCCCAGATCGCGACGCCCTTCATGGCAAGCCTCGACAAGACGGTTGACATGGCCATTGGAAGCCATCTTGACGCGCATGTCATGAGTGAGGATACCATTCAGTCTCGTCGGACGGACGCTCATACCTTGGACAGGTGGATACGAGTTTCTGATGCAGAACTGTACGCAGCGCCTCTCGGTGTCACATTCTCCCTCTCACCCCCGCGCAGACCAGGCTGAGGACAAGATATGCTTATTTGGCTTTTCTCGCGGCGCATACACTGCGCGGTCTCTGGCAGGCATGATCCACAAGGTGCGCAGTAGTAACGTGTCATCACGTTCGCCCATGACACGACGTGCCCACTGTAGGTTGGCCTCTTGCCTGCCTGTAATCATCAGCAAGTGCCATTCGCGTACAAAATGTACACACGGGAGGACGAGATAGGCTGGAAACAGAGCACTGCGTTCAAGAAGGCCTTCTCCGTGGATGTCGAGATTGAGTTCCTCGGCGTATGGTATGTGCTCAGTTCGTCCCCACCTGTTCTGCAGGCAGGCTTATATCGCGGGGGAAGGGACACCGTGAGCTCTGTAGGCCTGATCGAGCGTAGGCTTCCCTTCACTGCATCGAACACGGCCATTCGATACTTCCGGCATGCCATCTCCCTGGACGAGCGCCGCGCCAAGTTCAAGGCAAAGCACTTCCAGCCCAGCCCGCCGCACGTCTGTGACCTCGGTGTGCAGCCGGGGGAGATGCCGCGCTCTAACCAGAAGCGACACCCGCACTCGCACCACCAGGATCGTCGCCACACGTCCGCAAAGCACCTAGAGGACCACTACGACGACGGTCCGCGCCAGTCGGACAGCCTGGAAGTGTGGTTTGCCGGGTGCCATTGCGGTGCGTGCACCTCTCGCACAGTGTATGGTCGACGCTGATTGGCGTTGCTCCAGACGTGGGCGGCGGCTCCGTGCCAAACGGCACACGCAACAGCCTTGCGCGCATCTCCCTGCGCTGGATGATTCGCCAGATCTTCCTCGCGGGCACGGGCATCCAGTTCCACCGCAATACTTTCGCCGACATTGGCATGGACCCTGCCTCGCTGTACCCTATCGTCCTGCCGCGCCCGCCCGCTCTGCCTGCGACGCCGAGCCTCGCAGGGAAAAGCGCGCGGACGGCGCGCGAGCAGACGGAAGGAACACTCGTGGAGGAGCCGCAGGCCGCGGAGGACGCGGCGACAATGCGCTCGGAGGAGGACGAGGACGCCGCGGATGCAGTGAGCCCGCTATATGACATGCTGAGGCTGAAGAAGGGGTGGTGGATTTTGGAGGTGGTGCCGCTCCGCCAGCGCGTGAGGCAGAAGGAAAATCTGAAGTGGGAACATGAGATTTCGTGAGTGCTGGGTTGGGCGGGGCGTGTGTGTGACTCATCAATGCGTTTTTACAGCTGGAACCTTGGGCGCGCCCGCGTCATTCCGGAACATGAGGACCACAAGGTGTACATTCATCGGTCCGTGAAAATCAGGATGGATGCGGAGGGCCTAAAGGGCGGGAAATATAAACCAAGGCCGGTGTTGCCCCACAAGTTTGAGTGGGCCGAGTGAGCTACAGGGTAGCCGCTCTTCGCCCTCCACCCTTGCTCCTTTGATTTCTGCTATGCATCGGTTCGCAAGATGATACTCACCTGTAGGAGAAATACTGATATGAATTTGCCTCAGTGCATTGGTCAGTAGCTCCGTGATACGTCGGGAACTAGTAGTCAGCTATATATGATTGGTCAGCCAAGTCAAGGTGGCCGACTTTTTGAGTAATGACTCGGATAATGTCGCTCGATGCATCGGGAGGTCCCTAGATCCATCGGTTGTCCTTGAAGTTGAATTTGTCTTGAATAATACAACGATATTCGCGCCGGGCGCGCGCGCACCGCGCAAGCTCCCACCTACTCCCACCCCCCATGGCCCCCTCTGCAGAATCCACCAAGGCCACAGAGACCACCAGGCAGCGTCGTCGCCCTGGCCGCGTGCCCGTCTCCTGTGCGGAGTGTCGCCGGTTCGTTCCGCCGTGCTGTCTGTGGCTGCCTCATGACCGCGTTGCTTCCCCGCAGACTCAAGCTCCGCTGCGACCGCAAAGTGCGTCGTGTTTTGACGTGTCTTCTGTCGCGGTCACTGATCCCGAGATAGGTGCCTTGCGAAACGTGCACGAAGAGAGGGTGTGCGGCGATATGTCCCAATGGTGCGCCATCTGGACAGCTTTGCGAGGAACGCGAATCTGATGTATGTGCAGGTTCGCTGGCTACCGGGAAGTCCAACAACAAGTGCGTACTGTGTATGCATGGCGTTATAAATCTCATCATGGCGTTAAGGTATGTGTTGGCCAATACGGAAGAGCTGCACGCCCGGATCGACCGCATGACACGGCGCATCCGAGAGCTCGAATATGGTCTAGGCACCCTACAGGCTACCGTATCAGATGCAGTCCACCCCCTTCTCGGTGAAGAGTCACTCACGTCCGACGGCCCGTCCGCCACACTGTACGATGCGTCCAGTCCAGAAGCCCCGTCGGTGGGGGATGACGAAGTCATCGATTCGTTAGGTTAGTCATACGTTCCGTACACATCACCGAGCTCATTTCCGAGCTGCTACATCGTCCAGGGACACTGAGCATTGGCTCCCGAGGTGACTCACGGTTCTACGGCGCGTCCGCGCGAGGAGAGGTAAGCCAGTTTTGGGGGATTACCTCGCATCAGTGCTAATTCGCATCCTAGTATCTGTTGCATGTAATTACGGCCGTCACTGCATCTCAAATTTAGCTCACGTTCACACTCAGGCTACGAAGCCAAACGAGACGGCACAGTTCTTCGAGTGCTCACGGATAAATGAACGTATCCTCGCCGTACCCTTTCCCGAGGCCGCACCGAACCAAATAGACCCAGAGACCCGGCAGATGGTGATATGTTATCTGCCATCTTACGAAGAAGCGAAGAGATTGTGCAACGTTTTCATTGTGAACTCAGTCTACATGTGTGTCTGGCTTCTTGTTGCGCAGCCCTGCCTGATTCTTTCCCAGCCCTACCTCCATCTCTCAGGCAGAACTCGAGAACACGATTGAAATCGTGTATAATCATAAGTGCGTCTACCTTGTGAGGCTGCCCGCCTGCGCTGCTTCATCCTTTCCTTCAGAGCCACGCCCGACGGCGCACCGTCATCGCACTACCTCGGTCTACTCTTCATAATATTGGGCATCTCCCACTTGTTTGAACCCGGGCCAAACACTGTGGTGGACGCGCACGAGTACTTTGTGCTCTCGCGCGTGGCTCTGACGTTTGATTCCCCAATCACGACAACCACTGTGACGTCGGTGCAGACCATGGTGAGCTGGTCCTAGCCCATCCAGCAATATCTACTAACAAGTTCAGACTTTCATGGCTGAGTATCTGGAGATGAGCGATGTTAACCTCATTCCGACGGGCTGCGCTAAGGCCTGGATGTATCTCGGACTGGCTATGAAGATGGCTCACAGTGTGCGTACTCTTGTCTGGCGTACGATCCAGTGCGACTGACGGATCACTTCCCCTCTAGATCGGACTCCGTAAGTATTTATGTCAACTGTGGTGAAATACGTTTCACCAAATCCATAATGCAGACTTGAAAAGCGCGCGATTTCGCCTTGATGAGGAGACTGGTGAGCGACGTAGCCGGGTGTTCTGGCATTTGTTCGGGGTAGATGCATGGAGTGTGAGTGGTACATCGCTCGTCGTAGCAACAACACTTATCGGTCGTTCTGAAGAGCTTCACTTTTGGCCGTCCTCCTAGCACCTCGCTCGTATTCATCGACACGGACCTGCCGAAAAACCTGGACTGCAAGTACAATGAACGAGATGAGAAAGGCGGCATGGGATGTGCGATAATCCAACTATTCTCTCGCAAGCGTTCCTGACCAAATTCTAGTCCATTCCTGGAACCTCCTATTTGTGCGCCTGCTGCACACTGTCATGTCGACTGCGTTCTCAGCAAAGCTGCCCGCATACTCAGCCATCTTGGAACTTGATCGCAAGCTGCGAGATTTCCACGTGCCGGAATACTTGCGCCCGACATGTAATGAGGTCGACCCCCCTGGGAGTTTTCTGACCCTCCAGCGGTGGATCGTGCTCTCGAACAAAGAGTGGGGTGAGTAAGCCTGCTTTGTTTTGATGACTGCTTGTCTTGATCTGATGTTATCAGCTCTCTTGAACATCCATCGAGCATATTTTGCGCAAGCCATGCGCGAGAAACCGCACGATCCCCTCAAGCACAAATACGGCCTATCCGTAATGGCGCTGTACCGTTCTGCATACCGGCTTGTTGAAGGATGTCGCAGCGCTGTTTCGAATGCTCCCCCAATCTTCTTCAGGTCGAACATAGCCTGCTCGAAGGTTTTGTCTGCCGCCGTCAGCTATCGCCTTCTCTTTGTTTTCGACCACTCGCCCTGATTTTTTTTCGCAGATTGTCATGTGTCTGGTAGTCTGCACCGCACCGACATCTAATCTAGCCAATCCCGCCTTGGATGTTCTAGACAAAGCCCACGCGATCTTCCAGAGGGGCAAGGAGGGAGGGAACTTGCTGGCATCAGAGAATGCTGTGAGTGGCCGTGCAGATCGATTGAGGAGCTTTGTGTTAACGCTTCCAACAGGAGGCAGTCAAGAACTTGCACAAGCAGGCGCATGACGTGATGAACAGGGACCATGATGCACGCGCGTCGCCGCTGAGCGCAGATGAGCTCGACCGACTCTGCGGCATGACACGCGTCGTGACGTCGGACCCGTCTGTTCCAAGCGTCGCGCCACCAGCACGGAGCGAGCTCCTACCTGCGGAGGACCAGATCATGAGCGACTACACTGCGCTTAGCGGCGTGTCGCTCCCGGCGCACGTCGCGCCGTTTGCGTTTAGCGACGTGTCGGCGTCGCCCTCGCAGCACGCGCCGTCGTTGTCGTCGTTGCCGACGTCGTCCGTGAGGCAGGATACGGCGCCGCAACTGTCCGCGGTGCCACCCTCGCTCATGCAGGACATCCCGTCTTCAGGCGCGGGGTACGCGCGCTCACCGGTGCAGAGCGGCGCATTCGGGATCGGACAGCAGATGCAGACGCCGTACATTCTGGACGCGTCGTGGCAGGATTTTGTGCGGCAGTTGGGATTTTAGAGCTGGCGGTGTCGATGTAATTCTTGAAGATCATATATAGTGTACTATAGCTTATAATCTGGGTATATGTAGTATGCGAACGTGCCTCCGGAGCCTCGCCCGCGTCCGGCTTGGCGGGCAGCCACCCGCGCGTCACCGCGTCAAGTACTGCTCCATTGCTCCTCTGACAGCCCCTCTGTACATGACCCCGTCTCTACCCTAAGCCTCCTGCCTCCATAATCTCTAGATCACGACCATGGGCTATATACCCTCCCCTGCCCTTGCAAACCTCAAAAAGTACTCGTACAAAGGTGTAGACAAGTGCGTGTCTCCCGCCCGCCAGCGGATTGCGTGTCTAACATCTGGGCAGATCGTTGCTGTCCAACTATGTGCTGAACCCGTTCTGGACGTGGTTTGTGACCCTCTGGCCAAAGTCAGTCGCGCCGAATACTGTGCGTACGACTTTCCTCTCTGTGCCCTACCGCGGCAGACTCACGAGATGCCAGATCACGCTGTCTGGGCTGTCTATCGTGGTGTTTAACTTCGCGACATTGGTGTACTACGACCCGACATACCTCGCGGAGAAGGGGGGCGCGACGGGCCCCCCGCATTGGGTGTATTTCACGTGCGTCATATAGCTCGTATGGTGTGCGGACGAGCTCTGACGCGACCATGCAGATGGGGCATAGGCCTCTTTGCATACCAGACGTTTGATGCTATCGATGGGTACGCGGGCACCTTGTGCTGGCTAGAGAGTCTTATTGACAAAAACGTTTACAGGAAGCAAGCACGGAGGACGGGCATGGCAGGTCCCTTGGGCGAGATGTTCGACCACGGTGTGTCGCATTGTCCCTCATAGCGCAGGTGATCGGCACTGATGCTCTTGGCAGGGTGTGACGCAATTAATACTACAGTGCGTATGATTGGAACTGTCAGCTGCTATGGATCCGCGTCCGACACGTTTACAGCTCGAGGTCATTTTGGCGGCGCAAGCGCTCAACTTGGGCAGGTCGTGGTGGACCGTCGCGTCCCAAATCGCGACGCTCGCAAACTTCTACTTGACAACATGGGAGGAGTACCACACAGGTAGCTATAAGGGTCTGATTTGCTGCGTGCCATGCTGATTGCTCTGGCAGGCCAGCTGTACCTCGGCGTGTTCTCCGGCCCCGTGGAAGGGATACTCATGATCGTGGTCATCTACTTTCTGTCCGGGATTTATGGCCCGTCATTCTGGGATCAGGGAATCCTGACAGTGACGAGGCTAGAGCATGTGGAGGCCATTGCGAAGCACGTCCCAAACATCGGTCTGAATGAGGCCTTCATGGTTTTCGGTTCTTTCGCGCTCGCCTTCAACATCATTACCAGGTGGGTGGGTCGCTCTCCACAGACCTCATCATTCAAGTCAAAGTCTACGTCAGTTATATGAACGTCTACAAGGCATGTCGCGCGTCGCGCCGCAGCGTGCTCCGGCCGCTGCTATATCTGCTCCCGTTCCCAGCCTCCGCGCTACTCCAGATCGCGTGGATGAATCACCCGAAGCTCATGAACTCAGACGTTCTCCACTCGGCCGTGTTCGTGCCATTTCTCTGCGCGTGGGGCCTGCAGTTCGCGCACCAGGTGGGCCGTATGATTCTTGCACATGTCACAGGGCAGGCGTTTCCGTGGTGGGACGCTATGTGGGTCTGGAGTATTCTCGGCGCAGTGGACGCGAACCTGCCATACCTCATCGGACGGTGCGTCGCTGCCAGTCAGGGCCTGCAGTCAAACGTCGAAGAGACTGACACGAGGTGCAGCCCGCCGCTCATCCAGCACTCGCCCGAGAACACAGAGAAGCTCGTCTTCGTGTATCTCGCAGTTTCATTCTTGTCGTATGCGCGTTTCGTCCTGCTTGTCATCAACGACATCACGAACTACCTCGGCATCGCGTGTCTGACGGTGCGCAAGAAGGACGCGAGGGGTGTCTGGCGGACGGCGGTCCCCGATGGCGAGAAGAGGACATGATGCATGGTGCATGAAGTCGAAGATGTGATATAGATAGATACCCGATGTCTGGACTGATTTACGATATCTTTGAACTACGAAAAAAGCACTCCCTAGTAGATGCCTCTACGAGTTTGACGCGTCTCGGCACTCCGCGTCGGTGTCGGCACGCGCGTGTCACGGTCACGTCTCCCGGAGTCCGAGTCCTGACTCGCGTGTGTGCCTTCCCCACCTCACCGGCACCCATCCGATACACTGTGCATGACTCTACATCCGCTACATCGATGTCTTCACCCGGCGACGACGACGAGTTCGACGCGTACGACTTTTCTGAGTTCACAGCCGCCGACCTCGCGCTCGTCGACGCGGTTGCGGCGCGTGAGCACGTCTCCCGCCGGACTCCAGCGCAACATTGTGAAGCACCAAGAAAAGCGCCGTTCGGTGGACCCCAAATTGCTATCGAACTCGAGCCGGCCGCTGACGATGGTATTGTTAAGATTGGGGGGAGCGGGAATTCGGATAGCGGGAGCGGCGGAGGGAGCAAGGGGGATAAGGGTCAAGGCTCAACGCCGAAACAGGACAGTAAACGAAGTCCGTTGGAGCGATATCGGCAGAGGAAGATCCTGACCGTGTCGGACCTCGTTGGGCCTGCATGGTACGCCTGGCTGCCAGTACGCGTCTCATTAGCGGTATCTGACACACTGGTGCGCAGGTGCGAAGTGCAGTTTGATTATGGCCTCCGCCAGGGCAGATCGCGCAAGCTTGCGGATAGACCTGCGTCATTCGTCTCTGGGAAGGGAAAGGTCATCACAGTGGAGACGGAGGTCGCGGCTGCCAATGACAAGGTTATACAGCGCGGTCAGGTACGTGGTGTGGCCATTGTCACGCAAGTACGCTGATGGGGGGCTTCGTAAAGATGGTTCATAAGGTGTTGGAGCGTGAAGTTAAGCCGGAGACGGTCTCCGTGACTGTTCGAAATGATGAAGAACGTTGGGCTTTACGGTGCGCAGCTCTTCGTCAGGATATCTTGGCTGCGCTTCTGATAACTATGTAGTCTCGTGAACATGCTATCTTGTCTAGACAACCTCAGGGAGCTTGGGATATGCGTAAGCAGGAGGCCTATTCCCTTCGTGGCAGATTTTGAAGCTCGCTGCAGCGTGAAATGCCGGTGTTCGGCGTCGTACACGGGGTTGTTATATCAGGAATAATTGTGAGCGGGAAGGATCGGGATTTGCTTCTCCAGCTCATACCACCCGCAGGACGAGATTGGGCGAGATCCACTTCCGGCGGAAACGTCTTCACCGGTGAAGACAAAGAAACGGGCTCCGTCATCCGTCCCTGGTACACCCCAGAAGACTAAGAAGAGCCGAGCACCATCATCCACCGGGTCGCAGCCGCTGATGACCTCGTTCTTCCCCTCGCCGCACAAGCGTGGCCTTACGCCGCCACTGTTCTCGTCCCCGCCATCCCGCACTCACACATTACACATCCTCGACACAAAGACCCGGCGGTCTAAATCTCTCCCCTCGGACGATGACGCCCTCCCATCGCGCTTACAGGTCATGCTCTACCACCAACTTCTCTCTGCGCTCCTCTCCCCTACGTTCCCATTCGCTGCCCTCTGGGCGCGCCTCTCACTCGACCCCTTCCGAAAGCTCTCGGACAAGTTCCTCATCGAGGCAGGCATTGTGCAGGACATCCAAGAAAAAGAAAAGTTCATGCATCCGGCCACCCTCGACGACCTAGTGGACGAATGGCGTTTCGAGGTCAACGCACTCAACATCGACGGCGTCTCGCCCAACCTGAGCTTAGTGTACCGCTCGCAATCGCCCGAGAAACCGCAGAAACTACCCAGAGTGACGACAGAGATGAGGGCCGCTCAGCAGGAGGCGCGCGATCTGGCGCGTGCGATCGAGGCGAGCCTGCGCGATCCGGAGTTTGATATTGAACGCGCTCTCCTAGAGCGAAGTATGAAGGGACAGAGTGATGTGGACACTTTGGAACATACGCCGCTAGGTGGGGACGCTCACCTAACATGGCTCGCGCAGGACGGGACGCTGGAAAGAGTTGAACCCAACGTCTTGGAAACCATCCTTGAGGGTGCGAAGCCTAAGGATGTAGGAGAGAGTGAGTTCTTGCGTTCAACTGTGGATCTGTTTTCGCCTTGCTAACGACTCCTGCAGCGGAGTCTCCGGAGCCCTCAATTCTCAACTTGCCCGCGGTTTCTTCAGAAGCTACCGACTTCCAGATCCCGAAAGAGAAAGAGTCGTCTCCAGAACCCTCGCCGCCTCTTGTCTATGAAGTCACGGAGTCTCAGATACTCGGGCGCAAGGAGTTCCGCATGGACGACAAATTACTCCACACACATCTGCAGAGCATCCTCCTGTGGTGGCACGGGAGACGGGCGCCGCAGGGCGTCGAGCTCAAGCATGCCAAGCGATGTTTGTGAGTGACATGTGCCTCGTCCACTCTCCTGTCGCACTCTCATGTTCAAACTCCAGTTCGTGTGAATACCGGGAGGGCTGCGAGTGGAGGGAAAAGAAGGCGCGAGAGGCGGCCACTAAACGCAACGCCACCGGCCCACCACTGCTTTGATTATCTGTATTGCTAAGTTATCGCTGCTATAGACAGGGGATATTCATGTTGTACACGATTATTTGTAGTCCTTCCATACAGGAGATAGTATGTCTGTTAATGACATGCACCGCAAGCCTTGCTGCTTCGGTGAGCACGATCCGTATCCAGTCAGATAATCGTATCTTTATGGCCCAACTTGTCTTGCGGTTGCCCTCTTGTCGCAGTCTCTTCCGTCACGGTGAGGAAGAGGGACTAATTTCTACAACAGGCATACGACTGCTCGCCCGTATCACCCACCCACATTTGCGGCTTCGACCAAGGACATGCCCGGAGGGAGAACTGCTCTGGACCATAAAGTACATGTCTTTGTGCATGCTCCGACCACTGGTGTCAGCAGTTAAATCAAGTGGTCCCGAGGTAGATACTTACTACACTGTGCCAGCTAGGGTATCTTGAATGTTTTGTATTGAAAGTCGCCCGAGAGGTATACTGTATAGGTGCATGGCCTCCGAGGCACGCCTCGCTACCCGGCCCTGCAGACTGCTCAAGCGCCCGTCGGCTTTGGCAACGCCATGTTTAAATTTCTATTCTTGCCAACGTCTGCCAACCATCACACCCTCTTTCCTTTTGATTCTCTTCAGTTTCTTTCTACGTCACCGCCAACATGAAGATGGACGGCTGGGAGGATCGCCTGCACTCGTCGTTCCTCGGCGAGCACGTCCTCTTCTCCGGCCTCCGGCTCACCTCACTGGGCAGCTTCTTGAGCGCATCCTTTCTCACCGTCCTCATTTGTTTCGCCGAACGGTGTGTATGGCCTCCGACGCGTCTTAGCACACGAAAGTTTACCGTGCGCGTTGACACGCTAGAGCTTTGACTTTCGCGTTGGCGCAGCATTGGACGCCGATCCGCTACATGCGCCGGTCGCGGTTTCGGACGGCACTGTGGAGGATGGGCATGTATTGGGTGGTTACGCTGTTAAGGCTGTGAGTTACTGTCTGTGATGCTCATGGCAGTGAACCTCACGCGCAAACAGTCTCTACATGCTTATCTCCATGACATTCCACGTACCGTAAGTCAGTGTGCTGTCCTCAGCAACGGGTCATTGACTAGTGGATGCTCGCGGGATCCGCAGATTGTTATTGGTGATTGTGAGTTTTGTCCACGCGTCTCCGTGCCCACTGCCCAGCCATTCAAATGGGCTCCCAGGTCACTTCCCTGTCCGTCGGGCAATTCGCTATGGATTGTTACGAGCAACCTCATTCGCCTGCCCTCCGAAAGTGCGTTTCTTTCGATATTCTCTACTCATCTCTGCACCTCCGAACCCTGCGCATAGCTCCTACCGCCTCCACGAACCACTGCTCTCGCCGACTTCGCCCGTATCCGACAAGCACACCATCCACACACGTCCGCGCGCCAGATCGTCCAAGCCCGCTGATATCTTTATCCACCCAAGTAACTCGAACCTCGCGCGGGCAGATGCTGCGGCGGTTGAGCTGGGCCTGCATGGCTCGACGGACCGCGTCAGGGCGCAGATGCAGCCCGGCGAGGCCAAGCAGTGGGAGCACGGCCAGGGCCGCGATGTGGCCCGGCAGCTGCTGGGCGGTCCATCGTCGTCTGCGCGCTCGCACACGCGCTCCGAGTCGGCCCAAAAATTGTTTAGGGTAGGCGACAGCGGGGAGAGCGATAGCGATCCGTGAGGTGCAGTCATATCGCAGTTGTGTATATATATGCCTTCCGGCTGTCGTCAACAATATTCCCAGCTTAGCTAGAATCTGATATCATAATTGCTGTCTCAGTATGTCCACAGAGCTTGCATATGAGCCACAGACCCCGGGAAGCGCATGTGAGGTTGCGCAGACGGAATGTGATCGTGCCAGTCAAGGTGTATGTGAATTGCCATCGCTGACTTTGAGCCGCGTAAGGCTCGTGCGCAACAACTGGTATCAAATGCCAGCTTTCAGCAGCTCATAAACAGCCTTGACGGCATATCCATGCAGTACTGCTTCAACGTGAATATGAAGGTCCACTGACTGAGTGTTTTAGACGCACCGAGGTACGAGACATAGCTCAGCCCATTGCCTACTGAACGCTATGGGCGAAATAAGCAGAGGAAATGAAATCGTAGGTGGAGGGACTCACCCTTTTCGGTTCACCAGTGCTGTATCCCAGGGTGTACAAGATGCGCGCGAATGACCAGAAGCCACACGCCGAAGCTGCGACGAGAGGTGAATACGTGGCGGAGATTAATGTACTGTGAAGGCAATCAGCGCCGAATCTGTTGGGTAGCGTGTGAGCATACGTGACGAGTATGGTGGGCAGACCCTCCAACGTGTTCTGATGAGCGCCTGAACACCATGAGAATTTTTAATCCGGCCCTGGGCAGACACAAGCCTGGGGGTGACTTACGCTGCGTGCAGTTGAAGACCTGCGCAGCTTTGGACGCGGCCTGTTCAGCCTTCTCAGCGTACACTTCCACCAGCGAGCGAGTCGTTAGTTAAGCCAGACTGCAGACGCCACAAACAACGCACTCTGCGGGTACGGAATGCCGGCTGCTTTCCTCGCCTTCACGACCATGTAGTCCGTCTGCCATCGCAGGACGAAGGACGTCGACAAGAGCGCAGCGAGAACGTAGGCGAACCTAGCCTTTTGATAAAGAGTCTGCAAGACGGTGAATAATAAGAAGCATACCCAGCCGGGACGATCATTGTGGATGACATAGTGGGAGATGTACTGTCAGTGGCCGCGCGCTCTTACCTGCTCTTATATATGTCGGGAAGCGAGGAAGACATTGTCATCATCGTTCGGCACAATTTCCATCTTCACTCATTGCCGGCGACAGGCGACACGTCTCCCCGCTGCCAGGCCGGCCACAACTCCATGTGAATGGGTGAAACGTAGATGCAGGTGATAGAGTGTCCCTGTGAGTGGTCGAGTCGTGAGGCCTTGAGGCCCGATCAGCACCATTTTCCCGCCGTAGATTTCGGTGACAAGTGCACCAACGTCGCCTAAGGAGTCATATTGTTGGCCCTGAAGCTGAAGGCGACCGTTCCGTTGGATGCGCACACGTGATCACAGCAGATCGGGAGTCCCGTCTATCTGGCGCACTCTTTTTTCTGGGCCGCCGAAATCGTATTTGCATCATCGCCCAATTGCAACGTTATCATGTCAAAACGCCCGGCCGGAGATCAGCAATCAGGCTCCTCGAAAATCAGTCGTTTTGTATCAGCTCGCGAGAAGGCCGTCGTCGACAATGAGATGGGAGAGTTTGAGGACGCTTGGGAGGATGAGATCGAAGATGAGGACGTAGGCGATGAGAATGGTACGTCCTTTGCGAAAAGGGTTCTCTAGGCGTCTGTCTACATAATGCTGTAGGTATGGATATCGACGACGAGGTCATGCCTGCGATCGAAGAATCAGAAGAAAAACCTGCTGTACCTCAACCGTTCCTCCCAGGCGTACACACACTGGGGAAGGATGAAATTCTCGAGCCAGACGACTCGGTATACATAATGCGACACTCTATGAACTCAAACTGGCCATGTCTGTCGTTCGATGTGCTCCGAGACAACCTGGGTGACCAACGGCAGCGGTATCCTGCCACTGCCTACATCGTCGCCGGCAGCCAGGCAGATGTTGCGAAAAACAACGAGCTGTCTGTCTACAAAATGACATCACTTCACCGCACACAAAAGGATGGTGGTGAGTGACATCCAACCGCGTTTTTATCATATTCTCTGATCATATATAGTGTAGATAGCGAGGACTCTGATGAAGAAACCGACGATGCCGACAATTTGGATGAAGATGCTATCCTCGAGCATCGCTCGGTACCGCATCTTGGCAGCGTCAACCGCGTCCGCGCTCAGCCCCTGCCCATATCAGCTCCCCTCCCCCCTCCCCACCAACCATATCATGTCGCCACATGGGCTGAGACGGGCAAAGTCCACATTTGGGACATCCGCCCATTAATAGAGTCGCTCGACGTGCCAGGGTACACATACGACAAGACGCGCACAAAATCGCCTGTGCACACCATCAACTCGCACGGGCATGCAGAAGGCTTCGCCATGGACTGGGCATCCTCCGGCGATGCGAACCCATCTGCACTCCGCCTCCTCTCAGGCGATGTGCACTCCAAGATCTACCTAACGATGTCGACACCATCGGGATTCAACACGCTGACACAGCCATTCACGTCGCACACGTCAAGTGTCGAGGACCTACAGTGGAGCCCGTCGGAGCCGACCGTGTTCGCTTCGTGCGGCGCGGACCAGAGCGTACGCGTGTGGGATGTGCGGAGTAAAGGGCGGCAGAGCGTCGCGGGGATGGATCAAGCGCATTCGAGCGACGTGAACGTCATCAGTTGGAATCGGAACACTGCGTACCTGCTCCTCAGCGGCGGTGACGAGGGCGGGATCAAGGTCTGGGACCTGCGAAATGTCAAAAAGCGAGGGTGAGTGCGACCTCTCACATCCCTAATGAAGCCTGACGTTGAATCTTCATAAGAACCACGGGCCCCGAGCCCACTCCCGTTGCATCTTTCTCGTGGCATCGCGCACCTATCACGTCGATCGAATGGCACCCCACCGAAGACTCTATCTTCGCAGCATCCGGCGCTGATGACCAGGTCACGCTGTGGGACCTCGCAGTCGAGCAAGACGATGACGAGACCGGGGCGATGGACGACACGCCGGAGGGCAGCAATGACGTCCCGCCGCAGCTCCTCTTCGTGCACCAGGGGCAGAAAGATGTGAAGGAGGTGCATTGGCATCCGCAGATGCCGGGGACCGTCCTCAGCACGGCTAAGGATGGTTTTAATATCTTCAAAACGATCTCAGTATGATGGCAGCAATTGAATGCAGTTGCTTGGTTGTAGGCAAGGCAATGGTCTAAAATTAGGGGAAGACAATATAGAGGAGACTAGTCCTTGAGTTCTAATGTATGTACACATCTGAGCCACCCAGAGCACCATTCTTCTTATTGCGTATGCGCCAGCACCTTTCGGCATCGCCGTAGTACATCTGATACGACCTGTAATCAGCAGCAGCGCGAGGATGCTATGTCAAGAACGCTGCATTCACGCCCGGTGTCATACACGCATATTCAAGGCAAAGCATTAAGGCGGATGTCCATATCGGCCTAGAAAACGACGTAGTGTACCATGCTAGAAAGAAATCCGGAAGTCCTTGTCTGTAACATCAGTAGAGACCGACGCCGTTGTTCGCCTTCGGTACACGAAGCTGTCGCCAGAGAGATGAAGATCATGGCGTAAGGCTCGGAAACACACGGAAACACACCTTGGTCATGTTCTTGTGCAGAATGTCCGTCATCACAGCGTAGATGTTGCGAAGGTCGAAAAGGTGCTGGCGCGCGAGGTAGAGCTGTTTCTCGTCGTGCTCCTTGAGCGCCAACTGGAGACTCCATAAGTCAAGTCATGCAAAAAGAGAGGAGAGAGCACAGGCGCATACCGTGTAGTCTTCGATGTGCGGGTACTTGATGATCTTGGAACAGAGTTTGGCACGGTTGATATGGCTTTGGCGGGCGCTGTCACGCATGTTGTAAGTGCTCTCCTGGGAGCGGTGAAGCTCATTCAGAACCTCTGAGGAGGCCAGTCAGGGCGTGTTTGACGCAAATATGGTATGACACACCCTCCTGTATTTGCACACCTGCCGCAAGAGTTAATGAAGTTCGGACGGCGAGGTTGGGGTACTGACCGAAGTTGTCGCCACTGAAGGATCCGCACATTCAGTAGTGTCTCGTAAACATAACGTGATACTCACTCTTCAATTCTGCAAGTTCATCATGAAATGCAGATCACGAGGAGGGTGTTGGTACGTACTTCGGCATAGTCAAATTGATCCACAGCTTGACCTTGTCCTGTAGATGAACTCTCAGGGTCTCAGCGAGACAGGACTAGAGGAACAGAAGCATACGCAGAGGTCCACAAGGTGCTCGCACTCGCGCTTCAATGTGTCCTGGACGGGAAGCAAAGCTTTATTGGAGATGACCAGATTTGGGTACCTGGCGTGCTGAGTGTCGCTGGCACCATTTGCGGTGGTATCAGGACCCCGCTTGCGCTTCTTTGTGTCTGGCTCCTCGGTGCTCTCAAGTTTTGGAGGCGGATATACGGTAGCGTCGGACGCAATAGACGCATGGGAGATGTGGAATGGGGAAGAGGGTGACGACGTTGAGCTGATGAGGTCCTGTAGCTCGCTGGGGGAGGTTTGTCAAACGCAAGAGTGCAGCGAGGACGAAGTAACTCACAGTATCTAATTGTCCTCGCGGTCAGCGAATCGAGCGAATGCGATGAGAAGGCGGCGGGCACATACTTTAGTAGGGAAGGAGCGAAAGATCACATCGTCTGCCTCTGCCGCCACGCGGTTGCGAAAGTCCTATCGTCTGCAGTGAGTTTGAGCGAGGCCTGGCAAGTTAGCACTGTGCGCACCTCGAGCTTCTTTGCTGTAACGTCGTCGAGCTTTCGTTCGGCGCCCATTTGTCCAACGTTGTTCAGGTAGGAGATGAAATTGGCGACGCGTGGCTACTTACGCGTCCGAGCCCAGCACGTGCCTGCCATTGCGCCTGTTTGTCTCTGTGGGCGCCCCCTCCTCGTTAGCGGCGACCGCCCCGATCGCAGCATCCCTTCGCCTCCCTCTGCCACTTGCGCCGTGCAGACTCAGAGTTTCCAAAGTCGACGCAGCAACGCGACTCATTCCAACGGCTAGGGACTTGATCCATGGCAGAGGTATGTGCCTGTCAGGCTCTCTGTCTACGCCTGGCCTTCGCTCATTGGAATTACCAGGATGAAGCCATCTCTGCCTTGACGGGATTCTCTTTGGACCACGTCCTCACTGGTTTGGCCTTGCCCTCTGGGTCTGGTCTCTCCAACCAGCTCGGAATTGCTGGTATTCCGGCGCTCTCCTCGTCCCAAATCTACAACGAGAAATACGACGATGACGATGGCGCCGTCGGCGCAGGAGAGGGCAAGGATTATGAAGATGAGGTCGATCGGGAGATTGAGGAGGAGGAGGAGGAAGAAGAGGAAGAAGACGAGGCGATGTCAGTGAAGATGGAGGTCACGTCGCCGCAGGCGGGCCATTTCAAGGAAAGACGCGTCCGTGTGGTCAAGAGGTTGGTTGAGAAGCCCAAGACCGTCTACGAACGGTTTCCTGGCTTTGAGAAGGACAGGGTTCTCGACTTCACGGGGCTATTTCAGGGTATTACAGTCAAGAAGCCTCGGACCATGAAACGGCCTCTGCACTGTGCGTGTTCTTCGCGTGTCAGACTCTCAGTCGGCACAACCCGTTCTCCCTGTTTTAGATGAATACGTTTATACGAAGAAGAAGGAACCTTTCCGAGGGTTTCTGGACGCTATCGCGGGCGACGCCAAGCGCCAGGTGGAGACCGAGCGTGTAGAGGAGGTGGTGTCGTCCAGTAGTATTGACCACGATCTGCTCGTGGCTCTAGAGGTGCGTGTCTATCTTCTCTGATGTCTCGCTTGTCTCAAAACGCATTAGCAACGTGGTGAACCAGAAGGCACGACCACGCTGGCATTGCATGACCGCTCCTTTGACCTCGTCTTGCTGTCTAACTGGGAAGATCAGATCCTCTACGAGCCCGAGAACGACCCTCCCCCGGTTGCACCCACTCTCACTGATCTCATGACTCCCGTTAACAAGGCACTCGAGTCCGGCGCATGGACCCAGAGCATCATCTGGAGTCCCCGTGCGCCATTCCGCGATTTCACACAGCTGGAGTTCAATAATGGCGAGGAACAAGCCACTGAGGAGCGCCAAGCCAGTCCGTGTTGCCACTTCGAAACGTCGATCCCAGCTTACTTAGCTCATGTAGCTCAAGACGTCCGGCCAAGGAAGAGGCCAAGGTTCGACACAGCACCGGCTAAGGACAAATTCAATTTGTCGAACGATCACTTCTATGAGGTTGCGAAGGAGGGTGGCAAGCACCGCGTACGGCAGACATTTGGCCAGCTCGTCGTCGAGCACGCATACCCTGCACAGAAGCTCCAACTGCCTTTCGTAAGTACCTCCTGCCGTCGAGGCGTCAGACGATCCTCAAGTGGTCGTATGTGCAGTACAAGACCCGTCTGTCGAAGAACGAAGCGCGCTCTTTCCATCGACCTGCATTGCAGTTTCCCGCAAACATCGAACATCGCTTCAGCAAGGTGCGCACCGCCAAGAAGAAAAAAGACAAGGCTGGCCGTAAATTGGGTCGTGGCGGGAATGTCGGAGAGAGCCTCCGTAAGACGAGCGATCTGAGCTTGCGAGATACGAGCAATTTTGTGCTCTGGGAGATCTCGGTGTGTGCTTATACATCGTTGGTGGCGTCACTGCTGATGAGCAGTTTAGGAAGAACACCCTCCGATCATCTCGAATTTCGGAATGGGGGGAATACTGGTCAATTATTACCGGAAGAAGAGTGAGAAGGACGAGCACATCCCCAAGGTGTGAATAAAACGGTATAGTGTTTGGCGTGGTTCTCACTTCGTCATAGCTCGACCTCGGCGTACCGTTTGTCTTGGAGCCGCAAGACGAATCTCCGTTCATGAAGTTTGGTTATGTCTATCCGGGCCAAACAATACCCGCATTGTACAGCAACCTCATGCGCGCTCCCTTATTCCGCCACAAACCCTATCAAACGGACTTCCTGGTGATCAAGTGAGCACGTCGGTCATTTCGTCTGCATTGTATTCAATGATCGCACCAGAAACACCGTGAAAAGCGACACCAAGTACTACCTGCGCGAGATCAAGAATCTGTTCACAGTGGGCCAGACATACCCTGTTACGGAGGTTCCCGGGCCGCACTCGAGAAAGATCACGAACACGATCAAGTTTCGACTACAGATTATTGCGTTCAAGCTGCTACAGAAGAGCGCTGGCGAGCGGCTTAAGATCTCTAGGCTTATGAAGTACTTCCCTGATCAGAATGAGCTCCAAATGCGACAGCGGTTGAAGGTGGGTGTAACAAGGCATGGCCCCAGGCATCTGACCAATTGCGTACAACAGGAATTCATGGAATACCACCGACGGGGGCCACATCAGGGCTTTTGGCGCTTGAAGGCAGGCTGGACAATACCCAGCGACGCAGAGATGCTCAAGATGGTCGGGCCCGAGCAAGTCGTCCTCTCGGAAAGCATGCAAGTCGGCCAGCGCCATCTTCAGGACGCAGGCTACAGCGGTGCCGACGAGAAGGACGACGACGAGTCGAACTTGTCCATCGAGCAGCAGCTGGCGCCGTGGATCACGACGAAGAACTTCCTCTTCGCGACCCAGGCGAAGGCGATGCTCCGGTTGCATGGCGAGGGCGACCCGACGGGCCGCGGCGAGGCGTTCAGCTTCATCCGCGTGTCCATGAAGGACATATTTGTGAAAGCGGGCGAGGATTACGAGCAGAAGCTAGGTGCGTCGTACCCGTGACTTCCATCGACACGCAGGCATTGACTTCCCGCAGCCGAGGCGGAAAATCGTCCAAAATCTGCGCATCGATACAACGTCGCTGAGCAGCAGCTGATCTACAAGTCCGAGATCGAGCGTATCTGGAAGGCGCAGTTTGAGTCGCTGAGCCGGAAGGACCAGCCAGAGCTGACGGAGGAGGACGAGGAGCCGAAGGACACGAAACGACTCACCGCGCCGCCGCCCAGCGCCGGTCGCAAGGACAGTTTCTTCTCGCCAAACGTGTCTTCCCCGCTTGCCCTCCCTGGCTCATCGTCGCGCCCGTCGCCGGCCTACAGCCGCGGCTCATCCCTCGACCGCGACATGAGCATGGGGCCCGAGGCCAGCCGTCGTGTCATGCGCATCAAGCGCTATGTAAGTTCTCGCGCGCGCATCTGCTCGTAGGCAATCGCTGAGCGTGACCGCTCACAGGTCGACGGTGTGTGGACGCCCGAAATCGTGCGCGATCCCGCCGTCATCCGCGCGTACATGCGGCGGCGGCAGATCATGGAGGAGGAGATGACCATGGCGGACAGTCTCGCGCCCACCGGCGACGCTGACCGTGACAAGCGAGCCAAGAAGCGGTACGTCCCAGCCCTGCCATCCGTCCGCACCGGCTCACACGTGCTTCCCCTGGGTCGCAGGCTGGAGGAGGAGATCGCGCGCATGAAGAAGAACCAGGAACGGCGGCTGCACCGTAAAAACGCCAAGATCGCGAAGGAAGGCGGCACGCCGATGACGTTGAACCGCCCTGTGAAGCCGGACACAACCGTGAGTAGCATGCATATCTTTCCGCGCTTCCTATGCCGTGTCGTTCGCGCGTCCCATTTCCTTCCTCACCCCTTGTCACCCTCCCCGTGGTCCCAATCGAAACATCGTTGTCCACGGCTATTCTCGGATCAGAGCTGACGTATCTTTGCCTTTGACAGAGACGCTGCGGCCACTGCGGCCAGATGGGGCACATGAGTACGTACACTCCGTTATCGAGTCTTTGCCCACCCACCCCTCCCCTTTTCGCACCCGCTTGCTCACCAACCCCCGCGCACAGAAACGAACCGCAAATGCCCGCGCTGGGCCGAGTTCAATTCTGGGCAGCCGCCGCCCACGCCGACCGTGGGTGGGCCCGCGACGAGTCCGCCGCCGCCGACACCAGGGCTCGGCTCGTTGGGCTTCGGCGCGCCGCCCGACGCGCTCGGCGGCTTGCGCGGCTTCGGTCACCCCGCCGCGGTGCCGTCGCCGCTCGCGACGAGTCCGCCCGTCATGCCGTCGGATGACGACAGCGCGCCTGGTGGGGCGCCCAAGCTGAAGCTGACGCTCGGGCTGGGGAAGCGGACTTGAGGTGGTTTGTGCGGTTACATAGTATACATTTTACACTAATGGTTTACTGACGGGCTGCTCTACTGAGTTTTATGGGTTGTTGCGCGGCTGTCCCAACGTCGCATGTTGAATGAATGCGAAGGCACGACGCGGTGATTTTGGCGGTGATTACGAGCAAATACAGTACAACATATGACAGGGCGCGGCGCTGGCATAGAGACAAAAGGAGAAGCGAACAACGAAATGGGCGATACATGGGTCAGCGGGTAGGAACAAGCAAGTGGTATGTGCGGTCGTGCGGAACAATCCATATGAAATGCGATTCAACGTCCGGTTTCATACCGCGACCATGTCGACATCCCGCACCGGCGTGTCGGCGAACTTCTCGCGATACCGCTCGTTGATGAGCACGAGCATATCCCGAATGAGCGCCGCGTGCTGCTTCCTATTCTCCACGCCCGCCCCGAGCCCGAGCCGCTCGAAACCCCGCGCGAGCCGCTCGTCCGCCGTGGCGGGTGGCGCTTTGGGTTTCACTGCGTACTCGGTGATCGAGCGCAGGCTGGGGAGCTGCGGGGGCGGCGACGCGCTCACTGGGGGCGCGCGGGCGGAGGCGGAGGCAGGCTTGGGCGAGGCGGGCGGCGAGGGTGTCGGGTAGCGGCGGTGCAGGGGGGCCAGCTTCAGGTCGAGGTCGCCCTCGATGAGCTGCGGGTACAGACGGCCGCTGCTCGAGGGCGCGGACGCCGATGCCGACGCGGCGGGCAGTTCTACGCGGCGCAAGGGTGGTGGCGTCGGCGGCGTGTCGTCGTGCGGCGCCTCGTCGGATGTGCTGTTCGGGGGCGGGACTGCCTTGAGCGGGACAATGTTGCGCATCGCCTTGCCGCCGTAGTCGACGGGGCCGAGGGCGGCGACGGGCAGCATGCCGCGCGCGGCGCGCCCGAGGTGCTCGAACATCGCGCTGTTGTCGGTGCTCGGCACGTGCGGCGGTGTCGCGTTGGACGGGGACGATAGGGACGAGTGCGGGGAGCCCCTCTCGAGCGGCGGCGTCGGGTGCATCGGGTGCTGCGGGTACGCAACGCCCGACACGTAGGCGGGGCCGCTTGTGGGCGCGACAGGCACGCCGCCGCTGAGGTGCTGGGTGTTGGAGATGCGCCGCTCGTAGACTTGTGGGGAGTAGGTCGTCGCAGGGACATCGTGTGCTGAGGGGTACATGGCGTGGTAGGCCGCGGGGTGCAAGACGGGTTGTTGCTGCTGCTGCTGCTGTGACGGGCGGGCCGCGGACGGCGCATGGAAGAATGCATTCGAGGGATATTGACCACCGCCGCCGCTGCTTGTGACGAATGACGTGTCGTGCGTGAAGCCCGCGCTATTCGCGGGGATGCCAGGCATCCCCGTGAGGCCGAGCTGACTGAGGTGCGTATAGTCAAAGTAGCCTGCGTTGGAAAAGTTCTGAGGATTCGTGCCGGCGTTGTTGTGGGACGCGGTGCGGGTGGAGCTTGCGACGGACTCGACGTCGCGGCCAAGCGTGAGCAGAAACTGGTTACGGCGGCGAGCTCCTCTGGCGAGCGAATGTCGAGGGAGACTGAGCGAGGGTTGAACCCGCCATTGTCGGTGCCGCCGCCGCCGCCGCCGCCATTCGAGTAACCGGCGAGACTAGACAAGCGTTCCGCCATATCTGCTATATGCGATCAGTCACCGAGGGTTATTCGCGGCAAGAGGGCGGGGCTTACGCGAATCGTACGAGGGGATGACGCGCCGCTTCTTTACGTCTGAGAAGAACTCCTCGACGCCGTAGTCGTGGGCACGCTTTGAGCCGGTGGAGGGAGTGGAAGTGCCGTCGGGGCGGAGGGTCTCCCAAGTAGGGAGTTGAGTCTGGGGATAAGGGGCGTGGGCAGGTTTGCTCGTGTGCGACGGAGGAAAAGGATATACTTGTTGGTGGATCATTTCGGGAGAGGGCGTGGGCAGGACGCCAAAGTGATTGCCTATAGTAGGGTGGGGTGAGCGGGGCGGGAAGAGGGGGTGGAGCAAGGGACTTACTGTTGTCAGAGTACTGTGCGGAGTGGGCGCGGCCTCGGGCGGCATCCGAGTCTGCACGAACGCGGGAGGCAAAGGCGGGGTCGGAGACGGTGACGGCCTTTGAGTGCTTGTGCTGGGCGTGGTGCTCCTCTGTGTGAATCTTCTCGTGCTTTTTGAGATCCTGCGGCCGCTTGAAGGTCTTCTTGCATATCTGGGGGGGAAAGAGATGAGGGGGTGTGGGATGGCGGGGGTGCTGTGGGTGAGACGTACCTCGCAGGCATGAGGTTTGAGCGGGGTGTGGACTGTGGGGGGATGAGAGAGCGGAGAGAGGGCTGGGATGAGAGGACGGACCGCGGAGATGGCTTGTGATGTGGTCGCGCTTTGCGCAGGAAGTGCCGCAGTCCTTCCACTTGCAGGTGAGGCAGAGGTTGTTTGTGCTCTTCCTGCCGATGTGGTCGTTGCAGAGGTGGTTGTAGAGGAGCTCTGGGTCTGGGAAGGCCTTTGTGCAGTCGTGCCACTGGCAGCGGTGGGGGGACGGTGTGTCTGTGTCTGTGTCTGGGGGGATGTCGTCTGTGTCTGGGCGGGGCGACGGGGATGCGGAGCGGTCTGCGTGCGGCGGCGTGGGCGGGGGCGGGTTCATGGCGGCGACGGCGACGGCGAGGGCGAAGGCGAGGGCGAGGGCGAGCGAGGGCGGGACGAGCCACTGCAACGGACGCCTATATAGACCGCGGGCCTTGGCGGTCACCTTGGCGCCGAGAGAGGATCATTGCCAAGCGTGCCAAGGCCTGAGCACGCCAAGCCCCTCTCTGCGCCGTCCCCACGGAGCCCTCGGCACCTCTGCCGCGCCAACTGCAACAAGCGCGAGGCGATGCGAGGTCATACGTGGCACGCCCCGGCGACCCACGCCTCCGGCCCACCTCGTCCGCCAAGGGTGACTCGTGCGCCCACAACTGTGCCGCCGATTGCCGTGCCTGCCCCGCCCTCGGCGTTTGCGCATGCCAGCGCGTCTTCGGCCGACGAGCGAGGTCTGCCGCCGCCGGCACGCGCTGCTGTGGATCCTCTTTGTCGCGGCTGCTGCCCCGCGGCCTCTTGCTCCCACAACCCGCGATGCCTGCCCGCCATCGCAGATCAAGACACAGCTATGGTGCGGGCGACTTAGACGCCGCTACTTGTGGACAGTGGCCAAATTGGCCGGGAACCGAATATATATATATATATATAATATATATATATGATAATTATAGTACAGTGTCGTGACACAGCGGGGATCACAGAGCGGGCTTCTGAGACACCGCGACAAGGAAACAGAGCACGATGGGAGGCTCTGCAACAGACCTATAGCGCTATGCCTCATCCCGGCCGCCCTTCCAACAAGTGGAAGGAAGCAGCAGCTCGTGCCCGTGCAGCAAAGGCTCAAAAACACGCTCAAAATGCTGCCGCACCTGGCTCTGAAGACCACGATGATGAGACCTGCCTGTGGAGCGGAGGGGTCAGCCACGATTGGCACAACACGACTCGGATTCCGACTCTGACTGGGCTTCGTCCTCGAGCTTGGAAACCTCCGGCTCGGATTCGGATGACGACAATGAGGTTGTTGAGCTGGAAGGTGACGAGTTGGTACACGGTCTGCAGATGGAGGCCGACAACAATCTTGAGAATCGGATGCTCCGAAATGCAACGTTCGACGTTGTATCATATATCACGTCGCACAGACGAGTCCCGGAGACGGTTGCCCGCCAGTTTGACGCCTAGTTCCGTATTAGGAAGGCGATGACGTCATCTGGCCAAATACCTGACCTGCAAAACAATTCCGCCCTCAATACTGAGTATTTATCGAAATGCTCTGGCACAGTTGTAGATATCAACTAGCTGAGCATTTTGGCTAGAGGACATTAAGATCAGATAGGTTGTGGTGGCGCCATTTTCACTGTACAAATGTAGTGGTCTCTAAGTTGCCCGCACCATACGTCTTCCAGCACGCTGATGGGCACCCACAGGTAGTAGGGCGGTAATGTGTGTGATACCAGATCCCTAGAGCGCTGAAGAGGGTACCGTTGATGTGTGCGAGTGAGTGTCAGGGTCCCGAAGACGATCGGAGGTGCGTCTCCGACGAGGTGTGTGGTCGGTGGGCCTGGTCGGAATGCGCAAATGCTCGGAGGGTCGCCGATGAGGGTCCGAAGATGGGGTCGCGTGGTGCGAGCGACTGTGCGCGACTGCGAACAACTGCGAGCGACTGCGAACGACTGCGAGCGACTGCGAACGACTGCGAACGTCTGCGATCGACTGCGAATGACTGCAAGCGACTGGATGCTGAGTGGACGATCGTCGAAGAGGATGTGAGGAGGGTGGCGCCGATGGGCGACGTGCGACGCGATGGGCGATGTGTGATGTTGCTGTGATGTGGTCGGAGCAACGACAAGTCGTGCAGGCAGCAATGCTGGACCGTTCTGAACGTGTGAACGGTCGGAGGAGCTGGGGCGACGGTCGGAAGACAGAGGCGAGTCGTGCGAGCGATTCGGTCGACGGTGCGACCGCTGTGGGACAAGAGCAGTGCGACTGCGATCGCTGAGGTCGCAAGATGGTCGGAGCAGTGAGGCGCGAGGGCGACGGCTAATGGGACGACGATGGAGCAAGATGAGAGCGAGGAGAGCGATAAACTGAGTACGAGAGACAACGACAAAGGCAAAGGCAAAGGCAAAGGCGACGAAGCTAGCCTCGAGCTAACTATACGATAGAGACGAAGTTGTGAGCTCCGAATGAGATCTGAACCGCGAGGGGGTAACCAAATCTGTATTGCAGCATGTGTCCAACCGCTATTTATACGTTCCGATCGCTATAGTACGAGTCCGATCGAAAATGCAGTCGGAACAAAGGAAACCGATCGGAACAAAAGCAAACAATAGTGCGCAAGTCGCACATGGTACGAACAGTAAAGGGGAGTCATGCGAACGTATCTGAAGGTCTGCGAGGCTGTAGAGAACAATGTAGAGCAAGTGATCAGCGCTGTCAAGAGGGAAGTGCAGGCGCATGGAAAACGATCTGCACTGTCAAGAAGTGTGAGAGCGATGTCCTACAATGTCGGACAAGACAATATGACAAGAACAGGGGACAATGGCGACGTGGCGAGCAAGGGAATATGCTCCGATGTGCGAGGGGGTCGCGAGCGAGTGTTGCGATGTTGCGACTCTTCGAACGGTCGGACGAATGCGATATTGTGCGTGCAATGATCGGAGCAATGAGGCGATAATCGGAGTGCTGAAGCGACCAGAGAACAATCGGGATCGCAGAAATACGGCACAAGTTCGAGACCTGAGCGGGACAATGGTCGGAGGACAATCGCGCGACTGTAGAGGTACTCGGAGGTCGCAGAGTGGTCGGAGCGGTGTGGCGCGCATGTTCGAGTGATGATCTCGACGATCGAAATGTCTGACAGGATTCCGCTGAGTTGCGACAGCTGTGGGAGACGTGGCGCTCGAGGTCGCGTGGTCGCAGTCGGAACAGTGTGTGAGTGGTAGGACGACTGCGTAGATGGCGTGCGACTGGGTCGATGGTCCAAGCGTGGTGTCCAAGGTATTGCTGCGATCACGCGACCGCCCTGTGCGACTCCAACGATCGGAGCTATGACTCTGGTCTTGCGATCGGTCGGAGAGACGAATCGAGCGGTCGGAGCTCGTACGCTGTGCTTGTCGACTTGTCGAAAGTGCGAAAATTGGCGAAGAATCGCCTCCCAGCACTGCACCAGGCTTATCACCGTTTAGTCGTCTTGGGTATACACGTTGTTCCCCTTGCGACTAGTAGAGGCGTTGATGCCTAGCGCCCACAAATCTGCGAGCAGTTCGGCGGTGACGGATGAAGCTGCTCATTTTCCAGGCCTTCTTGTCGGCGCAGCGTTCCCACTCATCTGTCCTCGTGTTCGTAATTATTTTTTTGCAGTGTCGCTTCGGTTCTCTGCTGCGCCATTCTAGGTCCACTAGGTCCCTGTCTCTGTGTTCCCGCCTCTGTCACCCACCACCGCTCCCACCGACCCTGCCCAGGACACAAATTTCATTTTCTGCAATCTGCGGCTTCTCGACGTTATCGTGCAATGTGCTCCTCAATGTGCAACGCGCACCCTGAGGCCTGAACACCAGAACGCGGAATCTGCATGGAAGTGCTATCACGGTGATGGACACTACCAGATAATAGGGTGGTACGCAGTAGAATAGACACGATCCCTATCTGGCTGAGGTGGTGTCGTGTATCGATGTGCGAGCGAGCGTCAGGGGTCCCGGAACAGACGTAGACCGTCTCCGATCAAGCACAAAGTGCTCCGATCGAAAGCGCGCAGTCGGAAAGGCGTCCGCGACTGGCGTACGTGCTCCGACTGGTCGGAAGACGAGTCGACGATGAGCGACGGCGAAGAGCGGCGACGCGACTGCGATCGCTGACTCGGACGAAGGGGCGACGAGGGAACAACTTGAAGATGAGAGCGATGAGATAAGGGCAAGATCGGAAGGCTGAGGCGATGGCAAAGGCAAAGGCAAAGGCAAAGGCAAAGGCGCGAGAGCAGTCAACCGATTGTTGACTACTATACGATACGATGGCGAAGGCAGCACACGAATTGTGCTCTGAGCGATGAGGGGGGAACGAAACTTGTATTGCAGTGAGTATGCGACGACTATTTATACGTTTCCGACGAGTACAGTACGAGTGCGATCGGAACAATGCTACGTGGTCGGAAGACAAAGAGAAAGATAGCGGCGCCGTCGCGCATGGTGCGTACAATAGTCGGGAGTCATGCGACGGTCAGACGACGAGGGGAGGGGCGGGCGACGATGTCGAGCGAACGATCAGCGCTGTCGAAAGACAAAGGAGTGGGCGTGGGAAACGATCCGCCCTGTCGTCGACTGTGGGAAACAGCGTCGGGGACGGCGGGAATGGACAATGCGGGACGAGCGGGGGCGCGATAACGGTGGTCGGGTGACGTGGACACGAGGCGACGGCTTCCGATCGCGACTGATCGGAAGACGATAGCTCCGACTGGTCGCAGCGACTGAGTTGCGAATCGTTCGCAAGGCGCTCAGCCACTACGCTACGGGTCGGAAACGTGTGTCGATAGAGGGGGCGTGGAGGGGTCGTGAATCCGCTAAGTCGTAGGCGCTGGGTCGGAGGGCGATCGCGTGACTGGTCGATGGTCGGGGACAATAGTCGCAAGGACAATGGGCGACTGGGGAGGTACTCGAAATGGCGTGGGAGCGTCGGAGGGGCGTAGCGCCGGGCGTGGCTGTCGTGCGAGTGGGCTGTGCGATTCTGATGGAAATCTGATGGAGTCGTGACGGCGTGGGAAATGCTGTGCTCGCAGGTGTGGCGCGGTGCTCTAAGTCGTAAGCGCTGGGTCGGGCGCCTAGTGCGACCAGCGTGGGAGTCGCGGACGGGTTCCGACTATAGCGCGACAAGGCTGAGGTCACGTGACCGAAGGCTTGGTCGAAAGTGCGAAAAGACAGTCGCTATCCCCTCCCAGCGCGGGACGGGGCTTGTCACCTCCTCCTCACTGAGAACCTGACCGTCCACGGTCAGTGCGACGAGGCGTTGCGCGGGCGCTAAGGGATGCCGTCGGAAGAAGGTGCGGCCGTCGGAAGGTCGCGGGGGAAATAGTGGTCGCAAGACGTGAGGCGACTGCGGCGGGGGAAGTCGGAGGACAAATTCGAAGTCGGGGGAAAGCGTGTGAGCGTGGGGAGCCGTTCGAGGAAGAGTCGATGCTGGTGGAAGTCGTAGGCGCCGTGGTGATGTCATGGGCTAGGCGCTGCGCAGTCGTGTGTCCGAAAAGGTGTACCTGGGTGCCAAAGGTGCGCGGGAAGAAGCCAAGGGCCTAGGGCTGGTCGCGCGACCACGCGTGGGAAGTCGCAAGAGGCGCAAGGGCGCGATCGAAAATGTGGCGAAGTCGATCGAATGGTTGGAGGCCAAAGGGGAGTGCGCGATCGCATAAAAGGCGGTGAGCGATCGCTAGTCGGAGGCAACTTCCCTCTTCCCTACCACTCCCTGGCGCTCTTCGTAACATGTCCGCCCCCATTCCCGCTCCACGCCAGATGTCTGACGCCAACGTCGTCGCCAACGTTCGCCGTCAAGTCGAGAAGTACCCTACCAACGGCGACCTACCAGCGCAACTGCTCTGGGTGCGCAGCTGCGTGCGGGCCTTTGTACGTGCTGCATAGACCTTTGCGCTGTGACGTGTGGCTGACAGTTCGAACCTAGAACTTCGGCGCACAGTATCCGAACACCGCGCAGCAAGTCGCGGAACTGATGGTCGATTTCCAAGAGCGGTTCAAGTCGCATGGATCGCTAGAGTGGGTCGCGCATTCCGGCGGGCTGCTGAGGGCGCCGGAACCTGAGCCTGAGGTATGTCGCGGTCGGTGTGTCTCTTCTGAGTTCGCTGACGGTACTTGTTAGATGGACGACGAGGCTTTCTTCGCCCAGATGGTGGAGAGCGAGGCCGACGTCTCCGCCTTCGTCGCGCATACACCACCCGTGCCCGCGCCGCCCTCAGTCCGTGCTCCGTCCCTGGCGCCAATCGCGGTCGTGACAGAGCCAGTCGCGGAGGGAGGTGAGCCCGTCGAGGGCGATCGCGACGCGTCCGGCGAAGACGAGCTGGACGATGATTTCGTGGTGGAGCAGGCAACCGTGACCCCGCGGAGGCGGAAGGGCGAGAGCACGGAGGAGATGGCGGAGCGCATGGTCGACGAGAAGACGCGTGCCGACGCACTCATGCGGCGCATTCGGAGGGGGGAATTCGACTACAAGTCGTACGGTCCGGTGAGTCGTCCTTGTGCTCCTGCGCGCCGTTCGCTGAACTCCTACATAGGCTTGCGATTACTGTCGTGTTACGGGAACGTCCGGCGATATCGCGTGTCGCTCGAAGATCGTCCTTAAGCGATCGGGGTGGTACGTCGAATGCGAGAAGTGCGCACACGCGAAGAAGGGCTGTCGATGGAGTGGGGAGAACATCACGGGTACGTCTTGTCTGCCAGTCGGAGTAGCGAGGTCGCTAATATGATGTCTAGTCGTTGTACGTGCTCGCAAGGCGTCCACGACGGTCGCTGCGGCGGCGGCGACTGTTCCGCCGGTCGTCGGTCAGAAGCGGCCTGCAACCGCGACTCCAGAGCGTGAGCGAGAAGACGCTGCCTTCAAAGCTCCTAAAATGGCGCACGAGACTCCGCGCAAGGAGACCAGGGCATTGGCGCAAGGTGAGCACGTCCGAATTTGTTTCACGATCATCTTGCTGACTTGAGGTTCCACTTCGCAGTGTCTCCGCAATCGTTTATCGGCAAACCTCCACCTCCTGCGCCGACCGTCGCCGTGCCCGCCGAGATGGACGTCGACGAGCCGCAAACAGCGCCGCAGGAGTCGCAGACGCAACGGACGGTGCCCGGTGAGAGTACGCCACTCTTCTGGTCGAGTCCCGATGCGTCGACTGACGCGCCGCGGTCAGGGTCGGAGCGGGCAGCGTCGTGGCAAGGCGAAGTCGCGGAGTGGGAAGCGCCGCCGGCCGATGTGTTTTCGGATGTCGAGGCTCCGGTGGCCGGTAAGTCGTAGTACGCTTCTTCGTCCGGGATTCGCTGATATGTTCGCAGGTCCATCGCAGCCTGCGGCCACTCGCAAGGGCAAGGGTCGGATGGTGTCGCGGCGCCGCGTTCTGCCTCCTGGTCCGAAGCCACGCGACTTCGACTGGTACCCGCCCTTCAGCACGGTGCAAGAGCTCGTGGATGGCGCGATCCAGATCCCTGACGACAGTCCGTACCCCGACGCAGTGCGTGGGATGGTCAAGGCGATCCGCGACGACCGTGGCGACATTGTGTCGCGGTTCTTCGCCGCCCGCGAGTCGTTCCTCTCGAACTGGTGGACCGACGTCAAGCTCATCAATCCGCGGTTCTACCAAATGTACGTCCACGGACTCGTTCCGAAGGTGCCGGGGCCGGAATGGGACTGGGAGGAGGTCGTAGAGGCTGAGGAGTAGGCGACCGGGAGTGTGGTGTGCGATTAGATACCCTTGTACTTGTAGCGACATTTTCTTGGTGCGACTTGTAATTTTGAGCTCGACTTGATGATTTTGACTTGTGTGCGACTAAGTGATGACTTGCGACTTGAGTTCGACATGGTGATCGCAAAGGAATGTGGGGTAGAACGACTAAGTCGAACTATATGTCTTTTGTTTTGAGTGGGCCTGCGCTACAGCGACGGGTCGCGAGCGACTTGCGATGGGGAGGAAAGGGAGAGGGATGTCGGAGTGATGACCGCGTGATCGGAACTCTTCAAGCTTGATCGGGAACTTCGTCTTCGTCGTCGGGAGGCTCTGGGAGGGGTGGCTCTTCGTCTTCGTCGTTGCCGTGGTGCGCCGATGCTTCTAGTTCACGGAGTCGATGGGTGTCGATGTCGACGTCGGCGATGTCGAAGGGGATAGTCTTGCGAGCGAGGTACGGGATGACGCGGAATGCTGCGATCGGACGGTCGAGGACAGAGCCATCGAGCTCCGACACGATGTAGGCTCCTCCGCGATTGCGCGATATGACTACTAGAGGGCCTAGGTAGCGCGGTCGCATCTTTCGATTGAGGGCCTTCTCGATCGCTGTATGTCGGATGAGTACCAGGTCGCCGCGCTTGAAGTCGAAGTTCTTGATGGTGTGCGCGTGGTCTGTCTCGAACTTCCTGGCGTTGGCGAGTCGCTCGGCGTAGACTTCCGATCGGAGCGCGGAGACTTGCGCGTGTCGTTTTTGCAGTGCGATCGCTCGTCGCGCGATGAGGTCTGTCGTGGAGAGAAGTGAATCGGGCGGAGGCTGGAGGTACGTCGCTTCGGAGATGTCGAGGGGAATGATCGGGTGACATCCGGTGACAGCGAAGTATGGGGAACAGCCCATGCGCTTCCGAACTGTGATACGCTCCGACCAGAATACGGAGAAGGCGGAATGCGCCCACTGAGTCTGATCGCCATTCGCGGCCTTGTAGAGTGCTTGCCGAACGTCATAGTGAGCGCGTTCGACGATTCCGTTAGCACGAGAGTTGTAGCCGGAGATGCGAATGTGGCGTATGTGGTATTTCTTCTCTAAGTGTTCCAGGGCTTTGACGAACGGACCGCCATTGTCGGTGACGATTTCCGAAAGCGAGCCCCAGCGACAGAGGACCGATTGAAAGATCCAGTTCGCGATGGCGACTGAGTTCTCCTTCTTGAGTAGGGCGAACTCTGGGTAGGTCGTAAGTGAACAGCGACCTTGGACGACATAGCGAAATCCTCCGGAGACGGGCATGTGCATGGTGTCGACGTAGATCTTCGCGAATAGTGGCGCGGGTACAGCGACGGTCGGAGGGATGAGGATCTGTCGCTTCTGGCGCTGTTGACAGAGGTGACATGTGCGAACATACCACATCACGTCCGATTCGTAGGACGGCCACCAGAAGCGTTCTCCGATTAGCGATCGAGTCGCGAAGACTCCGCGATGTCCGACTTTGTCGTGGCAGTCGACGAGGATGGTGATACGGCGATTGGGATGGGGAATGAGCTTGTGTGCGCCGTCGCCTGATCGTCGATAGAACCGGTTGCCTGCGATGAAGAAGCGAGTCGCATAGCGAACGAAGGTCGCGAACTCCTGATCGGAAAGATGGTCTGGTCGCACTGGGTCTTCTAGCCATTCGCGGACGTGGACTAGTCGGTCGTCGGCTTTGATCGATGCGTCGCTGCGTGGGACTTCGTCGTACGATAGCTCGGGCTCCTCCTCCTCACTGAGATCTTGACCGTCCCCGGTCAATGCGAAGACCGCGTGTAGTCCGGGGGTGGGAAGGGAGGGAGCTTGGTCGGGTGCGACTAGCGAACTCGGTGTCGGTACTGCGAACAAAAATCCGTACATTTTGTCGAGCCAATCGTCGTAGTCGTCGTCGGAAGGTTCTTCGGGATCGCCAGGTTGTCGGACACGTCGCGATAGTCCATCGGGACCATGGGAGACTCCTGGGACGTGTCGGAGGGTGAACTTGAAGGCGAGGATGCCGATGATCCAGCGATTGGTGCTAGCAGTGGGGACGAGGTCGGGGTTCTTGAGCATACCGCCGATCGACGTAGCATCGACTTCGACGATGAGATTCCGGAGACCGATAAGATAGACGCGGAGTGTGCGGAGCGATCGGAAGAGGCCATAGATTTCGAGCTTGGGCTGGGAGAAGCGACGTTCGCGATCGTTGAGCGATATCGATCCAAATCGGCTGAAGTAGCGGCGCTTCGGGTTGTCGAGGTCCTCTTGGGCGAGTATGTAGCCGACTGCGATGTACGAAGTATCAACAGCGAGGACGACGGGGGCTCGCGATTCGTAATCGATCGCTCGAAGGGCGTCCGACTTGACTAGGGCGTCCTTGAGGTACTCCTGCGCCTTGAGCTGCGCGGGACCATACACCCACTCTTCGCCCTTCCTTGTGAGCTTCGTGAGGGGCCAGGCGTGCTTTGCGAAGTCCTTGATGAATATCCTGCATACTCCGACTGTTCCGAGGAAGGCGCGAACGTCGGAAAGATCCTTGCAAGGACCCCAGTTCGTGATCGCGGAGATTGTGGTCGGATCTGCGCGGCGACCTTCCGGAGTGCAGAGGTGTCGGAGAACCGTGAATTCGCGAGCGATCAGGATGGACTTGGATCCGGAAAACGTTCCGCCAGCATATCGCATACGCTGGAGTATGCGATTGGCGTTGCCGAGGTGTTCCCAGACGAATCGCCGAATGTCGCTGTTCTCCGGAATCATCTCGTATGATCCGTCGGGGAGTCGATAGTCGGACTTCGGGCCTTTGAGCGGAACGTCGTCGATGAAGGGGATCGTGAATGTTGGGATCTCGTCCTGCAAGATGTAGGTGACGTCGTCGTGGAATATTGGGACCGAGTTCGTCCACCCCATCGGAAGGGTGACTAGGCGAAGTGCTCCGTAGGGGGTCTGGAAGGTCGTGAAGTCGCGGGATCGGGGATCGATGAGTCGCTCGTCGTATCCGACGTAGAGGTCGAGAATACCGCCGCAGGCGCGCCCTCCGAACTGTTCGGCGAGGTGTTCTTGGATCGGAGGTACGCCGGAGTGTGCGATTGTGACCTTGTTGAGCGGCTCGAGGGAATGGACTATGCGGAGACTCTTGCCGTCCTTCTTGACGACGCAGAACCACTTGGATCGATAGGAGGAGTTGGATGGCTCGTACACACCGGCTGCGATCTTCTTCTTGATGATCTGGCAGACCTCGGCGTGCAAGCCTGGGGGGATAGGGATATTGCGATCGACCCATGGAACGTGTGCGACGACGGGAATTTGAATCGGAGGGAAGTACTCGGGCTTGAAGCTGCCGCGCTCGGTGTCGTCCCAAGCGAAGGCCTCGTTCTGCTTTGCGATGACGTCGTGGAGGAGATCGCGCTCGGTCGGGGTGAGGAAATCGTAGCTGGAGTTCTCGTTCATCTTGTCGCGACGTTCTTGCGTATAGCGACCGGTCGGAACGAAGGGCGGGGGATGAGTCGATAGTGGTGGCATTGATGCGAGTGGGTCGCCGATGATATTGCGCTCTATGCGGAATCCATCGGGAAGCGTTCCAAGAACTGGGCGAACCTTGTCTGCGACGGGCTTGTACTTCTTCTTGCCAAGAAAAGAGTCGAGGATCGGGGGATCGGAAGGCGATGGGGAAGCGGGGGATGTGTTCAAGAAAGTGTTCGGAGTACGCGCGGAGTGTCCAAGATATTGCGATGTGTCGTCGTCAAGATGCGGATGTCGATAGCGAGTCTTTGTGGTTGGTGCTGCGGTCGGAGATGCTTTGCGATCGGACGGGGTATACTGGTGACCAAGATTTGATTCGGCAGTCGTACGAGATACACGGGGCTCTGCGGGACATATATTGTTCAAGAAAGATGGGGCGGCGTACTCTGGCAATTGCGAACGGGCTTCGGAAGCGGTAACATATGCGGCTTGGATCGCGGACTCGTCCGATGAGTCGATGGGGGTATATGCAAGAACGCGGACATTTTCGCCGTCGCCTTCGATGATCATGGCGACGGCTTCATCATCGCCTAGATCATCAAAGGCGGGGGCCGTCATGGCATGCCGTGCGAAACCGATGGTGGCCTCGCGGGAAAGTCGGCAACGTTAGGGTTTCTCCGGAGTTCGGGTTGCGGATGGTGACCGTCTGGTCCTCGTCGCGGTAGTTGCGGACGATGCTCTCGGTGAGAACATCGAATGGGCGACCGAGGAGAATGTCGTAGGCGACATCGCGAACGACATGGACTTGGAGGTAGAGGGTCATGTTCCCGAACTTGATCGGAACGTTGCGGGCGATGCCTAGGGAGCTGGAGACTTGGCAATTGGCGCTTTGGAGTCGGATCTTGACGTCCGGCGAGTACGCGAGCTCGAGGAAGTGGCAAACGTCTTCCGACATGGCGATGACCTGCGAGCCGGGGTCGAGCAGGCACTCGATCGCAGCGCGACCAGCGACCAATCCATCGATCGATCGGAGGGCGATGGAGTCGTGGGCCACGGTGAGCATTTCGGGATCGGGACACTCGCCTGGTCGCAGATCGTTGAGGTACATCTCGATTGGGTCGGACATGTACAGCGAGCAATCGCGTGGCTGCAGCGACCAGAGTTGCTCCTTCGACGCTTTGCGGGGGTCGGGGGCGTACTTCGCGAAGGTGCGCTCTTCGACTTGGTTGATCGCCGCTGCTGGGGAGACGATCTCTTCGTCGGGGACTTCTTCGATTGTGACGCGACGGTAGGCGGCCGTCTGGACTGCGGGGACGACGACTTGCTCATTGACCGCGCGACGAGGGGTGACTGCGTCGCGGTACTTGGCGCGGACTTCTGGAGCAAGCGACAAGAGCTCCTCCGGCGTGATGGTGATCTTGGAGTCCTTCATCGCGCGGACGAAGACCTCCTCTGCGATCTCCGATCGATGAACCGGAGGCAAGTTGCGGTATTGGGGCTCGCGGGGGTTCGCCTTTGGAGGGTCGGCAGGGATAGTCTTGGGGTTGACCGGAGCGTCGGTCGCGTCGCGCGCACTGCGGAAAGGATGCGCCGGGGCCGGTGGGTCGGAAGACTTCGCCGACTGATCGGAAGCTCCTGGGGCGACCTCCGCTGGCTTGGGCCTAGGGCGACGCGTGATCTCTACTCCGTCGAAGACTTGCGCATTGGTCGCAGTGGTGCGATCACCGCGGAGCTGAGCGAGCTCGGCCTCGAGCGTGGCGATGCGATCGGAAGTCGAGAGGGTGAAGACTTGGAGGGGCTCCTCCGGAACTACGCCGACGAACAGCTGAGCTGCCGGGAGCGCAGCTGCATTGCGACGGTGCCACTCTCTAACGCGATCGCGTAAGAAGTCGCCGGTGATGCGACTGGGCACGAAGGTACCATTAGGCAAGGTAACCCTCCCGTCTGCGTTCCGAGCGACTATGCCCGCTCGGATGTCTTCTTCGACTGCGGGGCACGCGGAAATACGATGGTCCGCTGAGCCATCGTACAGGCATCGACCTGCGAGGCGCTGGAGGTTCGCGTTGGGCACAGCGACTGCGGGGGCTGCCGCGACCGCTGGGACTGCGACTGCGATCGGAGGTGCCGCAGCGTACTGCGCTGCACCTGGAAGTGCGCCGCCGCCTTGCATGAGTGTGCGGACGAATGACGCGATGATGTCTTCCGCCTTGACCGCGGTAGCTGGAGGCGGTGATCGCGCTGTCGACGTGGTCGCTGCGATGGTCGTGGTCGTTGATGTCGCTCCGCGAACGTCCCTGCAGGCTGCTTGAAGCACGAACTGAGCCGCGCTGTTGACGTCGGCGACTTCGTAAGAGTCGTCGGGGGCGACGTCGGGCTTCTTGACCTGTAGTCGGGCCTCGATGCGCGGCCAGAGGTAATCGGGGACGCCTCGCGGAAAGTCGCTCTTCTGCTGCATGTTGGAGTACCGGCCCTTCCGAACGAGGAAGCCGGAGATCGCCAAGAAATCGCGGTGGTATGCGGCGAACTCATCGAGCGACAGCGTCAAGCTGCCGCGGGTGTCGGCGATGAGAGTCTCGAGGTCGGTGGTCGAGTACGTGCGATCCCCGTCAGCGCCGGGGTAGAGCTTCTTGATCGCAGTCTTGAATGGGTCCCAAGCACCAGCGTACTCGGGCAGCGACTCGAACAAATCGGCGACCTCGATCGGAACATAGCGCATAGTCCAATCCTTCTTCTGCTGGTCGGTCGTCTGATTGGCGGCCGTGCAGAGAGTCTCGAGGTCGTCGAAGAACCTCCTGATGGATCGCGGATTTTCCGGATCGAAGACCGGCGCGGTCTTCGAACCGCGGGGGGGCATAGGAGTGGCCATCGGAGGTATAGCGACGGGTGGTACGTTTGCGATTGGTCGGGAGGGTAGTGCGATCTGGGTTGCGACTGGGATAGTCGCGGGAGTCGGCGATGGGGGAGTGATCGGAGTCGGAGGATGAGAAGGTCGCGGTGGCGTCGGTGGTGTCAAAGGCGATGGCGCAGGAGAGGGTGTTCGGAACCCTCCAGGGATGTGCGGATGGTCGAGGACTTCGTACGACTCACTTCCGGAGGTGGTCGGAAGGTTGTTGTGAGTCGCTTCGGGGCTGGGAACCTCCTCGAAGAGGTCGTCGATGAGCGAAGCGTCGTCGGGGATCGATGGGGGAGGTACGACGAAGCGTTGGCGGACTTCGTCGGCGAAGGCTGAAGCGCGGGTGTAGGGTCGAGCGGCGAAGGGAGAAGGCGCTGGGGCCTGTTTCGGAGGAATCCTGACTGAAACCCTCGCGGTGGGCTCCAAAAGTGATGGACACTACCAGATAATAGGGTGGTACGCAGTAGAATAGACACGATCCCTATCTGGCTGAGGTGGTGTCGTGTATCGATGTGCGAGCGAGCGTCAGGGGTCCCGGAACAGACGTAGACCGTCTCCGATCAAGCACAAAGTGCTCCGATCGAAAGCGCGCAGTCGGAAAGGCGTCCGCGACTGGCGTACGTGCTCCGACTGGTCGGAAGACGAGTCGACGATGAGCGACGGCGAAGAGCGGCGACGCGACTGCGATCGCTGACTCGGACGAAGGGGCGACGAGGGAACAACTTGAAGATGAGAGCGATGAGATAAGGGCAAGATCGGAAGGCTGAGGCGATGGCAAAGGCAAAGGCAAAGGCAAAGGCAAAGGCGCGAGAGCAGTCAACCGATTGTTGACTACTATACGATACGATGGCGAAGGCAGCACACGAATTGTGCTCTGAGCGATGAGGGGGGAACGAAACTTGTATTGCAGTGAGTATGCGACGACTATTTATACGTTTCCGACGAGTACAGTACGAGTGCGATCGGAACAATGCTACGTGGTCGGAAGACAAAGAGAAAGATAGCGGCGCCGTCGCGCATGGTGCGTACAATAGTCGGGAGTCATGCGACGGTCAGACGACGAGGGGAGGGGCGGGCGACGATGTCGAGCGAACGATCAGCGCTGTCGAAAGACAAAGGAGTGGGCGTGGGAAACGATCCGCCCTGTCGTCGACTGTGGGAAACAGCGTCGGGGACGGCGGGAATGGACAATGCGGGACGAGCGGGGGCGCGATAACGGTGGTCGGGTGACGTGGACACGAGGCGACGGCTTCCGATCGCGACTGATCGGAAGACGATAGCTCCGACTGGTCGCAGCGACTGAGTTGCGAATCGTTCGCAAGGCGCTCAGCCACTACGCTACGGGTCGGAAACGTGTGTCGATAGAGGGGGCGTGGAGGGGTCGTGAATCCGCTAAGTCGTAGGCGCTGGGTCGGAGGGCGATCGCGTGACTGGTCGATGGTCGGGGACAATAGTCGCAAGGACAATGGGCGACTGGGGAGGTACTCGAAATGGCGTGGGAGCGTCGGAGGGGCGTAGCGCCGGGCGTGGCTGTCGTGCGAGTGGGCTGTGCGATTCTGATGGAAATCTGATGGAGTCGTGACGGCGTGGGAAATGCTGTGCTCGCAGGTGTGGCGCGGTGCTCTAAGTCGTAAGCGCTGGGTCGGGCGCCTAGTGCGACCAGCGTGGGAGTCGCGGACGGGTTCCGACTATAGCGCGACAAGGCTGAGGTCACGTGACCGAAGGCTTGGTCGAAAGTGCGAAAAGACAGTCGCTATCCCCTCCCAGCGCGGGACGGGGCTTGTCAACGGGTCGGGAGGACGCGGCTGCCACGTCGCCGCCCGCTCTCGCGGTGCCAGCCATTGGGAAGGCCTTCCCGCTTCTGCCAGATCTCGCCCGCTTGCCCCGCACTTCGCGCGAGCGCCCATTCTTCCCACCTTGGCAAATACAGAGGTTCCTCCTGTGCGTCCTAAACCCTGCCACCCGCGCACGTGCCAAGTCTGTGCCGAGTGTCTGGCGCTGCTTATGATCCAGAGATGAGCCTTGGGGTTCGCTGGCGTGAGGTGCGCAGAGCGTTTGCAGTGACCACATCGCGATTGGTCAGCGAGGTGATAACAATATCATCTGCTGATGGCGCCCTCCGCGTGGCTTGTACCCTACCTAGTAGTGTCTATCTCAGCCTATCACAGGCCGTAAGTATCACATCAATTCCAAGTCTCGGCCGATGACTCTGCTTGCTGCGCCGAACGCGGCCGCCAGCGCAGTCTCTTCTCACGGCGGCAGCTACTTATATGATAAAGCACTCTCCACGCTCTGCACTTGAATGGCGTACTATCAGGCAAATGCTACTAGTGGCCCCACCGGCGAGTCTGAGCCTTCCAATGCCTTGCCGCCGCACTTTCTCCTACCGCTGGACGAATCGTTCTATGGCCTTGACGCCGAAGAGAGCGAGTTCTTCAAGTCGCAGACCGGCATCCAGGATGATAACGAGCTGAAGAAGCATCTGCTAGAGATACAAGCGGCAGCGTATGCGGTACGTCTTGTTTGTCAAGTTCAACTGACTGTGACCGGAGGCTGATTTTTGCATTGCACGCTTTAGGTGCACCCATACCCGTGTATTCGTCGGTTTGCGTGGACCAAGTGAGACCTCGGCCGCAGAAACAGGGTAACGACGATGTAACTGACATTGCCGTCCCTGGCTCAGACTCAAGATCTCATGCCTGCCCGCCTACCCCCAGTTCTCGAAGCTGGCAAAGGAGAGGGAGGGTGCAATCTATCTCGACATCGGGTGCTGCTGTGAGTGACCACCTGCCTTCGTCCGCTGCAACTATTGACAGCTGAGTCCAGTCGGCAACGACACGAGGAAATCAGTTGCGGATGGCTGGCCTGCCGAGAATGTGGTCACGTTCGATCTTCACCAAGGTGCGCACATCAGCGTCCTCCACTGCTGCCACTCACATACACCCATCACTAGACTTCTGGGATCTCGGACACAAGCTCTTCAGGTCCACGCCCGAGACATTCCCCGCGACCTTCATCCAAGGTGACGCTTTCAAAGCCGAGCACCTCGCGATCGCCCCTCCCCTCCCCTCCGGCGCCCCGGCACCCGTGTCGCGTCCCACCCTGAGCACGCTGACCTCGCTGAACCCGCTGCGCGGGCACATCTCCACGATCCATGCATCCGCATTCTTCCACCTATTTCAGGAGGAGAGTCAGCTGCACCTCGCACGCGCGCTCGGGGGCCTGCTCTCGCCGGAGCCCGGCTCTATTATCTTGGGCTCGCACGGCGCACTACCGGAGAAGGGCCATCGCTTCAGCAAGGTGCACGGCCCGAAGGGCATGTTTTGCCACAGCCCGGAGACCTGGACGGCGCTGTGGGACGGTGAGGTGTTTGAGAAGGGCACGGTGCGGGTGGAGACGGAGTTGGTGATGGTGGAACGGGCGGATATTCATAAGAGTCTAGGGTTGGAGGGGGACGCCAAATTCTACATTCTGAAGTATGCTATTATCAGATTGTGATGTATCGAAATTAGTTGCTTGTATTATCACCTGTCTTGCGTTGGACTGTGCTCAGTCAGTGCTCGGTCATATCGCGTTCAAGTCGACGCTGGAGACATTCCCAGTCCCCTTCATTGCCGGCGACGCATTCAGTCCCTCTCACCTCGAGATCGTTCCGCCCTTCAACATCGCGTCGCCTCCCACGACTCCTGTTCCCGACCTGAAGACTCTGACATCCCTCAACCCCTTGCGTGGTCATGTGTCTGCCATCCATGCGTCCGCCTTCTTCCACCTCTTCCAGGAGGCTGAGCAGCTGACCCTCGCTCGCGCTCTCGCGGGGTTGCTCTCTCCCGAGCCCGGCTCGATGTTATTCGGCGAGCATGCGGGGCTTCCCTTGAAGGGAGTGAGGAGGTCTCTCATGAGTTCGGGAGACAGGTTCACTCATTCGCCAGAGAGCTGGACCGATTTGTGGGATGGAGAGGTGTTCGAGAAGGGCACGGTCCGTTGATGGGCACCACGCGGTAGTAAGGCGGAAATGTATGTATCTCCTGTCCCTAGAGCGCGATCAGTGGTACCGTGTCGGGTGCGCGAGCGAGCGTCACAGTCCCAAAGACTCGCGAAGTGTCTTCGTCGTTACACGAACAGTAGTCGGGACGAGGATACGAATACTCGGGATGACGCGACGACGGCGTCCGAACAATATACGAGCGGGAGGACGCGTACGAGTCACCGAGGTGACGAGACAACGAATTCGCGAATGAGCGAGACCCGGAGTCGTTCGTGGGGAAACGAGGAACGCTGTGGAAACGATGGGGGGAAGGACGTATCACGACGATCGGGTTGGACCCGAATTGACTATGTGATCGGGAACGCGTTTGCTGTGGGTCTGATCTTGACGAGGCCTCGAAGCTGCTATTCGAGGTTCGGAACGTAGTTCGAGTGAAGTTCGGGAGGTCGTGCGGCGTAGTCGAAGTCGGAAATCGTGCGGCGTGCGGCGTGCGGCGAAGTTCGGAAGGTCGTGCGGCGTAGTCGAAGTCGAGAGTCGTGTGGCGTGCGGCGTGCGGCGTAGTCGAAGGTGAGGTTACGGACGAAGTTGGTAGAACGAGGGGTGCAACGTCAGTAAGAGCTGACGATGCTGGCGGCGATGCAGAGTACTCTTTCGAGATTCTGACTATGAGGGGGGGAAAGTAACTTGTATTCCGAGTGCGCTACAGGGCCGTATATATACTACAAGCGAGTTCGAACCAGTATCGTACTGTGCGAACATAGGTAGGTATAGACGGAACGAAACACAGACGGAGTAGAAAAGTATCACGAGTGGCAAGTGGGAGGGGTGCGGAGCGGATACATGAAGTAATGAAGGGCTCACTACGAGCTCGACAGCGGTGGTATGAATCGTAGGTACGCCTCAGCGGCTCGAAGCGCGCCAAAGACGTGTTCCGAACGCCGAAGTCGCAGCGAGGGGGCTACGAACTTCGTAAGTAGTTCGGTGCGTAGTCCTGGCTCCTGGCTCGGATCGCTACGGATCGGAAGGGTCGGGACGTCAGAGGGAGCCAATCAGGAAGCCGAAATGTACGTGGGAGGGAAGGGCGTTTAACCGCCGGCTATCTCGGGAGTGGCGCACCCGGTGTGTTTCAGATCTTCGAACCGTGCGCTGATTCGCTAGGCGATGATTGCGGCGTGGTCACGGTCTGTGGGGCCTCAGGCCTGGGCCGAAACACGTGCGGGCGCCTCGAAGTGACTCGGTACCGAGCGGGAGACGCTCGAAATGCGGAACCGAAATCGTGTGACTTCGGTTCGTGCCGAAGTGGCGGTGGCTCCAGGGCGGAAACGACGGTCCGGAGACCAAAGTCACGTGACTTTGGTCGAAGCGAAAATCCGAAAATTCGTGGCGGAATCCCCTCTCGACGGGGAACCAGGCGTATCACCTCCTCCATACTTTGATACTGACCGTCCACGGGCAGCGCGAAAGGAGGAAAGGCGATTCGGAGGCGGATGTGGCAATGATGGGAAAGTTCGGAAGGTTCCGAAATGTGGCGGAAGTGTGGAACGAAGTGAGGCGCGCAGCGCGAAGTCTAGATTCGAAGAGATAGACGAGAAGCGAAGTGGCGGGCAAGTCGGACGGATGATGTGATGAGGATTTGCGTCGGGCGCCGAGGGACAATGATTTAGCCGCATGCGTGGGAGCGAGGGGGATGTGGAAGGTAGAGGCGAAGTCGAATGGAGGTGATGACGTCGCGATGACGTCGAACTGATGTCATGGCCTAGGCGCTATTGGAAATGAAGTCGAATGTGCGTACTTGGTTTCCGAACAGGTTGAGGCGCGTGTCGATGGCGTGGGAATGGGGTTTCGAGTCGGACGATTTTTCGCGAAGTCGACGGAGAGGCCTATGTTCGTCTTGGGGGCGCTTAGCTTCCGAACAATGCGAAGTGGAAAAAGATAAAAGGAGGCGAAGGTGTTCGGCTCGTCTCCATCTTCTCTCGTTCCACTCGTCTCTCACTTCGGGCGCTCCTCTTTCACCTACGATGTCTGCACCAACCACTTCAACCAGCGACGCACGGCCTCGGCAATCGATCGACATCGCAAACCTCCGCGCCGGCCTCGATCGGCACTTGGTCAAGTTCGACCCGAACGCCTCCGACGCCGACAAGTTCGTGTGGGCGAAGCCCATACTCCACTGGCTGGTAAGTGTTCGCGACCTCCGTCCTAGTAGTTCGGCGCTGACTTCGTGACTGGACAGGTGAAGGGTCGGGACCACCCCGACTACGCTACGTTCTTGCGGCCACTCCTGCCTCGCATGCAGGAGCTCTCGGACGAGCACGGTACTGCGGAGTGGATTGCCGCGTCCCACGGCCTCTTGCGCTCACCTCCCGCCGTAAGTCTTGTTCTTGTTCGTGTTCGGATCGTTGCTAACCGAATTCGTGTAGCCTGTCGACCCCGTCGCCGCGTTCCTCGACGCGGGCATGCTCGAGTTCGAGCTCGACATGCCGGGGCCGAACGACGCTGCTGCGGACACACTCGTTGCGCCGCCACCAGCCGCCGCTGCTTCGACCACCCCGGAGCCGCCGATCGTCGCCGCTGCGCCGATCGCGACTCTGGCGGTTCCGCAGTCGGAGGCGGAGTCCGAAGGCCCTGAGGACGACGGAGCGGAAGACGAGGGACAAGACCAGCTCGAGGGCGACGACGGTCCGATCGCGTCCGCGCAGCCGAAGCCGCCGAAGAAAAGGGCCGGCTACGAGGTTCTCTCCACCTTCGACGAAGACTACGCGGACGACCCGAACTGGGGTTTTCCGTATCGGGAGGCGGTGGCGTTGGCGAACGTCATCGAGGGAGGGGAGTACGACGTGGAGGGGTACGGGCCGGTACGTATCTTCTTTTGTGTTCGGAGACGTACGAACTGACCTGTTTTGGTTCGTAGGTCTGCGACTATTGTCGCAGATTCATTTCGCTGCACGGCCGCGACTGCAGCGGCCAAATCGTCAAGATGAAGACCAAGATCAAGGTCTCGTGCGAACGGTGCATGCAAGCTGCACAGGGATGTTCGTGGACGAACGCGCCCGTCCTCGAATCGAGTAAGTGGTCTTCTTTTGTTCGTGTTCGGTACTATGCTGACGACTGGCGTCTGTAGAAAAGAAGGGCAAGAAGAGCAAGAGGGCGCCAGAGGGCTCGCCGGACCACGGCGACGAAGTCGCGAAGCCGGCGCCAAAGAAGGCGAAGCCTTCGCCGAGGAAGGAGGTTCGCGTCCAGGCGCAAAGTAAGTGTCCGTTGTCCTTCGAAGTCCTCCGCGTCGCTGACCTGAACCTACAGAAAAGACCGCGAAGCCTCCGTCCGAAGTCGACGTGACTTCGGACGTCGAGATGGCCGGCCCGTCGCAGACGCAAGCGACGATACCAGGTGAGCGCACCCCGCTCTTCCTGCCAAGTCCCTCGTCTGACGCGGGGCAAGATGTAGCGCTCGGAGGCAGTGGTGCGGAGGAGTGGGATGGGTTGGGAAGGGACATCGCAGGTACGTCGTGAGTTCGTGTCTGTTCGGAAGGGTGCTAACCAGTTCGTAGGTCCTTCGGCTCGGCAGTCGAGCGAACCCGTCGCGGGCCCGAGCCAGACACGAGACAAGGGCAAGGGCAAGGCGACGTACTCGGAGGCGTCCTCGACGGCGGGCGAAGCGACATTCGCTGATTTCGCGGACTTCAATCCACGATTCGGCATTCCGCGAGGCGACCGCTTCACGGAACTCTCCCTCCCCATTCCTCCGACTCTCGCCGACCTCGACGCGATCGCCAACTCGGTCGACGACGACATCGCGACCGACCGCGAACTCACCCCCGGCCAGGTCCTCGCTATCCGAGCTTTCCGTCAGCTCGAGCAGGGCCTGTGCGCACAGGTGTTCGCCGCGTGCCAGCTCATCCGCGAGCTGAAGTGGCGTCAAGTAGAGATCCTCAAGCCGAGGCTCTTCGCGCGGTACAAGGCGGGTGAGGACGTGACGCCGTGGGATGAAGAGGAAAATGGTGGCGCCGAGTAGGCGAAGGGCGAGGGGAGTCGGCGAAGTCGGGGGGAAGGGTGCGAAGTAGAAAAATGTAAAATAGAATGTTTCGACTTGTTCTTGGTTTTGAATTGATTCTTTTCTTGCGTCCTAAATGCGTGAGATCGAAACGAAATGGACGTACGAAAGCTGAAGCGACTTCGGAACTCAGAAGCGCAAACGGCTAAATCGAAATAGATGAAAAGAAATTGAATTCTTTTGTTTAAGTCTCAGTACTCCTTCATAGACTTAGGACTTCGATCTTGAGTAGCCCTGCGCTACAGCGGTAAACGCGAGCGACTTAGTACGTACAAGAAAAAGTGAAAAAATATGAAATGATGGGGAGGATAGGGAATTGGTGTTGGTTCTGGATTGCGGTTCAATGCTCGATGGTTCGCGGGGTCTAGTATCGTATGGGGATGATCAATAACAGATGGGGAGGAATGGAAGTGGTACTTGTTCTGGATGGTGGTTCGTGCTCTGCTTCGATCGCTACTCTTGTTCGGCTTCGTCTTCATCGTCAGGAGCGTCAACTTCGGGTGGCTCAGCTTCGGGGGGATCGGCTTCGTCTTCGTTCGCCTGCGACTCGCTTTGTTCGAGTTCGCGAAGGCGCTTCGTGTCAATGTCAATCTCGCGAATGTCAATGTCGACCGGTTCGCGACGAGCGAAGTAGGGAATGACTCGAAATGCGGCAATAGGACGATCGAGGACGGACGCATCAAGTTCGGCGAGGATGTATGCTCCTCCTCGATTGCGCGAGATGACGAAGAGAGGACCGAGGTAACGTGGACGCATCTTTCGATTGAGGGACTTCTCGATCGCAGTGTTGCGCATAAGGACTAGTTCGCCTCGTTTGAAGTCGAAGTCGCGGATCGTGTGCGCATGTTCGGCTTCGAAGCGTCGAGCGTTCTCTAGACGTGTTTCGTAGACCTGGGACCGAAGTGTCGTGATGTCGCTATATCGTTTCTGGAGGGCGATGGCGCGGCGAACGATAAGATCTGTAGTCGAAAGTACGGCATCTGGTGGGGGCTGCAGGTACGTGGCTTCAGCGATGTCCAGGGGAATGAGCGGGTGACAACCCGTGACCGCGAAGTAAGGCGAACAGCCCATGCGCTTGCGAACAGTGAGCCGTTCGGACCAGAATACGGAGTGAGCTGTTCGTGCCCATTGGGACTGGTCTCCGTCTGCTGCCTTGAACAATGCCTGCCGAACATCGAAATGTGAGCGTTCGACGATTCCGTTCGCTCGTGAGTTGTAGCCGCTAATCCGGATGTGACGAATGTGATACTTCGATTCGAGGAATTCGAGCGCTTTGATGAAGGGCTTGCCGTTGTCCGTGACGATTTCGCTGAGCGAACCCCAACGAGTGATGACCTCTTCGTAGAAGAACTTCGCAAGAGCGAGGGCGTCCTCCTTCTTGAGTAGCCTGAATTCGGGATACGAAGTGATGGAGCACCGGCCTTGAACGATGTAGCGGTACCCGTTCGAGGGCGGCATATGCATCGTGTCGACGTAGATCTTCGCGAACAATGATGCGGGCATGTCGACAGTCGGGGGCATGAGGATCTGGCGTCGTTGTCTCTGTTGGCAGATTAGACACGTCCGAACATACCACATCACATCGGCTTCGTAGGACGGCCACCAGAAGCGTTGGCCGATGAGGGATCGTGTTGCGAACACTCCTCGATGGCCTACTTTGTCGTGACAGTCGACGAGGATGTCAACGCGGCGCTTCTCATTCGGAATGAGCTTGTGCACTCCGTCGAGACCGCGACGCCAAAGTCGACCTCTTCCGATGTAGAACTTGGTGGCGTAGCGAACGAACGTGGTGAACTCGGAATCGGACAGCGCTTCGGGACGTACTGGGTCTTCGAGCCAATCGCGAACGCGGATGAGTCGTTGGTCGGCTTTGCGTGCGGAATCCGTTCGAGGAATGTCGCTATACTCGAGCACCTGCTCCTCCTCCTCCATACTTTGAGTCTGACCGTCCTCGGTCAGCGCGAACACTGCGCGGAGAGACGGCGAAGGGAGGGAGGGAGCCGAAATGGGCAGCTCGTTCATGCTAGCCGTAAGCGTGATATTGAGGAAACCGTAAAGTTCGTCGATCCAGTCGTCGAAGCTGTCGTCGTCTTGGTCGGGAGGATCGCCGGGCTGGCGAAGGCGTCGGGAGAGACCGTCGGGGCCGTGAAAAATTCCGGGGACGTGCCGAAGCACGAATTTGAACGCTAGAATCGAAATAATCCAACGATTCGTGCTCGCAGTTGGAACTAAATCGGGATTCTTCAGCATGCCACCGATGGAAAGAGCGTCGACTTCGACGATGAGATTCCGAAGTCCGATGAGGTAGACCTTGAGCGATTTCAACGCTCGATAGAGGCCGTAGATCTCGAGCTTCGGTTGCGAGAAGCGGCGTTCGCGATCGTTGAGCGAGATGGATCCGAACCGACTGTAGTACCGCTTCTTCTTGTTCTCTTCGTCTTCCTGAGCGAGGATGTAGCCGATGGCGATGTACGAAGTGTCGACGGCGAGGACGACGGCGGCAGGGGATTCGTAGTTGATGGCCCGAAGTGCACCAGAGTTGACGAGTGCGTTTTTGAGGTACTCCTGTGCGATTAGCTGCGCGGTACCAAACTCGAAGTCAATTCCTTTCCGCGTGAGCTTCGTGAGCGGCCATGCGTGCTTCGCGAAGTCCTTGATGAAAATCCGACAAACGCCAACGGTTCCGAGGAACGCGCGAACATCCGAAAGATCAGCACAAGGACCCCAGTTCGTAATCGCGGAAATGGTCGTAGGATCTGCGCGTCTTCCTTCGGGCGTGCAGAGGTGACGAAGGACGGTGAATTCGCGGGAAATGAGGATGGACTTCGTACCGGAGAACGTGCCCTCGGAGTAGCGCATGCGCTGGAGGATACGATTCACGGTCTCGAGGTGCTCCCAGACGAAGCGACGGATGGCCGGGTTCGCCGGGATCATTTCGTACGAACCGTCTGGGCGTCGATAATCTGTCTTCGGACCTTTGATGGGAACGTCGTCGATGAAGGGGATGGTATACGTCGGGATTTCTTCGCGAAGGATATGCGTGACGTCGTCGTGGAAGATCGGGACCGAATTCGTCCAACCCATTGGGAGGGTGACGAGGCGATGCGCGCCGTAGGGGGTTTGGAAGGTGGTGAAGTCGCGGGATCGTTCGTCGATGACTCGCTCGTCGTAGCCGACGTAGAGGTCGAGGATGCCGCCGCAAGCACGTCCGCCGAACTGTTCGGCGAGATGCTCTTGGATGGGCGGTACTCCGGAATGTGCGACCGTGACGGCGTTGAGCGGTTCAAGCGAGTGGACGATGCGAAGCTTACCGTCCTTCTTCGCGACGCAAAACCACTTCGAGCGATAGGAGGAATTGGACGGTTCGTAGACGCCTGCGTCGATCTTCTTCTTGATCATTCGGCAGACTTCGTCGCGGATACCGGGGGGGATGGGAATGTTGCGATCTACCCAGGGAACGTGCGAGACGACTGGGATTTGAACCGGAGGGAAAAACTCCTCTTTGAAGCTTCCTCGTTCGTTCTCGGCCCAGGCGAACGCCTCGTTCTGTTCGGAGATCGTGTTGTGCAAGAGGTCTCGTTCGGTAGGCGTCAAGAAGTCGTAGTTCGGGAGGGCGTCCATGGCGTCATGTCGCTCTTGGGTATATCGTCCGGAAGGTACGAACTTCGGAGGATGAGGGTTGAGCGGCGGCATTGACGCGAGTGGATCGCCCTTGATGTTACGTTCGATTCGGAAGCCTTCGGGAAGTGTACCGAGGACAGGCTTAACCTTTTGTCCTACAGGTTTGTACTTCTTTTTGCCGACGAAAGTGCCGCGTATATCGGAATCGGCGTGCGAAGTCGATGGCGTCGTCAAGAAAGGAGTCGTAGTGCGCCGGGAGTCAAGATAAGAGTCAGGAGATTGTTCGGAAAGTGAGGGGGATGGCGTTAATGGTCCTGTGGAGCCGGGCGGTGATTGCGAACTGGGACTGAAGGGTTGCGAACTGAGAACGTAAGTGCGAGATGATGATGAGGACGAAGGCGAAGTGGCAAACTGGTTCGGGGACGCGTGGTTGGAATCAAGATGTGAGCGGTCAGCCGCTAGTGGCTTTCGAGGCTTCGTGGGGCATATGTTCTGCAAGAAAGATGGTGCGCAGTGTTCGGGAAGATGTGAGCGTTCTTCGGAAGCGGTGACGTATGCGTGGCGAACCGCCGACTCGTCCGAGGAGTCGATTGGGGTATAGGCTATGATTCGGACATTTTCTCCTTCGCCTTCGATAATCATGGCGATGGAGTCACCTTCGTCGACTTCGTCCTCAAAGTCGGGACTGATTAATTTGCTCCTGCCGAAACCGATGGTGTCCTCGAGGATACGTTGGGAGGACGAGGGTGTCGCCATTGTTCGGGTTCGTGATCGTGACGGTCTGATCTTCGTTCTGGAAGTTGCGAACGATGGACTCGGTGAGGACGTCGAATGGGCGACCGAGGAGGATGTCGTAGGCAACTTCGCGAACGATGTGAACCTGCAAGTACAACGTCATGTTCCCGAATTTAAACGGGACGTTACGAGCGAGGCCGAGCGATTCGGAGAGTTGCCGGTTCGCGGATTGCATCTGGATCTTGATGCTCGGCGTGTAATGCAGTTCGAGGAAATGACAAATTTCCTCGGACATTGCTATTACCTGCGAACCGGGATCTAGGAGGCATTCGATGGCGACGCGACTTGCGACGATGCCGTCAATCGACCGGAGCGCGTGCGAGTCGTTCGCGACGGTGAGAGCGTCCGGATCGAAGGTACGGTCAGGAGTGCGGTCGTTGATGTATACCTCGACAGGGTCCTCCATGACCCCTTTGTTGTTCGTAGGCCAGACCGACTCCTTCGTCGACTGTCGCGGGTCGGGGGCGTAGTTGACGAAGGTTTGCGCCTCCGCCTCGCGAATTGCGGTAGCTGGCGAAGTGAGCGCCTCGTCAAATACTTCCTCGAACGTTACCCTGTGCTTCGGGGCTTCGTCTTGGACGTTCGTGGACCGACGTGGCGTGACCGCTTCGCGGAACTTGTTCCGAACTTCGGGGGCGAGCGAGAGCAGTTCCTCCGGCGTCACCGAGAGTTTGAGCTCCTTCATGGCACGTTCGAAGACGCTGTCAGCCAGTTCGGAGCGATGAACCGGAGGTGTGTTGCGAAACTGCGGTTCGCGAACAGCAACCTTCGGCGGATCGGACGGAACAATCTTCGGCTTGACTGGGGCGTTGGTCGCGTCGCGAACGTTGCGAAAGGGGTGAACGGGAGGTAGCTCGGGCTCTTTCTCTGGTTCGGAGACAGGAGCTGCGGCCTTCGCAGCCGGTACTTGCGCGCGCTTCGGAAGGGACTTGGTCGGCCGCGAAATCTCAACGCCGTCGAATACTTGTGCGTAGGCCGCTGCCTTCCGAAGTGAGGCTAGTTCGGCTTCGAGACCGGCGATGCGATCCTCCTTCGTGAGCGAAAACGTGTAGTGCGAAGAAGGCACCTTCTCGATCATGAGTTGCTGCGCGACGGGAGTGACCGAAGGGTTGCGTCGGTACCATTCCCGTACGCGTTCGCGCAAGAAGTCGCCCGTGATGGCGCGAGGTACAAAGCTGCCGTTCGCGAGCGTGACCTTGCCTTCGCCGTTCCGAACAATCACGCCGGCGCGAACGTCTTCTTCGACGGACGGGCACGACGAGATACGATGTTCGGAAGACCCGCAGTACAGACAACGTCCAGCAAGGCGCTGCATTGCTGCTGCGCGTGCGTCCGTCGAGGGTGTATTCGCTGCGGGTGCTGCGGCTACGGGTGGTGCTGCTGCTGCAACGACTGCGTTCGCTGCTGCGGTGATGGGACCGGACAAGTTCGCCAGCGAACCTCCTTGCATCAACGTTCGGACGAGCGTCGCGAGGAGGTCCTCGGCCTTGATCGCGGGTGCTGGTGACGACGAAGTGTTCGCGACCGCTGGGGCTGCGGTCGGTGCGACGGGGACGGCTACGTGAGCATTGGTGCGAAACGAATCTGCACCTGCCTGGAGGACGTATTGTCCGGCGAGGTGGACGTCCGCAACGGGGTAGTCGTCTCCTGCTTCGACGTCGGGCTTCTTGATCTGCAATCTCGGGTTTATCTTCCGCCAGAGCACGTCGGGGATACCTCTCGAGAACTCCTTGTCCTGCTGCATAGTCGAGAGGCGACGTTTGACGATTAGGAAGCCCGAAATGGTCAGGAACTCGCGATGATAAGACGCGAACTCCTCGAGCGTGATCGTAGACTTCTTCCGAGTCTTGGTTACGAGGTCTTCGAGATCGCCTGCTGTGTACGCGCGATTAGCGTCGGCGCCGGGGTACAACTTGCCAACAGCGATCTTGAAGTCATTGTATGTTCCGGCGCCCGTGAACTCGTCCATGGCGTCGAACATATCCGCAACGTCTGTGGGTACGTATACCTTCGCCCAATCTTTCTTCGAACGTTCGGTAACGACACCGGCGGGCCCGAAGTAAGATTCGAGGTCGGCCCAAAACCTACGAATGTCGCGAGGTTTTTCTGGGTCGAAGACCGGTGCTGTCCGAGCGAGTCTGGATGGCATGGGAACGACGGCGGCCATTGCTGCTGGCTGAACGGGGACGGGGGCGACTGGTGGAGGGATGCGACGAAGTAGCGAAGTGAGTTGCGAAAGGTGACGAAGTGCCGAAGTCGGGTTCGAAGTTGAAGGCGAAGGTGACGGGGGAGTTCGGGGAGTTGGAGGTCGAGTAGGTCGAAGCGGAGTAAGCGAAGAAAGCGGGGGGAGAGGCGAGATGCTGCGTGGAGGCGTACGAAATCCGCCTGGTACTTGGGGATCGAATTCGACGTCAGGCTCAGCGTCGTGCTGGGATCCTGAAGCTTCGAAGTCCTCTTCGTTCGCTAACTCGTCTTCGGAAGTTGGTTCGGAGTGATGTTCGTTACCGGATGGGTAAACGACGTGAGTCCGCCGAATTTCTTCGGCGAGGGTGGCGGAACGAAGTCGATAGCGAGAGACGAACGGCGAAGTGGCTTCGGAACGCTTTGGAGGAATTGTGACAAGACGCCCTCGCGGTGGGCTCCAAAAGTGATGGGCACCACGCGGTAGTAAGGCGGAAATGTATGTATCTCCTGTCCCTAGAGCGCGATCAGTGGTACCGTGTCGGGTGCGCGAGCGAGCGTCACAGTCCCAAAGACTCGCGAAGTGTCTTCGTCGTTACACGAACAGTAGTCGGGACGAGGATACGAATACTCGGGATGACGCGACGACGGCGTCCGAACAATATACGAGCGGGAGGACGCGTACGAGTCACCGAGGTGACGAGACAACGAATTCGCGAATGAGCGAGACCCGGAGTCGTTCGTGGGGAAACGAGGAACGCTGTGGAAACGATGGGGGGAAGGACGTATCACGACGATCGGGTTGGACCCGAATTGACTATGTGATCGGGAACGCGTTTGCTGTGGGTCTGATCTTGACGAGGCCTCGAAGCTGCTATTCGAGGTTCGGAACGTAGTTCGAGTGAAGTTCGGGAGGTCGTGCGGCGTAGTCGAAGTCGGAAATCGTGCGGCGTGCGGCGTGCGGCGAAGTTCGGAAGGTCGTGCGGCGTAGTCGAAGTCGAGAGTCGTGTGGCGTGCGGCGTGCGGCGTAGTCGAAGGTGAGGTTACGGACGAAGTTGGTAGAACGAGGGGTGCAACGTCAGTAAGAGCTGACGATGCTGGCGGCGATGCAGAGTACTCTTTCGAGATTCTGACTATGAGGGGGGGAAAGTAACTTGTATTCCGAGTGCGCTACAGGGCCGTATATATACTACAAGCGAGTTCGAACCAGTATCGTACTGTGCGAACATAGGTAGGTATAGACGGAACGAAACACAGACGGAGTAGAAAAGTATCACGAGTGGCAAGTGGGAGGGGTGCGGAGCGGATACATGAAGTAATGAAGGGCTCACTACGAGCTCGACAGCGGTGGTATGAATCGTAGGTACGCCTCAGCGGCTCGAAGCGCGCCAAAGACGTGTTCCGAACGCCGAAGTCGCAGCGAGGGGGCTACGAACTTCGTAAGTAGTTCGGTGCGTAGTCCTGGCTCCTGGCTCGGATCGCTACGGATCGGAAGGGTCGGGACGTCAGAGGGAGCCAATCAGGAAGCCGAAATGTACGTGGGAGGGAAGGGCGTTTAACCGCCGGCTATCTCGGGAGTGGCGCACCCGGTGTGTTTCAGATCTTCGAACCGTGCGCTGATTCGCTAGGCGATGATTGCGGCGTGGTCACGGTCTGTGGGGCCTCAGGCCTGGGCCGAAACACGTGCGGGCGCCTCGAAGTGACTCGGTACCGAGCGGGAGACGCTCGAAATGCGGAACCGAAATCGTGTGACTTCGGTTCGTGCCGAAGTGGCGGTGGCTCCAGGGCGGAAACGACGGTCCGGAGACCAAAGTCACGTGACTTTGGTCGAAGCGAAAATCCGAAAATTCGTGGCGGAATCCCCTCTCGACGGGGAACCAGGCGTATCACCGTGTCGAGACTGAATTGAGGAAGGTGGAACAGGACCTCTTGAACTCTGCCGTTGCGGCTGTGCATGGGGAGGAGGGGGTCAAGGCGATGGAGACGGAAGGGTTCAAGTTCTATTGGCTGACCTGGTCGGTGACGAGGCTTTGAAAATCTTGCCAATCTCATCTCACCCTTGAACTCGTCCCACGGTGTCACGCGCGACCACCTGTAGGTTTGGTCCTACTCACGGTCCTAACTCCAGTGTGCGTTGTCTGTCCATTTCAACGAACTTTCCCAATGGCGACCGCCGAAGACTCAACGAACTATTAATCCTAGTGGGCAGATGTTGCATTTTTGCGTCGCACAGTATCTATCGTGTGACGCGCTTCGTTTGCTAGGTACGCCCACAACACATACCTCGTGCTCCTTGCAGCTTCAGAATGAGATGATCCAGATGATCCACTGTACGAGAGCCAAATCGATAGCGGTCAGGACGCATGCTGTGTGCACGAGCTACGTCCTTGCCTCTGACGCGATGATAATGATGACGAGCTTTGTGCTTCGTGAAACGCAATGTCGCATCGACTCAACCGCCGTATCCGCAACTAACACTGATTATGCTTTGTTCCTCGCTAATTTGTTCCGTGGTGAGCATGATATAAATTGCGCACTTCATCTACTTTACAAAGTTCACTACTCAGACGCCGCTGACAGGTACGACGACAGCCACGATTTGCGTATATCATCAGCATGCTAACTGTTGATCAGCCTCCCACCACTCTTTGCTTCATAATAATAGATGGGCACGACCACGAAACTCTCCATTGCTATCATCACATGCAGTGTTCGACCCAAGAGGATCAATCCACTCGTCTCTGAATATATCATCCAACTGCTGCAATCCTACTTGTCGAGGAATAGCCTTCAACAGCCCGTGGTCATCACCCTCAAATCCATTGATCTCGCACTCGCGCCCCACTCGTCCATCTTCACACCCTTCACCACTGCCGAACCCGACATTCCGGCAGCCCTCCCCATCGACGACCCAACCTCGCATTATGAACTCGAGTCCACACGCGCCTGGTCTTCGGAGATCACCAAGCACAACGCCTTTATCTTCGTTATGCCTCAGTACAATCTGGGATATCCCGCAAGTGTGAAGCACGCGCTCGATCTCCTCTATCATGAGTGGGTGGGGAAGGGGGCGTGGGTCATCAGCTATGCGAACCGCGGTGGCGGGAAGGGGAGGGTGCAGCTTGAGCAGGTACTCCAAGGTCTTAAGCTGCAGGTACTTGGTCGGCCTTCGGGCGGGGAAGGAGTTGCAGAAGGCGCGGCACCGGATCTGGCGTCGAGCTCAGTATAGATATTCGTGAGAACCTCAAGTCCATCGCACAAGGGAAGTTAACGGAGGCTATTTTGGAGAGCTTTAAGGAGGCCGGCGTGGATGTACTATCGGTAGACCACTAGTGAACGCTCTCACGGTCCCCATTTATTGCAACCCCGTCATGACCAACTTATTTTCACAAATTTGCATAAACAGATTAAATGAGGTCTATTACATAGCTGCAGCATTTTTACATGATATGTCTGGCATTGCATGGCCCTTCGGAGACTGACCGAGCCGGGCGTGAGGATTTTGGAGGGTACTGGAAGTGAACGACGCGCCAAATCTCGCGCCACCCGCGCCTTGCCCGCGCCGACCTTCTTCATCGATTTAATTGGCCATACACCTCCCCCCTCCAAAAGTGACTGCAAAAATTTTATCTAAAACATGTAGATGCATGTTATATTGTGTCTGTAAATTTACATTGGACTTGGGCTTGTAGATCATTAAGATCTAAGTAATCAGTAGTGTACCCAAGGGCCAATTTGAGGCTTTTTGCAGGTTTTCACAAACTCACTCCCCTCAGCACGAAACAAAAATTACTCTTATGTAGAGGATCACAAATGCTATCCAGGTGAATATTATCAGGAGGGTTCAAAGTGAATGAAATATTTCATCGAAATAAGTCACTTCTAGTCGCCGTTCATTAGTGGTCTACCGATAGTAGTGTTAACGAGGGCGTTCCAAAAATTCGTGGAGATTTTATTAGCAAATAAACGACGATGATGGGATCTGATCTTATCTGCCACCGTTTATATCTGAAATCGTTGTGGCTTCAACCACCAGTCAACATCGCTTCATAACTTGTGAAGAACCTCTTGTCTGCGCACAGCAAGGGATGATGCCGTCTTCTGAACTCAAAGTCTTCACAGGAGAACATGTCCTCCTGCCAGATGCAGAATTACCTCGGCCAGCGACCATCGAGGTATCGACCACCTCAGGAAAGATCATCGCTATCCATCCAGAAAGACGAACCCGTGCATTCTACCCAGACCTCCCAGATGCGAACTGGTCCGACGTAGATGAGCACTTCCTCCTCCCTGGGCTCGTAGAGTATGTGAGTCTTGCTTGATCTCCCTGTGTGATCATGCTGCTCACAAGGGACATAGCGCCCATGTCCACCTCAATGAACCAGGGCGCACGGACTGGGAGGGATTCTGGACGGGTACGCGAGCTGCTGCATCGGGAGGCGTCACTACAGTGGTGGATATGCCCCTCAACTCGATTCCACCCACGACGACCATCGAGAATCTGGCTCTGAAGCGCGAAGCTGCGTCTGGCCAGTGCTGGACTGATGTCGCATTTTGGGGTGGAGTGATTCCTGGGAACAAGGTTAGATGCCAGGCTACGAGTGCCACGATATCGGCTGAGGGCTTTGCTCATATATAGGACCACCTGCATCCATTGATCGATGCCGGTGTCAAAGGCTTTAAGTGCTTCATGATCGAGAGCGGTGTCGAGGTATGCGGTCGTGATCTCCCACAGTGAAGAAGACCGTTGACCTGGGTCCTACAGGAGTTCCCTTGCGTTGCCGAGAAAGATCTCCATATTGCCATGAGTGCGCTGCATGTAAGAACACACCCGCACTGAGCATGCCTGTACTGAACATTCATGCAGGGCACAGGTTCTGTGCTCCTATTCCACGCAGAATTCGATGATTCACCAGCTCACCCTCACGTGCATACCGCAGACCCGACCCTCTATAGTACCTTTCTCGCTTCGCGGCCGCAGACCTTTGAAGTCGACGCCATCTCGCGGATCACTTCCCTACAGAAGATATACCCCGATCTGCGCTGCCACATCGTCCACCTCTCCGCCGCGCACGCGCTGCCGCTCGTCCGCGAAGCCAGAGCAGCCGGTCTGAAACTCACGGTCGAGACGTGTTTCCATTATCTCTGTCTGTCGGCATCCTCGATCCCGCATGGGCGCCCCGAGTTCAAATGCTGCCCGCCGATCCGGGACGACGCCAACCGAGAGGCGCTTTGGGATGCCCTGTGCGACGGGACGATCGATTTCGTTGTGTCGGATCATAGTCCATGCGTCGCAGAGTTGAAGAAGGTCGATTCTGGAGATATTATGGGCGCGTGGGGAGGCATCAGCACGCTGGGACTGGGGCTCAGCTTGCTGTGGACGGAGGGTAGTAAAAGAGGTATATCAATCGGCAAGATTCTGCGGTGGACGAGCGAGCAAACTGCGAGACATGCTGGTTTGGACGAAACGAAAGGCAAGCTTGCTGTCGGTTACGATGCGGATTTCCTCGTCTGGGATCCTGAGGCGGAATTCACGGTACGATTTGCTCTATCTGGTTGCCGTTGACGACACTGATGTCTTAGTCAGATAACGAAGGAAAGCCTGAATTTCAAGAACAAGCTTACACCGTATGAAGGGAAGAATCTGCGTGGCCGCACAGTGCAGACGATCTTGAGGGGTACAGTAATTTATGACGGCGCAAAGGGAGAATTTGACGGCTTGAAGCCCACTGGCATGTTGCTATAATTGACAGAGCATGCTCCGCATTATACAGACAGCTCTGTTTGTATCTAAGTCACACCGCCAGCATTTTCACTCACTCAATAGATCGAGCACTCCAAAGTGGAAGTTGCGATGACGTCATTAGGATCCCAGCATGAGTATCAACCGTGAATTGACTTGAAGGCTCTCCGACCACATCATGCCAACCACCAGGCGGCAGGCGGCAGCCCTCCAGGAGACGGGTCACGCAGAGAAAGTTAAGCCGGAACCCCGCGCAAAGAAGCCACGATCCAGCAAACGGGGGCACCCGGCGCAAGTAGAAGTAGAAGGTGGGGAAGAACTCCCCGCCAAAAAGCAGAAAGCGAAGGAAGAGAAAGAAAGGTCAGGACTGCAGGATCCTCTAGAGAGCGTGGACAAGGCGCCCACGTCCGGCAAGCGCGAGCCCTGGGCAGGTACGTTCGCGCTATACAACGCATACTTTTGTCTGATGGGTGCAGGGACCATCGAGCGCGGCCATATCTACTTCTTCTATCGGCCCAAGGTAGAGCACATGGAAGCCCACTCGTTGGGCGACGTCAGCCGCTTGCACATGCTGCTAGTGCCGCGCCCTCCCGAGTTTAGCATCAACAGCGATGCCGATAGCACCAAGAAACAAGACGACGATGCGGTGATGACACTCCTCGAGAAGGGTGCCGACGCTGTGCCGACCAAGGAGCCCCACACGGCGAAAAAACACTATAGGCTTGTGTCCATCGGCAAGAAGCAGCTTCCTGAGCCAGCGCACGGCGGCGCGGGGCGTGGAAAGAAGGACACCCTCTGGGCAACTGTCACTGCTGTGGGGGACGACCTGCTTTCGTTGGAGAAGGGCGTTGGAGAGAAGACGTATGAGACCAAGACCCGAGGTGCGTAGCGGATCATTCTGTGTCGAGCATGTCTCATGTGGAACGCAGGAACTCGCCACGAGGCGTTTTCGCGCCTAGCAGGAAGGGGAGCCTACGCCATCGTCAACAACGAACCACGTGTGGCCTCCCAGCGTGACACACACCTTGGCTACCATCTCTCTCACCCGTCTGAGATGGGCGAAGTCCAGGAAGCCCTCCGCATACACGAAGCATCCTCTTTCGTCCTCCAGGTCAAGAATCCCCTGGCACCTCCCAATGGTGGCCAACGCATCGGACTTTCCGAGGACCGTCGTGCTAGGTATCCCGAGCAGATCATGAAGGACGTTTTTGGGAAGGGTGGGAGTAAGGGCCGGGAAAGCTTCGGGTTGCGGTTCGCCAGCGTGGAAATGCCGGAAATGTTGGACTATGAGGGCGCCGAACTCCTCATGATTGCAGCCAGGGCAGGCGACGAAGGGCTCGAGACTAGCTTGGGCGAAGGAAGAGGTGAAGGTGAGACTCGTGATCTTCATCGTGGTGAATGTCATTGACAACTGCAGTAAAGCGTTGCGCGCGGCGGAAAAAAAGGAGAGCAAAGAACCAATCGACGAGATGCTGAAGGAACTCGCAATGGATACGGTGAAGTTTCCGGTCGAACCACTGGAGGGAGACTGGATTTGAGTGATTAAAAATGTATTTGTATCCGACCGTGTACATTGTTACAGCCTGTTCTGAGCGTGGTCAGACCAGTTCGAATCAAAGCGTGTTTGAATCGAGACGAACCTGAGAGGCACAGAATAATTGCCAGTAGGAATACATATGTCATGGGCTGTCCGGTATAGGTTACACTGGAGATTATGCTGGGGTCTCTGGCTCGGTGTCCTCCTCGTTAACTCTCAGTACTTTCACCCATTCCCGGTAATTAAAGTTACCCTGGCGGTCGGTAAACGAGCCCTTTAGGAAACGGTCGATCTGCCCAGCACACAATATCGGCATAGACACCCTTACGCGGGTAGGAGGAGGAACACACCTCCTGATGATCCATTCGATCTCCCGTCTCGCTGAGCCACTTCCTGACTTCCTCCCCCTTCACCATACCTGAATCGCCCTCGTCAAATGACCCAAATGCCTCAAGAAGCTCTGCCTCTGCGTCAAAGTCCATGAGGTGTTCGCTCATCATCGTCAGGAACATCGCGAAGTTGACGCCACGGTCCGCTGGATCCTCCACAGCTAGCGATGAGCCACCCTGCCCGCCCGGTCTTGACGACAGCAACTCGTCCATCATATCCCTAGATGGCGTGATACCTGTCCAGAATAAAGGTTGAACTCTGACAAAGTGTCATTTGCGAGCAGAAACGCACCTAGGCTGGTGAAAGTCTCCTTCAAATCTTGCTCGGTGATCAGACCATCACGGTTCTGGTCAATCAGAGAGAATGCCTCTTTGAATTGCTGGATCTGCGCAGGTTGGAAGCGCGAGAATACGCCCGACGGCTCTCGGCGAGCGCGCGACTTCTGCGCCTTGGTCGGTGTGATATTCGGCGACAGATAGTTTGGGTAAGACATGTCAGGGCAAGAATGGGAGGCGAGTTTTTGACTTGAGTCGTCGAGGCAGTCGAACCGGGATACGGTGATCGGTCAAAGGTGCGCAAGTTGAAGCTAACTTGAAGCCTACGAAGGTCCAAGGACCAAATCTGAACCGCACTAAATCGCACCCCTGTCACATGATCTATGTGACAACTCGTTACTCGTACGCGTAGCTTGATCATTTGACCTTCAAGAATTAGTCATTCTGCATCGTACGCCTAAGTAGCTCACGGCCGCTACTCCAAACTTCCAGTACAGTGCTTTACTAAGTACTGAGGGATGGCGCGAAAAAGCGGACTTGCACTTGAGGAATGAGCAACCTGCAGCTGTTGGCAGTGTTAAACAGCTAAGGCTAAGTGCCAGAAGCACAATGGTTCCTACTTTGTTCGGCTGCGTAGCCAAATGTGCAGCCGTTCACTACGGATCAAGAAGTTAGACAATCAAGTTCACAAGCAGAAAGTTTACTCACAATTTGAGAGATATCAATGACAACAACGCGGCCGGAATCCTCGACAACTTTGACGATGTCGGAGAAGCGCTGATCCTCGACGAACGTGCGCCACTCCTTTCCATACAGCACGAACTCCCGAAGGGCTGGGAAGCGCTCCGTAGGGTATGCGTAGAAATGGGCCTCAATGTGCGAAAAGTTCGGTGCTCCATTTATACTCGGGTAAATCGCATCGTTCTGGAGGGCGTGCAGGCCGACGCGCCGCAGGGACTCGTGGGTCTGGGGGAGAGCGAGTCGCATGGTGAAGAAGAGATAATAATTGAGCTCCTCCACGCAGGGGCATAGCCTAAGCGCCAGGGAGAGTAGGTCGTCAAACGTAAAACCGATGTGGCTCCCAAACTCGACGCAGCGCAGCGCGGGCCCGAGAGCCTCCCACAGGTTCTCCATCGACTCCGGGTATAGCGGGCACTCAAGCAGGAGATGCGTCAGTGCGGGCATGGTCCACTTCGCTATCTGCACCACGAACAACGCGTTGACGCGTCGCAAGCGCAGGACCTTGACGCGGGGGAGTTCGAGATGTGCATGCGGCAAGAACCACATTTCGCCGCCGAGGGAGAGGTACTCAATACTCGGCGCGCTCTGCAACACCTGGTCTAGGGAGTTGATTCCGCCGCTGCGCGCAGCGGCGGCGTGGTACCACCAGTCGAGGCGCTTCAGGCGCGGGAGGGCAACCGTCTCGGTGGGGAACTCGAAGCGCAGCCGGTCATCGCCTGTCCAGGGCCGTACTAGCACCTCCAGGGCAGGGCAATGGCGGAGGGTGAGAAGTGCGCGGGGGGGATTCGGGTTGACAGTTTCCGTATGGCTGTAGGGCAGCGTTGCGCGGCGTACCCATCGTCCGCGCCCAGGCTCGGCAGCATGTGGGTCGCCCTCGATGGCAAGTCCCAAAGATGCATCACCATGTCTGAACCAGACATCCTCGTAAAACATGTGCAGTGACATGTCCTTCCAACTTCGGCACACGAGCGTGATGGCTAGCTTGACTTGCAGCATTTCTGCGCGCATCTCCTCGACCACGTGGACGCACGGATCGAATGGCTCATACTTGACAGAGTGCAGGAGTGGGTGATGCGTTGCGATGCGGAAGATATGGATCCAAAGCTCTGCGGGCAAGTCCGAGGCCATGACGGTTACGTAGAGAGAGATATTACAGTATCTGATACTGTACATAGTCTCGATTTGGCAGATGATATATTGACGATAGTACTAGGCGGACAGCTGCGGCCGTCAGAGTCATCGGTGAATGAAACGCTCGTAGTGATAAAGTACATTGCAATCGATACAAGTACGGGGCAGCAGCAGCTCTTTTTCGAGACACGATGAGCACCACCGACAACCTCTCAGTCGCCATCATAACGTGCAGTGTCCGACCCGAAAGGCTCAATCCGCTCATCACCGATCACATTGCCCAACTGTTGCAGTCATACGTAGCGAGCCATAGTCCATCCCCCTCCACGTCCATCGCCATCCACCACATCGATCTTGCAGCCGCACCATATTCGTCCCTCTTCACTTCCTTCACCGCCTCCGAGCCCGCCATCCCGGCCGCACTGGCCGCCGATGACCCCTCGCAGTACAAGCTCGAGTCCACTCGCACCTGGTCCGCTGAGGTTATCAAGCACGACGCGTTCATCTTCGTCACGCCGCAGTACAACTGGGGCTACCCCGCCAGCGTGAAACTTGCCCTCGATCTACTCTACCACGAGTGGAGGGGAAAGGGGGCGTGGGTGATCAGCTATGGGGGCCATGGGGGCGGCAAGGCGAGAGTGCAGCTCGAACAGGTGTTGCAGGCTCTCAAGATGCAGATCCTAGATCTGTCATCGGGTGCCGAAGGCATTGAGGGCAGGGCACCGGTGTCGGGAGTTGAGATCACCATAGATGTCCGGGAGGGTTTGAAGTCCATCGCTCAGGGGAAGTTGTCGGAGCCAACCCTGGAGGGCTGGAAGGCGGCTGGGGTTGACGAAGCGCTCACAACGGCGTTCCAGAGATATCTTGAGATTTTGTTAGCTAAGAAATGACAACGCCTGTACATCTGCGTTTGGATTTGGTGATTCATGTCGACCGTACGATATGTAGAGTACGCCATGCCGCCAGAACGGACAGACATGGGTGACCGTGATCCAGCCCAATTCGTGCGGTGACGCTGGGGTGCTGCCGTCATGGAACGCGAAGATGCAGGCGAGGACCTCGGGGGGAGTACGAATATGAGGGCGGGCCCTTCACGTATTTGAGGACGTCTCGTCACTCGTGGGCTTCGAGGCTGTTCGGGATGGCAGAGACCGAGTTTGTGAGATGAGCGTGGGTCAGTGCTTAGTATGTTGATGCGCACCTGGAATCATATGTTGCCGGTCTGGAAAATGAGGAGTGATCTTGGTGCAGCACGATGCTTGGGCTCGACGCCCGAGGGGTGTCGGCGCCGGTTCTCCTGCAGATCATACACAAGTTAAGCAACATAACCACCTGCGACACTGTGGCGTCGGGCCCAGTCCGTTGATAGGTTTTACATCTGCGATAGAAGTGGGGCGACCGTGCGAGCCCGCCGTACAACCGGGAGTCAATCACTGCGCATTGCGAAGCTGACAATGGTGAATGGAGGTTACAATTTCATTGTGCGTCAACATAAACAATCCAGTGAAGCAGAGCGTACGTCAAGAGTGTTTAGCAACTTCAAAAGCCACTGCGAATATGACTACTTCTTTCTGTTGCCTTGCATAGCCAGAATCTGTACCATGCGGATACTAATATTTGAGGAACCCGACAAGCATCAGTCAACCCGCTCTGGGTTATGTGAGTTTCAGCGACGTACAAAATATTAATCATATCGAGCTCCAGCCCAATCGCCTCCTTCATCGGGTCCCTTGGGATCGCACCGCGCTCAGCTAGACGCGCGTGAGCCAGTATTTTCTGCGTGCTGGATATAGGACAAGTGCATTGCGTGCAATCAGTACCTCACAGCCGAAAGGCACGGCTGCAACACGCACTCGTACAGCACAAGGCCACTGAATACAGCCAGACCGCCATAAAGCGAGATAGCTTCCGCGACGGCCAGGCCACGCATGCCAAGAGGTAGTGCCATTGGCGCCAGCGAGCTCAGGGCAACCACTGTGACGCCGGCAAGGAGCGGGCCACCCATGTATAAATACTTGTCATTCCTGTGACACGCGCGTCATTCAGAGTAAGTGAGATATATGAAGCGTCGGAGACTCACGTTGCAGTGGCACCGACGTAAGACAGCGAGCCAACAATTCCGCAAGTATAGAGAGCGGCGCGCGACAGGATCGCAGGGCTGAAGAAGAAGAGCGGGCTAAGAGTCGCAGCCTGGCATGCGTTGAACGCCTGTGCAGGAAGCGGAGCAGACACCCGTGTTAGCGTGGTACACTCTTGGGACATATGTCGCCCTACCAGCCAGAATGCATGCTTGGCCACCGTGTTTTCTGGTGGCGTGTAGAACACACCCATCATGCTGCCGATGCTCCCGACCAGGCTTACTCCGAGAACAAGCCCTATAACAGATGGTCCATAAACACGCTTTGCAAGAGAGAAAAAGAAGAGCTTACATGGGTTTGAGGCCATGATTCTGTACGGCAAGCCCGCCTTGAACATGCTCCGTGCAGCCAGCGCCGTCAACACGAGGCCACCGCCAGTGTACTTGAACGCATCGTGCAAGTAGGACTGTTCTGCAGGACTCAAGCTATCCCGAGTGTCGCGATTCAGGAATGCCTCGACGCCGACGATTGTTCCAGCAACCGTAGCCTGTGACGTGCACAAAAGTAAGTACATAAGGCGAACGGGATACAATACTCGAGTCTCGGACACATACCGCAGTCACCGCATAGCGCTTCCAAGCCTCCCGCTGCGTGGGTCTTGTGATAGCTGCAGAATTGGCTATCCCCCGAGACGACTCGGCGGACTTAGTGAAGAAGCCCGCGAATCCGCTGGGCTGCTTTCGCAGCGCCTCGAGCACCCTCGGGCGCACGGTGCTGCTAAACGACCGGAAAGGCAGGTTCTGAGGCCCAGCGGGGTGGACGATGGGCCCAGCAAATCGGCGAACGGATGCAGATAATCCGACTCGAAGCATAGTAGGAGGTGGTGGTAAGTACAGAAGAGAGTTGGCCTGAAGCTTGAAGGTGACGCCGGGGCGCTTGCGTATATGTAGCGGCCGGCATGCCACTGGATTGTTGATAAGATTAGATCCTTCGTCCCGCCGCGGCGCCAGCTCAGGCTCAACTTTGCGACGTCAACACTCAGTACTCATGTCGCAGGCCATTGGCAATGTACGTCCGTTCCATCTCAACATATCCCACACCTCTGATGCGACAAATGTAGACTGCGCTTGCATACGCCCGGGTATGGCACCACGTTGATGCGAACGAACGCGTCCTCGGAAAATTGGCTGAGCGGATTGCTCTTGTCCTCATGGGCAAGCACAAACCCATATACGACCCAGCAAGTACGCGTTTTTACGCTCCTTCTCTTCCTCTATCTCTCTGACATGGCCGTCGATTCAGTTGACTGCGGGGATTACGTCGTCGTGACGAACGCAAAGCAAGTCAAGGTCACGGGAAACAAGGCGGACCAGATCGTCTACCGCAAGCATACAATGTTTCCTGGCGGCCTGAAGGAGATCAAGTACAAGGACATGATGCGGAAAAAGCCTGATGAGGTGCGTGTCTTTCTTGTCTTCCTTTCTAAATTCGCCAACTCTCTCGGGACAGATCATTCGACAGGCTGTCTCGGGCATGCTTCCAAAGAACACACTGCGCGACAGGCGACTGGAGAGGCTACGCATATTTGAGGGAGAGGATATGGGTGTTTTCCAGAAGAACATATTGAAGCGTTGGGAGGATGGGACCCTGCGGTAGCCTATCGCGAGCTACGTTACCTGCTTTCCTCGTCCATTTTTGCCCGTCTTTCCATCATCAGGAACTCAGTCTATTATGAAGGTTTCTTGCTTAGCAGGGCAATCCTACCCGAAACGCTGCTGTGCCTTCATGCATCGGATTCACTGGCGCTACTCTCGTCGCTTTCGCTTCCATCGTTCTCCACTGATGCATCTCCGTCTTCGACATCCGTCCCTTCGCCACTCTTTTCTGCAGAAACCTCATTGTCAACATAACCGACTTCTGATTCATCCGCAACCTGATCTTCCTCCCATCCCGGTGGTATGCTAGGTTTGACGAGGCTCGCAACGTGCTCCTGGAAGATCAGGCCTAGGTCCAGTCAGCATTTTACGCAAATCCCACCTATAAGTCAGACGTACCGATTGCCATGAGGGCAGATCCATCCAGGACCTTATACATGTCCTGGCCCGTTTGCTTCTTGTCAAGCCATCGACCAACCTTGGCATGCTCACCCTGCTCACCACCTCTGTCTTCCTCACCCTGTTCCCCATCTTCGCCAATCTCGTCCTCATTCAGAACACCAACATCAAGTTCATCCTCATCGTCCTCTTCTGCTAACTGATCGACTTCTTCGTCGCTGTCTTCTCGCCACGAGGCAAATATGTCGTCCGCCTCCAGACGCTGGCGCCGCCTTTCTGCCTTCTCTTGTCTGTACACGCGCGCTTTATCCGTGAGCATGCCATGGGCCGTGTAGTAATGACTGGCGAAGTAGTGTATGCATTTGAGCAAGTCCTAGAAATAGAGCAGTCGTCAGGTCTGTGGTGGGGAATACAGTAAACATGCGCACCGACGACGGAACTGCACGGTCACCAGGCTCGTGTTCAGGATTGGGGGCCTCGCTCGGTCCTCTCACTGACAGGAGTGCAGACTCAGAGCCGAGAAACTCCAAGTTGTTCGCAAAGGCTTGCCGCTTCTCCGCGCGGGTCCTCTTCCTCCGCCGAACCTTTTCGCTGAACTGCGTGTCAGTCTCCTCGTCGTCTAGCCCTACCTCTGACACGTCCCTCTCGAAGTCTTCACTATCCCCATCTGCCTCTGCACGCCTCCGCTTCTTCACACCGACGTGCCCTGCAGCATCCTTCGCGATCCAGTGCCCACGAGTATCCTTGACAGCGCTGCTCTTGTTGCGCGGATACAGCTGGGTCGTTGGCTGTGATGGCCCAGCTTCGCTGGTAACACGCGATCCGTCTGGGTGCAGGCGAAGCGCAGAAAAGTCGTGAACTGTGGTCAAGCGTCGTCTGCTCATCGTGAGCGGTGTCGAGGAAAGACCGACGCGTGCCATGTCGCCGACTTGTCGGACACAGACGTGCCGTTGCCATTGCTGCTGAAAACCAAACTGAATGCTACACGACACAAAAAGCTACTATGTGCTGTACAATGGACTATGTATCGAGACAAACAGATGCACAGCCGGGGACCAATACTCATGCATAAGGAGGTCAAAGGCATACACCAGTGCAAGGCTCTGAGAGAACCACGCCAACTGAGAGGGAACCAGCTCATCCAGAGTGCCGCGGCCTAGCAACCGTCTTCCGCAGCGGGATAACCTGCCACTGACGGCGCACCCGAGCCTTGGTACCTAGCGCATGCGTGCCCGCTTCCGTCGTCCCAAACACGCGCACCTTCCTATTCAGCGCGGGAGAATCGTCCACCTCCGCCTCGTCTCCGCGCTCCTGCTCGTCGACCTCGTCCTCGCGCAAATTGAACGCCTCGTCCGTGGCGCTCGTCACCGCCGGCAACCCCCCAAACAGCGTCAGTGGGGCGCGAAACACGGTACCAAGCGTCTCCGCCGCGTCGTCGATGAACGTGCGCGGCTTGCGCTCTGGCAGCGACGTCACGTAGTACGTGCGGGTACGCCAGGACGTGCTCGCGCCGGGGTTGGACGGGTATGTCGGGTCGGTCTGGAACACCGCAGTGATCTCGCCGGTGGTTTGGGAGTAGTGGAACTGTGGGAGCGTGTGCGAATAGGCGTTGGGGTACGGCTGGGAGAAGGGGCGCCGGTGTCGGAGAACGAGGCGCCCGTCTTAGGAGGCGGGGCATGAGGCGGTGGTGGGGGTGAGCGGTGCGTGGGACGTACCCTCCACATCGATGGCGTGGCCCGAAGATCTCGAGCACAGCGCACCAGACGTGTCAATGAAGAATACCTGAAGCGTTGAGATTGAAGTGCGATGAGGACCATGTCCTCAGCTGAGCAGCGTCTCGAACGCACCTGGTTGTTCGCTTCCCCGACGCGAAATGCTGGAAGACGGCTGGTCAACATCTCCCGCTCTCTGATTAAAAGGTGGTTTGCGTACTTTCTACCAAGGAGCTCTCCTTCTGCGGCCATAGGATAACTTCTGCACCGTCTTCGACAGAATCACCAGCAACGTCGAGGAGCCGTTTCGAGGTCACAGAGGTAATGACAAAATAACCCTCAGGGAAACCGTAGTTCTCGCGTCCTGCAGTCATCAAGATCGTCTGGCGTGTCACTTGAGATATGTGGGGTTTGTGAGCGGATGAGGGCAGTCCGCAAGAGAAGCTATGCGCCTAGTAAGCCCAGACTGTATACATGTAGTACACTGCCCCATGCATCTGGATGTCATTTCCACGCTCAGCGCAGCGCTCAGCATCAATCAGCCGTGACATGCTCCGTTGAAAAGTGTTCTATGTAGCTACAGTTACAAATGTCTCCTACAACAATTGGCCAGGTAAATGGCCCTGTATACTTCCACCACCCGCGCGGCCATGGCTCACTCGTCGGGATCCGTCTCAAACTGCCCAGGCATGCGCGAGGACACCCTTCGCCGTGAAGCGACCTCCTCCGTCTCCGCCCTGTGCCTCGCCACGTAGTCCTCGAGCGCGCCGGGCATCTTCGCGAGGCCCTTCCACTCGTGCCGCGCCACCATGCTGCCGCCGCGCCCGCTCTCCCAGCCGGCGCTCATAAGGACCGGCTCCTAGATAGCTGCATGAGCGGGTCCTTGCGCAGCCGACGTCAATAGGTAGAAGAGGACGTACACGAGAGTGCCAGCTGACGTCGCGCACGCAAACGTTGTTCGACGCGCCCGTTGTGTCCTCAGGTTCGGGCCCGGAGGGGTCAAAGGTCATCGGAAGCGTTTGCGAGCGGTCTAGCACCTGCACGACCTGCCCGTCCAACGACCATATCTGCCATCGCTGCAGTCAGCAAACGGGTCTTTGATGAGAAGTCAGATGCTCACATGGACGCGCCCGTCGGCAGACCCTGAGTAAAGGTACTGCCCCCCGGTAGTCTCAGCGGGGCTGAAGTGGCACCGGATAAGGGTCTGCATCACGCTATGCCCTCGGTAGGTCATAACGCTGCAGTCCTGCGGGTGTGCCAGCTTCCGTGGCTTGGGATAGTGCGAGTACCTAGATCAGCGAAGCATGTGCGCATGAGCGAGCGTGCGCAAGTGCGAGGAAAATAGACTCACCGGTAGTCAAAGTTCCGGATGCCGTAGTCGATGTTAGCGACGGCCTCATACTCGGCATTCGTGCGCATCTTGCGCAAGTCCCATAGTCGCAGCGCCTGGTCTTTCCCGTTGGATATGACGTAGCGGCCATCGCCTTTTGCGGATACATTCGTAATGCCCTCTGTATGTCCTATCAACACACCGGATGGCTTGGGTGACGAGCCAAGGGAGCGGCGGTCCCTATATGTTATCAATACCAAATTCGTGGATTGTTATATGACCGAGACACACCAAACTTTGAGAAAGGTATCGTCCGACGCGCTTATGAGGACGTTACCCGAAGCCGTGTCGGCCCAGCAACAACTGTTCACGTCGTCTCCATGCGCTTCGATCTTAACGGTTCGCTTGTCTGCTAGAAGGTCATAAACTATTCATAGTCAGAGATCTGCCAACGAACAAAGAGAGGTGGAAATTATTTACCGAAGATCTTGCCGCTCCCGCCGGCTACAACTTCATTGCCATCCGCAGAGAAGCGACAACTCCATATGCCAAAGCCCTCGTCATATCCCCACAGTGTCCTTCGTCTTCGTGGATCGGCGAAATTGATCGCCACTTGCTTTGTTGAGGAGTCCAACGTTGTCGCCATGTAAACAGTTGGCGTCTGCACCGTCATTGGCAGGCTGCTCAATACCTGTTCCAGCCACTTACAATTGAGGAATATATGATTCTATTTCGCTGGCAGTTGAGTAACAACTGCGACGATAATCGGGGCGCGACTTGCCTTTCATTGTCGGAGCTCAGATGTGAGTCGGTCACCGTCCACTGCCCAGGGTTACCCTGGATGGTTTTCAATTCCGTCATGGTCGTCTGTTCATGGTTGACCTGCACACGACGCCGTCGACCGACGAGATCGACTCTGGGAGGTTCTGGCTTAAGCGGTGGCTCGGTAGTGTCATATACATGGAGCTTGAAATCTTTGAAGATGCTTAAGAAAAGCGGCAAAGGAATGCAGACAGAGCCGCACCTTGACAACATGTGTAGTAGAACGAGGAATCTACGGCAGACATGAGTGCTAGTGAGCATCACTGTTGCATGCGCGCATACCTCCAGAGAATTGACCGCAGTAGACGTTATAGTCATAAGATGCCACGGCAGTCCCTTTCGAATTAGGAATGAGGTGCTGCAATAGGTACTTTAGCTGCGAGTGAATAGAGAAATGAGACGAAGATGTACCCCAGAGAGATCTTCTCGGTATGGTCTGCGCAAGCCATTGGAACGAGACTGGATAATCCGGGCGATGTTCCTTTGCCCTGAACGCGCTCGTAGTTTGTGCCGCACCCCACCATACTCACCGTTCGAGAGTAGCTGCACTCCAGTCGCTTGCGGCTCTGTAACGGGCTTGAACCAACGAGGGGCCTCGCGCCTATGCGCCTGAGAGCTGTAGATATATTCCTCCTCCGACTCCTCCACATCCTCCCCATCTGCCTCGTCGTCATCTTCCTCGTCAACTGCGACCTCAGCTTCGCGCGCAAGCTCGCCATTTCGCTCCAACGCCGCAACATTGAAACCTCCAACACGATTCAGAAGTTGTTCCAAAGAGAGAAAGCGAACCCCCGAGGCGTCATCGCCGACTGGAGTGTCCTCCGGGACATTCCCAGAGAGCGCGTTGAGCTCTATCATGGCTGAGGGACGAAAGCCCGTGAGAATCGGTCACAGTATTGAGAAGGGCATGGGCGGGCGCACTGCGTAGAATGGCACCTATCCGGACATTGCCAGTACTATCGGCTTCAGACTCAGCCAGCTGCTGTGCATCCTCGTCCATGGGATTGGGCGCATAAGCATCATCGACATCGTCCTCGACCTCCATGTCCCACATTCCGGGGCGCGACATCGAGATTCTACGAGGTGTCGGTGGTCGTGACCAAGGAGGCTTTCTGGCTGAGCAAGCATGTCGCAAGTGGATTATCTCCGTGCCGTGCCGGCAATGCGAATCGCGGACCGAGTCGGCTACGGTCCGGGCGCCCCTGAGGGCTGAATACCAAAAGTTCCATCTCCGCCCACCTCGCAGAGTCGACGCGTCGACTTCAACGCGCTCCGAGTCTCGTCTCGCTCTCTGCACCGCTTGGCCAGCCATCCTCAGGCCTCAGGCTCGTCACACCCGAAAGCAGGCTTCTCCATGGCCTCCGCTCCCTTAACTGTCAACGCCGATGAAGTCAACTGCCTCATTTACGCGTATCTGCAGGACTCAGGTGGGCACATGCATACGTCTTGGTGCCCGCCATGCTGACATCTGCCAGGTTTCCGACACACTGCTTTCAGCCTTCGACACGAAGGACGCCTCGATCATTCATCTAACTTTACTAAGCACATTCCCCGAGGCGAGCTCGTCGAACTACTCATCAAGGCCCTCCTCTACATGGAAGTAGAGGCGCACTGGCAAGGAAGCGACCTCACGGCAAATTGCTCGACCGGTTTTTCCCTGCTGAAAACCCACGTGTGCTCTCTGAGCACCGCCTCCGTCAAACACATCATCCCTGCTATCTCAAGCTCTGCTGCTGCGGACATCCTCGACTCTGTCAAACGCAAAGCCAGTACGCCCACCACCGACGACGGACGTTCTGATAAGCGCGTAAAGACGGATACTGAAGCCGAGGCCTCCGCGTTGGAACAGACACCCGATCGTGCGTTGCTTTACTAGTACTGTGTTCAGAGATGCAATCAAAGCTGTCACGTTGTCTCTTACACCGTCTCCACAGCGTCTTCAAAGGTTAAGAAAGACGAGTCGCACAGTGACATCACAACTGACGCCGTAATGTATGATGCTTCAACGAAGACGTCGAGGCGGGCGAAGTCGCCAGGACCAGAAGACATCGAGATAGACCCAGGGACGATCCAGCTTTTGTCTGCGCACAACACCGAGGTACGTCTACGACCATGTCTACCCCTACATTGTTCGCGAGCTAGGTATCAAGGTTTTCGTATGCGCCTGGAATCCTACGCAATCGAATTTGCTCGCATCTGGGTAAAGTAGCTCAGTCTCATGCTGTTATTGAAGCTCAATGCCGTTACCCGAAGTTCGAAGGATGCTGTTGTCTACCTGTGGAACGTTCCAGGACCTTCCAAGGATGGGTCTCCAGCACCACCTGTTCAAGACGGGCCTGTGACATTGATTGACGCACGACAGGAGGAAGGCGACCTCACATCTCTCGACTGGAACTCCGACGGCACCCTCCTCTCAGTTGGTTCTTTCGATGCCTGCCTTCGTGTGTGCACCAAAGGGGGGGAGCGGTACTACACAAGCTCATCACACAAAGTGAGTCTGATGCTGTCCTTCGCGGATGTCGACGTTGAGCTACTGAACACAGGGACCTATATTTGCGACGCGGTTCTCTCCGTCGGGTCGATGGCTACTGTCGGCTAGCCTCGACCATACAGCCTGCGTATGGGATATCAAAGCAAGGCGACTGCAACGGCAGGTCAAAGTAGCGGATAGTCTCATCGACGTCGACTGGATGGACGATGAAAACTACGCCATCTGTGGTGCGGATCGCATGATTCACGTCCTCCACATCGACCATGATCTTCCACGGACATCGTTCTGGTGCGTCCCGTCTTCTCTTAAGACGATCTATGCGCTCATCTTGCATAGCGGGCACGGGAACGAGATCAACCAAGTGAAATTCAACGAAACACGCTCGCACTTTGCGTCGTGTTCGGACGACCACACTGCGCGCATATGGCGCGCGAGCGACATCGCGCCCGTCTCTTCGAAGACGACCTTCGTTAACACTGCCGTCGTGCTAGCGGGCCACCGGAACTCCGTTAACGGCGTCAGCTGGTGTCCGCAAGCGGCGTCACCAAAACAGATGATCGTGGCGACGTGAGTCGTGTCTCATCGATGTTTCGGGTCAGGCTCACAAGATGCGCAGATCGTCGTTCGACCAGACTGCTCGACTTTGGGACGCGGAGACCGGCGCGTGCCTGAAGGTTTTCGCGAACCACAAGCGGCCAATTTACACGCTTACCTTTAGCCCGGACGGCATATGGTTTGCCACGGGCAGCGGCGATGGGTGGCTGCACGTATACAACGTCAAGGTCCGTCCACACGCACTCCACCCCTTGTATGTCTGATGCTAATATGCTCTACGTGCAGGAGCAAGAGAAGGTCTGGTCGTGGCGCTCGGAACCACAGAAGCGGTCCATATTTGAGATCGACTGGCAGCAGACTGGCGACATCGACCGCATCGCGATGGCGCTGGAGTCACGGAAGGTCGGCGTGATCGATGTGAAGCGGCTGCCTGCGCTGCAGCGGAAGACGGATTCTGCGTGAGGTGTGTATCTTTATGTTATGTTATGTATGGCGTGTTGCTGTGCCGTTATGCTATATTTGTACTGTTATCTGAGGCGCGCTGCCCTTTCCGTGGTATGTTTGGTTGTATGGCTGATCTGTGGTGTGTCATTGGCAGGCAGGTCGTACGAGTTGAGTTCCAGTCGTAAATTTTGGGGAAGACATCTGGTGCTCGTCGATACTTATGGAAATGAGCATTAGCTCGCGCTGCTATCTGATAGATAGCCCAGCTACCGCGCTAGCGATGGATCTGTACGGCCGAAACGGTATGCTCTCGTCTCATTGGACATCGCTTTCCATTGTCATCCTCCATATATTCTGTCACATGCAGTTCAGCACATTATGTCGACTCGTCCTTCTCGCCCTCTCAATTCGCACTCAAGAGGACGTCCCGTTGACGAAGATCGTGGACGACGAACACAGAACCTGCCACATCGCAGCTAGGTTAGCCATCCGCCCATACACGTCCGAAGGCTGAATAATACCTCGCCGGGGTATATGTTCGAGCAGTCGGAATTGATGTTCGGGTTGTTTGCAAGAAGCGTACTCAGCGGGATGCCCGCGGCATCGATGATGACGCCGCAAGAGTCGCCGCTCACGACGACATGCACCGTCGAGCAGTCCTGACCCGTGATGCCGAGGCAGAGCACCTCGTCGACGGCGAGGTTGTCGCACGCCGCGTCGATCTTCGCCTTGTTCACCGTCGCAAGCTGGTACCTGCCGTTTCCACCACCGTCGTCAGACCGCATGGCAAGGCTGAAAAAGGGGGCTGCACGTACGTGGACACGTTCTGCGCGGCAGAGATCGCGTCGCAGGTGTCGCCAGAGCTCACAGTGTACTGGCGCGCGCAGTTGTCCTGCGCCTTCGCGCCGCCAAAGCCCATAACGAGCAGGGTGACAAAAGCAACGAGCTTCTGTGCGGCGAGCATGCTGATAGGACGAGCGGTGGCGAAGAAAGAGCTGAGTCCGTGTGTATGCGGGAAGGTTCGTTCCAGAGGAGACGATACTGACCCAGCAGAAACTTTGCTCTTTTATACGTACGCCAGCCGGGGCGCGAGAGGGAATTAAATCCGTGTTCGCCTCGGCACAGAGAGCGCTGAGAACGTGGAGTCAAAGAGCAGGGCGCCAGAGTAAAAATTCTCGTTGATGGGCCAATATCGAAACGAATGGGCTTCGAGGCGCGGCGCATCGAGCCCGCAGTTGCCATACCCAGGGCCATGCAAAGGGGATGAACAGACCGTGTTGCTCTCGTGGTTCTCGTGGTAGTCAGGATGACTTGGGCGGGAAACGGCCTGGGACAGGGAGGTAGGGAGGGGTTTATGAAGGTTTGACTCGGAATAGTTCCTTGGAGTTGGCGTGGCCACATGCTACGGCAACGCACTGCACTGGTATGTATCCCGACGTGACTCTTACGGCGAAACATACGTACGCGTGGCATCGACAGACGCGTGCTTCAGCGCGCGCGATCAGTGCGCGCGCCGAGTCCGAGTCGGACGCTGTTTGAAGACGTCGACTCGACTCGCGTGGATGATGGCGCGGCTGGAGGTCGACTGTCACGGCATGCTCGCTGGCATCCTACCACTGGCAGTACTTAGTCCCCAGGTCTCCGCAAGTGCTGTGAGTGATCCCGATGGTCGTGCAGCATGCCAGTACTGTGGTACGTCAGTTCCCTTCATCGCGGCATCGTGGGGACATGCATCCACGCTGCATATAAGTAGACCCGCGCGCGATACACCGATAAGCTCGCTTTCCTATGACAGCCATTTTCGTTGTAAATTACAGCCCCAGTTCGAAGCTCCGAGATCAAGCATCATCAGCTTCAGGCCAATGTGCTTCTTACCAAATAGGTTCCAATAACCGACAGTAGCCAACAAAATCTCAGTACAGTAGACGCTTTTTTTTACCCGAGATGTGCTAAAGTGTAGTCGGGAATCGCTACGGTGTGCTCCTGATTTGCTACGGTGTGGCTACGGTGTGGCTACGGTGTGGCTACGGTGTGGCTACGGTGTGGCTACGGTGGACTCGCCTATCGGGCCGAATGTGATAAGAGTCAGATAAGCCGAGGGTCCACTAGATAATCGATAACGTATTAGATATCCGAGATCAAGCATCATCAGCTTCAGGCCAATGTGCTTCTTACCAAATAGGTTCCAATAACCGACAGTAGCCAACAAAATCTCAGTACAGTAGACGCTTTTTTTTACCCGAGATGTGCTAAAGTGTAGTCGGGAATCGCTACGGTGTGCTCCTGATTTGCTACGGTGTGGCTACGGTGTGGCTACGGTGTGGCTACGGTGTGGCTACGGTGTGGCTACGGTGGACTCGCCTATCGGGCCGAATGTGATAAGAGTCAGATAAGCCGAGGGTCCACTAGATAATCGATAACGTATTAGATATCCGAGATCAAGCATCATCAGCTTCAGGCCAATGTGCTTCTTACCAAATAGGTTCCAATAACCGACAGTAGCCAACAAAATCTCAGTACAGTAGACGCTTTTTTTTACCCGAGATGTGCTAAAGTGTAGTCGGGAATCGCTACGGTGTGCTCCTGATTTGCTACGGTGTGGCTACGGTGTGGCTACGGTGTGGCTACGGTGTGGCTACGGTGTGGCTACGGTGTGGCTACGGTGGACTCGCCTATCGGGCCGAATGTGATAAGAGTCAGATAAGCCGAGGGTCCACTAGATAATCGATAACGTATTAGATAGCACAACTAATCTACTGCAATGCTGCCCTTTCGCCCATGAGTAAGGAGCATAGAAAGCCATGAAATAAATATCAAATTTATCCAAATTCCGGAGCACACCGTAGCGCATCCCGAACACACCGTAGCGCACCTCGACCAAACCATAGCGGATCTCGATCAGACCATAGCAATTGCCGACCAGACGGTAGCGCTTACCGGTCTGGATTTGCGAATAGGACATCTTTCATCTACTGAAATAAATCCCACTGATATACGGAAAGTAGGCAAGGGGCAGAGGGATCATTTGTACGGAAACTGCTTGTTCTCAGGTTGAAAATCTCCGACTTCGAGTCTCAACCGTGCGCCCGACAGCGGCGTAAGCACTCGGCATCAAGAGGTCGGAGCTTCGCTTACTGATGTCGATTTTACAACGATAAAGCGTGTCATACTTTCCGTCCACAGCGTTCATGAGGTCCGCCATCGTCTCCCTGGCCCTGACCGCCGCCGTCCTGACCGCCGCCGCCCACCACCCGCACGTCGACGAGCACTCGACTTCCCACCCAGACCAGCAACTCTTCTTCTCCTCCATCTCGCCGCCCGCACCCAGATCGGAGACATGGCTTGAGAAATACGGCGCGCAGGCGGACCTCGTCTACACAGGCCCGCTCTCGTTCTCTCATCTCGAGTACGCGCGCTGCCTAGAGGACGAGTCCGCCGCGTTCGACATCGCCGTACTCGGTATGCCGTTTGACACCGCCGTCACGTACCGCCCCGGCACGCGCTTTGGGCCCACGGGCATTCGTGTCGGGAGCCGCCGCCAGCACGGCGCGCGCGCGTATACGCTGTCGTGGGGCATGAATCCGTATGAGCAGGGCACGAAGATCATCGACTGCGGCGACGTGCGTCGTTTCCTTCCCGATTTGCCAGGGATCAGTCGACTGATGGTCTTGCAGGTCCCGGTAAATCCGTTCGACAATGCGCTCGCGCTGGAACAAATGGAGGTCGCGTACTCGACACTGCTGAAACGCGATGTTGCGCGCAATGAGAGTGAAGCGCTGACAGGCGACATGCGTGCTTTTGCGTTCGACAAGAAGGAGCATCCCAAAATCGTCACGTACGCGTCCCTGCCCCTTCCTCACGTACACCCGCGCTGACCTCGCGTGCTAGGCTCGGGGGCGACCACACTATCGTTCTGCCCATCCTTCGCGCCTTGCACAAAGTCTACGGCCCAGTATCCGTGATCCACTTCGACGCGCACCTGGACACCTGGTCCCCAGGCGCGATCTCGCCGTCCGCGCAGGCGCGCATCACGCACGGCAGCTTTTTCTTCATCGCGAATGAAGAGGGTCTCGTCGCCAACAACAGTGTTCATGCGGGCATCCGTTGCAAATTGATTGTGCGTAGCATGCTTTTCTCGCCCAGCGTTGGTGCTGATCTGACGCGCAGGGCCCGGCGGATATTTCCAACGACGAGTCGGTCGGGTTTAAGGTCATCTCGACGGACGATCTGGACGACATCGGCATTCCAGAGGTCATTCGCAGGATTAGGAAGCGCATTGGCGACTCGCCGGTGTACCTCAGCCTGGACATCGACGTTGTCGGTACGTTCAACAATCCCTGGCGTGCCCGTCGTTGCTCACCCTCACCTATTGAACAGATCCCGGACTTGCACCTGCGAGTGAGTGGCGCATGGGCACTGTGCAAGGTCCAGCCGGCTGACGCATTCACAGCGGGCACACCAGAGGCTGGTGGATGGACGACGCGCGAGGTCAAGCGCATCATCCGCGGGCTCGCAGGCCTCAACTTCGTGTGCGTCCCCCCACAATCATTCGCACGCCGTTGCTCATCAACCTTCCTGCAGCGGTGCGGACATCGTCGAGGTCGCGCCGGCGTACGACCATGCAGACATCACGAGTATCGCCGCCGCGGACCTCGTGCACGATTTCCTCTCGATGATGATGTCGCCCGAGCCTCCCAAGTCGCGCGACGAGCGCAGCCCATGGGTTGACGAGCTCTAAATGTGTCGCATGGATACTTACTCTGGCGGAGCATAGAAGGGGGAGTGGTGTACTTGCTAGCAGGACGAATTACACAATGTAGAATAAAGGTGTAGGGTGGTTATGTGGAAGTACTCCACAAGTTCCATCGTGCCAGCCGTGTCAGAGCACGGCGCCGGGCGGACTCGAGTCTTATTACACACCTGACCGCAAAATATTCCACTGTAGCGAAGACAAGCTCCTTTGAGCTTGAAAGCTTGATCAATGTTCCTCAGTGCACCCAGCCTCGAAACACTGGTTGACTAGAGCCATTGATGGTCCCTCTTGGAGGCATGTGCGGCTGGCACAATATCATCCTGCCTACATCGGTAAGGATGCATATATAAATGCATAGTGATACGATATGCATGCACTTACAGCGTCATATATCATATCTCATACGCTCGTTGTGCCCTATCTGATTCATGCCTGTTTGTAGGAATCCTTATCGCCTTGTCTCCCAAATCCAAGTAAAGAGCGACGGCGAAGCCCATGCAGTTGCAGTTTTTCTGCTCACCGTGCTTGACAACTTTTTTTTGGCTGGCTGGTGTCAGGCATTAAGTATGTGTCCTTCACTTCCTAAATATCAACAAGTCACGGATTGCGCAAATACAATAAGTAGTCGTACGAGGTAACAACCGTCGCAAAATGTCGTGAACAATCTCCAGTCCGATGAACAGTCAGAGCAATCAAGAGGGAAGGCAGTGCGCTCCACGCATGCCCACGTTGCAATCTACCCACTGATGGAACACCTCATCGCTTGCCCGCGAGCGGCGGAGCCGTATGCGAGGGCCCCTCGTCGTACAGCGGGGGGCTGTCGTCGTATATCGGGCGCGGACCGCGCGGATTCGTCGGGCTAACCCTGCTTGTGGAGTGCTGCAGGCCGCCACTCGGCTGCGGCGTCGGCGGCTCGCTGCCAGGGTACGGGAGGAACGACGACGCCGCGGGGGAGGGATCTGGTTCGTGCAGGTCCGGCACGATGTTGTCACCGTACCCACCGCCACCGAGAGTGTAGCTGCGCGTGACACCTACGCCCGCACCCGTGTCATGCGTATAGTAGGTCTGCGGTGGTGAATGCGTGTATGCTCGCGGCGGGGAGACGGTGCGCGCGGCGCCGGGAAGAAGCGCGGTAGCGTTGTACGTCTCGGTGTTGAGCGGCGCGGTAGGTGGAGGGGCGTACTGGCTATGGAACGGGTCTTGGTATGCATCGGCTGTGGGGTATTGTGCGTGTGATGGCGCGGGTATATTGTCTGGAAAACAAGCACCTTTTAGCTTCCAAATAAAGACGAGGAATGAGCCTGGGGGTACATACAAGAGTTGTTCACCGGCGCCACTTGGCCATGTCCTGCAGTGTACTCGTCGTGTTGCCTGTATTGCGTACCCTGCGTCGGGTACTGCTGGTGCCCCGGGCCATACTGCCCGCCTGCGCCATACGCGCCGGCGGGCACCGCTTCGGACGTCGTGATTGCGTGGGCACCCGCATAATTCGACGGGGCATAACCTGATGTCTGCTGCGTGTGGGCAGAAGAGTTCGTCGGCTGCCGGCGAGGCTGCGGTGGGTACGCGTTGTTCGTCTGCGCGGCGACGGCCGGGGCATAGTACTCGTCCACGGCGCGCGTGCCCGGTTGTGCACGGGCGTACCCACCGGCGTAACCCTGCTGCACAGGCTGGCGGCCGTATGCGCCATTGTCGTGGTACGGGAGCGTGGGCCCGGCCTCCTCGTCACCCGCGGTCAGTGGCTGCGTCGGGTCATACTCCTGGAATGCGGGGAGCCCAACTTCCCCGAGCTTCGCGCGCGCCTTGCGGTCCGCCTCCGCCTTGACTGCGTCAAGACGCATCTGATCCTCGTAAGTCGGGCCCGTTGACACGGGCGGAGCCCACTCGGAGCCGTTGCGCGAGCGCGGGTTGTCACGCGGGCGGCGGCGCACGCAACAGCGGCCAAGACCGTAGAAGCAACCACTGAAGAATAGCAAGAGCCACGCGGCGAGAGTGAGCCATATGGCATTACCCATGGTCGCATGGCCGCCCTTGACGTCGTTGATGCGAGACTTGGCGACGAAAAAGAAGGCGAGGTCGAAGATGAAGGCGAGGAGTGCGATCGCAGCTCCAAAGCCGGAAATGCAGGTGCTGCAGCACGTCATGGAGAACTCGCGGATGTGCGCGAGCAGACCAAAGACGGCTGAAACCGCTGCAAAGGCGAACGCGACGAGGTGGAGAACGAGAGCGTAGGTGAGCCATTTGACGACGACATTGGGGATCTGCAGCTTTGTATTGTTGCCGACAAGCTGGTTGATGTCTGTGTTAATGAGCGATGGTACAGTAAGTAAGTGTAATCCCAAGCAGGAAACGGTAGGGCGCACTAAGTTGATAGCCCACGGAGGGTTTGGAGCATGTAGTCCCGTTAGAAAGCTCGAGGCAGTATCCAAGCGTGCCAAATGTGATAGAGCCGCTGATGCCTTCTACAGCGAGCGATGCCCTGAGGAAAAAAACGGACTTGAACCATGGGACGGAAAAGGATACGACTGCTAGGAGCACAGTTGCGATGAGGGTAACGATGAAGCCCGGGGTGGCGGGGCGAATGAGACCCATGGGTGAGCGGAATGGCCTTGCACTTGGTAGTAGAGGCAGATATAAATTATAGGAAACGGAGGGGTAATTGCTAGGGGCGATGGCGGTGGAGGGAGGGATGGATAGTTGGGCGGACGGGCGGTCGCGACATCGACGTCAGACAACGTGGGAAAGCGTTCTCCTGACCGCACCGCCCTGCGCCATGGGCCTGTGCTTCGAGTTCACAGCCGCTTCCCTCGAGAATGACAAGTTTGCCGCACACAAGAGAGAGAATGCGACATTGCAACATATTGGCTACATGGCTAAGTATGGCCTCGACGCGTCTACATATACGCAGGCTGTGTTAGGCCGCCCTCCACTCCAGAAAGTGCTGCGTCCGATTTTCTGCAGGGAATGGCCCTTTCTCCTTGACGAACATGCTCTCCGGCAGCGTCTGCACAAGGGTGAACCCGTTCTTCTCGAATGTCCGCACACTGCCGATGTTGCCGTCGAACACAGTCGGGCGCACGACGCGCACCGCCATCCTCGGGATCGCCCACTGCGACATGAGCGTCCCGATGACCGCTGTCATGATGCCTTGGCCATGGCATGCCGGGTCGAGGTAGTCTGACGAGGAGACGAAGCTTCTGAGGCTAATGGAGACCCTCTCGAATGCTATGCGTACCTCCGATGGACCATATGATGTTGGGGTCGCCCGAAGGTCGCGCCTTGTTCTCCGCGACTAACCTCGCGCGCTCGTCCACGTCTACGACATCGGTGAACGTATGCCTCATGAACCCGCAGTCGCCGATGAAGACGTCCGTCCCGTCCTCCTTCCAGCAACGAATTGCCCGCACCGGGCACCCGGCGACAATCTTCAGCGGTCCGTCTGCACTCGCCTCCTGCAGCTCCTTCCACACTTTGCCCGTTTCCGCCTTGACCAGTGCATACCAGTCCTCCGCGTGCTCCAGCAGATACGGAAAAGGGGGCGTTGAGACCCATCGATATACGAGCGGGTCGTTGAACAGCCGCACGGCTGAAGGGGCGTCGGAGGGCCGAGGCGGTGTGATGACGATGTGCGAGAGAGGCGAGGGGAGGCGCAGGTACGGTTCACCTGTCCTGGGGTCGATCTCGAACGGAGCAAGCTGGGGCGAGAGGCTGTCGGAGAGCGGTGCGGACATGGGTAGCTGAGCCAGTCAAATCGCGGTCACCAGAACCAGAGATTGTCCAGCGCTTAGATGTCTGAATACCGCGAGCTCGACAACGATGCCGCTTAGATCCTCGCAGACAACGCGGGCACCCATCGCGCACGTATGTTACGATCACCCAGCCATAGTAACGCAAGGCAGCTGCAGAGCGCAAGGTCCGGCCAGAACGCGACTCGAATTCTCGGAAGCGTCTGACGCCGGCCCTAAAGCCGTAGCTGGATCGATAAGCCTGTGGCTGCAAACTTTGCTTGCTCCAGTCCATCATCCAGTCCCTAGCGGCTTCGGTTGCTCGACTTTCCCCTCCCTGTCATACAGCGACCTCCAGAGGAGCTCGCCCCCGCAACTCTTTCTGTTCTGACCCCTGTAAAATCTAGACGCCATGGTGTACGTCCTCCCCGATCTCTGCTATCGGAATGTCGTTGCTTACCGATGCCGTCCACCCAGTAACTTCACCGTAGGTTCGTAGAGTCTTCCGGCCTAGGAATCTTTCTATGGGTGCTGATGGGCATGCTCCTCGTCAGACCAGATCCGGGCGCTCATGGACAGGCCCACGAACATCCGTAACATGAGCGTCATTGCCCATGGTGAGTGTCTTTTTTTCGCGATGCCGATTCCCTGTGGATGGGCACTGACGGACCTGCGCACAGTCGACCACGGAAAGTCCACTCTCACAGACTCGCTCGTGTCCAAGGCCGGTATCATTGCGGGCGCAAAAGCTGGCGAAATGCGGTTCACGGACACAAGAGATGACGAAAAGGAGCGTGGCATCACGATCAAGTCTACTGCTATCTCGATGTACTTCGAGATCGACAAGGATGAGCTCCCCTCGATCAAGCAGAAAACCGAAGGTGCGTACTCTCGCTTACTCCCGCCCATGCCTTCATGTCACTGTTTTCGCAGGCAACGAGTTCTTGATCAATCTTATCGATTCCCCCGGGCACGTTGACTTCTCGTCAGAGGTCACGGCCGCACTCCGTGTCACCGACGGTGCTCTTGTTGTCGTCGATTGTGTGGAGGGTGTCTGCGTGCAGACCGAGACTGTGTTGCGCCAGTCGCTTGGCGAGCGCATCAAGCCAGTGGTGATCATCAACAAGGTTGATCGCGCGCTGCTCGAGCTCCAGGTGTCAAAAGAGGACCTGTATCAATCCTTCTCGCGAACAATCGAGAGCGTCAATGTCATCATCTCTACATACCACGACGAGGCGCTCGGTGACGTCCAGGTCTACCCCGACAAGGGCACCGTCGCTTTCGGCTCCGGCCTTCACGGATGGGGCTTCACGCTCCGTCAGTTCGCGGCGCGTTACGCGAAGAAGTTCGGTGTCGACAAGGAGAAGATGATGGCGAAGCTTTGGGGCGACAACTTCTTCAACCCCGCGACCAAGAAGTGGTCCACCAAGTCGACAGACGCCGAGGGCAAGCAGCTCGAGCGTGCGTTTAACACCTTCGTCCTCGACCCTATCTTCAAGATTTTCGACGCCGTGATGAACTTCAAGAAGGACAAGATCGCACCTATGCTCGAGAAGCTTGATATTAAGCTCCTGCAGGAAGAGCGCGATCTCGAAGGCAAGGCCCTGCTCAAGGTCATCATGCGCAAGTTCCTCCCTGCCGGCGATTCGCTTTTGGAGATGATAGTCATCAACCTTCCCTCCCCCGCAACTGCTCAGCGCTACCGCGTCGAGACCCTGTACGAAGGCCCCATGGACGACGAGTCCGCCATTGGTATCCGCGACTGCGACCCCAAGGGCCCGCTCGTCCTCTACATCTCCAAGATGGTGCCGACGTCCGACAAGGGCCGCTTCTACGCGTTCGGCCGTGTCTTCTCTGGCACTGTGCGCTCCGGCCCTAAGATCCGCATCCAGGGCCCGAACTACGTCCCCGGCAAGAAAGAGGACCTGTTTATCAAGAGCGTGCAGCGGACTGTACTCATGATGGGCCGCTACGTCGAGCCTATTGAGGACTGCCCCTCCGGCAACATCGTTGGTCTCGTTGGTATCGACCAGTTCCTGCTCAAGACCGGCACTCTCACCACGTCCGAGACGGCGCACAACATGAAGGTTATGAAGTTCTCCGTTTCGCCTGTCGTGCAGGTCGCCGTCGAGGTGAAGAACGCTGCGGATTTGCCCAAGCTCGTCGAGGGTCTCAAGCGCTTGTCAAAGTCGGATCCGTGCGTACAGGCGTGGATAGCCGAGACAGGTGAGCACATCGTCGCCGGTGCTGGTGAGCTCCACTTGGAGATCTGCTTGAAGGTGCGCAGCCTATCTTAATATCAGTTCGGATATATGCTTATCAAATCCATCGCAGGATCTCCAAGACGACCACGCTGGTGTGCCCCTCAAGATTTCAGAACCCGTCGTCGGCTACCGTGAGACCGTCACCGCTGAGTCGTCCATCGTTGCGCTCTCCAAGTCGCAGAATAAGCACAACCGTCTCTACGTGAAGGCGCAGCCAATCGATGACGAGCTCTCCCTCGCAATCGAGAACGGCAAGGTCAGCGCACGCGACGATTTCAAGCTCCGTGCACGTGTGCTCGCGGACGAGTATGGCTGGGACGTCACCGACGCGCGCAAGATCTGGTGCTTTGGTCCCGACACAACCGGCCCTAATCTGCTTGTCGATGTCACGAAGGGTGTACAGTACCTCAACGAAATCAAGGACTCGTGCATTGCTGCGTTCCAGTGGGCAACGAAGGAGGGTGTGTGTGCTGAAGAGAACATGCGCGGTGTCCGCGTAAACGTCCTCGATGTCACGGTGCGTTGCGCGTGGCTTTTTCGTTGCACGAGGGACGTGTGCTGACGCCTCTCGCAGCTCCACACGGATGCTATCCATCGTGGCGGAGGACAGATCATTCCGACGTGTCGTCGCGCCACGTACGCCGCCTGCCTGCTCGCGCAACCAACGCTGCAGGAGCCTGTATACCTCGGTACGTTGCTCCGTCTGTATTGTCCTGCGCCCTGTTCATCGCCCGCACATGTAGTTGAGGTTCAGTGTCCGGAGAACGCCATCGGCGGCATCTACTCCGTGCTGAATAAGCGCCGTGGACAAGTTTTCTCCGAGGAGCAGCGCGTAGGCACGCCGATGTTCACCGTCAAGGCATACCTGCCTGTCATGGAGTCATTCGGCTTCAATGGTGACCTGCGCTCCGCAACCGGAGGCCAGGCGTTCCCGCAATCTGTGTTCGATCACTGGGAGGTGATGAATGGCTGTACGTGCTTCCTCTGTGGCTTGCATGGCGAATGTCACTGATGCCGTGTGCAGCGCCTCTGGACAAGGGTAGTAAGCTCGAGGAGCTCGTCAGGACCATCCGCACGCGCAAGGGTCTGAAGGTGAGTTTATATGCATCGATCGGCCGGCTGTTTTCGCTGAACGCTCGTCTTCGCAGCCCGATATCCCCGCCTTGGACACATACTACGACAAGCTGTAATCGGTTGGGCGCAATAGCTAGCAGTAATGGAAGTGTGCTACCACGAGTGTATCGCTGTTGTTGTCATCTGTTGTTGTTCCCATAGTGCAATCCTCACTTTTTTGTGTACTATCCCGTTGTGTGTCACTTCACAGTCAATTTAAATAATCCATATGAGTGACAAACAAAGCATCATGACTTTGGTCCTGCTGGGTGTTCCGAGGCGCTGGGACTCATTCGCGCTCTGACCGCACGGGGCCGACTCATCAAGTCATCCATTGCCGGAACCGACGCATGTAAGAGATAAAACGACCAGTGAAGAAGACAAGGACACCAACAAAGCCATGGAAAGCAGCGATGCAACCATCGACCTGGGCAAACTGGAGGGAGTTGCAGCTTACGTGTCCAACACTCCCTTCGCATGCACCAGGATCACTCCGCTCTCCGGAGGTAACACCAATTTCGTCTACCGCCTACACCTCTGCACGCCCTTCGAAGGGCGCGATACACTCGTCCTGAAGCACGCCAAGTCGTACGTACAAAGCAACGTGGATTTCTCCATCGACGTCGAGCGCCAGGTACGCCGCGGCATCTGCTCGTAAAGCCATTGTGCAGCCGGGTGAATCGATCTTCGCTCCAGGACTATGAAGTGGAGGCGCTGCGCCGTGTCAAGGCTTGGCTCCCCAGCGACGCCGTGGTGACCGTGCCCGCCGTTCACGCCTACGATGCCGCGGTACGCGCGATTATCATGGACGACGCCGGCGCGGAGGGCCTCCCTACTCTCAAGCAGCTGCTCATCGAGCATCCGCCCACCGGCGTGATAGCTGCCTCCATCGGTGCTGCACTGGGAGAGTTCCTGGGGCGGCTCCATGCGTGGGGGCGCAGCGCGGATGGGGAGACCGTGATCAATTACTTCGCGCAGAACACCAAGGGCAAGGCAATCTCCGCGTTTGTGACGTACGGCCGCCTGGCGGACACACTCGCGGGCGTGAGTGCGCTCCCTGTGCTGGACGAGCCGCCGCTGGGCATACCGGAGGACACGCTGCGCGTCATACGCGAGCTCGCGGCGCGGCGCACGGAGGACATCCGCACGTCGCGCGAGACGTTCCTCATGGGTGACTATTGGCCTGGCAATATGCTTGTGCGCCTCGGCACCGATGCGGAAGGCACGGTGCGCCTCGAGCGCATACACATCGTCGACTGGGAGATCGCGAAGACCGGGCCCCCAGGGCTCGACGTCGGCCAGCTGTCTGCCGAAATATGCACGGCAGGGCGCTTCCACCCAGAATCACGCGGTGCCACTGAGCAAATGCTCGCCGCTTTTCTTCGGACGTACTTCGCGCGGTCGCTCGCGGACATAATAGGCGGTGAACAGGGTGGGCGAGGCAGCACAGCGGAGGCGATCGCACGGGTCGCACTGGAGCTCTTCGGTGCGCATCTGGTCGCTTGGACGCCACGCGTTGGGTGGGGGGGCGTGCAGACGACGCGGGAGGCGGTGCTGGAGGGGGTGGACTGTCTAGTCGAAAGCTCCCTCCCAGGAAAGCCAGGCCAGTGGACGGCAGAGGGGTTGATTCGGCGTTTCCTGCGCGAAGGTTAATTTTGGGGTCGGTTGCATTGTAATTTGGCGCCATGGGTGTGTGCTGATAATCAAACGACTGCAGTCATGGGACGACGGCAACCCCACCTTCATTGAATTCTAGACAGGTAGCGCATGGCCTGCAACGAAGTTGTCATTTTGTCGTTTACCAAGACACAAACATACGCCGAAGACTTCATCAGTACAGACTTTGAAGACTCGGGTAACGTGAGTGAACCCCCGCACGGCGACGAGTGAGGGACACGCCGTCTATCCAGCGCGTGAACAAGTCTTGATGAGCGGCGGTGTCCCATTTCGGAGTGGCTCCAAAAGCTCACCTGAGTGACTTCGGGACTGGTCGAACGGCGCCATATGGCTGTGGGTGATAGAGGTGTCAACCATCTCCGATGGGGTACCAGAGAAGTCCGCTCAAAACATGATACCCACCCGATTTCGTACATGTGCAGGAACGCGGCGTTTCCAGCGCCGAATTTTCCAGCGCCCGCGCTGCGCACCTCGCTGGACACGTACCTTGTCTCCGGCGTCACCCATTTCTCGCACATTGAAGCATTGAATTCATTGTGGTATCAGTGCTCGAGCTCAGCGCCCGTTACCATGTATTACGTCCAGGTGTCTGCTGGAACGAGAGTGAATCTGGCACGCATGATGAAATTGCACGAAGAGTCTGCAGTAATAACAGTGTCAGCGAGCGTCGTGCAATTTACTTTTTGTGTGCAGCTGACCGGGTTGCCGACGAGTGCGTGTATCATCGGTCATCAGCTCGGGACGCAATACAGCGCTGCTGCGCATTGCGCTGCTATCCTCTATGACCTGCCGCATGATGTTCGCGCCAATGGTCTGTAACGTCCTGTCGGCGGCCACGCCCAGTGCAGCCTTATTTTCAGGCGCGTTCATCCGCGTTTCATCCATGGAGCAGATGTCGCTTTCCCCGTTGCTTACTTTGCACGTCTTGCGCACATCGTACACATTGGCCCCCTTCTCTGCAGGCCACGTCGTCAGCGTCCAGCCACAGTAGCGGCAATGCTGCAGAGCTCACCGAGGAACATAGGGTGCCCATTGCGCGCATACTCCGGCACCGAGGGCAGCTGCCAGGTGGGCGAGCATCAGTCCGTCTGCCCGCTATCCTATCCTAAGATGCAGTTATGGCTTGTCACAAGCGTTGTTGAGTCCGAATGTGGCCGGTACTATATGTTCAGTAGCTATCCGCTGCTTCCGCACACATGAAAGCATGTCTGTCCAGCCCCGCGGTTGACGGGCTGGTCGATGAAGATACGCTTGGTCGGAGCTCTAGAAGGGGTGACTTGAACTAGCGCCTGGACCGTCGTTCACTGGCAGATTCCAGGGACCAGAAGTCTAGCCTTGCCTCGGGAACTTGTCGCTGACACATAAGAACAGATGCTGCGATGCTTGCTGTCCGATATGTCGAGGTACTGATTCCGAGGACTACTGCACGGGCCGCGCAGTACGAGCTCTGTCGTCTTCAGCTGATGGTGGGCGAAGGCAGGGTGAAAAACGCGGAGCAGTCGATCCGGGTTCAATGACGCAGTGCCTACATGTCAGACCCTGATGCTCCTCTTCCTCTGTCATACATACAAAGCTCAGCTTGGAATCGTTAGAGTATCTTTTAAGCCCGACTCCGGAGTCCAAGGTCGTCACCCATCGCGCCTTGTGCCAACGAAACAGAGATATTCCCCCAACGTCGTGGCCTACATACAACAGCAGAGCGTAATAAGATAACACGATCCAGTCAGATATCTAGAATCCACCCAGGTCGCATGTGCTGTGGACGACGTCCAGGTGACGTGAAGAACGAAATCAGATTGGATTAAAAGGAAAGACGGTGGGATCCGGGACGGGTAAATGCGTGCAAAAGATTGCGGGGGTCAGATAGAGGACATAGGGACAAGTGGCGAGGCTACGGGGTGCGGCACGGTGGGGTGGCTTTTGGCAGGCAGCAGCTACTCTTACAGACGCGTGAGTGGGTGGGTACACAATCCGGGGTAAGAAAACCAAATTTCAAAGACGGAATAGAGAGCGTGAAATATGAATGAGGGAGAAGACCGACGGGCGATCCAGACGAGTTCTATGCATGGGCATGCGTGAGCGAGTGCTTGGGGAGGACGTTCCAGGAGGACGGGGCTGTGTGCGAATGTAGTGTATATGTATGCGGCGGATAGGATATGACTGGATAGGATATGGATAAACAAGCAGGGCGCGGGAGGGCGCGTGGCGGGGAGGGCGGGCGATATGAGCGCGGCGATCAGGGCGCAGACCTGTGGCACCAAGCAAGCAGCGCGGTGGGAATCGTCAAGAAGACGCATCTAAAAATCAAAATGCACCGCTGCACACCATCATCAGCATCGCTTCTAACACCAAACCATAGACAGCGCACCATTCCAATGTCATCACGCGCCTCCGACACTCCCCATCGGCCCTCCACCCCACACGGGCGCGGTAGGTGTGTTAGGGGGCTTGAAGGAAACCGCGCCGGACGTGCCCTCGCCCTGTGCGAAGCACCACTCGCGCAGCAGCGCAGCGTATGTCGACTCGCCAACGCTCGATGCATCCGCAGGGAGATCGCCCGGGCGCAGCGCCGGCGACACGGATGTCGGCGAGAACATCGCTGAGCGCGGTGCGAGCTGCGGAGACGCCTGCCGCGGGGTTTGCACTTGCGCAGTCTGAAGTGGTGAGGGTGGGAGGGCGCGCGGCGTGGGCGTATCGTTGCCGCTCGTCGGCGTTGGCGGGGATATGTTGACTGTCAGCGGCGGCAGCTGGCGCGCATTGACCTGGGCCACCGCGCGTTCCTCCTCATCGCTGCCCGTCCCGAAGCCCTCATCGTCCTCCTTTTCCTTCTCCTTCTCGAGTGTTATGGTCACGGGCTGCCCGCCGACAACGACACGGCCTCCCATCACGCCCGGGGCGTCCTTGGAGACGGGAAGGCGTGTCGGTAGTGCAGGCACGGGCGTGGGGCGCGTCGGTGCAGCGTAGTGGCGCAGGTTGAGGCGGATGCCGAGCCCGCCTGGAGAGGACGCGGCGCGGCGCGAGGCTGCAAACGTCGGGAGGGGAGCATCGTGCGGCGAGTTGCGCGGGGGCGAGGTCGCCGCGGCGCTGAGCATGAACGGGGCCGTACTTGCGCGCTGGGCGGTCGGCGAGGGGCCGGCGACTGCCTTGGCGCGGAAGGCGACGCGGTAATTCGCGCCGCCGTTGTTATCCCACCACTCGCCGACGCCGGGGGCTGTGAAGCGCGCGACGAGGAAGAGGGTGCGCGTGAACAGACGAGCCTCGTAATCTTCGAGGCGCACGGCGAACGCGAAGCGGTCCCACGCGTGTGCAGTGCCGACGAGATCGCCAACAGTGAGGGGTATGCGCGCGGCGGACGTGCCGGCGAGGGACTCGCGCGGCTGGACGGGACCCGCGTACGTCGCGAGGACCTCAGAAACGGTGGTCCAGTCGTCGAGGGTGAAGCGGACGCCGACGTGCTTCTCAAAGGCAAGGTTGCGCACAAGGACGGTGCCACGGAGGACGGGTGGGCGTGCAGGTGGAAGGGAGATGCTCTCGACATGGATGCAGGCGTACGGCGGAGGGAGCTCGGCGGGGACGGGGGACGCGCTGGCGATCTCGGTGATGGGGGGCGGGCCTGACCCCGGCGCACCACTGATGAGCGGGAAGGGAAAGCCGGGCTCTGTCTCTGTCTCTGTTTCGGTATCGTCGGCGGGATTGCGGGAGACGGCGAGAGGCTTTCCGGTGCGGCGGAAAAGGCGGACAGATTCGAGGCCCTCATCTTTATCCTTGAAATGGACATTCTTTGGGCCGTACGCAGGAGTGGAGGGCATGGACTGGGCGCGGGTGTGAGCATGGTGGGGACGGGGGTCGAAGAAATCGTCTGCGATGGAGGAGGAAGAGGAGGACTTGAGGGAGGACTTGAGGGGGCGGCCGTTGGCGAGGACGATGTTGGTGCCGGAAGCTGTGCGGGTGAATTTTGGGGGTGCGGTGGGGGAGTCGTCGGGGGAGGTGGGGAAGGGGACGGCTAGTGGGTGGTGGTGTGCGGGGTGGTCGGCGGGGGTCCTGAGGGGCGGGGACGGGGGCGGGGAGGGCTCATGGTCGTCGTCGTTGTCGATGTGGAAGAGGGCGCGGCGAGTGGGTGCGGTGCGGCGGGGGAGCTGGTGGAGGGGGGCGAATGCGCCGGGGCCACGCTCGGAGGAGAAGGAGACGGGGGAGACGGACGAGGCTGCAGAGCGGACGTATGGCATCCAAGCACTGGCAGAGGGGGAACCGGGGCACGCGCGCGACACACACCGCCCGCTTGATGATATATCGCCTCGCCGATGACGTCATCATCCTTTCCCTTTCCCCCCGCGCCCCCGCCACCCGCCCCCAGTGCTTGTGCTTGCTCTCCTCGCCGTCGCCGCCCACCCCCGCCCGCTGCGTCCCCGACGGCGACGGCGGGCAGCGTCGGTCGCAGTCTGACCCTGGCCAGGCCTTCCCGCTCCACCAGCGCGCTTCCCATGCCTTACGTTTTTTGCCATCCCGCCCACCGCCATCGTCCCATGACTGTCACCGTCGCCTGCTCGTGGTCATCCCCGCCTCCGCCCGCTGCCCATGTGGATCTCGCTCCGGCCAGACTGCACAGGAGACCCAGATGTGCGCGCCCGAGCCGCTTACGCGACTTTGATCGAACATCGAGATCTCAGCGCCGACACGCTCGCCTTCTCGCACCCACACCCACCAATAATGTACTTGCCTTGGCCCGCCATCTTCCTTCTCTTCTCCCTCGCCCGGCCGCTGCCAGCCTCGACGACCAGATTCCTTCTCTGCCCCCCGCAGATACTGCTCTACGCTCGCTGGAGCCTTCTATCTCCCCACCTCCCCACTCCGCTCCTCTCCAACCCCAACCGATTTTCCCCCAGCCTCTCAATCCAGTCTTGTCATCGCCTCAACCCCGCCGTCTCCACAACTTGTCTCCGCCGGCCGCGCATCCCGTCGGCGCTCCATCCCGCTCCGCCTATACCCGTCAGACCACAAAGCAACGTGTACGGACTGACAAGCGCACTGACACAGGCACCCAGGCCCTAAGTACTGCCTTTTATTCCTATCGGCCTGCATCGTTCACCCTTGGCCTCCTGCGCCGGAAACGGTACCTTGTGTCGCCGCGGGGCTCACGACTCACGCACTATCTTTGCGGGCTTGAAACCTTGATAACTGCCCGCATCTATTGGGGCGCAAACTTTTGAAGCTACCGAGCTCACGCCGCCCCTCCAATGCCTTCATACCCTGCGTCGGACTTGTGCCTGGTCAACTGCGACTTCTTTTCATTGCCGCCGTGAACTCGGCGTTGCGCTCGGGATCTGCCTGCTCGAAGCTCGAAGCTCGTTTGGTTTTCTCGTCTGGCTATCTGCGCACTCATTAAACTTTGCCTGCGCTTCGCTTCGCTTCTACATCTGCTGGCTGCTGCCGGCTTGCACCGATGCACTGGGGACCTGATCCCGCCACGAACCAATAATATCACCGCGCGTGGGTGTGATCGTGTAGCAATGATACTGTTCATCGCCCGCAGCTGCGCCCTAGGCTTCATTCGTTCATCTCCGACCACTTCGTCCGCCGCTTTCGCAGTGATACTGATGCTGAACCTTGTGCATGCGCTGGCAGTGCGGCCCTGAATTCGATGCGTGAGCTTACGTGCTCGCATGGCAACGAGTCACGACGGTGCAGGACCAAGCTATCGTGGACACGTCTTCTGCGTTCAGTCCTTCAATCGCGCTTTGGCGCTACACAGCCTGTAGCGTACTCCGCCATGTCGTAACATCATGTACACGCACATACGCTTTCCTATTGCCCTTTCGCCCGCCTCGATGCGACGGCTCTGCCACTAATGTGCTGATACCGCCGAGTCGGCCGACGTATCAACGCTCCGTCCGACGGCGTCAAATTGATTCTTGTGGGTCCGTTCTTGCGGAATGGCATATGTCTGATAGCCAGCTGCGACGTCTTGATGAATCGTACAAAGCAATTCAATTTCCTCGATACAGTGCATATGTCCAATAATCGGATCCTGGATCGTCCATTGCAGTCTCCTCGCTTTCGCTTTCCTGATGGAAGTGCGCATCGCCGTATTGACGCTAGCAGCGCCTGATCAAAGTTATCAAACCCCAATTCTCGCCCGTCAATCGACGCTGATGCCTCGCGATCGAGCAGGTTCTTTTTCTTGGTCGCTTCCAGAACAAATGTCTTCCGCCCACGGTCGGCGCCTTACTTCCGTATTTGCAATTGGAGCTCTCCGGGCGATCGCGTGTGCAATATTCTGTAGGGAAAAAAAAAGAAAGAGGGAGGTAAAAAAAAAAAAAGAAAGAAAGGAAGAGGGATGGGTGCCTGTGTTTGAACTGCCAGTGGATTGTGCTTGTGCGTGCGCTCTGGGGCAGTGGGGTATGGCCTGCAGCTGCTTGGGACATGATTGCAGGCCATCGGCAGCTTATCTTATCCGAGTACGATACACATCAGATCCCGATTCTCGACCGGCAACGCGGCAACCGGTCTATTTTCCATTTTCCTGTATTTCTCGCTTCCGCGTTCCCAGTCGCACTCTCGGCCGTGCGCGGGTCGATCCCAGCTTCAATGGCCTCTAGGTGTTGGCAGCGGCGCACTGGCCACGCACGGCTCGAGCGGCCTCGACACGACTTGAACGCGATCCGATATGCGCCTGACGCCCATGCGAGTCCGACAGTGCGGAGTCAATTGCGGGGCGGCCACAAGTTTTCGCGCGCGGGGCTTGGCCCGGGGGACTGGTGTCTGCGTGGATGCTATCCGGTGCCGTCGTCTTGGGCAGGATCGACCGCGAAACCAGGACGGACGCCAGGTGCGCACATTGTATGAACGCTCAGCTGTGTCCGTGCTCACTTGCAGCCGCGCTCAGCCAGGGTTGCGTGTCAGATTGGCAGCTCGGAGATCACGGCCGCGTCGAAGGAGGGGGGTGACTTGGACCCGCAGGCCGCTCGAGAGTGTTCTGGTGGATTGCATGGGGCCGCCGGCGTCGATGAGTGTGCGCGTCCGTCGTGGCGACCAGGAGAGGCAAAAACTCACCCCAACAGTCGACGAGGCACAGGGATGAGCCCTTCCAGAGCCTATTACTGGAGGCTTGACCTGCAACGATGTCATCGAGACCTGCAGCTATGTCGTCGAGATGCCGGGCCGCACAGAGCCCAACGGGCGCCTACAGGCTGGCCCTACCTGTGTGTCTGCGGAGTGGTGAGCCCTAGTCTCGATGGCTCAATGCCTAATGTAGCCTAGGTTGAACTGACCAAAGGAAAAAATGACCAAGGGAAAAAATGTCCAGCATCGGAAACTCGGGGCTCGAGCAGCTGGAATGCATTTTCGCGCATACGGAACAATCGCATTCTAGGTTTCATAAGTATACTGCAGAGGCTTTCGCTTGAGAAGGAACTTAACTGGGGACCGCATGCCTTGTCAACGGACGGACGGGGGTGTGCCTGCGTCATGTTGGGGCCGTGGTTCGGACCCTCTGGCCAGCTCCTCGCAATCTTCCCGGATCCTGCAGTGCCAGCTCGTAATATGTCAGTGTCGTAACACGTAGACAGTCCGGTGACTGACCAGAGATAATACACAGTGCAGGCGGGCTGAGTGCCACGGAGGCGTCATATGCGCGAGCGGCGGCCTGGCCACCTTGTCACCGCAACGCAATGGTCCGATGCCTGGCTGGAGACTCCTACGCCCGTCTGCTCATGCAGAAGAGCCTGTTGAAGACCCGCACGCGGATCTCAGCCGACATCTTGAGAGTACTCTGTCCCCACTTCCCGCGGATCCTGATCCGACCAGCGGCGAGCGCACCCTCTCGTCTGTCTGCACGAATTTTCCGTCGGCAACCGCTCCGCCCCCGTGACCTTCTGACTGGTGTGGCTTCTAGACAGCGCAACACGAGGCCTCCAGCACCGACTGCGCACCCCGCTGGTCGTCGGGACCCTGGGGCGCCGGCGCATCATGTGGACGTCCCCCCAAATTTCCAGTCCCTGGTCGGAGTCCCGCCTTGATACACCATGCGTAGAAAACTCGATAAGCTGTACTGTCTCCTGACAAATTTCAGACAGGGTGACATGCCCAAGCTGACTGAGGTGAAATAATTGGCCGCGCACCGCACACAATATCCCGTCGGAGTCAGGAAGCACTCCGCGAGGACCTGGATAGACAAGACTGGGCCCTCCTGGAGCTGGTTCTGGGAAGACGTTGGGGGCTTCCGCACTGGGCGTGATTCGCGCTGGCATGATCGGGGTCGGAAGCGCAGGACGTCGAACATGCGTGATAATCAAACCCCCTACCGCGCTCGCACGGCTGCGCTTACGCCCGGTGCGTTGACTCGCTGCACGCTGCAGGTAAGGCTCTGGGCTCCCGGCGGACAGCTTCTGATTTGTCCTCGCATACGTGCTCTACGCCCACGCGGTGACCCGTCGATCTCCCCTTGCTCGGGCGACTTGCAGCGGAGAAATATTGCCGATCCTCCTGGGCCGGTAGACGGCAAATTGTCCCATGTGTTGTTATCGTCTGTCGGCAGCTGACCGTCGATAGGCGGGTCAGTCCCGCTCGAAAAGACGACAGAACGGAGGGCCGCTGTATGGGCCCCGTTCCCCCGCAAGACCCGCCCGCGCGCACTGCAGGCTACTCCAGCATTTGGGCGCCCGGACTGGAGGACTTCATTGGCTTCACTGGTCAGCTGCTTGTAGCGTTGGGGCCAGTTCCCTATACGCAGGGTAGTCTGCGACGGAGCAGATCCGGAATTCTGCAGCCTTTCATATGGGGGCTCGCGGCCAGCGGTGGTGTGCCACCTTCTTTCCCCCTTCCTCGTCACCCGCCACCGCACCGGATTCACCATATCGTCCGCGTCGCACCTGTCCCCCGCCACCGTGTGGCTCCCAATCGTGAACTCAAGGCTACGAAGCTCGAGTCATACAAACTCTTACCCAGATTTCGGAAACGGTGGTGGCAGCTGGTTTGTCACCGCTACTTTCGGGTTATGATCATTGCTGACCGTCCAATAGTTTGACGATCCGTCTACTGTAGCTTTGGCCACGTTTCTGTTATCGCTGCCGGAACCCTGCTCGTACACGGCTCTAACCGAAGCCTACAAACTCTACGTGCGTGCGTCTAACCCAGTTCTTTTTTCGGTTGTTGCTCTTACCGTCCCCTTCTCCAGCGGACAGTGTCTACCATGTCAACCCACCCCCCACATGTTCCCTTGATCATCTCATCACGCTGGTGGCAATGCCGACTTTACGTGTTGCTTGCTCCATACATCTTTTCGCCATGCGCTGACCTGGCACGTAAAGATAATCATGGCGCCAACAGAGAATTGCAGGGTCTCCTGGGTCATATGACTGTATCTGAGTAATGTCTACTGCACAATTTCGGTGCACTGATGACGGCCGCAATGCGACAGCGTCGAGACAAACGCGACAGGTGATTGCCCTCCCTGTCTGTCAAGACCGCATCGTTGCCATCCGTGCGTGAGTTCTCGCTTGACTCGGCCATGGCATACCCATCAGGCGCGCCGCGTTTCACGGCTTCGACCTGGTGATGCTGCCTGTCTTCAGGACATATGCCCTGTGCCTGCTCTTCTTGGGGACCTGGACAATGCATTCGGTGTCTTCCCTTCTTGCATTCAGGAAGCCGATACTATTCCCGCTCTTAGACGCGGGCAGGCCTTCTTTTCTCCTGGCGCGTGCTGCTGTCATGACGCGGACCATGACGCTGACGACCGGACCACCCTTGCTAGCGATGCACCTGGCCGCCTTGCTCCATTGTTTAGTGTTCTGGAGAGGCTTGGCAGGAGTCCTCTGACATAGTACCGAGCGAGTGGTCGCTCTGACAATTTGACTGTGGCGCTGTGAATTTGATGGAGCAGTCATGGAACAAAGCTGGTGTGGACACAGCACAGAGCGAGCCCGTTACGTGATTTGCCATGTGCTCATCTGATTGGAACGACACAGGCGGCTCATGGACCTAGTATTTGCGGTGAATGCTCCTCACTCCAGCCTTCTAGAACGGCATGGATGCGCGACCGACCAGTGACCGACCACGCCCACCGACAGGCACGCGCTTATTCTGACCATGCCATTCGTCTCCAAAACTTGTGACGAGTCCAGAGCGAGCACAACTAAGACATTGGACCACGCCCCCCACTCGTACTGGTCCATTCGGATCCACATACGGACGGCCCCTTCGCTCATCGGTCATGAAAGGCGTGCGGCAGCCCCGGCGGCTTTCTATGTGTGGCTCCGCGCCTTCCAGCCGGAAGGTATGTTCGACGGCGTCATTAATTGCACTTTCTGAGATATATGTTTCCTCTCCTAGATTATTTTGTCGTCGTCATTGCCGTTTGTGCGGATAACAGTACCTGTCCTTCTCTCATGGGTCCATACATGATACATAGATATGACTCAAGCGAAGTGTCGAAATGCCCCTGACGATGGACGGCATAGCGGCGCCTCATGAAATACACAGAACCCTTCTATCCCATTCATGTCCCGTGCGCACAGTCAGCATGTCTGCGCCTGTCATCTGTCTTGTATTGTGCGCTGAAGCTCACGGGTCGTAGACTCACACGTGTGCTGCGTCGACGAACATTCCGGAATCTGATTGTTCCAACGAGCGACAAGCCAGTGCAGGAAGTCCTTGTCGCTCATGATTCTCTCTACACGAGGACCGCTTCACTGCCCTTGTACAGGCACCCCGTCTCATCGGCTGCTGATACTTGCGGAACTTGCGGACATTATACCTCGAGCGTGGGCCTCCGCTTCCTTGTCCTCGCTCATTTCCTCGAGCAGCATCTTCTCGGTCGCTGCCCCTGACTGCGCCGACGATCCATGAAATCTACGCCTATCAGTGATACACACAAGTCGGTACAACGTCCGATATTTTCGACCCGACGGGCCTTCCGGTGCATTTACTGATCAGAACACGCGGATTTCCTGCGCAGAACGTTCAACTTGAAGATGTTTCCCTCGAGACGACGTAGACGTCATCGATGTCATAGACTTCAGGGCGGCCAGAGAGGTACCTCCATGTGCGCCATTCCGTTCTGAGAGGCGGCTAGTCTCACACCGTGTTCCGGCTGCGGAGACCCTGCATGTGTATGTAGCCAGGCGGCCCAACGGGGTAAGGCAGGATATAACAAGGTAGCCTGCAGGTTTTGTACGTGTACAGGGTAGCGCCGGATGCTTCGCGTGGTTCTCTGCGCAAGAATAGACAGACTGTCGAGCTTTTGTTGGCTTCAAATAGCGGCCCTACGGGCAAACAAGACGCGGGTATTGCCCCTTATTGGTGGCGATTGAGGGGGTTCAATCAGTTGCTCAAATTGTACGCCGCACCTTGTGGGTTCCGGCGATGCCCACAGCAATTGAGGAATAATTAGACAAACCCCCTAGCCAATGCTGTCTATAGAGTGATCCAGGGCCAGTAGTTGTGTGTGACCAGAGTCCAATGTTTGCTCCCGGTTTCTATGTTTTGAAGTACTCGCTCCCATCCGCTCTTCCTGTACCCACATCCACGCTCCTTCTGTACAGTTCCAGCTCCTCGATGATGTTCATCAGCGCGTTCACCTCCCAATTACCGTACACAAATCCAGAGTAGAACAACGTCGTGCCCAACCAGGTAATGAACCCGCCAAAGAACACAAGCAGCGGAGCAAGCGAGGGCTGTCTGTTCCACGATGATGCCATCACAGTGATGAACAGGAGTACGACGCAGATGATGAAGATGAGGAGCTCGTTCCGGGACCGCCGGCGCGCGTGTTGAAAGCAAGCGGTGAGAGCCTGCAGGACCGCCGTGGCAGAGGTCTCGGTAAGACGCGGGGGAACAAGACCCGTCGCAGGAGCGGGATCCGTCGATACGGTCGACCCGGCCGCCGCGCCGTCGGTCGGCAGCGTGTTCTGCTGAGCTTCCGGGTACTTGATGACCAGCGTCGCTTCCAGACCGAAATGATCGGAGTACGCAAATGGCTTCCCCGGAACGTTCTCCGTGAGCAGGACGCGGGACTCCGTTGCGGCGAGGATGGGTATGGTTCCGGACGGCGCGAAGGACGAGGGACGCACCGCTGGGTTGCGGAATAGCACGTAGTCGAGACGCTTGCCATGAGATGCCCGCGCGTGCACGTCTAGTGGCTTGTCCGCGGAATAGGAATTAAGCGGGGAGTCAGCGGTGACGCCGAGGGTCTCGATAGCGTTCTCTGGGGATAAAATTGAGCTAAAGTGGGTCACGGACGCGTTGGGTGGATGCGTGGTTTCCCATGCGTCACTGAGCGCGCCATGTTCGCGGATGACGGTCATCGGCAGTGTCGTTGGGATGCTGTTGAAATCTCCTGCCTAGATAGTCATGAGAAGACTTCACGGTCGGTTGAGGAATGCTCACCGCAATCACATACCGCCCTATCTCGGCGGACTGCCTGGCCAGTTTCGCGAATTCCCATGCATTCACGAGTCGGTGAGCGCGGTGGTGCTCGGGACCGCCCTCGCCACCTTTTGCGAAGAGCTTGACCACACTGTCAAACTTGGCACTTGCAGGAATCATTTTGGAAGCTCACATGCGTGTTGAATACCTGGACCTGCCCAAGAATAGGGTGTGTTATGAGCACGCTAGCGGCTGCCTTCCCCACGAACCAGTCGCCGGCCTTGACGTCGAGTGGTGAACCATTCAAAGAGTAGGGTTGGATGGCAGCAGCAATGATTGGGAACCTCGAGAAGATAGCAAGTCCGGCGCCAAGTGCACCGCTGTCCGTCTAGGGTGAACAACGCGTCGCAGTGCAATCAAAACAGCACGCACCTGTAGAAGAACTTCGCATACGGGAGGTGTTTCGACACACTCACACGGACGATCTGGTAGTCCGCATACACCCAGCTCCTGGAGCGCGACGATATCGTACTGTGAACGCTCTAGGAAGCTGGCGATGGCTGCAATCCGCTCGGTCCTGTTCTTGGAGACATACTTCAAGCCCCTTGAACCGCGTCAGAGCCCACGTAAATAGAAGGCAATGAAAACGCACCAGCAGTTGAGACTGAAGATATGAAGCTCGTGGTCAGACTCCATCGTCTGCTTGCCGTCGCTGGCGACGTAGCGTCAACATGGATCATGGCCCGCAAGTTGCCGAAATAGGGTCAAACATCGCTGCGGCTGTGCTCTTTGACTTCGGTCCACCACCCACGTTCAGCTACCCTCTGTGTCTGGACAACAACGATGTCACCCCTTACGAAGGAAGAGTAAGCTGTAGCAGGCCCTACAATGGATGCAAGCTCATGAGTTCCCGCAGCATCGAAATTGCCACTCGCGCAGCAGATCACTTCACCCGCCTTTACTACTCTGCCTACGATTCTGCCACGCGTGTCGATGACTTGCCCAATTTCTACCGCTCCACGTCCGCTGTGAACTGGAATGGAAATCCGCGCGAGGGCGTGCAGGGCATTCGGGACCTCATACTGAACATGCCGAAGACGACACATGAAGTGCAGTCTTATGATTGCCATCCCATTCCCGTGCGTTCGACCCAGCAGATGAGGCCATATATTGATGTATCTGTAGGCACGCAACCCCCTTCGCTACTTGTCACGGTGTCAGGGACGGTTGTACACGGCGGCGGCCCCGCCGCGAACCCACCCAAGATCCCGAAGACGATCGAAGGGCACCCACGCGTATTCAACCAAAGCTTCATGCTCGTTCCAGATACGGGCACTACAGTCGCTCCCAAACCGGGCGAACTAGCAAAATACTACATCACGGCCGACAGTATGCGTTTTGTCGGCTGAGCGACGATACAGGTGTCGAAGAACCTTGCAAGGTTCTTCAATTGTATGATATAATCAGTTATCGACAATCAATATTCAATTCCCACCAGACTGTGAGCTGGCGTAGTCATGCGGCCGCCTTATGTCTTGGTGCAAATACTGGAGACCGGAGACAAGGAGCTGATGAGCTGGGTGGCGTCTGAGTGCGTGTATCATTACTCTTCAGTCTTGACGCTGTTTTTCTCATCGATAACGTAGGCCACATCGCAACTCACGTGGGACATACGTGCATCCACTGCGTTTTCAATACAATGAGATTTGGATCCAAATTCTGGGTAGATCAGCAGCACGAGAACCAGAAACAGCGCCCCTAATGTCATGACATTATGAGTCTCGTCGTCAGGATCCAACCTTCAGCCCGAATACTACATCCTTCCCTAATGTCTCGGTTGAAATATGCCTCATCCCGGGGACGTCCTCCAGGCGCTCGACGTAACTAACTCCATCTCCGCCAACGAAGGTCGGAGCTACAGTGATGATAAGGGCATCGACAAGCTGCTCGGATGCCGCTGTTGACAAGAATGACTGGATAACGCGTGCGCCGCCTTCGACCATGATGGACTTGATCCCCTGAGCTCGGAGGGTCTTCAGGACCGCGACCAAAGGCAGGTCAGTGCTCGTAGACGGCAAATCTGGATCTATAGACATCAGTCAGAGAGAATTTCATCAGAACACCCAGCATCATCGAAGACACACGAAGAGTTTCTCTCTCGATAAGGACAACGGTCGCGCCAGCCGCACACAAAGCATCCTGCCGCGCTTCCCACTGCTGTACCTTCTCGACGTCTCCTTCGCTTGCCCAGAACCCGTCCGCGGATGGCGGACGCGCGCTGATGATCCATGGGGCGATACCGGCGCCTTTGGAGGCATTGACAATGAGCTTGCATGCGGGGGAAGTGCGGAGGTGCGGGTCCAATATGATGGGTCGTGGGTGGTGGTAGTGTTGCAGATGGGTATTTTGGGACGGGAAGGGGAGGTGGCGAACTAAGACAAATATTGGTCAGTGCGTACGACTGACGACCGGTAAACGAATGGCACCGTTAAGCTGGGGATTGTCATTGACGGCCGTGCCCACACCGATGAGGATCCCGTCATGCATTGTGCGCATCCTACCTTGCGCGGAACGAAGTCAGAACGAGTCCTTTGTACACGGCCATCGCTGCAAGCGCCACACACCAATGCGTCATTTTCATGCTCTCGTCACCGCTAAGGATGAGCTGCTTGCCGCCCTTTCCCGCGATCTTCGCGTCGAGCGACTGGGCGAAGGTGAGCGTGATCCACGGGCGCGTGGCATCCGGGGGGACAAGATTGGGCAGGGGCTTCGTCCCGGGCTTGTCGTCGGCGGGTAGGCTTCCGAGGACGGTGGTGAGGAATGAGGGAGGGCCTGGTGCTGTGTCTGCGGAGTTGTCGGTCTGTCTAGATGACAGCTCAACTCCGGCGAGCAGCAGGCTGAGGGGATCATGCATGATGGGGAGTTGCTTCCTAGGTAGGTGAAGTTGTCGTGCAGTCTCAACGTCAGAATATGCAGAAGGGCAAGCGTATCGATGCCGCTGAATATGGTAGCGCTTCACCTCTGGCAGCTGGCAGCCCAGAATCCACCCAACTACTAGACAAACGAGATGATCAGTACTCTCCAAGTTTCTCCTGGCCCATAGATTAAACCCTTAAGTACTTGCCTACTTATATACGTTCTATGCACAGAGCCAAACGCACCGTTTATTTGTTAACCGTTGATTAGTGTGGACGCGTCTGCACGTGATCTGTCGAGGATGCCCTGATAAACAATGGCGGCCGCGCCATTTCGCCGCCAACACCTCTTGCCTTTTCCTACCACCACCACCTCTAACAACTCATCCCACCCTTCAGCAAAACTCTTCTTCTAGCCTTATACAAGTCTGGACGCGGCAAAGTGGAAAAGGTGTGTTTGTATCTAGTTTGCGCGAGCGCTTGCCGGACTGCGAATGTGCTTGATGCGCCGTGTTCTGGCTGGCCGGTGAATTGTGGCTCATCGTTGCAATTTAGGTTTGGAAAGGGGGCGCCAAGCGCCACCGCAAGATTGCTGCGTGGACAACATTCCAGGGTATCACCAAGCCGTGCGTTATGTCTCGCCCTTTCATCTCTTCATATTCTAATTATCTCCTTTCATTCTTCAGGCCATTCGCCGGTATCGCTCGTCTGTGGCGGTGTGGAAGCGTATCTCGGCCTCATCTACGGGCGACTCGTGGGGGCCTCAAGATCTTTCCTGGAATGTTATCGTGACTCCGTTCACGTTACACTGAGACGCCAAGCGGTAGTCACCCTGCCACTGCATCCTCCCCCCTGTGCTGCCGCTTCGGCCGCAGCAAAACCGTGACTGCCGCATGGACGTCGGGTACGCGCTCAAGCGCGTCCGGCCCCGCACTCTCTAGGGTTCGGCGCTTAGACATATCGCCCATGTCTACTTTCCCCGTCTTGTATATTCTCTTATCTCAGCCTGGTGGTCACTGTATAAATAGGCTATGTTATGCTCTGTCAATGGCAAATTTACTGTTCTTACTGTCTCATTGTCGTAAGCAAGTGCAAGGCCTCTAGTAGATGTCTTCATGACCGGCGTTTATACACCCGACCGACCGTCATGGACAAAGGTTTATGCTCTCTTGGCTCACCCGCTTGGCAAAGTCAGCCTTGAATCACCGGTGCTCGCAATGATGCTGCAGCAAAAAATCCACGTTTGACGATCCAGAACGGCAACCTCGTTGTCGCCCAAAACCTGAAGTCCCCCCCAGGCTCGCCCACCCTTTTCAGCCGAGCATCCCCTCCCTCCCCTCCCCACGCTTGCGAGCGAACGCACTTACACCCGTTCAGAGTCGCCACCCGAGCACGCTCCGCCAGTCGGCGCCGGCCTCGGCCATGAGCTGCATCTCCAGCGCGTATCACCGTGCGAGAACACGACTGGTCACCCCCCGCCACGCGAGCGCGTCGAATCCTTTTCCAGCGCGGTCTCTAACGCCGGATACTCTCCCAACGCTCGGGGCGCGTCGCCCTGGACACCCAATACGCAGCGAGCGTCGGGCACCCAAATGTGCTCGCGTGGTGGTCCAGAAGCTCTGCACGCAGGACGCCGTGTTCGATGGAGCGATGCCCTGCTCGACGAGCGTTCGCCACCGTACGTCGTTCGTCGCGTGTGCGGGCGGACCTTTCACCCCGTACTTGGTGTGCCGCGTCGATCATCGCGCGGCTCGGCGCGCTGAAGGTGGGGATAACGCACGCGCGGGGCGGGGGCAGACGACACGCGGCCGTGCGCGATCGGCACGCGTAATCTGCAGGCCGGTTCCCAACGGCGTGCGGTCAGCGCCAGCGCAGTGTAACTTAGGTGGCAAACAACTCGCACATGCATATATCTGAAACGCCAAAGTTTTTGTTGGATGCGGATTGCGCAGGAACAGACGCACTGCCATGATTGGTGCTCACCTTGATCCAATCCGCACCCGCACCAATCTGCCTTCGAACGACCTCACACATTCGTCGACGCCTCGGCAGCCTCCGCGCCCGTGACCCCGTCGATGCCCTCCCTGTTCACATGGATCCACTCTTCGGGCCCTAGAGACGTAACCGTGGCGCGTGTTGAATTGCAGCCCAAATGGGCGTGCGGGAAAGAATGGGAGCAGCGAACCCGACCGTAGCTGCCGGTGGACACAATCGCACGGGTGGCACAAAAGTCGGGGGCCAGGATAATGGAGCGGGCCCCGGAGATGCACTGCGCAGCGCGAGTGTCGGCATCGGCGGCGCCCTGTGCCGAGACACTTGCGGTGCGAAAACGGCGTGGTTAGTCGCCAGTGCGCACATCGGTATAGGTGACCCGCCCGAACCGCACGGAGGTAGGTAAATCCAGCGAAGAGGCGTCCGCTTTGCGTGGACTGTCGCAGCAACCCACGCGCTCTGCGATTGTGCCTCCTTTGTGTTTTGGTCTCCCACGACGTCTCGGAGTAAGGATGGCAGGGAAGACTGGGGCCACGCATCAGCAATCGTTAAACAGCGGGGGAGGATGCCTGAGGGGAGGGGGGAGGCGCAGACATACGTGCAATGGGCATCCACGAAGCCTTGGAAGCACGGTCTGCGCGCGCAGATCAAAGCACTTTGCGTCGGACAAATACTAGAGGCAGGTGCCTCAACCTCGACGGCATCGTAAGAATCGACGTCCACAATGAGCCCCAGAATCCGCGGAGACGGATCACCGACGCAATAGATTTCGCGGCTCTCAGAGTCGAAGAGTTTCCCAGCAGATAGCTGATGATGCGTCAGCCTGCGGACATGGAGTCTCGTTTGAGATAGAAGAGGACGCTGCATGACGGGCGCACTGATTCAGCTGAATGGTGTTACGGGCCCGAGATCAGCACTGGGGATGGGACATGCCTTGCCACGCCGCGCGGCGGAACAAAGAAAAGACCTGCTAGTGTCGCTGTCGCTGGTCTGCGCTGTCGATGCAACGACGCCGCACCTTGCTAGCGAAGCGCGGTCGCGAGAGATGAACTCACCACAGAGTTTCACCACAGATGTGGTCACCGCTTGTGTGTAAATATATGTGGTGGGGAAGTGCGGGCAGTGGGAGTCAGTTAGATGGAAAGATAAAAGCCTGACGTGAACGGCGCAGGCCAGGTGGCCACACCTTTCCCACGCTCCGCCCACGTCGCGCTCGCCGGACTTTTGAGTCGTGACAAAGTCCCGCAAAGTAACCGGTCAGACTAGGTCAGTACTGGCGCGACGTTCGATTCCGTTCTGCCAACAGCAACGTTAATTGATGAATTGATTGCGTGCAGCGCCGGCGTTGCGATTCGGACAGCGGCGTGGACCCGTGTGTTGATGCGGGCCGGGCCTGCTAATCCTGCTGCGCAACTGATGCCAGAGCCCTGAGTGCATTTCCGGAGCAGGCTTTCTGAACGGCCTCGATCGAGGCTTGGACAACAGGGGACGATGCATCTCGTGGCGCCCTGTTGCCAGATGAAATATTCGGACCGGACGGCAGGCCAGAGCAGCCAGCGCCTCGGGCGCATTCAGTACTGAAGTAATAGTGCATGTGCGCTCCGCGTCCTTGTGTGACTGCGGACCGCCCGCGGCCGCCACAGGATGTCCTAGTGTACCGCGTTCCGTCACCGCCAGACCAGACCCCACAGGCCAACGGCAACGGCCCCGCACGCCGTGCCAACCAGACTGTCCCTCAGCCACTGATCTGAGGGGACGGCGCCATGGGGCGCAGGCGCGGATGTATCCGTGTCCGTCCTGCAGGCGGGCGGCCCTGGCGGACACGGCGGAGATGAGTGTGCTGCATGCGGCTGCGTCGTGAGTAAACGCTGTCGCACACGCACACGCATCCTGGGTGTACTGTAGGTAACGCACGGCACACGCCTACACTGAGCGCAAAACTCCGCGCCCACTGCGCCTCCTCGCGCGGTGGGCAGGCTCCACGATGTGTCGCGTTCGCGGGGACCATGGAGGTGCCGGGTAGACGCTACTTGAACTGGCAGGAAGGGCGGGGACGGGAAGGGGGCAGCGCCGGCAGCCCACCGCGCGTGGGCACTCCGCTCTGTCCAATTCGGCGCCTCTGGGCTTCGATTTGCTGCCCTCCCTCGCAACCACGCATTCCATCTCTGCTCGCTTGCGTGTGGGGGTGGGTATTCTATTGGCGCGGTCGACGGTAAAAATACACAACATGTAGCGCCAGCTGGTGCAGCGATAATAAATACACGCACCAGCATCCCAGCTCAGTCTCCAAACGAGTCGCGTGGGGCAGGCATACAACCACAGATGGGTGATAGATCGCGGCGGCCACAAAGCCAAACAGCGCCACAGCCCAAGAATATGCTTACACACAGCGTTCAATCACGCTTCGAAGCGACACCGACACAACCCGCGGACCCCCCCTACCCCAGGGGAAATCGACCCGACGTCGCCGTCATGCCGCCGCCGCTGCCGGTACAAAACCTTCCCGTAGTAGGTGGATGTACCCACGAACACCCAGCGTCTGGACCCAACGTTCGGCTCATGCTGGCAAGCGGCACGAGACCGTACGTAAGCACAAGTGCAGATACGAGTGAGGAAGACGAAAGCCACGTACAGGAAAGACGGATGAGCGCGATCAGCCATCCCATTACGGACCCGCCCCAGAAGGTGAATCGGCCCAGGCCATTCCGTGGTTGGGTCAGTTCTTCATGCGTGAGCGTGAGTCAACGTTTTCGCACAGAGGGAGGAGCGTATGTGGACTGCGCACCTCGCCCGTGAAAATGATGTCGCGAAGCCAGAGCACGTCGATTCAACGTGTTTTTCCTCGTCATCAATATACTCCGCACCCCGCCCGAAGCCCCCCGCCGCAAACTCACACTCGTAGTCACGCATGGCGATGCACCCGCAGGCGAACGATACGAATGCGCTCCTGAGCTTCCTGCTCCTCCGCCGCCGCCCGCGAGGGACCAACATGTTCACGCAAGTATATGGATTGTGTCCGTTTGGGTGCGGCCCCTCTACGACGTTCGTGCTACGTGCGGTTGCCCGCTCCGTCGATGATCGCGACGTGGCCCTGTGGGGTGTGTAACGAGAAACAGCGCGTAGTGGGCGGGTAGCCGTTAAAAGCGCGCTGTACGACCCTCGATTCGGTTGACACGAAAAGGGCGGAACCACGCGTTGCGGATACCGTCATCCAAGGGGTCGTCCCCGCCCGCCAGCGCGACCGGGACTTCGGGGTTGATGCGTGAGGATCTTTGAGCCGCTGAATAGCGGCCAAGTCGAATGAAATGGACGACCGTCTCGCCAAAACTGCGGCCGGGTAGTGCGGGCTCTGGTGAGGGCCGGTAGCACTGCTCCTCCGGATCTGTGGGGCAGGTAAGGCCAGGGTGGGCAGGTTACCAGAGGGCGGAGTACGCCCCAGGAGTCGTACTGCATACCCGTCCAGCGTCCGAAACGTGAGACGACACCCTGAGCCGGGCTGGCTCCACGGGGGGGTTCCCCAGCCCAGCAGTTGTTGCACCGCTCCCAGTCGTTGTCCCATGACGAGCTGGGCGACAAGAGATGCTTGCTCACAAGCCGGACTCTCCAGTGCGCGCGGCTGGGGTGAGGCTTCCTTCCAGTCCAGTCGGTCGGCGGCAACGGCTTGCGCGCCGAGGTGCGAGTTGACCTCGATGATATCTGCCTGGCGTCTGGCCCCGCGTGAGCCAAAGCGCGAGCGCCTGGACGCACGGTTCGACCGGGAGCGGTAGGAGGGATCGCGAGGGCACGATTTCGCCGCGCGAAAAGTACAGAAGCTTGGCGGCGGCGGTTGATCGGAGGTGGGCAGATCTGATCTCCTGCCAGTAATGAGAGAAGACGTGCTGCTCGTCTCTACGCGCCTCTCGGTAGTGCGGGTAGTAGCCGTGGGACAGTCTGAGCGAGTAGAGGTCATCGCGCCTCCCACTCGTCAGGCAAAGGGAGGCTGAAGTGCTCGTCCGGTGCGTAGTACGAGGGGAGACTGGGGGCGCGGTGAGGGGAGGAGGGAGGCAAGGACAGGAGACAGGACACGACAGACCTTGAACGCCATCCACCACACGGGAAAAGAACGAGCCAATATCTGCTGGCGCTTGTGCATGGACTCGGCGCGCAGGCGTGTATGAGGGGGGGTAGTGGAGACTGATGCGACGGGCAAAGAGTGTGAGGACACCACTGGTATCTGTCAGGCCCACATAACCACAGAGAGCCAGGGCGCGTTGATAGAGGTTGTCGCCGCGGCCAGCCCGTCTTGTGGGTTCGCCCAAGAGCGCTCGAGCACAAGCGTCCACGAAGGGCCGAGGCGGCCCAGTCGAGCTGGACGCGATTTTTGCCGTCATTCTCGGTCAAGAGGATGAACGCTGTCAATAGGTGTAAGTCGCGATACAGAGTCTGCGCGGTCGGCGAGGCCGGATGCGCTGGAGGCGGCGCAGTAGGTGCGGAGATGTCGGCGAGATGGGGAGCGAGGGCGACAGCTGCAAAGCGGGCGACGGGCAGCGTCGACGCGACGGCCCCTGAAGATGCGGGCGTAGAGTCGTTGCGCGGGGGTAGCGAGGCGCTGGTGGACGCGGTGGATTTATGACGACATGACTGGAGGAGGGGGAACGAGGTGGACGGGGGGCCGTGGGGGACGAGGCGGGGCGACTAGAGGGCGAGCGCTCGAGGAGTTCCTGGGGAATTTTGAGGAGGGGGAGAGATTGGGGACGGGGGGGACGCAGCGGGGGCCGGGGGGAGGGGCATGGAGATACTTATAGGACCGAGCGAGCCCCATCTCTTGTGCGGAGGAAAGGTGCCGTTTCCGAAAGAGGCAAAAAATGGGGGAGACCGAGGCGAGCGGACAATTGAAGCGGCACGTCAGCGCCGCCGCCGCCGTCGAGCGCCCGGGGCGGTTGCATGCTGTCCGGGGAACACGTCCACTGCAGCCCCCGTTGCCTCTTCCGCGCGGGCGCAAGAGCCCGTCGCGAGTCTGGCGGGTGTTCCCTCGCGCGCATCCCGCCCCGCGCCAACCCCGCGCCACCGCCCGCGCCCGCCGCCCGCCCGCCGCCCCGCCGCCCGCCCGCCGTCGCCGTTTCAATTCCCGCACACGTAAAAACACCCGTCCCCCGCCCATGCTCCCCGGTACGCCTCGGCTGCTCGCGCGCGACGTTGCCTTCCCACTCCCACCCCACCGTCCCATCAGAGCAGCGCTCTCCCCGCCAAGCGCCTCCGTCCTGTCCAGGTCCTGTGGCACAGCTCCCCCTCCGGATCCTCGCAGGGCACTGTCGCCTGCTGACGGCGCGCCAAGCTGGACCCTCTCGCCTGTCTCTCTCCCTCGTCTTGCTCCTCCTTCACAGTCCGAGGCCCTCGACTGCGCGCCGAGTCGGGTTGGCCAGCAGAACGTCAAACAGAAACTTGTCACTGTGGCGTGTGACCGGACGTGAGATCGCCCGAAATGGCGACTGCTTTGCTCGGAAGGAAGGTCGGTACATTGCAAAACGCGGTCGGTCGCGGCGCATTATAAATGCGCAGATCGTCCCCCGACGCTTCTCTCTCTCCAAACCCCCCACCATTCCCCGTCTCTCCTCCATGGCTTATCCCAAAGCATCCAGTCGTTTTTCCCTCCCAAAAACCCTCCCTCCTGCCCCCGCTCTTCTCGTTCTCTCTCCGCCTCCATCTGGGCTCCCCAGCCACAGCCCAACGACCACAACCTGGCCCCAGGCCATAGCCTCCTTTGCCCAGCGCCGCCGACGACGACAGGCCCCGAAACCGTCAAGATCCCAGGCGCCGCCCCCCCGCTCGTCATCCGCGACAGCCCGAAGACGTCTTTGGCCCCGTCGGCTTTATCGGGCAACATCCAGAAGAAGGACGTCGGTGCCATCGGCGAGCAAGAAAAAAAGGCTAGCCCCGCGGACGAGACCACAGTGGGTCGGATGCGCCTACATTTGTTTCTCTGCTAACATCCGTTCCCAGCACGTAGAGCAGCGCTTCGCGTTCTCGACCTGGTTCTCAGAGCAACATCCCGTCCCCGAGCCCAGTCGCCTTACCGCGGACTTCTACTCTCGCTACACCCGCCGACTCGCCCGCTAGGGGCCCGCATCTCAAGCTGCAAAACCTGCTATGACTCCACTCCGTAGCCGCCTTCTCCCAAGGGCCTGACTGCTTCAGCCCAGTCGTCTTACCGTTCTGACGACAAGAATGGCCACTTCCCATCACTTCATCGAACGCTTATCCATAATGCTCTGGATTCCTCCCCCATCTTCGGAGCCTTTTATCCGCGGCCCCGTCTCCCACCACAGGCTTCGCCCGCATTTCCCCATTCAGGTTGTTAGGGGATGACGGCGGGCCATTGAATCCCTCTTGGCGCCCGAGAGGCTCCAGACTGAATGGCTGCGGACCGACAAGAATATGTCGGATCGCAGCTCTGGGTTAGTCGCCGACGCGAACCTGGGTTGACGTCTCCCGTGTTCCAGACGAATTTTCCCACCCTGCCGAAGGCTTCGGCACCAACGCCTGCCAATGAGGTGCGATTTTTTCTCCTGCATCATTGCCACAGTGTCATGTGTTCATCGAGCCGATCAATTTCTCCGCTTTGCACCGTCGTCGCCCTCCTTACCCCCTCATCTTTGTATCTCGATCATCAAGTCATCGGAGCAAACGGCTCCGATTTTCTGCAGCAGAAACTCAAGGGTTGCGGGACAACGAGGAGCGAGGCAAGATCAATAGACAGCTGAGATGCGCCAAAGGATTTGACGATGATGGCGCATCGGGGCGCTTCCTGCTTTTCGTTATCGCCTCGCCAGCTTAGCGCTACACCGTTCAGATTCGGGAAACTGGGCCGTTAAGAGATGTCTTTTGAAGCCGCGTCTAGCCTTGAGGGAGGCGCAAGATCGTTCAGTGCATGAGGTGGTTAGAGGCTCTATCTATTGCTTTCATCAAAGCTTGCACGCTGACCACCTCCATTCTCAGGGGCCGCGGTCGTCGAATTGGCGTCCAATTTGCTACGGCGCCACGTCCTGCAGAAGGCTCGGATTGCGAGGGAAGAAGTGCGCCTTCTCATCGTCTCGACGATTCTCCTGGGGGATCTGCCCAGACCCTCGTGTAAACAAGCACGCGTTCATGTTGGAGCAGTCTTGTGTATGGCCCTTGCTCCACTACCCTCATCTCTGACCCCCTAACACAGATCATGGAATTGGACCTGAGACGGGCGCCTGCACCGCCAATCTTCGCCCTAAGTAAGTGGTCACGTGCGACATTCTGGGGCCGTCTGCTGATCGACGTTCCCTTCAGGTCAATCGGTCGCTCAAAGGCAATGCGGCCTCGCTGGCTGTCATGAGACTGGGTCTCTCGTCGTGAGGGATACGTCGATACTGTGATCCGCGGATTGCCGGTTCGCTTATTCGAACTCCCCTTCAGCACGGGTTCGAGAATCTGGAAGATTCTGCCAAAGGACGGCATCGTCGACGAATTGCTCAATTCAAGGAGCGGGCGTCTAGCGAAGGTGGCCCGAAAGAATCAGTGGGGGTCTATTGTATCCAGCCATAGTAAGTATGATCTCCGAGCAATTTTCCGTTGTCGTGCTGTATCACCCTGGAGGCCTTAGCTTGAGCAAGGATATGAGCAGCATGTTCAGATGGCCCGGGACCACATTCATTGGTGGGCCTCCTCGAGTTCGCTAGCACGAACAAGGGTCGAAATCTGTGACCCAAGGCTCTTAAGAAGGGTGTAAGGAGATGCTTGATCGCGTTCGTGAAAACGGATGGCGGAATCCGCGAAAGGGTGAGTGAATTATTCCAGTTCCGCCATGTGCAGCGCATTCGGCTTACGCCCTCTTCTCTTCACCAGTGGCCGTCGGCCCATCGTCGTTGACGGGGCTCTGTCTGTTACTGGGAGCCAACTGATCGCGGCTGTGCTTCCGAATGTAACACGAACCAATGTTTTTTGAGAATGCCTGCGTTGCTCATGATACGTCAGGTCGACAAAGGCTCACGCGCACGGTCCTTACGAGTTCGATTCGTGGGCAAATCGTCACTCTCCGAGGCTGCAAGACTGGGTCTAAGGTCATTTGGTGTTGTAAGTTCGCCTTCCACAGAAGTCATGAGCGCACTGATGACAATACCTTTGTAGCGACCAGCAGAAATGGAGCCGTCAAAATTTTGTTATCGTAGGCTTCGTTTGTCAACTGGACTAAACTACCTAGCGCGCTTACTACGGCTACTGCATGTACCGACGAGCGACGTCTCGGACACGATATTTCTCGACTTCATCTTCTTCCATCACGTTCGATCTCAACTCGCTTGCAAGATTTCCCGCTCAAATAAGCAAGCATTCTCGAACCTGCATGCCCGCCCCATCTCGGAACGCTTCCAAGAATCTTTTGCACCTTCCCCCACGGACGCCAGCAGAATGAGCTCTCGAACGTCCCATCCGCAAAATATTCATGTCAGCAAGTCATCGATTAGCCTTCTCCATCCAAGGACAATCACGCACTCATCTCCAAAGGCTCATCTTCGAGTTATTATGTTCCAATTTGCCCTTGATTTTCTCTCGTCGCTTCTTACGCATGCCTGTCTCTGCGACAAGGCCTATGGTCCTTGTCTCCCGTCTCCCTTCCAGCGCTTCTGTCGTTTTTCATGCTGAGTGTTGTTTTTCATGCCGGTCCATGTTTCTGTCGCCGTCGATGTGTTGTTATTCCTAAAAAGTAAGGTCGAATCGAAATCCCCAGTGATTTGTAGCCGTGAGCTTGGCGTTGTTCCGGCCGTTGTGCTGCGCGGTCGACAGGTGACGCAGCCCTGAGCGGAGAACCTTCAACTGTTAAGTAGTTCCTGGCTAGCTACCATGAAAGACGCAATCGCCCTCCTCCCCGCCCTCTTTCTCCAATCGCTGTCGCCGCGCCGACAAGAACTCCAGGAGGTCCTCCGTGCACCCTTGTCAGTTCGAATCGACGGCGTCACAACCACGCAGTTCATTGTCGTGGAGGTGCTCTCACTGGCGGGACCGCGAGAAGGCTAGAGAAAGGCAAGGAGTATGTGAAGCACAGTGGATTGGACATGTGGAAGTCTCATCCCTCTGTCACTTGTAGTGACGCGACCGTGCTGCAGACGAATCGCGTCAGCCACCCTTCCTTCGTCCCACAAGCTCAGGACGACAGAGCCCACCTTGTGCGACTCGTCTGTCAAGCAGTACTAGGGCTACCTTGATATCTCGACGGCCAGCACTGTTATTCTGGTGCGTTCCCCCATCCCGCAGGACTTGCGCTGTTCCACCGCCGCGGTTCAGGTTCTTCGAGTCGCGGGGGCAACCCGTCAAAGGACCCTCTCGTCCTCGGTTGAAAGGAGGGCCTGGGCTGCAAGCTCGTCTAATGCCTTCTCTTTGAACTTGGGCCTGCCGCATTCGCGACGAGGGCCGGAAACACGGACGTTACAAACAAGCACTCTGGACCGCCAACGCGAACATCATCTTCCATTGACCAGCCCGTCAACGTCGGGTACTCCTACTCCTCCGACGGTTCCACGTGAATTCAAGCCCTGTCGCGGGCGAGGATTGTGTACGCGTCCTTGAACTCTTCCTCACACGGTACCCGAAGTACGCGGGTGCGCCTTCGACCTCGCGGCGCGGCGAGTACGGCGCGGGAAATTACGGCCCCAAACTTCGCAACGGGTATCACAAGAAGAACAAAAGAGCTCGCGCTTGCGCCCGACTCCGAGCTGAAGAAGATCAACCTCGCATCACTCATCCGCGAAACGGGACAGACGACCCGCTAGTACAGCTCCCGTCGATTCCGGACTTTGCATGCGACGGCCGTACCCCGTATACGAACGACCGAGGGCCCGCAGAGTTGCCGGCCTTGCGCACCAAGGTGCCACGTGCGAGCGCCTGATCCAAGTCGTGCTATGGACTATGGATCGCGGTTGAGCTGCGTGCCCGCCGCATTGTATTGCACGAAAGCCAGCTGTACGGGCCACTCCAAAGTGAGTCGCGTTGCCTATCGTGGGGCGTGAACGTTGATTGGACGCCTGCAGAAGACGGGGACTCAACTGTACGACGTCGCAAGAAGAAGTGTTTGACCGCTCCCAAGGGACGGCGACCTCTGCTACCGCGAGATGACGTGGATCGACACCTGGATGAATAAAACCAAAGAATCAGGCCGCCCTCGGCTGTCACCGGGGGACAAGGAAGTTTGAGGTCGTGCATCTGAAGTCAATTCAGGCATTCATGTTCCAGGGAGACGGAATGCGCAACAGTGCTGCCCTTCCTACCCGAGCTCTGAACGACGGCGTGAGCCTCCCGCGTACGCCGGCAATTGCTGGTCGTTCAATTACGCACGATTGACCAAATTGTTAAAATGTAAAATTGACATGTGTGTCAGACGCTATGGGTAACTTATCGTGCGTCCAATACATGGTTGACCTAGTGTCTTTGTAAAGCCGTAATTCGGGGGAACGAGCGCGGATGGCCGCGCAGCTCGAGCACAAGTCAATAAAGAATTCGCGGATAACTTCGAGAAGTGGGTGACTGCGGAGGGAACAGGGCGCGTTGCCGGCGAGCCGTGCGCAGTGCGGGGGGCGGAGGTTTCGGTGCTGGGAAACGTTACGTTGTGCAGTCTATGAAGCAGGGATGCGTGTCTTATGTTCCTGCCGTCCGACATAGCGGACGTATTGTCAAGTGCAGGCCACATGTGCCGTTTGATCAGCGGAGGCCTCCCGAGTAAGTCGAACTTATGTGCGCGGAGGCCCAGGCGTCATTTATTATGCCCATAGGAGTCTGTTCACGCGGTGGGCTGGAGGACTGTCGCTAACGTTGAACTGAGAAAGAATGCGACGAGCTCATGCTCGGAAAACAACGGATATGTGTGTATTGCCACCTCGCCCATTGTTTTCCCCTTGCACAAAGGCATGCCGGAGCTCCGCTTCGCCCGACCAGTGTGCAGTGTGATTCATGCTATGAGTTCTATTGGGCGGGGGTCGATCACTTGGACTCCTGCTATGCTCACGGCTCCACTTGAAAACGGGTCTCAACCCGAGTATGAAGTATAGGCCAGCTCTGCCGAGTCAAACACTGTTTTGGGCAAGCTCCTTAATGTTTGCCACTGCTCTGCGGGTGTCTCCAACTCCCTCATTGATGGAAAACAGAGCTGCACATTGAACGTTCGACGCGGGCGCGGCGGCCGGGTGGCAGCTTGGTGGCCACGGTGTGGCAGGCCGTCGGTGCATATGCTGACGGTCCGGAGCGCGAGCAGATCATGAAAATTGCGCATCAGCTCGAACTGATGGTGAAAAAAAGAGTTGGCGGCATGCAAGGGAAGGCATCATGCGTGTAAGGACAGAAAATAGCCAAACGGTCGTCATAATTTAAAGTAAGAGTAAGAATAATCCGCGCGCATGTCGGTACCGGACTGTTTGAAATGTCCCAGCCTTGACTTGCACGATTATAGGTGGTCTTTCAAGTTGTATGTCGCGTCGCAGTGGGGGCACGGGACCAAGACTCACTGCCCCCCAAGCTGCCACCATTCTATCTGCGCTGCTGGAGCGAACCGCCCTTGTCTGTAATTGTCGGCTCGTGGCAGTAACCTCTGACAGCAAACATCTTTTCTTCTGGTATATATGTGCGCTTTAGTGGATCAGCAAATATGCCGAAAATTTGGAATCCTGAAAACGGCGCAAAGCTGGGAATGTACCTTTTTTGAGAGGCGATTACATCCGCAAGACGTACAACTGCTCCAACATAGGCCTCTGTCACGCCCCTCGAGATACTCTGGATATGGATGAACATCCTGAGAGAAGGCCGCGCGCTGTCACTATTAGACAAGCTCTGCGACCTTAGCACCACCCAGCAGTCATCACCGGCAACGTGACCTCCGAACAGCTTCGGTGCTAGCTTCTCCCTGAGATGGTGGACCGGCGTACGCCTTCTCGTCAGAGTCGGCAACACTGGTGAGCCGCTTGCCACAAACGGGGCTTGATGCTTAATGCTAGTGTTCGGAACAAGCTACTCATCTCAACAGACAGTTATGCACCGTAACATGTTTTCCAATGTTACGAGCGCGGGATTGTCGGTCTTGCTCTAGGATATGTGCCGCGAGAAGGTGATCCAAGTGGGGGACGCCGAGGACAGGGCAGTATCCGCGGGGAGCAGGCAGTGGCGCTGGCCAGGTAGGTGTTAAGTTCTGACTCTTCTGAGTGACGTTGAACGCCCTCGTGCCTGTTCGGAGATTCGCAGGCTGCTCGTTGACAGGAGCGCCGTCCCATGACTCCAGCTCGCGAGGATGACAATCAGGTAGGTCTTCTTCATAAGAAAGATCCCGGCAGCGCCTAGGACCACATTAAGTTAGCAGTCGCCCCAAAGGCGAAAGGAACGCCACAGATAACCCCTCTGCGTCCAACTGGCCTGGCTTCTGGGGCGCACTTTCCATGCCTTTAGCAACGCGCGCCCCGCCCCGCCCCGCCTGTTGCATACAACCATGGCCCCGCGCAAGAGCCGCCAGAGAAACCTGAGGGAGGTCTGGGTACAAGTACACCATGGTGAGGAAAAAGACAGTTGTAAGAATGCGTACGAGTACTGCTCGCTAGTGATGTCATGGAGAGTCGAGACTTACACCGCCATGCCACAAGCAGAAGGACATTGTGCCTCGGAATGCCCCGTGTGCTCGCTTGAACGTGAGTGAGTTTCAAAGTTTTATTCATCGTGGCCGTATTCTGTACTTTGGGCGCACCCCGAGAGGGGCGGCGCTCAAGTTCCCCTCGATGATGGCCACAACGCAGCAGCAGCGCAAATGCAACGGACCAAAGGCACATGGTGAGACGAGGCCGAGGACGAGACGAAGCGCCGGCAGGCATGTCGTGTTCAGCCAAACGTATGACTGGACCGGCACTCTCTTGACTTTCGACAGCCTCCCCATTGTCCGGCTTCTCGTTACTAAAACAAAATCGTTCAGTATCGCGTCCGGCACCGCAGACTACGGCCCGCCATTACACAACTTGTTGACAGGCGGGCTCATCCTTCTCCTGGCGCTTCCGTTTAGAGATCGTATTCGCATCGGAAACCTTGAAGAACTGTGGCGCGACCCTCAACGAGCCACTTGGGCTCAATCGCAAAGACATTGTGACAGTACTCGCGCGTTCGTGAGGATCAGTCGTGGTAGATGCACCACTCGGATTGCGGTTGAAACAGCGCGCTCGGACGGGTGAATGTACACAGGGGTGTGCATCGACGAGGCGTCTTGTAACCCTCCGGTGGGTCCTTGCTTGGCTGCATTAGGGAAAGAAGGCCAGAGCAGAATCGCGCGCCGCACCGCGGTCGAGCCCGCCCGGCGGAGGAGACGGCATGCTTGTACCGGTCCATGATGCCGAGCAACTGCTTGCGCACGTCCTGTGCCCGTCGCATGAATGCGGGCTTGGAATAAAGTTCGTAACACCACGGGTTCGAGAAAAGTTCGACGCTTTCCAGCCATTATACACCGCGAGCAACTCAGATGGTCGCCTTCGGGCTGGATGGACTTGGCCTTTTTCGAATCCGCCTGCATGTTTTCTCTTTCGGCCGGAGAAAACGCTCTGCACGGACAACATCGCGGACGATAGACAGTTATCTCTTTGAGCACCTAGCTCACCGGACGCGCTCAGTGTCTTCGCCTGCGGCGGCTCCATAGGGAAATACGCCATCTTGCGCCCCAGGCGCGTCAGCAGCCCCTCATCGTCAGCGGGACAGCGCATACAGCGACTCCAGGGCCTGAAGCTCGTTTGTGCGGGCGTGGGTCCATAAAAATCGAAGCGAGCAGGTCATTGATGCCCATGGCTTTCAGCATGAGGATGTATGCGACAAGTTCGGTCGCTTCGGAATGTCTGGGATCGATTGGCAGCATTTCGTTGCGGAACGCTGCCTCGGTGTACAACCGGTAGCACTTGCCAGGCCAAGTCCGCCAGCACGCCGGAGAGCGTTTGACGTGCTTGGCCTGGATGAGGGCATTCCGACGAGCGAATCATACCGAGGCGTGGGTCATACGCGTTCGTTTCGAGAAACCCGGGTCGATGACATAGTAGCATGCCGGGATCGTCAGACTGTCTCGGCGACGTTCGTGGCGATGACGGACTTTGCGTGCGCCAGGTGGTGGTGGTTCAAACACGCGGGAACTGGACTTCAGAGGGCAGGGCGAGTAGAGGGGAAATAATGAAACGCTCGGGCACCTCGGACCTAAGGCTTTCATTCGCTAGTTATAGAATCTCGCAGGCGGGTTGCAATTTCTTCCTGACCGGTTGAGGAAACAGGAGAATATCGCCTGCCGGTTCGGACAAGGTGGATCTGCTGACGGTTGATGAGTGATGCATCGAGGTAGTCATTCTCTGGCTCTTGGTGTAGAGGATCTCGCAGGATATGTTCTGCATGGAATGTGATGAAGAGAGGGCACCCCCAAAGAAGTATTTCAGAAATTTCTCGGCATCCAAGCGTGGCAGACGTGCCGATCATTTCAAGGCAGGCCGTCGCTTGATGGCCCTCCTAGACGATAACAGTCAGTTGAGAGTCAGATTTGCTGCAAAAATACAAAAATACTCTTCATAGGGTCCGAACAGGACATTCCGTTGCGATGGTTCCGCTCGTGGGCCTCATCCAGCATGGAACAAGGAAAGTACTGGCTGATGGACGTTCAGGATAAATGAGGCATTCGCGCTGAAGCATGCAGTCCGTTCATGTACTAATCTTGGTCTCCGGCTCGTGCTAGGTGCCTCGAAACGATGGCGTACCCAACGTCTTGGCCCAGGACGGACAGCCTATTCCTCGGCAACCGTTCGCCCACATACATGGCAGCCACGCGTCGTGGCTGCGTGCAGCCAATCCGAACTGTGGGTCAGCCAAAGCATCTTCAGCAGGACGGAAGCATATGAGTCGTATTCCCGGATCCCCGTGTCCGCCGGGACGACGATGAGGACCCTGATGCGTGTTTGCGACGTTAGCCAAATACGTGATAAAGTGTGAAAACGATCGTACATCCCGGATTGCCTGTAGCAAACGGATCACGAAGTTGTAGATAGGACGAGACTTGCGTTGCTCTTGTATGCTGAGACTGGTGATCTCGCCAAAGGTTGTTAGCCTGTTGAACGTCGCCGTCTTCCAGCCTTCCTCGTCCGCCTTCTGGCCCCTCAGATTACCCCGCAAGTCTTGAGCAAACATTTGTCCGCGTCCTTCGGACATGGGGTTCTAGCCAAGGTGCGTGAAGTCTCCGCATCAGAATCCGCTACTGGTTCGCCTACCAGGTGCGTCGTTAATCGCGCCTCTCATTCGCCAAACGAGGCCACGGCTCCGGCGGCACGATTAAGAGAGCCATCCGGCGCCTTGACAATCGTCACGGGGACTAAGGTTAGTGTCCGCTTGGTCTGACCACGGAGAAAGAAAGCCGGCTCTTCCTCCTTGCCTCGGACATCAATTCCTCTTCAACATCTGCACGCGCCATAGGATTCGCAAATCTCGGTCAAGCTCTGGATATCGGAGCATCGATGGCCCGGCGAAATGAGCTGACTTATTGTATTTCCAGCGCTCTGGCGAGGAGCCGTTTCGAGGGGACCGGACAGGTTACGTCGTCTTGACGCCGAGAGGTAGGGGCGTTGGTGCCCTGATTGATGCGCCCGTGCTCGGTGCGGTTTTCGTCTTCGATGAGCTCGTCCCCTCGGACTTGATGCGCAAATGGGGAGTGAGATCGCGACGGGCATCTGGTCTACGGTCCTTCATGAGAGACCTATCCGAGGTCCAGCCCCGCTCTCACCTGCACCCTTCACTGGCGGCCACGGACTGAGAAGGTCTGATGGCAGCGTTGGCGGTGCTACCGACCTGGTGTAGATACGTGCACCATGCCTGAAGCGCCTAAGCCACACGAAGACGATAAGGAGGCGACAGTAGCACCTTCAGCACGGCCCTGTATGCCTCCAGCTGAAACGAAAAAAGCCCCCCGAAACTCTTTGATCCCGAAACCTTTCCGCGTTAGATTTGTAATAGCACGGCCCGATCCGCTCATCCACCCCCCTTGCCATTCATGCGTTCCCTACGGTCCGAGCACGGCCCCGAGGCGAGACTTGAATCGCGTTTGTGTGAGGGGCGGCGATCGTGTGAATGTCGTCGACGTTTTGAAGAGGCTCATCGGCGGCGCTTTGTCGGCCGTGTGGTCGCGATTTCGCATGGTTTTCGAAGCTCGCCAGAGTGCATCCACCTCCTTCCTGACAAAAAGGCATCATCTCCCTGTCCTTGATGCAGAGACCTTGGCTGCCAGTCTGATCGACAGAGCAAGACTGGGGAACACGACTTCTTCTTGTAATGCTAATCTGGCAACACTTCTCCTTCGCCGCATCTTCTTCGGATTCGCTGGCTCCGCTGTGCTTTGGGTGAAGGGCAGGTGAGGCGCGTCCATTGTTTTTCAACGAGGACCGGGAAAGTCGGCACCAAACTCCTTAAGCTTGGTTTGAACTCCGGAAGCGTCTTGCATTGCCATGGAGGTCGATGACGAACCTGCTACTGTATTGTCAATAGACTAGTGTGATGCTCTAGCTCCTGAGTAATTTGGCCACCAATGATGAAGTGCGAGACTGTAGAGGTTCCATCTTCGCCCCACAATGGCAAGCGCGCGGTGGGGTGGAATTTGGTGGGAGGTGCGAGACTAAGCGTCTGGCAAGCTTCAAACTTTGACTTGACTTGGAGGTCATTTCCGAAGTCGCCATTGTGGCACGTAGTTGCCTCGCATGGCGAAAGGGAAGAGTTCCAATCCAGCAGATGCGTTCCGTATGTAATCTCCCCGATCCCGAATCGAGGCACTGAACCGTTTGACCCAGGGAGGAAAGCTAGACAGAGGAAGAGAAGAAAGAGCTCCAAGAAGGTCCGTGGCATCACAATTTTCTCTGCATTCCTGGGCACAATATCGCATTCCTGCAGTTAGTTTAGGAACAAGACAGAACGAGTGGGAAGGCGCGAAACTGTGCATGGTCAAAAAGGACACAAATGTCGCGTATGCAGGCTATCCGAACGATTTGGTTGCTAATATCCCAGTCCTGACGATCTATCAATAGACCTAAAGAAGGAAATCGAAAAGCTGGCGCAGAGTCATCACTATGTCAGCGCGGACCAGACACGATGGAAGGACCTGCAAAGCGAGCTCAGAGAAAATCAACAAGAAGAAGGAAGAAGTATTCGCGGAACACCCGGAGCAACGCAAAACTGCTATCGTGCACGCCGAAATAAGACATGGAACAGGATGCCCCGAATCTCGCGAATGCTCTGCGCAATAGTACGAGGAGCCTTCTTCGAAAAAAATGGCATTCCCCTGCACCCTGAAAAGTCAGTATTTCTATGATCCGGTGATGAATCCATTCGGCGTCCCGCCTCACTTTTGGTGCCATAACTCGAGCGACGTGAGCAAATCCATTACCATCCAATTCCTGTGGGCCTCGACATTCGTTGTGTTAGCTCTACGACCAGATGAAAGGAGAGCCAAGAGGAGAGGAGGATCGGACGACGACAATCATAATGCCAGCAGGTCCTACACACGGGCAGGGTGGGGTAGGACTTGCGATGATGAAAAAAAAAACAAGAGGAGGAAGAGGGAACGACCGATGATATCCCATGCCAGAGGGTCCACCACGGGAAGCGCTAGGACTCCTCTTGTCGAGTATGCGTCATGCCTCTTCTGACCTCTCCAAAGACATAAGCAGTGGCCAACCCCACCTCTACATTCCATCATTTCCTCCTGGGGTACCTCCACCGCAGGGGAAACATTGCCCGCGTTTCCCCCTCCTGTTGCCAAGCTTCCCCCTGTTTAACTGTAAGCGGCCCTCCCCCAGGCCATGACACGATCCCGCCGCCTCCCCCAGGCTTTCCTACCACAAAACCCCTCCTCCTCCCGGCGTCCCCGAGTCCCCCGGCCCCGGTTCCCTCCTTTTGCTCCTCTCACCTCCTTCCCAGAATTTGTCGCCTTCCTCCTCCTCCCTCCCTCCGGCTTCCACACGTTTTCCCGGTGCACATGCCAGGCCCCCCCACCAGGTTTCTTTCCGGCCGTTCGTAGCCAGGCCCCACCTATGCAGGATCCTCGTTCCTCCGTCCGCACCAGACATTCAAGCGCACCCGCGCCGACGTGCCGCCACCAGCCGACCCACTTCATCCTCGGCGACCGTTCCCGCATCTCCCGCGTCCGATGCGGCTGTCGCCGCTGCGATGGTTGTTCGACTGAGCCCGAGCTGCGCGATTTCAAAAAAGGAGAGACGGCGTTCGTGCCGCGGGTTGAAGAAGCGCAAGAAAGCGGTAGCGCCTGCAAGCGCGAGTGCACAGGGGGCAGGCAAGGTGACCGCAGCGCCGGAGCTCGCAGCGCGCGAGGGCGAGGAGACAGCCCGAGGGCCTGCGCGGCGGACCTGGTGAGCACGCTGAGAGGGCAGTTCGGGGGCGGCGCCGCGGGCCCTGGCAGCGAAGGGAGGGAAGGAGAAGCCAAAGAGCGATTATGACAAGTTTGTCGAGGAGATGGGGGACATCCTGGCCAAACCGACGGCTTGATACGCGGCGTGCTCTGGTGCGATTAACTGTCCAGTGTCTCGGATCATATCTTAAATTTGTTGGTGCCATTGTAATTTACTGAGGTTCAGTAGTGGTTATCCTCTCCCGAAGGGACTTGATGAGCCGGAAATCTTTATACGATTACGTGCATAGACTGGTGACCAGCTTTATATCAACAGTGACGACGGGGTGTTATGGCCTGAGATTCAGAAATCCATCACAAACATGAACGAATAAGCTGGTACATCGGTGCGAGTGTGTCAATTCAAGTGGTCAGAGTCCGTCAGGATTGGACTTAGTCTACTAGCCTGCACGGCAACTCTCACAAGTGCTAATCACTACATCGACTCATGCTCACTCCGCTGCTCTTCTCGACCATCGAGGTTACGCGCCAGGCCTTCCACCGCACCGCGCTTCCTTCGCCATCGTCAACCTCAAACCCCTTGTCCCCGGCCGTACGTTGTCCTCCCACTACCCATACGCAAGACAAGCACAAGTAGTACTGATCTGCCTGGATCCAGATGTGCTTGTCTGCCCGACGCGACCCGTCCCGCGCCTCACCGACCTCACCCCCGCAGAGCTCGCCGCACTCATGCTCTCCGTGCAGCGCGTCGGGCGCGCCGTCGAGCGGGCTTACGCTGCGGACGCGCTCACCTTCGCATGCCAAGATGGGCGTGCAGCAGGGCAGACCGTTCCGCACGTCCACTTTCACGTGCTCCCCCGCAAGGCGCAGGGTGACCGCTTCGCGGGTGACGACGTGTACCCCGCTCTCGAGCGCGCGGAGGGTGAGCTAGCTCCGGCGCGCACGCAAGAGCCACTGCGCGTCGATGCGGAGGAGGAAAGGCAGCCCAGGGCGTTAGAGGAGATGGAGAGAGAGGCGAGGTGGTTGGCAGGATTCGTCGAGGGCGAAGGCGGGTCTAGCACGGGTGCATGACTTACTTTGCTTGCTCTCAGGCTGCTCGGCACCTTTCAAGGATGTCAAAGCGAACTTTATAGTTCGGATACACTGATAGCGATGCATCATCCGTACGCATACAAAGTGGGCATGGGCCCAGCCCGACCGTAGGAAAACAGATGGATGAAAGTAAGTAGGGAGGCATGCTATGTACCGAAGATGGCAAGCAAGAGATTGTATGGATGAAAATATACAACGTCGTTCGTCGGAGCACACCGAGGAGAGCAGGCTAGATGAGGCAGGAAGCTCGGAGTCATTATGGGTATGGGTTGGGTGTTGGGATTTAGCACTAGCTCGGTCTAGTGGTGTAGCAAACCGAACATTCGGGGATAAGGTAGGAGACGAAGAGAGCACTTTGTCCTAGATGATTTGAAGGTAGTTTGATGGGGCAACTGAGCCAAAGTCAGTGTACTGCAGGCGCACGGGGGAGGCGACGAGACTCACTGCCCACACTGCCATCTGCCTTCCGCGCTTGCCACCACTTCCCTTGCTTGTCCACAATGTCCAACAGCTCGCCCTTCGAAAAAGATATTTCGTTTGGATCATCCGCCGAGGCGGTGTCTGCGCAGTCAACGTCAGGCGAGCGCCGCAACATATATCCGGAAGAATACGCACACGCATACAACGCCTTCGCTTTGTACGAGTAGCTCTCAGATCCAGAGGGTGCTGCACTCGCATCTGAGGGCAATGGCATTCCTCCACCACCCGCGCCAACGCCCGCATTACCGGGGGTCATCAACGGCGAGCTGATGCCCGCATTGCTCGTGTCCGCCGGCAACTGCGACACGCCTGGGCTGGGCGATGCAGGACTTCCTGGCATAGTGATTGTATTCTTTGCGGGGTGTGCTGGTGTCCAAGCTGGCCGCGTGGGAAGCTGTTGTTCTGGCTACGCACAGGTCCGCTTGGGCTATTGAAGCTCGCGTTCAGCTTCGTGTCATACGTGCCGGGCCCGATGCCGCCCGCGGGCGCATATGTACCGCCGCCGCCATAGCCATTTGCAGAGCCCATGTTGTGCACGGAGGTGCCGCGCGTGGCGCCGCCGCGAAGGCGGCGTCAGTCCGCCTGTGCCGAGGGAATTGAATATGTGGAATGCCAGCGAGTCCTCCTCTGATGTAAAGTAAAGCACCCAGAGGATGTCTACGACGGCGAGGATAAGCCAGCCTGCAGCCAGTGCGCCCTGGGAGGGTTTATGGGCGTAGATACTCTGGTTGACGCCTTGCACGGCGAAGACGATGGCGATGGCGCCGAAGGTGGAGATCTGGAAGCGATGCATTGCTATTGAGTCGCTCGCGAGGGTATAAAGGACGCCGATGATGAGAAATAGTTGAAGGAAGATGGCGAACCAGAGCACGCCGACAGTGAACTCTGTGTTTCCAACTGCGGGTGAAAAAGTCAACACTGCGAGCGGCTGATTAGATGTTGTGTGTAACCCACGGTCTGCGTTAACTACGCATTGCGCGATGAACGCAACAAACCATCCTACCTGTGGGTGGGTTAGCAGGACTTGTGAGAGATACGCTGCGGAAGAACGTACGACGGCGAGAATACCAGTGAAGAGGAAGAGGTAGTGAGTGAGAATTGGAGTGAAGTCCAGGCGTTCGTTCCCTCTCGGAGGCATTTTGAGCTTGGCGAAAAGGGTGGGTAGAGGAGCAACAAGGAGAAGCTTTGAACGAGGACGGATGGGAGACGGACCCAGAACCGGCGTGCCCACAAATCGACCGTAGCTGCGGCGAGCCACGTGGGATTCCTTTTTCGGCCGACCTCTGCCCTCAACCTTGACGACCCGCTGGCATACTTAGCTGATCGACTATCATCGGCCGCGTTCGTTCAGTCTGATTCCAGGAGACTACCGCTGGCAGCCCGGTTGTCAATATACATGCGCCCAAGCTCGTCGACTCGACAACACGACAACAGTCCCTTTGCAACGCCGTAATCAAGCTCGGGCATCTCATCCATGGACTATCTATAGGGGCTCGCGATTGGGTCTAATATTTCAGGTTTTTTGTGCGTTGATTGATCATGAAGCAAACTTATGTAAAGCCAATGCACTGTAGATTGCTCCCTTCCGCTGCTCGATCGGACGCGGCTGCAACTGCTCCGGCGCAGTCAGCTCCAGCTGCTCAGTAAATAACTAACTCCGGGTCACGTACTTAAAGTCGGCCGATCCTCTCCTAAAGCTTTCAGTGCTTCCCCCGCGCGCTCACCGAACGCCTGTTTCACCGCCCAGACACCACGTGGCTGCATGCACACATACACACCCTCTGTCCCTTCCGAGATTGCCCTACGCAGCAGTTCAGCAGTTCAGCTGTAGTCTCTCTCTTCACAACCATAGCTTTGCGGCGGTCCGATGGCCACATATGTGCGGTGGTTCACTGTGGGCGTATGGGTTTTGCTGCAAGGTGTCGCCGGTCTCTTTCTGGTGCGCATGACGTGCCTTGCGTGACATTCTCAGTCTGACTCCTTGCAACAGAGCGTCCTTGCCCTACTTCTTGTCAAATTCGTGCCTTCTCTGACCCAAGCCCCACCAAATCTGCATCACAACCTCAACGACAGCGCCTCACACTCCCCACGCCGCCGCGAACTGTACTCCCTCCACACCCTCTCTAGCGACGAGTCCTCTGGCGGGCCGTCCGAGCCCCCGTCTCCTACCCGGGAGCTCCACATCCGCCAGCTCTCCGCAGACAACCCCCCAGTTGCGGCCATCTTCGATGCGCACCTGCTACGCGCGCGCAGCATCCGCCCCGTTTCACGCCCTCCGCGCACCCTGTTGCCGACTCTTGAAGAAGACCCGATCCCCCGGTCCTCGTCGACTAGCGACTTTGCGCCGATGGGCCCGTTCTCGTACGACTCTGAGACATTGTATGAGAGCCCCACGGGCACACCCGAGGAAGAGCTCTCTCTAGAACAGAGCTCTTTAGGCGGATATATGCATGAGTCAGGGGCTGAAAGTGAGGAGGAGGACGATGCTGAGGGCGAAGACGAGGGCAAGGCATCAACGCCGAAGCGGAAGAAGAAGCACAGGCTTCGCCTCCCGTATCTAAGCCGTTCGCTCTCGCAACACGGGAAGCCCAAACTGTGTCGGTGTCGGTCGCTCCCTGAGGCGATCAACTCGCTCGCGCATCGACGTAGCGCCCTGCGCGGGTTCACCTGGGCCAGCACCACAGAGCACACGCGCCGTCGGCCTCGCTCTCCACCACTCGATTTCATTTCGCGCGAGGAAACGTTTTCCAAGTGGAAGACGCTTGGTCTCCAGAGTCACAAGGCGAAGGGGACCTCGCGCGCGCCAGCCCCGCGCACGCACCCGTACGAAGCGCCGTACTTCTTCCCAAGCCCCGTTTCTCCCGATGCGTATGACTACGTGCATCGCGTGCGCATGGATTTGCAGCACTCAAATCGCTTCCCGGGTGCCCCTGTACAGAAGGCCAGTTCGGATGTGACATTTGTGCCGGAGCGCAAGCACGGAGATGTAAAGGTAGATTCTGCTGTGTAATTATAATATCTCTATGCCTGCACTGGTTCAATAAATCAGTCGGTTTCCCGTCGCATATAGTTCTTAAATACTACCTAAAATATTGATATAATCACACAGATAAGATGAAGCGAGTGAGATTAGATTTGATCACGTGCGTGATCTCGAGCCACGGGCCAGAAGACTGGAGTTGTCTTCGTTTACCTCTGAGAGTCTTCGCCCATCCTTACCGTGTCAATGCTCTCTTCTACCTCCCCCCATCCTCTCCCGCCCCTGCAGCATCTTCAGTCCCCGTTTCCAACAACCCCAACACCCCTCCCACCCGACCACGTCGTACTACCGCCACCGCCCTTACACGCCCCTCCCAAACGCCCCCAATGCACAAGCACAAACACCGGACCCATCACCTGCGCCCGCACCCATATACCACGACGACTCAGGCTTCCTCGCTCCTCTAAATCCTGCCGTGCCTCCCGCCAACACGCGTCCACGCTCCCGCCCGTCGTCCAGCACGCCCGGCCCGGTGGGCACGCCGAAGCCTGAGGGCGCCCCCGACGGCGTACGACAAAGCCAAAGCCAGACAGCGGGGCGTCCACCGGATGGCAGCAGACAGTTAAACGTCACGGACGCTTTGAGCTACCTCGATGCGGTGAAGATGCAGTTTCAGGATAAGCCGGACGTGTACAACGATTTCTTGGATATCATGAAGGAGTTCAAGCATCAATTGTGAGTCTTGAATATTCTGCATCTTCATCTTCTTTCCGTTCTTTCGCTATGATGGTTGTTGTTGGTGGGCCACTTGGTGCGCATTTGGGATGAATTATGGGTGATGCGAGCATGGGTTCGGCAAACCGGCTCAAAGTCCCGCAGCGTCCGTTTGACGACGTTCAAGTACCGAATCGCCTCACGTTGTTTGTCTTTCAATTGCTCGCTGGTGGGCTGGTGGGCTTGCCAGTGTCGCCCGGACCGGCGTCATTCTCCTGCCTTATTCGGAAATGACTGTCTTGTCCCGCAGAGCCGTTGCCTTCTTCCGCTGCGACCTCCATGTCTTGAAAAGCCTATGCTGATTGTTTAACTCATCAGAATCGACACGCCTGGAGTCATTGAGCGCGTATCCACGCTTTTTCACGGAAACCCGTACCTCATTGAGGGCTTCAACACCTTCCTGCCGCCCGGGTATCACATCAACGCCTCCACCGACCCCCGCGATCCTAATCTCATCACCGTCACAACGCCGCTGGGCACCATGACTTCCACCGCCCTCTCGCGCAGCGGTCTTCCCGGCAGCCTTGGGTTCTTCGAGCCCCCAGTACCGCCGCCGGGTCAAGCGCAGTTCACGCCGCTCCCACCGTCCGTTTCCCGCCCGAGCTCGCCTCGTGGCCGCGCGCTGCATCCCACCGCACATGCACAATACCACGACAAAGCTGGCCCCGAGTACTCGCCGGGACCGCCGTCGACAACCGCCGCAGCGTCGGTACTGGGGAACATGGGCAACAAGACGCACGGGGAGCGCCCCTCGAAGGAGTTCGATCACGCCATCCAATATTTGAACAAGATCAAGACGCGTTACCCTGACGATCCGAACACGTACAAGCAGTTTCTGGAGATCCTGCAGACGTATCGGAAAGAGCAGACGATACAGACGGCGCCGAAGGGCTCTGTGGCGCACACACAGCGAGAACAAAGGATGATGCATGACGTGCGTGCGCCGATCATGTTACTCTGTGTCCCCCCGTCTGAGGCCCATTTGTCGCAGGTATACATGCAGGTGCAGGTATTGTTTAAGGATGCAGACGACATCTTGGGCGAGTTCAAGGACTTCCTTGGAGAAATCAATGACCCGCCTGGGCCGTCAGGAGGTCTTGTCGGCATTCTTCCGCACCCGCCCGGGCCGTCGTCCAACGGTGCGTAGGTTCAGGACTTCGCTTGCGTTCGGAATTGTTGACATGCGTACGCAGCTGCCCCTTCATCGCGCCGCCGGAAGAGAGATCTGCCCAAAGAAACGGCGACGGGACCCAAATCTGATGCAGTCCGACTGGTGTGTACTTCGCTTTTCTCATTGACAACCACTCACATACCGATATACGAGCAGGATAGCAGAAAAAGGCAACGCGTTGCCAAACTGCCTGCCAAGGGCCGGGCGCAGTCACCGACGTTCAATAGCTATGCGCCCCCATCGCCACCCCCCGCGCCTCCCCACAATCCGCATCAACCAATTTCGTTCCCGCAGTCCATGTCGAACAACCTGAGCCACTTGTCCCAGTCTGGCCTGTCGATGTCTCAAATAGCGGGGCCAAGCTCCACGACGCAGGACGAACTCATGTTCTTCGATCGCGCGAAAAGGCACCTGGAGGCGCGCGATACATACGACGACTTCCTTAAGCTGCTGAATATGTACTCGAAGGACATCATCGACCTCAAGCAGCTCGTGACGCAGGTGGAAATATTCCTTGGTGACGGCGAGCTGCTTGTACAGTTCAAGAGCTTGCTGAGCTGGGACGACAAGAAGGGGAACGTCGAGTACGGTCCTCCAGGCAGCATCAGGACTGGTCCTCCGGATCCGGTCCTACCCCGTCCAGTTGATGACGGGCAAGGCCCCAGCTACCGTCGCTTGCCAGAAAGGGTGCGTAGCGGTGTGATATTGAGCTCCTGAACGGCGAATCTGACGGGTCAGCGTAGGAAGCGAGGCTTGCGACCTCCGGGCGCGATCAACTGGCGCGCACGGTGCTTAACGACGAGTGGGTGTCGCACCCCACATGGGCGTCCGAAGAGGCTGGCTTCCTCTCGCATAAGAAGAACTCGTTCGAGGAGGTCATTCACCGGTGCGAGGACGAGCGGCACGAGTACCAGATCCAGCTCGAGGGCCTCTCACGGACGATTGCGATTCTCGAGCCGCTGAATGCGCGCCTTGACGAACTGTCGCACGAGGACCGTGCGCAGTTCAAGTTGAAACCGAATTTGGGCGGACAGAGCCGCTCCCTGTATATGCGTACGCTGAAGAAGGTTTACGGCAAGGACGCGGGCATGGAGATCTACCAGGCGCTGCAAGACGCGCCGAGCGTCGCGGTACCCGTTGTGCTCACGCGGTTGAAGCAAAAGAACGAGGAGTGGCGGCGCGCGCAGCGCGAGTGGGCACTAACGTGGCGCCAGATCGACGGGAAAAACTTTTACAAGTCGCTGGATCACATGGGAATCAACTTTAAGGCCAACGACAAGAAAAATATCACGACGAAGGCGTTCGTCACGGAGATCGAAGGCGTCAAGGCAGAGCAGGAGCAGGCCGCGCTGCCGCCGCGGCCATGCACACGCGGGTCGCTCGGATTCCAGCTCGATTACAGCTTTGCGGACACGGCGGTGCTGCACGACTCGTTAAAGCTCGTATACTCGTACTTGGACCACAATCAGGCGACGTACAGCCTGCCGGAACGACGCAGCGTCGAACGCTTCCTGCGCGCGTTCGTGCCGACGCTATGCATGTACCCCCTCCCCGAGTTCAACGCCGCGTGCGGACCGCTTGACGTCGGGCCGGAGGACGACTCAGGCGATGAGCCGCTGGATGGCGCCGACACAGCGGGTGGCGTGCATGCGGGTGACTTGCGGAAGAAGCTACTCAGGACGGCGCAGGAGAAGGCCGCCGTGCGCAAGGGGCACGACACTTCGCGCGAAGGCTCGCCGAACGGGTTGGAGGGGGCGAGCTCGCGCGTGCCCTCGCCAGAGGTGGTCGAGGGACAAGGCAAGGGTGCTGGCGAAGCGCCGCAGCCCACGGATGTTTGGCTCCGCGAAAGCCTGCCGGACGATGGCGTGGCGATACGGGACGAGACTGTCAGTGCACGGCCGTTCTTCGCAAACACGACGTTTTACACGCTGCTTCGGCTGCTGCAGGTATATTCCCTATTTATAACTTACTTGCGGGCGGCTCATGGTGCCATGACAGCTGCTCTATTCTCGTCTATCGATATGCAAGGAGGTCGGCGCGAAGCACGTCGCGAGCAAATTCCAACACCTCACGGCGAACCCCATCGCGAACGAGCTCGGACTGGAGGACTCGCAGGGCCCGTCGGTGGTGCTGGATCAAATTCTCGACACGGTCCAGCACAGCGGGCACCGGGACGCGAACGTCCTGTATAGCTATATGCTTGACGTTTGTGAAAAGCTGTTTGACAACGACATGGACCAGTCCACGTTTGAGGAGCACATGAGGTGGTTCTTTGGCACAAAGGTAAGTATGGAATGCTATTTTCAGGGCGTCTAGCTGAGCACGAGACATGCGTCAGGCCTTCCTTCTTTACACCGTGGACAAGATCATTGCTTCTCTAATCAAACAGGTGAGAGGGGCTGAGATCCAGGCTGTTCGGTGCGGGAGCTGATCGAGGACGACACGTCAACAGGTGCAAGCCATCGTATCGGATGGCAAGTGTCAGGAGCTGTGGCAGCATTTGCGGAGAAACCGGGGCAAGATTTTGTTCTCGCGGCAGGACATTATCCGGTATCGGCGGCAAGCAGAGCACCATGTTGGATCAGATGACAATTTGTACCGGGTCGAATGGGCGCGTATCCTTCCAATGGTTGTGCTGGGTGAATTAACGTGACGGTGTGCCCACAGGACGCGGAGGCGAAGACGATGCGGATCCAACTGGTGGGGACCGGCGACGCGAGTGTGGACGAAGGGACGACGGCGGCGGGCCGATGGCGGGAGTACGTGGACAGTTACGTGACGGAGCACCCTACAGAGTGGCTTCACGGAAGCGGGGCCGCGGGCGGGCGGGGATTAGTCAAACGGTGAGTGCGTGTTCTGTTGGGGGCGATTGAGAGGCGATGAGCGTGTGGGGGGCGTTTATGTTTATGGGAGACTAACTGGCTTATAGGCACCTGGCGGCGGAGGAGAGCGGTGGGACGGTGCGGACGGAGGGGTCGCTGGGTGTGCGGGTGAGCCTTGGGACGTACAAGCTGTTCTACGAGGGGGGGAGCGGGGAGTGTCTGTGGCGGGAGCGGGGGAGTGCGGAGGAGGAGATGCTGCGGGGGCGGGCGGCGGTGCGGGAGGAAGAGCGCACACGAAGGGCGACGGTATTTTTAGGGCGGCAGATATAATTAAAGTATGGGTAGGGCCGCGCTATAAATAGACGAGACTCAGATACGCTTGCTAAGCTGCTTAAATGGGCGATGGTGTGGCTGCTCCCCCTTTCTCCTCCACCGGCCCTCGCAGCACCCACACCGACCCAGCCCATCCATGCTCGCCGTCTAGCCTCGTCCTCCTCGTCGCGGTCCGCCCAGTGCTCACCGCCCGCACACCCGTCGCACACCGCCCCCGCCCGCCCACCCAGTGTTGGCCGTTTCCTTGGCGCACGTTTGGGTCATGGCCAAGCCATTCTCGCCTCCACCCACCCCCGGCCCCTCGTCCCTTGCCTCCCAGCACCATCCTCCCCGCACCCGCACCCGCTCCTCCGCGCGTCGACCGCGCCCCCGCCCAGCCCGCGCAGCAGGCGTCTCCGCCCTTCTCGCCACCCTCTGCGCCACCCCATCAGCAGCAGCGGCCGCGCCCGTCCCCCGCGACACCCCCCACACCGCCCTCCCCTTCCTCTACCCATTCATCGACTACGTCCCCACCACCCCCCACCCCAGATCAGACGATCCGTCCTCAGATCCCGTACCCCCACTGCCCCCGCCGACGGATGCGGCTGCCGCAGCTTGCCAACAAGAGCGTTCCAATCTGCCTGACAAGTACGTCAAAGGTTCTGACGGGCTCTGGCGCAAAACCAGCGAGTGGTCGCTTTACGGCTCGACCAATTGTGCTGTGCGTTTCTCTTTTATTGGCCAACTTCGGGGGGCTTCAACTCACAAGCTTCCGTCGCCAGGGTGTATGCTCATCCCAGTCTGGCACTGTGCTGCCCGACGTAGACGACAAAATATCTGGATCCCCCAACGACCCTGCCTCCCCGTCGCCCACGGCATCATTACAAGATTTCGATGAAAACCTCCTACCCACGGGATGGAAAACCCAAACTGCGCCATCGCGCACTCTGACGATCGTGATCCTTGTTCTCTCCCTCGCGCTTGCATTGATTATTGGTATTATGATGATTTCTTGTGTCAAGTGGAGGCGGAGACGATGGCTAGAGATCAAGGACGTGGAAAAGAAGCAGGCAAAGCGGGCGCTGCGAGATTCTGACGAGGTGTCGGCGGAGAGCGTGCGCAAGGCGGAGGTGTCGCTAAAGAAATGGGTGCGTGCCACCACTCGCTGGAAGGCCGACGTTCGCTTTGCAGCGCGCCGCCGCCGCACCATGCGCGCGCCCTTGTCATCGTCGTCGACGCTCGCAGCGACCGGCAGCGGCGGCGGCGGCGACGCGGTGACCATCACGAGCCGCTCTGTGACGCCCACCACGTCGAGATCTCCGTCACGGGTCTCTAGCCGTCGCTCCGAACGGACCGACGACTCTGCCTCTGTGCGTTCTGCGGCGAGCAGCCATTCCAGTGCCGTTGACATCCGCCCTCTCGCCGACCACACGCCCTCGGCACCTCCATCGGCACCGCCGGATCCTCCACCTTCTCACCCCTCCCCCGCGGATACCCCTTCACACCCACCGGCTTATCAGCCGAGCCACCGCATCCCATCCCCGACCGTTGGTTCTGCATACACTCCATCACCCCAATACCATCCCGACGCACCGATACCCGGTTCATCCAAGGCGCCAGCGAGCCCCCCTGCAGGCTCGGGCGGCCTATCCACGCAGGACCCGTCGTATGCGGGCCATGTGGCGACGGACGATAAGGCACTGCTTGCACGGCGCGCGGCACTGATCAGCGCGCCCCCAGATGATGTGGGGGCAGCGCCGCTGCCTTTCGCGGTCACGGTCCCGGCGCTCGACGAGGGGTACCTCCCCGGACCCACGGACCTGCTCCCCATCGCACATCCAGAATCCCTACCCCCCCTTTCGCAAGACACGTGCCCGTGCACCGCGGATGACGCGGATGTGCCGCGTCCTCCATACTCGCCCCCAGTTGGCGGACTGCCACCGCCGCCCACCAAGGGCAAGCTTGCTGCTCCGCGCTTTGGCGAGTACCCGTATGCGTTCGAGGCGGACGATTTCGCCGCAGAGGACGAGGAGATAGGTGCCGCACCCTCGGCCCCGCCATTTGACGAGGGCGCGCCGTCCGCTCCTCCCTTTGAGGAGCGTCCTGGGTCGCCGCCGCTCCCACCAGGCGAAGCGAGTGCACCACCCGCGCCAGAGGAGGAGTACGGGCGGTTGCCGAGCCCCGGCGCACCGCCAGAGTAGTGATCATCGTGCTCACGCTTGTTTTCTTGTTGTGTTTTGGACACCCAGTCCGCGTTGTCGTTTTTATCTAGGGATGTTGGAGCGGTTTAGGTGCAATAAAGAGCAATGTATGTGCATTTGTCGACGTCAAAACTTGCAGACGATGTGTGTGACTAGACGAGTTTGACCAACGCACACACTACTAGGGGACACGTAGCGAGTCAAGATTCTCCGTCTGCGACACGGGCGTCCAGTTGCTGTAGCACCGCATTCATTTCCCCGGGCGCTTCGCGTGAGCTGTAGGCAAGACATGCGCTGTCCGTAGGCTCGCGGCCACGGGCACCTCGAATAGGCAGCGCGGGGATCGACTCCGTCGTGGGTAATTCACTCTTGTCAGGAATCCGAAGAATGTGAGCTCGAGTTCGGTGACCGCGAGATGTTTCCGGACTGTACGCGATGTTTGGGGCTACTACTTTGTTCACTGTCCGAGGTGATGAGATGGCCTGTGCCATGCATACTTACGTTGTGGGCTGGCAGGAGCTCTAGCCCTGTTGTTCGGTGGCATGGAAGTGAGGCTTCAGTATGCTTCGGAGCGCAGTTGAGGTGTCCCAAGCGGCTCATCTGGTCGTGTACCAGGCGAGTAACTGGCCTGGCGGCGTATTTCCTCGGTCGTTCCATTATATATTTGTGAGCGGTGAACGTACGTGAACCACAAGACTTGCCATTTTCGGTCGCACGCGGAGACTGCCGATCGCAAATTTATGTCAACGCTCGCGCCTGGCTCGCGCTCATCCCCCGCTCATACGAGCCGTTCGTCTTGTCCTTCCACAGCCATGGGCAAGTCACAGAAAAAGAGAAACATGCGTCGGCACAACCCTATGCGCGTCCCCGACTCCCATCTGCCTAAGGGCCTCGCCTCGGCCTCGTCCTCCTCTTCCAAAACAGAAGCCATCTTGCCCATAGTCCAAAAGGTTCGCGCTCCGTGCCCTTGAGATTCCTCATTGGCGCACGCTATAACGTGTGTGTGCAGATGGAAAGCCCAGATGCAACGGAACGCAAGTGGGCATGTGTCGCAGTCTCGAATCTGATCTACAATGATCCGTCCACGCGCCGGCTCCTTCAAGGAAAGGATGTTGTGGGTGTTCTGATCGGCCGTCTAGCGGACAGCGAGGAGGAAGTCGTCGTCGAAGCCGCGGGGGCATTGCGGTGCGTGTCAATGTATCGTGTCTCCACATCCCGAAATCTCACGCGTTCCCCCCCAGGAACTTATGCATTGACGGGGGATACGAAATATGTGCCGAAATGTTTAACAAGAACATCCTCGCCCCGCTCAGGACGTTTATACCTAAGGTGCGTTAAGCCCTGCCTCCCACTCCGTCCGTGCTCGCGCTGATCCCGCGAACCGCGCCAAGATCTCGACCACGCTTGCACAGTACATCGAGTCGCCCAAAACCGCGCCGGAGAACGCGCAAAAGGTTGTCTACGAGTTTGCAGACAACGTGATCACCATCCTGTGGTGCCTTTCGTGAGTCCGCCGCCGCCGCTGCTTGGACGCGATCAGATGCTCAGACATTTTAGGGAGACATCGAACAAGGCGCTGAACGCCGTTAATCAGCTGTCCCTCATCCAGTTCCTCATGGCCTTCCTCACGTTTTGCGACAAGCTCCCGCTCCCGACTGTGACCTCTGCAGGTGCCGCTCAAACGCCGCTCGCGCATTCGTCTTCGCTCACTGACCCGTTGGCTTCTGTTCCCCCCGTTGGTTCTTCTGCGGGCTTGCGTTTACCCTCGCCATTGCCTGTCGGCGGCCCCTTGTGTTCTTACAGCGCAATGTCTTTACGTCCTCACAGACGACAATGCGCCTGCGATCGAAGATGTCCGCACAAACCTCGATCACATCGCGTGTCTTCTCGCCATCGCGAACGCCCGTCCGTCCGACAGAAAAGGCAAGGCGCCTGCGTCCGAGGAGCGCGCTGCCGCATTGAGCATACTCGCGTGCGGTGCGTGTGCCTCTGTATCTGCATACTGCCCCCTGCGATCGGACAGTGATACGCACTCGGTTGTGCGATCCGGCTTATGTTGTAATTCTTCTTCCAGGCATCTTGCGCAACCTTGCGCCCATCCCGCCTCCGTCTGCTGCAGCGTCGCTCGATCTCGACAAGGACGTGCTTCTCCCGGTGCTCGTCCCGGCGATCACGTCCACGTCGGTCGTCGAGGCCACGGCCGCCATCCAACAGCTTCTTGCGCGCCAGGTACGCTACGTCGCCCCTCCTCGCGATCCGGCGTTTGAGTGTAATGCCGCTTGCATAGGCAGGCGAACCTCCAATTCAGCGGGCGTCCGCTGGCCACGCCCCCAAGTCGGACCATAAGTCGGAATCGGAGCTGGAGCTGGAGCGAATAGAGACCAGGCTGCGGGCAATACAATCTGCACTCGAGATACTCACAGGCGTCTGTGCGACACTGCCAGATCCGGACGAAGCGGTTGAGGACGATGGCGAAATCGAAGGGGTTGCGGAAGGTGCGCGCATCGAGTACTGCGTTTGTCTTATGCACGCTGAGTTTGTACTAGCTGACGTTGACGACAATGACGAGCAGATGGACCTTGACGATGCGCCCGCGACCACAAGCGGCCCAACACCGCGCTCCTCTTCGTTCCTCCCGACCATCCTCGAGCCGTTACTCGCGCTCATTCAACCCACTGCTCTTTCTTTCCCACCATATAATGCGCCCTCCCCGCACCCGCCCACAACCTCCGCACTCAGCGCGATACACATATCCGCGCTTGAGTGCCTGAACAATGCCTTCCTGTCCCTCGCGGCTGCCCCGACTGCCTCCGTCGCTGCGGACGTGGCAGCCGGCCAGCGCGTGTGGGACGCGATTTGGCGTGCGCTGAGTGCGACGGGCACGGATGGCGGGGCCGGGCAGGAGCGACGTATGGAGGTGTGGGGTATCGCCGTTGGTGTGCTGTGGGGGATTGGGATCGTATGGGCAGGCAAAATAGTGCGTCATACCCTCCCTGCACATATATGTGCGCGGTGATTCTGACGGCGTCCGTCTGCAGCCACCGCAGGAGGAGCAGGTGAAGATCCTCATGCAGCTGTGCGACTCGCGGGAGGACCCCACCGTTCGCGTGAAGTGCATCGGCACGCTCGAGAGCCTCGCGCAGAACCCCGACGCGATCGACGCTAACAGGGTACGCGCCAGTATGTCTCATTTTTGTGCGACCACTTCCTCACAGCTATCTGCTGCAGGTCATTGCGACATACCTGCTTTCGCTCCTCCCGACGGCTGCCGGGCCGTCACCCGCGGGCACCGAGCCTCTTCTGCAGGCCGTCTCTGCGCTGATCGACATATACGCGGACGAGGGGCGCCCGTACGACGTGAATTTCCGCACCGGGGGTTACCTCGACGTGCTTGCTGGCGCGATCGAGGGCGTGCGGAAGGCAGTGAAGGGCATTGATCGGAAGAAGGAAGGCGGGCGCGAGCTGCGGCGCAGGGGCGAGGAGGTGCGGGATAATCTGGTCGCTTTTGTGCAGTACCGACGGCAGCTCGGCGTGTAGAGCCGACTGCAGTTAGGTCGCATTGCTTTTCGTTTTATGCCTCGAGCCCGTTGCTGGACTATCAGTTCCGGCGATGCGAGGATGGCAGAACAGACTCGCCGTTTTATGCGCCGTCCGTGCTCAACGATGAGACAGAGCAATCCTCTTCCGTCCTACACCGCGAAGAAAGTCCCAGGAAGACGCTCGTCGACGACACGCCCCTGCCACCCGGCTAATGGGTGGAACTTGAGGACTGCTCGAGCCAGGACACGGTCACCGCCGTCTCGGCCATCGACTTTGTAAGGCCCGCTGTAGCGCTATTCTTCCTCTTTTCGACTGCGTAGCTCACTCAGATCCATCAAGTCTCTTAGATGACGAGCAAAGAGTTAATTCGGAGGCTGTTCAGGGGATCGAGCGAGACTTAGCCTACCGGGAACGACACCCGATGGGAAGGTGTCCGAACGGTGATCTTGACGACCTAGTTGGCTGGATGACTCGGAGCACTACGCACAAGCGCGCGTGCGAGTCCTGATCGATAGTATCAATCCTTGCACGACTACTTAGGCATCGAAATCCTCGTACAGGCCAACAATAGCTTGTGCTTTGTGAACCAGTGTCCAACTGCTAGTGCGCGAGGATCCCCCGAATCCATCACAGAGTTCCTCGTGCAATTGTCACGTTCGTTGCAGGAGACAAGGTATTCTCACTCGCGCTCCCACTCAGTTCCTACCGCACCTCAAACGATATGTGGATGGTTCGGGAGCCTGTTGTATAGTGAGTTTTGAATTGGATGAAAGGGTTGGCTTGGAGAGCGTGATAAGGATAAATATGCAATTTGCAAACACATGAATAGCACCTACAGGAGCGAGATCATGACCTCATTAGCTAGTGCAGCCTCCACAGGCAAACACTCACGATAAAGAGCAACCATATCCGCCACCGAAACCTGCATTCTATGACTGCTGACCCCTGCCATTCACAACGCCAACCCTCCGCGCACCAAATGCGCTCCCACGCTTCGCGCTCGGACTGCGCGGAGGCTCTGGGTCGGCTGCCGTCTTGCGCTGCCACTGATCGATCAGCTTCCCAACGCCTTGGTACGGCCGCTCCGGCGGTGAGTCGTCATTGGGCGATGCTGGTGCGGGCTGAGCGTACACAGCGACGGGCCGCACGGGGAGACTCTCCTGTCTGGACGGTGGCCGACGGTTTCCTGAAAATGCGCTGCTGCTGCTGCTATAATTGGTAGACATTGGGGGCTTCTTGTCAGACGCGAGGCCAGGAAGGCCCACAGGCGACGTGCGCGGGAGCCCTGTCGGCGATGTACTGCTCTTCCCCACGTCCCGTGTGTCTTCGTCTCGCACGGCCAGCGACACACCCTGGGCGAATTGACTGCGCGTGCGCGTGGCCGGCTGCGCCGACGGCAACACCGCGACGCGACCGGACAGAATCGAGGTCGACGTGCCGTGCGTCGCGACACGAGCTATCGGCTTCGCGGACGGTGCAGGCACGATCGGCTTTCCGCCCATCGCTTCGTAGCGTTGAACCATGTCCGAGATTGACGTACGCCGGCCACTGCGACGCGCGCGCGCGTCGGGCTCCGGCAGACCGAGCGCGGAAGTGGGCTCCGGGTCGGTCTGCGGTTGTGTGGGCGTCTTTGGGGTGCTGGGAGACGAAATGAACATAGACTGAGGGCGCGACCGGCCTCCTGGGGTGGCGCCGGGGCTGGAAGGGAACGGCGTTGAGCTGAGGCCGATGGAAGACGACTTGCGCTGCCTCGCGAAATCCTTTGTTGGCGACTGACTCCGCAAAGGCGGCTCCGGGGAAGTCGAGGGGATGAATAACGGCTCAGGCGACGCTGTTCGTGGCTTGACAGTGACTGCTGCAGGTGGCTGTAACGTCTTCGACGATGCCTGGCTCTCTCTCTCCCTGCCTGCGTCCTTGAGGCCGTTGCCCGTCATAAACCGGCTCGGCCCACCCCGCGGGACCTCCTCCTTCTCCCTGTCTGCGCCGACCGCACCACCCCATAAATCCACCAAATCATGGACCGAGCTCTGCCGCCCACTCGCCCGCTCCCGCCGTTTCCCCTGCCCCGTCTTCTCCACTGCGCCTGAGAAGTCAAACACTTTCTGCCCATGGAAGCCGACCGCATCCTCGGGGCCCTCGTCCCCGCTACTTGCCGTCGACGCCGTTTTCGGCGGCGCGACAGGTGACCAGTTCTCCGAGAGCGGCTCGCTCGCGGTCGGTGTCGCCTGGACCACGGGTGCCAACACAAGGAGGTCCACTGGCTTGGGCTTCGGGACTGGCTTCTGCTTCTGTGGGCTGCTGATGCTGGGACCACCGACTCCCGTCTGCACCGGCGTCTGCTGTCCCATAGACCGCCATGCACCGATCTTGGGCTCAGGCGAGGGCTGCCGCCATAACTGCTGCTGCTGTTGCTGCTTCGGCTGCGCGCGCGTGTCCGCGACGGCCTCCTGCGGACTCTGCACGAGCGGTCCGCGCGCGACGACCGAAGCGCGCTTGCTCGGGGAGTCACGTAGCACAGGCGTTCCCGGCTGTGGCGGCGTGCGCTGCTCCTCGAGCTCGTCGCTACCCGTCAACCAGTCGCGCGGCCGGTCCGCGCGGGCAAACAGCTGCGCCTCTTTCGCGGGCGCCTGTAGTGCGACGTCCGCAGACGGGCTGCGCAATGTCACGGCGCTGCGCTGCTTGCGAGGGGGCATAGGGCGCGAGCCAAGGCGCGGGAGCTTTGTCGGGGTCTCGTCCTCCTTTGCCTTCTCTTTAGCCAGCTCCCTCTCCGTCTTCTTATGAGCCTCCCTATTACTTTGACTCTCCTTCTCCTTTACCCTTTCTCGCTCCCGCTCGTCCGCCGCCCTCCGCGCCTCGCGAGACTCTCGCATCGCAGCACCCGTAACGTGCTCAGACCGCACACCGTCGAAGCCAAACTTACTTCCTAGTGCGCCATGGCTCACGCTGGGGCCAAGCAGGCCGCCGCCCGTCGTCGCGCCAGTGAAACGGCGCGCCGGCTGCGCGGCGTACAGCGAATTCGTTTGGCTCGGCGGAGGAACCTGCACCGGCGAGAGGAGCTTCTGATCCAGATCCTCCAGCGAAGGATAGCGTTCCTCTGCAGACATGCTCGAGGGCGACGGTGGCGCCCGCTGCTGCTGCGCATGCGGCTGTTCAAGTTGGATTGCTGGCTTCCAGGATGTCGATGTCGGTGGGACCGGCGATGGGGCTTGGGATGGGAGGAGGGGTGACGGCGACGGGCGCGGTGAATACGCGTTCGGGCGCGGCGAGGACGCGGGGATGTTGAGACTCTGGTTGTGGCTGGGTGATGATGACAGCCCGTAATCGCGCGCGGGCGCAGTGAGCCCTTGCCCCGAACGCATCATGCGTGCCTCGCCGAGAGTTGGCGCAACCTTCTCTGTGGGGAGCAGCCCAAGCCCATCAAAAGCGTCCTTCGACTTGCTGGGCTGCATCGCGGGCCGGCTCGTGTCAAACGACGACGTGCCCGTTGGTCGCGGGATGGGTATAGACGACGAGAATGCATTGCCGGACGCCGACGCCGCGAGCGACGATGACCCCAGCATGCCGTCAAACGCGTCGCCGAAGCCCTTTGTAAACGCGGGGTCCAGCCCACTCTGGAATGTCTTCCGTCGGTCCTTGTCTTTGTCCTTGTCGGCGGGGCGCCCTACGTCCCACGCGTCGTCGAGCACCGGGCTTTTCTGCATGCCCCACACGCCCGGGCTCGCTAGTCCCGAGCGATGACCGCGCACGCCTCCCGCGTTCTTCCCCTGGTGCCACGAGTCGTCACCCTGCGCGCCGAAGTCCAGCGTGAACTCGCCCGGTGCACGGGCAGTAGTGCGATTCTCTTTCTCCTTCTCCGGGCTGGACGGCCGCGAGAGGGCGGCGGGTCGCCCCCGGCGCATTGGCGCGATAGCCTCAAGCACCTTCTCGCGCGCCTGGACACCCGCATTCTTTGCGGGTGAGGGTGCGCGTTTCTGGAACTGAGGAATTGGTGGCGTGCGGTAGGAAATAAGGCTGTCGAGAGGGTTCGACTGCGCGGAAATCTCGTGGCGAGGAGAGAGCGCCGGCCGCTGCGGGATCGCATACGTGAAGCGTGACTTGGTGCCACGCATGTGATGGACGGTGTCGAGAACCTCGAACACGCTGGGGCGTTGGGCGCCGTGTTCGCGAAGCATAGATGCTGGGTGCCTTGTTGAGTGATGCGGGCGGCAAGGGGAAAGCAATGACACGTACCGATGAGATTGTTGATCTGCGAGGAGTACACGGGGTACGAGGGAATTTTGTATTGCACGTTCAGGATTGCGAGCGGCCCGTGCTCCTCAAACGGGGTGGTATAGTAGCAAAGCTTGTACAGCAGCACGCCGAGCGCCCAGACGTCCGATTTTTCGTCAACTGGGCGACGCAGGTACACATCGACCATCTCCGGCGCGCGGTACTGCAGAGTCGTGTGTCTATTAAGGTCCGCCTCGAGCGCACGTATTTCTTGTGTACTCGAGGGCGGACGCGGCGCGACGGGTGCCGCTGAGCCAAAATCACAGAGCTTGAAGAGCGTGTCGGATGACTGGAGGATGTTCTCGACCTTGAGATCGCGATGGAGCAGAGGGGGGCGGAGGTTGTGCATTGAAGCGACGCCCTCGCAAACGTCGACGAAGATCTGGAGGATCTCAGCCTCAGTGAGACGTTCGCGCAAGCGGCGGTTCATCATGTCAATGATGCCGCCGCCTGGGCAGACACATTTCAGATTTGGGCTGCGCGGACGGGGAAGCAGACGGCACACGCACCTGAGCAGAACTCCATGAGAATGAAGACCTCATAGACACCATTGGGCATGCGATGCCAGGCAGCGTCGATGAGATGAACGATGTTCGAGTGGCCTTTGAGGATGCGCTGCGCGGAGTCAATGAAACGCGCGTAGCTGGACGGGTCCACATACGCACCATGATGTCAACCTCACGTTTGACCTCTGTGAGCATGGCCTCATTCGGGACAGCGATGCGCTTGAGGACATGGCGGGTGGTATTGTACACGGGTGTTGCGGTGCGGACAAGGTAGACGTGTGCGAAACCACCTGTAAGCGTTGGGTCAAGATGTTGCACAGGGCAACACGACGAGATGTGTCACCTTGGCTGAGATAGCGGTCGACCTGGACTGTGTATTTGTTGACTGATATGGACTGACCGGGGACGAGGGTGCCCTTGTTCTGCTGGGCGTTGTGGGCCATGAAGGAGGCGTAAAGGCTGTAGCACTGCACTGCAGACTCGGCTCTACGGTTGCTCGCGCTACGGCCACGTGCCCTCACTGCCAGAATCGGAGGCAGCGCGTCATTAGTTGAGTACTGGCAAGGCAGTCACCGACAGATGGGTAAGTATAAGAAGAGCACTACATAATGGACCCGCCGCCCTCCTCTTCTCCCCGCTGCCACCACCATGGCAGAGAGACACATCCCCCTCGCAAGCAGCGCCCGCCACGGCCACACCTCTCTCCAGGCAGATCTCCCGTACTCACGTCCATCCACGCCCGGCGGCGGCGGCGGCGGCACACACCTCCGCATCGGATGGGTCGGCCTCGGAGCGATGGGCTATCCCATGGCCCGCAACCTCGCCAACCATCGCGGCGTCCACCCCGCGGGATCGCCCCCCCTGGTCGTGTGGAACAGGTCCAAGAGCAAGGCAGAGGAACTCGTCAAGGAACTCGGCGAAGCCAAGGTTGTTGTCGCGCAGACCCTCGCTGAGATCGCTATCACCTGCGACGTTGTCGTCACCTCGCTCTCCAGCGACGAAGTCGTCAAGTCCGTCTACGTCCAAATCGCTGCTGCGCTCAAGGTAGGGAGGGTTATACTTGTGCCGAAACGGGCGCTCTTGCTCACTCGCACGCTAGGAACACCCGCCTGCGAAGAACAAGATCTTCGTGGAGACGAGCACTGTACGTACATATATTCACCCTCTTCGCCACGTACTCATATCTCGGGTGCAAGATCTACCCCACTGTAGCAGGTAACGCATCTCCCGCGTCGCGTCGCCCGACTGACCCTTCTCTATCCCTCAGGTGAACTCGACCAGATCATCACAGCCCAGCCCCACTGCCACTTCGTTACTGCGCCCGTCTTTGGGCCGCCCGCTACTGCCGACAAGGCGGGTCTCGTCATCACTCTCAGCGGCGACTACCGCTCCAAGAAGGAAGTCGCCTATCTATTTGTGCCCGCTATCGGACGCCGCGTGTTTGACCTTGGAGGGAATATAGAGAAAGGTATATCCTATATGTCATGCGCTGGTCGCTGATGCCTGACGAGACCGCTAGCCCCGACCTTCAAGCTCATCGGCAACTCGGTTATCCTTGGCACGCTGGAGGTTCTCGCTGAGGCGTTCACCATGGCTGAGAAGTCCGGTATTGGCCAAGAGGTTGTGTACGACCTTATCAAGGGTATGTTATGCCATCTCACTGTTATGAGGACAAAGCTTAAACTGGCGCATGTAGACATGATGCCTGCTCCGCCGTAAGCCACCGTGCACCTGGCCCTCACTCGCGCTCCGCTCACATGAACTTTTCTGAAAGATTGCTGGACTACGGCGACAAGATGCTGCACGACAAATTTGACGGCTCGACGGGTTTCGCGATCGACGGTGGCATCAAGGATGCATCGTACGCCTCATCGAAGTCCAATTTGCCTCTATCCAATTGATTTCCGTGCGCAGACACATCCGCCGGCTGACGGCCGAACACGACTCGCCCATGCCCGTCATCGACGCCGCCCACCAGCACCTACTCACCGCTCGCGCACTGTACACTGCGCAGGTGCGCGCGGGCAAGGCGACGCACTCCGTTCTCGACTGGTCGGCGATTGTGGCGGGCACGCGCGTCGCGGCGGGGCTTGACGGGCTTGATTCTAAGAAAGTGAGTGGCATCTTCTCCTTGATGATTGCTCCGGACGAGGCTGATTGGGGTATGTTCCTGTAGCATCTGAGCGGGGCGGTTGAACTTGAGGAATGATTGCATCGGGGTAACGAAATAGAAGTGTAGCTTGGCTATAGCCGATGTGCCGTATGTTGTAGGAGATTAGTATCTTGAAAGGGTAGAAAGTACAATGCGTTTTGGTGACTGATGCGGTAGTGGGCTGATCAGTTCCGATTGCCTTCGGTTCCCCAGCAATGGGCAGATGAAGCCTGCGCAGGGGTAGCAGCAGCCTATCAATTTGAGTGCGGCCAAATATATTCTATTCCGTACATTCCACATAACAGCACCCGTGCAGCCTCTACTCTACTCGTCGTCCGAGCCACTCCCGGACCCGGACCCGGGCTCACCATCAGAGTCTGCTCAAAAAAAGGTCTTTCAGCACACTCTCAAAATGCAATACACAGAAATGGCGCACCGTCCGCGATGTCATGTTGGGAGACGCCCGACACGGCCGTCGCTTTTCGGAAGAGAGCCAGGGTCGCCTCGTCGTCGGCCGGGAGGTAGTCTAGTGCAGTCTCACCCGCTTTGTCTTTAATCCTAGCAGACACAAAGCCAATGAGACTGAGCCGACACATGACTGATATCATTGGAGATGGGTGAGAGCGGCCAATTGTCAGAGCATAGAAGAGAGAAGGGAGCGTAGCGGAAGGGAATCCGAACGAAGAAGGGTTGGGCAGGAAGGGCATGCGCACCGGGTATCCGCGCCGGCGTCTAACAGGCTCTCTACTACCTCAAGCCGTAGCTCCTGATCTTCTAGCTTCACGGCGAGGATGAGCGGAGTCGCCTTCTCGATGCGATTGATGGGGTCTACGTCGCACTCTTCGTGCTCAAGGATGTGCTCGAGGACGACGAGCGAACCGAGAGATGCACTGCGGCGGCGCGGGGTTCGGAGGCCGCTTCATGGGAGCATAGGGAACGGAGACTCACGCATAGTGGAGTGCTAATGGAAGAAATATAGGCCGGCCTCAGCGTACAGAGAAACTGGGGTGGGTGTGCGCGTACCCGTGTTACCGAGACTGCCGAGTGCGTGAGCACAGCGTAGCGGAGACAATCAACGAGTCGACAACTCACCCGTCTTGGAAATTGATGTCAAAGCCGCCTTCGGCGAAAACGTCGAGCAGCATCTCCTCGTTGTCCTCGCGCGCTGCGGCGAGCAGCCGCTGATCTGAAACGTCGGCGGACGATATTAGTAGTGGATACTCTCTTGCGAGAGGATCGGGTGCATACAGGTATTGGCGCCTGTTGTTTCTTCGGACATTGTGCCGCTGTAGGAGATCAATGTCTTCCAATGGCGCGGAGAGGTGAAAGAGGATAGTGAGAGGATGAACGCGAGTTGTAGTAGTGAGCTGCGCCGCGTAGTAGATCTCGGCGCGTAAGGGCATACGGATAAGGCAGCGATGGCGGCCCGGGAGTTCCCTACTTACGATCCTCTTGAGTCCTAGCGACTGCTATCGCGTCTGAAATCCATGCAGGAGCCTGATGTGGACCGCTATGTGCGTTTTCCTGTGTCTCTCATGGAGATCGAAACCTCATCGTGCTTTAGGGCTCCGTCTTTGTCACAGAAACACTCGTCTCATTGATTTCGCGATCGCGAATACATGTCGAGGATGGGACAGACCAGATTGTCGCCGTAAAGGCGGGGCGATCTAGTCGCAGGCTGACGAAGGAGCCGCACGACATCGTAAAGGAAGTGCGCCTGCTTCGCGGGCTGGTACATCCCAACGTCCGTCCCTGCATGTATTCCCCTGCTCGTACGAGAGCACTTAACGCCATGGCCACAGATAATCACTGTGCTAGGAAGTGACTATGACCGCGCCACGTCAGAGCTGCGCTTTTGGATGCCCTACATTCCCTACACCTTGGCGAGGCTACTGGCATGCCCTACTTTCTCCCCGCAGGCTCCGCAGAAAGACCAGAATCCCCCGCCCATAACCTTTACATCCATCGCCAAGTCCATCATGTACCAGATTTTCTCCGCCGTGTCCTACCTGCACGACCCCGCTCAGCGGATTGCGCACCGCGACCTCAAGCCGAGCAACATTCTTCTCGACGCCGACGGCACCGTCAAGCTCATCGATTTTGGAATCTCTTACAAGGATGCGGACAACTCCGTCGAGAAAGCATATGACGTCTGGGCTGAGGACGAGAAGACTATGTACTTCGAGGTCGGCAGTGGGTCCGTCCGCCTCCCCACATGAGCGAATTCATGAGCTTAAGTTCCCTAGGCCGTACCGCGCGCCCGAGCTGCTTTTCGGCCCGACGTCGTACGACGCAATGGCCTGTGACCTTTGGAGCCTCGGCGCGACGTTGGCAGAGTTTTTCACGACGCTACATCAGCGACCTGCTGACGAGGAGGGGAGCGGAAGCGAGGTCGAGGATGGTAAAGACCCTACAAGGGCATACATCGAAGACCCAGCAACGGGGAATCTGTCTGACTTTGGCAGTGCGGAGTGGGAACGGTATGCCCTGTTCGACGCGACACGCGGTGACATAGGCCTCGCATGGAGCATCTTCAAAATACGTGGCTCACCGACGGACAAAACCTGGCCTGTAAGATGCCCTTTAACTTCATTTGAAGCGGAGATCATACCTGACTCTTCCGTTCTGCAAGGCATTCCGCGACCTCCCTGACGGAGGCAAGGTTAACTTTGTCGACGCGCCTTGCGTCGATCTTGGCACCCTACTGCCGCACCTTCGCCCGCACGATCGTGTGCCTGCGTGCGAACCCCCAGAACACTTTCCTCCGGCACAGCAAGTGGCGTCGCCGCTCGACCTCATTTTGCGCCTTCTTGTATATCCACCCTCGGAGCGCTTGTGCGCCAAGGATGCACTACTGCACGCGTGGTTCGCGGATGAGACGCCGCCGCTATCGCTACCCGTAGGCTTGACGGTGGAGATTGGCGAATGGACGCCAGAGCATGCCCAGTTGCCACGAGACTCGCTGGTCTATTGGTTGTCTCCTTCGCTATATTGATGCAGGTACTGATCTCAGCAGTGATTCGTCATAAGGGAAGGCTATACAGAACAGCAGGTTGAATGTACAAGAGAGCATGTATAGTCTAGAATTTGACAAACCCAAGGATGGACATTAGATATGTAGTACAGGATGCTACACGTGTACAAGGCATGATTATGAATGCCTACGCCGCTGCTTTTGCTTTTGCAGCCTCGTGCTCTTGAGCATGCCGCCGTGCTTCCTCCTGCTTCAAGACAGCTTTCACCCGCCGCTCACGCTTCCGTCGACCATTCCCCCTCTTTGATCCTTCGATGATTATAGGCTCTGTGAGCCGACGCTTGCGAGCTGCCTGCTGCTCTGCTCGTAGCTTTTCGCGCTTCTTGTCGCGCTTGCGGAGGGTCGTCATAGAGGCTTTCAGTGTCGTGCCGTATGCGCTCAGGAATGTGTCTAGTTGGTTAGACAATACCTGCACATATGCTGACACGTCAATATGGCTCGATAGGACCAGAGTAGTGACACGCCATAGGTTTACTCCTTGATGCGCACAACGAAAGGAGGCTCACATGTGTGGAGAGCTTGATATCCTTGCCATTCGTTACTCGGACGAGACATGGGTATTCTTTCGAATCGTCTGCTGGCACCATTACGGAGTCCTCCCCATCGTAATTCACTTCGGAAATGCATGAGCTAGATAGAATGCTAGTGAGGAACAAGACCGCACGGCGTTTATGTGTGAGCCATATCGATCCATGGTCCTTTGACGACTCAAACAGCGCAGCCAGCTGTTTCAAGAACTACCTGCATGTGTCAGCACCAAGCCACCAAAACCATATAAACGCACAGTATCGTTGTCGACCAATTGCATGAAAGAAAGTGGAGGTCAGTGACGCCGTCTGCACTGGCAGGCCCTGCCCACTGGCAAGGGCGTGCCCGAGATTCCCACGGTGCTCATAATCGCGACACGCGCGGCGCGCATTTGCTGTTCCACCCTCCAAATGCCAGCCAGCTTGCCTGCACCCTGCCCTGCACCACACCGACATCGCAAGCCATGCCGTTGACACCTGCTGCTGTTGAAGCGTACCCCACACCTCAAGGCGGCGCATCCCTCCTGCTCGCCTTCAGCGCACCGCGCGCCGTCCTCGTTGTCGGCTCGAACGCCCTCGCTGCCTCCCGCGCGTTCGCGGCCCTGGAAGCAGGTTATACCGTCACGATCATGGCGCATGACGTGGAGGACGCGTGCGACGAGGTCAGATGGCGCATCGACAGGGGCGAAGTCAATTTTGTCAACATGGACACGTTCGCGATCCCCGCGCCTTGCGCCTCCCCTGGCCGTGGCGTTCAGGTGTTCGCGAGCTACCTCGATTCGTCTGACGAAACGAGTCTCGTGTTCGTCACTGATACCGTGCTAGGGGGCAGTTCAACTGCACGCCGCTCTCGTGCTTCTGCCGCCCAATTGCACTCCATATGTCGCGCACGCCGTGTTCCTGTCAACGTCACGGACATGCCCGACTTGTGCGACTTCACCTTCGCGTCGACGCACCGTTTTGTCGACTCCAAGGAAGAGGGAAAGACGCCTCTGCAGATTGGCGTCGTCACAAATGGTGAAGGCTGTCGGCTGTCCGCGCGCATACGCAGGGACATCGTCAGCAAGCTCCCACAAGAAGTTGGCGTTTCCGTGGCGAAGATCGGCGCGCTGCGTAGACTGGCTAAGGAGGCATCATCAGCCGAGTCTGACGAGCCTTTCCGAGAGGAAGATTGCACGTCCACCCCGAACACACCAGTACCCCAGCGGCGGGAAGACGAGACTGCGCTCGAAGCCACGCGTCGGCGCATGAAGTGGGTCTCGCAGGTCAGCGAGTTCTACTCGTACTCGCGTCTCGCGAAAATGGATCGCGCGGAGATGGAACACCTTCTAGGCGACGGACCAGTCGCGGAAGCTGGGAGTCGAAAAGCCCGCGTGCCATTATACGCGTCGGGCAACGGCCTCGTTTCTTTGCATAACCTGGAGATTCCGGCTGCCGCTGGGTGCATATTCCTGGTTGGCTCAGGCCCCGGTCATCCCGGCTTGCTCACTATCGCGACTCGAGATGTGCTTACCAGGCAAGCCGATCTTGTTCTGACGGACAAACTCGTTCCGGAAGAAGTTCTCGCTCTTATCCCTCCAGACGTTGAAGTACGTGTGGCGCGCAAGTTTCCGGGAAATGCAGAGGGCGCCCAGCAGGAGATGATGGAGGCTGCTGTGGAGGCAGCCCAGCGTGGGCTGACAGTCGTACGGGTGAGTCAGTCAGAACTTACTCGCCATAGTGAATAGAACTGATCGTCGGTGTAGCTCAAACAAGGCGACCCTACAGTATATGGCCGCGCGGGCGAGGAAGTGCTCTACTTCCGCGCGCACGGCTTCGAGTCCGTGCTCATCCCCGGCGTTAGCTCCGCCCTTGCGGGCCCCGTGTTTGCTGGCATTCCTGTGACGCAGCGCGGTGCTGCAGAGTCTTTCACTGTCTGCACGGGCGTTGGCCGGCAAGGCAAGGAGGTTACGTTGCCTGGCTATGAGCGCGCGCGCACTCTCGTCGTTCTCATGGGTGTAGCGCGCCTCGCGCAAGTGCTTGACACGCTCCTCTCACCAGAATGCGCGCGCCGCGCAGGTCCAGCGTACCCTGCACACACGCCCATTGCGATCGTCGAGCGTGCGTCGATGCCGGATCAGCGCGTCATTGCGTCGACGCTGGTGCACATCGGAGCGGCACTGGCAAGTGCGGGGCCGCAGCGCCCGCCGGGCATGATCGTCATCGGGTGGGCTGTGCTAGCGCTGTGGGGGGATGGTGAGCTTACTGTGTTGGATGAGGGTGCGGAGAGCCGGGATGGAGAGAGGGTGAGGAGGTGGCTAGACGGGAAGCGGTGGCGCGTGACAGAGGGGTTCATTTCTGAGTGGGCAGCTCTGTGATTTTCATGCAGTCGTTAATCCATACTAGAAAGCAACTAGGCCCCACACAAATGTCCGAGACAAATAAGCAAGACAAGTCAGCAAGACAAATAAGCGAGACAACTGAGTGATCTGATTGGCTGAGGGAAGATGTTCACTTCCCGTAAGCGCTGGGGTACAAATTCTGTGATCTGGACAGTCGAAATCACAGAATTTGTACCCCAGCGCTTGCCCGGCATTTCCCGGCGCTGCGGTCTTGCTGCTGTCCCATGCCGACCGTGTCTTGCATCTTTTCTCTTCTGCCCTTGCTGGCCCGTTTGCCCATCTAGCGTACGACTCTCATCCACACCCACGACATCATCCCTCGCCTCTAGACACTGAGAGAGCACCCCGTTATGCCTACTTGGCACCTGTTGTCGGCATGGAGACCGCTCTCGCCGTCTTCGGGTTCTCAGTCCGTGGCTTCAGAGAGTCAGACACAATGTCCGTATTCGTTTATTGTCATGAATACATCCTGCTTCTAGCATACCTAATGTGTGAGCCCTGAAGTAACAAATGACCTCTCCCGCTGGTGGTAAGTAGCCACGGCTGTTAGGCGCTAAGCGGCAGTCACTCGCGTCGCGTAGATCGGCCAACGCGTCCGCAATCGCGCCGCGTCGCGTCGTTGCTCAAAGATCCGTCGGGAATGATGTCGAAATGACTCGAAGGTGTCGACTTCGTCCGCGCGTCGGGCGTTGTGCGTCGGGTTACGGGCCACTCACCGCCCGCGGCGCGTCCTCACCGCCTGCTGCGCATCCAAAACATTAGTTTCAGAAGTATGTTTTTTCTTCCCTGTTTCTGTGGGCTTTACCTGAGCGCAATACAGAAACATGGACCATGATGACAACACAGAAGACACCAGAGGCAATATGTCACGCACTCCGCTGTGGAACACCGAACAATTTGGTGGACGGGTTCCTGTACGTGCACTGACCTTCGTCTTCAGTACCAAACTTACAGGTTGTCGTCCAGCAGGAACCATACTTAACACCTATCTCGCAACAGGCGGATTGCTACGGTCCCGGTGATGGTGCGTTTCTCTTCCTCCCGGTCCCCCGAATTTGCGTCTGAAATATGACCCATATAGTGTTACAGAGCTCCCAGCGACTTCAAAGCGATGCCCGTCGGTCAGAGCGACTATCCCGCATACTTGAGACTCCAAGACGTCGACGCGTACCGCCGCCGACCTTCCGATCGCCGCCACGTTTGCGCACACCAGCATCGCCGCTCACATCTCCGCAATGCCAGCAGCAATCACAGCGCGAGCACAATCGCATGCTGCGGACACTCCGCAGCCCTACTCGACGCCGCTTGCCGGCCTCCCATCATGCAGCTGTTCCTTTCGCCCTCTCGCCCTCTCGCATCACTCACGCGCCACCGGGCGGGCTGGCGACTCCGCCCGCTTCCGCTCGCCCACGTATTGCAGACACAACATTGGATTTAGATCAAGAGCCTCTCACTACCCCAATCACCGCGGCAACTACGAGGACTCCGGCCCAACGTCGCGAAGGAGCAGCCAATGATGCTGCGCCGTCATCTTCCTCCCAGAATGCCCACATATACCATCCGGCATCCGAGTCTGCTCGCAGGTCAACATGGTCAAGTCATTCTCAATCATTCGTCAGGGCGTCAAGGGAAGATGACGATCCCTTTCTATCACCAACTTCCGCCACTTCTGTCGCATATACGCTCCCTGCCCTCCCCAGCTCGCCTGTCGCCTCCTCTTCGACACCGTCAACAAGCGCCACTGGCACCTTAGGATCAAGTCATATGCAAGAGGCATTGCCTCTCCCGAATGCAACGAGTGCCAGCAATGAGCCCCTCGCACATCTTCATCTCGATCCGCAGTCTGTACCCGTCTCAAGCAGGCGATCTCTTGGTCAGCAACGTCGGCGTGCACGAGAACTCCGAGAGCGTGAGGCCACGGCAGAGGCCGCAGCATCTCAGAATACAGCGCCATCGGTTTCAAACGCGCGCTCTCTCGGTCAGCAACGGCGGCGTGCACGAGAAGCCCAAGAGCGCGAGGCCGCAGCATCTCAAAGTACAGAGCCGTCGGTTTCAAACGCGCGCTCTCTCGGTCAGCAACGGCGGCGTGCGCGAGAAGCTCAAGAGCGCGGGGCCACAACAGAGATTGCAGCACCACAAGCTGCAGCGCCGTTGGTCTCTAGGGCACGCTCTGTTGGTCAGCAACGGCGGCGTGCGCGAGAAGCTCAAGAGCGCGGGGCCACAACAGAGATTGCAGCACCACAAGCTGCAGCGCCGTCGGTCTCTAGGGCACACTCTGTTGGTCAGCAACAGCGGCGTTCACGGGAGCGAGAGGAGGCAGCGGCGGCACCTCCTGAGCCCCGCCATCGTTTGCGGATTGTCCCACCTGCCCGACGTCCATACGAGGAGCCGGCAACACGTCACGATCTTGGAAGAATGGATGTACGATGCCCCAACTGCAATGCACTGCATTGGTTGGATGAACGTGTCCAGAGTTCAAGCAGGTCGTCGCCAAAGTTCGGGACGTGTTGCGATCACGGTCAAGTCCGCCTTCCGGCAATTCCTGATCCTCCGGATGCTTTGAAAGGCCTCTTTGTTGGTGACAGCGCGCAGGCGAAGGAGTTTCGAGATCGGATCCGGAGGTATAATAGCGCCCTCGCATTCACTTCATTGGGAGTTCATATTGATGATTCTGTGAACAATGGACGAGGGCCTTACGTGTTCAGAATCCGCGGTGAACTGTGTCATCGCATGGGCTCTCTGCTTCCCGCCAACGAGAATCCGCCATCATACGCCCAGCTCTACATCTATGACCCTCAAGCTGCCCTGGATCAGCGCATGCACCGCAACAACGACCTCAGCCGGGACACAATGCGACTCCTGCAAGAGCTGCTCGCTGAGCATCACCAGTATGCCGCGGTGTATCAACATGCTTACGAGATCTTGGAAGACGAAGGTGGAGACGAAGTCACGATCAGGCTGCATGCAGACCCAACACAGGACCGCCGCCGCTACAACCTTCCGACTGCGAACGAAGTTGCCGTCATCATCCCGGATGCCTCACAGCCCACCAGTCGTCGCGACATCATCCTTCGGAAACGTGAAGGTCCTCTGCGTCGGATCAGCGATGGACATCCAGCATATGCACCGCTTCACTACGTCCTCCTGTTCCCTCATGGCACGCATGGCTGGGAATATGATATGCTTCTACATCAGCCTGACAAGGCGAACCCGGCTCGCCTCACTCAGACCCGGTACTATGCGTATCGACTTCACGCCCGGCCGGACGAGTTCTCAACAATTTTGCACGGTGGGCGCCTTCTTCAACAGTACATTGTGGACGCATGGGCTTCAGCGGATCAGGCACGTCTCAGCTTTCTTCGGTACAACCAGGGCACGCTACGGGCCTCTCTCTACAGTGGGCTTGAGGATGCTGTTCACGATGCGGATGGGAACGTCGATCTGAACTCCCTCGGTCAACGATTTATCCTGCCGTCTTCGTTCGTCGGGGGTCCGCGCTACATGCAGCAGGTCTTTCAGGATGCTATGGCGATTGGTCGGTTCTACAAGAAAATCGATGTTTTCCTGACAGCGACGGCTAATCCCGCATGGGATGAAATTACTCGCGAGCTCTTACCTGGTCAGACCGCAGCGGACCGGCCAGATTTAGTCACCCGCGTCTTTCGACTGAAGATCAAGGCGCTTCTTCATGACATCCGCGTCAATGGAATTTTCGGGCGTCCGGTGGCACACGTCTATACAATTGAATTTCAAAAGCGTGGGCTGCCCCATATGCACCTTCTCATTTTCCTCGACGAGCCGTTCAAAATTCGTGACGCGGAAGACATCGACTCTTTCATCTCGGCTCGCTGGCCAAATCCTACTACACAGCCCATGCTCTTCGAGACCGTGAAGAAGTGTATGGTCCATGGCCCCTGCGGCGCGGCAAACCCCCGCTCTCCGTGCATGGAAAACGGTCGATGCACCAAAGGCTTCCCCAAGCCTTTTAGCGATCGCACAATCCTCGGTGCCGATGGATATCCCGAGTATCATCGTCCAGATGATGGCACTGCGCATGAAGTCCGAGGCTTCCTGGCCGACAACCGGTGGATTGTCCCATACTGCCCGTTTCTCAGCGCCAAATACAACTGTCATATCAATGTCGAGTGCGCCGTTTCCTTTAACTCTATCAAGTATGTCACGAAGTATCTCCACAAGGGTCACGACTGTGCAACACTGGAAGTCAATCGACGCGACGAAATCTCCCGCTACATCAATGCCCGTTACGTATGCGCCGCCGAGGGTTGCTGGCGCATATACCACTACGACATGCACGGTCAAGATCCCAATGTTGTTCGCTTGCAAGTTCATCTTCCAGGGCAACATATGGTGGCATTCAATCCGGAGGATGATCCCGCGGTTGTCTTGGAGCGTGCCGCTTCTGAGCGCACAATGTTGACCGCATTCTTTGCTGCGAATGCTGATGACCGTGGACTCGGCGATATTGCCCAGCGATACACATATCAAGAATTTCCACAGCACTTCACATGGAAAGACAACACCAAGCGTTGGGCCGTGCGTCAACGGGGCTTTGCAATTGGCCGCATGTATTTCGTTTCTCCAACCGCGGGGGAACGCTTCTATCTCCGAACACTGCTCGCTGTTGTCAAGGGGCCCAAGTCATTTGAAGACCTCCGAACCTTCAACGGACGCACGTATGGTACCTTCCGAGAGAGCTGCCTGGCACGTGGCTTGCTCGAGGATGACGGGGAGTGGCGTCAATGTCTCGAGGAAGCAGCCGAGATGCAGACAGGAGCACGCCTTCGCCATCTGTTTGCCACGCTCCTCTTATTTTGCCAGCCCACCGACCCGCGAGCACTTTGGCTGCGCTTCCGACAGCACATATGCGATGATTTGTCTTATCGGCTTCGAACACACGGTGTCAATCAGCCAACAGACGACCAGGTTTATGACTATGGGCTTCACCTTCTTGACAGCATTCTCCGTGACTCCGGGCGCTCCCTGGAGGACTTTCCACCAATGCCACTTCCCCAGGAAAATTGGGCTGCCCTCGCCGAGAACCCCTTCATTGCTGAGCAGCTGAACTATGATCGAGCTCAGGAACACGCTGAGTGGGCTGAGAAAATTGTCTTGCTCAATGACGATCAGCGCCGTGCATATGATTCTATCATGGCTTCTGTGGATAATGATCAAGGTGGCATCTTTTTTCTCAATGGACCAGGCGGTACCGGCAAGACGTTCGTTTACAAAACTGTGAGTCTCCTGTTCTCGCGTGTGTGAAAGCCAGTGCTGAATTATTGAGCTCAGGTCTGTCATAAAGTACGCAGTGAAGGCTGGATTGCGCTCTGCGTGGCATCGTCCGGTGTCGCAGCGCTGCTTCTCAAAGGTGGTAGAACTTCACACTCCATGTTCAAGATTCCGGTCCAAGGGCTTTCAGATACATCAACGTGCGCGATCAACAAGCAGAGTCGTCTTGCAGACATGCTCCGGCATGTGAATGTGATCATTTGGGATGAAGTTGTGATGCAAAATAGGTGAGTACGCGGCCGCAATGCATATATTTACAACTGCGTGCTCACACAGTTGGACAGGTGGGGGCCAGAGGCTGTTGATCGTACTTTGCGCGACATCCGCGATGATCCTAGGCCCTTCGGAGGCATCACTGTCCTCTTTGGTGGAGACTTTCAGCAAATTCTTCCGGTCGTCCCACGTGGCTCGCGAGAAGACATTGTCGGTGCATCCCTCCAGCGTTCACCGTTATGGTCTCATGTGACAGTCCTTAAATTGCATCAAAATATGCGCTTGGACTCTTCAGAAGCCGGCGCTCGGGAATTCGCAGATTGGCTACTTGACATTGGGCATGGACGACACCTGGACGACGCTCACCGCATCGAGCTCCCGGAGTCTATGCACTGTGCGGACTCTGAGGCTCTTATTGATGCCATCTACGATGGAATCCGCACCGACCCTCCTCCACCTCCCGACTACTTCTTAAATCGGACCATCCTCGCGCCGCGCAATGATGAAGTTGACACCATCAATGAAGCCATACTCGAGCGACTCGCCGGTGTTGACCAAGTATTTTTGAGTGCGGATACAGTGGACGCTGTTGATGATGATGCTGGTGAAATCCGGGACTTGCCTCCGGAGTTCCTGCGTGCGTTGACGCCGTCGGGCCTTCCTGTCGGAGAGCTGCACGTCAAAATTGGATGCCCTCTCCTGCTCCTACGCAACATTGCACCAGCACGTGGTTTATGCAACGGCACTCGCATGGTATTACTTCGTGCACTGCCCCGCGTGCTTGAGGTGAAGATCATGGGCGGGGATTTTGATGGCGAGATCGCCTTACTACCCCGTATTGTCATGAGCAGCTCAGCTGACCAGCCGGAGCTTGCGTTCACACTCAAGCGTCGTCAGTTCCCTGTTCGACTTGCATTTGCCATGACAGTGAACAAGGCACAGGGTCAGTCTGTCAAGCGCGTTGGCATTGACCTTCGGTCCTCGGTGTTCACCCATGGTCAGCTTTATGTCGCGCTTTCCCGAGCAACGTCAAGCCAGAGGATTAAGGTTCTTCTCCCAGAGAACGTAGTCGACATGAAGACATTGAATGTAGTATACCCAGAAGTCTTATTGGACTAGCAATATATATCTTTGACTGCCAGTGTGACAAGTTCAATTGCTGTTCAATGCTTAGTGTATCATGCATCTTTGTCCTCCTGGCTGGGTGTCGGGCTTTTGTTATGTTCTGAGCATCTCAGATGAGGTTTTGGAGACATTCAATCCATTTGCACGTTGTCCCAGAGCTTAGCCGTAGATGCCCCGAGTTCTGTGAACTGGGGTGCACTAGGATTTGAGACGCGATGTTTAGGTGCGCAATAAGTACCGTAGAATCATCCTTCGTTCACAATAGAGCTTGGGTCACAAATAAATTCCCATGACCTTATATCTTGCCCTAGAGACTTTCCTGAAAGTTTTGTAGCTTAGCGGTAGGGCATCGTCACCATAGGATATTCCTTACCGGAGTCTCGGCATCTCCCGGCTGCCATGCCGGACTCGCTGCGCTACCGTCTCCAAGTTATCACGTTGATTTCGAGGTGCCTTCCACGGCAGTTTGAGCACTCATGTACAAGACTTATCGAGGTCAATCTGGATCGTTCTCTCACCGCTTGGTGGTGTCGACGGCCTCGCTTCCTCAGGCTCCAGAGCTCGCGGGTTCTCGAATGTTCGTCGCTTGACCAGCACTTCTATGCTGGCTGGCATAAATAAGGCGCGTTACAACTTTTGGCTCCGAATAACCATAGCCCTCATCCATGCCATCTTCCAGCGCCGAGCTCACAGCCATTGTCTCACTGGAGAGCCCACGCCCTGTCCCGGGCAAGTCCCGCACCGTCCTCTTCGATGCCGGCATCTATTGGTCCGCAGACGCTCCTCCTATCATTGCTGCTCTCCGGTTCTACAACGACATTGACTACCAGTTTGATGCCGAAGGTGCTCTGTTCTTTGTCACTGCCAAGGTGTGTATAGTAGTATCTCCATTATCGCGTGTATGCATCGCTCACCAAATATCCATTGCTCTCCAGGTTGTCAGGATGCGAGAAGGCATTGAAGTACCAACGGAGGGCCTGAAGGACTTGGATTATGAGTTGGCGGGGGACATAATACAGGTGCGTGCTTCCCGATCCGACAATTAGCTGCTTACTGACCCAACAAAGCTTATACCCATCGCAGGTGGTCGCGAGTCTGTGAATCCGAAGCACGCTTCGGCCCGTGCAATGCTCCGTGTCTCAGGCGCTGTGAGCTCTGTCAATGTGTCCGAGTTTGCGTTCCATCTGTCTGTCACTCAGTGGACATCCGCCGATGCGAACGGAAACCTTCCCGTGAGGGTCGTTATTCCTGAAGAATCCAAATGGACGGACCGCAGGAAGGCTATGCCTGCAACAGGCAGTGTTGTCTCTCTCATCGGATTTTTTGCCCAAGTCAAGCGAGAAAATGACGCGGACGACACTCCCGTTAAACACGTCGAGGTTGTGGTGTCGCGTCATCTGGACTTCCTAGGTCTGCGCGCTGCAAATTCACCAGTGACAACACCATCTCCGAGTAAGTTTTCATATATAGGATGTCCTGTTCCTCTATCTGATCCGACTTATAAGACACAGCGGCACGGAAGGCAGGCGGTCGCTCCAAATTGCGCTTCAATCTCGACGACGGGACCCCGTCGACACCACCGAAGAGTCTCGGAAAGCGACTGGAGCGGGAGGATTCCGATGATTCTCTGTATGCTGACCCAGAGGACTCGCCTACCGATGCGAAACGCCGTCGACTGGATGCAATGGGAAAGGGGAATGGGAAGGAAAACACAGCAGCGACGCTCCGAGTCGGGGCGGTTCAACTTTGACTCATGCTTCGTAAATTATCTTACTTTTCATGACATCCACCTCTTGCCTTCTGATTGTCCATATTGTTATCATAATATCTATTCAATCCATTAGTCTGTCTGATGTACCCTGTCTGCAGACTGATCTCGCAGAATGCGCATGCGAGCACCCGTGCGAACGCACGGGCATGAGCTAGTGTACCTATATTGGTGTTGGGGCGGTACTCTTGCTGTTGAGATAATTGGTCAAGCTTGCGTAAACTTGCGGACGACTAAATGATGCGTGGGAAAGATAGGTAGGCGTCCCGAGTAGGAGGAGGTAGTACAGATGTAGTATACCCTTGGCCGCATCGTGTGCTTAACTTCCGCCCTCGACCCTCTTCCTTATACCCGCCACAATGAAGAGCATTGAGCCCCCAATTGAAAGCCTGTTCGATGCCGATGATGATGAAGGTTGGGAGGACATGCCGATCGTCCGCGAGGCCGACGACTTCGCCGGAGTTGCAGGCGGGCTCGACGACGAGGATCAGAAGAAGTACCACTACGTCCCGCAGGCCAAGAAGGACCTAGGCGCGGTCGGCGCCGTTGCTGGTGCGGGGAACGCGACGGGCACCATCCTCGACGTCGACTACGAAGGCCAAGAATGGCGCTCCAAAGTTGCCGCGCAGAACGAGAGCGAGTACACGCGGCTGCGGATGAAGGAGGAGGAGGAGGCGGACGAGGTCCATCTGCGCACTCGCTATCTCTTCGACGAGGACAAGGCGATGACGCCGCTCAGCCAGATGCAGCAGACGAAGAACATGCTTACCGAGGCGCAGCGCATCGCATATGTTGGCCTCTGCGCGCTCACGGGCAGGGAGATGTCCGAGCGTCTCAAGCGGGCAAACAGCAAAGAGCTCAAGCCAGCGATACAGAACATGGAGCTCTGGGCACTAAAGATCTTGGGCCGGCTGTACTATCATATGGAGCTTGCGACCGCAGGTGCGTCTGTCTTTTATTCACTCTATCGCTTGTCATGTACAGAACATTCCGGTTCTGCGCAGAGCAAAAGATGATTGAGAACCTCTCAATGCATGGAGTTAAGCCAGAAGATCTCGTCCCGTCGCTCATGACCACGCATACGGTTGCAAATCCGGAGTACAATCCTGAGGACGCGAAACGGAAAGCAATCGAACGAGAGGAGGAAGATGCTGCTCAGGCGTTGCAGGTGCATGAAGAAGGCGAGGTGACGGAAGAGCCGCCGCCAGTGTACATTGAGACAGAGGACATCTCCCAGGAGCTCGTCATCGAACCAACAACACCGAAGGCTTCCCCGTCAATACCGCACAGCTCGCCGCAGTCTCACGGCACTCCAATGACCGGTTTAGGGAAGACCTTTACTACGACATCTCGCGTCTTAGAGGAGTCAAAATCCACGGCCATGCCTGGCGTTTCCACGTCCCTCTCGTCTGCGGACGAAAACGTCACGCTCGATATCCGGTGGACCGTGCTTTGCGATCTCTTCCTCATTTTGATTGCCGACAGCGTGTACGATGCGCGATCCCGCGTGCTTCTGGAACAAGTCGCAATTCACCTCGGGCTGGGATGGCTGGACGTGGTGAAGTTCGAGCAGCGCGTGACGGAAGCCTTGGAGATCCAGGAGGGCGTAGAGAACATGGAACAGCGAGAAATTGTCGATGGTCGAGAGAAGTCGGGGCGAAGAAGACGGTACGTGATGATGGGTCTCGCAACACTGGGTGCGGAGCTCTTTCCTTACTCTCACTGCCGGCGGTTCTGACCTTGGCACAGGCGGAGGGCTAGTAATCGGTCTCTCAGCCGGTCTGCTCGCGCCAGTCATCGGTGCAGGTCTCGGCGCCGCGTTCACGACGATCGGTATCTCTGGCACGGCGGGTTTCCTTGGCGGCACCGCCGGCGCGGCGGTCATTACGACGGGCGGCGTACTCACTGGTTCGAGCATCGCTGCCCGGGGCATGGCGCACCGAACGCAGCAAGTGCGGACGTTCGAGGTGCTGCCGCTGCATAATAACAAACGCGTGAACTGCATTGTTACTGTCCCCGGGTATGTGTCTCTCCCCCGTGCCCTGTGCACTTGGAGGGCTGACAGGCCGGTGCGGTAGGTTCATGAACGGCGAACACGACGACGTGCGGCTGCCGTTCAGTGTTCTGGACCCGATTGTGGGCGACGTGTTTAGTGTGCTGTGGGAGCCTGAGATGATCCGCGAGACGGGCAGCGCGTTGCGCATCCTCACGACGGAGGTGCTCACGCAGATTGGGCAGACGGTACTGCAGGCGACCGTCATGACCGCGCTCATGAGTGCATTGCAGTGGCCTATCAGTGAGTGTGATTTCAGCTCCCCACGCCACTTACGACATTGACATTTGTCGCTCTCAGTTCTTACAAAGCTAGGCTACCTGATCGACAATCCGTGGAACAATGCGCTCGACCGTGCCAAGGCGGCGGGCAGCGTGCTCGCGGACGTGCTCATCAAGCGGCACCTCGGCGTACGGCCCGTGACGCTCATCGGGTTCTCGCTCGGTGCGCGGGTGATCTTCTATGCCTTGCTCGAGATCGCGAAGCAGAAGGCGTTCGGGATCGTACAGGATGTATTCCTCATGGGCGCGACGTTAACGGCGTCGCAGAAGACGTGGATGCAGGTGCGCTCCGCGGCATCGGGGCGGTTTGTCAACGCGTACGCGCGCAACGACTGGGTGCTAAACTATCTCTTCCGCGCGACGAGCGGGAGTCTGAGCACCGTCGCAGGTCTGCGCCCTGTGGAGAACATCCCCGGCCTGGAGAATGTCGATGTCACCGACAAGATTGCCGGACACATGTCGTACCGCACGTTCATGCCGCTCATCCTCGACCAGCTGGGCTTCCCTGTTTCAGCTGATCACTTTGACGAGCCCGAGGTACGTGTTACTCGCTCTTCCGCACACGTTTTCTTGGTGTGGCCGTCGAATTTGCGTTGGTGAAATGGAAATGCGCGGCTCCATTGTGTGGAGCGTGTGCGCGCTGCCGATTGAGCGGACTAACATTTTCGATTTATAGGAACCGGACTTCGAAGAAGACAGGATTGTCGTTCGAGAAGGCGAGGAGTTCCCGAAGAAGAAGAGCTGGTTTTCGCGGAGCAACAGCAAGGTACCGACACCCACGTCGACCTCGCGGCCGCCTTCGGTCGGGCCCAACGCGGCAGCAAGTGCGCCAAATCCGAGTGATCCCACAGATGACGATCTACCGCCGCGCGAGGTGCACGCGCCGACGGCGGACGCGCTCACAGATGCGGACGCGGGGGTGGTAAGGTCGCCGACAGCTGACGCCGGGGACATCGCGGCGGAGCTGCCCAAACACGCGGGGTTCGACCTCGCAGCGATGAAGGCGGTGATTGAGGACGTCGAGCCAGGGCGGCCTTCGGCACCGGCGCACATTGACCTCCCACCGCCGCCGCCGTTTGAGGCGTCGTCCGCACTTGAGCGGGCGCATTCCGCGCCGCCCGCCGGCGACTCGCCGGAGCGCACCCCGACGGATGAGCGCGAGGTGAATGTCGCCGGGCCCAGTACGCGCGCCTTTCCCGCAGGGGCGTTCTCCCGGTCCCTGTCCCTTGATAATATACGGCGCACGGATGAGGAGGAGGAGGAGGAAGTTGAGCCGGTTCAACGGGCAGCGGCCGGGCCGGGAGTCACGTTCGGTGGCGCAGACGGCGGGATGTGGGCCCCGGTGGACGACGAGCGGGAGATGTTCGGGGCGGGGGCGGGGGCGAGCGCGAGGACGGGGTTCGCTGGGGCTGCTGTGGTGGAGCGGGACCCATGGGCGGTGGCCGCTGCGAGTGACGGGAAGAAGGCGGGTGCGCTGATGAGCAATCCTTGGGACAGCTGAGCTGGCGGTGGTCCGCTGCCTGCGTCGTTCTCGATCGTTCTCGCGCGTTTTCATCTGTTGAGACAATTTACGGATTAGACAACACATCGTTCACACCCAGTGTGGTATTCGCATACTAAACTGCGCCACGGGATCGATGGGGGGTAGTGGCCGGATCGGGCGGGCGATGGGCGATGAGGGTGCAACGGAGGGTGCGAGTGTTGCTGCAGCGAGGAGGTGGAAGGAACGGACGGAGCAAGAGCGATAGCCGCCGAGGTTGCCGGCTGGCTGGCGAGGCCGGACTCGGGGGATGCGGCCCGGCCCCACCAAAGTATCGCCCCTACGTCCTCGGCCCCACGGTGTGCGAATTGATGAAGATTGAATGTATTACATAATACTGTTATGGCCTCGCGTGCCAGTCAAAAGGGTCCAGCCCGTCTGCACCTGCCCCCTCGCACTCTCGCACTCGCACTCGCTCTCGCACTCGCTCTCGACATGGCAGACAACGCTCTCCGTCCCTGTCTCAAACACCACCAGCCCCCCGCCCAGTCCCCCTTCCCCTTCGCCACCTGCTCCTCGCTCGCCCCCCAGCGCGTCCACTTCCCCCCCTCCCCCGCCCTCGCATCCACCCACCTCACACACGCACCCAACGACTACGACCGCGCACCCATCGTCGTCATGCCCAACGCCTGCGCCCTCCCCGCACGCAACGACCGCACATACACACCCTGCGACGACCACCCGCGCAAACGCGCCCCGCGTCCGTCCCACACCCCGCTCTCCCCCCCCTCACACCCCGCCAACCCCCACCCGCACGACGCATTCCCGCCCATCGCCCTGCCCTCGCTCGTCCCCGATCTCTCCTCCGAGTCCGACGAGAGCGACACCACCCCGCCCAGCGCGCCGCTGCTCGCCCCCATTTCGCTGCGCCTGCCCTCGAGCGCCCACGCGCCCAAACCGCGCCCCAGCGACCTCGCATTCCTCCCGCACCCCCCGTCCCCCGAGCAGGAGCGCGGCCGCAAGCGCTCGCCCGTGCGCGCCCGTGGGCACCGCTCCGCCCGGCGGAGCGAGTTCGCGGCCCCGGAACTGGAGGGTTGTCTCGGGGGCTTCTGAAGGGCCGTCATGGTCTGCGTCCATCCCCGTCGTCGCCCCGCGCGTACATATCGCTTTGCCAGGACTCTATCACGCACGGCCTGCATCCGAGACACTGGTCTGTTTGTTGTACTACCATACTTACGCCGCGCTCCCCGGTCATCCTGATCCCAGTTGGATACCCCGCACTGATACCAACCTATAATTATCATCAATCAAATTGTACTCGCCGCCTGCGTCTTGGATCGCGGGCACGTTGCCCTGCGTCCAGATGGTGCCTCTCCCTGGTGCTATCGATACGCGCGCCGCCCTGGCTGACTTGGAAATGCAGCGTATGGCGCGACGCAGAAGCGCGGGGGAGAGCATCGACCGCGAGGCGCCATCCGCGGTGTTCAACAAGAAGGCGGTTGAGCGCTGCGCACCGTGGCCACCGGCGTCGCACGCAAGCATGTTCAATGAGGGGGACATGACCTGTACTTTGGCCTGTGGCCGCACTGCTCGCGTCTGGCTCAACATTCGAGGGTGCTTCCCTGGACCTGGATAGCGAGCGTCCCTAACGCCGCAGCTCGCAAGACGCGAGCTTTATCGGGGCCACGCTTGGGCCACCTGCAGCTGGCGGGCACAAGATCCGCCTTTCCCGGGCGCTCGCTGGAATCACTGTGCGCTTCTTCCAGTAGCGTTGCGCGTCTCGGCCCCGTTTGCTCACCGTAAACGCTATACATCCTGTACGCACAGGGGCCTGGGCGTCTCAGGCTCGACATGGCCTCCGTCAGCCCGTGATGCATGGCACGCGCAGAGCTGTACGGCCCCGCGCCCACACACAATATCGACGCCAAGTGCTCTCCAGGGCACCGTTCCGAACTTGCCTGACGCGTACTCGACCCTATCTCTCCCCATAACTCCCCTCACTCGGGGCGCCCGTCCGTGAGATGAGATGCGCTCCGACCGCGGTGCAAGTAACAGCGTCGGGCCCGTAGACGCCCGAATGCGGCTCGACAAGCTCAGCGGACGCTTGGCTTTTATATTGGGCACCGCTCATTCACGGAGACTCCAGATACACGCGCATGCATACCCTCCGGACGCGATGCATCAAACAAGGCTTCTCCCCGGCGGACAGCTCCACTTTGCGCCGATTCCAGCATCCCTTCCCGCCCCGGCCCTTCGTGTAAGTATGTACGTGTGCGCTGGCCCCTGTACGGGCACCTCTCAGCAGATGACTCGTCCCGCCATAGAGTACTTGCCTACTTGGGCCTATGTTGCTTGATGGCCCGACAGGAGGTGCAACACTTGACCACGCCAAGTCGTCCAGGTTCGCAAGGGTTCGCAGCGCCTGCTGTCGGTGTATGTACAGTCCGTATGTTACGATAGCTCTATGGAGTAACGGCTGCTGATGCAGTGGCCCCAGCCCGCGCATGCATGCAGGATGGCAGCCCGCACAGCGCCCCGTGCCCTCACGCGCACCCCAGATCAGAGTTGGTGCTGAGGGTGCACTTTACCCGCGTACGTGTTTCTCGCCCCTGGTGCCCTGTGTGCGCAAACCGGATCTCGCAATACAGTTTCGGTGGTGCTGTCCGCGGTACTAGTAAAAGGGTGGACGCGGGTGGACGCACGTGCGCGCAGGGCTTGACTATTATATTGTGGCTATGCTCCCGTGAGCCCTGAGCTTTGATTATTAACTCAAGTTGATGGTTGCAATGTGATGCATCGTAAGCAATAATTCCTCGAAATAAATATGAATTGATCGGCATGGGCATGAGCGAGACGCTGTTGTGCTAGAAATGCAACTAGTTACCAGCGTAGAGAGGCTTTCGGTGTCTTTCTGCCTGTTATGATGCCATGCGCAGAGTCGACGACTGTTTCCTTGACGGATCGCTACGCGGACAAGCGTTGCTCAGAATGTTCGGCCAACAAGCAGGCAGCCCACGGAGGAGCCCCCGATGATCTCTGAGACGAGAGCATTATAGAACGTTGACTAGTGGGCATTTGCCATACTGCACATCTCGCAATGCGTAGGGCACGATCACTGAAATATCATTATCACGAGAACATCTGCATCAGCAAACCCCTGCCATAACATACAGAACAAAGCACGGCACTGAATAAGGAGCAATAAACGCGACCGTCTGTGGGCCACGGCCGGGAAGAACACAGCAGGTAAGCAACGGAGATAAGCCGATTTTGGAGTATTATTACCAAGCCCCCGACGGCGATGATCGATGACGCTAATAGCGCCGGTCATCATAGCGCCGGTCGTAGTCGCGCGGTTCTCGACCGCCTCCATAACCTCCTCGGTCGTAGTCCCTGTGCCCGCCGCGGTCGCGGTCGCGGTCACGGTCACGATCGTAGTCGCCTCCGCCCCTGCGGTAATCGTCGTAACGGCCGGCCCCGCCTCCGCCACGCCCACCGCGCCTCTCGCCTTCAGGCTCCCGGGCATAGCGACTGTCGTAGGGACGCGGGTCATAGAAGCGCTCCCCCGCTGAGCCAAATTGATTATGACGAACGTACACCAGGATATGAGTGGCAACTCACGTTCATTGCGCTTCGGAGGGCCGTAGTATCTGCCGGGAGTGGGTGTGCGCGCACGGCCACGACGCGCCTGTGCGGTGTGTCGCTTTTAATGGCAACGCGGAAGGGTGTGATTTGTCAGACACACACCTTTTCAACCATCAAGGTCTTGCCCATGAATTCGACGGCATTCATCGCAGTGATAGCCGCGTCGGCCTCTTCACCAGACTCCATAGTCACGAAGCCAAAGCCGCGGGATTCCCTGGTGTGGGGATCGTACATGACAGAGGCTTTCTTGACCTGTATGACACACATTAAGGTCTGTGTTCAAGCAGATGCTGGGATGGACTTACCCTCCCTATCTTCGCAAAGGCAGCCTCAAGATCACGGCTGTCAACGCGAGTGCTCAACCCAGAGACGTGAAGGTTGTTTCCTGGATTGTAGCCGCCCTCTGCGCCGCCGCCGCCGCCACCACCACCACGGCTGTATGCGAGTGAGCGAGGGGAGGGCCAAAGCATGCGACAACCACTCACCCTCGGTCGCCGTTGTCGCGGGCAGCAGGACTCCTGCTCCTGCTAGACCGTCTCGGGGGCTCTCCCCCAGGTCCCCGCCCCGGGGACCGTCCGCCGTTCCAATTGGGCTCATCCGCGCCTCCGCTCGCCGACGGGGGCTCCGCCGTCGGAATGCTTATAGCACCGCCAGCGCTGGCGGGCGCCATATCTTGTGACCACGCTGGCAAGGGAAAAGCGGGGAGGAGAGAAGACGTCAGATTGAGGTTATGGGAGGGCGGGGATGCAGGAGAGGCGAATGGAGATGACAACAACGGGCGACGACGAGGCTGAGGCGTGAGACGACGACGACGAGAAAGAAGGCGCGACGGTTGGCGCCGGCGCTGACTGATGCGAATTTTGCGCTGGCGACATTCCCGACAGCCAACGGACGCAAAGTCGAGGCGGCCATCGCTGAGGCTTGCAGCCACGGGTCGCCAGACACGGAAGGCAAAAGACGGAATGAATGCTGCCGCTGGGAGCGCCAAATGCTGAACAGTATACGGCGGGTGTCCGTCATTGGGCAGACGAAAGACAGCGACTACGGTGCCGACGCAGAAATGCCGGAGAACATGCTCATCGTGCTCGTCGTCGGGGTGGTCGGTGGCGGCGATGCTGAGGACGTACCGTCATCCATTTGTGCTTGCTGATGGTGGTCGTGGTTGAACTTAGAAGCGCTTTCCCCACGTCCCTGTCGAAACACGTATCCCAGACATTCCCACGCCTCTGTGACTGTGACCTGGCGCTAGTGACCAACGCGTGACGCTACGCGTCACTACCGCGTTTGGCGTTACCGTGACGTTCAACTCGCGTTCGTTTTGTCTTCCACCAACACATGGCCCCGACGCGCCGTCCAACACGCTCAGCGCGCCCATCAGAAGAGCCTCAGCCTCTGGACGATGAACCTGTGCTCGTATCCAAGAGAAAGCGCTCCTCTGCTGCTGACAGTGTCGACAAGACAGCCTCGCGGATCACGCGTAGATCGTCCTCCAGCAAGCCTGAACCCGTCGCCAATACTCGTACACGAACGGCTAGCCGATCGAGCAACACACTGAAGCAAGTTCAAGAATCAGAAGACGACGAGATCCAAATCCTCCCGCCCCCGAAGAAGGCCCGCTCTTCCACCGATGCTGACGATCTTCATGAAGTGGAGGAGGTAAAGCCCCCGGTAAGGTCTAGGCGAGCAGCTGCTCCAAAGCGTGGCCCACCCGCCAAGCACGAGGTGATCGTCATCGACGACAGCGACGACGAGCCCATGCCGGCGATCGTCAAGCCGCCACCCCGCACAAAGTCATCGCGCAAGCCCAGTATACAGCCCAAAGCTGCACCTGCTAGTCGTGTCAGTAATGGTCGTTCCTCGCGAAGCGCGTCCAAGGCAATCAAGCCCGATCCGGAGGAAGTGGATGACTCGGCGGTGGAGCAGGTCGCTGGACCGTCGAAGGTGCAACTGGAGCCGGAGGACGAGCGTGATGACGAGGAAGAAGTGAAGCCAGTGAGGGGCCGCATGACTCCTCCGAAGCGATCTACTCGACGGGAGGTGCAGTCAACGAGTTCCTTTCCCGGGTCTCTTGTAGGGCCTGCCGAGGAGGAGCCAGAGAGCGATGGCTACGAAGACGATGAATCGATAAAACCTGCAAAAGGTCGCAAGGCCCCTCCGAAGCGTTCTGCGCGTCGCGCGGTCCATTCGACTGGGACAGGTGCCGAGTCAGAATCAGAGCCTGCGTCCGACGAGGATGTCAAGCCCACCCTTCGGCGGGGCAGGAAGCATATTGCTTCGCCACCCGTGTCTCAGCCATCTGGCTCGGGCTCTCGCACAGCTCGCGGGCGAGCTTCTCAGGGGGAGAAACCCATCGCTGCGGAGCCTGAGCCTGAGCCTAAGATGGCGTGGGACAGCGATGAGGAGGTTGAACAGCTCGCTTTGCCTCCGAGTCCCAAGAATCCACCGCGCACACCGCGCAAGGAGCAATCGCCCTCACCTGCATATGAGGAGGAAAGGTCGCTTTTGGACATGCTGCCGCCGCCCTCCCCTTCCAAGGCGTCACGACTGCAGCAGCAACCGGAGGAGCCACAAGGGCCAAAGCCCCGTCTCGTGATCCATCAACTCGTGCTCGTCAACTTCAAGAGCTACGCTGGTCGCCAAGTCATCGGCCCATTCCACAAGGTACGCCCACTGGTTGACGCACGTATTAGCGACACTGACCCATCTCTCGTAGTCTTTCTCTTCTATCGTCGGGCCAAACGGCTCGGGAAAGTCAAACACCATTGACGCGCTGCTCTTCGTGTTCGGATATCGTGCCTCCAAGATGCGCCAGGGCAAACTGTCCGAGCTCATTCATAACTCGGCGCAGTACCCCGACTTAGACGAGTGTAGCGTGGAGGTCCATTTCCGCGAGATTATGGATCTTGTATGTCATGTCAATTTATCATAGGGATTTGCTGACTCGTGTGGTGTAGCCTGGGCCCGACGCTTTCAATGTCATTCCTAACTCAACATTGATTGTCACACGCACAGCGTACAAGAGTAGCTCAAGCAAGTACAGCATCAACGGCAAGACCAGCAACTTACAGGAAGTAACAACGCTCCTCAAAGGCCGTGGTATCGACCTTGATCACAATCGCTTTCTCATTCTCCAGGTACGCCTTACGCCCTTTTCAGACGGGCCCCTTCCCTAACCAAGCCTAAGGGTGAAGTGGAATCCATATCACAGATGCCTCCTAAAGGCACAGATCACGGAGAGGGCTTGCTCGAATACCTCGAAGACATTATTGGCACATCACAATACAAGGAGCCAATCGAGAAATCCGCTGCCGAGATCGAGCGCATCAACGAGGACAGGCAGGAGAAGGTCACCCGCCTCAAGATCGTCGAGAAAGACAAGAACGCACTCGAGGGTAAGAAACGTGAAGCGGAGCAGTATCTGCGGCGTGTGAACGAGCTTGTGCGGGCCAAATCAGTCCTCTTTCAGTACTATCTCTGGAAGTGTCTGGAGGCCGACGAGACATTCGGGTCGACGATTGTGAGCTGTTGCCGTCCTCGCGCCAGAGTTGGAGCTGACTTTACGCCTCGGCATATAGGAGAAAATTGAGAGGGAGTTGGCCGACGAGCGTGAGCAGAATAAAGGCAACATACAGCTGATCGAAAAACTCGAGCAGGATTACAACGAGCGTGTCACTGCGTGGGAGGCAAGTTACCAGGTACTCTCTCTACTCAACCTCCAGCTGACGCGTATTCTGCCATCAGGAAGTAAAAACTTTTCTTGGCGACGCGATCAAGGACATGGCTGCCCACGAGAAAATCGAAGTTGGCCTAGAGGAGAAGCGCAAGCACGCTTCTACAAAACACAAGAAGCTGAAGAGGTCGCTGCATGAGGTCGGTATCTGTATCTTCTTGATGTCACGTATCTGGTCGCTTAGATGGAAACATCTATGTTCACAGGACGCGCAGTCTCGCGATGCGGCACTTCGCGCATTCGAGGATAACGAAGCGAAGATCCAGGAAGAGCGGCAGAAGTCAGTAGAGCTTGAAGAGCAACTCCAACTCGAGGAGAAGGCCCTGGAGAAGATCCGCGACAGCCTCAAAGGTGCGTTCATTCGATTTGGCAATTCTCGGTCAATGGAGCTTAATCGTATACGTGCTGTTGTCACAGACAAGACACAGGTGTTCCACGACCAGATCGAGGCCAAGCAAAAGGAGCTGCAGCCTTGGACGGCTAAGGTCAACGCGAAGACGGCTGAGGTTGACGTGAGGACGAGCGAGCGAGACGCTTTGTTGAAGAAAGAGGAGGCTGCGAAGGCTGCCAGAAAGGAGGCATCGGAGATGCATGCGCAGCTCCAATCCGACCAGGAGAACAAGGTTCGCATCCCCATATCATGTCTCGTACATTGATTTATAGCTCCCGTCTCGTCGCTGCAGGTCAAAGACTTGTCGGATTTGGAGAGGCAGAGACAGAACATTCACCAGCAGTCGAATGATCGCGAGAAACTTGTTAAGGTATGTTAAGGGGTACTGAGTCTTGTCCGGAATCCATCTTATGATTGCGCAGAAGTTGCAAGACAATGTCCAGGGACTGCGAGGCAAGGTGTCGTCGTCAAGACAGCGTGTTGATGAGGCTAGGGCATCTCAGGCCGCCAGCACATCGCAGAACAAAGTCTTGGAGAGCTTGAAATCACTCAGGAAGCAGGGCCGGATCAGCGGCTTCCACGTCAGTGCCTTTCTGTTCTCCAATGATCTGACTGTGCTCAACATTCCAATCAGGGTCGATTGGGCGAGCTCGGGATCATCGAAGAGAAGTACGACGTCGCCGTCTCCACTGCTTGTGGCGCGCTCAACAACATGGTTGTCGACACCGTCGAGCAAGGACAATCGTGCCTCGAGTATTTGCGCAAACAGAACATCGGGCGAGCCTCCCTCATGATTTTGGATAAACTCAACCGGAGCAGCGGTACGGAGCGCATGCAAACGCCTGAGAACGTTCCGCGGCTCTTCGACCTCATCGAGCCTAAAGAACCCCGCTTCGCGGCCGCCTTTTACAAGGGCTGCGGTAACACGCTTGTCGCCGCAGACCTCGACCAGGCGAACCGCATCGCATTTGGCTCGCGGGTCCGCTGGCGCGTTGTCACACTCGCGGGACAGCTCATTGACTCCTCGGGCACGATGTCCGGTGGCGGCAACTACGTTTCGCGTGGGGGAATGAGCGCGAAGCTCGCGCCGGATGCCGTTGCGCCGGATGTGCTACGGCGGTACGAGCAAGACAGCGAGGCGGCGGCGCGCGAGCTGGATGAGGCCACGAGGGAGCTCAAGAAGGCGCAGGAGGAGCACGAAGCGCTTCTACGCTCCGGTCCTCAGCTCGACATGTCGATTCAAAAGGCGAACATGGACGTGGAGAATGGCACCGAACGCATCGTGGAGGCTGAGAAGCGCGTCCGAGAACTTAAGTGAGCGACTTTATTCACTATTCTGGGGCGTCTCTGATACTTTGTATGGCTCAGTGCGCAGAGCAAGCCAGATAGCGGGGACGTCGCCCGCATATCAACGCTAGAGCGAGAAATCGCCTTAGCGAACAGTGACCTCGTGAAGTTGCAGGAGAAGACGTCCGCCATCCAAGCAGAGCTCAAGGGTCTCGAGAAGAAGATCCTCGAAATTGGTGGCGCCAAGCTGCTCAAACAGCGTTCCACTGTGGATGGTCTCAAGCTACATATCCAGATCGCAACCGACGAGATCACCAAGGCCGAGGTGGCGAAAGACAAGGCGGAACGCGATGTGGTCAAGCTCTCGAACGCCATAAAGACGCACACAGCCGGCGTAGAGGAGTCTGAAGCGGAGCTGACGCTGTTGACCCAGCAGCGGGAGGATGTGTCTGGCATTCTGAGCGAGCTGCGTTCGCGCGTCGAGGAGGCGCAAGTCGCGGCGGAGAACTCGAAGGACGACCTGGAGACCTTGAAAGCAGATCTGGACGAGAAAACGGAGGGCATCCAAGAGTTCAAGAAGAAAGAGGTGAAGCATCTTGCGCTCTGGATAGATCATGCATCGCTGAGGACATGCGTTGTTACCAGATGGAGCTCACGCAGAAACTGCAAGACATCTTGCAGGAGTCACAACTCAACAGCCAGAAGCTTGATCATTGGCAGCAAGAGCATGAACAGCTCACTCTAGAGGAAGTCAGGTCAGCATGGTTGGATATATGTCATCCTCCATCAGTTGAATCTTCGTGTTGTCTAGCGACGAGGATGATGACGAGGACGAGGAAGAAGACGGCGTGAAGCCTGAGCCAACTACAGATGGTGAGGGTGACCAGGGCACACCCGGCTTGTCGAAAGTCAAACACGAACCAGGTCAACCCTCCGCTGGGAAGAAGAGGGCACGACAGACCTCGGCCAACCAGCTGAAGATGTACAGCACCGCGGAGCTCGCGCGCTTCAAAGTCAGGCAGCTCATTGCTGACCAGGAATTAGCGGATGGTTTGTGTTTCAGGACTGCATTCATCCCGAGCGGCATTGATGTCTGTCATGGTTGCAGAGAAAGTCCAGGCCACGAAAGCGGATCTAGGCGTGCTGAAGGAGTACAAGCGCCGCGAGGAGGAGTGGCAGGAACGTGCGAAGCACCTGGAAGACGTGACGGCGCAACGCGACGGGGAGAAGGCCAAGCACGACGGGCTACGGAAACAACGCCTCGACGAGTTCATGGCCGGGTTCAACCTGATCTCGCTGAAACTGAAAGAGATGTACCAGGTTTGATGTGTTGCTCTTTTGCCTGCGAGAGCGTTCCCACTCAACGTGAATTTCGCAGATGATCACTCTAGGGGGCAATGCCGAACTCGAGCTCGTCGACAGCATGGACCCGTTCTCTGAGGGCATTATATTCAGCGTTATGCCTCCAAAGAAGAGCTGGCGGAACATCGCCAATCTGTCTGGCGGTGAGAAGGTGCAGCCCTATGGTACATCCCGCGGCGGGGCAGCTCTAACCTGCGTTGTAGACCCTCAGCTCGTTGGCGTTGGTCTTCGCTCTGCATGTTTTCAAGGTATATGCATTACTCTTCGATTAACGTCACTCCTGACCCGCCGTCCAGCCGACACCGCTGTACTTCATGGACGAGATTGATGCCGCTCTGGACTTCCGCAATGTCTCTATCGTCGCGAACTACATCAAGGACCGCACAAAGAATGCACAATTTATCATTATCTCACTGAGGTGTGTTTCCAGATGTCTACAGAATCAAAATGGATAGCTCAGCAATGAGTAGGAACGACATGTTTGAGCTCAGTCACCGCCTGATTGGAATTTACAAGACTTCTAATCAGACCCGCAGTAAGTCGCGCGTTGCAATCTGCAGCCCATACTAAGGCGTCCTTCAGGCATCTCCATCGATAACCGCTCGCTGCATCCGCCGCCGCCGCCAAAGGAGACGAGCCGTAGTCAATAGCTTTCGATATGTAATTTGGATGGCAATTGGATGTTGTACGTTAGCATGTAGTGTATGAGTCGGGGCTGGGGATGTTGCATGGCGCCTGGCCAGGGCCGGGACACCGCCTAGCTTCCGCGGGGCCGGGAATTCCCGGTCAGAAAAAGGCCTCAACGTTGGACAACGCTCCCATTTCGCCTACGTCGCTATCATCGTCGCTTTCGCCGTCGTCGCACCTCGCCTCACTGCCAGCCATGCGCTCCCAGATGATCTCTACCCTTCTTCGCGCCCGCCCGGTGCTCCGCGCGACCCCAGCGCTCACCCGTCCCTCGTCGACAGCTCACCAGGAGACATTCGAATCATTCACCGAGCGCTACGTTTCTTTCTTCCAGCAGGCGCAGGACCTCTTTGAGGTGCAGCGCGGCCTCAACAACTGCTTCGCGCACGACCTCGTCCCCGCCCCCGCCGTCATCGAGTCTGCTCTCCGAGCTGCGCGACGCGTGAACGACTACTCGACCGCAGTCAGGATTTTCGAAGGAGTCCGGGAGAAGGTCGAGAACAAGAACCAGTATGAGGCATATTTGGAGGAGTTGAAGCCTGTTCGGGAGGAGTTGGGTGAGTTTGTTTCGGTACTAGCTGCCACGCGCTGAGTCGTTGCTGATGGTCGCTCAGGCATAGAGACAAAAGAAGAGCTGTTCTCCTCGTAGAAGGTGTTATCATACCATGGTGTGTTTTTCGAGTACACCGAAGGATGTCCGACCGAGCTGACTCTCTCAGGGACTTTGCTCTAGTCAGCAGACAAGCAACACTGTCGTTGATATGTGAATGCAGGAAATTCTATAGGCTAATTTACCGCGCTTGTTCTTGCGTGCCTTCCTGGGATGTCACTCTTGTTTGAACTCAACCGGACTGCTAGACAAAATGAGATCTTCTCGGACATCACTAGAACGGAACTAGCTCTGCACTCCGTTGGGCCTTCGCCTGCCTACGCGCGTATCGACCATGTGAGTTGTGCGCTTCAGGCACATCTCAAGGTCTTTTGTTTGTGGTATGTCGTGGACTTGTCTCATGCCCAGGCTTTTTTTCGCGTACATGCAAAGTCGTAGGGTTTATTATGTGCAGAGCTAGCTGCTGGACGCGTTGTATCTGTTTGTCCACCTGTCAGTTGGCGCCGGTCTTCACACCCTCTCTCGGTCGTGCTCTCGTCGACCCTCCTTCACGCCCTCTCACTCTCAGTCTCCAAAGTGCCTGCTCAATTCAGTGAAGCTGGAGATGGCCATTGATTTCAACACGACTTTCAAGAGGCGGTCTCTGTCTAGCGCTTTCTCGAAGACCTGCAGAACTGTTTACACTGTGGTCACGCCGCATCCCGTACGCGTCGCGCTGATTGAAGGGCCCCCACAACCAAACATCCTGCTTTGTAGGACTTTGTCATCCCGCGTTCTCATCTCCCTCGACAGAATCGATACAGCTGGGCTCCACCGAGTACGCGTCCTCAACGCGAATCATAGTGGCTGACAGCTGAGATTAGCCCCCACTGCCAGTAACCCGCCCACCGTCCCGCTCGCCGTCAAGATCTGTCATGAACCCCGACCGATCGTCTATGTCGTTGGTGGTCAGCGACAGTCTGGGCCTGTCCGGGCGCTGTACTTCTTCCAGGTCATACGTATCAGAGGACGTGAGCGCATATAACCCCCCTCTTTAGACTAATCAATTGACTATATGCGCACGCGGTGAGGGTTTTCGAGTGCAAGATGCATTATTGGAAAGTTTGGAGGACTCTAGAAATCAGGTACCTGAACATGCTCCTTGAATCCTTCAACCGAAACTCACTTCGTGCCTACAGGAGACAGATCAGGTATCTAAGTCCTCCTTTCTCTTTGCATCTACTCATATGCCCTGCAGCTCACCCCAGCGCCAAGGTGCCGCCTTCGCCCACGATCTCCTGGATTCAGCTCCAAGTCAAGCATAGGTCGCCTGGCCCGGCTGCAGAGAACGAAAGGGCAGATACAGGCAGATGGTCGAGTACGAGTACAGCACAGAGCACTGCGGTTCATGCGTGCAGCTGACTTGTTTGCTCAGCCGAAATCCGAACCGGGCATCGTTCCTGCGACATCTCCCCCATCTTCACATGAGTGCTCACCAGTATCGTCGGCGGAGGACTTGTCCTATGTCAATGCCATAATGGTAAGCACATTTTAGATGCCTGAAGTGTAATTTGTTGAGTCGGTGGCCATTGTCAGGCACCCACTGCCCTCTCCAAGGCGAAATCACTGACGCCCATCATGGAGCACGCCGATAGTTTGTGTGCAATCGCAACGCGCTCGACCTCTAGCTTTGTCCTCCCGCCTCTCGAGCAACTTGAACCCGTGCAGTTCAAGTTCATGGATGAAAACTCCGGCGCTATCTTTGCCAGAGTTGACAAGGTTCGTTCATCCGGATGCTTGGGATTTGTGCATCACATTCAACAGAACCATAGGCTGCTGGTGGCCATGTATCTATCGACGAGTTTGAACGATGCAGTCTCAAATCTGCCGCGTCTTTGTCTCTGCACATCGGGAGCCCGCCCCCCGCCGCGGTTGAAGATATGCACGAACACATCGCGTCACTCCCGTCTTTCGTACTCACCATACCTACCCCGGAGCTACCTTCTTCGCCAGTCTTCGTCCCGCGACCGCCCTTCAACCCCAACGCCTTCCTCGAAGCCGCCGACCTCTCAACGCCGCTGGAGCCGATAGCTGGCCCGCGTCGACCGGTTTCTAGCCCTGTCCCTGCGCTTCCGCGGTGCGATCACCCGGTTCCGGTGGGCGAGCCGGGCGAGCTCTGCCGTGCCTGCGAAACACAGATGCTCGCGTGCCGCATGTGGTACCAGGAACGTGATAGTGGGAGGCGGCAGTCATTGCGCGAGCCACTCATCCGCCCCGGAGAGAGCACCGCAAGCAACCGCATGCTGATGGAGATGCTCGGGCTGCCTGTTGTCGGGTTGGGCATTGACTTCGCAGAGGACGCCGCCGCTCTTGTCGTCGATGAGTTGGGCGCGGCGGGAAGGGTCGAGGGCGAACCTGAGGATGGAGCTACAGGACCAGGTGCGGCGCCGGCTCGCGAAAGGGCCAGCCGTCAAGTGCGCTGCTTATCACGGCACGCGAAAGGCGTGATGAAGAAGGTCACCGGGCTCCTGCGTCACCATCCGTCGCAGCGTGCTGCGACACGAGGCTCCGATGCGCCGAAGCAAAATGCGACCCGTCCGACGTCGTTCCTGGCGCTGGAAGACAGCGTCCCTGTTCTCCTGTCTCGGCGGCTCTGGCGGCGTTCTGAGTGATAGCCACAATACTTGTCGCGCCCTTCTCTTTTTTTTTGCCTCGGTTATTGGTAGCGCCGCTTCTCTTGACTGCATTCAAAGTTTTGGGATGCAATATTGTTACCTCGATTCGCGCAGTTGAACTCAGTTGCGGTGGTGCAGGAATGATACCCGTTATATTATATATACCCGCCTTGTCATAATCATAATCACAAGGTTGCACGCAGACGTACAGAAACGTGGAGATCTACCGCGCGATTTTGACAGAGACAAAGGCGGCCAACAGGCTCGGAGACGATGGAGGCGATCATAGCACTCGACAGGATTTGTCTGTCAGCTGCTTGGGGACTGCTGCTGCGCCCGATTACAACTGCGTCGCCTACTTCATAGGTTTTAGAGACTTCCTGGTACGAGGTCGAGGATTGCATCACGCCGCCACGGCCAGCGGGACCAAGATTGACTTCCGCGGGAGACCGTTTCAGAGCGTGCGATTTTACTCGGCGATGCCTGGATGCTGCATGACCGTCGACGTCTTGGTGTTTGGCTGGTGCGTATGAGAGACCGCGCGAGACGAGGTAGGAGCGTGGAGGCGCAGGCGGCTCCAGTCTCTCGGCCGTGAGCTTCGCCACGATGCCCTTCCTGACAACGTGCATGAGGCGGACCTTCTTCGCGTGCGCAGCATGCAGAAGACCCGGTGAGCACGAAAAGCACAGAGGCGTGAGGGTCTTCTCGCCGGGTACGAGCTTGCCTTTGTCCGTTTTCCTGTCACCGACGAGGTAGTCGAGCCGCCACGAGAGCATCCCATTCGCCTCCGCATGCGCCGCTTCGGTACCCTGTACGGAGTACGGGCCATTGGACTTGAGCGGAAGGTACGCCTGGCGCGAGGTGTAGTCGTGCGAGGCGTCGCCATTGATCATGAGCCGCCGCAGGACAGGCGGCGTGTCGAGAGCGGCGTAGTGAAAGATAAAGGACTGACGTTTCGTGGGCATGAAGTCTGCACGTGCAGAGGCGAGGTGCTGGCTGATGGAAGCCTGTGCGCCCGGAGGACCAGAGTAGCCGACGAGCTGAAATATGGGCTGAACAGTGCGGAAGCCCTCCTGGTCCATCAGAAGCTCCACTGTAGTCGCCTTGAGCCAAGAGAGCGAAACAGGCAGGCAGCCGTAGCGAACAATATCGATAGATGTCACGGATAGGGCGGAGGGCATGGCTTCGATCGTGGGCACTGGGGGTGGGGTTGAAGGTGACGACGCGGTCGACTCTGTCGTGGAAGTAGAGCCTGAGCGGTATCTGAAGCCCCGCCGCTTCGTCACGACACCGTCGCGCGTGATGGTAGGGCTTACTGGTGGGGATCTGGTGGCGTGCACAGGAGAGTTCGATGGCGACGAGGACGGAGAGTGCCTCGCAGCGACATAACTGATACCCTTGTTGACGGCATACCGCAGGCGGTGCTTGAAGGCGCGGCTTGGGCTGGATTCGGGGGTGCCATTGAGGGAGTACGAGGGCGAGGGCGAGGGTGGGGCAAAGATGGGAGTGGGGAGAGTGGACAGCGAGTGCGAAGGCGTAAGCACGAGGAGCTGGGCACCGTCTTCCCCAATGTACACGGTCGTAGCTGGGAGCGTGAATACCTGGGTCGGGCTGCCGTTCAGGGTCTTCTCGCGAAGAGGGCTGTGAGACTCGACAGCTTCGTTCTGTTTGACGAGGGCCTGAAACTCCGGGATTGAAAGTCGATTGACCATGGTTGAGAGCGGCGCTTCATCTGTGAGTTCTGATGCTCGAACGGCGTCCTTCTGCGGGGTGTGCGGGGCAGCAATGGCGGGGCACGGCGGCTCGCTCGCCAGCTCGATATCACTAACCCTGGTCGGGTGGGTTCCCTTGACAGTAGGCCGCCTAATCTTAAACCGTACCTCACCAAACGTGCCAATAGTGCCCACCGAGCCGATAGATTTGTCGTCCCGCTCATCCCTACTGATATCCAGCGAACTTCCGGAGCTGAAGTTCCTGATGCTGAGAGATGTCGCGATGCCCGCATGGAGGATGATTGGGATATCTCCGGAGCTGCGAAGAGCGGAGAGTTCGTCGATGCTTGGCCACGAGGGCGGTGGAGACAGTGTTGACAGACAGCGCAAAACTGACCAGGTGCTAGAATGAGGATAAAACGAATGGAGGTCGGTGGGCATGTCAAAGATGATAGAGATAGAATGTGAGGCGGGAGATTGGAAGGAATCAGGAGGTTGCTCAACAGTGATCGGAGGCCGCCGTGTTCTGAACAACCAACTCTTGCAACCACGTGCGGTCACCCAAGAAGGTCAATTGGCATCCATGCATTCATGTCTGGATTCGCTTTCGGTGAACAGGCAACATTGCTCTGATCGAGATCCCAATACGGCTTGCCGTAGGAAATGCGCGAACGTGGCGACGAAAGACCATCTGCGCAATATCACCAATTAATGCCTACAATAGTTGGTCCTCCAGCAAGTACAGCACCTCGTAATCGTGCATAAACGCTTGCCTCGAGGTTGCTTTGTTCGATAAACGGGGCCAACCGCAACAATTACTTGGATGTAGGCGCCGGTGCAGATAGTCCCCTGCCAGCGGTACTCCAGCGGTCCGCATATGATCGATCGAGTGTCAGCAGATGCGCATTGATGGCTTGACTGGGGACACTGCTCGTCGATAGCAATATTGCTGATGAGGGACAACCCTTTCTGATTTGCGTCACCGTCTCCACCCGTGGCACGCCGCGTCGATCACAGCATATCTGCGGGCGCGTCCTAAGATGTCGCAACAAAGGAGATGAGTCGGAGAATAAGCGTTCTGTTAGAATTTCGACAGTGGACCGGTCCCCGGGTGGTGTGGCCATAGCCATATGTGTGCTTGTGTGAGCACGCGTGCTTCGATTTGGAAAATGCTCCCTGAGCATGAAGTAGAATAAAAGCATGGTACCCACTGATTTGTATGACTGACGGCCAGGTTTTCGAGTGCTGGAACTACTTCAAGGGCGATGTTGTGGTGCAAATGACTTGTCTGTTGGGCGGAGTGGCCGAGAGCGCGTCGGAGAAGAAGAGAGCATCGGCAGCGGATCTTGTATAGGACAATGAATGGTCGGGGTTACATAACAAGTCAAGTCCTGGACCCACAAGCAAACAACGATATATGGGCTCACCGCTTCACACCCACCACCCACCGCGCACCTGCATTTCGATGCCCCGAAGTCATGTCGCACCTTGCCAACATCTTGAACCCGCAGTCAGAGAGCAGCCCGCCACTGAGGTGCGTCTCGTCGCGCCGCTCACCGCGCGTCTTGCATGCCTTTGACCCTGACTCGCCGCTCGCGCAGACTTCCCTCACCTAGGACCTTGCCCGTATCCCCGTCTTCGAGTACAAGCGGCGTGGAAGTGCTCGCGCACTACACACGCAATGACCCAGAGCCGCGTCGCCACGATCCACACCCCTCCTGCCCGAATACCCTCGCATGTTTGCACGATACCGATGGTCGGCCACAGCATACGCTTCCAGTCATCCTCCGATGCGCGATTTTGGGAAGCCCCAAGAAGCGTTTGACCATCAGGGAGATATACGCCGCGATGGAGGACAAGTATCCGTATTACAAGACGGCGGGTTCTACATGGAAGGTAGGTTACCCCTCGCCACGCGTTGTTTCGTCGTGACTTACAGCTCCTCTTCCCGTGGTCTTTCAGCAATCTGTGCGACATCACCTCTCCCTCAACAGGCTTTTCGAACGCCAGCCGCGCCCGGTAACCGATCCAGGATTCGGCTCCTACTGGACGGTCAACTTGGACGCGCCACCGGGGACAAAGCGACCTCGTAAACGTGGGCGGCGCGAGAACAAGGAAGAAGTTGATGCTGGGCAGCAAGGTCCCCCAGCTAAGAAGCGCGGTCGGCCTCGGAAAGACGACCAGCTAGAGCATCCGCCCATCGCCACTCTCGCGGTGCCCAGCTCGGACTATGGCTCTCGCGTGCATATTTCCGCAGTGCGCACAGGGGGTCATCCAGGCTTAGACGACGAGGACGACCAAATGCTAGGAAATGAAAGCTTCGAGCTGCCCTTCAAGTCGCGGAAGGTTTCAGAGCGGCTGGACGAGTACGAGAGCGAGGAGGACATGTCGCTGGAGCCGAGACTGAACACCCCCAAGCTAGAGAGGCGGGTCACTCCAGGACTGAGCAGAGAGCACCGTAACGACTACCGGATGCTGCCGCCACTGCCACTTCGCGGGGAGGCCTCGGAGGTGGAGAGGCTGATGTTCGAGGTGACAGGCCTGCGGAGGCAGTCAACGGAGGCGTTAGCCGTGACTGCGCGGATGTCGGACGAGCTTGCGGAAGCCAGGGCAGAATCATCCCGCGCTATGTCGGCGCTGAAGCAAGCAGAGGACTTGTTAGAGGAAGAGGTACGCAAGCGCAGGGAGGCGGAGCGGATAGCAGACGAAGAGACGCGTCGGAGGCGTGAACTGGAGGGCGCACTTCAAAACATGAAAATCCAACGGAACGGACAATGAGATGTGGCTTCGATGAGATGGTGTTCTGGTTACCGTGGATTGGGCGGTGAAGGCATGTGTGGCGTCCCATAGGATGCTTCTGGAAGCGACATTGCAACGAGTTATGGCACTTGGAAGGAATACTCACAGGTTCGTTTTGCTATTGCAAGGAATGTAATCCGGGGATCGAGAGGTGGCTGGATGCTCGTAATGTACTTGTAGATCCTGCGGCAGGGAATTAATATCGGAATGGATCGAGATTCGAAACACCCTACTAACGGCGGTGCAATATAATCATGCGCGCTGTGAGTAAGAGGGAGCTGTACACCAAGCCTCGAGGGCGCTCTGACAGAGTGGTCGACGACAAAGTGAACATTTTCGAGTTGTAGAGAGTTGTGGGTCCACGTTTGCCCCACGGTGGCCGGGTAGAGCGGGCCGGGCAGACATTTTCTGTTCTCGTCTCTTCCGAATCTACGCTGCGCTCGCTTGTCTGTCTGCCCTCGTGCCATTCATCGACCGCGTTCTCTGGGATTCAAGATTGACCGTCGAAAGGGATGAGTGGCTCTAGGAGCAAGCTCAAGACTGCGTAAGTAGACCAAACAATCTAAATTTTGCAGCTACGAACTGAGAGCAGGTTCAAAAAGGCGCGCACAATTGGCCCCCTCTACACCGGCGGCGCCGTAGCTATCACTGCGGATGGGAATTGGCTTGTAACTTGTGTTGCCGAGGATGTTGTTCTTACCGACATCGCTCAAGGCGCAGAGATATGTCGATTTGTGTCTGTGAGTTACATCCCTCCATGCTCTGAAACTATATCGACTTTATGCTAGGACAATGAGCCTGTAACGGCCTTTTGTATCACACCTTCCGGGAGACAGCTTGCGGTGTACACTTCTTCGATGGCGCTCCGAATATACGACCTACCCACCTCATCTGGGCCGCTTCCCAAGCCCGTCCATCCGGCCCGTACCATTCCCCGCGCGCACGAAGCCCCTGTACACGTCTGCAAAGCAGACCCCACCTCAACCTACCTCGCATCCGGCGCCGCCGACGGCACCGTCAAAGTGTTCGATCTCGTGCGGGGCTTCGCGACGCACGTCTTACGCGGGCACGGCGGCGTCGTCTCTGCGCTGGCGTGGAGCTTCCCGCGTGGGCCATCCCTCGGGCTCGAAGAGCGTGCGCTGAGGCTCATCACCGCGAGCGTAGACACGCGCGTCCGCGTGTGGGACCTCGTGCGCGGCGCGGAGACAGCGCGCAAAGGTAAGACGGTAAAGCCGGACGCGGTCCTGGAGGGTCATGTCAGCGTGCCGCGCGGGCTGGACGTGACGGAGGATGGGCGGTATCTGATCAGCGGTGGACGGGACTCAGTGGTGCTGGTGTGGGATATGGACGGTGCGGGGAAGGAGGGAAAGAAGGGAAAGGGTAAGGGTAAGGAGCGAGAAGAGGTGCCGGTGTTGGTGAACACTGTGGCGGTGCTTGAGAGGGTGGAAGCAGCGGGGCTTCTGGGAGAGCATGAGGAGGTCGCCGGAACGAGTGGGGTTGCAGGACGCCTGATGTTTTGGACAGCAGGGGAGAAGGGCGTTGTCCGCGTGTGGGACGGGAAGCGCGGGAGCGTGATATGCACGCTGGGCGAGGAGCAAAAGGCAAGCTCTGCCGACCAGGAAGAGCAGCGGCAGATCCTCGACGCCATGTGAGTCGTCCTACCCAGTTCCAATGCGCTCCGACTTACTCGCCGTACGCACACAGCTATGTCCCGTCGACTTCCACCATCATCTCTGTCCACGCCGACCAGAACATCCTCTTCCACTCTCTCCGCACCCAGGCACTCTCCCGCCAGCTCATCGGCTTCAATGATGAAATTATCGATGCTGCCTTCCTCCGCTCGCCATCCGCAGAGCACGAATCACACATTGCCCTCGCAACCAACTCCTCACTCATCCGCCTGTACTCAACACACTCGCTCGATGCACGACTCCTGACTGGACACACAGACATAGTCCTCTGCCTCGCCGCGAGTTCATCCGGCAGCGTTTTTGCGAGCGGCGGCAAGGACAAGGCCGTGCGCCTGTGGGCGCCTGTCGCGCCCACGGCGGGTGACGCGTGGGGCTGGGCGTGCGTCGCGATCTGTGAGGGCCACGCAGAGAGCGTCGGCGCGCTCGCGTTCGCGCGGCAGGACGGCCCCGTCGGTGCCCTGAAATTCCTGTTCACCGGCTCGCAAGACCGCACCATCAAGATGTGGGACATTGCATCTGTTCCTGGCAGCGCGTCGGACGCGGCGCTAGCGCGCTGCAAAAGCCTCAGCACGACGAAAGCGCACGACAAGGACATCAACGCGCTCGACGTCGCGCCAAACGACGCGCTGCTCGCGTCGGGCTCACAGGACAAGTCTGCGAAGGTATGGGCTATCGACGCGCGTGGCGCATTTACGTTGCGTGGGACGTGCCGCGGCCATAAGCGTGGTGTATGGAGTGTGCGGTTTGCAAGAGGAGAGCGGGTGCTCGCTACGGGATCGGGGGACCGCACGGTACGGCTGTGGGGCCTGGAGGACTTTGCATGCCTGAAGGTGATGGAGGGGCACGGGAACTCAGTGCTGAGGGTTGACTGGATGGGTGGGACAGGCGAGGGCGGTGGGAGCGGGCAGGTGGTAAGCGCGTCCGCGGACGGGCTGGTGAAGGTGTGGGACGTTGGAAGCCAGGAGTGCGTGGCGACGCTGGACGGGCACGAGGACAAAGTGAGTGCTGTCGGCCGGTGCGCTGGGATGATGCTGAGATGTCACCATGTTAGGTCTGGGCCCTCAATGTGAGCAGAGACTCACAAACCATCGTGTCAGGGGCAGCGGACTCGGTCGTCACTCTTTGGGAGGATTGCACCGAAGAGCAAGAGGCCGAGATAGAGGCCGCGCGGACGGAAATCGTCCTGAAGTAAGCATGTTGTCAATTCTCATCCACCGTCAAACTTGACGCATTTTCAGAGAACAAGACTTCCAGAACTACCTTGCGCTCAACGACTACCAGCGCGCCATCTCGCTCGCCCTTTCTCTCGCGCACCCCGGGCGACTGTACAAACTCTTCCACGATCTCGCCGCGGCGCCCGTGCCAAGTGCGAGCATCACTGGCCACCCCGCAGTCGACGAGGTCGTGCGTTCGCTCGCGGCGCCAGACCTCGTGCAGCTGCTGCGCTACGTGCGGACCTGGAACGCGCGTGCAGGCACAGCAGGCGTCGCGCAGCGCGTGCTCAACGCGGTCGTGCGCCTGCGCCCTTCGGAGGATGTCGTACGAGCGTTCGATGTCGCGCCGAGCAGATTCGATGAGGAGGGTGAGTCAGGAGGAGAGAAAGGGCGCCCGGGGGAGGGCAACGTGCGCGAGCTCGTGGAGGCGTTGATTCCGTATACGGAGCGCCATCTCGCGCGCATGGAGCGGCTGGTGCAGGAGAGTTATGTAGTGGATTATGTGCTAGGGGAGATGGACGGCTTGCTCGGCGACGAGGGCGAGGACGGGATGGACGTAGACGTGGATGCGGGTCGCGTGATCGGGGCCGTGGCCTGATCGTGTATTCTGGTCGGTGTAGAAAAAGACAAAAGTACTCATAGCAGATACTGACTAGCTATAGGTCGGTGATAGGAAATAATGCGGGCGTACGTGGAGCTAGCAGAGCACACTATCGGGTCTACCGATAGTATGTGCGATCCGTGAGCGTTCAAGTTATAGGCGTGTAATCTAGCCGTGGCGTTAAGGGTGTATACGGTGAATTGCGAAGGGAGAAATAATATGATACTGATAGCCCACCAAGAGAGGAGTAAGTGTGAACCCGAAGTAGATAGAAACCAACCTTTTTGACCCTATTTCTTCAACCGCGCTACAGCCAGCCTGCATCCTTCCACGCCGTTGAATACGAGGACCATCTCCCCGTCCTGCACGATGCGGCGCGTCAGCACGCCGGCGGTATCCTGCACAACGCGGCCCTGCTCAAGCAGCCAACGGCGCACGGTGCCGCGCAGTCCCCCGGTAGCGTCCGCAGGTGTTGTCCAGCGACCGCGGCGGAAGAGCGCGACGTTGCGCAGGCTGGTCTCTGTGAGCATACCAGCGTCATTCCACAGGAGGACGTCCTCCTCCCTCTCCGGAGGCGGCGGGGGCGCGCCGGGGGGCGGGTAGGGCGCGAGGGCAAGACGGGCGCGAGCGGCGGCGTAGTGTGCGCGACGAGTGGTCTTAGTGGCAGTAAAGACTGAGGAGGACGTGGGGTGGGTGTCGAGGAAGAGCGGGAATGGTGCGAGGCTGGACGGAAGGGTGTCGGTGAACGGGGAGATGGTCGACGCGAGCATGGGGTCCGCGGGAAGAGGCGGTGTGGGGCTAATAGAGATGGAGACGACGCCATCGCGAGCAAGCTCGGGGCGTAGCTGAGGGGTTCTGTGTGAGCAGCGATCGATAAGACGAGTGCGCGCGCGCACCTTGAGGGGACCGTCACGAGCGGGGCCCGTGTATTCGGCGACGGCTCGCTCGCACGCGCTGTGGAAGGCGTCCCAGGTCAAGGAACAGGCGGGTAGCCATGCGTGTACGCGGGCGGCGGCGAGGAGGCGGTCGTGGTGGAAGCGCAGGAGCATGAAGGGGGACGGGATGCCTGCATTGGCGGCTGTGTTCCAGGCGAGGGTCCGGAAGGCTGGGTCGTAGCGGATGGCAGAGATGAGGGAGAAGCTGGCGATGTCGGGCGCGTTGACGGTGTCGGGCGCGGCCATGGCGGATGTGCACTGCAGACGAGCGCAGCAGTGTGACCTGCCGTCACTCCACTCCCAGCTGCGGTGTGACGCGGTGACGGGCTTATAATAGGAGGGGCGCGCGTCTCCCCCGCCTTCGCAGCGACCACGACCATGTTCTTCGTCAAGGCCTCGTATCGCTCAGAGACACGCAAGTTCTCCTTCCCGGATTCAGACTCGTTCCCCACATACGACCAGCTCTATGAACAGGTGCGTGTCTGCCGACCATCGCCCCTGCCAGTCCCCACCCTTGCAGCAGCGGCTTAATGCTGCTTCCATCATCGTTGCTGACCTTCTCTTATCCAGCTGTACCGCGTATTTCCTATAAGCCACTCCTACTATCTCTCCCGTCTACTCTTCTCCGCGTCTTCCTCCGACTCGTCCTCGCGCATCCTCATCGGAATGGAGGCCCACGATGCAGACCAGTACGAGGAACATGTTCGCCCTTTCCGCGGCCGCGCATACCCTGGCGGCTTGTTGAGATTCTCCGTCTTTGATGAGACCCCTCACAAGGCCCCGGCCTCCCCACACACCGCCGCCCCGCTCATCGACCACAATAGTGATACCGCGAGCACCCGGAGCACTGCCAGAGTCGGCGGCAGTCACAGAAGCCGCCAGCACCACGGCAGTGGCCACCACAGCGCCCACCGACCTCACGTCCGCTTCGGGCCCTTCCCAGCCCCAGCGCCCCCGCCGCGCCCGGTGCTCTCTCGCCCGCCGCCCCCGCCACTTCCCCCGCCGCGTCCCACTCACCATTTCTTGCCGCCTCCGCCGCCCCCTCCGATTTCAGCATCGCTGCTGTTCGCGCAGGAGCAGTCTGCCGGTCGCCGGTCCCTTCGGCCCGTAGCATCTGCCCCGGTGCTTGCACAGAGAGGACCACTGCCGCCGCCGCCACCACCGCCCCCGGTCCTCTACACTGTCCCTCCACCGCCCTCTACCATTGCGCGCACTGGCCTTGAGAACATCGGGGATGGCAAGCCGTCCACGATGCATTTACCCCTCTCCGAGACTCGCCGCGCATACAGACGTCTTATGTCCCACGCCAGCGACAGGCCACCTGCTTCCCCCTTCCGCGCTGACCTCTTCAACTTCGACGCCTACCACGATCGCATCAGCGACAACCTGCCGCAGGCCTTTACCACCAATGGCGCGACGGCTCTGCCTCCAACCTCTCCCCCGCCCATCCCCGCCAGTGAGAAGGGCAAAGGCAAAGCGACCGAGCCTGTACCTGGGTGCTGTCATACGGCGCAGGTCAAAGCAGACGTCGCTGATCTTATACTGCGCTTCAAGGCTGACCTGGAGCGTGTGCTTGTCAGCGCGTTTGGAGCGGACTACCACTTACGCGGCGAGAATCTCCTGAGCAACCTCGACGTACCCAACGTTGGTGTGCATGTCGAGCCGCCTGAGAGCCGCTTCGCACAGACCGAATCCTCTGGAGCTCTTGAGCCGACCGTGCATGAGCGCGAAGATCGCGGCGAGGAGAAGGAAGCTCAGCAAGAGGACGTCGTTATGAGGATAGTAGAGTCGAAGCCGGAGAAGGAGAAGAAGAAGATTGTGCATGAGAACATCATCTGCGACGGATGCGAGAAGACAATTGAAGGCGTGCGGCACAAGTGTCTCGATTGCCCTGGTACGTTTCCCCTTGATGACCACACTTTCTTTGCTTGACTTGCACCAACAGATTACGACCTTTGTTCGTCGTGTCTCAACGCACCGACGCGAACCCATCCGCGTGAACACCAGTTCTTTGCGATCGAAGAGCCCGGCGGTGTCTACGTGCACACTGTGTTCTCCTCAAATGACCCTTCTCAGGAGGAGCTAGCGACGCAAGTGCGCAATGCCCAGGACTTAGTGGCTTCGCAGGTGCGTAGTGCAATCGACGCTGCGGCAGCGGCGATTGAGGCTGGTGAGCGCGCTGTGGCGGCGAACGAGAATGCTACGCAGGAGGCAAGGGAGGTGATCGGCGCTAGTTTTGGCGTTCTGCACCCTCCGCATGTCCCTTTCTACCCGCCGCCACCGCCGCCGCAGGTGTTGCCTGTTGTTCCCTCGTCCCAGGCACCGGTTGTGCAGGCCGTTCCTGCACTGGTAGCGCACAATGCAACGTGCGATATGTGCGACTCTCGTATTGAAGGCGACCGATACGTGCGTACCACCAGCGCTTGATCATCTACATATCAACTAACCCTCGGCATAGAAATGCACCGATTGCCCCGATTACGACACATGCTCCTCATGTTTTACGCTCGTCCCCAGCCAACACCCTTCTCACACGTTTGTGCGCCTGTCCGTGGCGGACCTGCTCATACAGCCTGCGCCATCTCGCCTTATGTCCGCGCACCCCAAGTACGCGGATTCGCCTACGCATCACGCAACATGCGACTCGTGCCGGCGCAGCATCCGCGGCGTTCGCTTCAAATGCATGCACCCGGCTTGTGCTGACTTCGACCTGTGCGCGGATTGTGAGTCTCTGCCGCTCGCGGTGCACCCTCGCGAACACCCATTGCTCAAGATTCGGGCGCCGGGTGGATATGTTCCGCGAGTGTGGCGCTATTGCGCGGGATCCGAAGCCGATGTGCTACACGAGGTTGCTCAGGAGGAGGCTGAGAAAAAGCGGGAGAAAGAGAGTCAATTTGAGGAGGTGCTGAAGAAGATGGATCATGAGGACCAGGTCCCGGCGGCGCACAAGCAGTTCGAACAGGCGGATGCCGAAAAGCAGGAGCCGGCCGCCTTGGTGGCGGACGATGTACTCATGCGGCTCACGCGCATGTTCAGTGAGCAGGCTGACCCATCCACACCGTCGCCCCTACCTGGATTCGGCCAGACGCATACCACCGACGTTCAGCGCCAGAACAACACTCCGACACCGCGTCCTGCGCATGTTTCGTCCCCACCGCCCGTCTCCGTGCAGATGCGCCCCTCAGTGTCGTACGGGGTGCCCATCCCCGTTCCAGTGGCCATCCCGGCTTTTCCCACCCCCGTCGTGCGCCCCGCCTCTGTGTCATCCAGTCCACCTACCACGCAGTCCGTCGCTCCTGTGACATTCCCCGCCGCGCAATCATCGCCGCCCCCTCGCAACCCGTTCCTCAGCGTGTACGCGGGTCCGCCACAGATTCCGCCATTTGCGAGCGTGTTCCCTCCTGAGCCACGACATGCATTCCCGCTGGCAGCGGTGCGGACGCCGACTCCGCCTCCGCCTCCCCCAAGCTGGCTGGATATGGTGCGCAGCCCGCCGCAGTCGCCATCGCGCCCGGTGGCCCCGGCGGCCGTCACGCCGCCGTTCATCGCGTCACCTCCACCACAGTTGAGCCTCGATCTGGCCCCGTTTGAGGCGCCGGAGCTCGAGGAGGAGGTGCAGATGCCCGGGCAGTACGACCCGCTTCCCATAATGGCCAGAAGATGGTCACCTGAGCCGCTTATCCAGTTTGAGGACAAACCGGTGAAGGTGCAAGCAAGCGACAACGACAACGACAATGGCGAGGATGCGGACACGCGTGAGACGTCAACATTGCGGGATGATGCGTCGGAGTCGGACATGAGCACACTGCCTCGCGTGCGACCTACGGACTTTAACGAGCTTTTCGACCTTGCAGCACAGTTCCGGCACCTGTTGGAGCTTCCAAGCGTGCCAAAGCACATCCCGCAGAGCACAGCGAACGCCACAGTGGAAAGCGAGAGTGACGTTGCTTCGGTGGTGACGCCGACGGAATTGACGTCGACGGTGGAGGGTCAAGAATCCAGCAATGCACCATCGCAGAGCGCTGCGTCAACGCAAGGCTTAGAGGCTGCTCCGTCGACGCGCGGCTTGCCTGCTCCTAAGGCAACCTTCGCTCAGTCTAAGCCGAATTCCATCCAGTCACTGATTGACACTCTGCGGATCACAAGCCCCCGCGCGCTCGAGGAGATCCTCAGCGGCGCAAGCGTTTCGTCGACCACCCCCGAGGCGGAAGAGGCAGACGCGTTGCTACGCGCCACGTTCGTGGAGGACAACAATATTCCCGACGGGCAGATCTTCCCCCCTGGTGCAGAGTTTGTCAAGTCGTGGCGCATGCGTAATGACGGGCTCGGCGCATGGCCCACGGGCACAGAGGTTGTGTACGTTGCGGGCGACAAACTCATGTTGGACAAACGCGAACGATTCAGTGTGGGCTCTGTCGCTCCCGGTGAGGAGATTGACGTGTGGACGGGTGAACTGAAGGCCCCGGATTTGCCGGGCAAGTATATCAGCTACTGGCGACTCAATGACCCTGGGCGTGGCCGTTTTGGACACAGTATCTGGATTGAGTGAGTGCTTCCAAGTGCTTTGGCTTGTTGAGGTCGTGGATGCTGATTTGTTTTATGTATCGCAGTATCACCGTCGCGGAGGCCAGCAATGTCCAGCGCACGGACGACAGCGACAGTTCGCTTGCCGCTTCGTCCGTCATCATGCCCGCGCAGCCTGCGTCGTCGGTCGCGGCCGAGTCTGCGCCTGCCGCGCAGCCCGACGAGGCGACGACCGCACCGCTCTCGCCTGCGCTGACCCAGGTATCCACGACGTCGTCCGTGTCGCTGATCGACATGCCCTCGGACGCATCGGATGAGGAGTCAGACGTGTTCGAGGACAGTCGCTCGAACGTGGGCTCGTCGCCCGCGGCGAACGTGAATCTCTCGCCGGACGTTGAGTACGTCGTGCTGTATGACAGCTCGGACGAGGAGTAAGCTTGCTGGACAATGTTTAATTTGGCCGACGGTTCTGTATGCAACTACGACTGGTGTACGATATATTTTAATTTATCGACTGCAACGCTCCTTTACGATGAAGAGTCGTGAACATCCCATCGCCCCTCGAGATCGTTAGTGCTTCTTGTACCCTGTATACACGGTTCGAATGCGATTACAGTTAATGGGTTCCGATGGTGACAGATGGCATCGAAGTCTAGAGAGCGGGCGACCGCCAGGATGTTTCTCGCTCGTCGATACTGCCTGGTCACCGATCGATCCGCTAGTACACGGCTTGGCTCAGCCTGAGCGCTAGTTATCGGTTATACATTCGTAGATACCTGGTCTGCGTAAGTGCACAGTTGCTCTCAACGGGCCAAGAACCTTGAACCCGCTCGCCTGACCACAAAGTTTTCTGGTCTTCAGCCTAGTTCCACTACCGTATAATTTCTCCAATTATTTTCTCCTCTAGATGGCCTCGTCCTCGTGCACTACATAATCGTTTTTCTCCTGTATAGCCATAACTTGGCTGACCTTGACTCCACAAAATATTACCACAGAAGACAGTCGTTCTGTTTTTGACTTCATCCTTAGACAGTCGTGACAACACGGATGCACTCGTCAACTATCATAATCAATTATTGGTTCCATACGAGTAAAGTATGTATGAAGCACACGGAAGGACAGTTTGGCTGCTCGCGCTAGCTACAGTGTACAGCAGAAGAGTTGATGTGTGCGTTGTATAGTGACATTGTCCTGCCCGCCTGGGATGATACAAGGAAATCAAACTAAAGTCTAAAGAGGCGGTCTACCACGACTTTGGGGTGTAGGTGCTCGCAGGGCCCGTGCGCTTCCACTGCGCAACCAGTGCACCTATGTCCGGCTGGCTCGCGCTCGCCCGCAGCGTTAATGGGCGTGTATATGCCGGCCGCCCGGCCGCGGGTGGACTGACAGTGACTTGCGGCGCAGGTGCGAGGTGGACTCGGATACGCATGCAATGGGTGCGCGGGAGGGTGGGGAGGAAGTTTCCGAGTCGGAGTTGGCGGATGAGTCGAGGACATCGGTGAAGGAGGATGGCGACCCTGATGAGGAGGCGATGGCTTGAAAGTGCCAGTAGCTCGGCGGACCCTCATGCAGGTCATCCTTCTCGTAGGTCAGCATGCTGTTGCCGACATGCGTATATTCCTTGTCGACGAGCTGACCATGGGTCGTGGTGAGCTCCGTTGAGTCGTCGTCCTCCGCAGCCGACATGTCGGGCGACTCGACGTCGCTAAGGGTGGGCATCTTCTCCGGGCCATCGCCAGCGACGATGCGCGTCTTCTCGTTGTCCATCTCGTGCTCGAGCTCGTCTTCTGCTGCGCTGCCGAGCGGGCGCGGGCCATGTCCCTGAACATTCCGAATCTTGTTCCAGACAAAGTCGTGGCAGGACGTCAGCGCTTGATGCGTGGAATCGAGGAATGCGAGAGCCTGGAAAACGTGGATCTGAAGACCGAATAAGTCACGCGGGCAGCGAAAACAACAGCAGGGCCAGGCTCACAGCATCCGTGTACATCTCGTGCACCACAACGACGCCTACCGTTTTCGCTTTGTGCGCAAGCAGCATGATTTCGTCGCGCAGCACCTCCGAGTCGCCGCCTTGGATGAGCAGCGGCGGCAGTCCCGTGAAGTCTCCGAATAGCGGGCTCACGTATGGATGTGTGAGGTCGCGCTTCAGGTGCTCTCCCAGATAGCATGCGATGGGGTCTAGATGGTCACCTGAGCGCGGCCTGGGAACGATGTCAAACGGCGCGTTGCTTGTCCACGACTCGCAGCTAAGCGTCAAGTCTACACAAGCGCACAGTTGGACGACTTAATTGCCAATGTAAGGGTGAAGCCACGCACCGACCCAGGGCGACATCAGGATCGCGCCTCCCGGCAGCGGATACTGATTATCGCGCAAGTACATTAGTACAGCGAGACATAGGCCGCCCCCGGCGCTGTCGCCGGCAAGCAGGATGTTCTCTGGCGGAATCTGCAGGTCGTCGATGAAACGGAAGTATGTGCTGACTGCATCGTGTAGAGGTCCTGGGAAACGGGTTTCTGGAGCTAAACGATAGTCGACGGCTGTGCACTGGGTGGTCAAAATGCAAGAACATTTGGCGTGGGTGCGAGCCAACGCACCGAAGATGCGGGCGCCAGTGTATTTGGATAGCGGCATAGTGATACATCGGTGCGTCGCAGGACTGAATAGATAGTATGCACCTATAAGGAACGTCAGACCGCAGGTTTGATAGGGGCAGCTTGATGGCTTACCTCCGTGTAGATAGAGTATGACACGTTCCTTTTGTGCGTTGCGAGGGGGCGGGGCGCCTGCACTAAGCGGTGCATGCGAGGCGCGCCATTCCTTCTGCAAGCGTCGCCAAAGTCTTTTGCTCACGACCCACTCACCCTCCAGCTTGCGCGTGCCGTCTTCGAGCGAGTCAAACTCGGCGAGGATCCCGCGAAGACGTCGCCGGCGCACGCAGAAGGTTACGGGTGTGACGAGCGCGTCCGGCGATGGTGGCAGGACACCGCCTAGGCTCAGCATGAAGCGTACAGTCCGCTGGAAATGTGGTTGTAAAGATAAGATACGGTCATGGAGGCCGGGCTTACGAGGTTCACGAGTTTTGAGTGCGAGCCTACATCGCGCATGACGCTCGAGATCATAGTCATACGAAGGTCCCATGATTTTTTGCGAGGGCCCCAAAGGTGGTGCACGGCGACATCTGTAGCCAGCTCGGTCGCTGTGGGCATGCGTGAGCATGACATCTCGGCGGCAGGCTGGAGAAGGAGGATGCAACAGTGTCGGCATACGTATCCCCCGTCGTCATAGGGCGCAACGCTTGCCACATGCGGTGGGACGCGTCCTGGAAACGATGCTCACCTTTGCCAGCGATGAAGGAGCCGAGCCGCCACACGTCCCAAAGGCTGATGCCTCCATGTTCCTGCTGGGATAGGAGCGGATTAATACGCGAGGATGGTGGTGCCCTGCCCGGGCGCTCGTAGTGGTGCAACAGGCTCCCGATGGACGCGCGGCGGCGTCGCACGGCGGATGCATCACTGTTCACCATGACAGTCTCAGCGGCAGGAGACAGCTTCGACAGAGGCCATGGCAGCAGCGTCAACATGCGTGACTAGGAGATAAATGTGCTGGATATGCTGATGAGAGGTCTCTAGAGGGTCAGGTAAAAGAAAGAAAGCAGGGCGTAGACGGTGAGCGTCGAAGCTGAGAGGGGATCCTCGGGCGGGCGAGATTCCGGGGCTGGGATCAGTAGATATAGGTTGCGATATAAATCAAATAAAGAGTAGGAAACGAGTGCCTGCAATTGTGAAACAGCGCTGGTGGGTGATTTGATGGCCAAGTCGCTTCCGATCTCTCTAAATACGGCCGCGTCTCCGGGAGACGGGCGGCGAACGCCGTGGCAACATACATGCAATGATACATCACAAAACGCGTATGCGTGTTGTGCGCCTGCAAAATACAACGTGCAGTGTTAGAATCAACCCAGACCGCTGATGCATTCATCACGCCAGAAGAGATGAGACGGGCGTTATTTATTCCTATCAGTAGTCGTCTCCTCGGCTGACGATCTCCTTTACGGTCGGACGCAGCAGAATCGTGTGCTCCTGTAATTTAGATCAGCTGGCGCGCGGGACAGATACCCATGACGCACAAACTGGGCAGTCATAGAGCCCTTGGTATCGACCAGTGGTGGATAGTCCTGCACGATGCCCTGCGCGACGAGGTGGTTCAACTGGCGCAGAGTTAGTCAAGAAAAGATCGAAGCCGCAGCCCGGAGCGAGTACTAACCGCGAGCAGGTACTTCGTCTCCCCTGCCCGATCCAGATATCGTCGACAGAACGGCAACGTGCCGAAGTTCTTGGTGATCGACTTCAGCAACGTCTTGGCGGATTGCAATCTGGACGGGTGATTGTGCGGACAGATGTCACAACATGAACAGCGCGTAGGGGACGGTCGCTGACCTCAGGGGAACATGGGGTGCATCTATTATTTTTGCGTAATGGGAGCAATCGCCCTGTAGAAGGATCCCTGGAATCAGGCACGTATTTGTGAGGGCGCGATTCACGTACACTCTCTATCACCCGGCCACGCCCCGTTGATCCAAACGTCTCGATAGCGAAGTACTCGCCCTCCTCCATCTTTGTTTGGTCATCATTCTTCACCAACAAGACTGACTTGCCGCCGTGTATTTGATACAAGTTTATGGAGTGCCCGCTAAGGTTCTCGATGGATTTTACTGTAACGTGTCGCAGGCGTGTGAGCAATAGCGCCGGCGGTAGATCGGAACCCGTTTGACGCGCACCTGGGTACACTTTGCCGCCGACTTCCACTTCATAGGACTCCATGGTTTCCTGAATTGCCGCTCCAATCTCGCCGAGTCGGGCATCAATTCCAGATTCCTGAAAAGCAAAAGTGGATGTCAAGGTGCAATATGTGGCTTCTGATGGTGGAGTATTACCCGAACGCCCATGTCGGTGGCCGCCTTCACGGCTTCTATGAGCGTATCGTAAGTCGGCTCGAAGTTCAAGGTGAAAGCGGAGTCGAGGATGCGGCCCTTCACATGGACGCCGATGTCGACCTTCAGCACATCCTCCTTCTGTAACACTGGAAATACACAGCCGTCCATCATGTCAGTGCCACTTGGATGTCGTCGACTCTAGACGCACCGACGGTGTCTCCAGCATTCGGCGTGTAATGAGCAGCACAGTTATTCAAACTGAGGCCGGTGGGAAATCCGATACCGGACTCGAGCCCCTCCTCCTCGACGAGTGCGCGAGTGCCGTCCTCTATCAGATTAGCGATCTCCGTCATTGACATGCCTGGGCGAATCGTTTTCCGCGCGTGTTTCCGGACGAGGCGGTGGACCTCGGCTGCACGGCGGATATTCTGGTACGTGAGTTCTGGATCCTCCAATACCATGCGCTCGTTATAGCGCATCTCTTCCGAGGTCGTCCGCCAATTGTTGCTGAAGGGACACAGAAGAGATCAGCTCGTGCCTGTGCCATGCACACCGCCCAGGAAGCATATGCGCATGAGCCATTATGGAAGAGGAGCTCACTCATCCTTGTATTCCTGTATTTCTCCCTCTGGGTAGATTCCATCCGTGAAAATTTTTGAGAGACCAGTGCGCGGTGGACTGCCTTGCTCGACTTTCTTCTTTTTGGGCTTCTTCTTCTTCTTTTTCCTCTTTGCTGCTTCACCTAACGAGTTCCATACAAGCGCAATGAGGCGAGATCACCCATATGTTCGGTACACGCGGTAACGGTGCGTGGGGGCCCGAGGCAATGGGTGAAGTGGGTGCTTACCGGTGACATTGCCGTTCACCTCAGCCTCAGCCTCTGGAGCTACATCGTCATCGTCGTCAATGTCGTCCGCAGCGAGGACGTCAGGCTCGTTCTTGTCTGCGGAGGCAGCATCGATCCTTGTGGAAGCAGTCATTAGGAAAAGAGGAGAGCAACGGCCTCACTGACACAGCACACACTCCATGATCAAGCACACGTGATCACTGCGACTTCGCCGCGGTTCACAGAGCCTCACCTCCTCGCTGTCCACAACTACGGCGATGCCCAAGCACTCTCGCTCTCGCTCGCCATCACCAGATATACCGCTTCCTGGGGGCGCAGAGTGTATCTCTGATTCGGACTACTTTGCGAAGAGCGTTGAGTTTCGTGTTTGGCTCAAGGATGAGAAGCGGAAGGTGCGTCTCCCATGGTACCCTCTGTTCGGGACAGTACCAGCTCACTGGACACCCTCGCCATTCTCAAGTATTTTGACGAGCTCAGCGGCGAGAGGGCCCGAAAGTGCGGAAATTGTATCTTTGTCTCTGTTCCTACTGAAATCCGACAGCAGATACTTCCACAAGTTCGTGAAGGTAGCGCATATTTCCTGCTCGTCTCCGGCGTCCTCGTCCCTCGCTGAACAGCACGGCTTTGTGCTGTCCAACAGGAATGGAACCGCGGAAAGCTGCAGAGTCCGTTGCCCAGGCCCTGATGCGTCATATCACCACAACTTACGATGCTCAACCTGATCACAGAGTCCTTGTACGCCGGCGTCGACCCTTCAACCCAATCCGCCACCGCCAACACCAAATACAAATGGTCCTTTGCCTCTAATCGCTCCAAAGATGATACTAAGGCTCTCGAAGCCGCGCGCCGCGAGGTGGGCGCCGCCACATACGGTGGCGGCCCCTCGTCGCGCTCGGGGCCCAGCGCCAGTGGCGGCGGGCGCGTGCAGGGCCCCACACTCCCGTCTGCCGCGGATCGTGTGCTCGCACGCGAAGCCGCCGAGGAGTATGACGCCGCCGAGCGCACGTACAAGCGCAAAAAGGATCGCATGGAGGCGAAAGACCGCGTCGAGGACATGGTCGGCCCGCGCGAGGTTGGGCGCGAGCGCATGCTGGAGAAGAAGCGCGAGAAGAGGGAGTCGGACAGGACGTTCCGTGAGCGCGGGGATGAGGGGCTCGAGGCGGACGAAGGGACGCTCATGGGTGGGGGCGACTCATTCAAAATGCAGTGCGTGCTCCATTCCTCCGTTTCCCTAAGTCATACTGAGACACGCCGAACTCAATCCCTACGCCATACATATGTTATGTGTTTTGATGATGCTGGCTTTGGCATGATGGGGATATGACTTGCAGGATTGCCCGGAGAGATGCCGCAAAGGCCCGATTTGAGCAGAAGAAGGCGGAGAGGAATCCTGAGTCGCAGGAGCGCGTTTCGGCGATTCGTGCGAAGGATAAAGCGACGATGGACATGTTTATGCAGATGGCGAAGAACAAGTTCGGCTGAGGAACGGTATGAGGGCCGCTTAACCTATATCAAATTCCGCCACTACTAACCTGACCGTACTGTATAATAAAATAGACATACTTCTACTCGGACGCGCTCATATCCGGTGAGAACACATCACTGATATCATTGGCTCACATCCACGCACAATCCTCCGGGTCCAGCATCTCCGGCTGTGAAGACGTCAGCACCGCAATATAATCTACGGAAAGGCGACGTCACGCACGATTACACCGCTCGTGTTCTTCACCTTCTTGGATGACCGCGCGAACAAGCCTCTCGGAGAATGCTCGTATCCTTTCAATGTTCCCGTGAGGTCCGCCTGCGGGTCACCGTGACGCCATTGGTGAGATGACACAATGCAGAAGCGTATGATATCACGTACCTGCGCAGGCCTGGGGAAATCTCGCGGCGCGGGAGATACTCCGTACGCGTCAGATGTCCGACGGTCTGCCAGGCGGTAGTCCGCATTGTCCTATAGGCCATGTGAGTGGCTGCACCCATGGGCCAGGGGTTAAAAGGCGTACGTCAAGCGCAAGCCTCTCGCCGTCCTTCGCAGCTTGCAGCCCTTCGAGGTGGATTTCAAACTGTGCGTATGTGAGTGACCTGGGAATTCAGGAGCTGGGTGGGCTGCCTGCTTACTAGCGTGCTCGTTTCTGACCCGGCCGCAGAGGACGTGGGCGTGGAGGCACCGTTCCATCCATTGCGTCGCTGTGCCGGCAGCGGCAGCGTTGTGAGTCGTTGGATGTAAGACGGGGCTGAATGGGAGCCTACAGGTTTGAGCGTGCTCTTCAATTTTGCGAAGATCGTCGGAGGCTGCATGGACATAGACTTGCGCTTCAGCACGTTGTCGGTGAATAGATTGTGCGGAGACTGGAGCGGACATCCTTGTCAGTACATCTGGTATGGCACAACGCAGCAAGCAGCCGGCCTCACCATATGCAGGATTCAGTTGGGGCGGGGCAAAGGGCGACGTCGGCGATCAGTCGGTTCGATATGGACGAAGCTCGGTGGTCGAACGAGTCGTCCTCAGCCGCGCCGCTCATATACGCTGCACCTGGGACACGGGCCGGGCCTCGGACGCCAACGCGTATCCCAGCTGTCAGGCGAGGGGCACATACTGTTACATGCCGAGCGACCCCCACCCTACACATGGGGTTACGCCCGCCAGCGCAGACCACGGGCACAGCTGGCTGGGCCGCACATGTACGCGCCGATCCGAGGACGGCGGAAAAGTGGACTAGGACTCGGAGAAGGAGAAGGACTCAGGAGAGAAGGAGTCGCGCGGCTCGAAGCACGCGCGGGCCATTGCAGGCGAATGCTCGTGGCCATCTCGCGAGCAGGCGTTGAGTGTGTGCGCGAGGTTTCTCCCCGGCTGCACTACTTTTGGCACGGCGAGGGTTCGTGGGCCAACCAGAGCGGCGCGGTTGGGGAAGGCGCAGATAGCGGGGCGCATTGATATTCAGGACCTGCACATGGCCGCCGTGCCATGACGTTGTGCACGGCTCACTGGCGATGTTTGGATGATCTCTGTGCATGTGCTGAGAGTTCTGGGTTGATATGAACGGCTTCCAGCTGCAGCGCTTCACGCCCATGGTGCACCGCTACCTCGCGAAATTGTTGCCAGTGAGCAAGAGGACCCAGGGTGGAGCTTCCAAGATGCGCCCCCGCGCAAGACCAGCTCGCCCTGCCTACATAGGCCGACGACGGCGACAGTCATGACCCGAGGTTTGGCAGAGCGCGCTACCGATGCGGCCAGAGAAGATGGAAGCCCCCGTGGACAGGAACTGTCGGACCTTCCCTGTACGAATCACCTGAACAACAGCACATGGAGCGAGATATCGGGTCCGCACATACACGAGGCCATGCCTACTAGCCCGAACAGTAGTTTGGAGGTTGGGAGTCCTAGGCCACGGGTCCGGTCGTCGTGGGTCAAGCCTCGCAATGAACTATACCGCCTCGCACGATGCTCGCACAAATCGTACACGACCAGTCGTAGAACTACCGATATCGAACACATATATACGCATCGCAAAGGAAACATAACGGCTCAGTGCAAAATTGACAACCAATTGTATCTAACCAATTCCCAAATCATTTGCTGGTCCCAGCACCTGCCAACTGGCAAGCGACAGCAGGAACAGCAAAGGAAGAGAGCCTGTGGTTCCCCCGACGACGCAAGCCAGTAGTGCAGCGGCGCGGTCATCGTGTCCCCGGGTTGCAAGCAGAGCCCAGGGAGCAGGGGCGGCAAAAATTAGATAACCAAGAATGGGGGCGGTGCCCCCATAATAGTGGTTAAACTATTAAGAACAGATACTACACTTGATCTAAGCCAAAAGGCCAGAGTGGTGAGGTCTATACTATGTTGATGGCGAGGTTATGTATGCCAGCAGACAGGTGCGCACGGACCAGTTCGCGTGCGCGAGAGACACCGGGCTCAGACGCGTCGACTCAACAGCCGGCGCAGAACACTGCATGTAAGTATCTCGCCCGCAATTTTGACCTGGAGCTCATATGCACTACGCTTCGGTATCACCTCGACTCCCAGACAGGGCTTTCTCCGTGCTGAAGATCTGCAGGCACGGGCAACACCAATCCACTTAAGGTCCACTGGCGCGTCTCATTAATTCATCCCATGGCCTCTGACGGCCCAAGGTGAGACAGGATATAGGCAGGTTGGTTGGCACCCTCCGAGAGATATGCTGGGACGCTGGCGCAGGTATTCTAATGGGGTGTCTGAAAGCCAATTGCGCTGTCTCCTCTCGGTTGGTGAGCACAATGACAAGAGCCACAGAATGTCATGTAGTGCGACTGTCGTGGTTTGCCGCAAGTGGGCCGGCAATCGGGTGGGGGGTCACAGTGGATAGTTATTAGTAGCCATGGGATCCTTTCCTGCAGTACAGTCACAGTCAGAAAACCAGTTCAGCGAGACGCAGACCACTCACAATGATGCAGAGGCGAAGAAGAGGGAGCGGACCTGTACGCCCAGCGAATGAGGTGATACAAGACGGCGTATGCAGGGATCTCAGCAAGAGGCTTAAATCAACTTGAGCGACAGCCTACTATGTGTGATAGAGTCAACAAATGCGTAGTTCGTTGACCAAGATCAAAGCGGTATTGGAGAAACTCCTTCTGAGTGATCGGTTCGAAACCACAGCGAAGTATCGTCCATGGCTCTAAGATACTCCGCTCATACCAATACTTACACACATTCACGTAGAATAGAAAGATACCGTGACTCCGATTCTTCCGCTCAACGCGTTGCGGGTTCTCAGGCGTGCAAGGCAGCAAGAAGTCTTCTAGACGCAGCGTTGACACTTCAATGCAACCACTGGTATGCATGCACCAGCCAACGCCCACTGACGCGCAACTGACGCGTCAATTCCACCCACTGTCAGTGGTATACTTACTGTGGTACGCATGGACCCGCCACTGGCACAAACTGTCAATAAGACAAGTACGAAAGACAACAAAGAACTGACCATTGACCGTTCGGCTCTTCACTACTAGTACTTCTTCTCGCTCGCCTCCACTTCCCCACCGGGTGCTTCTGCACCTTCCTCCTCCCCCCCCTCCTCCTCCTCCTCTTCATCCCCATCCTCTTTGCCACCATTCTTTGCCGGCTCTTTTCCCTGTTCCCTGCTCCCCACGGCGTCTCTCCATGCAGTCAGACCCTCTCCCGTCTCTGCCCGCGCCTTTGCGACCGCGGCCCGCAGGGCGGCGTAGTACACCTCGTACTCCGCCTCCGCGCGTAATGGCACATCGAACACCTCCTGGTGCAGCACCGACGCACTCACGCCAACTGCGGATGCAGAGGGCGTGGGCGTCCCAGAAGGCGGGTGTAGGTCGTAGGAGACGGTGAGTGTGCGCTGTGTGGTGGCCTTGGACATAGTTAATTGCTGGGCCGATTGATGGAGGGAGATTAGATTACGAGACGAGATAACAGGGCTGCACGTGTTTCAAAATCTGAGCGCGGCGCGTGGTGATTGGCCAATCAAAACATGTCCGGCCCTTGCCCGCTCATCCTCTTTCTTCTCTCTTCGCCATCGACCCAAGCTATGTCTGCGCTCGGCTTATAACCCCCACGCTTTTTTTCTCGCTCTTTTTTCATCTTGGCCGATAGACGACACCCTAGACGGCTTGCACTCCAAGACTCTTATCGTAATTTCGATAGACGGCTGCACCATTTCAGACTCTAGAGTCGCTTTCAAATCATAGAGAACCTATAGAGTGATACCCTGCCATGGCTTCCAATTCACCTTCCCCGCCCACGTCGATTCTTCCCCCGCTCGCACGGCTCGCCTCGTACACCTCCAACCAAGTCTCGTTTGCCATCACAAACCTCAGGACGCTATATTTTCCCTCGCCTCCACAAGTCCCCACCATCCACAAACGCCTGCAACTCCCTCGCACACTAACCTACGGCGATGACGCACCCGATTCGGGCTACGCCTCCGCCGAAGAAGACGAGGAAGCCTGCAAAGACTCCGACGAAGAAGATGCACTCGACGTGCTCCGTGGGGACGTTTTCGAGCGCTCTTTTGCCCTCAAATGGCTCATAGGCTTTGTTGCGCGCGCGGACTCCTGGCTCACTGGTACCACGGACGAGCGCGACACGGTCTCCCGTACCGCCGCGCTCGATGCTGCCTCCGCGCTGCTCGCCCGCTTCGTCGGGTCTGCGCCCGAGTTGGCCGTCACACGCACTTTTGCGTTTGCAACGCCGGGATCCGGCGCCGCCATCGAGGTGCAGCTGAACGACGCGCCGCTACTCGACGGGGACCACACTTGCGTCGGCCTGCAGAGCTGGGCGTCCTCGATTGTCCTCACAGAGCGCATGTGCGCGGACCCCCCCGCGTTTGGGCTCGGGCGCCCGACGCGCGTCCTCGAGCTCGGCGCAGGCACCGGGTTGCTCAGCATCGCGGCCGCACAGCTGCTATTCCCCGCGTCCACGCCCATCCCGCCTACGCCCTCGATTATCGCCACCGACTACCACCCCGCTGTCCTTACAAACCTCGCGCGCAATGTGGCCACCAACGGCGTCGCTCCACGTGTCGCCGTGCGTGCACTCGACTGGGCCGCGCCCGACTTCCCGCCTGGCGGGCGTTTCGCCGTCGTGCTTGCCGCGGACGTGGTCTATGCCCCCGCACACGCCGCATGGCTCGCACGCTGCGTCGCGGGGCTGCTTGCGCGACCTGGCGAGGACGGGAAGGCGGAGGGCGGCGTGTTTTGGATGATCATTGCGCTGCGCGGAACAGGGCGGCACGAGGGGCTCGCGGATACAGTGGGCACTGCATTTCCGCGCACGGAGGAGATTGACGGTATTGAGTGGACGTTGGGGATTTTGGGGGTGGATACGTTGGGGAAAGTGGAGGGCGTTGGGCGGGCGGATGAAGGAGGGTATAGACTGTATAAGATTGGGTGGGTGCGATAATGTAGCTTACAACACTGTCAGACAGGGCTTCTGGGTTTCTTGAATATAGCGTACAATTTATAACTCTGGCATCTCACTGCACGAGTTACACAAGTCGACTGAAGGACAAAACTCATTAGACCAAGGCTCGCCCATGCCTTTACGTCCGGTGACAATCCTAGCATTCCAGCGGTCATGATTGATTGCAATGCACCAGAATGGTACAACCTATATACGAATGATAAACGATATTGCGAGGGTCCAGAGGCTATACATCCAATCGTCCAGGTCGCAGGGCTACGACCTTCGCCCAAACCCACAGAGCACGAGGGCTGCCGACATTACGTCGTCATGAACTGCGTCCAAGACCTTCGCACCCTGCGAGGCCTTCTCTACGCCTGCAAGTTTACTGGCACTCTGCTGGCCCCGTCCCGCAACGAGAGCGCCGCCTGCCCTCACCCTCGCGTCTCGAAATGGATCGCCCGCGCCAAAGCTGCCACGGGGCGTGACCACCTCGCCCTCTTCCTCCGTCTCCTCCCCGCTATTTGCCTCACCCTCACCCCAGCCCGCGCCGCGCTCCTTTCCCACCACCCGCGCCGCGGCACACGCCCACTCAAGCGTACGGTGCCCGCGCCCGAGCTCGGCGTACTCGCGCGGCGGCGGCGACGGCGAGCGAGGGGCAAGCGGTGACGAGGGCATGTTATCCCAAAGGGTCTTCGCGGGGTCAGGCGCGCGTGTACGCTGCGATGCATTGCGCTGCTCTGTGCGTGCAGCCATGTCGTCGAGCTTGACACGTGTGCGGCGCATGGGCGTGTGTGGTGAGTACGGCGAGTGAAGCACAGTCGCGCGCCGGGTGAGAGTCGGCGTATGCGTTTTGGTGGTGTGCACTTTAGACGTGGTTGGCGGGGGAGGGTGTGTGAGGTAGGATGGCGAGGACGACGCGTATTTTGCGCTGGTGTGCAGTGCGGCCTTGCGCTCGGACTGTCGGCGGTTTTGGAACCAGATGGTGACAGATTTGGGTTCCCTAAGAAAACACGGTCCCGTCAGATTTTTCACGCAAATATGGGAGGCAAAAAATGCGCTCACAGTCGTAGCTCGCGTGCAAGAGCCTCACGCTCCTCGCGTGATGGATGGGATGCGCTGCGGAAAAGCTGCTCGAGCATGACGAGCTGGAAGTCCGTGAAGCGCTTGCGCGTGCGCTTTGGGCCGGCGGCGTCGTCGGAAGAGCCGACGCTGGTGAGTGAAGACGTACGCGAGAGGTCTGGGCGGGTGACGGACATGGTGAAGGGGTGCAGGAGAGACGAAGGCGTGCGGAGAAAGGCAGGCGAGGATTTATGTAAGGGTCGGATGTGCAGTCAACGTTGATGGACGCGCGATCGCGCGCTGCACGTGATCGTGTCGTATGTGCGTTAACGTTTGTTGTTCCACAGTACAAAATAATTGCGCACTTGCTCACCTTGGAGGTCATAAAGGTGCCACTTGCTATTATTGGCAAGCCGATCCCAGGCAGCGTGCCACTCTATTGAGTTAAAAGATCTGATGGAGGCCATGACTGCACTGTAACCTATAGATAGCGGGAACACTTATAGGTAGCGGGAATAGTCGCTCTCTTATAGCCGTCGTAGCCACGCGATACTGACTTAGTCGGCCGAAGAGGATATGTCAGGTCCGCGAGATCGTAGAGCTTGCGCGCAGGTTGACAATGGAAAAAGGTAGCAATCGTCAATAGTCACTAGCTCACTGCCAAAGCCTGAAGAGCCACTGGGTCCAGCGGGTGGTCCTTGGGATGCATGACATCCGCGGGACTGCTCCTAAGGACCTCTCGTCGGAGTCTTGGACTCCCGACGGATCGTTCTACCGGCGATCTAAACTTCTTCCCGGCGCTTGGGCCGCTGACGCGAGTGAATTGACCGTTATGATTAGTATATATAAGTACACCGGCCTTACTCCTCTACTTCGAAAGCGCAACAAAACTTGTCTCGATCCACCAAGATCAGGCCTTTGCCATCGGGGGCCCACCTGACGTCTCTGGTCTCAAATTTCTCTGCCAGGTCAGTCAGCAAATGGAAGCGCAGCGTTCCGACGGCAAGGACGCACTCGCCGGCACTCCTATGCACTCCGCCGTCTCCTCCACGCCCCCGTCCTCTCCAACCCATTCGTCGCTCCACATGTACACAGCACGCTCCCCGCAGCTCATCGCGAGGCTCCCACGGCGCATCGGGTTCCAACGCGCCTGCAGCACCGGACGTGAGTGAATCAGCACGCTGCGCAGATGCGCCGCAAACGGCTCGCCGGCCGCTGGGAATGCGAACAAATGGATGGCCGTCGGCACACCCTCTGCGAGCAGTCAGCAGATGGTTCAGCCTCCCGCAGCACGAAACGCACCAAACCTGGCAAGGAGCAGGGTGCCCGTTTTGTTGAACTCCAATTGCAGCGTTCCACTCTTAGGATTGGATGTGGACGGGTCGGGACGCACTACATTTAGCGGCTGTGGGCCCTGTAGCCTCTCATCTGGCCAACTTGTCAATGTAAAGCAATGGGTGTCTCCTGTCACACGCACAAGAGAGAAAACCACGGCCCTCAGTGCTCTCCAGCCAGTTGTCGGGCTCCCTCCATACGGTCTGCAATTACTGTCAGGACAACAACGGCTCCGCGCGCGATGACGCACTCACTGTTCTGGGCGGGATACGGTTTCCCAATTCCAGAGTAGCCACCCTTGACCACGCCACAGACTCCAAGACGTGGATCTACGCCTCCGTTCAGCACGCGGACATCGCACGCCGCAGGCATGCCAACGGACCTTGTCATCCCAGCCGCTCACAGCAAGGAACATGCCAGACGGGTGCCACGCAACGTGCCGTATCCCGAAGCCTGGATCGGGACTGGGACTGAAGCTCCCTTGCAGCTCACCTGTCAAGGACAGAATGTAGAGTTTGTACTGTCGCCGACGAGCCCATCGACATCACTCTGCAATTCAGGAGCGAACGAGCGTACGTCAAGTGCCCCTTCCCAGACAGCCAGGTCGTTTCCAGTTGGGGAAAGCGAAAGAGATGCCATCGCGGCCGTCGGCAAGGGGTAGTGCTAATTATGCGGCAATCAAGGCTCTGATATCTGGTAGCTCAGTATAACGGAACGTACACGCGATAGCTTGTATGACTCGGCGGCATCGTAGACGCCGATTGTGTCCTTCGATTTGTGACGTTCGGCGAGGACAAAGTACCGTCCATCGGCCCTAAAAGTATATCCTACCGTGTCGGATATAAGGATTGCGCGTCAAGACAGCAAGCCGAGAGCCACGCACCTCTGTCGGGGTGGAGTGGATACTGGATGTATTTTGCGGTACCGGAGACCAGCGACCAGACGGTGACTCGCAACTACGTGGAGACGTCGGCTGAGAAAGCATCTCCAGCTGACTGACGAACACGCACCGCCCACTCTGAGAAGCACAGTACATGGCGACCATCGGGCGCCCATTCTGCCTTGACAAGGCCCTCCGTGCCGGCCTCGATGCGTGCGGTCCAGTCCTCGTCACGCATGCGAAAGACGTTGACGACACCCTGCTTGGCGCATGCTGCGAGCACGTACTCTGAGTCTGAGGACCAACCTATGTGCGAGATCACGGCCTGGGTGGCGGCATCTGATGTGCGGGTGGCACGGATCGCGGTGGACGTGCCTGCGGCTGCTGTTGGAGATGGGGAAGTGTTGAGGCGCCAGGTGCGGGCGACCTGAAGGGTGTCGGCGCGCCTGACGATGAGACGGTCAGCAATGGCTGTGAGGATGAAGTGTGCGCCTGGGCTGAAGGCGACGAGGCCGGCGGACTGGGCGTAGATCTCTGTGAAGTCCATGGCCGTCCGCGCAAAGGCACTCTGCCGGCCCGGTCGGCTGATCAACCTTTGATTTATTTAAGATGCCGACCGTCGGGATTCATCGACGACCGGCCTCAACGACGTCAACGACGACGACGGCCTCGACGACGACGGCCTCGACGACGACGGCATCAACGACGGCCTCGAGCTCAACGCCTCGAGTCCACCGTCGCTGCCTCCTGCGACTGCCGGCAGAATAGTTTCGGCGGCGCCGAGCACGCGGCCACGAGTGACGCACCAGTAGCTTAGGTCATTCCTCATGACCATCAGTTAGTCCGGGTCTATATAGCACCAGCCCCTCCCATGGCCATCCACACCGCCCCTCACAATGCCTACAGACCCCCCCAGTCACACCTCCACGATCATTGAAGAGCCTCTCAAGGACTCCAAAGGCCAGGACCAGCACGAAAAGCAGCGCATCTCCTCCTCCACTGCTCCGGCTGCCGACATCGCGGACGAGAAGGATCCATGGCTGGTCACGTTTGACGAGGGCGAGTCCGCAAATCCCTTCGTGCGTGTTCCTCCCTTAGTTCTGGACCCTGGTCTGACCCTGCATCATCCAGAACTGGTCACGGCTCTTTCGATGGTATTTAACGTTCGCGGGTGGCATCCTCGTCCTCAATGCGTGAGTACGTTAATACTGCTCGACTTCCCCGCCCCTCACCCGATGGATGGTTCTCAGCACATTCGCGAGCGCCGCCCCATCAAACATCCTTCCCCAAATGATGGAAGAGTTTGGGTTCGGCGAAGAGATCGCTACTCTCACCGTGTCTCTGTTCATCGCAGGGTACTGCGTAGGTCCATTGCTCTGGGGTCCCCTCTCGGAAAACGTGAGTCTCTTATCGTCTTCTTTGAAGCGCCGCCGCTGAGCCCTTTGCCGCCCAGATTGGTCGACGGCCGGTCTTCTTGATCTCGTTCGTCTTCTACACCGTAAATTCTCTTTATCACCGCCGCGCCTTTCCGCAGTTCACACGTTTCGCTACTCCAGGGCTTCCAAATAGGCTGCGCTCTCTCAAAAAACACGGCGTCCATACTGATCTTCCGCTTCCTCGGCGGAACGTTCGCCGCAGCGCCTTTAACGAACAGCGGGTATGTCTGACTCTCCCAATCTAGCTCTACACACATGATTTGACCATACACATGCTGTCAGAGGGCTCGTGAGTGACATGTGGGAAGCGAAAACGCGCGGGAAAGCCATGTTGCTATTTGCCGTCGCTCCCTTCGCCGGTCCCGCGCTCGGCCCCGTCGTTGCCGGATGGATTGCAGAGACGAACACTGACTGGCGCTGGTTGTTCTGGACCCTTACTATTTTTGTGAGTCAACAACGCTGTTTCCTATATGCGTAGGTGTTGACTTCATTGCAGGCGGGTGTCTGCTTCGCCTTCATTGTGTTTACGATGCCAGAGACCTTTGGGTACGCTTTATGTGCAGTCCTTATAAAAATCGTCCACTGATCAGACATACAGCCCGGCACTTCTAGTCCACAAAGCTCAAAGACTCCGCAAGGAGACGGGCGACAGCCGGTGGTATGCTCTCCTGGAAGTGAAGAACGAGTCCTGGGGCAGGCGCATGAACAACATCCTTGCGACGCCTTTCAAGGTCCTGTTCCGAGAGCCCATGTTGATGGCCATCACCGCGTACATGAGCGTAAGTCCGGTGTTTATCATACCCGAAGTTCTATGTTCTGATTTTCTCTGTGTAAAGTTCCTGTACGGTTGCATCTACCTGCTGTTCGAAGCGTACCCGATCGTTTTCACACAGGGTCACAACCTCAATCCTGGTTAGTCCATCCCCTTCCGCATTTTGAAAGTCCCTGAACCCGTCTGGCAGGGATTTCCGGCTTAATGTTTCTCCCCATTTCCCTCGGCGGTGCTTTCGGTGTCGTTGTTGTAAGCACATCCTTCTCCATCGATTTTAGAATCGATTTGACGTATGTTCGCAGTATCTCATTATATTCAACCCACGGTATGATCAAGTGGCAGATGAGTGCGCGCCGGCGAAGGCCCCGCCAGAGGTTCGTTTGGAGCCCACGATGCTCGGTGCCCCCATTTTCGTGATAGCCTTCTTCTGGTTCGGGTGGACATCGTATCCCAGCATATCGCTCTGGTCCCCCCTCATTGCCGGTGGCGTCTTGGGCTTCTCAATCTTCCTGATCTTCGTGAGTGACGACTTCATAGTGGTATACTGGGCTGTTTTAACGGTGGCTACAGCTGTCTCTCATCAACTACATTGTCGACGCGTACTTGTTCGTCGCGGCATCTGCACTAGCCGCAAGTACGGTTGTCCGTAGCATCTTTGGTGCAGTGTTCCCTGTACGTAGAGATGCACAGCCCTCGTGTCCTCACTGACGGGTCCCGTTCAGCTGTTTGCCCGCCAGATGTTCGAAGCCATGAACCCCCGCTGGGCATCCACACTACTTGGATTCATTGCTCTTCTCCTGGCTCCCATTCCATTCGTCCTCCGACGGTTCGTATCTATTGTATACCGTGCGACTGCTTGTGCTTATAGTCTCCGGTGGTTAGGTATGGACCCGCTCTCCGTGCGAAGTCCAAATACGCACCGTCGGCAGGGCCACCGAAGCCAAAGATCTCGCCTGTCTGAAGTCCTTGCACGCTTGTCATCAATGGAGGTTCGTGCACACCTATCCTCGTGCACACCTATCCTCGTGCACATCTATCCTCGGGCCTTCTCAGCAGAGATGACACTTGTGTGTGAAGGAAGGACGATTACATAGCAGCAAGAGCAGTAAGAATATACTTGAGGAGTGATCACGCACATAACGTATATTATAATACTTAACGACCAGTCAGCTCATACCATCATCTGCATTCACAGTGACGATTTATCTCGGAAATACATACATACAGCATCCTGGCTGCGTTATTACCTAGTGCTTTGCGCAAATGATGACAGACCGTGTGTTCACGCGCGGCGCCACATCTCGGCAAATTTTCGACGTCATGTTCTCCGGCAACCTGATACTTTCTAACCTTAGTTCCCAGTTGTTTCTGACTTAGAGCAGCATTATTCACTCTATGCAATTACGAACTGTACATTGACTCGAAATGATCTACATGGGACATAGATGCTGTACACGACTTTGAAGGCACTTCGGCGCGTCAGGCCGAGAAGTCCGATGGGCACACGAGCAAAGCTGATGTCATGCTGACTGAGTCTGACGAATCATCGTAAGTCCACGGGAATTTACATGCATGAAGCCGGAAACCAATCAGATAAGATGGTTAGCCACGGAGTTCGCGATCGACTTCGCAGGCTCGCCACGCTCACTATCGCCGCCATGCGCTCACATGGCGCACTCTCCTCATCTCTCTACACGCCGTCATGCGCTCCTGGTTCAGGCTCAAGTCCGCGGCGAAAATCACGGCCCCGCCCCCAACTCTACCCGCCATTGCGACTCCAGTCAAGATCGACTGGACGAAAGTCGATGAGCCGGAACTTGTGTTGCAGCGCTTCCCCAGTCGCAGGTCAGTCGTGTACGGGACGAAAGGGGTTGTCTCGTCTTCGCAGCCGCTCGCAACCGAGGCTGGGCTCGAAATTTTGCGCAAGGGCGGGAACGCTGGTGCGTGCGGTTGCTCCGTTCTGAGGCTGTTTTCTTACGGGTTTGTACATTGGCCTCAGCGGATGCGGCCGTGGCTACATCTGCTGCGCTCAATGTCACGGAGCCCAGCTGCTGTGGGATTGGAGGGTGGGTGCACAGGTAGCAGAGTCCATGCATGCTGACGCCTCACGCCGCGAGCAGAGACGCGTTCTGCCTGTTCTACGACGCCACAGAGAAGACCGTGAAGGCTTTGAATGGCTCGGGGCACTCTCCGAAGGGGCTAACAATCGAGTATCTGCGCGGTCGGGGCATCACGGGCTCCATCCCGAGGACGGACTTGAATGCTGTTACTGTACCCGGCGCTGCTGCAGCCTGGGTTGATACAGTAGAAAGGTTCGGGAATGGAAAGGTCACCCTCGCTGAAGTCTTTGAGCCTGCCATTCGGCTAGCAGAGCAAGGGTGCACATCCCATTATATCGCTCGCAGCCGCAGCGTATTGATTTGGATCCAGCGTCCCGGTTTCCGAGATCAACAGCTTTGCGGTTCGTCGGTTTTTTCTTAGGCGAACGCTGTATCAGTACCAATTATATTGCCGTACTCAGTGGCAGCGCTCAGAGCAGCTCATCAAGAACGCTTCTCCTAATGGCGACGAGATGCTTCTCGACGGCAAGGCCCCGCTCCCTGGTCAGATCATGAAGATGCCCAATCTCGCGAAGACATTCAGGGCCGTAGCCGAGCAAGGGAAAGATGGCTTCTACAAAGGGCGCATCGCTGAGGCCATTGTGGATATCATCAAGAGCCAAGGCGGTGTGATGGAGCTCGAGGATCTTGCGAAGCACGAGACCACTTTCGTAGAGCCGATTAAGTACACGTATGGTGGCGAGGTGACCGTTTTCGAGTGCCCTCCAAATGGACAAGGTCAATTACAACGCATGTTCTGAAAATGAGCTTTAACGACCGTTAATTAATGGCAGGAATCACCGCTTTAATCACGCTTGGGATTCTCGAGCAGATCCAAGAGCAAGGCAAAGTGAAAAATCTCTTGGAAATGGAGCATAATTCTGTACAATATTTGCATACATTGATCGAAGCCTTACGGTACGCGACCTTCATCACTTCCTGCTCTCACGAGAACCTCAACGCTTGCTCTCACAGGCTGGCCTTCGCTGGTTTGTGCATTTTGGTGATCATTCGCTGCCACTTCTGAGCTGGTAATTTACAGATAGCCAGTACTACGTCACCGATCCAGAAGTCGAGCATGTCCCTGTTGATCAATTATTGAGCAAGGTATGCAATGCAGTAAGCGTGGACGAAGCACAATCTAACCGGATGACAGGAATACCTCGCATCTCGCGCAGCACTGTTCGATCCGGCGAAGACCAACCCTGAAGTAGTTCATGTTTGTTTCCGCACCCACACGCCGACGTCAAAAAGACACTCAAACCTCGACAGGGAAACCCAGTACAGTCCTCCGACACAGTCTACTTCTCAGGTAAGCACTTCATGGAATGCGCGTTGGATAGTTTTGACGATACCTACAGTAACGGACCGGTGGGGGAACGCTTGTAGTTATATCCAGAGCAACTACGCCGGTCAGTCCTTAATCTCCTTACCCCCAGCCTGGACTCAACGAATGCATGGAACGGTAGGTTTTGGAACGGGAGGTTGGCGAGCTGCTTTTTTTATAAGTTGCATAGCTTCTCACAGGACAGTAGCTATACCCAAGGGGTGTGGCTTCACCCTCCAGAATCGTGGCACCGGATTTGTGCTCAAGGAAGGGCACCCAAACGCGCTCAAGGTGTGTGCCCTGTTGTGAGCCTGTCGCTTTTGAATACATAAGCGGTGTAACTAGGGAGGAAAGCGCCCTTATCACACCATCATCCCCGCTCTGGCCACTCGCAATGACGACTTGTTCCTTTCGTATGGTGTGATGGGAGGTTACATGCAGGTGCGCACCCGCGACCGAGTCCGTTGCATAAGAAATGACAAGTGGGCGACGTAGCCACAAGGTCATGTCCAGGTGTTGCTCAACATGCTACGCGGGTACTCGCCGCAGGCAGCGCTCGACGCGCCACGTTTCTGTATCTCGGCCGGCTTGCCCGACAGCGAAGTCAAGAACAGCAGCAGCGTAGGGGACATCAACAGCGAGGTGTACTTCGAAGAAGGCATCGACCTCGAGACCATTGAGTCCCTCAGAAGTGAGTATTGACGGCTCTCCTGGTGCCTATCACTCTGCACTGGGGCTGATCGCCGTACGTACTACAGAGTGCGGACACGACGCGCGCTTGCTGACCGGATTTGCCCGTGGGATGTTCGGCCGCGGCCAAATCATCCAGAAGATAAACGACAAGTCTGGGCAGACTGTTTGGGCAGCGGGATCAGATTTGCGTGCCGACGGACATGCAGCGGCACAGATATGAAAAGCGATGTATTCTGGTAAGGACAAAGGATGGACGCGAACTCCGTGAAAGTTCAAGACCGTCGTCAGGTAGGTCTGCATACGTGTACACAGTTCATCCTGACACCCGGGCGTCCGTCTGTAATGTCTGAATGGTGTCACCTATGCATCTGTACACGAAGTGAACCGCCATGGTGGCGATGTCCCGGAGTCCTGTCAGCGCGTAAGCAGGCCAAGCATTGCAGTGACCCGTGCCTTGCCTTGCTCCGTCCGTCCCATCTGCGATACTTCGTATCTTGTCCGTGGATAAGTAACCGGATCTTCTCGACGCACAGCATGTCGGCTGGGAGTGTGGTGGAAGTTATATCCGCTGCTACCATGCTGACTTTGTGTCTCCCCGACACGCGGCTGTGCCCAACTGGCGCCGAGGCTGTAGGATTGAGGCACCGGGGGCTGTGGTCCCCTCCAACTGGTCTCTGGCGCATCAGAAACGGCCTTGTCCGCCATATCTCTATGGACGCTGTCAAAGTTATAAGCGTGCAGGGCGGCGAGGGCGCAGTCGTCTGCCCTTCCCCCACCGCTCGACGCCATGTCTTTCGACTTCAGCCATCGCCTGGGCATCTTCATCCTCGTCGAAGCATCTGTCCTGTCGGCAACCGCTGTGACGGGCTTACTCTGCTACATCGCGGTACGATCCATGGACTCCGCCTTGCTCCTCGACTCATTCTTCCTGATCAGTATAGTACTGTGACCATCCGCAAGGGTTCCGTCCGGAGATGGCGACTTGAGTCGCCCATCCATCTGTACTTCCTGAATCAACTCGTATGCGATCTCATACAAGCCACTGGTGAGCCTTTTCCAGTCAGCTGGACTCGCAGGCGCTCACACTTTTGTCGCGCTGCAGGAGGGATCATGAACGTCAAATGGGTCGTAGACGCAGTGCGTGCCTCCCTTCCCCTTCCTTTACCCCCTTCCTTTACCCCGCGTGCTCACCTGTCAAACGTTCAACAGGCTGTCGTCGACGGTGGGTTTTGCAAGACACAAGGTGAGATCTGACACTTCTTTCAAACCTCACGCAGGAATTCATCATAATGGACAGGCGTCATCAAGCAGATCGGGGATGTAGGGACCGCGCTATCGTGAGTCCACTGGAAAGATTCGATGTTTACCAAGCAGCTGATTTAGCGCGAACAGAGCTTTGGTATGTTGACCGATGCCCCAAGGAGGCAGCAACACTCTTACACGGGTGACTTTCAGAGCGTGGCCCTTTTTACGTTCACCACCCTGATCTTCCGCTGGAAGCCCGACACTAATGTTCCGCGGGGCGTCCTTGTGGTCTCGGCTATTTGGATATTCATTGCCCTGGCTATTGGTATAAATGTCGGTGTAAATGGAACTAAGTTCTACGGGTTTGGACCTGGGGAATACTGTGAGCGCGCAGTCATTCCATTCCCCTCTGCAAATCTGACCTTTCCAAGGGTGCTGGATCAGTCACAACTACTCTGTGCAGCGCACTGTTGTAGACTTCCTGTGGATGTGGATCTCGGCGTTCTTCAGCATCTTCGCTTACGTTCCCGCATTCTTGGTGTTGACGGGCTACATTCGGGTCGAGGGGATGCGCATCTATATCATGAGCAAAGCAGAAGCACCTGCAATCCCGCCCTCACACCGCCTTGCCTACAACATGCTCTTGTAAGCTCTCATTGCTTTTGCCGGTGTATGTGCCAGTGACTTATTGCTTGTTCGATAGTTACCCAACGGTGTACATCATCACAGTGAGTTCCTTAAGAGTACTTGCAGGCTTGACATCTCAACGAACGACTGAATGTGCAGGTGCTCCCGCTGACCGTCGTTCGCTACAGCACGTTCGCCGGCCATCACCCTCCATTCGCTGCCACAGTCGCTGTCGACACCCTCTTCCTACTATCAGGGCTGCTCAATGTCTTGCTGTACGTCATCACACGGCCGTTTTTATTGCCGCACGGCAACCGCGGCTTGGGCAGCATGTCCATGCGTACAACCAATTATGAAGACGACTATGGCCACGGCGAAAGCCGAATCCCGCACATCCAAGAGCCGTCATCGGGCGCGCTTGGCAGAGACTCACCGGACATTGAGGGGAAGATGTTCGACGATGACATTGTTGCTCATGGCGTCGAGCCGAGTTTCGCTTCCTCAGGTTCCTCCAAGCCTTTGACAAGTTTGTGGGCGCGAAGCTAGTATTTTTGTTTCTTGTGTCTTGCAGATTGCTCAGCTATGCCCATTGCTACTTAGTAATACTTGGACATGTTACGACACTTCCAGTAGAACGTATACCTTACTCCCGAGTGTTCGATGTAAGTATCCTGTACCTGATTCCCGCTACTGTAGTGGCGAAGAAGGGCGCTGAATTTACGTTACATGAAATATTCATAAGTTGTCCCTTTGTGAAATCACAAGAAATGCCGTCGCTCCGCTCCGAGCTCTTGCGACCAAACGAATATACGACAGGTACGTAATGGTTGACTATGTACGAAACGCATGGCTGCGGCGGCGGCGGGCCGGCCACCGCCGCCGACTCTTGTGCACTCCTTCCATGCCCAGGCTATAGCGGACTCAGACCCTCTCTACGCTGCATTAGAGACACCACGATACATATGATGGGCGCGAACCAGTCTATTCCGAAGATCACTTCCCAGGACCGCGCCATTTTAGAGTGCGTTGCATGTAGCGTGCGCATACATACTATCCATCTTATTCATGCGCTTCACGGTCAGCTTGAAGCTGCAGCGTGACAAGGTCAAGCAATATCAGAAACAGGTACACGAGGCTACGTACTTTGAGCTGATGCTATGGCTCAGTGCAGAAGCATCCAGATTCAATTCATCTTGAATCGAGAGCATGAGATAGCAAAGGAGCACCTCGCTGCAGGAAGGAAGGATCGTGCCCTCATAGCTCTTCGGAGACGAAAATACCAGGAGGGCCTCTTGGCCAAAACAGATGGTCAGTTGGAGAACTTGGAACAATTGGTGAGCGTGTCTCTGCGTCAGTCGTCCAGCTGTCGCTCACCTTTCCTAGGTCTCTACCATCGAATTCTCATTGGTCGAAGTATCGGTTCTGCATGGCTTGAAGCAAGGCAACGATGTCCTGAAAGCTATCCACGCCGAGATGAATCTTGAGAGCGTAGAGAAACTGTTGGAGGAGACGGCTGAAGCCAGAGAGTATCAGCGGGTGCGCAGTACTATTGCAATTCACAAGCTGCCTACTGATCTTGTACCGATATGCAGGAGGTTGGGGATATGCTTGCCAATAACTTATCGCTTGATGAAGAAGACGCTGTCCAAACGGAACTTGCTCAACTCCAGCAAGAAGCAGTGCGTATTTCACCCTCATCTGCACATGTCTCTGCTGATCGCCTTAATCGCGCAGCTACTGGCAGCGAAACATCACGAAACACCTGTCGTACTCCCTTCAGTGCCAGACGATCCCATATTGTCACAAGGTTCGTTTCCACCCGCTCTTATAACGGACCGCACTGCGATGGTACTTCACATAGAATCATTACCAGCGCATCCTGAGGCAGAACAGGAGGACAGCAGCCGCGTGCCCGTGCTTGCTTGATTGACGGAATGGTAGTAGGGTGTATTTATATTACATGTATATACGCACTACAGCGACCTAGCAGGAGATACCACCATGGTCTCAGAAGTTCTCAAAGTTTCCGAAACCTAGCTTCCTCTTCTTCTGCGCCTCTTCGCCCGCGCCCGGAGCCCCTGGCCTTTTCAAATTAAGGTATTTTCCGACCCCAGTACCAGGGGCTGACGTTGTGCTTGCAGCCTCGACGCCGACCTTCACTCCAAACCAGTTGATGTCGTCGCCTTCCTTCTTCGGCACAGTCGGCGCCGAGCGCGCAGCAACGGTAGCTTCTGCTTTCTTGGCTAACTTCTTTGCAAGGCGCGTTTTGTACTCCTCGAAAGGATCCTGGTAACTGCAATGATCAGGCTTGTCAGAAATGAACTCCGCGCACAGGGAGATGCGAACTTACATTACCACCTCCGTGATTCGCACCGGTTTGGATGGCCGCTCTGTGCCATCTTTGCGAGGCAGTTTTTCCAATGCGTCTAAAACGTCCTCGCCTCCGACGAGTTTGCCAAAGACCGTATGCTTCTTATCTAGATGGGAAGCGGCTTTGAATGCAATGTAAAATTGCGACCTGTGGTGTGCACATGCGATGAAAAAGTGAGCGGATAGATAATCGTTTTGCTGACCCATTTGTGCTGGCTCCTTTGTTCGCCATCGCCACAACACCTCGGCTATCGTGTTTCGCCGCGCCTTTCAGGTCGTACTCGTCGCGAAACGGTGTTCCCCAGTAAGACTGGCCACCAGAGCCTGTCCCCGTGGGATCACCGGTCTGAATCTACTAGGCATGAGTCAAACGAACACCTGCATGAATCAGACAGAGCAACCAACCATGAAGCCGGGCACAAGTCGATGAAAAAGACAGTCGTTGTACTTGCCCTCTCGTGCGAGCATCAAGAAATTGTAACAGGTCTTAGGAGCCTGTACGCAGAACGGTCGGCTTGGTGGCCCAACATATTGCAGCATGCTTACCTTTTCACAGAAGAGCTCGATATTCAAGCTGCCGCCCAAGCTGGTAACGACCCGAACGTAAGCGCGGCGCTTGCCCACATCTTTCTCCTTGCCCTTGCCCTTCAATGGATTGGAGATATCTTCGAACATTATTTCTTCCTGGGGTAGTCCGTCAGGTAAATGAATCAGGTGACAGTTTGGTAACTCACTTCGTCCCATACTAACTTGGCTGAAGTTGTTTTGGGGTCAACCGATGTCGAGGTCAAGGAAGCACCTGTGGCTCCTGAGGAGTAAGGAGAGATGTTCCCTGTGTGCCTTTAGTACAACGACAACGCAGACGACATCACTTTTGTAACTCACACGGAACCGACTCTTTCTTCTGAACAGCCACAACCGGTCCTGCACTTACGGGGATGATATCCTTACTGGACTTTGCAGCAGCGGGTTTAGACGTGGCAACAGAGGCTGGTGGGAGCCCATGTGGGTTTTGCAATGTGATGACATCCTCTCTGTTCCAATGTCAGAGCGAGGTTAGACCAGTGGAACGAACACGCACTTCTTGAAACGCACGTCATCAATAAGGTCCTTTCCTGCTTTGACACTTTCTGCCAGGAAAACATTGCCAGTGGTAGCAATGGCTACGATATGCGAGTGTTCGCTGAACGGTTTAAAGGAGATTGGATCATGGTATTCGCCCGAGGACTTGCGCGAATAGTGGAGTGGGATGAGGTCGGCTGGCGTCAGCGGTTCGTTGGTTATGGGACTCGTATTGTCATGCTGCCTAAGACGATCTGGTCAAGGATGGGTGGTAGACGGCAGACCAAAGAGAAACACACTTGAGCCATGGAATGATATTCGTGAGGTCGAACACATTCCCCGTTCCATCCGACTTTCTGGCACACACTGGGTGTGAGAATGGCTGGAATGAGAGGGAGCAGCAATCGAATGGAGTAAGTCCTCTGGGATTCAGCCCTTCCTGCTTTCTGAACAACGGTGAAGATGTAAAGAGGATGGTGATGGGCAGAAGACTCACGCTCTGTGACCTGACGACGAGGCCGTGTGCTGGCCAAAGAGACCCGAATGTTCTGCGTGGGTGACATAGAGTTTGTTCGAATTTCCGTGACCCATGGTCGATGCCAGAAGGCGAGCTTGTGTCAGCCTGAGCGTAGCGTGTGGCCGAGTCGATCGCGTCTACGTAACTCAAACGTCTAGCTCTCTTACCCTAGTGCGTCTGTCCTTGGTTTTGCTACTGTACCCTCAAACGCTGACGGATTTTCAGTTGCTGACTTATGCTTGCCCGCCGTGCTCGGGACAGGACATCCACCCTGCTCTTTGACTTCCTCGCGCCGTCACTCGTCTCCCACAGATACATCACCTCCACGAGCACTTCTGGCCCTGCGGAACCCCCGCCTCCCAAGCCAGAGTCAAAGGCATCCAAGAGCACGAAAAAGGTCCCTCCTTTAGTCAAGCACTTCACGCGCAAACCTGCCACACATCCTTCCCCCGTCCCGACCACCGAAAGCATTTCCGCCTCCCAGCTTCGTTTCCGAGACTCGCTCTTCAATGACGTTCTACGGCAGATACACATCCTTGACACCGAAGAGCGGTCTCCGGAGCTGGCTTTACATCGCCGCTTGACCACATTCCAGAAGTCCATCGATACCAGGTCTGTGAAGAGCGCGACAAATGCGTGGGCAGAGATGGAAGACGCAAATCAAATCGAGCTTTTGACCCCTGCCGAACTGAGGGACTGCTCGCGGCGGATATCTCAGCTCTTTACCGACGCAGCGTCGGTGAAAATATGGACGAGGTGCGCGGAGGCAGAGAGGACCGCACTCATCAACATCTCCCTTTACCTTGCCGGCTTGCGCTACACGGATGCCCTCCTGGCCTGTTTCTCGATGCAGGCGAGGTTGCGGCAAGATCAAGCAATTTTGTATGTGTACGAGCGGTTCCTCAATGTCTGGAAGGAAACGAACAGCCTGGCGAAGGAGGGCGATGATGTGGAGGACCTTAGCTTTGAGGACAAGCCCGACTCGGAGTTCATCACCTCCACTGCGATGGCAGAGGCGCGCACACCCCCGCGGGGATCCCAGATCGTTTCTTTCGCAATCCTCGCCCACCTCTTCCGGAACGATTTCCAAGGCGCCATCGCTGTTTCCCTGAAAGCACCATTCCGGATCAATCTCCACACCGTCGACCCTCTTATTCGCTCCCTTGATCTACCGCAAGACCTGGCCATGGAAGCACGCATATTCCTGACCCACTGTAACGCGGCATCCCTCGTGCGGGCACACCATTCGTTCTCCCATCACGTATACAACGTCCTTTCTCGAATGAAGCTGGGAGCCTTGCGTACCTTATACTCAACCATGGTCATCGGACTCGGTGACGAGTACCCGTGGCTCACAATCGACCCGGCGAAGGTATCACCACAGAGGCCGCTCGTGTTCTCTGAATACTACTGGGCAATGTTCGTAAAGAGCTTCCTCACTCTCCGGAGACGCGATGTGGTCAAGGTTATGTGGGATGACATGGTTGGTCATGGACACAGGCCTGGGGTGCATATATGGACGACTCTTATACGCGGAATCGGGGAGACGGAAGGGCCTGATGAAGCCCTCGCTGTCTGGCGGGCCATGCGCGAGGCAGGGGTGCAGCCAGACAGTGTTGCCTATCAAGCCGTCGTCGCGGCGCTGCTTCGGGGTCGCAGAGTTGCAGAGGCCGCCAACCTTTTCAACGAGTTTCGACGAGATCGCGCCAAGCTTCCAGGTACCCTCTCGGACGATCCTGTCTATAACACCATGCTATCTGGATATCTTGCTAACAATAGGTCTGGGGAGGCGCACGCCCTCCTGGAGGAAATGAAGACGCTGGGCCCAGCGCCGACTGCCATAACCTTCAACACTTTCATGGGCTATTATCTTTCCTTCCACGATTTCAAAGCTATATCAGCGATATTGAAAGATATCTCGGCACGCGGTCTCGCTGATGTGGTCACATTTTCCATCCTCCTCCGCTCCCTCCTTCACATTGTGCCCACGGCCAAGGCGTTAGAAAAGACATTAACTCTCATGGCGAAACACTCATTCCAACCCAATGCCATCTCGCTCACGTCTATCGTGTCGCATCTGTGTCAAGAGAAAACTGTGGATGCCCTCAAGGCAGCGCTGGAGCTCGTTAGGACGATGGAGGAGAGTGGAAACCCGTCAATGTATCCCAACGCGGTTACTTATACCAGCGTCTTAACGGCAGTCCACAAATGGCCCGACTTGGACCGACGTCTCGTGGAAGACACCACAGCACACATCGTCCGGAAGATGGAAGAGCGACACATCGCATTCACGAAGGTCACATACAACATCCTCATTAGCGTGTTCCTCGGATATCAGGAGCCAGAAGGCTTGCGACAAGGGATGCAATATTATAGGGAGATGATGAAGACAGGGACAGTGTTAACGGCGGACACTTGGTATATCGTTCTGCGGGGATTGAGGGAGAGAGGGGAGTGGGGAATCGCGAGCGAGGTGGTCGATGACATGGTGCAGTCGGATGCTACCATCCCAGAATGGCTCGGGGCGCTCGCGTCGGATATCAGGAGAGAGGCAGACAGAAGGCAATCATCTAGGTCATAATGACATACACTGTTGGTAGAATACGTGGTCTGAACATACCTCGATGGCTCTGTGGTCATGTATTCACAGTGACGCGCTCGCGAGGGACCGCTCTCCAAGGATGAATGATTTATTCAATCCGAAGCGAATGTAGCGGGCATATGCTAGCACATAGCTTTTGAGTGGTTGAAACGTGCATTTGTATGCCCAGACTGACCCCAATAACTCCAGCGCCTGCCCAACCACTTGCCAAGGAAAGGCAAGAACACGACAGAGACGATTTGTGCGAGCTGCTCCAAGCTCTCCTCCCACTCTTCTTGTGCAAGCTGGTACTCGTCGTCCGAGTCGTAGCTACCGTCGGAAGAGAGGGACGAGTCGAGGGAGACGACAGACTTTGGCATGGTGGACGCGAGAGGGAACCCGTGCTGGCGCCTCGCTCGCCAGACGCCGAATCGGAAGCGCAACCCGCGCGAGCTCCCCGCAAACGGCCACTGTTCCGTCACCCGGCCACCGCCAGCAGCTGCACACACCGCTACCCTTCCTCACCATCCCCCAGCTCATGCAGCATGTCCCAGTCAACGCCCGGTTCCCGCCGCAAGCTTGTCGGCCAACCGCTTCTGTACTCCATCACCGCCTTTGCTAGTCTCGGCGTATTCCTCGTACGTGCTGTCCCCTCCTCTACATCCCGACAGCTAATGACCTCTGCAGTTCGGATATGATCAAGGGTAAGCCTGCAATGTCCTAGACTGACCGTGCTCTCACAGTCTGCAGCGTCATGTCCGGGATCATCACCGGTCCCCACTTCCGCAAATTCTTCAACACACCGACCTCTGTCGAGACAGGAACTATGGTGGCGGTCTTAGAGATTGGTGCCTTCAGTACGTCCGTTTATAGCACTACACTTGGGCCATATTTGACGGCCTGCAGTCACCTCCCTTGCCGCCGGCCGAGTAGGGGACCTCATTGGCCGAAGAGGAACGCTATTCATTGGCGCGATTGTTTTCGGAATCGGAGGCGCCATTCAGACCCTCACGACTGGGTTTCTCTTGATGGTCGTCGGCCGCATCATAAGCGGATTCGGGGTTGGCCTTCTTTCGTTGAGTTTTCTCTAACCATCCCAATGCTCTTCGCTGATATGTCTGCAGCACCATCGTGCCCATATACCAGAGCGAAATATCGCCACCCGATCACGTATGCTGTTCGATTCCCGTCAGTTTTCTTCAACTCACATTTCTCAGAGAGGTGCATTAGCATGCATGGAGTTCACCGGCAACATCTTTGGCTACGCCTCTTCAGTCGTGCGTACGATGCTAGCTCCACCACGACTTTGACTATCTGACCCTTGTGTGCCCAGTGGATCGACTACTTCTGCTCGTACATTGACTCGGATATGTCCTGGCGTATACCGCTGTTCATTCAATGTGTCATTGGAGCAATTCTCGCCGCTGGCTCTCTCGTAATTCCGGAGAGTCCACGGTCAGTACATGCTTAAATAATGGCATTTGCGACGTAGCCACGAGACTGACTCCCCTGTGCTTCTGCAGGTGGCTCATAGACGTTGACAGAGACGAGGAAGGGATGCTAGTCATCGCTGACTTGCATGGCGGCGATCCAGAGGATCTCGTGGCCAAAGCAGAGTTTCAAGAAATCAAAGACCGGGTCATCACGGAGGTCAGCTACCGCAGAAGCTACGCGTGATGTGCATACCTGATACATGGTATACAGCGCGAGAGTGGGGATGCGCGAACGTATGCCGCGATGTGGAAGCGTTACAAGCGACGCATCCTTTTGGCAATGAGCTCCCAAGCATTTGCGCAGCTTGTACGCGGCATTCGGTCCTTCTCGCATTACTCATCCCACTAACTTGCACTGCAGAATGGGATCAATGGTATGCTCTGCACTGGCCTGCTGCGGTCAGACTAATGCTGACTATCTACTTTTGCTCAGTTATCTCATACTACGCACGTGAGTCCGTTCTCGCTGTTGTATACCAAAGGCTCTTTTACTTATTAATGGTACTTTCTAGCGAGCGTCTTTGAGCGTGAGTGATACCGGCAACTGCCGAGTTGTCGCTGTCTTACGGTACATCTCAGAGGCTGGCTGGCTTGGTCGCTCTGCAATTCTAATGGCTGGCATCAACGCTATCATCTACCTTCTCAGCACCATCCCCACGTAAGTGTTTTTCGTCTCAGATACTACTCTCTCTTGACTAGTGGCTAGTTGGTACCTTGTCGACCGATGGGGTCGGCGCTCCATCTTGCTCTCCGGAGCAGTTGTCGTACGTCATGGTTCCCTTTCTTTTTGTTGCTGTAAGGGGAGCTAACAAATGTCGCAGATGGGCATTGCTCTCGCGGCTACGGGTTGGTTCATGTATATCGACATCCCACAGACACCCCAAGCTGTTGTTGTATGCGTCATTGTTTACAACGCGTTCTTTGGCTACAGGTAAGCGCCTGCCCCTCTCTGGTATTGCTAAGTTTTGAATTTGTGGATTCCCATAGTTGGGGTCCGCTGCCATGGTTGTACCCTCCCGAGGTATGCGTTACCTGTCCGCATATCTATATTATTGAGAACTCACGATACTTACAGATCCTGCCTTTGACTGTGCGCGCCAAAGGAGTATCGTTGTCCACGGCCACCAATTGGGCATTCAATTTCCTAGTCGGAGAGGTTACGCCTGTGCTCCAGGACACTATTGGTTGGCGACTGTATCCCATGCATGGATTTTTCTGTGCCTGCAGCTTTGTGCTTGGTAAGTCCATCTAGTTCTTCTCCTGCAACGTACGGCTAATAATCATATTTCTCTCTAGTGTACTTCCGTGGGTTTTTATGACCCCTTTACATGAAATCAGCCAACTGACCGCGTGGTGCAGTGTATCCTGAGACCAAGGGTGTTCCCTTGGAGGAGATGGATGCTGTGTTCGGCGAAGGTACGCTCGAGCTTTCTGTTTTTTTTTTTTTTTTTTTTTGCTTCAATGCTGACACTCGTGTTGCAGATGAGCGCGAAGAGATGGAAGAGAACGATTCAGAGCGCGCATCCCTCATGTCAAGCCGCAGTCGCCAGTCTGGCAACACCGCGGGCATTAAGAGGACCGCCTCGCCGCCAAGCCGCAGCTGGATCAGCCGGCTCATGGGTCGCGGTGATGGGCGCGCGGCATACGAGCCGATCGCGGACGGCGAAGAATAGGAACTTGCGAGGATGGACGGCGATGCGGCAGGAAAGAGAGAGGGAGGCGATGACAACGATGAAAGCGAGCGCGGGCGTTTGACGCAGAGAAGTTCCGTTTCGTCGACGGCGTCCTCGTCCTCTCTTGCTCGCAGACCGAGGTGAGAAGCTCTGCTTGCTTTCCGGCTTCTCGTCCATCCTCACAATTCACTACATTCGTGCGTGTCGCATGCTATCTCGACAGTCTGTCTGTACATTGCTACATACCTCATTCTACGCATGTACTGTACAATACATAGACAACTGACAAGTATAATGGCTTTATTTGAGACGTTTGATCCGGATAGTCACACTGCATCAAAACGTGTGCTTCGAAAAAGAGAGATGCAACAATGCACTCACAGGTGCAGATGGGAGATATCAGCCCCAGCGGACCTACCAAGAACAATCTGAGCCAGAGTGAGACCTGTCCCCAAACTCAAGGAGATGCCCCAGGGGCCATGTCCCGCGCTCAACCAGACGCCTCCTGCATCTGGCCTCAGACCCGTCTCCTTCTCACCCAGCTTCGTCAACAAAGGGGTTCCATTTCTTGCCACCGGCCGATGGCAAAAGCCCGCCTTCACGACATCCAGCTCGTCCGTGCCCAACAGCCGCTTCGCGACTGCCTCCAGCTGGGCCACCGCGTCCGCATCTGGGGGCGTCGGATTCCCTACATCTGCTACCGGGATGCTCGTCGTGTTGAGCCCGCCTAGAAAGATATCGCCGCCTACTCGGCTGAAGATCTCCGGCGAGAACCCCGCAGCCGTGTCGGTCGCAAATGCGGCGGCGCACCCGTTCGCGAGGTAGGATGTCTCTGACCAATGCGGCGAGCGAAGGAGGAGCGAGTGCCCGGAGAGCTGAGTAATTGGCAGCTTGGTGGGGGAGGAAGGGAAGAGCGACGCAAAGACGCGGGGCGTCCACACGCCGGCGGTCAAGATGAGCGCGTCGCAGGAGAGGGTGGCAATGGTGCCATCCGCATGCTGAACGTCCACGCCGGCAAGCACGTTGTCCGCCGAGGTGTGCACTTTGGTGGCGGCGGCGGGGTGGTGGAGCTGCACGCCGCGCGACGTGCACTCCTCGAGGAGGAACTGGCAGAGCTGCAGCGGGTTTCTGCGTCCACAAGGGTCAGCACGCGCACATTATCTTTTGTCGACGGAGCGTACACCTGCGCTGTGGTGTCCCCCGACGACAGCGCCTCCACGCCCGCACTGTTTTCCTGGGCGAGCCACGCCGGCAGGTCCACATCGCCCACCCGCGCGCTCGCCATGAGCGCACGGCTCGTCCCCTGAAAAAGCCAGTCCTCGCCGCGCTCCTCCGCCCCGGGGACGCTTGCCAGCGAGAAAGCGGCACTCGCGGCGTAGCCCCAGCAGCGCGCGCCGTCGTGCTTCTCGGCGAGCGCGCGGTGCAGGTCGAAGGAGAGGGCGCCGAGTGAGGCGGTGGCGGGCCTGTGCCAATCGCGAGCGAGAAAGCCGGCTGCGTTGCCAGAAGCGGAGGAGAAGAGCGTGGGGGATAATTCGAGAAGGTGGATTGCGGGGGGCGGGGAGGATTCAAAGGTGAGGGAGGAGAGGTAGTACGCGGTGGATACGCCGATTATGCCGGCGCCGACGACGACGATGTTGGATGGATGGGACGAACTGGCCATGAGGATATTGGATGGTCACTAGTGAAGGTGCATACATAGTGCTCCGGCCTTGACGACATGAAGGGTTGCCCGTCGGGATGCCAGCGCTACAAGAGCACTTGCAAGCGAGTCGGGCTCACGTGCTGTGTATGAGGACGTTTCTCTCCCCACCGTCATCGCGTCTGCTCGCCCACTCGCACGTTGCGTGCATCCACAGGCTCCCGCATCTCAACAGCCATGCTCGCTTGGCCAGCTCCGCCGTAGCTGCCGTCCGTCGCGGCAGCTCAACTCACGGCCGCGACATCCGCCCGCCTCGAGCGTTCGCAGGCTTGGGGCTTTCCAAGTTTGTTTCCATCGGCCTTTCCTCCGCTTTCCCTCACATCAAAGATGCAACCGAGGCGCAGAAGGAGTTTATACCAGCATTCATTGGCGGCAAGGACGTGCTGCTCAAGGGCCGCACAGGCAGCGGAAAGTACGTCGTGCGCTCGTGCCGGCCCCCGTCTCATCTCACGCTGAAGCGTCGACTGAAGGTCATTCGGCCTTGTGTTGGCAATCCTGAGTCGTTACCGCGAGATACAGCCCAAAGAACGCGCGTCGGTCACGCTCTTGCTTGTCCCTCACCGTGACTTGGCATTTCAATTCCTTCACTGGATAGAGCGCATCTGGCAGGCTGCAGCGCCCTCATGGCCATTGCACTCGATTGCCCAGGTTCTTGTCCGAGGCTCAGGCGATAGGTCCGCACAAGTGGAACTCCTTCACACCCACCGCCCCAAACTCGTCGTTGGAACACCCCAGGCCGTGTGCGACGTCCTGGAGGCAGACCCACTCGCACTCAATCTCAGGCAGGTGTCTGCCATCGTGGTCGACGAGGCGGATTACTTGATCGACCACGTTCCCTCCGAGGCGTCCAAGGTGGCGCGCCAGAAGGCGGAGCAAAAAATGAGGCGACATCCGAGTGCCACGAATCAGCTCTTGAACCGTGTTTTCGCGCAGCGAATCGCGAGGACACGGGGCATGGCAGCGGACATGAAGAGGCCCCGCGGAGAAGACGCGCCAGAGCGGGACACATTGCCGCAGCTGGTGATGTGCAGTGCGACGTTCCACTCTGGTCTGCGGCAGGCACTGTACGGCAGCGGCTGGTTCAGGAAAGGGGAGGGCAGCATGGTGAAGGTAAAAGGGCAGACGAATGCCTCGGATGCGCTGCTGTTTGACACCGGGCAAGAAGACGACGCGTCGGTGCTTGGCGGTCGCGACATTCAACATTGCGTATTGGTCGTGTCGGAGGACGGGGACGTAAAAAACATTGATGGCGCGGTGGAAGCCGCTCCATCCGCAGAGTTGGAGGATGATCTCAAGGCTTCCGTGGTGGAGGAGGTATTTTCCTCCCCTGACGCGGCGCTTCCAGAGCTGTCCGAGGAGGAGATACAAAGTGAGTAATGACATTGTCGTATCTGTGACGGCGGGCGGTACAACTCGGGTTTGATAGGATTTTCCATGACACCGTCGCCGTTCCATCCGGCGCTGATGGAGGGCATCGCGACTGCATTCGCGGTCGACGTTCCTCGAATCGCGTTGCTGGTGCTGCCGGCGTCCGCGCCGGTGCATCGTGCGGTGTACGATCTGCGGATGCTCGGGGTCCATGCATACGGGCTGGATCTGCTGGCGTCGGATCGAGGGCGAGCGCATCTGCTCCGAGGTGAGGCGCACGGAGCAGCGAGCGGGCAGCCGACGCTGCTGGTGTCCACGTTGGCATCGACACGGGGCCTGGACCTTCCTGCGCTGACGCATGTGTTCGTTCTGGGTGTGCCGGAGGGTCGGAGGGTGGACGGGTACGTGCATGTTGCTGGGCGGGTGGGGCGGTGTGGACGCGGGGGGAAGGTGGTGAGCGTGGTGGAGGCGCGGCACGACGTGGAGGGTGCGGACGGGACGGTGTACACTAAGGACGAGCCCGGGCAGATGATGCGCATCCTGAGCACGCTGGGGGTAGCCGCGACAAAATACGAGAGTTTCTACTGAGACGCGGCCGTGGGACTGGGAGAGGCGAGGCGCCGGCGAGGCGAGGCGGCACCTTTGGGTCAGAGCAGACATTTCCCAAACGCGTTCTGCCGGACGACGGGCGTACAACCCCGCGCTGGCTTCCTCCATGGAGTCCTCCCAGGGTTTCCCTCCAACCTTCATCGCTCTTCAGCCCGCCGTGCGCCCTTTGCCCCCTCCCTTCCCTCCTCATGGCACCCCCACCGCTCTCAGGCTGGCGGGCAGCTCTCCCCATCCTCCTCCTCCTCGCCGTCTCCGGGGCTGCTGCACAGTCCTCCAGCGCCTCGCTCACCCCGACGCCCACCCCGACGCCCAACACCACCGTCATCCAGCAGACAAGCTCCCTCACGACCACCACCGCATTCCGCTCCGCCAACCAGCAGGTCACAGTTACCACCGTCCTCCCCACCCTCGTTAATGTCACTCTCACCCTCGCCCCGTCCCCCACCGTCTCTGGCAACGCCTCCGCCAACGCAACAGCCTCGGCCTCGGCCTCAGCCACCCCCGACCCCAATGTCCTCGACACCAAGCTCGACGCCGCCTTTGGTGTCCTCGGCGCGCTCCTCATCCTCACCGGGCTGCCCAGCGCCTTCCTCGGCCACAAGAACAGATGGTGCGTATCACCTGCTGCCCCAGATAACAACCTGCTCACGCGGTCTCCCAGGACGTCCTTCTTTTTGATTGGCTTCTATACGTTGTCGCTCGTCTGCTTCGTCCTTATCCTCAAGTTCGGCATCCTGCCCGCCGTCAACCCGCCCAAGCCCACGCTGCGCGGCATGTTCGTGCTGGCCTCCTCCGTTGCCGGGGTCGCGGGCGGCGGTGTGGCCATCTTCTTCTGGCAGGCAACCAAGTACTTCATCGGCGCCTGGGGAGGCTTCGCGCTCGCCCTGTGGATACAGTGTTTCAGGGACGGCGGTCTCATACGCTCGATCGGGCTCCGCTGGATCATGTACATTGGTGCGTCATCGCTCTCTTAGCCGACCGCCTAGCCGAACGCCTCCCGCTAATTTCACCGAGCGTCTGCAGGCTGCGGTGTCGTAGGCTTTGTCTTGTGCACACTGCCCAAGATCCATTACCACGTTCTATTGGTCTCAACCGCGTTCGTCGGCGCGAGCGCGCTCATGCTCGGCGTGGACTGCTTCACTACCGCCAATCTCAAGGAGGTGTGTTCATCCCCCGTCTATCTAGGTGCAGTCTCATCGTTTTCTGCAGTTCTACATCTGGAACCTGGGCTTCCGTACGCTCTTCACGAAATATGTCTCCCATGACATACAGTTCCCGTCACGCAAAACATGGAAGTCGAACTAGGCCTCATTGGCGCCGTCTCGCTCATGGGCATGGCCGTGCAATTCCGCATCCTCGGTGTCCTCCAGCGCAAGCTCAAGGAAATAAAGGCGGAACAGCGCCGTCGCGAGGCGCTGGACGAAGTCAAGGCGGCAGAGCGCTTTTCCCGTCTCGATCAAGAAAAGGCGGACTGGGAGAAGGACCACCCTACCCTTGGCAAGCATGGGCGTCAAGACAGCGAGTTCTCCCGCACGCCGCTTATGAAGTACAGCGATGGGCTTTCCTCCCCCGGTCTCGATGACAGTGGTTACAGCGGCCGTCCCCGTCGACCTTCCGGACTGTCCGAGTTCCGAACCGCTGGTGCCCGGAGGACGACTTGAGAGGCGCGTCCCGCGGCTCGCAGATGCTCGGTGCTCTGCCTGTTCTTGATCTTGGGGCTGACCTCACGGGCAAGTTACCGGCTGGATATATCTCGGAGGATGTCGCCAAAGACTCTGGCAGCGCCACTCCAGAGAACTCGGAGGACCTGAGGCGCAAGGAAGAGTTGCTACAGGAGATCCAGTCCATCCGCCGTTCCATTGATCACCTCAAGTCGGAGACTACGAATAACTCTTCCTCGTCTACATCTCGCCGTCCCTCTCTGACGTCCCGGCGCACGCTCAGCTACGGCTTTGACAACGCAATCCTCCCGCCTGCGCATCTTCGTCCCCCGCGCTCTCAAGACCCCCGCACTCGAGTGCAGTCTATGGATATCGCTAATTTATCGGAGCAGGTCGGTCCGTCCATCGGCCGGCCGACAAGTGCCCCATTGCTCGACGCCAATTGGGACTCGTATGTGCGTGACCGCAAGTTGCTGCAGCCACCCTCGGGGGTGTCAGCACCGATCAGTACGACACCGGTCCCGCTTGTCAGCCCTGCGCCCCGCATATCTGTCCCCCCTGCCGTTCAGGAAGCTCTCAACCGTCGTCAAAAGCGAGAAACCATGCTTGAGCTCGGCATCACAGCAGTGGAGCGGACGCCTTCTCCTGGATCAAGCTCGGAAGCCGTTGGGGACCATTCCAGACCAGAGCATCGCCGCGCGAGCTCCTCCAACCCCATGCGCTCGTCATTGTACACCCCGCCGACGATTCTTCCGCCACGCAAAACCGCCGCGGCGCCGCCACCCGCCCCTTCGCGCACCGTCACATACGAGGAGCTCGCCGAACGGCACCGCGAAAAGCTGCGCGAGTTCCAAGCCCCCTTGACACAGGCGGAGAAAGACCACGCCGACGTTGATGCGGCCAAGCACGCTGGGAGCGCTCCAAGGCCATTGAGCGCGACGCCGTTAGCAAGCGGCAGGCCGACCGAGCCGCCGCCCAGGCCAGCAAGGAGGGGCACCGTCGTCGGCCGTCTGCGGACGTCAAAGACAAGGTACGGGAGGCGCGAGCCCGCTCGCGGCGCGAGTCATCGAGCAAGCCCCGCCATTCTCGCTCGCTGAGCGCGGACAAGCTGAACAGCATGGAGCCGCCGATGGGCGGGAACCGCTCGAGCCGCATGTCGACGCTGAAGGTGGAAGATTGGCAGCGCTATCAGGCAGATGTAGACACGCCTGCGGCTCCGTCTGGAACAATGCGGCCGAACAGGGACTCTCGTGCAGGTGTGCCTTTCCCTGAGACACGCCCGCGCGAGGACCGGCGCGCGAGTCGCGCACCACCACCCAATTAGCCGCAACGAAGGCATCGGCAAGCACGGATGCCGTGTACGACGAAACGAAGGTCTTCGCTGACGGCACACTGGCTGGACGGTGCCGTACATATACATACAGGACGCGATCACGAAATTTAAAAATATCCCCTGCGTTTCCTTCTCTTCTCCATCCCCTTCCGTTCATGATCCCCCTCTCCCCGCTCTGCCCAGAAATAATCGTCGTTACCATACCGCATCGCATGGACCCCGCTTCGGCTCATCACGGACCTTAGCCACATCATCAGGATTATGATCCAGGACACTGCATTACTGTTAGTATACCGGGGATGGGTTGAATATCGAATTCTTGGACCCTTGTTCGTAGCCAGCATCATACCAACCACGTCACACTTACATTACACTCCTTCGCTGCCGACAGCGCCTGTCCTTTGATCATATGGATACGTTTGATTGTTCTATCAGTAATTGGAATTTTGGTTCAATTTTCTAGCGGGAGATGCATAAGTGCGACTGGGATGCAGGTGGTTCTGAGCGCGCCATGGGGAATGGGTGTGCGCTCGCGTCGTGTTTGCAGAGGGACGTAGTCGACAAGCCTTGTCGAGACAGCTGTCGGCGAGCTCTGATCTGAACGTCGATCACAGCACTACTGACTATCAAGCAGATAGAGTATGCTACGTATATACTGACAAACGGTATGAACCCGAAGAGCACACACATCACTACGTGCACCACACCTTGCGCTGGTAGTCCAGAATGATGGGCACGATGTCCAACAAGCTTATGTCGGGCCAGTACGTGTTGATGAACTGTATTTGCGTGTCCTCGGCGCACTGACGTTGGAATGGGAGACGTCAGCCGGCGCCTGGCGCCCGACGTCAGCGCAACGTACCTGCCACAAGAGATAGTCGCTCAGGCGCTTGACGCCACTCGTGCGGATGAGGATGTCGAGCGGCGGACTGCCCACGCGCGAGGTCATCAGGCGGTCGTCGATGTCTTTCTCCGTTATCAAGCTGGGCTTCGTTCCAGATGGTGAGTGCGTGTCAAGATGGACCACGTACGGTGGCGTCCGACTGGCCTTAAGCGCGTCTTGGACAGCGGACTCGACGGCCGTCTTGATTTCGTCCGTCGCGGTGTATGGCATACACAGGTTGAGGATTGCCCTGCCGTCCGATGAGCAGGCTACGCGGTGAGAAGGAGGAAAAGCGCCCACTTGTCGTTGTCCTTCGTCAGCTCCTCGGCTCGGCGCACGGCGGCCTGCACATTTGGCGGGAAGAGATCAATCTTGCCCAGTGCATTCAGCCGAACACCGTACTCTTGCAGCACGCCGCTGCAGCGCCGCGTCAGCACAGAGAACGACGTAGACGGGACGGAGAACACATACCCGTGCTCGCAGAGCTCGAGGAGCCGCACCTCCGCGAGGTGCATTAGCCCGTTGACCTCCTCCTGCGAGCGCTTGAAGTTGTCGATCGAGAACGCGTATACGGAGACGCAGCGTATGCCCAGCAGCAAGCATATCTCCAGCACCTATACAAACGACGGTTAACTCGCACCTTCATCTAAGGGAGCGGCACACGCACCCTGCGCAGTGCGAGAAACCCGTCCTCGTGCCCACGCAGGACGTGCATGCCCTGGCTGCGTGCGTAGCGGCGGTTCCCGTCCATGACGAACGCAACATGCCGCGGGACCGGGCCCGCCTTGAGCACGTCGATGACGGCGCGCTGCGCGCGCGCGAGCGTGTCGTCGCGCAGCTTGATTGCGGTGCGCTGGACGCTGTCGAAGGTGAGGCACATCGCGGTCATGGGCCAGGAGATTGGGCGCTTTGATTGACGCGACGCGAAGTGGCCGGCTGGCCGAGCGCGGTGGCTGCACTACTTACTAGCTTGTCGCGCCAAGCGGTCTGAGTTTGCACGGCTGCATAAAACGGTCATCGCGTCGTCCTCCTTCCATACCTTCCTCAAGCTCTCCCTCTCATGGGCAAGCAAAAGCGCAAGATTCAGCTACCCGATGACGACGAGCCGGAATACCTCGGCAGCTACTACGTCGGCGGCGCGAGTGCAAGCACCGCCGTCGCGACACCGACGTCCTCCAGTGTCGCGCAACCGTCGCGTTCAACCGGCGCCGACCCCTACTACCACACCCCTCCTGCTCGCACGCCCGTATCTGCTAGCGCTAGCGGCGCGAACTCGTCGCGTTATGCTGGCGTGAGCGCCTCCTCTTCCCGCCCTGCTGCATCTGCACTGGCGACTGCGACCGCGAGCACAGCCAAAACGTCGCAATACACCAATACGACTGGTTTTAATCAAATGTATGATGTGATTGAGCATCTCCCTGTCAAGACCAGCGTCCAAGATCATTATTCTAGCATGAACCCCTCTTCTTCCCTCTCTGGACCCGCTGCGCACGCATCCGCCAACACCTCCAAAGCTTCGCATCATACCAGAACGACTCAGGCATCATATCCCGTTGCGCGCAAACCTGTGCCTACCACAGCAAGCACCAGCGTTGCGACACCTTCACGCCATGTCGATCCCAGCCCGTCGTACGGCTACCCCACTGCCACGCCCACGCCCGTGCGCGCACCGGCGCCTGGACCCGCTCCTACGCCCACGGGCGAACCGAAGGCGAAGCGAAAGCGTACGACGAAGGACCCAGATGCGCCGCCGCCGGAGAAGCGCGGCGCGATATTCAAGAAGGCGTGCCCGAAGACCATACTCGAACGCGTTGATCGTGTGATGTCGCAGAGGTGCGAGGCTTTGGCTTGTATTTGCCAGTATAAGTTTCTCATGCCTGGTGACAGATTTTTCATGATCGACAGGCAGAGGAATGGAGAGGAGCTGAAGGAGGAGTTCAGCGTGCTGGGGTCGACGGGCAACGCGAGTCTCCACTGTCTGTGCCACCCGACGCGACGCTGAATGATAGCTTGCAGGTGTACACTGTGGTGATAGACAAGAAGCCTTCGTGCAGTTGTATGTCCATGCAATGCTACTGTGGAGGGCGTTCCGCTAACTCAAAGTTAGGTCCCGACGCGACAAAGGGGAACCACTGCAAGCATATCGTAAGTCATGTCAACAGCTTTGCATTGGCGGTCGCTCACATGTCTTATTCAGCTCTTCATCTTCTTGAAAGGCGAGTCAAGAGCGCTTATACCGCTTGGCTGACTGACCTCGCATACCGCAGTTCTCCAAGTTACGCAAGCCTCTGGATTCTGGTACCAAAAGTACGTTAGCTTATGCTTCATCTGACCATCACGAATGAATGTATCTTTCATCAGGGCTCTGCTCACCAGCGAGCTGGAGACGATTTTCGCTGCAGCGCCGCACGCACCCAACGCGCTCGCGCACGAGCGGGTCCGCGAAGCCTTTGCACGCGCCAGCGGCAAAAGCACCACGGCGACCTCGGCAGCGTCGACCACGAAAAAGCGCGTTCCGGGGCCGGACGACGACTGCCCGATCTGCTACGAGGGGATGCACGGCCTGCCCGACAAGAAGCTGACGTTCTGCGAAGAGTGCGGGAACGCGCTGCACACGGAGTGCTTCCAACAGTGTACGTGGCGGTCTTGTGGTGGTTGAAGTATGCGAATGTCGCTGACCGATGGATGGTACAGGGGCGAAGAGCACACCGAACCTGACGTGCGTGTGGTGCCGAGCAAAGTGGATCGTGCCGGGGCCTGCGCGTGGCGGTGGGCGGGGCGGCGGGGCCGGGAGCTCTGAAGGATACATCAACCTGGCTGCTGCGGCTGGGCTGAGCCCGCAGCGAGACACGAGCACCTGTACGTGGATGCTACTCGACCCAGAGCTGTCGACTGATGCGTTTGCAGACTATCACGGGCCGAGGCGCGGCGAGCGCCATTACGGGTACCAGGCGTACGACGATGGCTATTGACGGAGGGGCGAGACCTGGCTTCTTACCATTGTAGCCGCCAGCCTGGAAGATAAGAAGATCTGGCACGGTCGGTGGCTGAGTAACAACGATGTCTGCGTATACTTATTTAATTCGTGAATATTGAAGGCTGCTTTAGCCGAAAGGGCTGCTATGGATCTAGATCCCGATCTCGTCTGGGCGTCGGGGGCGGGCTGGCTAAAGTTTGGGGCAAATGCGTTGGGGATCCCAGCCACTCTCCCTTGGCGTATATATATACCCCGCATTCATATATATCCATACCACCCACTCTACACAATGCAACGCTCGCAATCTGCCCCAGACGTCGCTACACAGCACCACGACAGACCCCACGTCCCCCGCCGCACAAAAACAAGCACAGACCTGTCCGCAGAGCCTGCCCGGCCGAGTCCCGTGCAACGCCAGGAGCCCGAGGATCCTTTCAACCTCGGCGCCTTCTTCCCCGCGCACCTGCGCACCGACGACGACCGGGAGTGGCGCTGGCTGCGCTACGGAGAAGGGGCCGGGGAGGGGGAGGGGGAGAGGGGGAGGAGCGCGGCCTTGCGGTGGTGGCCGAGGAGGCTCCGTCGCGGCAGTCGCTGTTCAGCCAGAAGGGGTCGGCGAGCACTGGGGCTGCTATTCGGCGGGAAGACAAGTTCGGGATCCTGAGCATGTGTGAGTGCGGCCATTTTCAGCGCATGCAGCCAGGCTGAAATGACACCGTGCAGTGGACTCGCTGGCGCTGGAGGCAGAGACGCCGGGGGCGGACGACCGGTTGCTGTCGCCGTACACGGAGGACCCGGCGTGCGACGAGGAGGCACTGCGGCAGGCGTACGGGGCGCGGCGGGCGGCGTGGTGCTCTGTGACGAGCGGCGGGGCGGGTGATGGGCTTGGGTCGCTGTTTGTCGGGGACGAGGAGGATGCCAGTGCCAGTGCCAGTGCTAGTGCTAGTGTGTGGGGGCGGTTGTGAGATGGCACGTGCTGAGAATCTTACCTTGGAGTAATCTGATGGAAGGCGGAGCGATGCCGAGAAGGACCCCGGACGTAGGCCAGGGGTCCCTTGGGCCAGCCATATAAACGGCGGGGCTCTCACGGCCCACACGTGGGTAACCCAGTTTCTTCCCACTCACACACCCGAGTTCCCACACCCCCAAGAGCCTCTCGACACCGCGGGAAAGCATGAGGACCGTCCATCCTCTTCCTCTCGACACCGTCCACCCCTCCCAGATGAACAACACAGACGTCCTCCACCAGCAGCACATCCCTGATCTCTCCCCCCCGCCGTCCCCACACACAACCTCCATCACCCAGCTCGTCGTAAACGCCCTCGCGAGCTCAGCAGCCGCGTCTTCCGATACCCACAACGCGTCCCACCGCACACACTCCTCCCCGGGCTCCCCCCACCCAGCACCCGCCCCTCCTGCAAACTCCCTCCCAAAGCAGACCCTGCCCCCGCCCGACCCCAGCGTCTCCATCCAGTCCATCCTCGCCGCAACCAGTAAGGGCCCCTCCGACCACGCGCCCTGGCACATCCCCTCCGACATGGTGCCACAACCCCAGCCGTCCGCATCCACACCGCGTCCCGTGAGTGTCTCGTCGCTCTTCTCCATCACGACGCCCATTCTGACGGGGTCACGTGATTCAGTCCACCGCGTCGGGTAAACGAAAGCTTGATGACACAGACGCAGACGACCCCCATCCCAAGATACGTCGCGTCGTCCGCGAGCACGTCTCTCATGACCCCGCCCGCGTCGTCCCTATGACCACCGTCGTCTGCATGCATGCCGCCGTCGCCCAGAAGTCATACGGCAGCGAGAAGCGCTTCCTGTGCCCGCCCCCGGTCGTCCACATCGAGGGTCCCGTCTGGCAGATGCGCTCCCAGCAAATGTCTATGAGCGTTGTGGCAGAGACCGGGGAGCGTAACTTTGAGCAGAAGGCCCAGCTGGACGCGAACATGTCCGCCAGCTTCAAGTCCTTGCACGTCGGCGGAACGGCAAAGGCGAAGAGCTTCCTGCTGTCTCTGAACATCTCAGAACCGCCTCCCCACGGCGCCATCACCGGTGACGCTGCGGACGCGCCGACTGGACGCGTTTGGGCCGCATTCGATTCAGCCCCGGTGACGATCATATCGAAACCGTCCAAGAAGACAGCCAAGACGCGGAATATCTCGTCATGCATTCTCGCAGGAGGTCCCGTGTCGCTCTTCAACCGTATCAACTCGCAGACTGTGCGGACCAAGTACATGACCATTGACCAGAACCAGCTCTGTGCAAGTAATGTATCCTGGTCGGCATTCAACGTGAATGTAGTCCGTCGGCAGCAGGAACCGCCGAATCTCGGTGAGTCCACATTCACCAGGAATGCCCTGCCATTACGTCGGTGCTTGCGCTTAATGTCCTGTTACAGTGACGTATGGGTCCGAGATCATCCTCACGGACACTCTGTCCGGCATCTCGACCGCGCCGCTTGTCATCCGTAAAGTCGACAAGGGGAAGATCGCGTCGGATGACGGTGGTCCGGTCAGCCAGATGCAGAAGATCGCGCTGCAACGCATAAACGCAGACGGCACACGACATTATCTGTCTGCCGCGGGCCCGATGCCGGGCACGCCCGGCGTCATGGCGCCTCCGCCTGGCCAGGCCGGTTCGCATGCCCTCATCTTCCAGACACCGAAGGTCCGCGAGGACATGAAGGACGGTGTGCGGACGGTGACGGATGAGGTTGACGACTATCTCTGCTGGACCATCGTCGGGATCTGTAAGTACACTCTGGCATTCGTGGTGAATGAACGTTGACGTTGCTGGTCAGCCAAGTTCCAGTATACCTTCTTTGACGCGTTCGGCCCCGGCAATAACGTCCCAGAAATGCCCGTCACGCCTTTCCCGACCCTCTTTACGGCTCCGGTCTACCGACCAGCGGGCAACACGCTTGAATTAGCAGTGTCCAATTTCTTCTATGAGCACCCGAAAACGCGCACGCAAACACCTCTGGAGGTGTACTTGGGCAATCTCGGACCGCTTCGGATTCGTATCTACCAACCCCCTCACCCCGGCGTCATCACAACGGTCTCGCCCTTCGTGCAGCCGTTGACTCCTCACATCGAGTCGCTAAGCTCCTCGGACCAGTCGAACACTGTCGTCGAAGGCCCGCAGCCCCGCTTCCTTTCCTCCGGCCCATTACACACCATCGTTTATGTGGACATGCCCAGTCTCAACGAAGTGGTGAAGGCGCTCGACGAGGATGCAATCCCACCGCCAACCGAGGGCGACCGTGCAGCTCCAGCCGCGGATCCCGCGACTCCCGCGAGTAACGGAGAGCCGGATTCTGGTATCGGTGCGGCGATTGTACCGCCACACGTCGCGAACCGAACGCTCCCGCTGTTGTTTATTCGGGCGCTGGACGGCGTGGGATACCACTCTGGCCGCACGATCGCGTGCGAGAACGTATTCCAGAGTATGGATCTGAGTGCGCTGAGCTCGGGCGGGCCGTCATCGTCTGCGGCGGGGATCGACCAGGGGTGGATCGCGGCGGCGCATGCGGCTGCGTCGGCAGACGGGGGTCTGCATGGATGGACGTTGCGGGTCATGTAAAGGGTCGGACCCGAGGTACCACCTTTTTTCGCGCTGGCCGGACTTTGCTAATTGCTATCGGTAAATGTTGTGTATCATTCGTTGTCGTTCTTCTCGTAGTTGTCTGTGCCGTTGTTTCCTGTGGGTGACGATAGGTTGTTATGTAGGGGAGCTGGACCAAGTAGTGTTGCGCGTATGTTCCGCGTCGATCGATTGCATGTAAGTAAATAGGACATGGGCAATTTTTTGATTGGAAGGGGGCAGTTGGCTGGGCAAGGGCCGGGCGCGATGCGATGGAGCACGTCGACCTAGACGCGCCGTATAAAGACGCGTTGACGCACGCGCTATTCGCCCCAGGATCCAGCCACCCCAACGTTCCTTCTCCTCCCGGCACCATCAGCTATAAAAGGCCCCTCGTCCGTCCGCTCCCTTTCCTATCCTCACCATCCCCGACGTTCTCCTTATCGCCCCTCTAGCCCCGCCTACATAAACATAAACCCATCGCTCGACCCAGCGACCACAAGCAAAAATGGCGACCACCATCCAGACTGCTGGCATCCGATCCCGCCTCGAGTGGAACGCGACCCTCACCCCCGCCGCCGCCCCTCAGACAACCGAGGCGACCAAGTTCTTCCGCAAGGTGCGCATGGGCGGTGTATCTATCTGTCGATTGCTCTCTGATCTCCGTGCAGACGTCCATCATCGCCACCATCGGTGCGTAGCACCGGCTCCCCACGCTATGCCATCCTGATAGCATAGATTCGCAGGGCCGAAGGTGAACTCTGTCGAGAAGCTCGGGGAGCTGCGCCGCGCCGGTGTCAATATCGGTGCGTTCACTGCTGTTTTTTTCGCGGGTCAAACTTATCATTTCTGCGGCCGATTAGTGCGCATGAACTTCTCCCACGGCGAGTATTCGTACCACCAAAGCGTCATCGACAACACGCGCAAAATGGTGGCTGGTATGTATTTGTACGCACAGTTTCGTGCGGCGTTCGGCTGATGGGACCCGCAGCTGATCCCGAGGGCCGCCCCGTTGCGATTGCTCTCGACACGGTCAGGGCGCTTTCGCACTGACGATGAATCGGTACTTAATATCCATGGCATTCTCCTAGAAAGGACCCGAGATCCGGACGGGATTGGTAGCAAATAACCAGGACGTGCGTATGTCGGACTATATGCAGGGATACCTAGGCTGAATCCTCGACCTCGTTTAGATCCCTATTAAGGCTGGCCATGAGTTTATCGTAACCACTGAAGCCAAGTATGCCGAGGCGTCCGACGACAAGTACATGTATGTCGACTACGTACGTATTCTATTCTGGTCATTACGTCCTCAGGATCTCCTCAACATCTTGACATCCGTCATTCCCCACCCCTAGGCGAACTTGCCCAAGGTCACCGCACCCGGCAAGCTCATCTACGTCGACGATGGTGAGTACATGCACAGTGCGGCGAGATTGCTGAGACCGATTGTGGCGCAGGTATCCTCTCGCTCCTCGTGCTCTCCATCGACGGACCCAACGTACATGTCCGTGCCATCAACGACGGCAACATCTCCTCGCGCAAGGGCGTGAACCTGCCCAAGACGCCCGTTGACCTGCCCGCGCTCTCCGAAAAGGACAAGAACGACCTGCGCTTCGGTGTGAAAAACGGCGTCGACATGATCTTCGCGTCGTTCATCCGCCGCGCACAGGACGTCAAGGACATCCGCGAGGTGCTCGGCCCTGACGGCGCGAACATCAAAATCATTGTGAAGATCGAGAACGAGCAAGGTGTCGCGAACTTTGACGAGATCCTGAAGGAGACGGACGGTGTCATGGTCGCACGTGGTGATCTGGGTATTGAGATCCCCGCGAGCCAGGTCTTCTTGGCGCAGAAGATGATGATTGCCAAGTCCAACATGGCGGGCAAACCTGTCATTGTCGCCACCCAGATGCTTGAGGTGTGTGCGGGTGTATTACTATGGTATGCTGTGCTAACGAAATGCGTCTAGTCTATGACTGTAAGACTGTGTCGCATGGCTACCCGGTCCCATTGCCTAACGAGTGTCCTTCCATAGTACAACCCCCGCCCAACTCGTGCTGAGGTCAGCGACGTCGCCAACGCCGTTCTCGATGGCGCGGACTGCGTCATGTTATCTGGTGAAACTGCCAAGGGATCGTACCCCATCCAGTCTGGTGTGTTTTGTCAGCTATTCTCATTAGCTGTTTTATTGACGAGACGTGTGCGCAGTGCTTTTGATGGCGGAGACATGCTTGCTTGCCGAGGCGGCCATCTGCTACCCGCCTCTCTACGATGAGCTGCGCAATGTACAGTCGCGGCCTACTGAGACCTCGGAGACGGTCGCCCTCGCCGCTGTGGCGGCGGCTGCGGAGCAAAATGCGGCTGCAATCCTTGTCCTCTCCACGAGCGGCAACACCGCACGCCTGATCTCCAAGTACCGCCCTAGTGTGCCCATCATCACCGGTACGCGTGCAGATCGCCTGCAAAAACATATCTCCATGCTGATCGACCCTCGAACAGTGACGCGCAACGAGCAGACTGCCCGCCAGATCCACCTCCACCGCGGCGTGTATCCCTTCTGGTATCCCGAGCCTCGCGGCATCACCGCCGAGCAGTGGCAGACCGACGTGAGTGGCAGACCTCCGACTGAAACGTGTGTGTGTGTTGACATTGCCACAGGTGGACAACCGCATCCGGTTCGGTCTGCGCAGCGCGCTGAAGCTGAACATCATCACCCCTGGCGCGACCATCGTCGCCGTGCAGGGCTGGAAGGGCGGGTTGGGCCACACTAACACGCTGCGTATCTTGACTGTGCCCACCGACGGTGCGGACCTGGCGGCACAGTCTCTTGGGAACTGAAGCAAATCGGTGGAAGATCAGACTCTGCAGTGCAGGATACGATAGTCGGTGGTTGTTACAATTTGTACAAAGTAGTCCTAGTGCAGCATAGATTGGTGGAGAATATCCGGCGCTAGAAATTTGATTCGCACGGCTGGTCGGGTGCCACGACAGTTTCTGCTTGCCCGTCGCCCGTATTTCAGAGCATTGCTCGCAGGCTAGCGTGTCGCTTTCACTAGCTACACCTGCCCTCGTCCCCGCCCGCCCCGTCCCGCCACGGACACCCCCCCATGTCCGGGCTCTTCTCCGTCCCGCCGCGCGCTAACGGCTTTCGCGAAAACTCAAGGTCGCCCAACGGCATCCCGCTCTTCTCCTCCGCCATGCATGACAGGCGCAGTCGCTATGCAGCATCCTGGACGGTGCCAATACACATCCCCATCCCCGGCGTGCCGGGGCGCTCCCTGCGCGTGCTCGTGCCCAACCTTGCCGCCGTTCACCACATGAGCGTCACGCACTTCGGGCGACGGCGCGGCACGCTCATGCTGCTCGTCGCGTGCGTCACGGCCGTGGTGACGGTCTTCTCGCTCGCGCAGCGCGTCCGCGCGTCGCGCAAGCAGTGGTCCGCGCCGCTGTTCACGGGCGAGCCATCGACGCTCGTGTTCGAGCGCGAGGACCTGCAGCAGGTGTGGCAGTGGGAGATCGCGAGCGGGCACTACCCGAGCAGCCGCGAAGGTGAGCGGTGCGCGCGCTTTCGCAGCCTTTGTTGTGTACTGAATTGTGGGCAGTTCCGAGACCCATACGCTTGACGGCGGCACCTCTAAATCCTGCGTTGCCCCCGAAGAAGGTCGCGAAAATCCCGTCGAGATACCGGCCCCCAGGCGCGTCCGTGACGCATACCGTCGGCCACGGCGCAAAACGTGTCTACCTTGACAACCAGTCAAGACCACCCCACGTCGAGTATCCCCCGCGACCCGTGCCAGGGAGCGTAGCAGACATGGATGTAGTCATGGATCTTTGTGATTTTTCTACGGAAAAGGTGAGCACTGCTTCAGTCTCTGGCGTTGCAGGACTTCATGCTCGCGACAGTATGTGCGTGATTGTTTGGAGGTGCTGAGGTTAGGAGGTGGCTTGGATAACGGGAAACGGGTACGGCGCGGCAAGTTCGACGAGTGGCGCTATATCTTCGTGGAGGAAGGCGAGGTCAACACTAATGTGCAGCCCGAACCCGTCGAGCCGGTGCACACATACAACAACCTCGCCCAAGCCTCGTCCTCAGCAGACCCGAACGCCGGCCTCCAACGGAAATTGAAAGTCGAGTGGGAGTCTGCCATTCGCTTGCCCGCAACGCTGCAGCACCATCCATACCACACCCTGCCGACGACGTGCGATCCCGAGAACCAGCGCCTCTTCCACATGTTCTGGACTGGCCCGTTCACCGACAAGCCATATCTCGCGCTGCTCTCCTTCCTGTTCACTCAGAACGTACGCCTGCATCTGCACGAGGAAGACCCGGACGCGCGCGTGTGCCGCCCGCAGTTCTGGATGTGGGTCAACCCAGGGCCCGCGGCCGCGGTGCCCAATCCTAACGCGCGGCATGACATGTTCGAGCAGCTCAAGTCGAACCCGTGGGCGTCGCCGTTCCTGCACCCGCGCTTCAAGGACGTCATCATGTTCAAGATGTGGAACACCACGGAGCAGTTGGACGGCGTTCCGGAGATAAAAGACGAGTGGCGCGCGCTGAAGGACACGCTGTTTAATTCCGGTGGGCACATTGTTTCGGTGCGTCAGGACGACTCTTCGTCGGAGTCGTCGGAGTCGTCTACTTTGTCTGGGTCGGCCTCGACCTCGGAGACAGCGGCCTCGAAGGCCAAGTCGTCTACTGGGGAGAATGACGTGCTCAAGTTTGTCGGGTCCAAGTCGGCGGACTCGTACGACCGGCTGTCCGTCATTCTCTCAGACATGGCGCGTTTCATCCTTTGCCACCGCTTTGGCGGTGTTTATTTGGACGCGGACACCATCTTCCTGCGAGATTGGGAGGAGCTGTGGGGCTGGAAGGGCGCGTTCGCCTACCGGTGGTCGCGCCTCGAGAACTACAACACGGCCGTGCTGCGCATGAATAAGGGCTCTGCGCTAGGGACGTTCCTGTTCCGGACAGCACTCAAGAATGGGCTCGACTTCCACCCAATGACGGTCTCGAAGTATACGAAGGACGCGTATCTGGAGCCACTGTTGCTGCGCTTACCGGACGCGCTCTTTGATTCTGCATGGCTTAACACTGAGAACTACCAGCGGGATCGACCTCCACAGCCCTACTTCACTCAGTGAGTGTTCTCTGTCTCGCCGTGTACGCTTCGAGGTTGATGAGCGTGGCAGGTTTGGCGACTTTTTCGACACACCATCATCAAGCGGGGCCGCACCAGCCGCGCTCGGCTTTGAGGGTTTCTTCCGCGGCGCTTACTCGTATCATTTTCACAACTTCTGGTAAGCGCCCTCCTCTGATGCGCATGTTAACTCGTAGGCTCAACATATCTCTGCAGGTGGAAACCATTTGACGCATCACGGAACTGGCCAGACCTGGGCAGCCGCTTCATCGAAGGCGAGCGGCAGGCGCGGCTGAATCTCAACCTGGCGAACAACGTAACGAACCCGGAGCACATACCTCCAGAAGAGCACGTTGCGGACGACAAGCGGGACCTGGACTGGGCGACTGTGCTGAAGAGGACATTTGAGGCATACATCCGTGGGGAGCGGCCAAACATGTACGGCGAGTGGCTTGAGTGGTAGGTGAGCGGGGTGTAATGCATGGTAGCGTGGCGCGACTGGCGACGGGGGTCGTGCGGTATACCCGGTGGAGTGCAGGCAATGTAGTGGATAATGCTCGGATACTACTTGGCTAGCTATATATTTTAGACCAACGATACGATACTCTAACCCATCTGCTAAGTCGAGCGGGCCGCGTCGGGTCCAAGTAAGCGCTTGAGTGGCGAGCCCGCGTTCTGATTCACCTTGCTCTCGTCCCTCTTCCCGCCGCGGCCCATCGCCCCAGGGCTTTCCATGAACAACCACTACTCCCCGCCATACTACTCCAACGGCTTCAGCACACAGCCCCGGCCAAAGGACAACCTCCCTTACGGCCCACCCGCATATCACACGAGCACAAGGGAACAACATCGCTCCCCATGGAAGGTCGCTCTTCTCCTCCCCGTCCCCGCCGCCATGCGCGGATGCGGCCTCTACATATGCTTCCCCAACCTGCCAGCCATCCACCGCCGCACTGTCGCGTCTTTTGGCCGCCGAAGAGGCACCCTCATCCTTCTCTTCGCATGCATATCCGTCGTCTACCTCGTCTTTGCCCTGTCGCAACGCTACGGCACCACGGAGGCGCAGTGGCCGACGCCATACGTCCCTCTGTTTCAAGGCGAGACATCGACCCTCGTCTACGGCCGGGAGGACCTGCAGAAGATATGGCACTGGGAGATCGCGAGCGGGCACTACCCCAGCAGCCGTGAAAGTGCGCTTCCCTCCGCTTATCGTCTTTCGACGCGTTATTGACCAGCTAGCGCAGTTCCGCGACCAGTCCGACTGGTCACGGCACCTCTGAACCCTGCGCTGCCCCCACGGAAGGTGCCTAGACCGCCGTCACGGCACACAGCGCAAACATCATTTGTTACTCATACTATTGGCCACGGCGCAAAACGTATATATCTAGATAATCAGGCGCGGCCACCTAATGTTGGATACCCCCCTCGGCCGGTACCCGGGAGCATCGCAGATCTGGACATAATCATGGATTTATGTGATTTTTCGACTTTCAAGGTGCGTGGTTTGTTGAAAGGTCTAAACACCGATGCTTACCACCTTACTTTTCATGCAGTACGTTCGTGACTGCTTGGAGGTCCTCCGCATCGGCGGCGGCCTCGACAATGGCATGCGCGTTCGGCGTGGCAACCTTGACCCATGGAGATACATCTACGTCGAACACGGCGATGTGAACAAGACTGCTGTACCGTCTGCCCCACCGGTCCCCATACGATACGAAGGTATCTCACAAGCTGCGTTGTACGTGGATCCCGATGCTGGCTTGCGCAAGAAGCCCCGCGTTGAGTGGGAGCGTCCGATCGAGCTCCCCGCGCCACTCGAGCACCGTCCATATCACACCCTCCCCACAACATGCGACCCTGAAAACCCGCGCATATTCCATATGTTTTGGCGCGGACCTTTCGCAGATCCCCCGTACATGGCGCTATTGTCCTTCCTCTTCACGCAGAACCTCCGGCTGCACCTCCACGAGGCGGATGCGGACGCCGTCGCGTGCCGCCCGCAGTTTTGGATGTGGATCAACCCAGGGCCAGCAGCAGCGGTGCCCAATCCGTTCGCGCAGGACGAGATGTTTGAGCAACTGCAGTCGAGTCCGTGGGCTTCGCCGTTCCTGCACCCTCGCTTCAAAGACATCATCTCATTCAAGATGTGGAATACGACGGAGCAGCTGGACAGCATTCCGGAGGTCAAAGATGAGTGGCGCACGCTGCGGGACACGCTCTTCAATTCTGGCGGGCGCGTCATGTCGGCGCCCCAGCAGCACGAGCCGGAGGAAGAGACGTTGGCGGCGGACGCGGACGCGGTACCACACACTCCGTTGGGCGAGGCCGGCGTGGCGCCGATGACCGCAGCGGCCAAGAGTGAGGCTAAGGTTAAGTCCGCCGAAAAGGCGTACGACCAGCTCTCTGTCGTGCTTTCCGACATGGCGCGCTTCGTACTGTGCCACCGCTACGGGGGTATCTATCTCGACGCGGACACGATGTTTTTGCGTGACTGGGAGGAGCTTTGGGGCTGGAAGGGGCAATTCGCATACCGCTGGTCGCGTCTCGAGAAGTACAACACCGCGGTGCTGCGCATGCACAAGGGCTCCGCGCTCGGCACTTTCCTGTTCCGCACGGCGCTGAAGAATGGCCTCGACTTCCACCCGATGACGGTCGCGAAATACATGAAGGACGCACACCTCGAAAACCTCCTCCTGCGCCTCCCCGACGCGTTGTTTGACGCAGCATGGCTGAACACAGAGTCGTTCCAGCGGGACCGCCCGCCGCAGCCCTACTTTCAGAGGTGGGAATGCCCTTGCCCTGCTGGTAGTAATCTGACACATGCATCAGGTTCTCCGATTTCTTCAAGACCCCGACGAAGGAGAGCGCGGCGTCGGCTGCACTGGGCTTCGAAGGCTTCTTTCGCGGCGCATACTCCTACCACTTTCACAACCCGTGCGTACAGCTTCCTCTTGCCCATCATCTCTATCACCATCAAGATCACTTACCCATTCCCAACCTTCTGATCAGATGGAAGCCCTTCGACATGGCGCGCAACTGGCCCGACCTCGGACCGCATTTCATCACGGGCGAGCGCAACGCGCGCGTCGCGCTCAACTTCGCCGCGAACAAAACAGACCCAGAGCAGATCCCACCATTCGAGGACGTGGCGGATGATATGCGCGATTTGTCGTGGTCGACAGTGCTGAAGCGCACGTTCGAGGCATATGTCCGGGGCGAGCGCCCGAACATGTACGGCGAGTGGCTTGTGTGGTAAATGCGTTCTCTTTGGCCCTTCAGCGAGCGGGCTCCGTCATTTTTTGGCGATGCCTTCACATTTCTGGTCAATTTATCGGTTCGGTGTTAATTATTGTGCACTACATTGCTACCTGTATGCTTACAAGCACGCATTGGATCGGCTTCCTTCACTAGCTTCATTCCTCACGAATTGCCCATATATACCACGACCTGCGCGATAGATGCTAGTACTGTACGTACACCTGACAATGACGCCGCCCCCCGTGCGCCATAATATATAATGAATGTAGTATACAGTATTTACCGGAGATTATATTCAGCACAGCTAGAGTGTCGACGTCACCTCATAGTCACTTGACATTTCGCTACGAGCTCAGTCGAAGGCATGCAGTCTCTATGATCAAAGCTGATTCGCGTTGCGTAGCGCTGTCTATGACAGAGACAATAGTAGGGAAACGGGGCTATGGCTACATTAAACTGGTCGAATACAAAGGCAAGAAACGAATGAGTAGGTTATGGCGGCATCGGTATCAGCGTTCGTAAGGTATATATATGCAAAGCGCAGTCCAGCATACTCGTCGGCAGTCCATGTCAGAAAGTCCTCCATTATCGTCGTCTATAACACGAGCCCAAGGGTGAGGCCCACAAGCGCTAGTGCGACGCCGGCGTCGCGATTGACGTTGTTCAGGCGCACAGCGCCGTTGGCTGAGCCCGACGTCGAGTTCGTCGCAGCCGTACCGTTGATCTGCTTCGCGCGCGCTTCGAACGCCTCGAAGGTGTTGGGCCCAGACTCGATCGCGTTCGCGGCGAAAACCATGCCGGAACCGCAGTGCGTGGCCTGCGCGCAGTACGCCCAAATGGGTGCGGTCTGGGGAGGAGAATGAGCATGGTGATCAATTACAGCAGAGTAAGGGAGCTTACATCGTTGACCTGAATCGTGTAAGTGGGGAAAGCAACAGAGCCATCGGCAACTGGCATGCTACAAGAATATCGCGTTAGTCTCACGGCAAAGAAAAAATGAAAAAGATCGTGACGCACAATCCAGAGTCAAAGCCAACCTGGCCACTCGCGGACGTGTCGGCAAGCTTGCGGCACGGCGCGGCGAAGCTTGACTGGGTCGCGGTGTGGTTCTTCTGGTGGAACTCAAACGTGATCGTGTCGCCCGGCTGCGCGGTGATATTCGCAGGCGTGAACAAGAGCACGCCGGTCCCGCCGACGACGATGCGGTGGTCCTGAGTCGTGCTGCCGGGCTCCGGGCTCGACGTCGCGGCGGGCGGCGTGACACTGGTGGCGGACGCGTCGGTCGAGGATACGGCAGCAGATGTGGATGTGGAGGACGCGGGTGGGGCAGAGGACGTGGAGTTACCCATCGCGGCTGCTTGGAAGGCAGCAAACTTCTCTCCGGGGTTGATAGCGAAAACCATGCCCTGCTGGCAGTGGTTGGCCTGCTTGCAGAATACCCAGACGGGGTTGGCGTCCTCAATGGTGAATTGGGCCTGCTGGAAGGGGCCAGCGGTGTTGTTGTCAGGGACAGGGATGCTGAGACGAAAGGCCATGGTTAGCATCATAGGTGTGTGAGGGGTGAAATAGACGTACAATCCAGTGTCAAAGCCGCCCTGTGCTTGCACACATGGGTTAGCGAAGGTCGACTGTGTTGCGGTGTGATTCTTCTGTTTAAACGTGAACGTCACAGTATCTCCAACTGGAGCGTTCTAAAGTAGCGTCAGTAGTGAGTTTCGCATACTGTGAGGAAGACGTACGATGACGTTGGGATTGAACTGGAGGATGCCCGGTCCGCCGACAACGACTTGGTGGTCTGCGGCGCGGGTGGGCGGGATGGCAGCAAGACTGACTGCCACGGCAAGAGCGGAGAGTGCGTAAAGCATTGTGAAGTTGGGTAGAGGTGGGGCGCGGGGGTGCGAGTGGAGGATGTGATGGCGTATAGTACGGAGGCCGATTAGATGTCGAGACGAGGTATTTGTACGGGGCCAGCCAGGTGAAAGAGAATGGGGAGAAAGTAGCCTCGTGCATTGTGGTCGCGAGCTCTTTATACAGCGTGCAGACGGTCCGAGAACAATGCGCACACAAAAGACTCGGCCAGTCCGGGAACAAAGACAAAAGCGAGCAGTGACAATGGCCGCACAAACACCGCCAAACAACGCGTCGCGACTTTGTTCGCCGCGCGCCAATTTACCCGCAGACCTCCATTCCCTGTCCATGTCCGCCTTGTCGTCTGACAACAAGGATACACGAATGCGGCACTGCGTCATTGTTTTATTGTGTCGTTACTTTGCATTCGTCTCAATGCATGCCGTGCGTGCCATGATGCTCCGGTCAATGTCCAGCGCATCTCGGCGTGCAATATGCTATTGGTATGTATAGAACAAGACTCTAATTATCTCCAGCGCCGATCTCCGGCGATCCCAGACGTATGAAAGATAAGGAAAGGGTCAACAACTGCCTAGCAGTCGTCGGTGTCGTCTTCGGTGTCATCCCCAGACCCTTCGGCGGGCGGCGGCGTCAAGGAGCCCCCCAGCGACGGCCCATCGGAGTCGGTAGCATTTGCGGGGAAACCCACTGCGGAGCGTATGGAGTCCAGCAAGATGTCCTTGTAGTCACCGCCCGCTTCCCACATGGCGAACCCGCGCAACCCTGTGCTGTTGATGAACGCGCCCTTCGCGGCGAACGACTGCGCGTCGTCGTAGGACACGAAGACTTTGGATGTCGTGTTGTACACGAAGGGCTAGCGAAACGGGGCTCAATTCAGCATGACGCATGTGGATGGAGCAACGGCTCACGTACTGTTTGGCTACATTCATCATACACGCGAGAGATGCCTGCCCGGGCTGTGCCGTTCTCGTTCAGGAAGCCTCCTTGGATGAGTCCCCAGAAGTCGAACACGCCCTCTTGGCCTTGCGGGTTCCCGCAAACGTCAGTGTACACCTCTGAGCTGTCCCAGCTGTCGCCCAGTGGCTGGTTCGCTTTGGCGAAGGCAGGGAACGACTCGAGTTCCCCGCTGAGCCCCTTTGGCAGGGCACCCGCAAATTGCACGCTGTACGAGTGTCCATACGACGGTACGCCGAGGACGAGCTGGTTGAGGGGAATGCCGGCGTCGTTCCAGGCCTTGACGGCAGACACGGCGGAGCCGACCGCCTGCGACGAGTCTGCGACGCACGAGTCGTTGAGGGGGGCATTCGGGCCAGCCGTGGGCGAGAAGGATCCCCAGACGTCGTAGTTCATAATGGCTATGTAGTCGAGAACGCCGCTGAAGCCGGTGAGGTTGGCGGAGGGGTTCCCGTCCGCGTCATTCCAAGGAGTGACGGCGGCGGCGGCAGTGAGGAAGAGTTGAGAGCCGGCAGGGTCGGCGCGGAGCTCCTGGAGGAAAGACAGGAAATTGGCGGTGTCGTTGGGGTTGAGAACGTTACATCCAATGCCTTGACCGTTCGGGTATTCCCAGCTGATGTGCCACATTAGTGGGTGGCGACATCATAATGCAGCGACGTACTCAAAGTCAAAGCCATCCAGGCTGTAATTCGCTGCAATGCCGGTCACAGCCTTCACAAACCCAGTCCGATGGGTGGCATCGCCAACGATGGTCGAGTAGTCAGTAGAGCCGCCCCAACCCCCGATGGAGAGAAGGGCTGTTACGTTCTGTAAGAAATCATGTTTGAGAGGTGCCATCACGTCCACCACGAAGTTTCAGCTCACATTTTCATGGGCGTTTTTGACGAAATCCGTGAGGAGCGTCTTGTCATCGTCGGTCAACGACACATATTCTGTGACCGAAGTCACACTGGCGCAGTTTGAGCCGGGACCAACAAATGACGGGATAAGCAACGCACCCAAAGGCATAGGTCATATGGGTGTACTTGCTCCAGCTGATGTTCGCAAGGGGCACGTCGTCGGCGTGCCAGTTCGCATACCAGCTCGCGGCCACCGGCACGGTGGAGTTGGACACGCTGGCTCGGCGGCGCAGTTGCGAGGCAAGGTGCTTATGATGAGAAGGAAATGCACTAGCAAGTGGGACACCTGCCAGCAGCGCTGCGAGTTTGAGCGTAGCAGTCGTGAAGATCATGGGGGGCTCGAGGGGAGTAGTGAAAGACTGGATGGAAGAAAGACGGCGGCGAAACGCTGTGCTTTATAGTCGAGGCCCAAAGGACACAAAGAGCAATGTTAATGAGCGTCGAGGCCGGACGGAGGTAGGCGCTATTGTGCGATGAACGACCACAGGTGAACAAGTCGGCAAAGCTATTTATGATGCGCCAGAGCCACCACGTCAGATGAAGATTGGTGCCCGGCTCCATAGACGGGCGGCACGGGGACTGCACCTTACGCGGTAGCAGTGGTGAGGGAACATGCATGCAGCAGAAATGGAGGGCTGCATCATTCCCAACGCGCGGAGACAGAGATGTCGATGAGCCTCCACCGCGCCGCCGCGCGACACCTGCGCACCCGAGACTTCGGCGTCGGCGGCTCGCATTGCATCTACTTCGCTTTTTGTACCAATAACTGCTCAAGTACACTTGTGGCTCTGTGGCTTCCCGTCCTCTCAAGTTCCATGCTATCCATTCAGCTTTTCGCCGTCCGTATCTTCGCTTGCGCAGTGTCCACGGCACTCTTCAGCGCCGCGATGACCTCGTCGGGCTTGTCCGCACCGAATATTGCGGTCCCGGCGACAATGACGTTGCTGCCTGAGGGACTTTCAGTCAGCCTGCCCTTCAAACCGACCATTGGTGCAGGAGAATTACCTGCTTGCGCACAGACGTCTATCGTCTTAGGGCCCACTCCGCCGTCGACTTCGATGTCGATCTCGGGGAAGCGCGTGCGGAGCTCAGAGACCTTGGGAACACAGCGCTCAATGAATTTCTGTCCGCCGCGACCTACCGGCATGGGGTTGCTCAGCCTAGATCTGCCTGTCTGAAACGAAGACGCGCACCTGGATAGACTGTCATGACGAGCAGCATGTCGGCGACCTCGGCGACCTCGTCTGTGATGGCGGTCGAAGGTGTGTCGGGAGAAATGGCAACGCCAGCCTTCATGTTCCGTTCGTGGATTGCATGGATGAGGGAGACGGGGTCGGCTTGGGGCATGCTCTAGTGATGTCACTGAGGAAGTGATGCGAAGGAAGACGTACAGGTTGCCTCGATGTGGAAGCAGTACAGCGAGCCCCCTGCATCCGCAATGTCGTTCACCCACTGCGTAAATGCAGTCAATTAGGCTGTTGGTTGGGAAACCAAAAAAACTGGGCACCTTCTCAGGCTGCGACACCATCATATGGCAATCCATGAAAATTCCTGGGACGCCTTTCGACACACTTGCGAGAACCGGAGCACCTAGTCGAATACGTGGAATCGGAGCACGGCACTGGGCTGTGTAAGGGTCTCATACCCATCGTGATATTGGGGACGAAATGTCTGCGATAAATTGAGTCGGACGACATACTATAGACAATCGAAGGGTTCTCACCCATCCATAACGTCTACAATACGATGATCGCGCTATGAGTTTATCATCGTACGTCCTTGATAGAATCTGGAAATGGCGCATACCCATGTGTAGCCATTGGGCACCGCCCTTGATCATGCGCTTGCACTCAGCAGAGAGCTGCCCAAAGTCGGAAGCGAGGACTGAGGGAGAGATGATAGCGCTGGGCATGGTGACAGTACTGTACTGGCAGAGGTATTTACTGTGTAACTGCTCCCGACCACTGGCCACTGGCACCACGACTCCCGCTCGCGTTCACGTGGTTTATCTCCGATGTCACGACCCCCGGACACTTCCATATGTCTAGGCGGGCCGGGACCAAGTGGCCGCGACGTAGACTGGCCGCGACGAAGGGAGAGCTCGACCCAGGCATACGATGGAAAGCAGATGGAAAAGCCCTCTTGCCAGGATAACGACGGACTGAAGGCAGACAGGACGATGCTATTTATTCGGTAACGACAGAGGCTAAGTGCAGCATCTACTCTTCGCTCAAATCCTTGTTGACCTGGAGAAGGCTATGAGCACGTAACTAGAGCCGATGAGTAAACAACGCACATGAGGGTTGAAGAAAAGAGAGTTCGGGCCCCACGGGAACGGCTTGACCCGCCTGTTGAGGTAGTCATAGCCAGGAACCTCGGGTAGTTCGCCGCCGTGCTCGTGCTTGATGTGCTCAGTGTGCTCAGCATGCTCGTTCTCTACGTTGCGAACCCAGGCAAGGATGGCGAAAGCTGGAAGTGTGTGATACGTGAGTTGCAACCGAGCACAAGAAACGTAGCTATCAGAACGCACTGCCGGGGATGCAGACGTAGAAGCTATTGGGGTGTTGATTAGCTGGTTCCGTAGCAGCAAGAAGAATTCGCACCTGATCTTGCGCCAGAGATTGGTGGTGTCTACAGGAACTATCGTCAGGCAGCGTCATGCTGCAGACCTGCTCGACACTCACCGACAGCATGGTGCTTGATGGCCGCGCGCTTGGCAACCCACTCAGAGGGAGGCGCGTCGACCACGATAGAGTAAGGGCGGGTTCTGACAGCCGTGCGCGCGACGACGCGGGCATTGCGTGCAAACAGAGACATATTTGGGTGTTTGGAAGGAAGGAGGAGGGCACGGACGACAACGGAAGAACAATTGATGGCTGTGACCGTCACGCTGATTACGTCAGCGCTCGCGCGTCCTCGTGAAGGTGACGCGTCTTCACCGCGCAAGCTCTCTACCGCAAGCTCTCATGGCGCCCCGCCCCCAGTTCTCCGCTGCAGGCGCACTCGCCCTCCTCGCAGAACCAGAGCCCGTGCTCAAGCAACGCGCTCTCAAGGCTCTCATATCTCTCGTGCCCCAGTTCTGGGCGGAAATATCAGAACATATTGCCGTTATGTGTGTAACCTGTCCCTCGCGTCCATACTTTGTATTAATACTCTTCGGCGATCAGAGAATCGCTATATGAAAGCGACGAGCTCTCAGCGAAGGCTCGCCAGTCCGCAGCTTTGCTTGCTAGCAAAGTGTACTACTACTTGGGAGAGTACGATGAAGCACTCTCCTTCGCTCTCGGTGCGGCACCTGCGTTCGAGCAAGACAGTCTGGCGAGTGGTGAAGATGAATATGTGGAGACCATTATATGTGCGTTCCATGCACTCACTGACCTGCTTTACCTGATTGTCATGTCTAGCCAAGGCCATAGACCGGTACATCCAGGCGCGCTCGGACGACGCATTCGGGAGCCAGGAGAAACTGGATCCTCGCCTTGGAGATATAATTGAAAGTCTATTCTCACGGTGCATACAAAATGGCGAGTACAAGCAGGTTCGTACGCTTCTCTTGCGTTTTTGCCAACACTGCCTCACCCACTTCCACACATTTTCAGGCTATTGGCGTTGCCCTAGAAGCCCATCGCCTTGACGTGATCGCCCACGTCTACGAGAAAGGGCACGATGCCAGCCTGCTTGCCTACTGCATGGACGCTGTGCTTGACACCAACTTCTCATTGTCCTACCGCGACGAGGTTCTCAACTTCCTCTACCCTCTGTTCCCGTCACCGAAGGCCGACGCGAAGTCTCCTCATGTGCACTCCCTGACGCGTCTTCTTGTCACCCTGAGCAGTCCAACTCTGACAGTCCCGCTCCTGGTCTCGTTGGTGCCTGGGGAGAAGCTTTTAGCGTATCAATTTGCCTTTGACTTGGTTGAGGGTGGTGCTCAGGACTTTCTTGAGACTGTGCGAACAGACCTGCCGGAGGGTGACGAGGCGAGTTATCATTACTTACAGAAGCTGTTCCAGATCACTGATCGTCTACAGAGCACCAAACCGATCTTTGACGTCCTGCGCAGGATCCTGGGCGGTCAGGAAGCCGTGAAGTTGTACCTGGAGTTCCTGAAGAAGAACAACAAGTCTGACCTGCTCATTCTTAAGCATACGAAGGCGAGCATTTCGCCATGCCTCGAGAAAGTCGTGACTGAATACCGTGAATTTGCAGGACGTGCTTGAGCCTCGCTCCTCGGTCTACCACACTGCTGTGACATTCCAAAACGCCTTCATGCACGCAGGGACCACCTCTGACACATTCCTCCGCGAAAACCTTGACTGGTTAGGCTACGCGTCAAACTGGTCGAAGTTCACAGCCACGGCCGCCCTAGGCGTCATTCACAAAGGCAACTTCGAGCAAGGCATGGCTATCCTCGGTCCCTACCTGCCCAACACGAATGGTGGCGAAAGTGGTTTGGCTGGTGCCGCATACTCTGAGGGCGGGGCACTATATGCCCTCGGCCTGATCAACGCCGGTGTTGGCAGTGGACGGACTGTGGAGAACTATCTCCGTGAAATCCTCCGCGCTGCACAGGGAGAGGTGGTGCAGCATGGTGCAGCGCTCGGCCTAGGTGTCGCTGGCATGGGAGGGAGGAACGCAGAGGCATACGATGACCTGAAGCAAACGCTGTTCATGGATTCTGCCGTTGCTGGTGAGGGTGCTGGGTACGCAATGGGTCTGGTCATGCTGGGCACTGCAGATCCCACTTGCGCGAGTGAGATGCTCACATATGCGCGTGAGACGCAGCATGAGAAGATCATCCGAGGATTGGCTGTCGGACTCGCTTTCCTGTTCTACGGTCGGCAAGATCAGGCAGACGAGACAATTAAGCAGCTGTTGGCTGAGAAGGTCAGTTATCTCTTGAGATTGCCTTACCACACTCCTGATTGAATGCTCTAGGATCCTATTCTTCGTTACGGCGGAGTATACACTTTGGCTCTTGCCTACGCGGGCACCAACAACAACGATGCTGTGCGGAGACTACTTCACATTGCCGTGTCCGATACCTCCGACGACGTTCGTCGTGCGGCCGTGACGTCGCTCGCCTTCTTGCTCTTCAAGAACCCAAGATCAGTACCGCGTATTGTCCAGCTACTCAGCGAAAGCTACAACCCACACGTTCGGTGCGGCGCCACGCTTGCCCTCGGCATTGCGTGTGCAGGAACCGGCCTGCAAGATGCAGTCGAGATTCTGGAGCCGATGACCAAGGACAGCGTCGACTTCGTTCGCCAAGGCGCATTCATTGCCCTTGGCATGGTCCTCGTACAACAATCTGACGCCTCCTCTCAGTCTTTGGCGTCAACGCGTGCGCTATATGCCAAGATCGTGGCAGACAAGCACGAGGACCCCATGGCGCGCTTTGGTGCTGCGCTAGGCCAGAGCTTCATCGACGCTGGCGGACGCAATGTGACCATCAGTCTGCAAAGCCGAGCCGGAACAAAGAATACTAGCGCGATCGTCGGCATGGTCATGTTCTGCCAGTTCTGGTACTGGTACCCTCTCGCTCACTGCGCCAGCTTGGCCTTCGAGCCAACAGGTATCATCGGTCTGACGGAGGACCTGAAGGTATGTCGGTCGCTCTACAACCACATAATGGTCTGATTCGTTTCCCACAGGCGCCAAAGTTCGAGTTCATCTCCAACGCCAGGCCCAGCCTCTTTGCCTACCCGTCACCACTGAAGACTGCGAAGAAGGAAGTGGCCACGAAAGTGACCACTGCTGTCCTGTCGACGACGGCAAAGGTGAAAGCCAGAGAAAGGCGGAAGGCTGTTTCAGAAGGCGAGGTCGTTGAATCTGTGAGACTAGCCTCGTTTGGAATTTATGTGTTGTACTGATTGACGTGCACAGGAGGATAAGACAGATGCGAAGAAGGATGGTGATGTCGAGATGAAGAGCGATGAACCCTCGTCGTCGGCGCAGCATGGCGATGTCTCCCCGATCAATGGGTCGGTCTCAAATCTGCCCGAAGGCCAGCAAGCAGATGTGAAGACGCCATCCAAACGCAAGGAGCCGACTTGGGAGAACATCTCCAACTTCTCCCGGGTCACTCCTGCGCAGCTAGCCTACGTCGTGTTCCATCCGACAAGTCGCTACCAGCCCGTACGCCCCGTCTCTACCCGCGAGCTCAGTGCGAAGAATGGCAAAGGCTCTGGCTCGAATAAATCGTCCCTGTTGTCATCGGAGAAGTACGCAGGAGGTGGTGGCATCCTGATCATGGTCGATCAGCGAGCGGAAGAACCGGCTGAGTACATCGAGTTTGGCACCACGCCGGCGACGGCGCCTGACGCCACTGAAGCTATGCCGCCGCCGCCCGCGAACAACCCAGCACCGTCTGGCCCTCACATCGCATTGGATGCAAGCGGTCCCGAGGCTGACCCCCCGCAATCGTTCGAGGTATGTGGTGCCGTGTTTGCGGTGTCATCGATCTCGTGGACTGACTTGTTCGCCTTGCGTTTAGTATCCCTTTGGCGGCGACACGTAAAATAGTGCATGTACCGATTAGTAGTCCAAACGATAGTTCTTTGCTCTGCCCTTTGAGAGGAAAGCGTGTGCGTGACGGGGAGATGCGGTGTGACTCGATCGTGACCGTGTGGCGCTCCTTTGTGGGCGCGTTTTCCTTTTCTTTAGAAGCGTGTCTGCGCCCAAGCTTCACATACTTCCTTTCCTCTTACCACCACACTCTCTCGTCCATTCACAATGTCGGAACGCGCAAACCCAAATCGCAGGGAGAGTAAGCCATCGCTCATTGCGATCATGTTCTGCCATTGTTGACGCGTAGCCGCGCAGACTATAAGAATAAGGCCTTCAAGCAGGATGAGTTGCGCCGTCGTCGCGAGGAGCAGCAAGTAGAGATCAGAAGGCAGAAAAGGGAGGAGAATATTGCCAAGCGACGCAACTTCGTCGCCACGGATGCTGGCGATTCCGATGAGGAGGCCACGACCAGCAACTGGGACCCTCCGGTGCGCCTGCGCGTTCTGAACAGCCTGGTAGACTCAGACGCTGATATTACTCGCGCAGCTTGCGGAGGAGATGATTAGCGGCGTCTTCTCAGACGATCCTGAGCGTCAGCTCGATGCGACTACCAAGTTTCGCAAGTTGCTTTCAAAAGAGAAGAACCCGCCGATCGAGAAGGTCATCGAGTGCGGCGTTGTTCCCCGTTTTGTTGAGTTCTTGAAAACCGGGCAGTCAATGCTTCAGGTGGCACCTCCTATGATTGTTTGGATTGATCCTCAGAGTTGACTCATTGTTTTTCGTCAGTTCGAGGCGGCTTGGGCCTTGACCAACATAGCGTCCGGCACCCAAGAACACACCCAGGTTGTCATCAAGGCGGAAGCGGTTCCGGAATTCATCAATCTCTTGTCATCCAACACGTTGGATGTCCGTGAGCAAGCAGTATGGGCTCTGGGCAACATTGCCGGTGACAGCCCAACGTGCCGGGATTACGTCCTGCGCGCGGGTGCTCTGCGGCCTTTGTTAACGCTTTTGAGCGAGAACCACAAGATCAGCATGCTTAGGAATGCCACCTGGACTCTGAGCAACTTTTGCCGGGGCAAATCCCCCCAGCCTGACTGGGATCTGGTGCGTCGCCCATATGCTCCATGTTTTTCTTTCAGCACTAACTGTCAGAATGGCTTAGATCGCACCCGCGTTGAACGTCCTTACGAAGCTTATCTATTCCATTGACGACGAGATCCTTATCGATGCATGCTGGGCGATTTCCTATCTGTCCGACGGATCCAACGACAAGATTCAGGCCGTCATCGAGTCTGGCGTCTGCAGGCGGCTCGTGGACCTCCTCATGCACCCATCGACCTCCGTGCAAACTCCCGCACTCCGCTCCGTGGGTAACATCGTGACCGGTGACGACTTGCAGACCCAAGTCGTCATCGCGTCAGGCGCGCTGCCTGCACTTCTGTCCCTTTTGTCGTCGCCCAAGGACGGCATCAGGAAGGAGGCGTGCTGGACGATCTCCAACGTCACCGCCGGATCCCCTGCTCAGATCCAGGCGGTCATCGATGCTAATATCATCCCTCCTCTCATCAACATCCTCTCCAACGCCGACTTCAAGACACGCAAGGAGGCGTGCTGGGCTATCTCCAATGCTACGTCCGGTGGCCTGCAGGAGCCGTCACAGATCCGTTATCTCGTTGCCCAGGGTTGCATTAAGCCTCTGTGCGACTTGCTCACCATGATGGACAACAAGATTATTCAAGTCGCTCTTGATGGCCTCGACAACATCTTGAAGGTCGGCGAGGGAGATCGACAGGCTGCTGGCCCTGGCGGCGTCAACAAATATGCGCAGTATGTCGAGGAGGCCGGCGGCATGGTAACGATCCACAACTTGCAGCAACACGACAACATCGACATCTACAAGAAAGCGTTCAACATCATGGATAAGTACTTCCCGGACGAGGAGGAGATGGATGCAGGTATCGCCCCCAACTTGGATGCCGCCGGGGCGTTCTCAGTGAGTCTAAATCTCTTAGGAGATTTTACGTGTCATTGACATTGCCTCGCTAGTTCAATACGAATGAGGCGGCTCCACCGCCGGGTGGTTTCAGCTTCGGCCAGTGATGGGTAATATTGACGTGCTAGTAGCTCTGTCCTCTTTACTTCTACTATGTGCTTTGTTACACCATCACTCCCACTCGCGACACTTGTGTTTCCACCAGTCTGGTTTTGCTGTTTTGCGTTGACCTGTTGCAATGACTGTTCTCTCACACGCCTTGCGGGCTTGCGCGCGTATCCCTTGTACATTTGTTGTCATGCCTCCACTCGCCTCTCGTTCTTTTCCTCGACGGTACACAAGCCCGTAGACTATCATAAGCTGGTGTACGACGTCAACGAATCTCGAAAAAAAAAAAGTAATTTATGGCGCAAATTATGAGATAACTGCGACGCTGCTGTGATTCAGTATGCAGTATGTACCAGAGCCGCGTGTGGGAGATTGGTTTCGGTTGCGCACGCCACAGCTCTTGCAGAACTCTCATGGCGTCTCAAATCCTTCCTCTCGGTATGTCCAGTCACAGCAGTTCTTGTTGTAGGGTCGCATGGTCAACTGACGACAGACTTTCGATCCCAGAACTTATTGATCGGTGCATCGGGTCGCGGATATGGGTGATCATGAAGAACGACCGCGAGTTCACGGGCACGCTGCTGGGATTCGATGACTTCGTCAGTGAGTCGACCTGTCTTGCATACATGCATGGGTCCACTGACCCTGGGGGTGGTATTCAGACATGGTGCTCGAGGATGTCATTGAGTTGTAAGTGGATGTTAGCCCTTTCCCATGACTCTTCCTCAACAAATCACCGCAGCGAGATTACTGCCGACGGCATCAAAAAGAACAAGCTCGCGCAGACACTGCTGAATGGAAACAACATATGCATGGTGCGTAGACGATGTATCAGGAAACTGCTCGTCCTGACATTTCGTAGCTTGTCCCCGGCAGCGACGGTCCCGAAGGTCACTCATGACCTACATGCGAGCAGGGCAGCTATTCGACGACATCAAGCAGCATGGGGGGCCACAACGCATATTTGGGCATCTTCAGAGGGGCAAGGGCATACAGGTGCATTTCTGAGTACGAGTATATGTATGCAGTGTCCGTGCGCTAGCCGTGAACTTAGGCTAGAGGGTGGTCACTAACACACGCATACGCACAGCATTCTGTCACTGTGCACTAACCTTCAGCCTTCCTCACGCAAAAACCGTAATGATCATACCCATCGAGTTTGAGAGTCGGCAGTCTTTGCTCTGAAAAATCTGCTGCCCAAGACGACAGTCGAAATCGCCGACGCCTGTCATTTCTTGGACCGATTCCACGAAATGCCATCCTGAACATGGAGGAAGTGATGTCAAAATCTGTTCAAAGCGCGCGCGAGAACGTGACCGTTATTGTCCAGCCCGGAGTCGGTCTTCTCACGCTCGTCCTCTCGTTCTCCGCCACGATGCCAGTCCGTCTGCGCCTGTCCATGCACGGACACCGAAACAACCGCATCTTCCACCTCGTCGCGACAGACCTGCGCAAGCGCAGAGATGCGAAGCCCATCGAGCTTCTCGGCATCTACGACCCGCGCTTGCGGCTCGGCCAGGACCAGAAAACTATGGAATGGAGCGTGGATAGAATCAAATACTGGTTGGAGACAGGCGGCGCGACGCCAAGCAAGCCCGTCGTGAAGCTGCTGGAAAAGGTGCGCTTGCAGGTGTTTCAGCTGTGGGCACGCGCAGACTGACATCCTATCCCAGGGCGGTATACTTCCGCCAGACTCCAAGTACCATCCAAAGGCTCTCGGGCCTCGCACTCCCCTCGACCCGCAGCCACTAGCACGACCCACACCACCAGAATCATGATTCACACTTTCGTTGTTGAGGGATTTGAAGGGCAAGACGTCACCCGCGGTGAATGTTCTGAGGGCGAGCAGAGAGGGAGAGCGATGTCCCCCCACGCGGGTGTGCTTAGCATTATATTGTATATGTGCCTATGCATTTGATATCTCCGCTGGGAGGCCTCGTATATTCTACTCCTGCCTTCGTAGCAAGCAAGCTATGTGGAAGGAAATCATGTCGATTCTAGTAACGCGACGATGTCTCCGTGTCCTGCTATCCTGGCTAACTCTACAGCTGTGTATTCGTCCTCGTCCTGGTGATAAATGGGTGTCAGCGAAGGTGTAGTCGTAGCGGCTACGCCACGTACCTTCAAACTTTTGTCGGCGCCTGCCTTCAATAAGACCTCCACGGCAGAGGTGCCGCCGCGATCCGAGGCGAGGTGTAGCGCGGTATAGCCCTTGCGTAGGCAAGATCTATCAACAAGGAGATGTGCAAGACACTGATGGAACATACATATTCGTCTTTGAGATTGATGTCGTACCCTGGGCTTGACTTCAAGTACACAGACAATGCCTCACCGTCGTCATTGACGGCAAGACTATGCAGTTCACCGGCATCGCCGTCTTCTGGAGGCGGGGGTGACATCATACTCACAGACGCGCCCATCCCGGAGCCAGTCCTTCCAGCGTCTTCGGGAGACAGTCGTTCTTCATCTGCTGTCTTAGCCTGCCCTTCCGTCCACCCGAGACTCTGCGCGATCTCCAGATACCGCTCTTCGGCAGCAGGCAGACGCTCGCCATAGTCCTTACTTGACTGCGCCCAAGCGTTCCATTTCGCCCGCGCCGTCATGTCGAACATGGACGGGCGGGACGTATTCGGTGTGGTCGACACAGTGAGGACTTTGAAGAGGCCATATAGCTGTGACGGTAGTGCCGAAAGTGTGTCAGGACAGCAGCAGACGGTCAAGGGGCGGTGCAAGGACCTCCAATTTCTCTGCAGTAGATGCTTTCCCTGAGGATGAGGATAAGTATGAAACTGCCTCGTGAAATGAGAGCGAGGGCGAGTAGGAAGACATTGGGGACGCTGAAATCCCACGGGAACATATCAAGTCAAGTTACTCTAGATTACGTAAACCAGGATGAAGCCCTAATATATACAGGACTGTAGGTTACTCGAGGCTTGAGGATGTGTGTCGATAAATAAGGTTTACGCGAGTCCTGCGGCTTGCATAGCCTGCATAATCTGTCAGCACCAGAAAAACGCAGAGGGGAGGAGGCTCACTTTAAGCATTTCCAGACCGATCTTCGCAGGGCTGTCCGTGACGATAGCACCAGCCTTCTCAAGGGCAGCCACCTTGTCAGAAGCAGCACCTTTCAACAGACATGAGATCCAAGCAAGCTAAAGCTCAGAGTTATAGACATTACCCTTGCCGCCGGAGATGATAGCCCCGGCGTGGCCCATGCGGCGACCCGGGGGAGCAGTGCGGCCAGCGATGAAGCCGACAACAGGCTTGGGATTTGCCCGGGTGAGGTTGTACTGCTGGAGGTACTCGGCGGCTTCCTCCTCCATCGTGCCTCCGATTTCACCAATAATAACAATACCTGGAATGTCCGCGCGTCAGCATAAACCCGTACTCAAACGATGGGCATATATACCTTCGGTCTTGTCATCCTCAAGGAAGACCTTGATCACATCAACGTGCTGCGTGCCGGGGAACGGGTCGCCACCGATGCCGACGCAAAGGCTCTGGCCAAGACCGACATCTGTGGTCTGCGCAACGGCCTCGTACGTCAGAGTACCTGAGCGAGACACGATACCTGTGAAACAGAGTCAGCTGGTAAGGTCGGCATTCTTCAGTACGTTACACGCACCAATCCTGCCAGGTTTGTGGATGTGGCCAGGCTGGATGCCCATCTTGCAGCCGAGCGGGTTGATGATGCCGGGGCAATTTGGGCCAACAAGCCGCGACTTCGACTGGCTCTTGAGCGCATTGATGACCTATGCGCACGTGGAGAAATGTTGGCACCGCGATACCGCCTGACGGCCAACGGGAGCACTCACGCGGATCTCGTCTGCCTGGGGGATACCCTCCGTGATACACACAATTAAGCCAATCTCATTTTCAATGGCCTCGATGATCGCGTCCGCGGCGGAGGGCGGGGGCACATACAGAACAGTCGCGTCGGGCTGCGTCTCGCGAACGGCCTGCCGGCGAACGAATGCACGCAGGTCAGGTTAGACTGCCTCCGTGCGTCGCGCATGTTGCGCGAGGAAGCAAGGTCACGCACCTCCTTGACGGAGCCGAACACTGGTAGGCCTAGATGCGTCTGGCCAGCTTTCTTGGGAGAAACACCGCCGACCATGTTCGTCCCGTACGCCAACGCCTCCCTCACGTGGAAAGTGCCCTGACCCGCTACCGTCAGAGAGGTACTCATGGTCTCGGCTTTCAGCTCACCGTCTTCCCTGTGAAGCCTTGGCATAGCACTTTCGTGTCTTTGTGGATGAGGAGATTCTGAATGGTATCGTCGTAACTCCGTCTCGTGGCAGTCTGGGAGAACGCCCGGCGTCCAGCTAAAGCGAGGTGAATACACGCGATCACAAATGAACAAACTTGCACCTACCGCTCGCAGCCAGCGAGGGGCCAACACGAGAGAGCATTTCAAGGGTGTGCAGAGGGTGATGAAGACCTCCCTTGGGCCGTCAGTGTCCGACGGATATCTCGGGTAGCTTACATAACCCGCATGTTTTTTTCGTAGGCAGCCCGCATAGCCCGGCGTGCGCTGCAGTTGATACGTTCAAAGTGTTTTCTACTTACTAGTACTTTCTTGCTGAACTATAGTATAGATAGGTCGGCTCATACACTGCTACTTCCTCCCAGCATTATTCCTCTGCCCTCCATGGTCTAGTCCAACGGAGTGACCCGTCGTCGCTCCCGTATCTTCCGTGACGTTCGATGAATCCCGATCACTGCGTACTTCACCTTGTCGTATTGTCCCATGGTAATTGAACTAACGAGTTGTCAGTTTGGTGTTCGGAACAAAAGAGACGGATCCAGCGCACTCTGTGATCTCCTTCAGGAACAGCGCCTTCGCATCGTCTGGCGCGACCGAGGACGGAAGTTGTTGCAAGACGGGAGGAGTCCAGGCTACCAGCTGAGTCGACCACAGGCCGGCGAGGACACGGAAAATGGAGATGATGGAGGATGAGGCCTCCTCTGGGAAGTCGCCGACGAGACCCGCCAAGAGGAGCCCAGTCAATTCGAAGCCTTCTGCGTCGATGACGCCGCGGATGGCATTCGCATAGATGGGGAATTTAGGCGGCGGCGGCGCGTTGGCAGGTGGTTCGAGGCAGTCGTGATTAAGAATTATGCGGATGAGGTCTAGGGACACGAAGACAATTTCAGACTGGATAAGTGTTAGTCCTGCCAAAGCGATGCGGAAGGCAATGGGGAAGGCCAGGGATTCAAAGAATATGTCTGGCGAGTAGTCGACCATCTGCAGTAGCATTCGCATATAATCTTCCAGGACTTGATGCTTTAGTCAGCGAACATTTTCTTGCGCAGGGAAGAGAGAGCGATGCACTGACCATCGGGAATATGTGACGGTGACTTCTCTTGGAGTAGTGTGGACAGCTTCTCTGTGGACTCTTCATAGACAACCCGGAAAGCCGTCCTCAGTATCGTATCCTCGTCGTTGCCGAATCGCGACTGGATTTTGCTAGCAATCCATAAATAGCTCGAGAGCCCGGTCATCTTGAAGCTTGCAGCCATTCTCAACAAGACGGCTGGTGCGACGCCCAAGGCAGCATTGCCGAAGAGGTTGAGACCATGCCGCAGGACTCTTGTGACGTGCTCCGTCGTGTCGTAGTCGGAGCCGTACTTCGTGATGAAGGTCTCGAACATCGACCACGTCTCTTCGCAAGTGCTTTGACAAGCCGCAGGCAGCTCCTCGCCGAAGCCACCCACCACATGCAGCATGACCTCCAAATTAGCCAGTCCGTCTGCCAGAGGGTCAACATCAATTCAAGTCGTCAGAATGCAGAAAACCTACGGCCAATATCTTGCAACTCTTGCTTGGTCGCCGGGACTGTCCTGTTAGCAACCGCAGCTACAGCCGCGAGGATGTCCAAAGCGAAGGTCCGCAACGATTGCGCAGCTTGCTCCATGGGCATGGCCGAGATAACATATGCGATAGCTTCGTAGACGACCAGTTTGTCTTCTTGGGGGAGCTTCGGGCCGACCGTGGCCAGGAATGTGTGCAGCTGGGCAAGGAAGGGTACAAGATGCTGCAAGCGTGAAGTTTTAGGGATGACCGGCCAGTGATAAAGAACGTCTACTCACTTGCTTGCAATCCTGACAAAGGTACTTCAACGCCTGTCCTGCAGCTCCCAGCACCTCTGCGTCCGTGTCTTCAAACCCTGCAGAGATATACTGGAGAGACCGAGGGATATAGTCTGAGTGCAGATTGATCCACTCTGTGTATCGTGAAATGATGAGAAGGGCGGCATAGCGAATACGAGGATGCGCAGGCAATGTGGGGATTAAATCCATTATCTTCGGCACGATGTTGTCGTCCATGGGATCTACTTCGGCGCCCATCGAGCGCATCCCGAACAATGGTGCCTCGACGTCCTGCCAGGTGGCATTCGGACCTTGCGATAGCGCTGCATTGATGACCTGAAGTGTCGCCGCCAAGCACTGCTCGGTGCCTAGCACATAGCAGCAGTCCTTGAGCGTGTCACCCATGACATGGCGGAACGAGCGGAAGTTGTCGAGCTCCTGGCCGACCAACGCAGAAGAGTCCGCGGGAAAGTGCAAGTGTTTAATGATGACGGCCATCAACGCGTTGTATGCGTCGTGGAAGAGCGGCGACACGGTCGCTCGCTTGCCAATGCTCTGCGCAAGGCGCATCCAGAATGGGAACGTGATTGGGACGATGTCGAGGTCGTTGTACGCAGAGCACTCTCCGATGGCTTCAACGATCGGGAAGAACGTATCCGTGTGGAGTAGGACGAGGAGGCGGTAGGTCTCACCAGCCTCCGTGAAGATGCGAGCGTAGCCCCTGGTCTGTTCTGGGTCGTCCTTGGCCTCTGCAAGCTTCGGCCGCAGCTCGATGACCTTGGGGACGATGCGTTCGATGACGGGCATGTTGTCGTCAATTTCCTGCGTTTCATGTATGAGATCGCATACGACGTCGACAGCTGCGTCGAACAGTTGTTCAGAAGCCAGAGCCTCAAAGCAGAATTCGAAGAGAGCAGTGTCTGACAGAGCAACCGCCGAGATCTCTCCCACGACAAGCCAGCTCCGAAGACAAGCAAATATCTGGCTTTGCACTGCATGCGTGACGCCTGTGCATGGGGGTCAGATTCTCCGAGCCGTAGACTGTAGGACATACGCACCTGGTGCTCGGATATAGATGGTGAGGATGTCCAGGACTCTCGACGCATTCGCAGTAAGCAAAAGCTCTGCCCTCTCTTTGTAATCTTGGTCCTGTAGCACCGCGTTAGCGCAGAGATACTATACAGATCCACGCCACTCACCGTGACGGGGATTTTCGTGTTGCCGGTGAGCTCCTCAGGCAGCAACGTCAAGAACTGCAGCAAAACAGGGACCATGGATGCATCCTGCCCATACGACTCTATAAGACCCTCCACGGCGCCACTCCAAGTGGGCATCTGAAGCGCGAGCCCAGAGAGCGCGAGGCACAGCTGCACCAAGATCGTGCGTGGCCCTATTTTGTAGTGCTCGAGAGCAGCAATGATGGTGTCGCGCAAGGAAAATAAGTTGTCTGGATCCACTTGATGGAGATCATAGGTGACCTGCAATATGCGCGGGTCAGCTATGGTTCTAGGGTGCACGAGATGCGACGCACCTTGCTCCTGAACGTCTGTGCCGCAAACAACTTGGCTGCTAGAGGGGCATCCGGGGAGCGCAAGAGAATGTTGCAGGTCGTCCATGCCTCAGGCTGTGACAAGGAGTGTTTGAGGTCAGAGAAGCGGTCGAGTTTGCCAGAGGCGAAAGGGATTTACTGAGTGCTGAAAGTCCTGAAGCCACGCGTTGGCCTTTTCGAGAGAGACACGATCTGGGGCGCGACTGAAGACATCTAGTGCCGAGAGAAGAGCTTGAATATCAGACATGGTGGGAGTTGCAGACACAGAAAAACAAGTAATGGACTTTGCCTGGAGCGGCTCGGCCGCGACGTGCTCACAGGCTTTCCGGATTCAGTCAAGGGTGGCTCAATGCCGTGGTATCATGGATTGTCATCAAAAAGCCCATCGTCGGCGGCAACGGCGCAAGCAGTAAAAACTCCAACTAAAACAAGAACAGAGGAGGTAATCATACTAAAAAAAGGGGGCGACAGAGCGCGGATATCCTGTGAAACGAGCGTGGGAAGTGTTCGAGCACACTGACGAAGGTCGGGATCGGGTCCCTCGTACAAAATAGGGAGTGTAGAGTACGTAGCGAGATCGCAGGAGAGTAAGAGCAATGGCCCAGGCCATGTGATATATACCAGGGTTCAACAGCAAGAAGTGTTTTGGGGGATCGAGGCAAGCGATCATTACGTGCGGAGAAATCCTTTCCTCGTCTTCTGTTGCTAGGAATAGTTGTTAACGCATTTGCGCCGCGCAAGCCATATCCATAGGTACTCACAGTTCCCTTCTCCGGAGTCAGCGGCCTGCCACTCTCGATCTTGCGCTTCTTATCCTCGAGATCTTGCCGCTGTTTCTCGAGAGACTCCTTCATTTCCCGATGCCTTGCGTACAGTTCCTCCTCCGACTGCTTCAGCTTGGCCTCCTTTTCTTGTACCTTTTGCTGGAAGACCATCTTCATCTCGGCCTCCATCTTGGCGAGCTTCGCCTCGTGCAGAACGCGCTCCTCCTGCACGCGCAAAGCAGGGCTACCACGAAAACGCGGTCAAGGCCATTTCCGTGACGATGAGAAGAATGATCACGTACTTGACCTCCTTGAATACACTCGAGTCCTGAGCGACGCCCATGCTTATGAGCTTCTCCGTCCGCCAATTCTCGTAGAGCACATCATTGGTGTACTCCCTGAGTTCCTCCATGTACGTGCGCACAAGCATCTGGCGGAGCTTGACGAAGTCGCAGTGGTCCTCGTTGTCGACCTCAATCACGCCCCATGGGTAGGCGCGTCCGCGGACCTCACGACCGTCTGGTGTCTCCACCACCCTGTCGGAACCGACGACAGCAAAGGGAATTTTGCTGGCAATCTCCTCGGCCTCCGCGATGGTCTCCTCGTCTTCATTCTCATAGGTCGGAGCTTGGAAGATCTGGATGTTGTGGTAGGCAATGTCCGCCAGAATCTAGCACGCGTTATTGATAATATCTGCGGATAAGATGGGACGGACGTACTCGGGCCTTAAACTCAGCAACCTCATCGTCGGTAAGGGTGTCGGCCTTCGCGATGATAGGAATGAGGTTGACTTTAGTGTGCAACCGACGCATGAACTCAATGTCCAGTGGCTTAAGCCTGCATTTACAGAGTTAGGATTGATGCGGTGCTTGGCCGTGGGACGACTTACGCATGACCTGTAGGCTGAATGAAGTACAGGCAAGCATGGACCCGGTTGTCGACAACCTTCAGCCGATTAACACGGTTCTCCTGTTCCAGATACGAGTCAAACCGAGACTCGATGTTCTCCACAATGGGCTTCCAGCTGCGCGTGACTGCGGTCAGGAGCCGGAGACACGGAAGCGATAGATGTGCCTAACCTGTCGTCGTTGTTGACAAAGTCTCCGAATCCAGGAGTGTCAACGACGGTGAGGCGCAGCCTGACCCCGTTCTCCTCGATATCTATGGGGAAGAGTTGGTATCTGCAGAATAGAAAGGGTGCTGGTGTGTATTACCGGCGCTGATGCTCTCGACGGCAACGGTCTGGGGGCGCTCGGCGTTTGGTGCGGGCGGCTCCTTGGGAGGATAAAGAGGCGTGTCGAAGAGGGTGTTAACGAGCGTGGATTTGCCTAGGCCCGACTCGCCTGGGGAGCGACGCGCGACGATGAGAATGCGTCGCCAACAAGGACGCAGACGGCCACGTACCCACGACCATTGCGGTGAACTGGAAACCCTTGCGGACGCTCTTGCGGTGGACCTGGTTGGGGAGGCTGGAGAAGCCGACGTAGCCCATGAGCTTCTTGCGGATGATGGGGCTGAGGCCGGAGGTGTGAGTGGGGAGAGACGGGGAGGAGCCATTGGCGGCGGTGCCGTTGGGGGTGGGGGAGAGGTCGCCGTTGCGGGAGGAGATGTACGAGTCGGTCATCTGGGGCAGGAGTGAGCGGGACGGGGACGACGAGGACGAGGACGTGGAAGGGGCGTACGGTGAGCGCGTCGACCTGGACGGGAGGGAGGAAAGAAGTTGGTCGGGCGATTTGGCCTTGTTTATCCTCGGACGGCCTCCTTGCGGCCCAGTGCGGCTTCGGCAGTAAAAGGTTTAGTTTCTGTCCATATTCGCGTCAATATGGTATACTGTATATTCTGCTCGTCCTCTCACCCATCCCAGCGTGTTCTCGCCCGAAGATCGTCTGCCTATCGACATGGCCAAGGTGGCTATCGACGTACGAGAGCACGCTGCCGCCGTGTCTTATATCGCCCTGCCATGCTTCATCCGTGCGGACTCGTCCCTATTCTAACATGGCACCAGAAGCCCCCTCTCGTGCTCACCCCAGGACTTATATGCATGTTGCGAGGCGCTCCCCGTGTCACAGGTCCATCTCCGCTAGGTAGCTATCTACTCTCCATAGCCCCCACAGGCATCTGCATTGATGTACAGATCAAATATCCGGTCGGCGCCTTCCCCCAACGCCGCCTCCAACGCCTGGCCCTCCCAATCCGTCCGCTCAACCGACGAGTCCGTGGATCTTGACGGCGATAGCGTCGGCGTCGATGCGGCGCTCGACCATTCCGACCTCGACTCGACGTATGGTCTCGAGGATCCCCTCCAGGACACCCCACTGCCATATCCCACCCCGCCGCTCCCCGCCCACAACTGCTCTCCTGCCGAGGCACTCCACTGTGCGAGCCCTTGCATCCTCTCCCTCTCCTCCTCCGAGTCGATCGCAGCCAGCTGCTCCAGGGTCGGACACCCGTGGCTCTCCTCCGCCGTCGCTGCGCACCCCGGTGTTGCTGGTGCCGGCTTCTCTCGGTCTGAATCGACCGCCGTGTGCGCACCCTGCCCGTATATGGTCCTGCCAACTCGCGCGAGGCCCACGTTTTCGGACGCAAGGGCCACGACGGTGCCATCTGCCTTCCTCCGGAAGACCGTGTCCTTCATGAACGCTCCCTTTCCCAGGTCCTTGACTTCCCCATGTGGACGCTTGCCCTGCTTCATCGCCTTGCCGACGTAGGGCTTGGCCACCTGTCGCTGCGAGTATGACTTCGCATCACCCGCCCGCGGGTGACGAGAATACGCCGCTAGCAAGGCAACGCGAGCATCGGACGATTCGTACGGCATGATGTCGTAGGTAGGTGTGGAGGATGCGCAGGTGTGTGTGTGTGTGGGGGGGGGGGGGGGGGGGGGGGGGCAATGGAAGGCAGGGTGGGGAGTCAATAACAGTTCTGCAGTAGGCGAGCGTATGTGAATCACCTTTGCCCAATATATATCTGGCTTGCTTTTATCTAAACTGCTTTGACTTTTTTGAACTTGTGTCCAAGCGATCGCACTCTTTCACCGGTAACCCTTTGTTGCTTGCGCCACCAGACTCAGTGGCCATGGCCGCAGCCGCGTGGCCTACACGTTTGATCCTGCAGATAATAGACGTCCAAATCTGTCCTGGTTATGCAAAGCTGCCGTCGCCACACACAAGTTTTAGAGACATGATTGGGCTTTCCGAGTGAGCGTACGGAGCTTTGCAAAAGGGGACTCATACGTGCCAGCTTGGCGGACGTCACGCAAATCAAGTAAGGACCTTCCACATTGTTCTTAAGGGGCGATCGTCTGGCTTGCTTATGAGCCTTGATCAGGTATCAGACCGACAATGTCTATTGCTGGATAACCAACAATACGAAAGACCACAGCTCATGGACCGGCACCGGTGACCTCCAAACTGAATACTGTACAACACCCGAGCTCGATTAGCCATCCAAGACACGACTACACAAGCCTGAGACACTGACCGTCTCGGCGCGCATAGTGGCCAACAACGTCAAAGTCAAATTTCCCGCGCACGATGTCATCCAGGTCGAGATCCGCCGTCAGGATGCCCTCACCGTCCAGTAGCGGCCCCGCGAGCACTGTGCCAAGCGGACTCACGATGACACTGCCCCCCGCAATCATGACGTTGTCGCCGTTGCGCGCTCGGGCGTTCGCGACAGCGTGGTCGGGAGGGTAGTCCTTCTCTTGGGCGTACTGGCAAGCTGCGAGGACAAAGCAGCGGCCTTCGAGGGCGATGTGGACCATCGTGCTCTGCCAGACAGGGCGTGCGTCCACGGTCGGCGCACAGTAGATCTGGGTGCCCTTAGAGTAGTAAAAGGTTCGCACTAGGGGGAAGCGCTGCTGCATCAAGCTTGTGTGACAACCTGGACGGTAATTGAAAGCATACACAAGGGCATGTAGTTCTCCCTAAGCCCAAACGACATACAGTTGGCGCGTAGCTCTGTTAGGGCAAAAAACAAACACGCACCAGCAAATCGTCGCCGACAGCTTGGTGCAGACGGCATTCCCTGGCTTCGCATGGGTGCTGAACTGCTTCTCAACGACGGGCAGTGTGTCCGGGCCGCCTTGCCCCCAAATCAGTCGCTCCGCCGCTGTCGGCATCAGCTTGCGGTGTTTGGCGACGTAACCTTGCTCTGGGTCAACGAAGACCACAGTGCAGTAGAGCGTGCCCCCATCTCGCTCGATCACGCCCACCACCAGGTACACGCCCGTCTCTCTGCTGACTTCCTCGATTTGCGCGAGCGCCGGAGACGGGAGCTCCATGGCTGCTTGGTGGTAGCGCAGGAACTCGTCCCGGCCTTCGAGGGTACGCTCGCCGACTACAACCCCAAAGGTTGACATCTTCGGATACCCTCCGATGCTGTAAGATGCATAAGTAGCTCGACAGCTCCGAGTGATAAAGGCGTGTGCGCATACAATGCTTCAGGGAAGACGGCGAGCTGAGTGCCATCTCGTTCTTTGGCTTGCTTGGTCAAACGCTCAAGCTTGTCCAGCGTATCTGATAGTGAGTATGCTGCGGTGCAAGCCTGCACGACTGAAGCTCGGACTACGGTGGACATGGTCGACCGGTCAGTAGCAACGTGCGATACTTCAATTGGCCGAGCTTCCTCCACGTGATCGCCGCACTTCAACTTGAGCAAACTCTCCAGCAGAAAGACGGGGACAAATCATTGGCTAAAGTCTATTGCTTCGCAGATACAGGACGTGCAGGCTGGGGCAGCCAGGACTTCGGGAAATCCTTGATTGATGGTGGTGCGGCATACCGACCAGCGCCCCCAGCCATGTCTTGCTTCCGCTTCCCCTGCTTCGCTTTAGCAACCTTAGCGTCTAGATGTCGTCGATCAAAGGGCACTTCTTTGAAATGCTCGCTGTTCCTCTGCAAGCACTGTCGGTGAAACGCGACTAAGGGACACGTGGGCACACGCACATTTGCCTCGGCAACGAGTCTATCGAGCGTGTCGCTCGCCCACTTCAAGTTCATGGCGGGCTCAGGGAAGTCCTCGCATGAGATTTTGATGAAGCCCTTTCCCTCGCCCTCTTCCGCCTTCAAGCCTGAGTCCTTCGGAGGCGTTGGTGTCCAACGGGGACCGGCGAGAAGACGCGCCTTATGGAAGGCGTGTTCATCCTTCAGCGGAAGTCGCGATAGCGGCACCGTCAGGACGCGTTTCGCGGTCGCGGGGTGCTCCTCGCCGCCGTACCAGATGGAGCGCACGACAACGGGGTTTGCAGTAGTTGGCGGGATGAACGGCTTGCGGAAGGCTGTGCTAGAGCGTGTAAGAAAAGCAGTATCTGTGTCTGTGTTTCCACGCAGCCATGCACACACCGACAAGCTGAGGCATCTCGTGCTCAATAAGGCGAAGGTAATGGAGTTTTTGGCGCTGCTGGTGCAGATAGATATGACCACCAGCAGTTGTGTCGTCGTCTTTGAAGTCCTCCAAATCCATGATAGACCATTCAGGTTGTCCTCCGACATCCTGCCCTTCGTCCTGTGCCAGGTCCTCTGCTATAGCGGCGGCGCTGGGCACCTTCGGGAGTATGTCCGGGGCCTTGCGGGGAAACGACAGAGCCGCGCTGGCGTGGTACGCTCTGGAAGAGCTCCTGGCAGTCAGCGTTGGTCGAAGACGTATTGGCAGCCGCATTGCAGGAGGAGAGGATAAGTGGACGCCGCGGACGCGCTGGCTGCATACGCGCGGTTGCCACACACGCGCAAACAACCGCTGTGGGCAGCGTGCCACTGCCCGCTGGTCTGGCTCCGCGGCATCATCTTGCTTCACTCTCATGGTTGTATGTTCACTCTTCATCCCTGGCTGCAGATGTGGAACTCAAGTATTTTATCTAGCTCCTCTTGCTCTCGATCAAGGCCGATCTCGAGAACGTGACCGACGTCGAGCCTGCCACTGACGACTTCGAGTTCTTCTTCAAGGTGAGGACAATAACACCTCGAGTATGGTCAGAAACTTGAGGGTGACTGGGCAGGTAGTATGCAATAATTGTCATGAGGAACATCCCAAGCTCATCTCGTTGAATCGCATCGTACGCCACTCGGCCCCGTCTTACTGTCCTTCCTGACGTGCCACTTGGCCGCCAGGAGGAGCGCGACATGACTAGAGGGAAGAACAACACTGCTCACTTTGTCTGGAAGTGTGGCGCGTGCAGGCGTGAAAGCTCGGCAAGGTTTGAGCCGGCCAGTACGGTGATACCTTATAGTGCCGACGCGAATGGACAATTCACCAGCTTCTTGACCATCGACTGCCGAGGTCTCGAGTTTATTGGTTTTGATCCCAGGGTGAGTGTGATGCATTCTACGCGCTCGTTGACTCATTTAGCGTTGCTCCAGGGCATGTGGAAGTGCAAAGGCGCGGAATCCGGCACCGTCTTTGATGAAGTTGACCTTACTGACGGTGAATGGGTGGACTACGATGAGAAGGTCCGTTGGTACTCACATTATGAGTACGTCTTCCTCACCGCGCGTGTCTTCTTGTTGTAGACCAAGGAGCCCGTAGGTATTACAAATATCGAGAGTAAATGGACGAAGGCGTAGCAGTTGTAAGGTATAAGGATATGAACGGATGGTATATTGAACAGCAACTTCAGCGTATTATAACCCTCGTCGTCCATGGATAGCTTACGTACGTAGTAGAATGGTCATCCTGCTACTCCCGGGTACGTTCTCGTCAGCCAGCCTGCTCCAGATTCTCCGTCTCTCGCGCTGTGCTGTCGTCACTCCTCGACCCCTTTGGTTGATGACCTGTACCGGCCTTCGGTTGCTCCGAAGCAGACGCACGCCCGGGTCCTGAAGTTGTGACATTGCCTCTGCGCTCCTCGGTCTCTGGGGATTGGGAATCCGATGCGCCCTTCTTCCTTCTCCCCTCAAGAACCTCTCTCTTCCAGTCATCAGATAGTTTTCGCGGAATAGTGGCAACTTCATGTGCGGCGCCCTTGAGCTTCTTCTTGCCTTTCTCGACCAAACGGCTCTGCGCTTTCTTTCCTTTGCCAATGTGCTCGATGCTGGATCCGTCAGGCACTTGCTGAGACACGGGGATAGATGGAATAGGACATACATCCACAGCGCTGATTCGGCTTTGCTGATGTGCACTTTGCTCAGATCGACTCCTCGCTGACCAAGGACGTCGATGTACTGGTGAAAGGTCTAAGAATCGAGTCAGGAGGAAGCATAGCATTAATTTATATACAGATACAAACATCAATGGTCGTTCTACCAGAAGAGGCCTATGAGCGGTGGGCTGAACTTGTTCATCGAGGTAACTCACCTGTAATGACCGGATAGCGGAGACAGCGTATGAATAACGCCATCTTTAACAGATATCAAACCAGCAGATGTGACGATGCCCCCGGCAAGGAATGACGAGTGTTGGAAGGTGCCAGGGTCTGGAGAGTATGTCAAAGATGTGCTATGCGGAGTTAGTAAACACCCTACGCACCTTTGATGCCAATGAACATGTTGACTAATGGTAAGCAAGATCAGTAAATATGTGGTAGGATGTGCGAGGCAGGCACTGAGGCTCACAATTCTTATCCTGTGATTGTTGTGAGCCTCCGTCGCATTCTGTAAGCAGAGGAAGGGCATACCGAGACGTAGATCCATGTGTTTCGCTGCACGGTCTTACGAAGGAGCTTGTCGATAGTACCGTGGATCGTGAAGTGTCTCCAGAACGCACGGGTGACCTTGTTATTTCCCTTTGGCGGACCGACGTAGTGCATCGCAGCGTCACTCATCGCCCCAGACGAAATGGAATCAGACGAGACAGATGCATCCAACGGCTGCGGCGCGGACGCGTCGGATACCTCGAGCGGGACAATTCCTTGGCCATGACCTGCGTCTTTCCATTGGCCTGAAGTGGTATCGACCAATTGATTATTCCTTGCCCAATGTAGCTTTCCTTCGGCGTCGACATTGACGAGGTAGTTGAGGCCTAGAAAAGTGAGGAACGGAATGATGGTTGTAAGCGGGTGCTTACGTTGCTCAGAGGACAAGTAAGATATTCGCTACACGTCGTGAGGATGTATGAGGGCGTGTGGCCGCCTGCAAAAGCGATGTACACACCTCTTTTTCCAGCTGTTGCCGGGGGCATTCTTTCAAGTCTAAATCCTTACCACCTCCGCGGTCCAGCCTGTAAATACATGAGAAATGGGAGATGTGTCGAATAGGGAAGTTGCACCATCTGAAAAAATTCTCATCTGTGTCGGCATCCTTCCATCTCTTGAAGTAGTACTGGACGGCGCACAGCGATAAGTCTGAAATGTTCGCCACCGGAAGCAACCAGCCAAGCATACCTTGACTAGATGATGGGTAAGCGTAAACCCTCAGATAGACGGGTGAGTGACTCAACGGTTTGAACCATAGCGATGCTTCCTGAGACGGGTTAGTGGACTCGGCGAGCACTGTGCGGAGTAGTGACAGACCCATCTATGAGTTCCAGCCAATGTTGTGTCTCCAACTGCTTCCTCGTGGCGTCTTGCACCTCTATCCCGGCCTCCTTTAGCATGTTGTTCCCATCTTGTAGACTCGAGGTCAAGATCTTGACTCTTCGCCATCGGGCACGGCTCGTGTTGTGATCCTCTTGACCTGCCCCCTCATTGGACGTCTGGATCATCATGAGCCGCAATATTCCCGATACAAATAGAGGCACGCACCTGGAGCTGTGCAATATTTGCGGCCTCTGTCCACCGAGCATTCGCGGTGAGGTATTTCTCCTTCGCCTTGTTTCGACGCCTCCAAAAGCGCTGAATACGCTTTGCGGCATCGTGGCGTTGCCTGCGTGTTTGCGAGTCGCCGTGAAGGGGACCTGCAAGGTGGATGCTTGCGCTGTCAGACATGGTGCTGGAGAAATCGAGAGGGGATCCACTGCACGGCACGCTCTTAGGGACACAATGGCGTGTGACGTCACTCAACGTCAATCGGAGATTGCCGCCGTGGCTGTGCTGCCAGTGCGGCTGCAGTGATACACAGGTACTCATTAAGGCATGATACATCGTTCGTAGAATGAACGTGGGGGAAGGGATAAGGTATCGGGCAAAAAAATGCGTGGTTGCCAAAGATGCAAGGGAAATATGGAGCAAATGGGTTGGGTGAGTCGGTGTGGTGAGAGACATAACGCTTGGATGTGGTGGACGGGGGGTAACATGAAAGAAGATGCAAATCAACTATGTGGAGAAAGACAGGTGAGAAAATATATGCTGTCAGTAGTCAGAGTCCTGTTTGGTGATCTCTTTGTTGCTGAAACCATTGAATACCCAGCCATCTGGGAGTACAAGATACGGATGCTTGCGTAGGTCGGCGGCAGAAGGACGTTCGTCGGGATTACTGTGTGACGGTCCACATTAGCAATGAACAACAGGCATCCGTCAGACAACGTACACTGCGAAGCACCTCTTCCTGAACTCGTCGGCTAAGGGCGACAATGTGATTCCAGATGGAATTGGAGGCGCTTGTTTAGATGAGTAGAGCTGTAATGTAAGTTCGTTAGTGAACTGAGACACATATTTCCTGACCCGAGACGTACTTTGACGATGACCGCCATGGCCTCTTCCTTTCGCCAGGGACGCTCTCCAGCCCACATCTCCAGAACCACACACCCCACACTCCAGATATCAACTTTCGCGTTGTAGCCGCGCTTCCCGGTGTTAACGACCTCCGGGGCCATCCAGAACACAGTTCCCTGCATCGCAGTGAGGACATTCTGGCCGTTGATATCGTCAGTGCGCTTTGAAATGCCAAAGTCCGAAATTTTGCAGACGCCAGTCTGCTCAACCAAGATGTTGTCGGCTTTGAGGTCCTTGGAGACATTGTCAGCTTAAAGTTGAACCTGAAACTGATGGAAGCGAGCTCACTCGGTGCAAGATGCCCTTCGAGTGAAGATACTCCAGGCCGCTCAAGATTTGGGCAGAGAACGACTTGACGACGTCTTCGTCGAACCGCCCGTACTTTCGCAGACAACTTCCGACGGAGCCTCCAGGGACGTACTCCAGGAAGCTGTAGGGAAGAGTGTCACCAAACAAAGGTCGAATCACCATACTGAGAACACTTACATGCTCAAGAAAGTCGGTGTCTCCTCGAAACCGAGGTACTGGACGATATTGGGATGGTCCAGATCTTTGAGTGTCTCGCTCTCAAGCTTCAAGGCTTCGACAACGGTGATCTGCCGCTGGTCACTCTTGTCGCTCGCAGTGCGCGGAATCTCAACCTGTTTGACGGCGATCATCTCACCAGTAGTCGCGTTGAGAGCCAGGTAAACGCGGCCAAAGTTGCCTTTCCCAATAAGCTCGCCGCGGACCCACTTGAAAATAGCTAAATACCATGTAATTTGAGCATGTGACACCAACAGAAGGAAATAAGCACGTACGCTTGGGTGCGACGGCACCGGCCGTAGCTGTCGAAGGCGAGTCTGGAACGGACGCCATGCCAGCCTTGCTCTGCCCAGGCGTGACCTCCTCCACCCGACTGTCCCACAACTTCGTGCTCCGCTTCCTGAACACGTTCGCCGCCGAGTTGGACTGCAGCCGAGAGGTGCGATCCATCCGCTGGTTGTGCTCCTCGGCAACGAGACGAATTGACTTCTTGTGCCGCGAACGCTTGTCTCCTGCTGCAGGGGCAGGTCCGCCATTGTATGGAAGCGGCACCGGCGCTGCGTCCACAGCAGTCGGCGACGTGCCGCCCGAACTGGCTTCAATGACCGGTTTGTCTAGATCGTGGTCTGGGAAGAAGACCTCCAAGCGGTCTAAAACATCCTCTGGCGCAGGACGTGATGCCCACGACTCGTCTTGGAAAGTCCCCTCTGCCTTCAAGCTCGCTGCCTTCGAGTCCTTTCTATGTGGCTGACGAGCAGTAGGTGTACGACCACCCCAATGCGGTAGTGGCGGAGAAGGCGGCGGATTCTTCGGTGGCGGAGGGAAGTCGACCGGGATCTGGGTTGGGCGGCTATTGAGCGAATTCTTGTGCTGGGGTAGGGGCGGCGTGGGCTTTGCCTGAGGATCAATCTTCAGCGGAGGCCCACGAACGTTATTGAGGCTCTTCTGGAGTTCAGGGACGGCGGCAGTCATAGGTTTTTGCCATAAGGTACCCTCCTCGCTATCAGATTCATCATGCTCGGAAGACTGACTGTCCGGGGTCGATGGTGTGGAAGGCACAAAATCAAGAGGAGCAGTCGGTGTTGGTGGAACGGTCGAAGAAGCAGACGGAGGCACAGACGGAAGTGGCGGCGGCGGGGGCACATACCCAATTTGGCGGTAGGTCTGCGTGAAAGTCACCGGCGGCGGCGGCGGCGGCGGAGGGATGGGAGGAAGAGTGAAAGGCTCATTCTTCCTAACCCTGGGAACAACGGTAGCTTCGTCATTGCTGACCTGCGCGTCGATGATACTTTGCACTGTGTTTATCATCCAAGTGCGATCGCCTTGCGTGACGGTAGACTCTGTTCCCGGGCTATCAACGGCGTCTCGGCTTGAGTTCGCTCCTCGCAGATACTCGGGGGGAGGAGCACCAGGCGTAGTGAGCGTTGCGGCAGTCGGATCGGGTCTTGGGCCAAATCGTTCCCTTGAATCGAAGCGCGGACTCCTAGGAGACACAGGACTCCGAGGAGGTGTCCTACTGACTTGCAACCCAGGCGCGTCGCTGAAAGCGCCAGCATACGCGTCAACAGCACGCTCATTGCCTTCCGTTGTACCCGGACGGCTCGGAAGGGCTCGCGCTAAGATAGTCCCTTCTTCTCGGGAGAACGTTGACGGCAGCTGCCGCCCCAGATAATGAGAAGGAGTCTGAGTCTGGGGCGAGCGGATACTGTCTGACTCCTGTAGAGGTTTGGAAAATACCGCGGCGTCCACCAAACGCTGCGGTCGGCTGTATGGCGGCGGCGGCGGAGGCGGAGGTGGCGGCGGCGGATCCTCTTCAAGAACAGGGCGTGGGCGGGGAGCGTCGGCCTGGCGAGCTGAGTCTGGAGGCGGGTTGCTACAGAGCTGCCGTGGAGGGGTGTCTGGTGTTGCATTAGCGGTCTGCTGACGGACCGGTGGATCGGAGAGGGTATTGGCGGCAGGCAGCCGCGGGGGGTCCGAATTAACTCCCGACGAAGTGGAAGACGTAACAGTCTGTGAAGGCGGCGCGCGTGGTGCACTGTTGGGAAGGGAGGTCGATAGCTCAGCTGGGGCTTGGGCTGGCGATTGCGTGGGCAATGGACGTCCAGGCCAATGATTCGTGGGCGATGCTCGGATAGCTGACCTCTGCCCATCGAAGCTCGTCTTGGCCGTGTCTGGACTAGTGGAAAGAGCTGGACCGCCGCGTGGCGAAAATGTCCCTCCATCTCCACTTGCATACCCTCCTGCTTGAGTGGGAGTCGAGATTTTCATCGACATGGTTGTTGGGATCTGCGATGCGGACGACGGCACGGGCGGTACCGCAGGGCGACGCGTTCCACCTGGAGTAAGTGATCCAGGATGATTATGGACATACTTGTCACGCATGTTGTCGACACTCTTCGCCATCTTCAAATGTGGTCCACGATAAGCTATTGCCCAGCCTGGAGGGACTTGATGTCTGCCACCCCCGCTACGCTCTCCGCCTGGAGGAGCAGGTGGCGGCTGTCGTGGAGCACTCGAGAGCGGGTTAGCCCGCGAGAGGAACTGCGACCCCTGGATGCGAGGGGAATATTTAGCTTCCCGTTCACGAGTTGAACGTTGCATTGGGCGACTGTTTTCCTGCGAAGGTGAAGACTTGTCGACGAATATCCAAGACGGATCTCGAACAGGCCTTGGCTGATCCGTCTCCCGCTTGGTTGGAGTTCCTCTTCGCTTCCCTCTCTCAAGCATGGCTTCCTTCCGTTGTGCTTGCGCCTGCAATTGGCGGCTAAGATCCATTTGGCTTTCCGACTTTTGCAACATTTTTTCTCTCTCAGCCGCAGCGTCGGAACCGGCGCGAGAATGTGGTGCCCAAGCGGTAGGAAGCGCAGATGCCGGCGCATCCTCGTCAAATGGCGTGCGCAATCGGTCGGGGGAATTGAGGAAAGGCCTGGAAGTTTGGGGATGTAGGACATTTGGCCGCCCTCTCTCCAAGCGCCGGGAGTCTGCATACTGCCGTTCCGGGGACAAGAAAGGAGAAGGCGAAATTGCGCGTCCTGCAGGTGACACAGCCCGCGGAATGCCGCCTCGGTGTTGAGGCGATGGGGGAACCAGACTGAGGGTGGAAGCAGAGGGGGCGTAAGGCTTCGGTGGAGGGCGCAAGGTCGATCGATGACTCTCCGCCTCTGTCGCGTCCAAATCGTCTGATACTGACGGATCGTAGCCATTCGTGGCCTCGGCTGGCACGCGCTCGCTGGCCGACGACACGCTTTCATGCCGCGACTGGGAGCGGTGACGCGACGGCGCGAATGAGGAATGGCTGAAAGGTAACACCGGGGGAGGAACCGCGCTGACGGTCGGCGACGTGACGGGAGACGACTGTGTGGGCTCGTGCACATACGCCGACGAATTCGCCACAAGAAACTTTAAGGAACCCTTCGGGTCTGCATGGTCACGGCAGAGCTCGTATAGCTGGTCCTCCTTGAGCGCCTCGCTGATAGCATACGCGTCGATCTCCGTCCGGTAAATGGAGTATTGAGTCTGCTCTTCGTCAGGAATCCGCAGCTGTAACGGCAATTTAGAACATCTTGGTTTGGTATACGAGACGTTGGGTTGCGCACCTTTGAGAAGATCAACTCTTTGATGAACGCAGCATCCCTAAACCCCGATATATCAACGGTGTAGTACTGCTCTGAGTCCCCGGTAACAAAAATCAAGGTCTTGTCTGCCGGAGGTGTTCGCATATCGCCTATGGCACGACCGCTGTATGGCTCCGACGGTGTGGTAGTGATGGGAGACTGAACGGGTGTCAACACAGCTTGGACATAGAAAACATTGGGTGAGCTCACCGTAGCCGGCCGCGAGCCTCCGGACAAACGTCGGTCGTGTGGAAGGTGCGGTCGGGGTATGTGGGATTTGAGCTTGCCAAAAAAGTTGCCGGCGCGAGAGGGTACGGCAGACGCGGGCTGCTGTTGCTGCAGAGCCTCGGATGAGTAGCTCGCAAAGTCTTTCCGCGAGGTGCTCTCGCCAAGCAGATCTATGGGCGGGACTGGCTGGCCCGGTGTGCTGGGTGGGGGCGAGCTGGTGCCGGATGGCGAGGAGAGGGCGGGGTTGGACTGGGAGGCAGGATGCTGTCGGGTGTGGGAGGGAAGATTGGTGGTGGTGAGGGCGCCGGGCTCGCGATAGGACGATGTCATGAAGATGTTCTTGTCACGGGTAGGAGAGGGAGCAATGGGGCTCGGCTGGTTGTAGGGATAGTAGCGATGATTTGAAAAGGAGCGGGAAGGGCGGTTGTCATCGCTGTCCGAGTCCGGGCTTGGATTTGCGACGACGAGAATGGGGCGATGTGCTCTGCGGGATCTGGGTGCGATGGACTTTGAGTCCTCGGACATGTCAGGGCGAGCAGGGTGCACGCGGGGGTGCCCTGGAGACGGGGGTCGGCGTGCAATGTGCGGGGGCGGCGGGGGTGGCGGGGGCGGGCTGGACGGCGGTGTGTCTGGCGACGACGGGCGCGCGCACTGGCGGCTGGAGGAGATGGCGGGGGCGGGAGGAGCAGTGCGGTTGAGTGCGGCAGCTGGAGGGAAAGGCACTTGGCAGCAGCAGTAATATCTCCAGGCGCAGGCAAACACACATAAACCGCCAGATGCGGATGGGCGCACTCCCACGTGCGCGTTCCGCCCGCTTGCACTGCGCGTGTCGTCCGCACGCCGCGCCGCATGCTCGCCACCGGGCCATCCGATATGAACCTCGCCCCCGCGTTGTGCCCCTTCACACCGTGAACAAGCCCATGCCTTTCATTAGAAGCCCCCCCCACTTCCACGTAGAAACAACGCTAAACTACACGCTGCAGCCCCGCCCCGCCCGCGCGCCCGGTCACATCCGCTATCACACCTCGCCCCCGCCACCGCCCCCCAGCCCGTCGCTGAGGTCCACCTGGTCACCAACACCCGCCGGCCTCAGTGACCGCGCGTGCAGGAACCATCACGAAGTTGCGCACCTTGGGGAAGTCCGCCCGCTCGCCCAGCAGCGATTCGCCCCAACACAATAGCTTCAGCATCGCCACCAGCTTCGCCTCCTTCCCCTGGCTCAGACTCTCCAAGATCGCCGCGTTCACCTCCCCAGCGGTCTTGATCCGCTGCGCAGGGGACAGCAGATCCGAAATCGCCGAGGGCACAGACGGCGAAGACTCGAACGCCAGAAGAGCCATTGTGCGCTCCAGCTCCGACAGGAATTCGGGGCTTTCTTCACCCCGCGGGGCCAGCTCCTGCTGTGCAAAGTCCAGCGCTTCCGCGATCTTCCCTTGCCGGATGAACTCGATGAGCTTCTGCTGCTGGAGATGGAAGTACAACGCCGGGTTCGTGTCCAAGATCTGTGAAAACGAAAATAAGGTACACATCAGCTTCTTCGTTCCCATGGGGTTGCAAAGCGCCAAAGAAGAGGAGATATCATATTGAAGACTGAAGTTTTGGTGAAGCATGATCATCATCGACCCTGAGGGTCTGAGAGTGGTGCATGCAAAAGTTTAATCCTGCAAGGAGAGCAAGGCGCAGACGAATGCAGACATACCTCAGGATTCAGGTCGTTGACGCGCGTGATGGCGTCCTGTACGTCGCCACGCTGGAGGGCTTCTCGGATGTTCATACGGCTCTCGATGCTCTCAAAGTCGACCGCAGGCATCACGCTCGCCTCTTGACTGAACTCTTCAGCCGCTGACTTGTAGCCCTCGATGACGAGGTAATCCATCACCAGCCGATTCAGGTCACTGCGAGAAGATGGTCGTCAGCGTCGGCCATGTTCAACGTCTACGTCGAGAAAATCGGAAACACGGTGCGACGGTCGAAGTCAGATAATACATGCAATTTTTGTCGTCGCATCAGGGTGATCAGCGAGATTCCCAAAAATGATTCATCCCCTGACGCGCTCCGTGTCCGAGTTGAACGAAGCGGATGGTACGCACTCTTTCGTGACCTGAACCTCCTCCAACCTTCGCTCCCATTCATCTGGGGATATGGACGTCTTCGTCGGGGCCTGAAGTAGCGGAGAGCGTGTCAGCAAGACGGGGGATCAATGATGCAGGGAAGCAGACCATGGGGGACGGAGGAAGGAACATTTATGGCCAGCGTGGTGATTAAGGGTAGGTCATCTTCGCATAATGTGGCTGAACTTCCCGCCACCTCGGCGCACACTGACATTCACAACTTGACTCTGACACTTTCTGCACTACTGCAAAGTCAGCTACTGGCACTAGCATATCGCATCTGCAAACCGCCGTGGTCTGGAGTGAATAAAATTGATCGTGGCGCGGCCGCTTACAGCGGTCGGACTCACAGGCTCAGGCCCTGTCTGATGAAGGAGATCATGCTCGCCGCGTTCTTGCATCATGCCCAGCGAGGCCGTGATCACGGCCGTCAACACGAGGTAATTCACGAGCCAGGCAGGAGTGAGACACAATTCTATACGCGCGACGACATCGCATCCACATGCACGTCCCCCGCAGATGTCGCGACAAAAACAAGGCCGGCGTCCATGATGCAGGAATCTGGGGAGGGGCGGGGACCAACAGCAAGCGCCTTCATTGACGGCGTCTCAAGCAGGTAAATGAATATGCGGCAACGCTACGGAGGGCTACGACTTGGATACTATTCCTCCTGACCGGATCATGTCCAGAAAGTCATCCTTGTCAAGGGCAGCTAGAGGTTGAGTGAGTGCGTAAGTGACACGAGTATCGGAGCGGCGCCACCGTACACTTCACGTACTTTCGTTTCCTCTACCCAACGGGTTATCCCGATTTTTCCCTTTCTTATTGCCTTGAACGTGTTTGTCTAACGAAGGCGCCGGCAGGGTCGGCTTGCCGGAGCCCCGAGTAGCTTTTGTCTGCTTCTCCGCGACAGCGACAGAAGCCTGAGATTGCTGGATGGCGTTGAACAGCTTCACGACTGTTTGACTGTTCGATGAGCTGCTATCAAGAGGAACGAACAAGTGGACACCCACCTCCTCTCTGCGCGACCTTTCGCAACGCGCGCTCGCTCTCACCCCCCCATCCGCCGATGACATCCTTGACTCTACCCTTGTCCTCTTTATCCTTCTTCTCGCCCTTGAGAACCTTCTTCGCCTTCAACTCGAGTTTCTCGTCGTTTCGCTTCCGCGCAAGTGAGGGCTTCAATGACAGAGGCAATGCCGACGGCGCATCGGTGCTGAGCAGCGACTGGAGTGCGGCACCAAAGTTAGATGCGTCCGTGGCGCGGTGCTTCCGCTTAAGCGTCTTTTTGGATTTGGGACGCCGGACGTCCGCGATTTCGTCGTCGGTGTCAGGAGAGTTATCTTCTTCGGCATCGCTCAGAGATGCCTGGGAGCCTGATGCTTCCTGGAAGCTCCCTTCGTCAACATCTGAGCCAGAAGGTGAACCGTCCTCAGCGCCACCGGTGGTAGCGTGTGCGTCGGGGGAGAGTTTTTGTCGTTTCGCCGTGGGCATTTTGGAGAGAGCGAAGGAGGGAATGGAGATGCACGTGCCGACCAGACGCGATCTACGTACTGTATTTACATTGCACTGCACCCTCGTCGCGCATCTGTCCCGGCGTGCTCGCCGCCTTTCCGACCGACGCCGTCCCTCCTTCGTGGGGTGGTTACCGGCAGATACCTCGCCACCAACACCGTCCCGTCGCGGGTCGTGAGCGCCGTTTCCTTGCCTACTGCTATACCCACCACGCGCAACCCATCCACCCGGAGCGACAATACACCCATTCCATGGCATCTACGTCCATAGCATCCATCGATCTGTCCCCGGAGCCCGATCTGCACCCCATATATCCAAGTCCATCGTATCTCGCCCCCACACTCGCGCCCAACGCCGGCCTTGCACCCCCACAGAAGGCAGAGCTCGTTACGCATTGCCTGACGCGCGCTTGCTTGTTTGGAGACCTTCCGCTACTGTCATTTCTCCTCACAGACCACCAAGCGCGCACATCTGTGGATCTGGGTTACTGCGATGAGGACGGGCTTGGCCTCATTAGTCTCACCATCCAGGGTTTTGGACTCGAGTCGGACCGCGATGTTGAGAGAGAGGAATGTGTGCGGCTGCTGATATCAGAGGGTGCGGACGTGAATGCGCCAGATCATGGTATGGATGTTCCTCCCCCATAGCAACTATACATGCCCTGATTATCCAGCACTTGCTCTTTAGCAGGCTGGACTGCGCTACACCATGCTGCTCTATTTGCTCCTCCGACGCTGGTGTCGCATCTGATGACGCACGGATGCTCCCCGTTGGCCGTTACCGAACGCCAACTTACCCCGCTAGATATCGTCACTGCGCATTCGACTATCCCCGGCCGACAAGACGTTGCACTCCTACTCGGAGAGGCCATGCGCTCGGAGGGATGGACAGGTGGTAGGATGGAGGACCGACGCAGGCTCATGGAGAAGCGGATGGTCCGGCAGGACAAACGGCAGAGCATTCGTGATGAAGTCGGAAAAGCCCTGGGTATCAGCCCAAAATGGTGGGGAGACAATGACTGGGAAACCGGATCCTCCGGCTCGTCTGACGACGAAGACGATATTGAGGACGAACGCCTTTATGTGAGATACATGCTCACCGTCTCTCACTCCCTGTCAACTGAATCGTATGGCAGACCCCACCGCCAGACTATACCACAATGCTTGTTTTCTCGCCGCCGTCACTCCCTGAAATATTCCAGTCACTAATCACCAATGTTCGACCATCGATACGAAACTCCGAGCCGGCAAACGCGCTCTACATGCTGGCGCGCTTCGCGTGCCTCACATGCGACGACAACTGGCTCGAGGACCTCGTCATTGGTGCGACGGATGTCATAGAGGAGACGTTTTTTGTGAGTTGGATGATTTCACTGATTATTGCGATGTTGACTTTATCCTAGAGCCGATCGGAAGATCTCACTTCTCTTGTTTTTTGGCTGTACAACACGACCGCATGGCTCCACCTCATGCGTTGTGACAACTCGATAAACGAAAATTGCGAGCTGCTGGGTTCGTTTGTATTAATAGAGGAAGTGATCAACTCTGTCTTCGGTGAGTAACGGCTGCCCTCCTGCGTTCTCGCTCCTCACCGTTACACCCTTGTAGTGTTCATCATCCGTTACGTCGAGCGCAGAATTGACACCCTTATTGACACCGCCATTTTGGAGCACGCCCCGTTTTCTGCAGAGTTCGACGGGATTCAGTTTGAATCTGAGTGGTCCTTCCTTCGCTCGTTGACCTCCAAGAAAAAGATTACTCCGACTGCCTCAGGGGCGCCTTCTCGCAATGGAGGGCTTGCATCCCCTGGGCTACCGAGTCCAACCCGCCCGTCTTCTCCCGGAGTGCCTTTGCAAGGATCCTCGTCTCCCGCCCTGTCACGGAATTTTGCCTCCCTCCGGCAAAGTTTCGCACGCACTAAGGGCCCCAACAGCGCGACCCCCATACAGTCCTTCTTCCAGGACACAGGCCACATTCCGCGGGTGTCCTCGCCTAGTCCAATTGATATCACCAGCTTCTTCGACGCACTCCAGACGTTCCTCACGCTTTCTGGCATCAACCCGGCCCTCATCACACAGATGTGGTCTCAGGTTATGTACTGGGTGGCTTGTGAGTCCCTGTCTTCGTTGATGTCAGTGAAGCCGACTATGATGTAGGCGAAATCTTCAATCGGGTCATGACCCGGAAGAAGTATCTATGCCGGTGCGTGATTGTGAGATAATGCCCTGGGATAGAACTAAAAGTTGGCAAATAGATCACGGGCTGTCCAGATCGGCATGAATCTCAGTGCATTGGAAGAGTGGGTAGAGTCTGTCAACCTTCCACGAGGAGTCATATCCCATCTGGCGCCTGTGAAAGACCTTCTGGCTTGGCTGCAGGTGAATATGTGTGCATTCATCCCGATCTGCCTTCGCTCACGCATCTTAGTGCCTGTCGTCAATTAATGAATTCTCAGTACTAGTCGCCACGATCCAGACCATGAAGAACCTGAATCCGCTGCAGGTGACAGCTACTCGAATTGACCGTGTGCCATGTATACTCACTGCTTTCGGCAGATGCGACGTGCGGTGCGCGATTACAAGTATGAGGTCAACGAAGGCCGCATGACCGAGGAATGCAGTCAATACCTCGCACAGTTACAGAAAGACTGGGAACGGCATCGCGTAAAACTCGGCGTCGAAGCGCTGCGTAGAGAGGTAATTCGATGTGGCTTGGGTAGGTCTACCTTACTAACGTGCTATCTGTCCATCATAGATGGGAGAGCGTGACCGTGAAAGAGAGGACGCCTCGTCAATCATGAACGACACCAGCAGCTATAAAACCTCATCTTCCACCTCAACAGAAGTATATTCAGCGCAGCGCAACATCGATCTTCTCTTCGATCGAGACCAAGATGCCACCCCATGGGAGCCTGCCAAACCGCCCGAAGTTCTTGGGGAATTTCTGGATTCACGGCACATGTTACCCCTCTTGCTCCCTTCGGACCCACGCATGTTATCGGCTTCTCCCAAGCGGCCGCCCATCTGGCACGACTATAAGCACAACAGTGGGTCAATGAGCGCGGACTTTCGCAGTGCCAGCCGATCGAGCAGGCGTAGCTCCGGCAGCATCCCATGGCAGTCGTCAACAAAGCGCCTGCGGGAGGTGGGCTTGGAGACTTTGCAGTGGGTGGATGGGATAGGCTCTGCCGCTCGCTGGACCCGTCCGGTAGAACCCGAGGGGCCCGAGGACGAAGACGAAGACGATGAGCCAGTGACATATGTTCCCGACGATTCCGGTGAGCGAGAGGGGCCGGTGATCGAGACGAATGTGAGGCGGGTTACTCCGTTGACGCAGAAGCCTCCTCTGCGAAACAAAGGGAGGTTGGGGTCAGATATGGCCCCAGTAGGACCTTGACACGTGCGTAGCCTATATCTCTTGTGATTTGCTTATTCTGATGTCTGCCATTCGCCGGTTACTGAGCAGCATACCTCCACATGATAAGTTCTCGATCTACACCTCACATCATCACAATCAGGTTGCACATTCATTTGCATAATTATAGACGCCGTCAGAAATTGCACTCGTATCTCGGAATCATCTGCCTGACATGTGGGCAGCGGTTGCTGACCTTAAGGCGACAAGTCGCTGGTTTGTTCTAAGTGCCGTTCTATTTCCGCCGCAGTCCCGTGGGCAACAAAGACTTTGCCTCGACCGCTACCGCAAGGCTGCTCACCTTCTGCACAGTATAGCCTAAACAAGCCGGAAACTCCCAGGGATTCCAGACGATATATAAGAAGCGCCTCGTGTGCGCCAACAGAGTGCACTTTCCTGCTGATCTCTGATTTCCAATTTCCTTGAAGAAGGTGAGTGTGATCGATCGCACATACATATACCTCGGCTGAGAGTCTGCATAGATCCACGTTGCTGGTTGGTGTGCACTTTGCGAACGACTTTCTCAATGCTCCGCATCTTCGAGAACAGCGTGGCATCGGTACACAACCCACCGCTTTTGTGGTACTCGTATCAGGTGAACAGAGCTCCTGGTGTCAGCAGGTACATATGTCAGATGATGTCTCATGCGCATGCACCGACGTCTACATGTTTCCAGTTTGCCGAGGAGGGCTACGACGTCCTCCAGGTGGCCACCCCTTTGTCGTCTCACAATCTTGGAGATGATATCACAGCTGCCGCAGTCTACATTCAACGGACGGTTTCAAGGCGTGCTACATGGGGCATAATCACCTACGGCCTACTCAAAGGTGATGAAAACATCATCGCAAGCTTGACGGCGGTGGCCGGTTTCGATCACTTGAAGGCGTGCATTCATTTCACGCCCGTCGTTGAGGATCCCTCTATTCTCATCCGCGCAAGCGAAGGAAAATGCATACCGTGAGCAGGACCTCCCATGCATCCGTTTCCATCATTGACTAACGAGAGAGGCAGGACAATTGTTCACCTTGCCTCATCACAGGAGATATTGCATGCGATGCTCAGTCTTCAGTCTCCGGAGGCTCTCGATATGGCCTCACCGACTGACAGATACCCAGTCACCATCTATACATATCCATTAGTGCCGGTGATCCCGCCGTTTCCTTTCGCAACGAAGGCGCCGGTCTCCGTCCGAGCTGGCGAACCTTTCTCCGTGGACCCACACGTCCGATCAGCCACCAGCCTCTCCTATACGCGGACCCTGGAGCTCTTGAGGCGGCAGCTAGGACCGCACTTCGATTTGGAGAAGTTGTGGGAGATGCACACCTGCTATGTTCGTTTCATCCCCATCTCATGTTTGTCTCGGGATTGAAACATTGTAACGGTAGGAGTTCGCTGAGAGAGATGCACTGAGTCAGTACAGAAAATTTCACATTCATGAGCAGAAGCATTGACCTCAAGTGGCGCACGCGTAGAAACCATGTCCACAATGGTGCGCCGTATTCAAAGTTGATCCGACTAAGCGACGCCTACACATTTTTCAGGTCAAGGTGCCCTACGTCAATCATGTAGCAACCTTGACGGGCGGCGTAGGATATGACGATCTAGCACGGTTTTACAAGGTAGAGTTCATCCATCATATCTATACATATGGTATTGTTCAACGTCCATGCCCAGTATCATTTCACCAATGTGTGCAGTCCTCGTCTGTCTAAACGCAGCAGAGATGAACATGCCGCAGGTATCACCTCCAGACACGGAGCTCATCACAGTCTCTAGAACCAGTTAAGTCATACGTTCAGTCAGTGCTGCGTAAGCTTCATGATTGTCTTTTCCAGTCGGCGCTGATAGGGTCATCGACGAGATGATCTTTAAGTGCACACATACCACGGTAGACACACTGTACTACATGATGCGGTCTTGTATCGCTGAGCGCCTTGTAGGAAATCGACTACTTCCTCCCAGGCGTTGAACCCACCGGAAAACCAATTGAGATAGCCATGGTTGGTGTCGTAGCGTTTCGAGGAGACAAGCTGACTTTTGAGTGAGTCGACTCGCTTTCCGTTGTCTGCTCGAAATTTGATCAAGCCCCCAAGGCACCTGTGAGCGGTTCGCTCCACTGATATATTCATCTCTCATTGTCTTTGACCAGCTACTGGGACCAAGCTTCCGTGCTCGTTCAGGTGCGAGTGTTATTGATGATGCACCGCACCTAACGCCAACACTAAATGTCACCTTTAGCTCGGGTTACTAGATCCCACTGGCCTCCCAGTAGCGGGAGTCGAAGTTGCGCGGAAGGTGCTGGATCCGTTCGGAATTCCAAGCAATGGCTTGCTTGCCAGGTGGAAAGAAAGCGAGGGCTTGTAAGGACGCAATTGCTAATCTGGCAAGAGGGACCAGTCGCAGTAATCATGATAGCCTGAGCGACATTTAAGTTGCAGATAAACAGGGTCTAGTACTACAATGATACAAGTAGTCCGTCTGGGCTCGCATCGAGCCAGGGTGCATATTATCCGGTGTGAATCTGAAAGTCCGTTTGGGTGATAGATGTCAAGATACGTAGCGAACGATGCGTGCAGAGGGCAGGTGCTCAGATGGCAGAGCTGCCGGAGTTCACAGTCGTCGTCTGTATGCCTAGGGAGATATAAGGATAGATGGCCACAAGATGTACACAATCACTCACCAGTTCTACGAAAGTAAGCAACAAGCGAACGGTAAGTTTTGTACCCAAAAATAAAGGAGACATTTTTTACGAACCCTTTACAGTGGTTGTTGTTGTTCGTGGGAAAGCAGGATAAATACCGGCATCCAGAGCAAGCTAATCGTCCCTTCGGTCAGTGGTCGCTCACATGATGAACTGCGAGGACATACCGGCATAGGGGTCTGAGGTGTAGAAGTTCCGGATAAGGAGCACGTACAGTATCACGGCAATAGGTATGGCTGCGAGACGGAAACACCACATGACGAGCTTGTGTCTGCGCGACGGGCTGATTACAGGATAGAGCGTCGTCCCAACTAGGAGGCCCATGACAAAACCACCGATATGCGCTGGAAAATCAATGGTGTCATTATTCTGCGCGCAGGAGCAGGTCCGTCAGTCACGAACCGAAATTGTCAACATCTGATGAGGCGTCAGATGCTGTGGCGCAAATAAAAATGCCCACTTACATGGTATGTAGCCAATAGCAACACCGATGACAAGCTCTACAATCATGAACGCAAGCTGAAAGGAAACGTCATTACTGATTTAGCTTGATTGTCAGACTCCCATCGTACCCGCTTTCCAGGCTGGTAGAGCAATCGCCAATGAGCGAAGAGATCAACCCAAGCCACCTGGACACGCGCAGAAAGTCAGAGGATCAGGGGTCAGAGGATTTACGTGCAAATCCTCACTGCTACAGTCCCAAAAATCGCGCCACTGGCACCCACTGAAGGCACACCAACCAAGGAGAAATTTCCTCCCAAGACGTTTCTACAGAACAAACGTGAGGGCTGACCACGTTCATGATAGAAATGATGTCATACCCAAAAATTCCTGCGGAAAAGTAGAGGAGGAAGAAGCCTCCTGTTCCCATTTCTTTTTCAATCTGACAGGCATTCAGACGACCAAGTCTGGTTACATGGCATTTGAGACATTACCTGCGCGGCGGCTGTCAGTTGCGCAAGCATGTTGAGAGCGAGATGGATGAGGCCTGCATGTAAAAAGATGGGCGTTATGAATCTGAGGATACAGTGAGAGGTTATTAAGAATGAGAGCAATCGTCTGGCCACGAACCGCCACCATTGATTAGGCTCCCGGCCGTTGAACCCGCCGTGATCACAGATGCTCTCAATGGTGCAAAGGCGGTCAGGCGGATTGGCAGTGTCGTTGAGACCTGCGACAGTTCAGTACAAGGTCATTATACTAAGAAAGATGTTAAACACACAAGGTAGTTGTAAAGTCACAGGAACGTCTTGCACGGTCTTCATACAGGGAGGAAAGCGGGCGCCAACACGAATGAGAGCGCTGCCTGAGGGACCAAGCATAGGATTGACGACAGGCTGCAGACCGATGTCAAAGCATGGAATGTGCGGGCATGAACGGTGCCGAACCTTGAACGAGAATGGGTTACCCTGCGCTTTGGCATTCACGACGGACTCGTAGATGAACATGGCGATCATCGTGACAGTTAGCGCCCAAGCTGACGGTAGAGAATGAGTGATGTGCCGAAGGGGTCATAGGTACTGCACCAACTTAGAATAGGATACTTCTGTCGTGCTATGCCCCTCTTCTTGTCCTCGATGCGTTGCTGGAGCGGGTAACGGCCACTGGGGAAGAAGCGAGCCAGAGGACCACGGGGCGCGGAGTCTTCATATCTGCCATCAAACGGGTCTGCTTCCACATAGCCGACGACAGATGAGTGCTAACGATGCGAGGGCACAAGACGCGACTTGCCCAGGTCACCGTAGCTCGGCCCTCTAGAGAATTTCCCGGCATTGCGAACCAAGGAGACGTCACTCTTGTCGTTCGGATGGAGTACAGGTGGAGAGTTAGCAGGCGAGTCAGAATACGGATTAAAGGGCTCGTCGATGCGGGAAAGAGAGTCTCGTGCGTGCCCGGGGTACAATAACTGTTCATTCACGCTCGCGTGATCATAGATTCCACTGTAGTGCCCACTAAATCCAATGCTGTCAGCACATGTATACAGGCCGGCGGATAGCGCCTCACTCGGTCTTCTGGCCCATGTACGAGGAACGCGGCTGACTCGGCGTGGAGCCGCCGTCGTACTCAGCTGGGTGAGGGTAAGTCGTGAGGGGTATGGGTTCAGTCATAGGGGGAGCGTGGTCGTGGTCGTGGTCGTGGTCGTGGTCGTGTTGATCAGGAGAGGGTATAAGAGAGCTTGCAGGTAGTGGACAGCATTGGGCGACAGCCCTGCCCACTGCCTGCCCGCGCCGCCCGACTGCGCTCACTGCCAAGGGCACGACGCCACAACAGCGCAATATTAGGCGACTCCGCCACATCCGGCGTGGCTTCGTCCAGCTTCGGCGAGTCGCGCTCGCTCATGCCTTCGACGTTCAGGCCATGGTCCACTTCACCCTCTCTCCATATCCCCACCTGTTCCATCATGCCTTCGTAGCAGCCCTCAGCGCAGCTTTTCTCCTTGGCCTCTCTCGCTATCTCGTCCTTGGTACGTTACCACCGCTTGGCTTCCACTCAGCCGACTCACGCGTAGTATACAGACCCACTGGATAGAAACCATTGCACTTCCCTCTTGAATGGGGGTCGCTGGCTGGATAACGACTTTAAAAACTGGCAGCCCGATGGTGCGTGTCTTTCCGTTGGACTCGCCGAAAATTCTTACACCCATCTCCGCAGGCTGCATGGTCCATAAATACCGGCCAGACGACGTCACTACGTGTCTGCGCAAAAAAAGTGCCGTGTTTGCTGGCGACTCTGTCACAAGAAAACTCTTCTTCCAATTTGCCAACATCGCCGATCCAACCCTCCCGACCGAGCCAGAGGAGGGCCTAAAGCACTCGGACCACTTTTTGCGCTCAAACTCCGGCTCAGAACTGTCGTTTATCTGGGATCCTTTCCTCAACTCATCACGCACCGCAGATTCTTTTCCCTGTATAACGCAACCTCCGGTGATCCCTCAATACACCGACCTGGGTTGCTAGTGCTAGGCTCAGGTCTTTGGTATCTGCGGTATGCCGACACCTCGGGCGGCCTGACGGCCTGGGAATCCAACATCGAGTTTGTTCTCAACTCTTTAATTCACGCTCCCCGGAAGCCAGCCGACGAGGTTGTGTTCTTGCCCGTCGAGGACGTTGTCTCCTCAAAGCTCTCTCCGGAGCGCGCTACCACTATGCTCGCATCTGACCGTGACGCCATGAACTCGGACCTATACCATAGAATTCACACATATACCCTCGGAGTCTTCGACTTTATAATCTCACCTCCGGCTGCTCCGCCGGTATCTTTATTTAAAGCTTTCAACGATATGCTTGATCCATCCCAGACAGAAGACGGGCTGCACTTCTCAGACGCGGTGGTCAGGACCCAAGCCAACGTCCTGCTCAATTTCCGATGCAATGAATTCCTCCCAAAGCAGTTTCCCCTTGACAAGACTTGTTGTAGAAGTTATCCACGGCCTTCGTACCTTCATCTGGCTGTTCTGGCGGTCGCCATTCTTTCCGGACCATACGTATGGCTGCTTTCCCGATATCCAGGTGCGTTGGTGTCTGCATTATCACCTTGTGAGGATGCTTATGCCTCTTTCAGGGTCCGAGAAACTCAACACATCGACCTTGGATCGTGTCCACAGAGCCTTGCTGATTTTCAGTGGAGCCATAGCACTCATTTTTGTGGCCGACAGGACGTCGTTTTGGATGAAGGAGCAGAAACAGTTTAACCCCTGGACCTTCGCATTTTTGAGCATCTCATCTTTGGTCGTGGGACTAGCGACCGTACGGCGGGCGGACCAGGACCTCGGCTTCTTGAATAGAGTACAAACAGACGAATGGAAAGGTTGGATGCAGAGTACGTTTCATTGAAGAAGTCTGATCATCGCATTTCATTTCATTCTGACGTGCACTCTAGTCGCTATCCTGATCTACCATTATCTTGGGGCGTCGAAGATCTCTGGCATTTACAACCCTATACGCGTTTTGGTGGCGTCGTACCTCTTCATGACTGGATACGGCCATACCACGTTCTACGTCAAGAAGGCTGATTTCAGCTTTGTTCGTGTTGCCCAGGTACGCCGGTCCTCTGTCGCCAATACCGCTTGACGCTCATTTGGGGACAGATTATGATCAGGTTGAATCTGTTCACCCTTATACTCGCGTACGCCATGAACACGGACTACATATCCTACTATTTTGCCCCTCTCGTGTCGATGTGGTACTTGATCATCTACACTACGATGATCGCCGGTTCAAGATTCAACGACCGGATGCCATTCCTCGTGGGCAAGATCCTGCTGTCCGCTGGGCTGGTCACCTGGTTCATGCATGAGCCATGGCTGCTGGAGACGTGTTTCGATTTCCTGAATAGTACTTTCAACATCCAGTGGTCGGCCAAAGAATGGGCTTTCCGCGTCGGTCTGGACCTCTGGATCGTCTATGTTGGGATGTTCGCTGCATTGGCCGTCATCAAGTTCCGCGAACATCGTCTCGCCGACCATCCGAGCTGGCCTCTGGCGCTGAAGATTGTCATCGGAGCGTCGTGTCTCGTTCTCTTTTGGTTTTTTGCGTTCGAGCTCACCCAGCCCGACAAGTTTGTTTACAACATGTGGCACCCCTACATCTCCTTCCTCCCCGTCGTGGCATTTGTGACATTGCGCAATGCCAATCCTATCCTGCGCTCTGCATCGTCGCACGCGTTTGCATGGATCGGGCGGTGCTCCTTGGAAACGTTCACCATCCAGTACCACCTATGGCTCGCCGCCGATACGAAGGGCATCCTCCTCGTGATTCCTTGGACGCAGTGGCGATCGTTCAACATGCTTATCACCACCGTCATGTTCCTCTATGTCAGCCACTACGTTGCCACCGCCACCGGCGACCTCACATTGTGGATCTGCGGGAAAGGCGACACCAAGAAGACTCTCCCGACGACTGTCATGGACATTCCCGCCGACAGCAGTCGCCACGACCGAGATAACGACTATGTGCGCGTCGAGCAGACGGGCACGGGCGACGAGGTGGTGGGGATCGGAACGAGTCAGATGGCAGGTCTGGGCGTCGAACCACCAACACCTACGCGGCCACGATGGGTCGATCGTTTGGCAGACGGGTCGAGGTCGCAGTCTGCCGTGCGTACGTGGTTTGGGAAGGCGGGTTGGAGTCCGGGGGTGGGACCAAGTTGGTCGTCGGGCTTTTCGTCATGTGGGCGCTGAATGTGTGCTGGCCCCCATCGCCTCCATCGGAGACTATCTAGACGGTTCTGCCAGTAGACGATCGTGGTTGCTCTGCATGCTATTGACAACGCACGGTTCACAGGATCATAACTCTGCTCCAATAATATGTAGACATTGCCATAGGATATTCATTGCATTCCAATTATTTATTAGAATGGTACAGGAGGGGGACAACAGGCACGCTCAGGTTGTAGACTAGGACCTCATGCACGTCGATCTTCAATGGCGATCAGTGAACTGGCGATACAAGGAATGGGAAGGAGAGTTCATTTGGTTGAAGACATTATGATAAAATTGAGTCGTCGCGGCGCGGAATCGAGCTCGGAAAATGTGATATAATCATGCGTAGCAAATGCCATAAAAGACTCACAGGAAACCAAGCGGACGCATGAACAGGTGCACTGAGGTAGAGACTACGAGAGAAGAGGAGATCAGCATTCGTGTGGTAACCCAAAGGCAGGACAAGAATAATCAGTATTAGCATGGATGATCGTCAACGCTCGTCCGTGAGACGAGCTTGGGGCTTGACTTCTATTTGGTCGATCATGCGAGACAGATGCAGCGTAGAAACTCACATTCAATGCCGAGGACAAGGGGCCACTAACTTGCAAGACAAAAGTCAGCGACACGTAGAGGGCGAAAGGCACCAAGAAAGCTCAGAAATTTGGGTATAGATGATGACAGTTCATCAGCCCGAAGGCTTCAAAGTAGCGATTCATACTTTGTCTCGTCCCAGACGAAGAAGAGAAAGGGTGCTCACCAGGACAAGGGAGAGGTGGGTGGAAGTGGAACGAAGGAAGAGGAAAAAGATGTCCGGCTAAAAAGGCGTGGCCAACACGTGATGCGCTTTAGGGTGGCCTCAAGCCAAGCCGACTTCACCGACCGCGTACGCTCCTTTCAACCCACCATCTTCGACCATGGCGAATGTCGTCTACCCACAGCCTCAAATAGACTTCCACCCAGCATCAGCCACCCACACCTCCTCCTCTCTTTTGGCTTCAACTTCGGGCTCGCGATGTCCTCCCCCGTCGTCGGCTGGTCGCCGTCAGGCGCACACGGGGTGTTCTCCCACCCTGCCGCTATCCAGCAACTGGCGTCGACAATCTCACAGCCTCCTACCCGCTCTTTGAAGCGGCGTGTCGAGGATGACGACCAGAGTGGCCCCTCGAGGCAGGGCTCGAGGGACGATGCGATGGACCGGAGCCCGACGCCTGAGCGCCCGAAGCGGACTATCCCAAAGCGCGCGCGGACGACGCCTGCGACGCCCGGTTTCAAGGAGGGTGCGACGTCCAAGGAAAATCAGCTGCGGGAGCCTGATGATCAGGATGTCGATGTTGGGGTGCTATTAGGTTAGTCTGCACATCAATTGCTCGTACCCGGCGACCAACTAAACGTGCCCGCAGCGACGTTGCCACCACAATCTCTGCTCCCCCTCCTTACGTCCCTCATTCAATCCCAGCCGTCGCTGAAGCCCTTGCTGTTATCATTGATTCCCTGCCCGTCTCTCGATACCGCAATACAAGCACTCAATCAGTCAGCAAAGAAACTCCGCGACGCCTACCCCTACTCGAACACGCCGCCGCATGCCCAGGCCTCCTCCTCTTCGCCGTTCGGCTTTGGATTTGCGTCGGGCTTTAACAGCCGTCCAAGCGCTTTTGGCACCTCCCCCCTGGGATTCGGTCGGCTGGCATCACCGCAGCCGTCTGGCTTCGGCGCGACTTCTGGGCCAGAAGGCCATGGGGGCATGCGGGAAGAATACATCGTGTCTCGCGTCCGGCCTCACATCAACGAATTCGTCTCCGCATCTACGTCCTATCTTCGTTACTTCTCATGCATCCCACCCCCATCGGCTTCGCGTTCAGGATCGCAGCCAGCATCGTCTTGCCAGCCCCAAGCCAAGGACAAACCGTCTGCGTCGGAGACGTTCACCTTCCTGCAGACGCTCACGTCGCACGTCCTCGCCCAACCCGCGCTGACGCAAGCGTCGCTTGCGCCTCTAATACTCCCGAGGCTTCTGGACGAGTGGAGGGCGTGGGTTGGCCACGTGGATGATGTGGTAAACAAGCAGGGCGGCATGTTCGGGGGCGAGACAGTGCGCACATGGGAGCGCGACCTAGACGAGTATGCGGAGGCCAAGGGCCACGGCCTCGAGGCGCTGCGGGAAATCCGAGATCAGTGGGTAGGGAAGGTCGGGTGGCTGGTGGGCCGGATGCTGCAGCCGATGATGATGGATGCATGAGGAGGTCGCTGGGTCTCGGGGCGGACATTAGTGCAGATGCTTGCCAGGGGAGGTTATAGAGTTGGGAGTGCATCTATTGGCTGCTGTTTACACACCGGTATCTGTTTTGCATGTTTGTTATTACACTCGTTCGAAATCGCATGTCATCGTTCTTGAGCAGGTTCCGTCACTGTGTCACTTCCTCGCGTGACGTGACTCGGACTGCCACGCGACCGCGGCGCGTCCTCTCTGGCAATCCCTCTTAAGTTTTTCTCGGCCAGCCAGACGTGCACAGGTCAGTCGCAGGTCCCCCGGCGCACTCTCCACTGATACAGCGTTGCTCCAGGCCAATCCCATGCATGATCCATCATGCGGCTCGTATGAAAAACGCCGCTTGTCCGCCCGCGGGACTCTTCCAGAGCATCCTGCTGGACGCAGCAGCCCGCGCGTATATGCGCGTCGCCGGCGGGCGCGAGAGGGGGGTTGCCACAAGTTTGAACTCGGGGACGAGCTCGTTGGCTGTCGCAGGTAGCGTGGCGGGGGCGCCGCCGCCGCCGCCACGTATGCGGTGCGTCTCAGTCGTTCATATGCGATATGCTAGTCACTCATGCACACCACGCCGCTCAGGCCCCAGGTCTCTGTTGCGCATCGCCCGAGCACGAGCGGACGCCCTGCTGGCGTCCTCGCGTTGTCGTCCCAGGGCAGCGAGGCACAGACGGCCGTCCTGCCACGGAGGCGGGACGGGCCTCGCAAACGCACGTCGGGTTCTCGTCACTACCTCTCAAACTCGGAGATTTCAAGTCTGCCCATGCCCTCCATCGCGGGCGTCGTTGATCCCGAGAGACTACCCGATCACGACGACCCTGCGCTGAGTCCCGTTTATTCTTTCGCAGACGCGCCGGACCCGCCCCCCAACCTACGCCTGCGCACCGTGCGTGCTGGGCCCGTCGAAACCAACCCTCCATGGACCCCCGAACGTGGACTCGCGGTAGAGAGCTTCTCCCAGCGTCTCTTCCTCGGCTCCCTGAAATCCTCCACTGAAACACTACCGCGTCTCGTCGCCACACACGACGCGCTGCCTGAACACACGTCCACCGCGTCGTACAATCTTCTGCTCGCAATGGCCATCCGGCACGCCGCTTACGGCACGGCGCAGCGGCTCTTCCTCGACATGCGCCGCGCCCTCATCCGCGGCGACGCGCGCACCTGGCAGCTGCGGGCGCGGTTCCTGGTGCGCCAGGGACGGTGGCCCGAGGCGTGGACGCTCGTGATGCAGCCCGACGACGACTGGCTCGCGGCGCCGCTCGCGCGCGACGGCATTCCGGTGGCTGTGTGGGCAGAGCTCCTGGGGACGACAAAACGCGGGGCGATGCGGCGGAAGCACAGGGTGAGCGGCATGCTGGAGGCGACGGCCGACCCGGACCCGGGGCTGGGCAGCCTGTCGCGGTACGGGCTCGTCATGCGGCAGCTGGCGAAGCTTGCGATGCCTGCGACGGGGCCGACGGGACCGCCGCCGCGGGCAATCTACGCGTCGGTGGATGCGCTGCTGCGGATGGGGGAGGGCGCGGCGGCGCGGGAGCTGACGGTGCATTTCCTGAAGGCAGACCCGCTGGGGTTGGGCCTGCGGCTGCTGCACCTGCATATTCGCCCTGTGCCTGCCGCGGCCGGGACCAAGTCGTACTACCGCGCGCTGCGCGTCTACAGCGCGTGCATGATGCTCGCCCCGGAACTGCGGCCGAACGCCACGACATTGTTCCTCCTTCTGGGACACCTGAAGGGCGCCCCGCGAGCCAGCACGGTGGGGTACTGCCTGATGAGGTTCTTCAGGCGGAAGTGGGGGGCGCGGGTGGTTGGAATGAAGGTGTGGCGGCGGCTGCTGGCGCTGGCGGTGAAGGAGGGCCAGGCGGGGCTGGTGCGGAAGATCGAGGCGGCAGGGCGGGGGCTGCACCGGACGGGGCGGATGTGGGCGGTGGAGAGGGAGGTGCTGGGGGGCGCTGGGAGGGCGGGGGAGGGCCGGGAGCGACGGCGGTGGGGGCGGGTGGCACTGCGGGTGCGGGGGCGGGTGCGGGGGCGGGGGCGGGGGCGGATGGGAGGAGCCGGGGAGAGGCCGAAGTGACTGGTGGGGTTCTCGGGGACAGGGCTTGTGGCAAGGACGTGTGGCCGAGAAGGCCGTCGTTACGTAGACAGAACGCAAGAGGAATTGGGCGGGCGTTGGACGAGGGGACGTCGACGTCAGCGTCAGCTCGCGGCGTACGCGTCTGTCTGCGGGGGGCCGGGGGTGTTTCAGGTGTGCCGGCCGGCGGTGGGGCAGGACGACGGGGACGGGGCGGGCGCCGGGCGGGCGGGCGAGCGGGCGGGCGGGCGGGCGGGGGCGGGCGGGCGGGCGGGCGGGCGGGCGGGCGGGCGGGCGGGCGAGCGGGGGCTGGCAGGAGCAGGGGCTTCGAGCAGAGCGGGAGTTCTGCGGGCGTCGATCCCGCGGTGGCAATCGCAAGGCAGCGAGAAGCAGAAGGGAAGCGGCTGCAGCACAGATCCGATTGCTTGACGCGGACGCCTAACCCGCGCCATGCCAGCCCCGCCCCCGGGCCGCCGCCGTCCCTGGTGCAATGTCGACTTGTGCGCGTCCCCGCCTGCGCTGCCGCTGCCGCTGCCGCCCGCGCTGCCTTCGCCCTTGCCGTGCACTCTGTCCGCACTGTCACCCCGCCGTCACAGTCCCAGTCTCAGTCTCGCAAGCGCATCCCCAGCACCGGCACCCCCCGATCCCATTCCACGTCAATTTATTCTATCCATATTCTATTCCGCCCGCACAGGCGAACGCCCTGTCCAGTTCCCCGTCCAGATCTCGTTTAATTCGACGCTATGCGGAGTTGCCATCCTCCTTTCATAAATAGGGCCCGCCCCGTCCGTCCTCCCCATTCCACCCACCACCGCCCCCCGCCCCCCGCCCCCCGCCGCCCGCCCCCCAGTTCCACCAGTTCCCCGCCGCCCCCGCCGCTACGCTATATATTTTAATCCCGTCCCCATGCCTCCCAAGTACGGCCCCCCCTCCGCTGACCAGATCCTCGCCCTGTCGTGCACCAACGTGGGCGTCGGCCCCGGCGGCGGTACCTCGATGCTGGCGTAAGTTTCAGGCGGGCGACTAGTACTGTCGGCCGCAGCGCGTCCCGATCTGACCAGCCGATAACAGGCGCGTTGCCATTACAGACTATCAAGGAACCACCCTTTTGGACTGTTATGTGGCGCCCACCATGCCGGTCACCGACTATCGCACCCAGGTCAACGGCATCGAGCCTCATCACCTCACCTCCCGTGCGTATCCCCGTCCTCGTCCCCCGTCCCCGTCCCCCCGCCCTGCCCGCTCACACACCGCTGCAGCCCAGGCGGGCAAGTTCAGCGACGTGCAGCAGTACGTGGCGAACCTGATCAAGAACAAGGTTCTGGTCGGACACTCGCTTTGGAACGACCTCTCGGGTAAGCGTCTAGACGGCTTCTATGCGAGAGTTTTTGAACTCAGCGCGCAACTACGCTAGTGCTGGGCATTCCGCACGCGGCGGTGAATACGCGCGACGTGGCGCTGTATCAGCCGTTTCGCAACGCGCTCCGGCCGCACCCCCCGCCGATCGGGCTGCCGACGCTGACGTGGATGCTGCTGCGACGGCGCTGCCAGGAGGGCCCGCAGAACCCGGTGAGTGTACCTGTGCTGTGTGTGTGTGTGCGTGCACGGGCTGACGGACGTGGAGATGGAGAACGCGCGGGCGAGCCTGGACCTGTACCGGAGCCACGCGGCGGAGTGGGAGAAGGCGATTACGGAGGGCCACTGGCCGGCTGCGCTGCCTCCGAGCTCGTTCTCGCGGTGCTATTTGTGATCGGTTGCTTGCGTCATCGGCTTCTCTTCTTTTGTTGCAAAGGCTAATTGCCACTTCCTATTGCGGACTCCTGCTTAGTAGACCCTCTTACACCCCCCTTATATTACCTACCCTATCGATATCGTTCCCTACTCTTTACCGCTTACCGTCCCTTATAATATCCCCCGCCCCCAAATTGCCCGCCACCTAGGCTACATCATACTTACTTCGTACCCCAATGCAGTTAGCCGTCCCTGTCTGTCCCTCTGAAACTGCAGGAGGAATGTAACCTTGGCGATCCCCCGCTTACCCAACTCCGTCTGGCGCCCGCGCGTGACTCCCGGCCGGCCGGCCCCCGGTCCCGGTCCCCTCGTGCCGCACACACGCCGGTGCTCACCGGCGCTCACCGACCGCCATGATGGCAGACTCCCCCAACAAGGACAAGGACGACAGACAGTGCAGGATATGTCTCGACGGCGACGACTTGGCCCTCGGCAGGCTCATCAGGCCCTGTCTCTGCAAGGGCTCCATCAGCGTATGCCCCCTCCCTTTCCTTCCCTCGACCCCCGCTACCGTCGCTCACCCCCTCACCGCCACAGTATGTCCACGTCAAGTGCCTCCAGCGGTGGCGCAACTCGTCCCCCAATGCCTCTGCCTTCTTCTCCTGCCCCCAGTGCCACTACAGCTACCGCTTCTCCCGCACAAAGGTCGTCGGCATCGCCACAAATCCCAGTACGTCGCTGCCCGTCTACCCGTGCGCGCCCCCTCTGACTCCCCTCCAGTCATCATCGGCCTCGTCTCCAGCACCCTCTTCACGCTCCTCGTCTTGGCTTCCTCCTTCCTCACCACCCGCTTCCTCTCCGTCTTTGAGGAGCCCTCCACGTACTACGCGTCCGACTACTACGTCTTCGCGCCCTTCTGGACGAACCCCATCGACGTCGGCCGCGAGCTCGTGCGCGCCGCCCTGCGCATCATCCAGGACCAGTCCGGCGGCCTCCTCGACGCGGATGCGCTCCTCGCGCGCACGGCGTCCGCAGCAGCGGGTGATGCACCGGTGCCAAGCGGGCCCCCAGGGCTCATCAGGCGTTTCATTCAACGCTTCGTCCTCGGGCTGCCCATCGTTGGCGCGGGATCACTCGTACATATGCTGCTCTCCATGCCGCTCCTGGGCCCCGTGCACTGGATTGCTCGCTTCCGCGGCGGGCGGAGCAGGCGGAACAACAGCAACTCCAGGGACATCGCTGCGATCGTGGTCGTCGTCCTGCTCCTGGTCGGGGCCGCGAGGTGAGTCAGATGTCTCAGGCGCACTGGCGGCGCTCACGATACATGTTTTAGGGCGGTGTACAAGGTGTACCGGCTTACAGAGTCGGTCTCAAAGCGTGTGCTCCTTCGGGCCGAGGACGCGATCCTGGAAGTGAACGGCTGAGCACTGTACCATATTTGTTGTAGATTAAGTACGGCCGTCCAACGTGCAATATTATAGCCCGTAGAGAGGCCAGGTGTATATACATTGCGCACAAGCCCCAGGCCTACCTACCAGTTGCGCCGCAGCTCCCGTCGTATCCGCTCGTACCCGCTCCGCGTGGCCTGGTGCTCCTCGCCGGGGGCGAGCTCCCGGAGGTACATCTCGACGCTGGTGTCGATCTTGTCGACCGGGAGGACCTCCGTCGGGGAGCGCTTGGCGACGTCCAGCCAGTCCTGCAGCAAGACGCAGATCGCACCGGAGAGCGTCTGCACGGCAGGTTGGGTATTAAACGGCGGGACCTGCGGGCGTGGGCGGAATCAGCGAGGAAGACAGGGAGAGAACGGACGTGTGGCAGCGCACCTGAGACTCGTACATCTTGTTGAGCGCGGGCCATATGTGGGCATACGGGACGCCGCACTGGGTGAGGATGCGCGGAACCCAGCCCGGCGGGGCGACGTTGGCGTGCGCGAGCTGGTAGTTGACGAGCAGCGTGGCGACAAAGGCTGGCGAGGAGCATTCCGAACGATCAGCAGACGGAGACGATCGGGGGCGATCAGGGACGTACAGAAGGGAAAGGCAGCGTCGGACGGGTAGAAGCGCTGCCCGAGAGGCACGACGGTGCCCTGGATGCGATCGACTGCCTCTGCGGGAGAAACGCCTTGGACGGCTGGAGGGGGGGGGAGGGTGAGGGTGAGGGTGAGGGTGAGGGTGAGGGTGAGGGAGGGGACGGGGACGGGGACGGGGACGGGGACGGGGACGGGGACGGACGCACTCTCGTCAAAGACGCGTGTCCAGATGTCGTTCACGAGCCTGTCGTCGTGGTGCTGCGACACGTGCAGGATGAGCAGCTTGATCGTGTGCAGATCGTACGGATCCGCATAGACTTGGTACAGCTGTCGCAGTCGCACGTGCCGTCAGTGCTCTCCTCCCCGGGCTCCGCGGCCCGCGCAGACACATCATGTGACACGCGCACGCACCTCCGTCACGCTGAACAGCCCCCGCTCCAGCAGCTCGACCTTCGCACGGAAATCCGGGTCGTCAGCCATCGGCGTCTGTGCCCGCCCCGCCAGCGTGTTGTATATCTCCAGCTGCACCTGCGACACTTCCAGCTTCTCCTCCAGCTCCGTCAGGAAGTCAATGGCGGATTGCGGTCGGCCCCCGACAGCCACCGGATGCGACTTCGCGTTTCCGACCGCCAGAGTCAGGTATTCTATCCGACGCGACAGTGCCAGCGGGAACCTGGTGAAACCTGATATCAGTGCCGCAAATCCGCAGACAGTGCAACAGAAATGTGCGTACTCCGCCGACTCGGCAAGTGCGCCAAGTACCTCCGCCGCCTTCAGCGGCTGACCGTCCTTCACATAGAACTGCCACAGAAGCTGCAGCTTGTCGACGGACGTCGGCTCCCGTTGCAAGTGAGCCTCGAGATACGCCGGACGCATCTAGGCGATGAAACAAATTAGTTGCCGCAGCGCTGGTACCATGTCAACCACCCACCTCAAGCAGCTCGTCAGCAAGCCCTCTTGAGATTAGCCAGTCGTACAGACGCGAATGGAACATCTCGTCAGAGCTTGCAAACGCCAGCTCGTACGCATGAGCTCGCACCCGCTCGGCGCCCTCTCCCTGAGATGCCGCCTTGCCCTCGAACACCTGCAGCGAGTCCAGCACGAGGTCGTAGCACCGTGCCCGCCGATTCCAGGCAGCGTTGCCGCTCTGCACCACCGCACCAGCGCCCACCGACTGCGAAGCGCTCTCGGACGTCGGAGGCACGGCAGACGTGCGCCAAAACTCTTGCCCTACGTGATCGGTGTCCGCGGTCTCGGCACAGTGCAACGCAAGCTCGACTGCGCCCTTCGCGTAGTCTAGCTGTTGGTACTCGCCTATAACCTCTCGGAGCTTCTCAAAATCCAAGATGCGGGCCCCCTTCATGAAGAGGCTGATCGCAGGTGTCAGCTTTGTCAGCAATTCAGTCAAGGTAGTAATGACACACCGTAGAGATTCCCCAAGGTGATTCTGGCGCTCCGCAGGGTTTCGGCTCTCGACCGCCCTCCGGATGTTCTCCTTCGCCTATAGGACAAGAGGTATGATGACGGCAGATATTTAAATCAATCAAACAACCATACCTTGTAAAGCATGACGTCGTCCGTGCTACAGAACGAACCACAGCGTGATTGCAAGACATCGCTAATCGTATCGACCTTGTGCTGGGATGAGTGAAGAACACAAAGCTCGACGACAAGCTCACCGCTATCTGCTGACCGATTTGCTGGTCAATCACGACGTTCACAAGGGCTCTTGAGGCTGTTACACCATTCTGCCCAGTGACCAATTCCTCAAATGTCAAGGCCGTGATGACCTTCTGTGTATCCGGGTCGGTCCTTCGGGCGCAAGTTAGTGGTTCAAATAAATTTCGGGCGCAATACAAGCAACCCACTGAGCGATAAGCTCGCCAATACGGTGGTCATTGAGGAGCAAGAAGAAGGCCGCGCCCTCAATTGTTCGGGCTAGCAAGGCCTGCAATTGTGCCACGGAACTTTGCTCGACCTGGCGTAACCAAAAAGGTAAACTTTAACGGACATTAGGCACCATACTATGTCCCAAACCTTCCACGCCTCTTGATCACTGGCAGGCGCTGCGCGTGCTCCAGCATAGTCACCGGTAGCGGAGTGAAACAAATGCGGATTCTTCTCCAGAAATTCCTTGAGTGCAAAGAGGTTCTTCTGAACCGTGAATAGTGTATCCTCCGGAATATTTGTCACGTGCAGTCCGAGTGGGCTATCATCACGCACGCCGGTGAATCGTGCGTAGCAAGTGGCCTATATAAACACGCACCCTGGTTTGATGAGCTTGGTCTTCCATATCGGCCATACCAAACGCGCAAAGTACATGGCGAAACCTTGCCGTCTGCCACTGAATAAAGCTGTCCCGGAACCATCACCTATAATTTGTGAAATAAAGTTGACCTGTTACAAATATAGTTGCGTACCTGTCCCGAATGCCATGCGCTCAGCCCACATGGGCCTTTCGCCGCAGTCGTAGAACGCCTGCTTCGCCACATTGGCAACCTCCGCACTCAGAGTCGTGATGGTTCCAATTCCCGACTGGTCACCCAAGTCGAGGAATGTGTTCCCACTCGCTAAAGCTAGCAGCATCGCACAAGTCTGGTCCCGACCAAAGCTGCGGACCCATTTAGTCCATCAATCGGCAAGACAGCCACAGAACAGCGCACCTGTCACGAAACTGAACGATCGGCTGGACGTTACCCTCCGCCTGCACCTCTTCAATCACGTCTCTCAGCCAGTCTAAAGCGCGCCGCTTGGCCAGAATGGTCACGCCAGCATTAGTGAGAACCATAAATTGCCGGGGAGATTCCGAAAATTGGAGCGCCAACTCATTTGTGACGGCAGGGACGGGCGCCCCAGGGTTGGCAGAATAAGGGGTCTTGGGCCTGACTATTGCAGCCATGCCCCAAGTGCGGCCAGGAATAGCCAGCATCGCGGCACGTTCGGTCAACGGAGGGCGCTGCGCGCCGGACGGAGCGCCGTAAGGCGCGCCTGGATACTGCACTTGTTGAACCACGGCTTGTCCGAGCGTGCCAATACGCGTTAGATCGGGTGACAAGCAAAGCAGGAAGTCCGTTCCCTCAACGTCACCGGGTTGGGCGGCGAGTATCATGCCGGCTGAGTATATTGAATTTTCCAGAGTGGAGACGATATACGGGCGAGGGTTTGATGGGGGTTGTGCGTGGCCGTTGTAGCCAGGAACGCGGGGATGATAGGGATTCGACTGCTCGTCTGGGTGGAGAAGGTTCGGTGGCGGAAGGCGTACGTGAACGAGGACTATGGAGCGATGCCCCCGAGGAGCTTCGTTGCTGCTGCCCGAGTAATAGCTGCCAGGCGAGGGCGTCGCAGCGAAGTATAGGCGGATGCCGTTGGCTGTGATGGCCATGAGTTGGAGATTCGTATGGGTTTCGTCTGCGGGGATGACATGTAAAGCAGCAATCTGAAAGCGGCCGGGTGCCAGCGCAGGAGAGCCCGGCGCTTTGTCCTGTGCTTTGCTGTACAGGCCGGTAAGTTTCTGGTAAAGGTGAACGGTCTTGTCGCGGGTGGGAGCGTATAAGGAGATGACACTATTCGATGTCAGCGTATAGATGATATTCCTCGTCCGGTCGGCGACAACAGCCACGATGCGATCTATGTTTGCGTTCGAATCAAAGTACATTGTATCAAGAAAGGCGGACTCGCCTTCTGAGCTGCCTGAGGTGAATCGAGGCAGAAAGCTTTGCACGCCAGCAACGGAATGGTTGATCAGCTGTACTCTCCTGCCAAACCAACCTTCCTTCTCTTGGTAGTGCAGCTCGTATAGTCCGCCGTCTTGTGAGCCAGCCATGAAGATGCGGCCGTCATCGGTACCGGTCACGTCGACCATCTCTACATCGCAGGAGACGGAGATGTCTGTCGCAAAGAGCTTGATCTCTTTCCGAGTGCGGTGGTTGGGCCCAGGAACATCCACAGTGGAGACGCCCAAGAGAACTATAGTGAGCGGAGTACAGAGGACGAGGAGGTGGTTGATTTCGTCGACAAAGACACCGGGCTTGGGCTTTACAACAATTACATGGGTGATCACGTCGGGTTGATCCATGAAGGAGCTGAGCTCCTGTCTAACGGAAGATATCAGCAAAGGCAACAAAGGAGACAGGTATGGTGGCGCACCCGTCCACGTAGTCCCACAGGAAGAGCTTGTGGTCTATTGCTATCCATGCACGCTCAAGCTCTGACAGTATGCCCATATGTGAGACGACCTCAGTAGCTGCAGATATTGTAAGCTCTACGCTACGCAGGAGTACATGGATGCGTACAGTCGTAGTATTGAAACAGGCTGTCGGGTATGGGGATCATGCGCTTCTTTTGAAACGGAACACGATAGTCGTCAGGAAATACGCTGTACGATGCCGAAGACTGCGGTGGAGCTGCGAAGGTGCGCTGTTCAACTGGGGGACACAGGCAACACGCCACGAGGAGGGGCACACCTGTGAGGATCTCGCATGTGTCCGGGATTGTCTGTGCGTCTTTGACGAACTGTTCCTGCAGGACGCGACTGGCGCTCTGCAATGCCGGAAGGTCGAGCGAGGGCGCGGGCTTGGGTGGCGGCGGGTTTTGGCGAGTAGAGAAGCCATATGAGCTTGTGGACGCCTGGAGGCCCGGGTACGCGCTTGTCGAGTGGGCAAAAGACATGGTAAGAAGGGAAGAGACGACGAGGGATACTAGGGTGTGGCGAAGACGAATACGCCTTCAATTGTATCCCCGTGTCTGCCGCTGTGCTCGAGGCGCGTACCGAAAAACAAAAGGCGCGTGTGATGTTCGTCGAGGCACGTGCCATGTACACTGAGCGCTTCCCCCGCACCAACTGCTAGTGTTTGCTCACGCCCGGGCCACTGGTTCCCCGCCGCCCCTTCATTTCCAGCACTCGCCTCAATGTCCTACTACTACAAACACCCAGACCAGGGCAGGGTTCTCAACTCTGCCATCATCGCCATCAGCGAAGACTCTTTCGACGCACGCCTACCCAACATCAAAGCACAGACTTGGTCCGCCATCCTCAATCGCAGACACGGTCACAACAATGCACAATGTGAACGCCTGGAGTTCATCGGGGACGCAGTCATGTATCTCTGCGTCGCTCTCGAGCTTTATGACCGCTATCCTCACGCGAGTCCCGGTTTAATGACGGTATGCCTTCCTCCTGTGGCAATCCGTACGAACCTTGAGCTGATCCACACACCCAGAACGTGAGAGCCCCCTTCGTCACAAATCTCGTTTTGTCTCTTCTTGCGGAGAAGATAGATCGGCGGGCCGCCAGGAAGGGCTCTATCCTGCAGCCCGTCCTCAATGTCAGGAAGCAAGTGGTAGCACACAACCAGGAAGCCGTCATCATTAAGACCACGGTTCCCCATGATACCGTCAAGGTTGCTGCGGACACTATGGAAATGGCTATCGGAGCCCTTTACATGGAGCGCGGGCTCGATGCCGTCCGTCAATGGGTCTCTCGCACATACGACCCGTTGTTTCGGGTTGCCATTGAGACCCATAACCAGACTTCGTGAGCCCTTTACATATCCTTATCCACCGCTGTATAAATTGATGGGAGTCAATGGTAGGCAGGCTCCGCCAGCTGCGTCCTCTAGCAAGAAACGGGGTCGAGACCAAGAAGAGGATGACTCGTTCATACCGCCGACCAAACGGCAGCGTCCGCCGTCACCACCGAAACGTGAGTGCTGGCAGTTAGACTCCACAAATGGGTTTAGGAACATACCTTTCGACCAGAACGTCCTCCACTTCACGAGAGGATAACGAATACTTTCGTGCCTCCGAGGAAACGTAATGACCAAGTCAATCCCTGGAGTAACCCTCTCCGTCCAGTCATCATCGACCTCACACTCGAAGATAGCGACACGGATGTGGACGTCGACGAGGTCACGCGAGACGCCGTTGCGCAAGACGGCGTTGTACCTGCCGTCGCGAAGGATACCTGCGTTGTGCAACACGACGTCGGCATTCTGCAAGACGGCGACGGGAGCCTCGACACGGACATCAGACTTATCGAAGACAACGATGGGAGCGACATGGACATCAGCGATACGGAAGTCTTGTCTGGCTCGTGCGGGCCCATATGGATTGATCTCACTCACGACGACGACGACGACGACGACGACGAACCCGCTCGACCTGTCTGTGCGCCTCCGACTCCGCTAGCGAGCAGGCCGTCTGTTCTCCAATTCATGCGAAAATTCGTTAAGAAAACCGACGCAGCTGACGGCGGTGGCGATGCGGATGACGAGAGCGATGGTGGATCTGGGCCGGTGAGTCGAGTTTGTATTGTTCGTGAGAGTATCTGATCATCTTCTCCAAGTCAAAGCGTTATGAACTCAAAAGCTCATTTATGTCGGAGATTTCTCATCGACGAACACGGTCACCGCCTCGCTTGGCTCAAAAAGGATATGCCCTCAGACGTCAGGAAAGGGTGGGTTCAGCTTTCACGAAGCGAGACAAGCCTCTGCACCTCCCCAATCGCTTTGTCTCTGCTGGAACAGCCCTCCCAGTCAATCCGCCTACTCCTTCTCGCCGATGTCTCCCCGACGACAGCAGTTCGTGCGATGAGCTGACCGACGTCGAGGCCGCTCTGGATAGATTCTCTGACGAGGACGACGTTGGCCACAGACGATAGTGCTTTCTGTTTTTTTACGAGCCTCATTTTCTCTGCAACCTATCGCCTTGTCGACATTGCACATACCATCTCACGCACATACCATCATCCGGCATTAGTATCACAGCATATCACGTAACATGCCATCCTAGTTATATCCCTGATTCATTCACAATCTATACATCCCTTCCTTTTCATCACATTGCAAGCCCTGTCAATAGCACACACATACTGCCTTCATACTGCGGCGAGATTGTCACCGCATCGTCATATTGAACATCACGCATTCCTGCACAGTCGCTTCGAGGCTCAAGCATCATGGAATAAGAAAGCATAGGTAAGTATGGTCAATGGTATACAGTATACGCTTCACACCTCAGTGAATACTTCGAACTTAATGTATGACACAATTATGAATATAACCTACACCGTCTTTGCACCGTCTCTCAGTAATACCGACCCCTCTTGGATCCGCGGCCACGGCTGCTCCCTCCTCGGCTGCTGCCACTGGACTTAGTCCTCTTCGTAGTGGTCGTGGTGTAGCTGTTGTCCCTAGACAGTGATCGCTTATACCCGGATGTCGGCGGGGGCAGGTCCACCTTCATATATCCGGACTTCTTGCACTCCGCGTCGAAGGCCTCCAGCAACACGTTAAAGTCGACATTTCCGAGGCACCCAAAGAGTGGATGTGCGCTGGACCACTTGTTGAGGGTCAACCGGGGCGAAGTGATGCCGAATGCCATGCGCGCCAAAAGACGGGGGTCGTCGCGTGTGGGGCATGCATCGAGAATACTCTTCAGCAACTCAGGGTTCGGCTGTAAGTCGGCAATTGGGTCGAAGTCGACGCCGGCACCCGTCTTGCAGAAGGTACAGTACCCGCACATGCCATCAGGAACTGCATCTTCGTCGCTAAAGTATGCGGCAAGACTCTGAGCAAGGCCTGTTCGTCCCTACGTTAGATTGCCTGTCAACGTGGCTGCGGATTGACGCACAATCGTCGGTCGTTGCGAAAGTAATGACCCTTCGCAGCTTCTCAATAGCTTCATCCTCACGCTTGACCATGTCTTCATACAGAAGCGCAGCAACGTTCTTGATCTCTTCAACAGTCTTGGGAAGAGGATTCAAGATTTGGAATCGCTAAAGCCTGCTCAGACTTGGCAATCCACGTTGGAATGTAAGGTCTCACCGCTCGGACTTGAGATGCCTTGGACCAAATCCAACCTGTCAAAGCATCAGCTCCAGCTCCAAAAAGCGTAGCATTATTGACCCACCGGCAAATTCCCATTCGCTAATCTGTTTGGCGAGCGCCGCTCGGTCAACTTTTGAATGCGAGCCGGCCACCTCTACATCAATCTACTCGAGGCTGAGCTTGGCCGTGTGAGAATATAGCAGCGGTCGTACCAGGTATCCAGCGCCTCTCGACTTCCAAAACGTCCGAATTGTTTGTGCGGCCGGCGACGTTGCTGCCATGACTTTCTGCATGCCGTCTGAGGCACGGCCTGAGATCTCATATTGGGAGTAGAAGGGCGTGATAGCGCGTATATACTTGTACTGCAGTTCGAGCGTTGCGTAGCACAAGTTCAGGACGTTGGGCTGAATAGCAACAGTCAATACGTGCAAGAGACTGAGTCGCTTGCGCCCCGTTGAGGTCTTACCCTTATATCATGCCTACGACAGTCAAAGTTCAGTTTTGCATGACATCAACCGGAAAGCTACGCGACCCACTCTTTGCTTTGCGAGTACAAATTGAAATCGATGGTACCGTCAGACGCGGGAGCCCGGAATGCGACCGCCTGCAGCCACATCTCTAGGTCTAACTTGGCGCAGGTGTCTCCACGGGCAAAGCCCTCAAGAGCTGGGATATCTGGAGCAGACAAGAACAGCAGACAAGTGGATGGTAGACCGTCGCGACCAGCACGCCCAACCTCCTGACTGTAGTTCTCGATGGTCTTTGGCATGAACAGGTGTACGACTTGTCGTATATTTGCTATTCAAAGTCTCATAAGTCAGGCGTCATTGAGTGAGTGGCTGTCCTCACCTTTGTCGATGCCCATCCCAAATGCGATAGTCGCACAAACGATACCTCTTTCAGACTCCATGAATTTCATTTGAATCTTTTCGCGCTCTTCGCTAGGAAGACCTGCGTGATACACCATGGGTTCGAGGCCATGGGGAGTCAGGCGGTCTGCGACTTCTTGGGCATGGCGTTGTAAGGTGACATAGACGATAGCTGGACCAATGCGAGCTTTCAAGAACGGGATGAGACGCGCCATCTTTTCCTCCATGTTTGCGGCGACTTCGACCTCGAAAGCCAGGCTATGTACAGTCAGGCTCCAGCGCGAGACCGCAAACAATATTTCGACGCACTTTGGCCTGTAGACAGGCGTGCGGAAGACACCCTCAGTTGGGTGGATGAGGAATTGCTTGCAAATGTCCTCCGCGACGGACTTGGTCGCTGTTGCGGTTAGGCAGAGGACGCGCTCTACGTCCATCTCTTCGGCGAACCGCGCGATCTTCAGGTATTCAGGTCGAAAGCTTGCACCCCACTAAACTTTGTTGTGAGATTTAAACAGGTGCACATATAAGCCTAGGACATCACCTGAGATATACAGTGCGATTCATCGCACGCAAGAAGAGAGATGCGGACGTTCGACATTAACGCAATGAACGATTCGTTATTGAGCCTACCACAGTCAGTCAGGACTCGGAGAGATGGGATGGAACGAGAAAACACACCGTTCCGGGGCAACGTATAAAATCTTCATGGAGCCAGAGAGGACCTCCTGTTTGACCCAAGCAGAGCGTTCTGCGTCCAGAGTGCTATCAAGCGACGCCGCTTTGACCCCTCGAGCTACAAGCGCGTCGACTTGATCCTTCATCAACGCGATCAGAGGAGAAATGACAAGCGTCAAGCCCTAAGCAAAAGATCGTCAGAAGATAATGATGTCAACGCAACATGGACACATACGGGCAGGCATAAGGCAGGAATTTGGAAAGTCAAGCTTTTTCCACCTGAGGTGAGGCACGGGAATTGGAAAAATACAGCAACGCGAGCACAGTCCACGTACCACCGGTCGGATACAGCACCAGTGCGTTCTCATTGTCTTCTATCAGGCGTCGAATGACCTGTAAGACTTGACGCGTTAGCCGCTGCGCGTCGACAGCGCAAGAGACCAATGCTCACCGATTCCTGGGACAGCCTGAAGGAATCAAAGCCAAATACATCCTTCAAAACCTCACGAGCTTTATCCATCTCCAAGAATGAATATTCTAGTGCTGAGGAGACGCGTATTAAGTCCCTGATGCACAAGCTGAGAGTTGGGGGAAGAGCAAGGAAAGTGAAACAGCATGGAGCATCTCCGCCGCCTACTAGGTGTAAGTTCACGTGACCGCGACTCTCGATCGTTTAGCGTTTGGAATCATACGCGCTCAGACACCTCAGCGGTCAGATCTTCACCAAGTATCTATTGCTGCGAAAGAAGCGGGCTTCAATCAAGCTTCAATCAATATACATTACGCTAGGGATAACAGGATATGATAGCGCTCTACAACGTCAGATCCCCCGGCCACCGAGCGCGGTCACATCTCAAAGACAACGGCGACATCTCAAACACGACGGCGCATGAACTGAACCACAACTGCAGGGTATGTCTAGAAGTGCTCCTGTAAGAAAGAGTTAGTAACACTGAAGGCAGCAACACATGTGAAATTCTGACCTTAGCGAAGGTGAAATTGACCGACGCGGAGGTCGACTCGATGGTGGCCTCCTTGATGGCTTTGGCAAGAACGCTGGGACCGCAGAAGTACGTCTGCAAAACAATGGTCAGTTTCGCCTGCATCTAGCTATCGCTGTATGGTATTGACTTACCCCGACAGTGGTCTTCAACTGCGAGTTGGCACCAGGAATGTACTGCCCAGTGGAGATGGCCTGGGCCATGCGTGCGTAGATGTTCTTCCAGTCCGGACGGCCGAACATCGTGCGGGTGCGCAGCAGGGTCAGAGGATCATACTCTGCACCGGCATCGTTGACGGCGATATTCCACAGCATGTCCTCATCAATCTTCTGCGTCAGGTAGATGTTGATACGCAGGAAGTTAGCTGCAACGACTGTTAGTTACGGAAGGGTTAGATGGGCATAACGTCAAGACTTACGATCAGCCTGGGCAGCCTCGACCTCTTGCAGCAGGCTCTGGAACCAGCCAAACGACGGCGCGTCGCGGCAGACCCAGAAGAACTCGACGCGGCGGAGCGAGCCCAGGTTGCCACTCCTCTGGCGATACCAGATGTGCTTGAGAATGGAAGCGAACGGTGTGACACCTGCAGGGCAAAATAAGCCGGCAGACTCACATAGCCATAGACCGCAACATACCAATGCCAGCACCGATAAGCACGGCAATCTCGACATTGAACACATCCTCAGCAGGGGCACCATAGGGACCATCGATACGAACGACAGGGAGGGGACGAGAGCTGCTGGCGGGATCGAGCTCGACGAAATCTCCGCGGGAAGCGGGGATCTTCTCGTCCTTCTCACTACCTTTCATCGCGGCCTGGGTAAGCGCGGCCACGACGGACGGGCCAGCGCCGACACGTTCACCAAGAGCACGAGTGAAATCACCGACTTGACGGATGTGGACAGAGACATAAGGGTCTTCAGGAGCCGATGTGATCGTGAACTGTGTGACGAAGTCGGTGAATATACGGAGCAATCAATCGACTGATGTATACGCACAGGATGCCATTGCCAGCGGGATACATCTGGCACTTGGATGAACAGCCACTGGCCTGCGGTGTACTTGAAACTCGGCTTGACGATGCGAAGCTCCATGGCGCCTACACGAGCATTTGTTTGAGAACAAGGACAACAGAGTGTAGGCGCAGACTTACCGCTGGGATGCACAAGCAGCTTGGACAACCTTGTTGCCCTGCGAGCACGGATCTCACGGTACACGCGCTCGCTGAAGTAGATGATGCCGGGCCAGATGGTGTACCTCCAGCTCTCGTATCCCAGACAGTGCTCGGTGGAATAGAACGGGAACGTGAAGGTGTAATCGGGATTGGCAGAGTCGCGGACGAAGCAACCGGTCGCATGCGTGTACAGGCCGATCATGAAGAAAAAGGCGAGGTGATGGGTGTACCAGAACGCCTCGAAGCATTGGGTTCGGACCTTGTGATGAGCAGTCGTGTACATCAGGACCATGATGAGCAGCATGAAGTGGCCCGTGATGGCGCCGGGCTGGGTGTAGTGGATCTGCAGTGCAATTTGGGGGCGGACCTCTGCCATCAAATCGTCAGTCGCCAGTCGATTCAAGATTATTGAGGACTTACGAGTGCGCTCGACGTTGATAAAGTTGACGTAGTGGGCGGTGGTGTGAATCATGGCCCAGAAGGCCATGGAGTAAGCCACTTGTCTGTGGAACCAGATGTTCTCGTCGGCGGGGAACAGCCAGGCGAGCTTGGGGCGGATGACCCTGATGATGTTGCGGAGCATGGGGAGGAGGATAAGGCCACCATCGTAGGCGAGAACCAAACCGGCACCACGGGATGTCCACACAGAGAATTTGAGGCCGTTCAGAGCAGCGAGCTTCTGGTTGGTGAACTGCGCAGAGCAGTTTCGATAAAATTTTCGGGCGGTGAGAAATGGCTACGCACCTGACTGTACCAGCCATAGGCAAAGAAGAAGAGATGGGAGCCCCAGAAAAGGACGTTGAAGCTGAGTCTCCGTCCATTCATGAACTCCCTCTGGAACCAACTCTCTCCCATGGTGGCGAGGTTGTCTGGATTAGCGAAGTGACGTGAGGAATGAGCGAAGAGGGCGGAGGTCCGGCCTGCAGACGAGCGAAACCACGAAGACGAAGTGACGCGGGGATAGGTAGGGTAGGTAAGGGAGAGAGAAAGAGAAAGGTCTAGGACCCGCTAAGAGCACAGCTAAGAGCAAGAGCGGGAGGCACTGATCGTGATGGTCATTATAAGGCAGCCCCGGAAGTGCCCCGGCTGCCTTTTTCGGCATCATTGTGGCCAAAGCAACCGTCGTCAGGCTACCAGCCCCTGCCCGACGTGCCCACGCCCCCCGCTCCGCCCCTCGAAAAGTGCGATATCGACGTCTGATCACCATTCGCACCGAAGCAAGGCCCTGGATAATATGTATAGAACTACGTACGTGCGCGGGCGACCCAATATTGCACTCGCCCGAACCGACACACTGGTATGTCGGCGCTGCATCACCCGGATCATTCTCACCAACAATTGTGATTTAGCTGGCTACATTCCCCGCCATTCGACATCAACGCCGACGCCGCATTGCGGTGCATCTGCATGCGCTCATCCATCGTAGCGATAAGCGACCATCGCCTCGATCCTGTGAACGTCCGTGCTGAAGCTCCTCAGCTTCACCTGCTGGCTCTTGTTCGCCTCGATGGCCAGCGGGTCTGTGTCCACCCACTCGTCTGCGGGGATGTCGGCCGACTCGGATGTGTACGCGAGGATATTAAATACGGTGGCTTCATCAATGATCGGTAGAAATGTCACCGTCGACACGATTTGCTTCAGGATCGAGCGGATTTCCGCCTGAATCTCGGCTTCAGGCTTGGCATGTGCTCTGTCGGTGTTGACTGTGAGCGCGAGGCATGGCAGCTGACCGGCGGCGGGCTTACGATTCTGACGGGTGTTCTGTGGTCGGTTGGTCCACGAGGTTGATGTCAAACACCCAGCGCTCCAAAGGCGTGCGCGTATCCTTTGAGATGATCGCAACAACCAGCTGCGTCACTCCGCCCGTGAGCAACCACTCTACATTGCCCCATCAGCCGTCGCCGTAGTACGAACGCCACTCGTTGCTCACTGCTGACTTGCTTGAGAATTCTGATGAATACATCAGAACGTGTAGACTTGGTAGGGGGCCGTAAACCAATTACCTGTCCAAGTAATTCTCGAGCGCGAGGTCCTGGGTGACGAGGACCGTCTGCCCGTACTTCTTCACCATGTGGAAGTCGTCTGAAGGGTACACTCCTCTCTGAAACAAGATACTGTGCGGAGGAATTTTATGAGCACGAGCGGGAAGGAGCAGTGGCTCATGCTAACGTGTTGACGGCATATTTGAAGAATTCAGTGACCAAGGCTGTTGAGCCCTTCAAAGTAATGGCTTGCCGCGTGGGGTTTTGTTTTGTGAGAACCATGGAGAGCCTGATGATGGAGGGGGATGAGACTGGTTGGGATAAAAGACTCAAGCTGTCGCGTTCTTTCAACGCGTGAATCACGTGACGGAGTCTACTCGAGACTCGAGACTCGAGCCTCGACTTGCCTCGACCGACCGACACTACTCAACAACTCAATTTATGATATACTTTAGAGTTGTCGACCCATCTGGACGTCTGCATCTACACGCTCGGCAAAGCCGCGGCCGGGCCTGGGCAGGCGAGCTAGAAAGGCCGATCGCGGGCCTGCTATACTTACTACTGCAAGGCGCGCAAACGCGTCGTCTGCAGCTCGCATGCCAGTGAGCGACACAGCAACGCTCTGAAGCTCACGTTGCATAAAGGTAGAGCCACCAGGAGTGCATTACGACGAGCTCAACTCCAAGCCCGCACGTGGAACGTCACTACATGATAGTACAGCTCTAGTGCGACTGTGGATCAGTATAGTGAGACGCAATTGACAAAAAAAGGCGCACGCCTGCTAGCTCGAGTATTGCCTGCCCCTACAGGCGCGTCGTATCAGCGAGAGTCCACGGCCATAGGCCGCCGCAGTACATAACAACAGGCGGCGGCGTGCTCACTATCGACTGCATCCATCGCATCGGCAGAAACAGCCATCAACGCGGCAGCCCCGCAGAAACTTGATGCCCTAGAGAAAGGCTCAGACACTCTTATTGTGGGCTGGTACGGTCCCACTGATGAAGATGTGAGTTTACCAGCACACGCTCCTATTGCCCAAGTCTCTGACACCGCGCCTGCTAGAACCCGCTGAATTGGACCCGGGACATAAAGCTCTGGAAGTGACCTGCCTTTTGACATTCACCGTCTACCCCATCTACACCGCCGGCATCACCGGCGGAGGAGTTCCCTGTTAGCCAACTTGCCTCACCCGCTTTCGGTGCAGGATACTGCCTTGATAAGTATGTGCTTTTGGCTTACGCTTGGTCGACAGCGGCTGACTTTTGCTTCTAGGACCCATGATTAGGTCGCCATTGAGTGAACTCCCGCAAGTTAGAGACATCGGCAAAATCAGAGAATACTAATTACGATCATTATAACCGATTATGACAAAGCTCTCCCAGGCATGATATCCAACCTGTAGCTGCCTTATTTAGGTTATACAACAGGATATCCTCACTAATCTACTAAGCTGGACATCCCGCATGTTCGTGATAACTTTCAGGACATATCGATTGCAAAATGACCCATAATTATGACGGGGAGAGAAGCATGATAATCGCTTATAATTGCTATAATTTTTTCTCGCTTTTGCCTCGGAGGCATCCCCATCTACATCTTCACACTCGCCCCTGTAGATTATCGCATTGTAACTTGTGCCCTCATATTCGATACTACTTTACGGATTATTATTATTCATTCTTCCAATGGCCATGCGAGCAGCGACTTAAGCAGCGAATTTCCTAGAGTACGACGGTAAACGAAATGGAAGTCCGACGCACTGACTACATAACTTTGCGGCTCTATTTCACCTCACGCGACATGTTGCAGCCAACACTGGCGGCGGCTGTCGTGATCTGGCCATCAGCTCCTCTTACCGATACACTCGTCAGGAAGGCACTGACCTCACTCGACGATGCACTCGTACTTATGTCTACCGCGGACCCAACGCGCCCAAAGCTGGTACAGTGGTCGACGTACGACGCCATCGACCATGATCTCACCCACGCATCCCAGAACACTGTCCTATCCTCATCTTACGTTATACGAAAAGCCCTCATCCGCAAACACTTCCTTGCCCGCTGCATCCATGGATATGTCGTCAAGCATGCGGAATCCGTACTTCTCACAGCCGTTCCGCGCACTTGGGACTTCGAGATATCGTTCGCAGACGAGCTGGATGATATGTGGGCAGACGAGCTGTACGAGCTAGGGCAGGAGATGGATGGTGCAAGTGTAGGTGTCACAGGTGGGTGGTGGATACTGAAGCCTGGCATGGCGGATCGCGGGATGGGCATCCGGCTTTTTAGCTCACGGGAGAGCCTACAGCGGATATTCAAAGAATTTGAAGACGATAGTGACGGAGAGGAGGAGCGCTCGGACGATGATTCACGGGTAGTGATGTCCCAGCTCCGTCATTTTGTCATACAGGTTGCTCCTGCATGTTATATTCGGCGGCAATCTCTCATGACCTGTGCTATATCCACAGGAGTATGTTCCTACACCTCTTCTGCTGGATCCGTACGAGGTCCCTCTCAACGGTGCTCCGACCTGCCCTTTTTCTGAGCTGAAGGGACACAAGGTGCGTTAAGCTCGCCAATCCCGTCCTATTGTATTGACCAAGGAGCATATAGTTCCACCTGCGTGCGTACTGCGTTGCCTCTGGCGCTTTGAACGTATATTTGTATACACGTATCCTCGCGCTCTTCTCCTCCAAACCCTACGCACCCCCTGATTCGGAGGCGGCGGTCACAATCGACCTTGCTCCGCACCTGACCAACACGTCCCTGCAAGCTCATCGCGGAGAGGAAGGCGTGCGCCTTCTCGACGAACTGGTCGGCTGCCACATACTATCCAGTCGCGCGGCGCCGCATTTACAAATGTTGTCTGAAGACGATCTCCAGCAAATCCAGGACCAGATGGCCGAGGTCCTTCAGGAAACGTTTCGAGCTGCCGCCGACTCCCCCATTCATTTTCAGGTGCGATCGAAATTCACTGTATGAACCATTTCGGCGACTCATTCGGCCCACTGCAGCCACTCCCGAATGCCTTCGAACTGTATGGCATCGATTTTCTGGTCTCCCATGAGCTTTCGTCTACGTCACCGACGAGTCGGTTTCAGGTCAAGCTGCTCGAAGTGAACGCAGAGCCCGCAATCGAATTGACCGGTCCTCGCCTCGCTTGGATACTTCAAGACCTTTTCCAGAGCATCGCTAAAGTCTGCGTGGGGCCCTTCCTCCAGCCTGCCGTTCAGGAGAGTTGGCCGATGGGTGAGACACGGCATCACCTGAGAAAGTGCTTGGATTTGAAGTTAAGGGCGGGCTACCCCTGAACGAAAAGGAATGATCGCAGTGTAAGTACAGGTCCATGCGTCTTTTGTACATCATCCATATAGGTCTACAACCTTGCCGCTAAATGCAAGAGATATCCAGTTGAATGGGGAGATTTTGATACAGTATATGAGTCCTTTGTAGACCACCCGAGGTAACGCATGGTTCCCGACCACCCTGGAGCACCCTGGATATAGACTTCTCAAGCCAACAATCGCGTGAGGATGTTCGCGCTCGTCCGACTGATCAGCTCGCGCAGCTTGTTCACGTCTTGGGGACTGACGTCAGCGATGTCCGCCATGAGGTACGCGACGTCGCCCTTAGAGTCCGAGTACTGCTTCTCCACGTTGTACGGCGAAAGCACCTCGTTGACCTGCTTGAGGACACCAGGCTGGTTGACGTGGACATGGCAAATCCGAACATGGTCGCCTTGCTCGGCAGTGATTGCACGGAGGTCGACCTCTGGGAAGTTGACCGCGGACACTGTCGCGCCAAAGTTCAAGTAGCGCGTGAGCGATCCGGCGACCTCTTCCCCAATCATGCGCTGGGCTTCCTCGGTAGAGCCGCCGATATGGGGTGTGAGGATGACGTTATTGAGCGTGCGCAGCTCGCTAGCCCACGCATTGAGCTGGTCGTCGAACGGCGCGCCGTTAGAGCCGGGCTCGACGGGAAAGACATCGAGAGCTGCGCCTGCGATGTGCCCAGACTTCATTGCGTTGATCAGGGCCGGAATGTCGACAACGTTGCCGCGGGCATTATTGATGAGATACGAGCCCTTCTTCATCTGCGCTAGCTGAATGCCAGATATCATATTCATGGTCTCTGGAAGCTCGGGGACATGAATGGAGACAAAGTCGGACTCGGAGAGAAGGTCGGAGAGGGTGTCGGTCTGCCTCGCGCTGCCTAGAGGCATAAGATTGACGACGTCGTAGAAGAGGACGCGCAGCCCAAACGCCTCCGCGAGGACCGATAGCTGCGAGCCGATGTGCCCGTAGCCAATGATACCCAGGGTCTTCCCGCGAATCTCCCAGCAGCCTTTGGACTGCTTGTTCCAGATACCCTGACGCATCTCCCAACCGCGTTCGAAATATTGCCGTGCGAGTGCGATTATCTCCGAGATGACGAGCTCTGCGACAGATCGGGAGTTGGAGAAAGGGGAATTGAACACGGGGATTCCAGCCTTGCCGGCTGTGTCCAAGTCGACCTGGTTCGTGCCGATGCAGAAGCATCCGATGACTAGCAGCTGGAGCCCGGCCGTGAGACTAGATCGTGGGAGGGGCGTTGAGCTCGAAATACCTTGGACGCAGCCTTGATCACCCTCGAGGTAATCTTTGTCTTGCTACGAATGCCGATAGCATGATAGTTTCCGATCTTCTGCACCAGCTCATCCTCTGACCAGGCCTTCGCGAAGTGGTCGACCTGCCAGCCCTGGGCCTTGAAGCCTTTGACAGCGCCTTGGCTGATGTTCTCCAGCAAGAGGAGCTTTAGGTCCTCGTTTTCTATGGGATGGAGGACCTTCGGCTGGCGAACGTTGCTCGGATTGTGAATCACGAAACGCTCATGGATGGTGGAGGAGGTCGTGGGCGAGATTGAGACGGCGTGCACGACGGGGACATGCCTGGATGGGATGGCGATGGGGGAAGTCATGCTGGCGGTAGGCAGTGAAGCGACTGCCAGCAGTGCGCTGAGCTTTTAAGCAGAGAGGGAACCAGAATTGCGTTATAGCAGCAGCTGCGCGTGACTCCGAGTGACGAGGCGGCCGACCAAAATTTCGGGCTTCCCACGCGATGGGTCTCTTCCTCCTCGACTACGGCGCAGGCAACGTCCAGAGCCTCGCAAACACGCTCGTCCGCCTCGGCCATGACTTCCGTTGGATATCGTCCGCTCAGGACTTTGACACCGCCACGGTCAGTCCTCGACCTGCCGCCTGCGCCAAACACCCGGCTAAATAGTCGCAGAGCCTCATCTTCCCCGGTGTAGGCGCATTTCAGACCGCCGTCGACGGTCTGGCATCGCGAGGCTTTTTAGAACCGCTGAGGGCCTACATCGCGTCTGGGAGGCCCTATTTTGGCATATGTATCGGCATGCAGATCCTATTCCAGTCCTCGGCTGAAGGCGAGGCAGCTGGCCTGGGTCTCATTCCAAGTCCAATCGACCGCTTCTCAGACGCAGACAAGTCGGTGCCTCACATGGGGTGGAACTCTGTCGACTTTCTAGATGCAGATCACAAATCTAACGAAGGTATGGACGAAGCTTCGCACTACTACTTTGTCCATTCCTACCGTGCCGCGTACGACCCGGACGGCTGTCCAGAGGCCGCTCAGTGGGTGCACTCCGTGACTCAGTATGGCCAGGAGATTTTTGTGGCGACCGTCCGGAAGAGTAACGTCTTCGGAAGTCAGTTCCATCCCGAAAAGTCTGGCGCGGCGGGGCTCAAGCTGCTAGGCGCCTGGCTTCACGAATCAGAATTTGAGCGCACTCATGCTCCTCCAACGCCCCGGATCTCCCGACCTCCAAAGCCGAAGGACACGTTCACAAAACGCATTGTGGCTTGCATGGATGTACGCGCCAATGACCAAGGCGACCTTGTCGTCACCAAAGGCGACCAGTACGATGTGCGCGAGAAGACCTCCACTCTCAACCCCACAGATCCTTCGCTGGCTATCAGCGCGGCCGGTGCCGTGCGCAACCTCGGCAAACCCGTCGCACTCGCAGAGCGCTACTTCGCCGAGGGTGCCGACGAGATCGCGCTGCTCAATATCACATCCTTCCGCCACTCGCCCTTGCACGACCAACCTATGCTCGCCGTCGTCCGCGCCGCTGCAGAGAAAATTTTTGTCCCGCTCACGATAGGCGGTGGGATCCGAGACACATTTGATCCGGATGGTACGCGTCGCAGCGCGCTCGAGGTCGCCGGCGCGTACTTCCGCGCGGGCGCCGACAAGGTCAGCATCGGGAGCGAGGCCGTGCACGCTGTTGAGCGGATGCGTGCAGCCGGCGGGCGTGGCGACGGCACGAGTGCGATAGAGACCATCGCGCATGCATATGGGCGCCAGGCAGTCGTTGTGTCAATCGATCCGAAACGCACATATGTGGACCTGTCGTATGACGGCCCGCATCGCGGGGAAGTGGTGTTCGGGCTTGAGGACGGACCGAAGCAGGAGCGTGGGCGTGCGTGGTGGTACCAGTGCACCGTGTCGGGCGGGCGGGAGCTTCGGGACTTGTCGGTGGTCGAGCTTGCACAAGGCGTCGAGGCCCTTGGCGCTGGCGAGATTTTGCTTAATAGCATCGACCGAGATGGGACTGGCCTTGGCTTCGACCTGGATCTTGTGCGCCTTGTGAGGCGTAGCGTCAAGGTGCCGGTTGTGGCGAGTAGCGGAGCCGGACGTGCAGAACACTTTGCTGAGGTTTTCGAGGAGGTTGCGGTAGAAGCTGCCTTGGCGGCAGGGATCTTCCATAGGAAAGAAGTTGGGATTGCACAAGTCAAGAAGACGCTGCTAGAGGCTGGTATCAACGTGAGGGGACTCTAGATCTACACCTTAGTATGCATTACTTGGGCAGTCAATAAATTATATATGGGCAGTCGCTATCCTTTCATTATCGATCTCGGTTCCGGTAACACGTACAGAGGCCTTCGTATGATTTCAACAGTAGCGTAAAGCATACAAGGGCTGGCTAACTGCCTAAGAGCCAGACAACTTCGGACATACATAAGTACACCCTTGACACAAAGATAGGACAGAGACAGTCACAAACACAGCCATCAGATGACGGTTGACACGCGGTAACCGAACCGGGTCGCATGAAGGGAGTAATATGGAGTAACGACAAGTCAGTTGTGGAAAGAAAAAACAAGGAAAAAACAAGTGGACGACGTCCAAATAGATATAGACGTAGAGGTCTAGGACATCTATGTAACGACAAGCCCAATGTCATGGGGAAGAAGAGAAGGCGAACGGAAGCGGGAAACATTTGATGGATGGGAACAGAATCGAAGTCTTGATACAACGGTAACCGAAATCCATACACACGCACGTTACTTTCCGCCCCTGACGACTCCTTTCACCTTCCTCATCAGGCTCGTCTTGCGCCCAAGACCGCCACCGGGAGAAGTAACGGAACCGGTGCCATCGCGGGCATCAAAGTACCCGCGATCGTTGTCAGCCGCAGGAGGACCGTTGGGAGTAGCTGGAAGGTCCTTCATCTTTGGGTCCGCGACATAGACATAGGATTCCGAGGTCGGGGAAACATTCTCGCGTCCCATGCCTAGCCGTCCCAGGAATGAATTCTGAGACCGATGCGTTGGCCTGGCATGACCCGCGCTTTCGCCCGAAGATGTTGGGGAAGGCGCCTCATTGATCACCATATCATCGTAGGCCCCAACGGGGACGTTGGGAGCATCCCGCATCTTGCGGATGCGCTGCATAAGTGACTTGTTGCGTCCAAGACCAGCACCTCCCAACCCCGGCGAAGACGGCGCAGGCGGAGAGGAGGGGTAGTCGGGCTCGGGCGCTCCATCGTCTGCGACGAATATCGGCTGTGGCGGTGGGATGGTGGGGCGTCTAGTGCGGGTTCGGTTCGCCGTGTCGTCCTCGCGGCGCACATCCCTGTTCCTCCGGCTTCCACGTCCGTACGCATCTCGCGCGTAAGACGCAGTGCTATTAGTGGACATGTCGCCGTCGCGGGCACCTCCGCCAGCAAAGAATTCTTCGTACGGCTCTGGCTCATGAATCCCCCATGCCTCCGCGATAGCGTCGACCTTCTTCTTAGGGGCGTCGGCATAGTAAGGGGAGTAAGGTTGAGAGGGCATAGATTTGGCAAGCTCAGGGGACGGATACGGAGAATCGTAGTTGGCGGTGCGGACTGGCTCCTGATCGCGGATGCGTGCCATGATCTGCTCGTCTTCGGGATTGACGGAAGACCAGGCGTACATTGGAGCCTTGGTGCGTGACTTGTTGCGTGATGGGGCGCACGCGTCGAAGGGGCCGTCGTGATGGAACACTGGTTGACGACGTTAAGCTCGTGCATGAGTGCATGAACATTTTTGGAGCACTACTCACTGGGGCCTACGCCGGTGAAGTCGAGGCGGTCAATGACATCTGCATGCTGCGAGCCCTTCTTCGACGGCTTGGCGCGGCTACCTGTCTTTGCTGACTTGTCGGGCTGCTGTGGGACGGAGTCGGACGACTGAGAGCGACGGCCGGGAAGGGCCTGTGAGCGCGAAGAGGGAACAGCGGGCTGAGGCCTGGCGTGCGATGGAAGGGATCAGTGGCAGGCAAAAGAGAGGTAAAAGAGAGACGCACGGTAGGCCGCCGGTGTGACTCCTGCTGGGCCGGGTTCGAGCGGGGAGATCGTTAGAACGAAGGGTGACGGTGTCCTTGACGGCCTCCATGACGTTGTCTCTGTGACGATGTGCCTGGGGCGGGTGGGCAGAGCGGGATGCGGAGGGCCTTGAGGGGGGATTTTGAGAGTACTTGGGGGGGATAGGAGGGTTTGCAGAGAGAGCTGGAAGGGCAGCGATAGGGTCGGAGAAAGGATTTGATTGGGCCCTGAATCTGGTAGCAGGAGTTGTGCGCTGCATGGTGCTGGAGAGGCAGGACTTCAGAGCACGGGGTCTGAAGGTGTGTCAGGCTGCCTAGATCTTGCCAGCCACGCGGTAGACCGTTGCCGCGCCAAGAGATCTGAACCGCCCGGGGTTGCCGTGACTTGTATCAACGGGAAGGGGGGAACGGGCGAGCTGGATTGCTCTGGATAAGTCGAGGAGGAGGCGGTTGGGTGGGAGAGAGAGAGAGACCCATGACACAGCTGCTTGGCTCCCTGCAAGCTGTGTACGCTTGTATGGTCGCCCGCCCAGCCCCGCCACCAGTTTTCCCATATTACTTATCTCCGACCCCGCGCGACATCAAATAAATAAGTTATCATATCATATCCCCCAACCACAACATGGGTGTCCCAACCACCTCGCCGACGTGGACACGCGACCAGGTCGCCGCCCGCATCCTCGCCGGCGACAACATTTTCATCCTCAACGGAAAGGTCATCCGCGTGCCCAACTCGTGGCTCAAGGTGCATCCCGGCGGCTCCATCACCATCCAACACTTCATCGGACGCGACGCGACGGATGAGGTCGACGCATTCCATTCCGACGACACTCTCAGGCGCATGCAGGGATATGCCATAGGCTCCGTGGACGTTGCCGACGAGGGCTGGGCACCCTTGCAGCCCCCCATTCATGTCGGCTGGATCAGGAAGGTTGGCGACGATGGCGTACTGCACTGGCACAACGAAGCGGCCCCGGAGTACTCTTCAGAGGACACAGAGCTTTCGCCAGCTTCTCAGATCCTCCTCGTCAAGAGGAAGGACATGCCTTCCGAGAACGGTCCATCGCTCTCCGCTCTCCAACCTGCGCCTACGTCCCTCTCGCTCAAAATGCAGGCGCAGCACTCCGCTGCCTACAAGGAGCTGCATAAACGCATCAAAGCTGCCGGCCTTTACCAGACCCGCTACATCACTGGTTACGGCCCCGAGATACTGCGCTATCTGCTGTTCTCCGTGTCCTCGTATGTCGCGTATCAAAAGCATTGGTTCTTCATCAGTGCGTTCGCCCTGGGTGCCCTCTGGCATCAGCTGGTTTTCACCGTTCACGATTTGGGCCACCTTGGCGTCACCCACGACTGGGCAAAGGACCGTCTCATCTCCATCGCTCTGGCAAACTGGGTTGGTGGGCTCAGCGTTGGTTGGTGGGTCTTTGTACGTATGTCCAACTTATGCCCCTTCTCTTGCTGACTTGGAGAGTATAGAATCACAATATACATCATGGTACGTTGTGCTCCTCGTTGGTTGAACGTGCTCTTACTTCCTTTCTGCATCTAAAGTCGTTACGAATCACCCATCTCAGTACGCTAGTCCCTCTTGTCAGCCGCAGAACACTCATCACGCACCTTAGTGACCCAGACATTCAACATCTTCCCTTCTTTGCGAATACCCCGGCCTTCTTCAAGAACCTGTACTCCTCGTATTACCAACGGGAGTTAACATTCGACCGATTCTCGCACTACATCGTCCTCGTGCAGCATCGCATGTTCTACATCGTCATGTCACTTGCTCGCTTCAACCTCTATCGTCTGTCATATACACATTTATGGGTGACCCGAAACGAGCCGATGAAGGTGCGCGGGGGTCGCTGGTCCTGGTGGCTAGAATTTGCAGGGCTTGTGTTCTGGTGGTGTTGGTACGGCCGCGTACTGCGTGGATGCGGGAGTTGGCAAACGGGCTTGATGTATTTGTTGGTCAGCAATATGGTCCCGAGCCCTTTGCACGTCCAGGTAGGCAGCTGATACTTGGGGATTGTTTCTGTGAAATTGACGAGCGACAGATCGTCTTATCGCACTACTCCCGGTCGACGGCCGATTTGGGACCAACCGAGTCGTTTCCTCATCGCCAACTGCGCACGACGACTGACGTGGTCTGCCATCCCTCCGTCGCATTCCTGCACGGAGGGCTCCACCTCCAAGTCACGCACCATTTCTTCCCCCGTCTTCCCCGCCACAATCTCGAGGAGGCGAGCTGGCTAGTGAAGCAATTTGCCAAAGAACAAGGACTAGAGTACGCGGAGTTTGGGTTTTTCGAGGGCAATGGCGAGGTGCAGAGCACCCTGAAGGGAGTGGCGGATCAGCTACGCATCATGCACATGGTGGCGGATGCAGAGATTAAGGAATCTTTGCAGGCTAAGAGGGACTAATCGACGAGCTCCACGCCGAGATTGTATACCACCAGTTCAACGACCTTCCGTTCAGAAGCGTATGCATACAATGGCATGTATTGCAGTAACCCCAGGTCGTACACCCCGGTCTTTTTGAATGTGCATGGATAGAAGCATGGAACGATATAGACGTAAAGAAAAAGCAAGCCCTTTCACTTCTTCTTTGCCGCCTCTTCCTCCTCCTTCTGTGAACGACGCAGAAATTATTAGGCACACGAAAAACAGCATTAATTGCGATGCGACGAACCTTCGCCGCGCGCACTTTGCGCGCACCCTCGAACCGCTGCTGCGAGCGCAGGTTTCGGAGGGTCTTGTAGGCGTCGAACTCGCGCTCCTCAGTAGTAATCTTGCGAGGAGCCTCAGGGACGGACGCAGCAGGAAGTGGAATAGTAGCACGGGTAGTAGCCGCAGCGAGCTCCTCGGCCTGAAAAAAAGCTTTGCGTCAGCCCAGCCATCAGGACGTGGAACGACTGCATGCGTACCGACGAGTCTCCCTTCTTCGGCTTGCCCGCCTTGCGGGGGAAGACGATGAGGCGCTCCTTGTATGCCTTCAGTCGTGCAACATTCAACTCCTTGCCCTCCACGCTCAAGTTCCTGCGCCTGTGATCGACAACGACGCCAAGACCCCGCGCCTGTTTCCGGCCGATGCCCGCCTCCTTCAGCTCGCCGAGGGTGAAGCCGCGCCCCTCACGCAGCTTGGTGTTATAGCGCACGGTCTGCGCGCGCACAGCGGGGCGAAGGAGGCTCAGTGGACGAACACCGAGAGTTGCAGCCTTCGCCTTGCGCGCATTGCGGCGACGAAGCTTGCGGCCGGGCTGATCAAACCAGGTCTTGACCCGACGCTGCCAGTCCTTGCGGAAATGGTTATCGTGGAGAACTGGCGGGTGATAGCGTGTTAGCTGCGTCTGTACAACTGACAGGGTAAGAGACGCAACGAACCGTTGTTGTGTCCGAAACCCATTGTGCAATCTGAAATGAAGAGCAGTAAGCAATAATGTCAACGCAAGAAGCAAGTTATGCTAGGTAGGATGTGTGCGTTAGCCGTGAATTGCTATCCGCACCAAGTGCAGTCCATCCATCGTGATGCCGGCCATTCTCCTCCTTTCAAACGACAAGAGAACATCATGAAGGCCTTTCTGGGCCGTCCTGAACGTGCAATGCGCTAAAGACGAGCATACTGACCTTGAGGAAAGGGTTTCTTGTCGTTGATGTGTACGGCCTCGCAGCCCTCACCAAACTTTGGGACGGGTTGAATCTCCGCCTGAAATATCCGTCCGATCGCATGTCCGTGTTGTCGTGACACTACCGATAGCTCTGTCCCGCCCCCTACAACCGCCCGCCCGGCATGGTCAAGACGGGACCCAAGAACAGGGAGCCATCCCGGCGCGAGCTCCGCCAGATGTTGCGCAATACTCCCTCGCCGGTGATGCAGCTGTTCGCTTCGCACAGCGGCATCGAACACCAACCTCCTTCGCACAGTCCTATCCCCCCATCTGCATCGACTGGCTCGAACAGAAGTACGGAGACATTGAAGCCAATATCTCGGCGTCTTTTGCCGCGATCGAGGAAGCCCGGCGGGCGCCATAAGCCCATCGTTATCCCCAGCTCATCCGCCATGTCGCCCAAGCGTCGATCTATCATTCTGTCCCCCGTTCACAAGCGCAAAGTCAGCGCAGATGCAGAGGATTCACCCGAACCGTGAGCGATCAGTATCTTTGAATACACTTATCCTGACTCTACGATCCGCAGGAAAGCCACCACCGATCTCCTCCAGGCTCTGCAAGCTCGCTTCAGGCAAACGGGTGCCGATATGAACGACAAAGCAGCCTCACTACGAAAACTCAGAGCCATACCCCGTCACAGTCCCGGGAAGAAGAACTTTGTTGTCAGTTCGCGTGTGAAGGGCGTCGCGCTTTTCGTTCCTAGTCTCCGTCAACTACCCGCAGTTGCTGTCACGCCCGCGCCGCTCATGTTGCCGACACCTGCCGACACCCCAGTCGCAGCACGTCGCGGTCCCCTGTCGCCTCTGCCAGCCGTTAATGATCTCATGTCTGATGATCCCTTCGTGTCGGGCTCCGGGACACTTGTATCTACCGTATCTCTCTATGCGGTACCCTTGGCAGCCGACGCAGAAGACATCAAGTACCTTCGCCCGAATCGATCAAACGATAACGGCTCCCGCATTCCTCGCCCGGCCTCTATCGTCGTGCTCAATCCTCACCAAGAGTCACCCATCCTTTCGCTACCAGAGACGCCGGTACCTCAGGCTACAAATCTTCCGAGACCTCTGAGTTCCGTCCGACCGCCGTTGAAGTATCCTGGATCTATACGGCTTACGAAAGGGGCGCCCATATCTCCGACGACTCCGCCTGTCCGCGAGGCTCCTGTTGCATCCTGCGCAGAGGGAATGCAGGCCAGGTCAACCTCTTTCACTGCGCCTTCTCTGCCAAAGACTGCGAGCTCTGCCGTCTCGGCACCGGAGAAATCTGTGCTTGCGTCTGCAATTCGGCCATATGTTCCTCACACTCCGGATACTGGCACTCGCCCTCCTCGCGCGGTTGGCCTTACACGCAACAAGTCCACCACTCTCATGCTGCTCAACGCTCCTCGTGTGCGACTGGCATCGATTGATGGCCACAGGGTTACCACAAGGTCTCGCTTTCAAAAGGAGAATCAAGGACAGTCATCGATCAAGACGAAAGCTATGCCAGAGAAGAGCACTTCTGCCGTTCCCGCCAGGCCAGCACCTCACCTTGGAGACCTGCCCTTCCGTCGTGGATTCTTGCTACAGGAGTTTGGTTCTGCTAATCGGACGACCACATTAGTCGCTGGGCGTTCGAAAGCACTGGTCACGCCTCTACCTCCTCCTGCTCCTAACGTCAAATCCCTGTTATCACGTCCTGTCGCAACAGACGCCGAGATTGTCAAGAGAACAAGGACCTTGTCCCGGTCCTTCGTTCGCACGTCTGCCACGACCGTCGCCACATGCCCTCCTCCGAGCATGGATTCTACGCCGCTGAGGAATAGTGTACCTGGTGCTTCGCCTATGCCTCCCGGTGCAAATTCTCTGGTCGAGGACACTCAGGATCTGGTCAAAGGCCCTGCACCTGCAGCGCCGGCTGGTGTTAGAGGGTTGGTGAGGATGGTTGGCGCCGCTTTTTCCAGTCCGTGGAGGACCAAGAGCCCCTGGAGATAACGCCGCGCCGCACTCCCTTGTTCTTTGGTGGTACGATACAGCCTACATACTGGACACTCTAGTTTATAGCTCGGCCGTCAGTTTCTCATGTAAAGGATGGTTGACTTCATGGACATATGTAGACGTGTTCAAGGCTGCTTGCGTATGGCTGTCCACATGGAATAAGGCCGCGCAAATTTGATGAAATTATCAAACCGACCGCAGGGCCGATATTTAGGGTGACAGTGAGCGCCCATAGCGCCGGGCTGGAGCAGTGCAACTTGTCCTTACCTTCCTCCCCCTTCCTCCTCCCGTTCTTCCTCGTCCTTTTCCTCGGTGGGTCCTGTGCAGGCCACTGTCCACGTTCTCTTTGCACCTCACGTCCTTAAGTACGTCCCCGGGCACGCCACCCCCGGTCTGGTCAAATGCGTGCAGCACTTCCATGGATCGCGTGCATTTCCGGCGCGTTTCGCCTCGCAAGCGCGTTCAGTTTCACGAATACCGCACCGGCGGAGTGTGGGGACCTTACGGTCTCATGGCAGGGTGCGTTATAGTAATCCTATATAGCACCCCACGGCTGAGTTATCTATGGCAGGCGGCCAGCCTCCATTCACTGTGGGATTATTCCCTGTAAGCATGCAAAGATGTACCCCGTTCTATGCGCCCTGCCTCATATCTTTTCAGGCTTTCCAAGACCAGTATACTTTTCAAGTGGATAGTGATACCTTCAACACTCAGACTGGCCATGGTCAATTCTCCTTGCCAGGTCTCCCCATCGGTTCCGGGACCAAGATGCTGGTGGTCATGTCGGATGCCACGGGTTTTGCTTCGGGAGGTGTATCGGAGGTGCTGACGGTGGCCGCGGCCGCGGCAGGACCGTATTGTAACCCTACTAAAAAAGCACCGGCATGGACCTATGGATTACCTTCGGCACTACGGCAGTGCAGGTAAGTTTGTATCATTCTTTCAACCCGCCACCACGTTTTCATTGGTATGTGCAGTCCTTTTACCTTCAGCGATTATTCTGGTGCAGTGCAACCAGTCAAAATCTTCGTGAGTTAGCGTGTTACTGAGGCAGTTGTACTCAAAACGTTCTAACTTCACGTTCAGGGCCTCATCCCTGGAGGGCAACTGCTCACACTGCAGCCACCTTCCGGCCAACCTTCCTTCACATGGCCCGAGGTCAGCATCGCAGCGGGAACAACAATAATGTTCTCCATGATCGATTCACGTAACATCTCTGGAGGCCAGTCGGACTTGACCTTGGTCGCTCTGTCCAGAGACGCCACCTGCCTCAATGCGCAGTCGCCTTCGTCCACCGCGCAGTCCACCAGCCAGACGGCGTCGTCGACCAGTTCGCAGCCGTCATCGTCTGTATCTCAGTCCAGCACTACGTCAGGACGGTCATCGGGCATATCAACGGCGGCGATCATAGCGATTGGTGTCGCAGTGCTCCTGATAATCGTGGTTATAATTTTCATACTGTTGGTGCTCCGACGGCGAAAACGCAACCCGAATCGATCGCACTTCAACTTTGGTGAGTGAAGACCCGGGTTTCTTTTGCGCACTGGGGTCTGATAGTGTTGTCATTATAGACGATGCTCATGAGACTCCTGCCCTGCTTCCCGCCGAATACCATCCAGAGCCGTATACGCTTTCTGCTCCCACACCCTACGAGCTCTCGACCATCGGGTCGACGACAAGTCTGATGCGGCCCATGGCAGAAGAGCCTCAGACTGCTGACCGCTCAGTGCCCTCGGCATCAACTGTATCGTACAACAGCCTACCACCGAGAAAGGGACAAGGCGCGGACGCGTCGACCCGTCATACCGCTCGTCTCATCGTCCATACGGACTTGGACGAAGAGCCTGACGAAGACGGGGTCGTCGAGCTACCCCCACAGTACAGTGAAACCCGACGTCCCATCCCAGGGCTGTCGCCTAGCCTTCCCACAGCTTCCTCATCTACCCCAACGACTTCGTATTCATGATATTTATCTTAGCTCTGCACTACTAACTTACTTTCTGGTTGCTCTGTTTGCATGTGCGTACTCATACCTGTGGGTGAAGCCAATGGGCTCGTTCGCTTGCCGTTGGTATGCTGTGTATTTCCTGGACGAATTCTCCCCGCATCTATCCCGCGTCGTGATTTATACCATTGGACATGTTTTGCATAGTGGAACACCCGACCGTGGACGTTTACTTGATTATGTAGTACTCCCTTACACGCAGAAGCTATGGACGATAGAAACATTGACTGATATCGCGGCTTTGGTAACTAGCACATGCTAACCTAGGAGAACAGAAAGGGTCTAAAGACAGTGTGCGAGATGTCATGAAAGTAGGACAACTCCTGAGTATACAAAGCAAGAGAAGAAACAACATGAGGGTCAGTAGACGTGAAAGTGGACGTGGTGATGATGATACGGTGTAAAGTACAATGTGACTCCTACTGTTCGATGAGGAGACATACGGTCTTCATCTCGTAGTCTTCTACGATTCGGCAGGTACTGAGGGAAGCTCGTTGAGATTCTGCTTGGAGAAGAGGTCAACCATAGAATCCTGCTCTTGACGGCGCTTATGCCTCTTCCTCCTGTCGTCTTTGATCGCACGTTCGACGCGACGGCGAGACTTGTGATGAAGTCTTGGGTCCCCGACAGCCTGCTTGCATCGATAGCATGCAAGCTCGATACTCGCGAGCAAGCGGAGTGTCTCGGCGTTGTTCAGTGCCTAGAGTGGAGTTAGATGAGCACATCTCAAATTACATATTCTCCAGTAGCACGCACGTTGAGTGACCACGAGACAACCTTGGGACCATCAACACAACCCACAACCACAAAGTTGCCGCGCTTCTCGGCTTGGAGGTCGCTTTCCTGTTGGTCGGGCGACCGTCAGCACCACATAGAAGTAGCCGCGAGTAAGACTACTGACTTCGCTGAACGTCGTCAACACTTTGTTTGTAGACGTTGAACGAACGACTGAGGCGAAGAACCGTAAATTCAGTAGTGGGCTGATTGCGTGTGTGGACAGCACGGACCGACTTGGGAAGAGTGGCCGGTCACTTCAAGAGACACAATACCACGGCCAACATAAACCCAAGTGTCTCTTTCCGGCTTCCTGATGTGCACCTTGACGGGTATCTCCTTGAAAGAATCACGATGTTGCATTGCTGGGACGAGACGAACCGCCACTCCATGGTCAGCTTCCTGGCGTAGCAAAAGACGACGGCGAACGCACAGTTTAAAAGGGATACGGGTGGAATGTTCGTACTTGTAGTCGGTTGAACCTGAGGCCCGTCTATCTGCACGGCCTGATATTCAGACGAGGCCATGTCGACGTCCATGTTGGAGGCCATTGCTTGGCAGGTAGCCCAGCAGGACACGCGGGGAAGGCAGGGGAAGTGGAGGTGGGGAAAGCGGGGATATTGGGGAGAGGGAGAGGCTGAATGGCGGTGTCCAGTGGGTGCGGTGGTGCAGAGCGAGACTGGCTGAGAGTTCGCGTCCTTCCCAACTGAGCCACAACAGGCGCGCAACGTGACCTCGCACGTGCTCTCGTGTCTCCTGCACGTGCCCGTCCCGTCGCGACCTCGCGCCTCGCCCAAGTCGTAGAACAAAGCCACAATGCGGCACAGCTTCCCCCTTCATCACAAACGCCACCTTGTGCCTCTAGGTCCGCCACGAGCAATTGTGCCACAGTGGCTGACGACAGTATATAAACACCCATTCGCTCAATACGAAGAACTTAAGCAACCACCCCTCCCTCGCCTAGCCACACCCAGTACAAATGTCTTTCTCCTCCGGATGGGGCGATGAATACCCCTCGTCCCAGGGCAGCGAAAGCGGCCACTTCGATGTCACCGCCGAGCTGCACGCCCGCTCTGCCAATCAGGTGCGATTCATTGCAAATAGCTTGCCAATTGTGCTCACTCGAATCGCCCACAGGACGGCTATCAAGAGTCCTCGCAAGAATCCACGGGCAGTTATAGTGACGACGAAGTTACCATCTATGACGGCAAGTTGGGCCACGACAAATACGCGCGTGCATATGAGCTGCCAAGCTCGCAAACCGTTGATCCGCACGGTGAAGAGCCCGCGGCCCAGTACGTCCGTGTTCCTGAGACGGGCAAAGCGGCCAAGTACTGGGGCAGGGCCCGCCAAATTGCCCAGCTGATTGCAAATGATGGAGATGTCGAGTTTGTGGTCGAAGTGCTGGCTATCGCCTGGGACATGGAGGAGGAGGAAGTCAGGAGCTTAGTTTTGAATGCGCGGATGTTCGAGAGGGCCAATGCTACTGATTGAAAGGGACTATGACACGAGATATATTACCATTGCGAGCTCAAAACGCGATGTTTCATGCGATCACACGACCTGAATTGAAAGAAAACAACGGTATGGATACGGACAGATAATTTATCGAGCAGGAGGAGACAGATACGGGCCTGCTACAAGGCATAGATTGCGGGGCGTGAAATGAACATTGACGATTGGCGTGCGCTTGGTGGGGAACGTTGAGAGAAGGTCAGTTCTGCAGACGAGTGAGTAATCGCAAGCACTCTGTGGCACACGCGGCTTCACACACGTTTCGATGTTCTCTGGCGTATTATCCTTCGCATGGTCACGCGAGGCACCATTGCCATTCACAAGTCCGTTCGTGCGCGGCTTCTCCGGGAGGCCACCAGAGCTCTTGACGTCCCAGCAGCGCACAGTCCAGTCCGCACCACCGCTGACAAGCATACTCGACTCTGCACTGAAGGCAAGCGAGTATATCGATGCGGTGTGCCCACTTAACTTCTTGATTCGGCGGCCAGACCCTAAGTCCCAAAGGTTGATGGCGAGGTCCTCGCCTATGTGAGACCATAAGTCTCCAAATCCAGTATGTGAAGAGACGAGGCACCAACCTGCAGTGGCAAGGTACCGTCCATCCGGACTGAAGGCAAGCGTCGAAACGATGTCTTGATGACCGATGAAAACGCGCACGGATGACCCCTTTTGTACGTCCCACAGCCTCGCAGTCCAATCACTAGAGCCAGTTGCAAGATACAACGAGTTTGGATGGAACCTAACGCACTACGGGGGACCGCCACCAATCAATGTCCAATAATGTGCAGAGAGAAAAGCGGCATACATCAACGTCACTCAGATGGCCAGCATACACACGCAGCGTCGACGTGCGGTCTGTTGACCAGAGCCTCGCCGTCCGGTCCCTGCTCGCAGTGGCGAAATATATACCCATAGGACTCCAGTCGACGTCCCATACAGGATTTTGGTGACCACGATAAGCAACAACATTTGTCATTGTGTCCAGAGACCATAGTCGTGCGGTGGCATCTGCCGATGCAGAGAGAAGGTACCGCGGGGGTGAGGCAGAGCCGTTCAAGGGGTCGAACGACAGCGAATACACAGGTCCACTGTGGCCGATGAGTTTTCGTGACGATGGGCCACCTTTTTCTCGTATCTTTCCCAGAGAAGAAGCTGCATGTTTGGCATGAGGCGACAGCTAGATTGGCTGAGGTAAATAAAGCTCACAGTCTCGTATAGCACTGAGCTGGAAGTCGGTCTTCATCCCATTCAAAGATTCACCTTTGAGGCTCCATAGTCGGATATAACTCTCCTCAAACCCAGCAGCCATCAACGACGTATCCTCTGAGAAGGTGCAACACGGCGTCCTGGTGTTGAGGAAGTGAAATCAACGCCTCTGGCAAATGATGTACTGGAGTTGTGCTCACCCTTCAGGAACATCCTGTAATGTATATGCACAGATACTCGGCAGCGCACGCTGTCGGGCTACCGCACCTTGTGGGGTGTTCAAGTCGACAGACGAGAGCGCAGATGGATCTAGGCGTATCCGTTTCCGCGCATCTCTCACCTTCTCCACCTCTCGCCTAATATCTGCTGATTTGAATGTTGCCGGATGTGGAAGTAAGTCCCCCGCGGTTGGAGCTACGACGCCTGTTACCGGAGCAGGCCGTATACTGTGTACATCGTACTGGGCGGCAGGATCCCGGTCCAGCATTGCCTGCTCGCGGAGAGACTTTTCAGTTTCCGTCTGCAGCTCTTCCGACATCGGCATAGGGCCTAGCTTGAGCTCGCCCTTTGCTGTGTTGAATGCCTGGGGATTCGTCATCGCCCCTTGTGTCTGCGGTATTAACGACGAAAGCAAGCCAGTCGATTCCTCCCATGCCGTCGGAGACACAGCCGTCGTGCTGACGGCTGTCACTAAAGAGAATATATTGTGAATCCAGATAGTTTACAACGCAGGATCGGTATTTACCATCGAAGCGTAAGTGATTGTTGACCACTCGCATGACCGCGGCCCGCCCCCGCTTCCCCTTCTCCCCAGAGAACCCTTCACCGGCGCCTGGTGCCTCGCCACCAACACCCTCGGTTAGCCATCCCACCAGGAGGCCAAATCCCGATCGGCTCATGCGCACGGTATACTTTTCATTGCGGAAACGCTGGGCCTGCTCGTCGCCTTGCACGTGAGAGGGGAGACGCATAGTGGACAGGCGGTGTAAAGTTGCGCTGTGCTGTGCCTCCAATGATGTGGAGAAGGTTTCGAAGAATTCGCTAGCTAGAAAACGAGTTGTTGTGTTTACTTCCGCGCTGATTAGAAAAGAAAGGATCTCACCAGCGTCCTTGAAGCCATACTGGACTAGATCGAGGTAGAAATGACAGAAGATAGGAAACAAGATGGGGCGGAACTCAGGCTGGAAATTGAGTATGAGTGGAGAGCAGATACGGCGGGCAAGCTTGCACGTACACGGTACATGTCCAATGATCCTTCCACCCACGACTCCAGCTCCCGAAACCCTTCTTGCTTGTCCGTTGGATCCAGCGACAAGATCTCCTCCGCACCGACAGGTCCAATGCTCGAGATCAGATTCTGTATATTCGACGAGCTGCCCGACGCAATCTCCTGCATAACGGACGCGCTTTTGAGCGTGTTCTGACCGGGTTGCGAGCCTCCTGCATGCACGGCGATCTTTTTGAGGAGCTCGTCGGCGGGAATGGTGGTCTCCGGTTTCTTTCCCTTGTCATCGCCGCTGAGGAGATCGGAAAGCTGCTCTGGCGTGGTGTGTCCTCGCGCACGGAGGTACTCGACGACTAGACGATCAACTGCGTTAGAGTTCGATGATGGCTCAAGGGTGGATGTCGCTGCCGGCGACGTTGCATCCGGCGTGGATGCAGTCGGGGTAGCGGCAGACATGTTGGTGAAGGGGAAAGGACTACTAGGTCGTCGCGTCGCGTCTCGGGCCTCGGCCACCAGTCTCCGGGGTCCTAAGCAGACGTGATTCAACCTTCGCACAGCGAACAAGACGGAAAACCCCCAAGATAGCAATGAATTAGGATGCCAATAAGTCTACGTGGCTAAGAAAGTGTTTAGTTGTGTGTACGTGGTGTGGTATATCTATGTGCATATTGTGCGTTGACCTAGGGTATGAAAGTGCGTTCTATGTGATTAGGAGCCCATTATGAGACAGACGTCGTAATGCATAGCAGGGAGTTACTGGTGTGCAGCAAAGCATCAGTTGTAGTCGTGACGAGCGCGCTTGCTCGACATCCGGATCTTCTCGCCATACTTGTACAGGAAGATCGGGATCGGGACGAAGGCACAGGCGAGCAGGCCGAGCAGTGTGCTCGCCCAGTTCACGCCAAGATTGCGGTACATCGCACCCGCAAACAGCGGAAATGCTGCGCCAAACATTGACCGGATGAGGTCGTTGCCCGCAAGCACAGAGGCTGCATATTTTGGGTATGCGTCCGCCAGGTAATTCAGAACGGTGTTCTGTAAGTTACAAAGTCAGCAATGCCGAATGAGCAATACAACAACGGAGAACTCACAAAAAGCAGCAGCGCAGCTATGCTGAACAGACCGGATCCAATGATGGGGACAATCCAGTGGATGCCCTCCCGCGATGTCCAGCCAAACCAAAACATCACGATCGGCACGAGCAGCGAACCCACAATCGCCACGGGCATCCGCTCCTCCGGCCGCAGCTCCCCATCGGCGTTGTACTTGGGCTCTTGGTAGTAGTACAGGTAGGCGAAGAACGGCGGCATGACCAGGAACGCGCCGACGAGCACGCCGATGAACGCGAGCCCGAGCAGCTGCGGCTTGAAATGGTAGATGCCGATAAACACGATTGGGAACGACTCAAACCAGATGTAGAGTAGGGCGTAGATGAGCCCGATGTACACGTTCAGCACGAGCACGATCGGCTCCTGGAAGTTGAGCGCGAACGGCCGCACGAGCACGTCGACGGCGACGTCCCGCGCCGTCATGTTCTCCACGTCGATCTCCGACTGCGACTTGATGTGTGGGTTCTCCGTGATCTTGCGGAGGCGCGCGGCGCGGCGGTAAAGGATGTTCGCGGCTGACGTCTCCGGGTAGAAGAAGAACAGGAGCACGAGCGTGAAGCTCGAGAGCCACATGAGCTCCCAGATCGTCCATCGCCATCCCTTGGCGTGCGCAGCAAACCCGCCGACAAGGGGGCCCATAGCAGGTGCGGCAGTTGCGAACACACCCCACAGGGTGATGCCGTAGGCGCGCTTCTTGGGAACGTACAGGTCGGCGATGGTTGCACCGCCTGTGGCGAGAATGGGGGAACCGACGAAGCCGGTGAGGAAGCGGAAGGCCATGAGCATGCCGTAGTTGGTGGCCAGCGCCGTTGGCACCTGGAGGATGACGAACAAGGCGAGCGTGAAAATGTAGATGGGCATGCGTCCAATCTGCGGGAGTTCGCTCAATGGCGACCAAATCATGGGTCCTAGAAACAAAATTCAGCTCCTGTCGACCAAGCGGAAGCCAAATGCACATACCAACGCCGTATCCTGCAACGAAAAGCGTCAGGCCGACGGTCGAGGCGACTTGGCTAACGTGGAACTCCTCCGAGACGCCGGGGATGCCGGCGGTGTAGATGGAGGAGCCAATGTAGACGGTGAATGTCAAAAGACAGGTTTGGAACATGACCCAGAGCTTCTTGTTCCGCGACCAATTGAGTGGGTTCTAGCAGGCGGGGTGTCAGAGACCTGGGCAATGGGAGCGTGTGCTGGTAAACTCACATCTTCATCAGTGGGATCGTACCAGCCCACAAGAAGAGTATCTGAGCCTTTCTCTAGGGCATCAAGTTTCTGCGGGGCTGCCGCGTTGACGGCTGTTACTGCCGATGCGATGGATGAAGTCGATCGCGAGGCGGGCGTGTCCTGGTGCACGGCGGTGTGTACCGACGTTACCGCCGAGTCGGGCATGAGCTGCTTTTCGTGGATGGCGCTCTGCCAGGCCATGGGGAGGTCTATCTCATCTGGATGGGAGAGAAAGCGAGGCGCGAAGGCAAGCCGCAGGGAGTATGCGAAGAGAGTATCGTGGAGAAGAGCGGCCATGTGGAACGGACTCGAGGACGAGGGGGGAAGGGGAAGGGGACGGCGAGACAGACGACCGCCATGACTGGTATTTATGTGTTGCTGTGGGTGGGCGTGTACTATGTTACTGTAGAGTGAGCAGCCCGAGGTGCCAGTGCGCAATTACTATAGTACATAGCGCGCCGGGCTCGTCATGCTGACAGTCTCGCTTACCAATTGAACGCCCTTGCTCAGTGCTCTCTCAAGTTGTCAGCGAGAGTGCGTGTCTGACTCACTCGTTCTAACCTCGTCGCAAGCATTCTGTGGCAGCCCTGGCTTCGACTGACTCAGTCAGAGTCAGTCATCGTCTCGCCGGCCTGACCGCCTGCGTCTGCCACAGCGGCCTATGGCCTTCGTTGATACTACATGCGAGGCGCAAGCGAGCAGGTGTGCGCCGGATTTTCGTCGATTGCGTCTCGGCGTATCGAACGAAGTTGCAGAACTGCCATATATACGGTCCCGGGGGCTGTCCCACGTTGCCAGTTTGTTAACGTCTATTCGACATGTGTCGCTCACACAGACTGTTGCGCGCGGCAAGCACATTCGTTGGGCCGCCTTGCATTTTCAGTCACCGTGGTTGGCCAATCTGTCTTTTGCTTATTCCAATACAATCTACTTATTCATACAAGGATTCAAGCGCGAACAACCTTATCGCAATAAACATAGGGTGATCATCTACCCGCTCAAATCATCCAAAGCCTTCTGCGAGTTCTGCTTGGCCTCCTCGGAGACGTTCGGGTTATTGAGGGCAGCCTGGGCAACACGTCAGACGGGCGGCATGCGGCAACGCCAGACATCCGCGTACCTTGTGGCCCTGGGCGGAGAACGCCTGCTTCGACTGGGCGGAGTCAGACTTGCCCTCGAGATCTTCGAGAGCCTGCCGAGAATGATCCTTGGCCTCTTCAGAGACGTTGGGGTTGTTGATAGCCGCCTCTAGAAGAGAATGAGATGCGTGGAGGTGACGACGGCGGAAATACGAACTGTGGCCACGGGCGACCTGCTCGGCATGCATGATGAGGATACGCTCTGATGAGAGGCATATGGAGGGACTCACGAAGGCGGTGTTATCAGAGGACGACATTTGTTTTGGACGGCAATGAAGTGTGATGGGCAAGAGAAGAGTGGGTTGGGATTGCGGGGCGGAAAGGGAGGGTTTATATACCGTCAGGTGGCTGGCCATTGGCGGGCGCGCTGGCCATCGCGGGTGTTGACGTCGTGCGTGAATTCATCGTCAAGAGTGACGCCATGCCGTCGATCGTGGGCAGCGTGCGCGCGCTGAGAGTTGGTCCCCTCCTGAGCCTCCAGAGTCCTCATCGTGGGTCACGTGCGGTATGACGTCACGCGTTGCGACCCTGCTCTGACTCTCGGCTAGTGCGCAAGGGAACGATGGTAGAGTGCAGTGAGCATACGATAATTAAATACAGCAGGGTAGATCCACTAGTCAGTAATGCATGGTGTTATCCGCACCTCAGGCCTTCATCTGTCGAAGCCTCATGATCACATCATTCATATCCGCCTCCACGACATTCGGCCCAACGTCTGACCGGTTCCAAAAGCCCCCGCCCTGTTCGATCTGCACGTCCACATCCTTCCGAGGTGGTGTAGGCGCTACAGCTGCAGGTGCCGTCCGTGCCGACGGCAGCGGGGGCAGTGACTGCGCGAGATCCGTGTAGGTCACGCCAAAGAACCGCGACAGCTTGGCTGCCCGCAGCCGCCGCTGCCGGAACGCCGCACTATCCTCGCTTGACCCACGCGGAGATGTTGAGGAAATTGAGCGGCGGTCGCGAGCGGCGGCCGCTGCGAACGGGGGCAGCGAGCCGCGCTGGTCGCTCTCTGATTTCCGCGGGCGGGAAGGATGCACGGCTACGTGCGGTGCTGGAGAAGGTGGTTCCGACGCTATGGAGGATATGCTAGATCGCGATGTGTGTTTTGACGGGCGTGGCGATGGGAGTGGGAGGAGGTCGTTCGAGGTGACTGACAAGAAGGTGGCAACAGAGTCTCGACGGTGGTCAGGTGAAAGCGCGGTTTGCCCGGCGATGGAGGGTACCACGTAGGATTGCAGTGGAGGTTCTGATCCCAATAGCTGCCATGACAATCAAGATACATACGACGAGCGGATCATCATGTCAGCGCACCTGTGCCAGCTTGCGCCCTCTGCGCACGCTCAACGACCTCTGCATCCCAGAGATCGGCCCTGAGCGGAAGGCCTCCTCAGATTCCACGGCTCCAGTGCCCTCTTCCGACCCCTCGCTCTTCCCCGACTTCTTCGACCAGAGCGACTTGCTGCGTCTCGGCTTGACTGAAGGCGCCTCACCGTGAGCGCTGGCCTTGCTTGAATGGGCATCAGAGGATGCGTCCATACTCTTCCGCCTCCACTTGTCGTTCGCAAGCGGGGAACGTGGTGATACCGGCGGCTCCCAAGGGTCTGACGGCCCGTCGAGAGAAGAGAGTGCACCGGGCACTGGGGAGGGGAGGTCGGGGACGTCGTGGGGGCGGGTTGCGCGCGCAGGTCTCCCATTCCGTCTTCGCGACTCCGATCGTTGTGAGGAGGATGAAACACGGGAGGCGGATTCGCGGCCACGCTCACTCGAGGGCATAGATCTGACCGACGCGTCAAGCGAGGGTCTGGTGAAGTGCGAGGATGTGCGTGCGTCGACGACGGGTGACAGCGTTGGTGTGGGCCTGGTGGACGCATGCGGAGATCTCGAGGACATGTTTCGCGTGAGAAGGTGAAGCGAAGGACGGGTCGAGCCTGAGGCTATATCAGCGCTGAGAGGGTGGCCGGTAACCTGGATAGCGCTCCATGACAACCTCTTTGATGCCTTCACCCCATGCCCCCCTACGTCCGCCGCGCCAGCGTCTCGCGTCTCTTCATCCCCATACTCCGTCGGTAGCTCCCCTAAGATCTGGCTTAGTTTCCGCGCTTTCTTCAGGCGCCGCCGTTTCTCCTCCGCGTCAAGCTCGTTGGTGGTGGGCGGCACACGCGACATATCCCACACGTCCTCGTATACAGACGTCGGTGACATAGGTCGGCGGCTTGTGGAGGTGGTAGAACGCACAGACATGCCGGGTAGAGACGGATATGACTTCAACGTGTGTGAAACCCCCGCAGATGACCCTGCGCAACCAAGGATGTCACGGCCGAGCTCTCTCACACATGTGTCACAGCACATACCTGATGCTGGTGACACCACCGACGGGCCTGCGGTGGTGGTGGGCGACGACACGCTGCGTAGCTTGGAGGGTGAGCTGTCGGGGCTGACGAACGGGGACGCGAATTGAAGGATGAGGGAGAGGCGATTACGGCTGCGTTTGCCAGCCAGAGGGGGCGCCATGATCTATGAGTGATATCGGTATGTGTAGAATGTGTAAGAGAGAAAGCTTGTTATGAACGAAGGAAGGGTATCATGGGTATGAGGAAAGGCGCTGTAGTACACCGCCGCCGCTGCGGCTTGGCGGCGTCACGGTCCAGCGACTCTCGTTTGTCAATTTATGTAATGACTCGCAGGCTTGTGCCTGCCTGTGGACACACATCTACTTCAGTTCGAACTTGAAAAGTGCCTTCTTTCTTCACCGAGTTCGCAACGTGTGCTTGCAGGACGCGATGCATAGTGTGCTCGGGCACACCGCGTGCAGTGCATGCTGACCGATTCGATCAACTACACCGTGGCGTTGTCGAGTTCGCGCCGTGACCAGGTCCGACTTGCTCGGGATCGTTGACTGCCAACTTGTTACCAAGGCAACGAGCATGGAGAGAACACATGATTATTTGTCCATGATTACAGTAAAGTACTATAGGTACAGCAGCACTCAGTCTAGGAAGATAAAGTTAAGTAGATGTCGAGGTCATAGCGAGAGTACTTAAACTGAATAAAAAACACTTTGCCAACGTGAGGTCTCCGAGTCGAAAATGTAATACTGAAGGAGTGTCGAGAACCCTAAGATGTGAGAGTGGGATACCATATGCGTGAACGAGAGGCACGCATGCTATAGATACGAGGACGATATCATGCCTCGGATATGGCGGGAGGGGATCGCCCGGGAGAACGCATGGCCCAAGATGCTGAGTCCGGGTCGCCACGACCAAAACCTTTGGACATCTTCAAGTCGGCGGGAAGTCTGACTAACGAGACGCGTTTCGCAGCACGAGTCTTGTTCCAATCTTCGGCCTCTTCCTCCGGATCCTCGGGGGCTGTCGTGTATTTCTCGTGCCCGTGGACGCGTTCGGGAGTGGCGGTATCTCCTGATGATGTCCTGATCGCATGTCCAGGGACCTGACCTGCAGGAAACGGCAACGGCGATGCTCTGGCCAAGGACGATATGGAGGAAGAGCTTGCTCCATTTCGAGATAATGTCGGCCTAAGGCTGAAGGTGCTGTCGTCGAACACGGGTGTCGTGACCGGGGAGTCTACTCGCGGCATACCTTCGAATGTGGTATCAGTAGTGCTATCCAATGACCAGTCGAAGTCGAGCGCGGAATGGAATGACTCTGATGCCGACGATGATTCCGGCCGATGTGAGGGGGTACCGGGATTCGTTGAGATCTCTCTCGGCGATGACACAAACGGCTCGGGGTCGTCAAGTTGCAACATAGGCGGCGGCTTCCTGGCGATGCTCGGATCGCGTCGACTTTGTAGGGTTTCCGTTGCAGCCTTCAGCGCGATGGTCTTGGTCCTGTGCCAATCGCGCTCCTCGGCTATGAGATCGTTGGCCAGGACATCGCGATGGCAAGTAAGCTTCGCCACCTGAAGACGATGCAACCTAATCCGCTTGGCCACATTCCGCACTACTGTCTCCAATCTCTCGCGTGTAGAGCGTTGAAACGGAGTGAGAACACCAATGTTGCGTATTAGACGGACGTCAACGTCAAGCTGAGACTGCACTGTTAGCAAGCGCTGCTCCAGGTCCCTGATCTTGGACCGCACAATCTGCGTGCGTGAGGATATGCGTTGATGGGGAACGTCATCGGTGGCAGGTCGTGCGATCGACTCCAAGCTGTAAGCGCGAGGGCGACCTTCCGCCTTGACAGCGACATCGTCTACGGTGGCCAGCCGTCCGGCAGCAAGGTCCGCCTTGACCTGTTCGAAAGTCGCCTTGAACTGGTGAGCGCCGTCGATATGCGGTGCCGTAGGTATCTCGAGATCCATGTCGTCACGACCGCGAACGGCTTTGGTCTTTGGCCTTGAGGGGAGCGACGATGACGGCGAATTTGAAAGACGATCGACAAAATCATCTGACGTCCGCGACTCCCAGGACCGTATGGGGGCACCGGGAGGATCTGAACGTGCCGACTTCATGTCTCGTAGATGGGAAGCGGCGGCTGCCACACCCATCAGCTCGACATCCTTGCCGGAGATACTAAGGGCACGAATGCGAACGCCAGCTGTCTTGAATGTACTGGCGTAGTTGATGCGAGATATCCATTCATTCATCTCTTGCTTGTTAGAAGCTTGCAGGAGAAAGTGGCGGCCGTCTCCCATTACAAACCGAAATGTGTGATAGTGCTGGTAGAGACGGGTAAATATCCACGCAAGTGTGATACAGATATGGTGCACACCTTATTATAAGCTCGATCATAGACGGCCACAGAGTCATTAACTGAGACCAGCTCGTCAGGCTTGAGCAGAGAGACAGGAGGGAACAGTAGTTGGCCGTTATTGATAGTGGCTTGGTCCAGGAGATTATTGGCCCAGATCGGATCCCGGAAAAACAATAGTTGAGAGCCTGTGAGGATAACGCTCCACTCCTTCCACTTCTTGTTTACAGTTCGCTTGCCACCTTCAAGAGTGACGTCCTGGCGATTGAGCAGACCGACCTTGGTAACTTTCAGCGCCGAAACGTTATCGGACCCAGACGTCGGGTACAAAAGGTCCGGAGGCGCACTGAAGTTCGCGTATGGACTTGGTAGGCCGCCGACACTGACAGCAAACAACGATGTCGACATGCGCCGATCCGCTGCGCCAACTTCAATGACGCCGGCCTTGGCAAATGCTCGGCGCAGCTCCGCCTCGTCCCACCGGCCGCCTGTACCTTCGTGAGAGTAGGGGTTCTCATAAGGTACATACGCGTCAACGTCCACCCGTAGAGGGCCAAGAAGGTTCTGTATCGAGGTTCAGATGAGAAAACAAAGCGGAAGCAATGAAACCCACCCTGGTTATGAGATAGTACGGATCGATTTTGTTGACACGTCCCAATAACATCACTGAACTGCCGTTGCCCGGTAGCGAGTGCTGCGATGAGATACCGCCAGGAAGTAGGCGGGGAGGATTGTTGTCTGACGTCAGTCCCCGCTGACCGTTGACATCGAGCGGATCCTCGATGAAGATAAACGGCGCAAACACAATATTGTCGTAGAAACACTGGAAGTCCTGTCACACACGTCTGACATGACGAAACAGGAAAAGCGCACATCCAACACCTCCACTGGTACACCAGGAAGCTTCGTATTCTTGACGTAATTTGCTTTCGTCATTTTCCGCTTGTTCGACTTATTGAAAGCATCGGTATGGAGCATGATCAGACTGAAAGCCAAGATGTACGGATGATCTAGACAATGTCAGTTTGTATCAAGATCAGTGCACGTGTCTAGCTTACCTTCAGACGCGAAGAGACGCGGGTTACCGTCTCTATACCGAGCAGCGAAAGCTTCCATGACTCGGTCAATCTGCTGAGTCTCTCGGGGTAAACTGACATCCATCAACAGCTTCCGCAAAGCCACATCGAGAGGATCGTCTGTGAAGTCGAAGCGGCTGATGTACGCCAGAAGCGCCTTGGCATAGAATTCGTCGCCGCTGATTCATGCACTGAGCTGACGTCACAAAAGCAAACAGTCATATACTCACCTTCGAGCCAGCGCTGTGGCAACCTCTCCCTTGGAGACCGCGTCGATCAACCGAGACACATAAAATTCGGGTGACTCTACATCAATGTTGGGCTTCGGTATTTCGGAGGGTGGTCGCGATGTCGAGGTGCGCGGAGACGGCGCCGGAGACTGCGAAAGTATACTGTCCGGCAGGAGATTACTCGGACTCGCCGTCACTGCGGACGAGCTTGACGACGAGAAATTGAAGAGGAGGTTGACAGACAGACGATGAAGTAGAGGCGGGTTCGTGTGAGCACGAGGCCGCGCTGGAGGCAGTGTTGGATGGTCTGTTGACTCGGGAGGCGTCTCGAGAAGCGGAATGGGAGACGGCAATGGAGGAGGGCTTCTGGAAACATGGACATCATCAGGTTGGTCGACAAACATGGAACGTGCACGGGGGCGGTCGACAGTGGCATCAGCCGTGGACGGACGTCGTGGCCGACCGGTGTCAGAAGACGGAGATAACGCAGGCGGTGAATGGTGGGAGCGAGGTGAATGGTGTTCTGAATAACTCCGTACAAGCCCCGGCGACGAGGGTACAGACCCTGCCTTTAAACCTCCGCTTTGCGACATCACGGAAGCAGACGTCGCGTTGGTGTCCCAATTAAACGGAGAAATTGGGGGTAATGCTGGTAGAGTGGGCTGTGATGACGGTTCTCGATGAATCTTCGGCGGAGTGGGGGCAAGGGACGTCTTCGAGCCTCTTAGCGAGTCGTTACGCTTTCGGTTCCAGAACGAGGCTCGTCTCGTTAAAGACTTTCTTGGAGGAGTGACATGGGCCGGGACTTCCTTCTCTTCCCTCGCCGCATCCATCTCCTGGTTCTCCCCATAAGTATTGGTACCCAGGGACATACCTCGCAGCCGACGAGGACGAGGACTCCGCTTGCCCCCCGTTGGTGCCCTTTCCTCCGATGACAGCTCCGTATTCAGCTTTTGGAAGCTCTTCGTGCGTCGCACTTGGAGAGGATGCATGCCATCATCTGATGGAGCGCTCATGAACGCGACATCGGAGGTTGATGAAGAGGCAGATGCCCGGGGCATGACGTGCGGGAGTCCTAGACCAAGCGCTGCGTGAGCCAGCGCTATGGTCGGCTGGGACGACGCAGCTTGTGAAGCCGTCGACGGAGGAGAGTGGGTAGCGGGGAGGGAGAAGCCGAAGTGAGGACGAGAGGGTGAACTCAGAAACCCGTGGTCGGCGTGGTTCATTGGATCATCTCCTTGGTTCGACGAGGACGCCAGATCCTCAGTTGACGATCCCGGGGTGGGCGGTAAATCTTTGTCTGCAGCAGACATAGTCAGAGCAGATGTTGAGCGAGATGGGTGGGGTGCAGCGGCATCGGTCGCGTCGAGGCTGCGTCGGGTGGTCGCGGACGGGGATGGATGGCGACGTCTCCAGAGGGGTAAGGAGAAGAAATGAGTGGTCGTTTGGGTGGTGGTGGTGATGACCTGGGTGGTGGTGGTGGTGCCGCCGAGAATTAGAGGAGGATCATGATGTTGTTCGTCGTACGGCGGCGGGGGCGCGTCGGGCCGTCTGTGACTGCTGGGTGGTGGGCTCTTGGCGGAGAAGCCAAACCTGACCATCCGCTGTACGGTGGGATTTAAGGTGGGGAGCGGGTGTGCGTCCACGGTGTCAATGACAGAGCTGGAGGGGACAAGTACGTGGTGTGTGGTAACTGTCTCCCGGCCTTACGCGATCGTGTGCCGACGCGGCGACGCGACTATGAGTCTCAATCAGCCAGCCAGCCACTCTGGCAGCCGCCCTCATGAGCGCTGGTACTCAGCAGCTATCAATTTGGCTGCTATAGCACAGTACATCCAGACACCATGGATACAGTTCATCACACCACCTTCTCTTGCTTCCGTTTGGCCTTTTGCAATGCCTTTTTCCGCCCCTCCAACTTGGCATTCTGCGAACCAACCGTCAGCAAAGGCTCTGCGATACTGGCGATACGAATGCTCCTTTACCTCTGCTGCTCGCTTACGCTCGGTGTACTTCAGCTTGTCGTACAGCTTACGCTGCTTGTTGCTCATCATCATTTTGTTCATGCTCTCGTCCGCGTCAGGGACATCCGCGACCCTTGTTTCCTTTGCCTTCTTCTGCGACTTCGCCACTTGCTTCTCAAATGTCCCGTAGTCCACACCGGCCGCCTCAGCAGCTAACTCCGCAGCCCGTATGGCCGAGTCATCGCCAGCTGCGAGAGCGGCCTTGTGCTCCTCGGCCTCATCTTCCGCAGCCTCGTCACCGTCCTCCTCTTCACCGTCGACTTCGCTTCCGTCACTCTCGGCTTGCACCATAGTGTTGTCTGAAGCAGAAGGATCATAGGCGCCGGCACGATCGCCGAAAGGACTGAGGTGAGGGGGAAGAGGTTTCCCTTGAGTGTACGGCTCTTCCGGTAAAGGCTTCCCGGCGTTGATTGAGTCGACCACCCACTGAGGCTGGACATACTTTCGTCGTCTCCGTCGCTCCCGCTCCTCGTCTGTCTCACGTGGCCGTTCGATAAGTGGTCGATCGATAATGACGTGGGTGATCGACTCGTCGTCCTCTTCGAAAGGCGATCCGCCTCCGGAGGACGCGGGCCAGCCTATCCGCCCTCCAAATGAGCGAACAAGAAACTCGAAGATAGGTCGCGAGGTTTCCCGTGACAAAAAGAAAACAAAAGAGGACAACAAAGTTGAGGATGTAGACAGAGGCAGCGAGGATAGGGTGCGCAAGGTCGGGAGTGAGGCGGCTTCTTCTGGATGAGAAGTCGAGGGTTGTGGAATGAAGTCTTCCTCGGCATCCTGCGGCTGCGTTGTGTCGTCTACCACCATATTGGTGTCATCTGGATCTGAGGAAACTGTGGCTGCGAGAGCTTTGATGGCTTGCCGGACGTTCTTCCCAGAGACCTTCTTGCCATCAACCTCCACTGCAGTGCTCTTCGTGGCAGCTGCCCCGGGCTCTCGACTGCTCTCTTGGAGATCGTACGCGCCGACCCCAGCCGCCGCCTCTTCCTTCTTTGCGTCTAGCGGCGGCGGATACACCAAGCCTGCGTCGGTATAAAGCTTGAAGAAAACGAAGCCTAGAAGAGTCTGATACAGCTCCAAGAACGTAAGCATAACACGGACGTCAACGTCTGCAGGAATCTTCAGTTATAAAGCGTCAGAGAAAGTGCTACATCGTCAAGCAAGTCTTCGTAACGCACATTTTGAGTGAACTGGTAGGGCACCAGCCAAGTCACCGTTTGATCCATCACCTCGGCCTGATAGTACACGCCCTTGATGGATAGGAAGACCTTCCGAAGAGCATGGGTGTGCATGACATAGAGTTGCCATTCGGCCGCAAGCCGAGAACAATTCTCTACGAGCGAAGCCGGCACTCGAGACGTGGACGGAAGCGATGCAAAGAGGAAGACCATGCACAGGGCATCGTCGATGTCGCGAACAGCGTCGACGAATGTTGGATATCTGCAAGCCGTTAGTCTCCGCTCACGGCAGTATGGCTTGCAAAGGCGCACCTCTCTTTGATTATATGGTCAAGGCGATACACGGGCTTGTTGTCCTCCAGGCTCTTCGCAGAACTCCACTCCCCCCTCCCCAGCGCGCGGGCCAGCCTTTTGGCGAAGGCCTTGTGCTCCCTCAGTTTCTTGAGGACCGGCTCGTGCGCGATGTACGCGATGTCTTTTGTGTAGTAGAATGACGTCGGTGCAGAGGAACCCTTGTTCGCCTTTTTTCTTGATCTAGGCTCTCGAGGGAATATACCTAGAAAGGTCGTCAGTACGCACAGTCGTATGGTGAATACGGCCTCATACCCTTCAGGATGCATAGTCGGCGGAAGTCCGCGAGCGAGCATTGTAGCTTTTTGACGGCCATTGATCGCGTTATGTACGCCTTGGCCGCACCGGCCTTTCCCTTTTGTCTCAAGCGGCCCATGGTGAAGTTGTGTCGAAGGACAGTACGATGTGGAAGCTAGTTGAGAGTGAGTTACTATTCGGTGTTCTTCACCGAACTTTTCTCGATTGCCTGTTCAGGCTTTCAGCCACAGCCGCGCCTTGTTCACGCCTCGCCTCTCTTCGATCCCGCCCTCGTCGACTCGATATCCTTCCGTTCTGCTCAAGCGTAGTCAACCAAGAGTTCACCGACAATGAGGTGTGTTCAATCTATGATCTGATTCGTCGTCGAAAAGCTGATCTCCGAGCAGTCAATACGTCCATGTCCCAAAGTCTGAGCTAGATGAAGCGCAACTGCGGCAACTGGAGGAACATGAGATCAGTCAGGGACCGCTGTCGGTGCTTCAACAGGCCGTCCGGAACCACACACAAGTCCTGATCTCGCTCCGCAATAACAAAAAGCTCCTGGCTCGCGTGAAAGCCTTTGACCGCCACAGCAACATGGTGCGTGCTTCGCACCCTTCCTTAGTCGCATCTCTTGACATCTTCGCTGGCCGATCGCAGGTTTTGGAGAACGTGAAGGAGGCGCGTTGTATTTTCTGCGATTTTCTGCACATTTCCTGACCCTGTGTTGTAGATGTGGACAGAGATTCCGAAAGGCAAGAACAAGAAGCCTGTTAACAAGGATCGGTTCATCAGCAAAATGTTTTTACGGTCAGTTCTTCTTCTATCTCGCACAATATTGGGCTCATCATGCTGTTCTTAGAGGGGACTCTGTAATTTTAGGTATGCAGTTGTCATGCGCATATCTACTAAGTCCTCACTAAACATTGTACAGTACTGCGCAACCAGGCATAAGTGCCGGCCCCCGTCTAAGCCTTGGGATGTTGGAATCTGTAATGATCTTCCGCATTGCAACAGCTGCACTCCCAGGCAAACAGGTAGTGGTTTTCTTGTGCCAGGTCTGTGTATGATGCAAATACTCCATGTGCTCTGATGATCGCGATGGGGGTGTCATATAGTGCAGTGCTATGTATCCCACGAGTTCTCGTCCTGCTCTATGGCCTTCATTGCATCGAATGTCTCTCCTAAGACAATCCATCCGAAGCTCTTCGCGCCGAAAGACTCTTCACGTATGCGGGAGATGTTCCAGGATGCCCAAGCCCGCCTCAGCCAGTCCTCCTTAGGAGAGTCGTCTTCACCACATATGTCCAGTCTCACTCGCTTCACGAGGTCGGACGTCTGGTCGCGAACTTGCGCTATGGCGTCTCTCCTCCTCCGCGCCTGCGAGCATTTCGCCACGATGGTGCCAACGGTGACTTCCGCCTCGGAGAGAATTGCATTTGGACGCTGCGTCAGCGTATTGGCAGCGCATATGCTGATGAGCTCGTCGGCGTAGCCTTCCAGCTCTTGCATAGCCATGCGAACGTAGTCACTATGCGGCTCGATGTCAATGAATTCCGCGACCCGGTTCTCGACGGCAGTGAAAACGGGATCATTCTGTGGGCCATCAAGACACAGCTCTGCGAATATGTCTTCAAAATCGTTGCTGCCATATTGTGTACGGCGACGACGAGATGTCGATGCTTCCACCGGGGGGAGGTCAATGGCCCGAAATAATCTTCCGATTGCTCGCGTGCTCGGGTAGAAGTTCGCTGAATCGTCCGTATTGACCGTCTCCGGCGCGTTCCAGTCCGGCTTCATCTTCGTCTTGGGCCTTGGGATGTCTTCCAGTTTGACTGGAAGGCCACTCTTAGGATAGTCCACTGCGTGGCTGTGGATTTCACCCAATGTTAGACAGTCGGGATCGAAGATTCCCTCTTCACTGGAATCAGCAATCCGGAGCCAATTGATGGCCACCAGGCCGAGGAGCTGCATTATCTCGTGAGACATAGAAGCGCGAGTGAATTCTGAATGCCGCTCACGTCATTGAGGATATAATCTGCCACAAAGTCTGCAACATCCTCCATTGTGCTATGCCGTTCTAAGAGTTTCTTTGGCGCTGGGTCATATAGAGCGGGCGGGCATACAGATTGGGGATGGAGGTCTCTGAATGTGGTCACATTGTAGACATCGCCGTCGAGATCACCACCACCTAAGCATGACGGTAGCGGCCTGACGCCTGAAATGTATGTATCAGCCTTGATATCGTAGCATTCACCATAAAATGACGCACCTTTGACGGAGAAGACAACCGTGTTTACCAAGGACTCTACTCCGAACGGCGACCCTTTCGGAGGGTATCCAAGAGCCTGGACGACCTGTACATCACCTGGGTGTATCGTTGGAGAACGAGACACGAGCACCGGGCCCTCCAGGTACCGGAGCAAATGAGTCTCGGGGTCAGAGACGCACGCAAAAACTTCATTTTCTTCCAAGTATTCATGTATATCGGCAACGCCGACCAACGTGTACCCGTCACGAACGGGTATCCTTGCGTGATGTTTGAGGTCACGGAGGATGTGATGTATTGCGTAGTCTAGCATCTGGTGGTAAAACCCATCCTGCGGCTGCCTGACACCTAATTTCCCGAGTTGGAGAAGCGTCGAGGAGAGCCTGTACGACGTGCCCAGCCCATATTGATCTAGGACTGTGGCAGCATTCTGAACGGACTCGGTGGCCCCGCGTACGTCCCGAATGGCCGCAGTCTGCAGTTTCTCGAACACCTCATATGGTACTCCCATGTTTTCGAGGATCATGATCAAGGGCCGGTTGAGATAATACTTGCTGGGGCGCACGAATGCTTGTGCGATCTCCACGTCAAGGGAGTTGGGAGCCTCAAACTTGATCATGGACTTCCGCAAGTTAATGGCACGGCCTTTGAGCGTGTGGTCCACGCTGAGCACTCCCTTGGACCCCATGAAACGAATTTGAAATGCCCGAGGGTAGGCGAGAGCGCGGCTGGCGACGCGCTTGCGTCCTTTGCGCAGCTCCTTCCATATGTCACGCGCAAGGTGCGGGGAGATGGTGCCGACGCCGTCAGTGAAGCTCCACTTGCCACATGGCGACATGATGTCGTCCAATGGGAAGATTTCTTCCGCTTCAACAGTGATTGACGAATCCGTCGTCGTGAAGGCTTGCGAGATTCTCGCCGCGTACCGCGCGGGGCAATAAATCAGATAAGGGTCGAATTCGAGGTTTTTAAACGTCCCCAGGCCGCTGATGATGATGGGTGCGTTGATTGTCCTCCCAGTATTGTCCTTGAACGGCTTCACAAACCACACTGTGTGCGATTTGAGGGCAGACTGCGAGTATGCGAGGAAGTGGAAGTGGCGTCCAGCAATGGTGAGCCCGTCGCGGAGTATGCGCCTGACCCAAAGAGCTATAAAAGGCGGCCCGTCGATCTCCCGGTCATGCTGATACGCCAGGTCCGTTTCCTCCACGAAGCTGACACGAATAAAACTGTCGACGTTGTCCGCGTAAGTCCGTAGAACCCGATTTGACCGCTCGGGCAGCGGTCCCTGGAGCTTCGTGGCTGTGGGCGTGACGGAGACGTGCAGACATTCAAAAACACCGTCAGCCGGGTGCCTTGGAGCCGGTAGCGGTCGAGAAGCGAGGTCTCGGTCGCATCGACGATAAATGTCTCCCATGGACTGATTTGTGGCAGAATCCGGGACCCCTAAGCAGCGTTGAAAGTGTTTCAAGAGCGCCACAGTGAAGGCAGATCCTTTGGAAGCTAGCGTGCGCTCGATGCGCCCACGAAGAGACAATAGCTCTGGGATGTCAGCGAGGACAGAGGAAAGCATCAGCTCAACCTGGAAGGCAACGGCCCAGTCGAGATCTTTGATCCACTCGCGGAACTGCGCCATGTGAGTCTCGGAGAACCGTCCCAGCGATCTTGCGACATGACAAAGATCGTGCGGGCGACGCAAGTTCGCAGTCTTGCAGAGCCGCAAGAATTCGTCCATGTCATGAGGGGACCTCGCAATCAGCCGGATCGCCAACGATGCGTATGGCAGGACGCGCATATGGTCCTGGTCGTCCTCGTACAGCGACAGAAGTCGTTGACGTTTGGGTGCGTCCGACCTCCCTAGTGAACTCTGAAGGCGCACAAAATTGGAGGGAGTGCTGTCGTAGACGGGTCGGGATCGGAGTGAAAGAAAGATGGTGGGGCGTTGTGTTGCCTCGTCGACACCGGCAGCAGACCAATCCACCTGAGAGAAATGGACGACAATGGACCGTATGATGTCACTGTCTTCGAGAGTCTGGATGCGCAGCTCGCGCCGCTCGTGGCCGAACGACAACTGGCAGTCCCCTGCGTATGCCTTCCTCCATTCGATGGATAACTCTCCCGCACGAGTCTCCCATGCAAATTGAATTTCCCGGAGTCCAACTACACCCATTTGAAGTTCTTCGATTCGGGCTTGCTCCCGCATGGCCACCTCTGGGGAAACGTATGGCATGCGCCGTATGCGATCGAGGACTGGCATAGAGGGTGATCTATTTGAGGCGGATAGGTTGACGTTGTGACCGCGAACCTGCAGGGGAATGTATGGCCTGTTCCCTCCGTATTCGTTGAGAAATCGTTGCCCGACCTCAGGTGTTGGAAGGGCTAGGATTCCTAACCCTCGATGCGCCGCTCTGGAACCCCCATTTGGGGGAAACAATGTGACCTCAAAATTCAAGGGCAGATGCGAGTAGCCTCTGTAGCTGGGGCTGTGTAGGATTTTGGCCACCTCGCGTTGTAGGTCTAGCTTGTCGACTTGCCAGTGAATGCCGCGCATAAAGATCTCCATGGGTTCTAAGCAGTGCGAACGTGAGCACATGGGGACAGTTCGAGTGGAATGACGCCTACTCTGAGCAGCGAGCGGGGGAAGATCTGAAGAGAGAGCCTGACCCGCAGGCCATATACGAGGCGCAGACTAGGAGCTCAGCGTCTGCGCACGAAGCTCGATTGTAAGATAACACGGCCCAGCGGTCCGGCTATGCACGTGCCCCGTTGACTGCGGACTGCACGCGTGTAGCGTCAAGGCCTGCACGCGTTCCTTCTGACGCAGAACAGAACTCAGTACACGTCCCAATAGAAGTCGCGAGCTGCGGCGCAGACATGTCGTCCACGCGATTGCTTTGCCGTATGTCGACGCGTCTCACGGGACACTACATCTAGTCTCCCGGTAGACAAGATTCCATCTTCCGCAAGCTCAGGATCAGCTGTCTGACTACATCAGTCAATGACCCCCGGACATGTAAAGGGACGCCGATCATGCACTATGCATGCTGCGCGGATTGATTGCGCAACTTCTCTCACAGCACAGAGGTCATGGATATCCAGTCATTTGACAGGCGTGTCTAGCAGTGTGTCGGAGCATGATTAGCATCAATGAAGAACACACGAGCAGTTCCACGAACCTGTGTCATTCAGCGAGCAACAGCTCTACGTCATTGGTGAAGAAATGGATGTTTCAAACCGACAGACAGTAGGATTCTACAGCAATCGAGAATCAGGAAGGAACTTTCTAATATCGCGTCGGCCGGTGGACAACTTGTCCTCAATGATTTTCTGCGCGTATGCGGTCAATTCGAGGGAAGCCCACAGGTGGTGACGGGACTTGTACGAGATCCTTGATATGCCTATTTCTCTCGAATTCGCTGCGGATCCACAAAACAGTCTCCTTTCTGGCATTGGGGTCTGGAATGGCTGCAGAATGATGAAGTAAGTTGTCTGTGACGGCGCTCGGACGAAGGATGGCAACATGCCTCGCGACGCGCGTATGGCAAGGCGGTAGAGATTAAGAACCTGCTGCTGAAGAATGAAATGCTTCAAGGTAGGCTGGAACATGTCGTTGCCATGAGCTGGCGATGAGGGTGCAGCAAGTACAGCAAATGGTGGCGGCGCCTCCCAGTGGCCGCGCTCTGAGTTGTCCGATTCCGGCAACATGATCAGTTCAAGGCCCGCTTCGCATGCAAGCTCTCCCATTCCGCCCTAGGCGTCCAGTCCTCACATACCTTTCCTCGCACCCTCGTCTCGCCTCTTCTCATGTCTGTCGCGCAGAACAATGACACACGTGGCTCTTCGCTCGACTCGCAGTCTCCCCTGGCTCAGGATGTAGCCCTCGATAAAGTGGTCGACGGTTTGCAAAAAGTGACTTTGCAGAGCGGCATCTCGTCACAAAGCGGTGAAGAGCCCGCTTCCTCGTCGACATCTCCTCGGCCGTTCAGGTCCTACTCTCAGGCCGAGGTCCTTTTCCTTCGCAAATCGCCACTTGTCCAGCCGCCAAAGGGCATGCCGGCCCTCAAAGATTGGTTTGGGTACGAGCTGCCATCTCATACCGGTATGGCTTCTCGATTGACATACTCCAGGGACTGGAGTGAACAGAATACTGGCAAAAAGGACGCGGAGCCGTCTACTACCACTACGACCCGGGACCGCCGGTAGGTGCTCCGTTGCTTGGTCGGCGAACGGCACAGTGCTGACGGTGGTGTGCAGGTTCCGACGTGATCAAGAGGATGGAGGTGAGCCGAACCCAGCGTCTCGTATTTGAACATTCTGACCGCGTCACCAGAACCTCCCCCGCGAGCCACATTTCGCTCGACCCTGTCGCAGCCCTCGCAAATGGGCAACTTTAAGCACCAGTCAATACGTACTGGCGATCGTGACAGAGACAGGGAAGGTGATAAGGAACGGGACACGAGGGACCGAGAGGGTCAAGAGCGGCTGCGGAATGTGAGAACACGCGTGTTTCGTGTTAATCCTTGCCTAATGCTTCATAGCTCTCGGAGAAGTACGACCGCGATCGCCTTGCCAGCCCATCATCGAACAACCTGCGGAACAGAGAGCGAGACTCTGCACCTCACCTCAGTGCTGGGAGCAGCAGGTTAGGCTCGCAAGGTGCAGGGTCAGGCAACTCTCGCCGAGCGGAGGGTCGAGAGACGGGAAGAAGAAAACCTGGCGAAACAAGCGAGGATTGGCGAAGAGGTAAGTTTTGTTCCTTGCGCATCGAATGCGACTTGAACTTCGTTTGCTCATTTTCAGGAGGTCGAGACGAACGTAAGTGAACGGTAACTGTTCTGAACGCAGAGTCCTGGTCTGACATCATCTGGACCGTACAGGTGAAGGCGCACGTCGGGATCGTGATGAGCGTGAACGTCCCCGCTCTAGGGTCCGAGACTCTTCTAGGCAAAGGCACGATGCTTCGCCTCCTCTTCGACGAGAACGTGATCGTGACGACCGAGATCGCGACCGCGACCGCGACCGGGATCGGGATCGGGATCGGGACCGACCTAGAGATGAACCCTCTCGCCGCGACAGGGATGTGGAGGCTAACGACGATCCTCGTCGATGGAGAGACGACGGCAAACGAGAAGAGAGGCTTGCGGCACGTCGGGAGCTGCGCGACCGTGACCGCGACCGCGACCGCGACCGCGACCGTCCTTCTCGGAATGGCAACGATTGGGAGAACCGCGACCGTGACCGATGGACACCAGCGGACGAGCGAGACTCCAAGTCAAAGCGTGTAAACGGTCGTGACAAGCGGGCGGGCAGCGATGACGAAGGCAAAGACCGCGGTGAACGCCGAGATCGGGACAGAGACCACCGCGACAAAGAGAAGGAACCTGCCTGGATGGACAACTATGTTCCGAGCGAGTCCGAAGGTGGCATTCTGGGCGGTAAAGCGCCTGATGGCGAACTCGACAGCATACAGGCATGGAAGAAGGGCATGAAGGAGCGGGAGCAGAAGGAGAAGGAGAAGGACAAGACAACAGGCGGTTCAGGTGAGAAGGTTGTCAATGAGGCTGAAGCCTCTCACGCGAACGGTAAGACGGAGGGTCCACCTGCACAACCGCCGATGGACGAAATACAAATGTTCAAGATGATGATCAAGCGGGAAGAAGAAAAGTCAAAGTCGGCTTCGCCAGAGGTGGCCGCCGACACAGCCGTCATCTCCATTTCGTCGACGTCAGTGGTGACGGGAGGCAGGCTTCCAGAGCTCCCCGGTCCTTCAAGCATTCCTGGTACGTCCGTCATCTTCGATGTATGCAAATACCTGCTGATAACTCGGAAGGTCCCGCCCTCACTGCTCATGTCGCATTGCCATCTTCGCAACCTCCTGCCGACTCCTCATCAGCGACCAAGCCCGTGTCCCAGCAAGGCTTGCCTACTGTACAACGGCCGTCCGACGGACCGCGTGCCATCTTCTCTTCAGAAGACCCGCCCTTCCCCTCATCTCACGCATCCATGAAACCCCCAACACCCTCTCTCGAGTCGCCTAAGGCCATCGGCTCGCGATTCTTCCCGAATCCCTCCCCATCGGATAGTCTACCGTCTCAGATGCCCACCAACAGCATCAAGTCTCCTATCCCTGACCAATTCAACCCCCCTCCAGGCTCTCGCTTACTTGCCTTTGGTTCACGCACTCCCTCTGCCACATCAGTCAGCGCGAAGGCGTCTGGTGTGCCAGACCACTATCCTGGCCTCGGCCCCCCTCTGCAGCAGACCCCAGATATCTCCCCAGCTTTTTCATCGGACGCTTCCCGTGACACTTCCCGTTTCGCCTCGGAAGTTGACATGATAGGAGGCCAACGTGGTGCTCCGCGCCAACAGGGCTTTTCGCCTTTCAACGGCCAGGTCCGAGGCGACGCTTTCTCTCAGCCTCAATCTTTTAGCCGGCAGCAACTTCCTCCGCTCGGGGAACGACAGCACTACGGCGGGGGCCCGGAGTCTCTTTCTCCATACGCGGAGCTGGCCGCCAACCCCATCGGTTTGCATTCGAACTACCCCCCGGCGAGCCACAGCCCGCCATTCGACGCGGTCAGTCCTGAGCGCGGGGGGCCATATCCACCGCCCAAGGGTAGCCGTTTCGCCAAGTTCTTCGATGGCAAATCTCGCGATATGCAAGTTGGTAACAACTCGAATGGGCACGGCCATTCGACGGCTTCTGGAATGCCCTTCCAGAGACATGAGATGGGACTCATCGATAATTTTGGCGGTAGCGGCGACAATCGGGCGATGGAGGATATTTTCGCTATGCTGCAGAACTCAACGCAGGTGAGTTGTCTCGCATGGCCGGATGGGCAAGTCGTGACCATATTATCTAGGGACAGCGCTCGTTGCAAGTGGCGTCCCAGAGCAGCATACCGCTTGTGAATAACGGGTTCTACGGGCATAATCAACCCAACTCTAATCAGCAGCACCTCCAATCTCGGGCAAGCCACGAACTGCTATACGACAATCGTTTGGACGACCGCAACTTTGTTCCGGATGGCATGGTTCCTGGCCTGCGAAATGCTCTTCCTCCCAGGAGGGAAAGTGTTGGCATGTTCCACGATCAGCTGGACGATCAAATGGCATTCAGCGTGCAGCCCCGCCTCCCGCAGCGTCACGTCGATCCTCTGTACCCCAGCGGCCCCGTCCAGTCGCTCTTCCCGCAACAAGGCACTGTCCGCGGCCCGGGTATTCCCTTGCAGCAGCAGCCGTTTCGCAACGGCTCCTCCCCCATCAACAATCAGACCATGCATGCACCGCAGCGCCTGCCGCCCGGCCTTGCGAACCTGGGCGGCCGCCCACCGCACGAGCCTTCTCAGTTCGTCGGCACTCTGATGGGCGCGGGGGCACTGCCCGGCAATAGTGCCTCGCAGCCCACGTACAACAACTTCTCCGGAGGTCTCGGCTATGCCAATGCACCCCAGCAGCTCCGTGGGCTGCCCATCGCGACGCACCAGATGCAGAACCAGCTGGGCCCGGGGGCGCTGGCCGGGCACGCCAACAAGGTGGACATGCGCGGCGCTGGGCAGGCGCAGCTGCTTGGGTTGGGCAACGGCGGGGGTGTGCGAGGCGGCCCGGTGGGCGGATTTGTCGCCCCGCAGCAGGGCGGCCCCATGCACCCGCAACACCTCGCGATGCGGCAACAGCAGCTCCAGCTTCAGCAACTTCAGCAGCAGCAGCAGCAGCAGCAGCAGCAGCAGCAGCAACAGCAGCAACAGCAGCAACAGCAGCAGCAACAGCAACAGCAGCAACAACAACAACAACAGCAGCAGCAGCAGCAGCAGCTCCCGCCGCAATCAGTGCAGCATATGCTCCCGCCGCACTTCCAAGGGCCGGCGGGGGCGGGCGCACAAGACCTTATGGCGCTACTCATGCAAGGCGCACCCCGCGAGTAGAGGACAGAATGGATGATCTCTTGAGCTCAAACCACGACCACGACCAATGCACGGCAATGTACTTTACCCCCACTTTTGGACCCTGACTGTCGCTCCTTGTTCGCACGGCAAGCATTGCGCGTTTCCTTAATTCTACGAGATTGATCCCCCTGCTGTCGGTTGTAATTTGCACGAACGTAATGCCATTGACTGAGCTTCTGAAAGCGCCGAGTAGCCAAGGTGCTGAGCGGTTGCAACGTCTGTGTAGAAGTTCTTGGTGGCCCTGGGCGGTTTGATCGTATGGCGTGGCGCGGACAGGCGTATTCGCGCCTCCGAGAGGATATCAGCCGCCGGGTTCATACGGTGATAAGAGGGGTAGGCGCCAGGCGAGCGATTTTTCCAATAGACGTCGGACAATGAGCGCAGGTGACGCAGAGAATAATAAATAGCGTCGGCGTTGCCAGTGCCACTGCGCTAGACTCAATGTCGCAAAATTGGAGGAGCGTGCGGGATTCCGCCCCGGCTCCGGATCCGGAAGGTGCTTATCACAGCGGCTGCATTTGGCAGGTCGCTGCCGAGCAAAGAGAGACTTTGCAGCGCCGCGCTGTCGGGGCGCCATCGGGGCTTGGATCTGAGGCCGAGAGGATCTGCGCGCGAGTCACGGAGAGGTGAGCTCGGCCGACGCGCGAGGTGAGCTCGGCCGACGCGCGAGGCCGCCGTCGCCGTCGCCGTCGCCGTCGCCGTCGCCGTCGTCGTCGTCGTCGTCGTCGTCGTCGCGCGACTTGTGGGCCTCCATTGGCGCACGCGGAGATACGCGGGGAGCGCAGGCGTCGCTGCTGACACACGCATCCCGCTACGACGTGGTATGTAACCAAATTGTGCGCTCGGAGGGCGCCTGGCTGCCTCGAGGCAGTGATCGGGTCGGAGATGCAGGTTGGGCCAACGCAGGGGTAGCTGATATGGGTTGTAGATGAGTGGGAGGATCCGGGTGCACTGGCCTCGCGGCTTGGCTCGTCACACGTCGGCAGCCACGTGTGGACGAGCGTCGGGCTGCTGCCAGGGGTCGCACCAAGGCAGCGAGCTCGCAGTCGCAGTCGCAGTCGCAGTCGCAGGGACTCGCAGGGACTCGCAGGGACTCGCAGCTGGGCTTACGCGCTGTCAGACCGCTCCAGTGCATGGAAGCCGTCCGCGCGATAAGCAAGCCCCGATACGGCCGTGGACCGCCAAGGGTCCGCGGACCAGCGTCCACACGACTTGCAATTGCCACGAGTGCCTGCGCCGTCGCGTGGGCGTCTACGATCGCCAGAGCAGCCCTGCACCGCCCGCCCAGCAGTGCCCAGCGGGGTGTGCGGGCGGCGGGCGGCGGGCGGGCGGGGCAGCGACCGGTCTGCACCGGTGCACACTCTGGCTGGCAGGGACGCGAACCGCAATTACATTACAATGGCGTTACATAACCGCTGGGCGAATCAGTGACAGGCTCTGCCTGCAGGCAGGAAAACGTGGTGCAAGTTCTCACTGCAAACGGCACTAATATCGCCGACTGATTCGCGCAGAAAAACAACAGAGCTCGCATAAACGACACAGACACGCCCCTTTCGCATTGCACCACAGCCCGCCCTCAAAGGCTGCCTTGGCCACATTCGACCCGACCTTTCGCCCACCCTGCACGCTACCCACCCCCGCCCCCGCCCGCTGCCACCATCTGCTCCTCACTAACTCCAGTCTTTCCTTCACCCCCCAACTGTCCTTTCCCCCTGCTCCCTGTCCACATCTCCCTCGTGAGTAGTCCACGCCCTCCACTCCACTGCCCAGGATGCCAGCTGATGCGGCGCGTGGGTGTGGTGCAGACACGGAGAAATTGAGGTCCCCGCGAGATCGGTGAGCTCTGTGCCTGCCTGTGATGAGTGTGGAGGCTGATCGTCTTGTCGCAGACGATCGAGGACAATAATCACCGGTGAGGACGTCATTTATGTCGTGCGCACGCCGGGAAACGTGCCCGTGGGAAGGCGCGCGGGGCGAGCGGGCGACTCGGAGGGCGGGGCTGGCTGGCAGTGATACGCGTATGCCAGTGGCCGCGGTGCAGCCAGCAGCTGCATGCGCAGGCGAGCTCGAGGGAACAAAGGCTGCCGATGATGTGCGCGATAAAGCCGGCCGGGCGATTCAAATTCGTTTCTATTTTGTTACTACTGTAACCGTCGTCGTGATCCGGACCCCCGGCCCCCTTATATTCCCAGCCTGCCTCCATTTCCCGCTCTTTCCAGCGTCGCTTTCTCCCCAGCGCTCGCATCCTCCCCTCCTCCCTCCTCCCGTTACGACCTTGCACGCTGACGCTGACCACGACCTCCCCGCCCCCCACAGCCCCCTCGACCCCCCCATCCACCCGCGTCGACTTGGCCGTCGTACGTGTCTTGCTCCATCCCCGCAAGTCCCTCTCCTCGTCAACGGACGCCCGTTGCATGCAATAGCCCTATTATTTGCCCTGGTGAGTCGCCTCTTGCCATCGATTGTCGCGTGATCGGGGGCCCGTGCTCAGCCTTGTGGCGCGCGCTGCAAAGACGACGCTCGGTTTGGACGCTCTTATGCATGCCATGTTCTCAATGTGCAACCGCGCAACCCCGCTGTTCCCCAGCTTGACAAAAGCCCTTCTACCACCACCCTCGCCCCGCGCACCAGCTTCTCTCTCACTGGCCCGCCCACGCTCTCTGTCATGTCTCCCCTCTCCGCAGACTCGTGTGCTAACTCGACTTGTTGCACCCCCGTCCACGCCCATCGTCCCCCCACTTCTAGCCCCCTCCCTGTCCTACCCTCATCCGACCTAGTTTCCCTCACCGCCCTCAACATGAAAGACGTCTCGGCTTCCTCCAAGCACCCTCGCCACAACTCCATCTACTCCAAGAAGCGTCCTTCGCCAAATGGTGTATCAAAGTCCCGCAAATCTCAGTCGCCTATGGACTACACCCTCGCCGTCGCCGCCGCCGCCGCTCGCCGCTCTCCAAAATCAGCGAAGGTCGAGATGATCATGCAGCGCCGCCGCGAGCTGCAGCTGGCCGTGATGCGCAGGGAGGGAGTGCTGTTGGAGGACGAGTACCGTGATGAGATCCGCTTTTACATGCATGAGATGGAGGTCAGTCCGTCCGTGTGCCTACGCTCTCGTGCCCCCTCATCATCGCGCGTTCTCTCTGTTAGCGATTCACGATGGGTTCGACGTCGTCCATGGACCAACAGCCGGAGATCAAGTGGCACATGCGCCCGTGTCTGGTCGAGTTCCTCGTGGAGCTCCATTTCACCTTCCGCCTTCGTCCGGAGACCCTCTATCTGACTCTCAACATCGTCGACCGCTACGTGTCTCGCCGCATCGTCTACATCAAACACTACCAGCTCGTCGGATGTGCGGCTCTCTGGATCGCCGCCAAGTTCGAAGATGCCAAGGAGCGTGTACCAACTGTGCAGGAGCTCGTCCACTACTGCCGCGATGCGTACGACGAATCAGCGTTTATCCAGATGGAGGGCCACGTTCTCGCGACCATCCAGTGGGCTCTTGGCCATCCCACCGCTGAGGCTTGGCTCCGGTTGATGTGCTGCGCGCCTTGCATGGAGGAGCCCAAGGTGCAGCACGTCGCTCGCTTTCTCATGGAGATCACCCTCTTCTACCGCGAGTTTGTCAAATACCCTCCTTCGGCGATCGCACACGGCTCGCTCACCCTCGCCCGCTTCCTATGCGGCAAGGGCCGGCAGGTCTTCGACGAAACCGACGAGTGCTTGGAAATCGTCGAGTACCTGGACAGCCGCTTGGCGAAACATGTCAACGACCTCTCGGAGACACTCGTGAAGAAGTACTCGTATGCCTTTTATTCAAAGGCGGCGACCTTCGTGGTGCAGTACTATCTCCAAGGCGGCCGCTTCGTGCGCCAGCCCCTTCTGCCCTTGCCTGTCACCCCCGTGCGCTCGTCAGCGCCCATCATCGGCACACCGATGAGCGCAACGACGAGCGCGTCCGACTTGTCGGACGACATGCCGATTACACCTACGAGTCCGTACTTTTCGAGCGACCCATTTTCGGGCTCCAACATGTCCGAAAGCGACAAGGAGAACTTCTCGTCGCCGAAATTCGAGCCTGTGGTCAACAAGCAGCACACGGAGAACCCCCCAGAGCAGTATCTTCCTCACGACTTTGTCACCTTCGGTCGGCACGCGCTGCACAACCTCAACGTGTCCTCTCCCCGCGCGATGGTCTCATAGATGTTTAAAACGGCGACGTCCCTCGCCCTCTCGTCCTTCATCCTCTCCTCCTCCAATTCGATGTCCTGTATGGCATCTTCCATCCGCACGCCGCCTTCTCGTCATTCAGCAAAATGTATCACCATTAACACACGTCGTCGACAACATCGAATCGCGCATCTTTGTCCCCGCAATCCTCATCAACCATGCATTCTCTCCTTGCACTGTCTCTGCCATCACTATCTTCACTTCAAGCGCAAACCTACGCGGGCAGCAAAGAGGAAATTGGCAAGGCCGTGCAGCTACGTATTTATGACTTTGTGTCTACGATGTGTACTGTCATTGGACCTCTTGCTGGACGCTCTTCGTTCTGTCGTGTAGGCTTTGTTGTTACCCCCGCGCACACCCACCAACAATCACTCATTTTTGTGTCTCCCTCTCTTATGCAAACCTCGTTCTCGTAGCAGATCCTCCCTGGTTCCGCCTTCTGGTCCTCACGCTGTGAGGTCGACAGCCTACACTCTTCTTTAGTATCTCCCCTTCTCTTTTTTTCTATTTTATCCTTCATTTTACTATAAATATCCCTCACCGCTTCCAGGCAGTCGACCACCGACCCCACGCGTGGCGGGTTTATTCCCTTCCCCCCTTTACATAGCCTGTCCCGCCATCACCGAACGATCCCTCGCATCCTTTACGCTTGCCCTTGTCATAATTCAGTCTCATTGTCGGGTCCTTACATTTACCGTTGTCGTCGTCGTCGTCTACATCACAAGGTGTCGTCATCGCGTGCACTTTAACAAGGGTATACAATGTTCCTGAACCTCGCTGTGATTTCCGCGCTCGCCCCGGACCCGACAATACCGCGGCTTCCAATTCCCAAGTACGCTAACCCTGGAGCTGACAGTTTGAAATCTATTGCGATCGTGGCTCCGCGACCATGATGCCAGCTGAGCTCAGGTACGGTCTGCGGGGGGATTGGTGACCCGGCGTGAGAGGCGAGAGCGTTTGCAACGCCTTCGAGTTCCCCGTTTCGTGCGTCGCCGGCTTCCGAGCCTCGAAGAGAATGCAGGAATAGGCTCAACGCGAAGCCGTTCTGCAGCGCGCGCGCACGCGGTCGTCGGGCAGTCCAGCTGATGCAATATGTACAGCTTCCAGAGATACCCCGTACATCCGACTCCACACCCACGCGCTATCCTTCGCCAGTTGCGCAGTAGGACGGGACGTCCTGATCGCTGCAGCCGGGCTTTTCGCGTGTCAAGAAATCAGCGCAAGTCCCACACGTACCAGCAGCCATCGATCGATCCAAGACATACCTAGGGTCGGCCGAAAACCCTCAGGTTGTCGCGCGCGCATCAATTCATACGGCATTTACGGGAACAAGTACTTGGTATATTCGTGGCCGGATCCCACAAGGACACACGGCGGCCCTTGCTCGCATACCGCTTCATCACCGCTTGACACAAGTCCAACATCAATCTCGCGCTCGTGCCACGCTGTTACAAGTAGTTACACTGCCACCCGCTGTGCCTTCATTACATTTCATTGCCTACTCCAGGACCCACTGGTCCCCATCCTTCTTGATCGCCACGGGTCTACGCTCGTCCAGGCTGATGCGGCCCGCGTTCAAGATTGCCGTCGTTACGACCGTGTTCGCGATGGTGGGCAGGCCGTGCGCATCAAAGTCGCCCGGCTGTGCCTGCCCGGCGTTGACGCTGCGCGATGCGTCGACGAATTTCTCGATGGAAATATAGCCGTAACCGCGCTGTCCGTCAAAGTGGCCGCTCTCTGACGGCGAGTACTTCATGCTGTAAGTAATTACGCGTCAGAGAAGGGCCCATGACGTTGAGGCTAGACACTGGCGTACTAGAAGGGATTGTACCAGGCTTTGCCGGTATCGTCGACGGTGACATCATAGCCGCGATGTGCTTGGTCGACGTTGATATCGCCCTTGCATTTTCCGCGTGGATCAGCGCCACGAAGACGGCGAAGATATACCGGCACAACGCACTTTTTCGGCCATGTAGTACCAGTGCTGGAGTGAGTGAACACCGGCCTTCAGGGGGGCCGTCCACGATGCAGTGTAGACTGCGGTGCCTTTGTGCTTCGGACTTTTGATGGACTGCCAGTCTACGAGAAGAGTGATGGTGTCCTCTGTCTCAGGCACGCAGTTGTACGGCTCGCTCGTCGCAATTCCGGTCGCCGCGCTGGCAACGACACGCGTCGGGACGGCTTTGTCCTGGAGAATCCAGGCGCAGATGTCGATGTGATGCGAGGACAGGTAATAGCTGTTGGGGAAGCCACGCTAGCGGGTCAATGGCTCTCGATCCGCAATTTTTTTTGCTACAGGGCTGACCTGATGTCGGAGTCCTTGCCAGCCCAGGCGCGGAATGTCTCCAGCTGGCTCTTCGGCTGGCTCATCCATGCATTGAAAAAGTTGAATTCGCCGAGAGTCGCGGCGCGAGCCTTTGCGTCGCTGTACACCGGATCGTACCTAAGTCAGAGAACGCCCAGTAAGCCGCGGGTCAGAACCGAGAAGTGACAATGATGTACCGCTTGTGATGCTCGACAAAGCAGACGACGTCGTGCTTCTTTGCCAGTGCAATGAGCTCTGTGTGGTGCGAGAGCAGCTGGGTTGCCGGCTTCGTGACGAGGACGTGGAGTTTGTGCTCGATGGCATATTTGGCAATGGGGTAGTGAGTGCCTGCGGCGGTATCAGCACAGACATTTTGAGTATCCCTCGGGGCTTACTATCAGGCGTGAAGATGATGACTGCATCTCCTGGACTGAGCTTGTCGATGGCCGCCTTGTCTTCAAACAGTTTCAGTAAATGGATACCTCGACAGTGCAAGTAGGCCACAAACAAGCTTCAGGGTCTACTTTCCCTTCTTCAGGAAATCCTTCGAACCTGGAGCCTGTCAATGATGGAGCGCAACAGTCGGTGTTCCGTTCTTACGAGATATCCAAGTCCTTGTACACCTCTGCAATATTTTCTTGGAGGTGCTCACGGATGGCAGGGAACTTGCCACCGTTCACTCCTACCATTCCAAGATGCTCAACCTGAAAAAAAAACCGATAAGAATTGCGAAAACAGAAAGCAAAATCAAACACACCTTGCCCAGTCTTCGGAGATCGAACAATGTCAGAGCGACAACCTTGAAAGAGTCAGTCCGTTTATTTTTGCTGGAAAACGAGCTTACTACTGACGCCGATCTGGATGGTTCGTCAGATTTACGGAGTGTAACGACACGAAGAACGTCACCTTTTTGTCGGATTTCGATGCACCAGAGCCGGTCCATCCTGTCGTGTACTCGCCCTAGAGCAGAAAGTGCACTCAGCATAGTCCACACTCATGGAACGCGTCTACATACGGTACCACCTGTGAGCATAAAGATCAACTACGATGATAGCCACGTTGCTGATTGCTTGGACTCACACATCAAGATGTTGAGTTTCTTGAGGTCAGCCATGGTTTCCAGTGTGGGTGGAGAGGTTCGGGGGAGCTATAGTAGGGGAGAGACAAGGAGAAGCCATCGCCCCGCCCAGTATGTACTTGTATTTCGCCGTGGACGTACTGGCCCAGAGTCGCCTGCTGACGGCGGAGGACCGCGCGCCGCCTCGCCGCCCGCGCCGCCTTCCGTCCGGGCCGGACCTCCGAGTGCGTTGGCTGAGTCGACGACGACTCGGAGGCTGTGGGCGACGCCGTGGAGCTGGCGGACAAGCCGTATTTCACAAAAGTGCCGACTATGCCTCGCATCTGTCAGTCAACGTTCAGTTCAGTCGCGGAGCGCTAGAACTTTAGTGTTCGTGGACGACGCAGTGCCAGTGGCGTCGGCGCAGGTCCTTGGTGATTTCCCTTCTTGAGCTTGAGTATTGAGTCTTCGTCGTCGCTGGTGTTGCGAGACGGACATGGTCCGGCGGCTATAGATCACTGGACCCGCCCTTTCATTACCCTCCATGCGGCTATGCCGTTCTAGCACCGGTGGTTGTCGTCTTCCCAGAGTTGATATACTTACTTGATTGATTGACTCGGAGGCAATGACCCGCGGTCCATCGCAGGAGAATGCGTTCCATCGCGCCGCCAATATGCATTCGTCGACGTGGGTGCGTCGTCGCTGGTGCCGAAGAGTAGCCCGTGCCAGTGAGCGTGGCAGCGTGGCTCGCCGTTACGTCGCACACCTCGGTGTGCTCGGGTGGCGCCGCGTGACGTCAACGTGGCCTCGGTGCGCTTGGAGGCGTGCAGCGTCGACGACTCGGATGGCAACGAATGGCCTATCTGCTCCTTTGCCCTCGTCCATCGTCCTCCCCTCCCGCGTCATGGCCGTGCGCCATGCCATCTCCCCCTCAGAACCAAATCTCATCCCTCGCCGTGAATTCATCCGCGACAACCACGTTCAGTCCTCCTTCGCAATCCTCGCCCTCTCCGCCACCGCTCTCGTCCGTCTTTACAGCTTCCCCCCAAATGTCGTCGTCGCAGTTCGCCGCCTTCTAGACGAGACTCGCATGATCACCACATGTCGCGAAGATGTCACCAACAACTTCAGCGAGTTTGCGATCGACGGGAAGCCCTGGAATACCCCGAAGAGCCTCCAAACCGAGAAGCTCCTCATAGATCTCTTCTCCGTTCTATACAGGAATGGCCACGAGTTCCTCTCGACCTTGGACTATGGCAGAGAGCAGGACGACAAAGTCATCATGGCCTTTGCCAGGCCTGGTGGGCCCACCGCTCAGTCGCCTGCAGGCTCTTCGTCAGCCCTCCACAGAACGAGCCAGGCTTCCGTCCAGGCCCTAAGCAAGGTCAAGGTGCCCTTTGCCATCTCCTTCCCCAATACGAACGTCTTGCGCGTCATCTCCCCTCCCCTTCACTCCACACCTGCCATCCTGCAGACTGTGCGAGGCTCTTGGCCGCGAGGCGTCGTCGCAGAGAAGAAGGTCGGGGAGAACGTGTACGAGTTCAAGCTCAAAGGCTATAAATGTAACGCTATCTTTCTCATCCCCCGTAGCTGAATGCTCACTGTACTCCAGGGTTCCAAGAAGACACCTTTGCGACAGATTCTCTGAGGCACGTCCTCGCCCTCCTCAGTGCCTTGGATGGATTTGGCTTCACCCTCTTAACGTCGTTGTCGATGACCGGGCGCTCTCGCGTGAAGGACTTGTGGATTTTTACTGGACCGTCGCAAATGGCGATGCTCGAATCACCGCCGGCGAGTCCTATCCCTGCGCACAATGACCCGACTCGCGCAACTCCCGAGAAACCCGGCGAGCACAAGCGAAATCACACCGCGCCCGGGAAAGGCAGCCCTCCTCATGTGGACGAGCACGGACAAGGGTCAGGCCATCCCCGCGCGGCCACCGACGGCGACGTCCACAACGATCGAGACGATCCTACTGCGCGCTTCTCCTCCTCAAAGCCTGCAATCCTACGTAAACCCGCTCCACGTGCACAGCTGCCTGTCTCGGTGGCGTCGTCAACTGGCTCTAACGAGCACCAACACGAGGAGGGTCCGGCTCCTCTTTCGTCACCGGAACTTGTCCGCGTCACTATGGCGAGCACTGTGGGCAGCGCTGTGAACATGACGGGTGTTGGGATCCGGAAACTGCAGCAGGAGATTGCTCGTCAAAGTCTGGATGCAATTACGCCTCCACAACCGACCCCCGCTGCGTTCTATGCTGCGGCCCCGCCCACCCAGAACAATCCTTACTTCCCTCCCACAAATGCTTCCGCCCAGATTGACAGCGTCTCGGTGCCTGAGGCGTCAGCGTCAGCTTCATCGCCCGCTCCTCAGAGCTCCTCACCTGAGGAGCGCGCGACGCATCGTTCTCTCAGCCCATCCTCTCGTACAAAAGCCTCTCCTCCGCATACAACCCGCACGAACGCACCTCCCCCCGCAATGGGAAGCATCAGCCCCTCTCAAAAAGCAGACATCCCAACCAAGCCCTTAGGCACGCCGACACCCCCACTTCTAGGTCCCAGCGTGTTCCGCGACTCTGCGTTCAGTTCTCAGACATCGGAGATCCCGATTACATGGACAGGACCCAGCCAGGAGAAGGAGAGTGGTGCGCCGCCTGTGAAGACCCCGGTGCTACCAGGAGGGTGGGTGTCGCCAGTCGAGGAGCGCGATGAGCCGAAACCCACGCCGCACGCGGGGGACGGACGCGCACGCCCACATGACACGTTGCCGGACCTGCGGGCGCCGCACGATCAGATTACGCCCGAGCGGCAGGAGATCAGGACGGCTGAGCCTGAACTGGTCCACCCGCAGCCGCATGTGGCGAGGAGGAGCGAGGCGGCAGTCCTGGAACAGATGCCACGACCTGCCAAGGACCGCACGAAACGCCCCACTCCTGATAGGAAACAGAGCCATGACTCGGCGAAAGGGAAGGGGGACAAAGCTAGAATGACCACGACCGCTGGCGAGGGATGGGTACTCGTGAATGTTGGGTCGCCGACTGCACAGTCTGGGACCTCTCCGAAGGTGATCATGGCGCCTGCACCCGTCAGTCCTGCCCAAAGCCCACGCGCAAAGGACGGACCAAACTTAAGCCCGTCTCGGCGCCCGCCCCACTCCCGCAATCCACCCTCATCCAACAGTCTTCGCTCTCCGAGATCTCCTACTCCTGCGAGCACTGCAAAGCCCGCGCCTAACGGATCCTCTATGTCTCCCGCTGCGAAAGCGATCGTCATCATCGACGCGATGGAGACCAAGCGCGCTGCGGCCGAGAAGGACGCGAATGACCCGCCGTCCTCGGGTCTGCGCCGTCTGTTTTCTCTCAATTCGGGCTCGCCGAAGCACACGCCGCCCTCTGGTCCTTTAAAGGACCGCAAGGCGAAGACGATCGCGACTGCCGGTGGCGTGCAGAAGACAAAGAGCATCGAACGGGAGGAGCGTGATGCGAAGAAGGGCGCATCTCGCTGGCGCCGAAAGGGCCCCAGTACGGTGTCGAAGTCGAGCCAGCGCATCTCTGTAGACTGAGTGCGATGAGATTTGGTGCGTACGATTGATGGACTCCATGCCGTCGGACTGTTACTCTTGGACTGTAACGTGTCTGCTAGCTGCCCTTAATGGCTACTCGACTGTTGTGTTTGTAGTTCCTGCTGTAGCATACCACTTCTAACTGCCCATCTACGTGTCCCTTCATTTTCCGTACTAATAATACATTTAACACTACATAGATCATGGATGACCCCGTCATACTTCGATTTCTAACCACATTGGATTACGACTCTAGCTACGCATGTGCACGACTACTAGTTTGCTAATGACATTGTTATGAATCAGTTGAGGCAGGTGCGATCAATGCCATCTTAAATTGTAGCAACGCTTGTAGCGTCGAGATGGTACACATCTATCATAGCCATACCGGGGTGTATTAGCCACGCTTCTTCTTATTCCCCCTATTTTTGGCTGCCCCTGCACCGCTTGACGAGGAATTGGCTTGCCGTGTGGTGGCGGTCGTGACGGTGGGACCCGCCGCTGCCTCGTCAGTTCCCGCCAAGGCTTGTAGTCTGCGCGTGCCCAGATGTTTAAAAAAATCTGAGGATTGTACAATGTGAAGCTACTTACGAGGACTTGAGGTCGCCTGTCTGCATCGAGCTCTGGAACCTAGCAAGCTTCGCTTGTGTCTCCTTGAAATCTTCCATCGTCTCGGGATCCATGTGTTTCTGTATGCATGCAGCATTCAAATCCGCGACTAGCCGCGATCGCCGTTCAACGCACCATGAGATATGGCATGCCAAGCACCATGATACCGGCGAAGCCCATCATGAGCACCATGGGGCTCTGAAACATGCCCATCACGTTGAACGCCTCATGCGGGACGAAATATTCACTGCGTTTCCGCGGGGTAAGCTTGATTGGGTAACCGAGCTTGTAGGGAGAAGGTGGGTTGAGAGGCGTGCCCACCGCATATGGGCGGACTTCGGGCAGTGCGTCGGGCTCTGGAAGGACGTCTATGCGTAGCTGCATCGTGGTCACAGTCATTTAGTGGACAGTGGATGAAGACATAACACGCGTACGCTGTCAAATTGGTGGTCATGGGAGTTAACTGACGCCACGTAGACTCCTGGTTCCACGTCCGGGCTGGTTGCGAGCGATTGGTCAGTACAAGGGCCATGATACGAGGTAGAGAACCTGCATGATGAACCGTCCGTCACGAGTGATGCTTCCGGACGCAACGCCATTGTCCAGCACAACTACTGCATGTCCAAGTTCTGCGTAGCCTGGACGAAAGAGTGAGCGTAGTTGGAGAGGTCAGCGAGCAGATGAATCGTACTCCGGCAATGGTCGTTCCATTGCACGACACCATGGACGTTAACGGCCAGCGCGGCAGCATAGCAGCTATCAAGGGCATTATGAGCAATTGAAGGACACAGAGCTTCGCATCACGGACCTGAAGAACACGAAAAGTACTGCCAGGCGAGCCATTCGCGATGCGATTGCGAGGGTGTAAGTGACCGATTTTGGTAGCCTCAGAAGCCTTTAGACAACACCGCCAAATATGTAACTTCCCGGTGCTCCGATTCGAGTCTTCCTCGTCCAACCCATTTCCCCAGACCTCGCTTCCCTCAATCCTCGCAAAATGCGCCAAAAACGCTCAAAGGCATACCGCAAGCTTATGAACATGTACCGGTTGTCATTCGGCTTCCGGGAGCCCTACCAAGTGCTCGGTACTTATTCTCGCATTGCACTCATCTCGCGTCTGACATCTACTCACCAGTTGATTCTGAGACGTGTAAAGAGGCCATCTCGCGAAATCACGACTTCCTCGCTGAGCTGGCGGCAGTCCTGCACGGCACAGTAAAGCCTAGTGAGTCTTCATGTTTTCTACGAGCGCTCTGAGTCCTCAAGTAATGATCGCGCCCAAGCGGCCTCTCAGTGATCACTCAATGTAGCATACATGAGCTATATCTACAGGGCAAGTCACAGCAGCCAGCCGTGGACCTCGCCAAGTCCTTTGAGCGGCGGAAATGCAATCATAAGGAGGCGATACCAGGGGAAGAGTGCCTGTCGAGCGTTTTAGGCGAGCTTTCCTCTTCGTCTTCCCGCTCTGCAGCTTCGCTGACTTGCGTTCAAGGGGACACCAATAAGCATCGCTATGTCGTCGCGACTCAGTCGCAGCCCCTCCGCGTTAAGCTACGCGCCGTTCCTGGAGTTCCTATCGTGCACATCGAGCGTTCTGTCATGATTCTCGAGCCTCCCAGTGATACTACGGTTCGCGCAAAGGCCCTTGTATGCACTTTCTCTGCTTGTGCTTTGACTCTGCAACTCAGTCGCCTCCCTCCCTTTGCAGGCCGAGCAAGACGCGATGGCCCCCTCGACGTCAGAGACCGTCCAGCTCCAAGCGGGGGCCCCTCCGCCCGCAGAACCTTTCAAGAAGAAAAAAGGGCCAAAGGGACCGAACCCGCTCAGTGTGAAGAAGAAGAAGATTGCGCAGGACGCGATTGAAAAGCGCAAGGCGGGTTCGCAAGCAGATACGCTGAGTAGGAAGGCGAATTCAGAGGTCGGGCTTAAGAGAAGGAGAGAAGACGAGTCGTTGACAGCTACACTACCGCAAGCCCTGAGTGGTCACAAAAGAAAGCGACGGCGCAAGACACAGCACGGCGATCCGTCACTCTCTGTCGTTCAGTAAAAGACCTTATTATAAAAACACTTAGCAATGCGTGTTGTCAAGATGGATGCACATGCATTTTGCAAAAACAATCAACTCTGGTCATTGTGTGGTAGCCGAATAGAATGATGTAATACGACATGAAGGGACGAGCGCGACGAAACTACAAACCACCACGAAGACGCAGGACTGCGAGAAAACAATCAGTCAATTGGCTAGAGGGCCACAATATGTACACCGCCACATACCCAAATGAAGCGTGCTCTCCTTCTGAATGTTGTAGTCCGACAGCGTCCGGCCATCCTCCAACTGCTTCCCAGCAAAGATCAGGCGCTGCTGATCAGGGGGAATTCCCTCCTTATCCTGGATTTTCGCCTTCACGTTGTCGATGGTGTCTGATGACTCCACCTCCAGAGTGATCGTCTTGCCGGTGAGCGTCTTCACGAAGATCTGCATGCCGCCGCGGAGACGCAAGACTGTCGAGAGGGTAAGATGACTTCTGCATTTATAGCAACACTACTCACCAAGGTGAAGGGTGGATTCCTTCTGGATGTTGTAGTCGGAAAGGGTTCGACCATCTTCCAGCTGTTTGCCAGCGAAGATCAGGCGCTGCTGATCTGGCGGGATGCCCTCCTTGTCTTGGATCTTTGCCTTGACGTTGTCAATCGTATCGGACGACTCGACCTCGAGTGTGATTGTCTTGCCGGTCAACGTCTTCACAAAGATCTGCATACCACCGCGAAGACGGAGGACTAGAGCCTACTCAGGATGCGCACACGCAAGCCTAAGGACAGCGACGACATACCGAGATGCAGGGTCGACTCCTTCTGGATGTTATAGTCCGAAAGAGTGCGACCATCCTCCAGCTGCTTGCCTGCGAAGATCAGGCGCTGCTGGTCTGGCGGGATGCCCTCCTTATCTTGGATCTTCGCCTTCACGTTATCAATCGTGTCAGACGACTCGACCTCGAGCGTGATCGTCTTGCCCGTCAGGGTCTTGACGAAGATCTGCATGCCGCCACGAAGACGAAGCACAAGGTGAAGCGTAGATTCCTTCTGAATGTTGTAGTCGGACAAGGTGCGGCCGTCCTCGAGCTGCTTGCCCGCGAAGATCAGGCGCTGCTGGTCGGGGGGGATGCTATAGGGACCGTCAGCGGTGCTCGAAGCTAGGGCCACGAAAAGATAAGCACTGACCCTTCCTTATCTTGAATCTTGGCCTTGACATTGTCAATGGTGTCGGACGACTCGACCTCGAGGGTGATGGTCTTGCCGGTGAGGGTCTTCACAAAGATTTGCATAGCGTAGAGGTTGATGCGAGGGGGATGGGGATGTAGTTAGGGATGAACGAATGGGCGCCCGCAGCAGCTGAACTGTTGTATTTGTACTGCGGGGGGAGCGGAGTTTGAATGGTACCGGCAGATGACTCGGCCACCTTGACTCGGCCACTGACCTTCGATCGGTTTCCACTGCCAGAGACCGAGGATGACTGTCCTCGCCTTTACCGTACTATCGTAATACAAGCTGTGGTCGTTGCTGAGCACAGGTCTCAGCGAAGTCAACGATTTGTTTGCTTTGTAGTTCTCATTCGTACTGGCTATGCTATCGGCGTCCGCGTCCGCTACGGAACGGGTGTTCAGGGACAACAACAACAATAATACTCCGAAGTTGGTAGCTATCAATACAAGAGGTTGAACTAGTCTAGAGCGCCGCGGGTTTACATACTGTATGGCGCCATCATACGCAACAGCGCCGCGGGCATCGAGCCCAGCCTGCGCCGACGAGGTCCGAACAGACTCCTCACGATACCCCATTAGCAGCCGGCTCGTCAAACCACAAGCGGATCGTCAAGTCTTTCTCCATAGAGGCCGACGCGATGCAATTTCGTGTTGGATGGGTCTGAGAGGTGTGAGCCACGAGTATTCGAAACAGGACAAGTGCACCTTACTGCGACAGCTAGAACAGCATCTAGAGCGGACGATGAGTGCCCTAACATCATGGCAGCGCAGTCCCGGACGCACCTCTATGCCCTTCCAAAACCTGCATCACCTGCCTGGATTGCAGATCCCATATGTACACCTTCGAGTCTTCACTTCCGCCCACCACATATTGCCATCCAGTGCGACTGAAGGACGCTGAAATACAATACGTTCGATTTGTATGCCCGGTGTACGTCTTGACACAGCGGGAGGTATGGTAATTCCACAGGCGGATCGTCGAATCTTGTGTCGACGCGAGGACAAATTTGGAATTTGGAGAAAATACGACGTGCGAACTGCGAGGCAGCTATTGAGTGTGTTGACGTGGAGCATGGATTGGCTGCTCACCATATGGGATTGTCGTCATCTACCAGCGTCTTCAGGCATTGGCCCGACTCGGCATCCCATATCCGTCTGCAGGAGAAAGTGCGGTTCGCATCTTTTTCAGACAGGAGACAGGCAGAACCTACATCAGTCCATCCATAGCGCAGGACACAATGAGTGTGCCGTCATGACTGAAGGCCACAGCCGTCACGGGGTCCGAATGTGCGGGCAGGACCTTCAAGGATTTGCCTACAGCTCAGATGAGCCAACTGTAGCGTTTTCAGTCAAATAACACCCACCTCGTGCAACATCCCAGACGCGCACAGTCTCGTCAAACCCCCCGGAAACGAGGAGGCTCGAGCGCGGATTGTAGTTCACGCAGAATACGAAGTTGGTGTGTCCTTTAAGGATTTTCACTGTTGTCCCCTTCAAAAAGGAAGATACGTGAGCATATCTGCATGTCAAAATCGTGGCAACTAACCGCATCCAAGCTCCATATGCGCAGAGTCTTGTCGTCGGAAGCTGACGCTATGCAGCCCGAGTCGCCGGACCAGGCAATATCTGAGATACCCTCGGTATGCCCCTCGAAGGTTGTGATGATGTCGCCTGACGACGCGTCCCAGATCTTTACGCGCTTGTCCGCAGCTTCACTTCGCCGCGCTTTGGTAAAATACACTGGAGAAGACAGGAGCACGTACCTGCGGATGCGAGCATGGTTCCATCTGGGCTGAATTTTAAGGAGGAAATAGACATGGAGTGTCCACTGAGGATGTAGCGCAGCTGATAGTTTGGTTGCTGTGCGTTGGACGTGGGCATTAGAGGAGGTGGACTTGGAGATGGAGGGGTAGCAGGAGTCGAGGATCCAGAGGCATGGGCTCCGTTCACAGCTATCTCCGGGATGCCTTGATCATACGAATCAGCTTTCATGTCAAGAGCCATAGTTTGCGGGCAGGTGCACTGGCAGCGGAAGAAGTAGCGGCACAGTAGCGGCACGCGGCGGCACTAGACCGACGCGAGACTTGTCTCTAACCTCTTCGAACTCGGACTCGTCCAGCCTTGCCCACAACATGGCCTCAGCAACATCCGACTGGGTCACACCGCCCAAAAGGCCAGAACTCATTGAAAACCTCGTCTCCGGTGTAGGCACGTCAACTCACCAATTTTTGTGATCAACGCTCATGTTTTGCTTCACGCAGACCGCTACAATCCTTCAAATGTCGGAATTCTGGAAGATTACTTGTACCACCAGATCAGAAGCCAGGAGTACGACTGTCTCGCGAATCTAGCAATTTTGAAACTGTGCGCCCGAAACTCTACTGAAACTTGACAGCGCGCTGACTTTCCAGTAGCTACCAGTTCAATCAGGATCTCTACAACCCGGATGTCATAGTCAACATCCTCGTCAAGGCTCTGACCTCTGTTCCCTTCCCGGACTTCAATCTTTCCATCGCGTTGCTTGACGAACGGCTGCCCAGTGCCAATCCCGACGAGCCCGACCCTCTCCCAACCCTCCTCCCGCACCTCACGTCTCTGCACAGTTTGCTCCAGCAATGTCGCTTTCCCGCATTCTGGACGTTGTACCGCTCGGACGAGCTCGAGTCCCTCCGGGACAACTACACCGTTGAGGTTGTGGGATTTGAAGACTCGATCAGGGATGTCGCAGTGCGTGCCGTGAAGGCAGCCTTCCAGCGGATAGGAAGCAAGCGTTTGAGCTCATATTTAGACCTTGAGGGTAAGTAGCTCTACTGTTGTTCTATGTCTCAGTCTGATATTTGTTTCGTGTAGGCGCAGACTTGGAGGAGTATGTCACAAGAATTGGTTGGAGGCTCGATTCGTCGACTGGTGTTGTGGAGCTTCCACCCAACCCTGACAATCAGATCTCGTCTACCGTTGTGCAAGAGGACATAAAGCTACCTCGTATGTGTCTTTACTCTCGACTTCGATACAATTGCTGATAGGAGAACTTCCAGAGCTGTCGAAAGTCATCTCTCATGCTATATCTGCTGCGTAGCACGACGCTAAAAGGCTCTCATGCCATGTACTTCCATGTACTTCCACAGTGTACGAGGGTGGCGTGCTACATGCACATTTTGTATCCGACCTTGTCGTCCAGCAAAGGTACTGAGTCATTGGAACTACAAGCGACCGGTAAAAAGCAATGATACAGCTCTACGTTGACCACACTTTCAGATCATGTCTATGGTATATTTTCGGCGAAGTTGCTTTTATACCGACCAGAAGGCTGCCGCCGACCCCCAACCCGCCATGATGACTGCTGTCAACAAGATAGCTAGGTCCCACACATTTCGCTTGCGTTCGAGCGCCAGCTTGGCCGCCACTGGACCGATAACACAGAGCACAAAGGCAGAGAATGATCCGAGAATCGCCATCATGGAGCTGAAGTCTGGGACGAGGATCGACACGACGACGGCCAGCAGGACGAAGCAGACGCGCTCGACAGCGATAAGAGCGTGCTTCATCCCTTTGTTGGATTTGCGTGCGTGCTCTGACGATATTCCTGCAACCTTTCGAGATTCGTTGCCGTCCGCCTCGCGTAGATGACTGTCGTCCAATCCAAGCAGAACCTCGAGGGTGATGTTCAACTGAAAGCAATCATCAGCTCAAGCATTCTCGGTGTACGCAAAGGACTCACTGCTCTGGAACCCAGAGCGAACTTCGTTCTGTGCAAATCGTCAGTTAGTTCCACTAAGTTAAGGGAGAACATGAAGGAGGCTTACAATGGGGTGATCACGAGCATCCAGAGAGCCATTTTGTTCAGCATTGGACTGTAGCCCGGCACTTCCAGTAAGTTCTGGCTGATCTGCTCCGCCGTCAGACACAGACGATACACCTACTTCTAACTGGACCGACCTCATCATAGACGCCATCTCCAAACATGAGATATCCAGCAATGCCGATAACGGAGTATATGAACGTCGCAAATGCCTTGTGAAAGTAGTATGAGAGACAGACGTAGAACCTAGCGGCTGAGATCAGCTCACAAATGCATAGTTCATGGCCTCGTCAAATCGACTTGGGTCCATCATGTCTCCAGCGAGAGACGGAATGGCTGCATGAGCGCCGAACTGTTGAGTCGACCGGTGAGATTTGGCATGCGACTTAGAAGCACAGGAACTAACTCCTGCCATGAAGAGCCCGAACGCAAGGCCGAGCTTCTCGAGACTGCCAATGCCAATATTGGTGTCAGCCGGGCTCCAAAGACTCCCAGGGCCATCGCGCTGCATGAATCCATCGATGAAAATTACGGCGATGAGGAATATCGTGGACAGTATTCCCAGGAGAGATGAGTACGACAACAGAGAGAGCGGTAAGAACACCGTCGGGATGAGTCTATCGGCTCGTGGTCAGACAGTCGGCGGACAAGGTGAGCAACGGGCTTACACAACGAGACCCATAATTTTGTAGGCATTTGGAGAGTAAGCGGGCACCACGGCATTTAGAGAGTCGGCATACAAAGTGACAAGGATGACGCTAGCACAAAGGTCAGTTGCCTGTCTCCCTGCAAGTCGCCGACCACTCACCTGACGCTAAATATTTCTACACAGAACATGAAGGTCACGAAAGGCATGGACTTCGGTCCAAACGCTTTCCGCCCGATGTCTGCATAAGATCGGATCCGAGGATCTGAGGTTGTAACTCGTGCCAGAAACTTCGCTCTGCGAATGTTCTGACAGTGAGGCCGGTGCGAGTAAATGACTCCACTGAACACATACGTGTAACATGTGATGAAGCCATAAAAGATGATGAGGGCGGTGCCTGCAATCCAGCCCGCATATGAAAAGGCCAAGGGCTCCGAGAGCATGCCGATACCGAGGAGAATAGCCACTGCATTGGAAAGCTACCCGTGTCGTTGTGAGCAATAAGGTCTTGTAGGATACCACTTGTGCGCACCGTCTGTCCGAACGTGCTCTTCGCGTTCACATTGACTGGGGGCTGCAGAGCAGAGGAGGATACTCGACGGGGCAGAGTGTGGAGGGACGGCTTCCGTCGCGGGGGAAGAAGTCGTGTGCGCTCACTTGCAGTCGATGCTCTCGGCAGCGTCGATACAGTTGGAGAGCGCTGAGGCGTCGGAGTAACGAGGATATTGGGTGCATGAGTGTCGGTTGTAGGTGTGTCCCATTCGCCCGAGGTCTCCTCGTCAAACTCCATATTGCCGATAAAGCCATCCATGACCGCGTCCTCTGCGCGAGGGGTGGCCACTTGCACTTGCTCGTCCTCCTCTTCGACAGGGGGGATGGACGCTTCGTAGTCGACAGGCATCTCCATGTTTGTGAAGGAGGTAGCCACACCAGAGGTGGACAGGAGGTATTGCGAGCGATGGTCTGAACCCCAATGTCAGTACTAGCACTTAGCAGCCTGGCGGACGGGAAGGACTCTGCTACTTACAAGAGGCTATCGCATCCCTGATACTGTATCCACTCGAGGCAGAGCCCACGACTGGAAGAGGAGAGGACATGGCTGAACGTTCGTGAGTCGTTGGAGGTCGTGAAGTCGTCAGCAGCGGGATAGAAGCTGAGAAACAGGAAGGGTAGCTGGGGCGAATAGGCTGTACATGTAAAATGAAGTCGATCCGGACCGCCGTGATATAAGTACGTCCGGCTCAAGCGAAGCGGGCGGTACTTCGTTCAGAAAATTTGGGATGTTGAGGTCAAGATCCGCCCTTTGATTACAGGAGCTCCATACCAAGTTTCTAGCATATCTAGCATAGCCAGCTGATGGAAGAGTCGGATCATCGTCACCCAGCTTGCTGGGAAGTTCAGAATCAGAAGGTTATAACCGTTATACGTGGTCGAAATTTCTAGCCTCCGGGAGAACATGAACCGTCGATATCAATGGCTGCAAGCGCTCGTGAAGCATGATCTAATTGTACTTGACTGCATTATCTACAAACAATACTAACAACGTGAAGCTGATGAGGGGGTGCGGCAAGAAAAATGTGGAATGATCCGAGACGACAGATGGGACAAAGACCAAGCATTGCAGGCGATTGTGTGGTTATGACCAGAAGGGTATATGATGATGGCGAACAACCATTACGACCAAGGGGGATTCGTCGCCCTGCGGTTCGTCCATGTCATGTAAGGGTAACGGGAAATATCCGCTCCTGAGTGTTTGACGCGAGTGCTACGTCGGGCTTCAGGGGCTTGCGTGATGTTGTTCGAATCCTGGGACGTAAAGGAAGGTCAAGGTCAGTTGACAGAAGGTCCTTCAAGCATCACAAACGTACAGTGAGCCGCTTGCGAATGCCAGGGGCCATGTTTGGCCACCACTTCGTGAGAGCATTCTTCAATGCCAGCTCGCGATGACCTTTGGGATTGAGCCATGCAGCAAACTCGTCGATCTTCAGGGTTCATCAGGCAACCGCGCTTAGAAGGAAGAAGAGAAAGTCCACACCTCTTCGATATCGCTGTACACCGCCCACTCTCCCTCTCCCAGCATGCCGTCATCGCCTTCCTCGTCTAGCCGCCGCTGGCGCATATACGTTTCTTCGCGTCTATCCAATAGTTCCATGTCGATCGAGCTAGGCCCCTGTATGAAGAGCCGTCCGGAGCCATACTGGACAATTCCTCCGCTTCCTAGAAGCGACATCGAGCCCATGCCGTCAAACCACCAGATGCGATTGTAGAACCTATCTCTACCCATCGGCTTCACCCTGATAGAGCCCAGCAGTTTTCTGAAATCGCGTTCGATGGCGGCGAGTCGACGCTCTAGCCGACTGACCTCCTCATCGAGTCGACGATGCTCGGCGATGGCTTGCTTGGCGGTCGCGGTCTTCTGACGAGCAAGCTCACGCTGCTTCGCATGAGCCTGGCTCTGAGCCTTACGGCGGAGATCCTTGGACTTGGAAAGCTTGCCAGAGCCAGACTCAGACCCGCCTTCCGAGGCTGAGATGTCAGATAGGTCACTGAGGTCGTTCATGGGGGTGTCGTCTTCTACGCCATTCTCAGCATGTACTGCATTTTTGGCGTCACCCAACAAGGCGTCTCGCTCCTCGATGCTAATGCAAGTCAGAGTAAGACGGCGCAAAAGCGGGAAGTCGTATTGACATACCATTGCTTCCTCGCACGATTTTGAGCAATCTTGTCTTTCCGAAGTGCAGTAAGATTCTCTTCGGAAGTCTCCATATGAGCATGTATGGCTTTGCTTGATACAGAGATATTGCACATGAAAGACAGAATGGCGATCCTATCTTCTGCCGGAAGAGCATGATACGCTTCTCCAGGCGCGGTCGGCTGCGTGTAGTGGATTGCTGCGGGTGTCGACGTCCGCGAGTCTGACGACGAACCAGTGGGGTCTATTGGAGCATCCGGCGAGAACAAGAGACGAGTGAGGATCCGGCGTAAAGGAGGGAATGTCTCGAGAGTGGCGTGCTTAGAATGAAAAGAGTGTCAGCGGTGTGAATCATTCGTAAAGGATAGATCAACCGTACGTCTTTCAAACAGCCTACTAATGATTCTTCCCAGCCATTTCGCCCCTCATTTGACCGTAACGGATGGCGTTCCCAGTTGTTTCCAACGTCTGCCATTGAAGTGATTAGCTGCTCGATAGTGACCCCTAGCTCCGGGGCGTCCGTCTCCAATTCCTCTTGCAGGCGCATTAAGGACACAACGGCGCTGTGGCGCTGGAAGGGGACGGTGCGCAGATTGTAGATGAGACACGCGTGGACTTCGGCGAGAAGCACGCATGGCGGCTCGATGAGATTATGGCGAAGAGCATGCTCATATTCGTCCAGGGTGAACGACGATATGTGCAAAGGTTCCCTGAGGTCCTGTCAGGGCTGCGCGCAATTATAAGACACGAACACACTAACCCATAGACAACTAGGTAGTTCCAGCTCATAAGGAAGGCTTCGAAGGTGCCTTCACGGTCGTTCCATGGAAGGTCACGACTGGCTGTTGGCCGTCGTATCTTCATGCCGCCCTTCTTTTCTTTCTCTGTGAGCACCACGTCCAAGTCCTCCGTTGGATAGCGTATTGGCTTGTTCTTCTTCTTATCGGCAGCCGCTCGATCTGCTTCTGCCTTCGCATGTTGTTGTTTCTCTGCCTTGTCACGGGCTTCACGGTCTCTTTTTTCGGCTACCACCGCCGCTGCTTTCGCTGTGAAGTAATCAATCAATGGTAGGTCATCAACAAGTTAGGTTTGTTATACCTCTCTCCTCTTGCGCGGGTGTCATTTTCTTTGGCTTTTTGAGAGGTCCTTCCTTGTCCTCCCAGACCTTCTTGCGCTTTTGGATCTCACCCTTCTTGATGTCCTCAACGCCCTGACGCGTTGCCTCCGGCATGATGGAGTCGACACCGTAGCGTGTCGCGACAGGAGGTTTCACTGTCCACGGAGAGGCGACAGCCGCGTCTCGATCAACACAATCACGTATGAATCGACGCAGGATACTTTTCGAGAATGCAAGACGGTCACGGCTGCGTAGAATGACGATCAGTCAAAGGCAATCACGGCAATGGATGTGTCGAACCTCATGACCGCACACTGAACATCCATTAGACTACCACTCCATTTTGCCCGCAATTCCTTCGCGGAAGCGGGATGCTTATCACGACCATCCGATTTCTCCTCTTCAAGAATCTGCACCTTGTAGAGATACTTGACAGGATCATCCGCGGCATTCACCTCTTTCGCGGGGACCTTGAGGTCGCCGCTAATCATGTGCACAGGCCGCGACGCATTAGGAGGCGGGAGCGCAGAAGTTGACGCGACGGGTCGGTGGTCGTCCACCGCCATGGAGGAATTGACTCGTGGAGGGAACACTTCAACAACGCGTGCTAAGAATCTGGGTCAACGTGTCAAAGAGGGGTGCAGTCAGACAACAGTGATTGCCGTACTTGTCGCCTTGAATGTCCACGTAAATTTCTGTGGCGAGAGGTAAGGATGGTGTGTTGGAGAGGTAGCGGAGATGCTTACTCTCGTCGCGGAAGTAACGGTCCTTGTAGCGGTCATACACGGCTTCGACGAGGTGGTCTAGGCGCCCCATGACCTCTAGAAGAGAGACGACCATAAGGGGTGTGAATGACACGTCGAGTGCGGGAGGTATCTGGAGGGCTCACGCCATTGAACAGCCTTGAGTATGGCAGGTTTGAGCTGCTCTGGGAAGCGGGAGTGCATGGTTCTCGCTTCCATCTGCTCGCTCTCGAGTGCCTGGAAGTAATCGAGTCCGCTCTTGCCTGTGACCTCGCACTGGAACTGCTTAAGTCGGTAGAAGGACATGCGGGCAGCGTATGTGCTGGGGAGAGAGCGATGGTGAGCATGCAGGGGGTGGGTGGGGTGGGAGAGCGGGCACGGACTCATAGCTGTCGAATATCTCGCCTGTTCGAGCGAGGTAGTAGACCTCCCTGTTGGGGTCTGCCTTGAGAGCCTGGAGGAGGACGGGAGAGGGCTCCGTGAGGAGCACGCGTTTGCGCCTGCATGTAGGCATGAGGAGGGAGGAGGGAAGGAGGGACGGCAGGTGGTGGGCGTTGTTGGGAAAGGGAGGGGACGGGGCGCGGGTGGCTTGGGAGGATACGCATTTTTGCTACAAGATCCTGGGGCTGTCCCGAGGCGAAAGCCACCGTCACGACTGGCCAACCCCGTACAAACTTCACACTCAGCTCCTACTTGTCCTCTGACCGCTACCACCAGCCCAGCCAGCAACCCGCCCGGCCTACAGAGCAGCACCCGTCCCCTAGCCGCCCCATCACAGGCCCCGTCTCCCGCGTCTCGCTTCCCGGACTTGCCGGCTTTGTTCGTGTGGGCGCCGAGGCCCCTCTGTCTCTACCGCCCAGCTCAAGCGTGCACTCGTCCCCCACACCCCGCACTCGTACTTCGTAGCACTCGTTCATAGCCCATGGACAGTGCTTGCACTGCAAGCCGCTCTTACCCCGCCTCGCCAGGCCCGGGCAGCGGGTGTACGTTCCGTGCCCACGACCACATCACCAATTCAGACGCGATTTGCATGCAGAAACCATCGGATACGTCCACAATCACCTGGGGTATGACAATGACAGCGTGTCAGGTCCATGCAATTACGACTTGCTAAGGCCGGACCAGGCAGTAAGTGTAACATGCAGCTGTAGGCACTGCACGCGCGATGCTCCAGACTCCTCTTCCCATCTGAGTTGTTACGCAGACCATGGGCAATAATTTCAAGGAAATGCCTCATTCTCGATTGTTCATCCGAACCTGCGCCGCCGACATCCAGCTTGCTATGCAACTTCAAGTAACTTTTCAGTAAGTCAGTCTCGCATGCTTATCTCCGTTGTGATAAGATAAGATCCAACATCAGCTTGACCGGTGCTGCAGCTGAGGGTCATATTCGAGCACTTGACGAAGCACCGAGTTCCTGCAAAATTTTGATTCAATGTCAGGAGGCCATGCGGACATAGACTCGGCGCTCACCGTTGCCTGAACCGCGCAAGGGCCTCCTGGGGCTCAATCGAGCTGGACATACTGCTGTATCAAGTCCGAGTCAGGGAGGTGTAGCAGGCATACTAGAAGATACCACACATACTTCTCTTCAAACCCAGTCGTCTGCAGGATGAACATCTTACGGCTCTTACCCTGGTCGTCTGGCGTCGCCCCTGCTCCTGGTGCGTCGGTCATCCTGACGTCCGTCACAGTGGCCCTGCCCGCGATGTTCCGAGCACGAGGGGCCGCGTCTGGGGTGGGATCATGGTCCAGCACAAGCACCTGCTCGGCAGGGAACTTGGGGAGGAGCGAGAGTGGGGAGTCGTCGGCATAATGGTACTGGATAACGGGATGGGAGAGCAATATCGAGGACAGCCCCGTGGCTGTAGGCTGCGCTGCGTGCGATACGAGGAGGTAGTAGGGCGACTTGTCCCCCGAGTCTGCTGGCGTCGTCTGTGTGTGTGTGGGCATGGCAGTGACCGTGACGACGTCGACTCGATCGGCCGGGCCGGGAAGGGACGCCTGGGCAACAGCATCTGCTCACGCTCGTCGCTCAGTCGGCTCAATATTTGGGTCGGAGGACAATCCTCTGAGACAATCCTCTGATGAAGCCATGGCTAGTCTTGCTCTTGATGAAACTTGTTCGGATGCATCGGGGTGACCTTTTGAACAAATCCCCCTAGCGACGCCTACTGATCCTTCCGCGTAAAATACGAAAATGGACTTCATCTACCCTCTCACCCGTTCTTTGCCCTTCCCGCAGTGTCGCTGATAGCTGGCTGTCTCTGACGGCTGCCGTTTTCCCTCGTTCCCGAGCTCACTCCCTTGTAAACCATTCATTCACGTTCTTTTAAATAACTTTGACACTATGTTGCGCTTTCCCCTGCTGATGGCTGTCGCGTTCTCCGCCGTAACTGGTGTCTTTGGCTCTCCTTCGTGCTCTCATGGCATGACCGAAACGGAGAAGTGCATGACCAAGTGCCGCACGAAGTTCGGTTGGCCTGGATTTGCGATGGGCACCGACGCTTGGGGAGCCGTGGCCAAACCATACACCGGAGACATTGAGGGCATGGTGTCCAAGGCCTGCGGCAGCACCACGTACGTTTCAAATTTATGCTTGCCATCCATTTCGCTTATGTAGGCCGCAGTTCCTCTTCGTCAAATTCCACGGATTCGGGTGGGCCAGCGATCGCTGCGCCGGTCAACTTCCCCTCGTCGACCTCTCTCTCATCTGTCACCGTCCCCACGACGTCTTCCACATTTTCCAACGCCACCGCCACCGCCACGGTCACCCGCTCCTCCTCCTCTTCATCCTCTTCCTCCTCCTCTGCCTCTACCTCCTCTTCATCCGCCGTACAACTCGCTGGTAATGTCAATCACGCACCTAGCTCCTCGTCAATTGAGCCGACGACTTCGACCTCTCCTCCCCCTGCCCCTAAGCCGACTACCTCCACCACTCCTCCCCCTCCCCCTCCATCTACCAAATCCACTCCCACAACGTCGGCAGATGCTACTCAACCCACCGAAAATACCGGAAACTCTGGCAACTCTGGGTCGTCCAGCTCGACGTCTGGAGATGACATCTCCCAGTATTTGTCGGCCCACAACTCCTTCAGGGCCCAGCACGGCGCGCCCGCCTTGTCCTGGAGCGATAACCTTGCCGGCAAGGCTCAGCAGTGGGCCAACAACTGTGTCTTCCAACACTCCGGTGGCACTTTGGGACCCTTTGGAGGTATATCCATCTCTTCTTTTCACCAGAATGGCACTAACCGATCCACTGCGGCCACAGAGAATCTGGCTGCTGGAACTGGCTCCAGCTACGGGATCTCGGAGGCCATCAAGTCTTGGACTGACGAATCCTGTGTGTATTATTTTGCTATGAAACCGGCCGTTCTCTGGCTCTGACCGATATGTTATTAGCCGACTATGATCCCAGCAACCCGGTGCCATCGCACTTTACCCAGGTTGTCTGGAAAGCGTCCACGCAAGTGGGATGTGCAGTCCAGAGCTGTGACGGGATCTTTGCAGCTAGCTTTGGGGTGCGTTTCACCCTCAGCATCGCCGCATCATTGTACTAATATCCCGCAGAAAGCCAAATTCTTCGTCTGCGAGTACTCCCCCGCCGGCAACGTCATCGGTGACTTCGCGTATGTCTTATATCATGCATGGTTGATAGACGTGCTCATGTGTATCCTTTCACAGCCAAAACGTTCAAGTCTGAGGCAGGAACCAATTGCGCTCTTTCTATTTTTTTTTGTCCCTTTCGCTCTTCCTCCATGTGACATGGTACATCTGGAATGTATCCATGTTATTGTTCTTGTGTGATTCGAATGCTATACATGTTTTCAATATCGAATAGCTGCACGCGCTAGACCTTAACCGCAATATAAGGTTGCCACATTGGGCTACACCTAACCTTAACCTAGGTGTCAACCTTGCGGACTCTGGATCTGGATTCCGGAGGCTCTGAGAACATCTCCTAGCATGCGCTCACGCCTGCGAACGCTGGTAATTTTCGCAGCCCATGTCGTCGCGTGGCTCATCTTCATCTTTGTCGTGGGTCTTTCCTGCATCGCATTCCTGTCCCAGGCGGTCCGCACGTCATCCAGACGCTCATTCAAGAACAACATCAATGTCCTCATCATCGGTATCGCATACGTCCTCGCGGTAAGCAATGACAGCCTGCGAGCTCGAAATTTGCTTAGGAGTGGACTCGCGCCTTCGTAGCTTGTCATGACAGTATCGCTCTGCGTGACGCGCCGAATATCTATGTTCCGGAGGCTGCAGAGGATGTCCAAGGAGCGTATGGCGATCGGCAAAGGCGACGCGCCGAAGGTGCGCCATGCTGACACCGTCAACGACTGGCGATATCTCATCTTTATGTTGCAGGCAGTCCGGCAGTTTATAACGCAGGAATATGCACGCGCTTGCTTAGTGACTTATGAGGCGTTGCCGAAGGACGCGCAGCAAGAGGGCTGGGGCAGACCGGGTAAGAACTTGCTGCTAGAATGGTCTCATTCATCCCAGCTTCACGCGTCCGTCAGGTTCAAAGTACGCAGGCATCCACTTCCGCCGATCTCTCCTGTCGACGGTACGCGATATCGGTGAATACGTTCGCTACCGCCAATCCCACATGCTCATTTCGCTATCGCGCCTAGACGCAGTGTCGCGCTTGCTCATCCCGAGCCAACCGCCCTTACGACCGAATGATCGCATGCTGCACCATCTTCGCTTCGTGGCTCCTTTGATACCAAAGGATGAGGACGGGATCTCCCCCTTGCATTACTATGACTCGGCTATCCAGATGGCTCGACACGCGGAACACGAGCCCAAGGAGAGGGAATATGAAATCGGCATTGGCGCTGCTGATCAAATAAAGAAAATGTGAGGCTATCTGCTAGACGAAGTTGTTATTGTGACCAATGAGCCCGTCTTTTGTAGCTTGCTTGAATGTCGTCTAGAGATGTACGAAGGCTCTACTACGGAGCTAAACTCCCCGTCAATTTTTTAGTAGTAAGGGTGCTTATTACACGATGGTATCTCACATCCTCATACTATTATATCATACATTACTTGAGGCCAAGGGTACGATATATCTAATGCAGCCCCTTAGCGTACGTCTCCTTCCAGCTGTCGCGAGCACTCCACGCGTTCCAATACGTGGCTACCTTCACCGGCACTGTCACACCAAAGAATGCCTGGAGCTTTTCAATGCCCTGCTCGCTGCTCTGCGCGCCGGTGACGAACGCAATACGAGCAATCCACGCGCCGACGTGGAAGTCGTCTTCGCCGGGCCGTTCGCCAGCAAGGAAAGGGCCCAACATCAGGTGCGCTGGAAGTTTCTCGTACAGGAACTGCTGGATGGCGCTCCATGCACCCGTAGAGAGGTGGTAGAAGCCCTGCTTGTTGGCATCCGGTGCTTTCCCGTTGAGAAGTGCGAGTAGGCCGGAGTTTTCAGCGATTTTTGCGTCATAGAACGACTTCAAGCCCTCAGCCTCCAGCGTAGCGGCGTACGTCTTCAGAGCATTGACGCCTGAAATTTGAGAGTGAGCTGGCGAGCAGTGGATACAATCGAATACTACTTACGGTTCTCAGTGAAGACTTTGGCAAAGCCTTTGGCCTTCTCAGACAACTCAGCATCATTGCGCTACAAGAGCAGGTGAGCTATAGCACCATATGCACGACGAAGATTTTCCTCACCGATGCGAAGAGGACAAAGTTGGGGTCGACCTCCTGCTTGTGCACATCTTCAATGAAAGAGGTTCCTGGAGCAACCTTAACAGGGGCATTTTTGACAACGTAGGAGACAACATCGGCGGTGTTGGTAAGCGTCGTTCCCTCCGTAGTCAGAGTGGGCAGAGTAGCATTGGCGTTCTGACGGGTCAATATCAATGACGCGACGTGATAGCGACGACAACATACAATTTTGAGGAATGAGGGGTTAAAGTTTTGGCCTTCGATAAGATTTATGGTCTTCTTTTCAACCTTGTCGCTAAAACCAAGATCGGCACTGAAGGGCGAATGTCAGATATTACTGTGCGTCGTTCTCGCCGATGGTAAAACGAACACAGCAAGCTCAGGGGCTGCAGACCAGACGGAGTGGCCAAAGACGTAGAGAGTAGCCTTCTACAAACGCGTCAAACTCAGTGCTTCAACAATCCAGGAATGCTCACAGTCATTCAGATTGTGATGCAGAAGAAATTCAGTCGAGGGTTGCTGCGAGAGGAAGTAAGGCAATAGGAGGTAGTTGTGCGGCAGTATTTTGCCCATTTATACGTCCCCCGCCCAACCTCAGCAGATGTCTCCCCTCTTCTTGAGTCAATTCATTTGTGGCAATTGATATCGTTCCCGGAGCCTCGCAAGTCGCACTATTTGCTCATGGTGACGTCGACGCAGGTGACGGTGTATCGAACAGCCGTCGCGAGAATACTGCTGATAGTTAGAGATTCAAGCAGCTCAGTGCTCACGCGCTGTATAAACCTTTAGATAGCAAGAAGGCACAACACGGAGTAACTATGCTTTGACATGCAGGATAACGCTCCACTGATGCGACGGAGTGCAACGGCCGCCTCGACATTCTAGAATAAGAAAACCTGGAGGGGCGTACTTAGCCAATCCATGTCGGATGAGTATGACATGGACTCACTTGGTCCACGAGCTTGCTAATAGTGCGAGGCGCCGGGTATTTCAGTTCGCCTAGATGTTTCCTGGAAGGCGTCAATCAGCAACGCCAGGGACCGCATAGACATCTGCTTACTTCATGGCGGTCATCATTGGGGGAGGACCTGCAGAGAATGTTGATCGACTTAGCTCAACCGAGCACTGACGAAACTATGCGCACCGCAAAGCAAGATTTTGATGTTGTGATCGGAGGAAGGCAGATGCTCTGCAATCTGATCCTTGGTCACGAAACCAACGCCCCCCGTCCAACCAGCCGGAGCATTGTTGAGGACGTAGTAAACAGTGAGCCGCGACGGGTGGTTGGCCGCAAGATCATCCAGTTCCTTCTTCAAAAGGATATCTTCAAAGTTCACATTGGCATAAATCAAGCTGAGCTTGGTGCGATCCGAGGGATTTTTGAGGGCAGCGCGGACGATCTGCAGCATCGGGGTGATACCCGTGCCCCCGGCAATCATGCCAATTTCCCGCGACAGGGACGGAGAATACTTGAACTGTCCCTTGGGACCCTTGACGCGAACCTTGTCGCCGATCTTCAAGAGAGATACGTAGCGAGAGATATTTCCTTTCTCGTATGCCTACAGAGGTACTTAAGCCCCGCACGCCTCGCGAGTGAGACAGGAGCGTTACCTTGATGAGAAGGTCGAAGTGACCGAGATCGTCGTCGCTGCTGGTCGGTGTGTAACTGCGCATGATTTCCTTGCCATTGATTTCGGCAGAGACAGAGATGTGTTGTCCAATAGGGAGGCCGAGGATATCCTGGGGATGGGGAAGCGCGAAGCGGTAGCTGTCACATGGTCAATAATTGTCGCCAGAGAGGACGTACGCGACATACATGGCGGTATTGGGAGAGACGACGATCTTCTCCGTCAGAGGGTACTCTTTCCACTCATTGGGGTTGAGGACAGGCTTGCGCTCTGAAGAGGCCGGAGCAGGTGAGAGACGAGTGGGGAGAGCAGGGGCGGAACCCACTGCTGGCACCGAGCTTGAGGTAGAGAAAGACGGAGCTGGCGAGGGCAAATAGCAGGGCCAAGACCTGGGTGAGCGTGTTGTCGCGTAGGTCGAGGAAAGCATTGGCTGTGTGGGTCATGTCTGACGTGTCACTACGGGGAAGGCCGATGAGAATGATGTCGGATACGTGGTAACCGGCTGCAGCGAGCTTGGACTGTACGAGGTGGGTGAGAGTGAAGAGCAGAGCAAGGACGGTGAAGAAAGAGCCCAAGAAAAGGAGCTGGAGGGAGTTTGGCATATGGCTTGGACGCGCGAGTACGCGATCGTCGGACGCGAGTTGAGCGCGTCGCCGGAACCGAGCCGAGGCCGGCCGAGAGCTCGCCGCACCGGACCGAGCCGAGCGCTTGTGTCCCACGCTCCGAGCCACAGCAACGCTGCCGTGCACTGCCGGGCCACTGGAGTACTGGCAGCCTGCTGTCGAGCTCGCGCTCAGTGCTCAGCGCTCAGCGCTCGGTGGCCGTGGGGAGCCATGCATGTGTCGGCTGGATCATAAAATTGGCAGCGCAGTCCCTGATCTCCATCACCGTACGTCGTGTCTGGCAGCCGGGCCTCCTCAGGCTGCAGCACGAGTCGGGTCGCTGACCAACGGCAGCGTGGGAGTTGTGGGTGCGCATGTTGAGCACGGCCAAGCTCTCTGGCGTCGTCAACTACTATCCGCCTCTGTCTCGACCACGCTGTCCGTTTCCTTTTCTTCCCCCGTGTTTTCCCTTTCCCCCGTCTCCCTCTTTTCTTCCCGTATTTATTCCTTTTCTTCCCTCCACGCAGCGCGTGGCTCAAGATACAACTATGCAGCCTCTTCATCTCGCGACGTCCCTGCCGCCTGTGCCTCGCAGGAAGGGTCCTCCCGCGTCGCTTCGCATCGACACGCCCTCTCTTAACCCTTCCCTTGCACTTGCCAGAGGCGACAGTTCCGCCTCAAGCTCCGCAATCTCTCCCGCTACCTCAGAGTCAGGATCGTTCCAGTTCCCTCCCCCGTCCTCCAAGCCCCGCTCCACCAGGAACATGAAGCGTCTATCCCTCACCCTCCCGTCGGCCCAGTCGTCCACCAGCTCCCTTGCTATTCCTCCTCCCGAGTTGCAGTCTACGCGCCCAGACCAGCCCGCGCCGGAACGTCCCAGACGACCCTCTGTCGCGTCACTTGCGCCCAGCAACTCCTCCATCATGCTTCGCAAGGAGGAAGACGGCTCGCCATCCGTGCCCTACGTCGACGGCCCCATCGAAATCATTCCCAGGATCTGGCTAGGTGCCGAGGATAATGTCCACAACTGGCAGTCACTGGCCGAGCGCAGTATCGGCGCAGTCCTCAATGTTGCCAAGGAGGTTGCCTCACCGTTCGACTCTATTCTCGAACATCGTCCGCAGCACCCAGATACCTACTATGCTGCGGATACTACCGAGGGCAGAAAGAGGCCGGGCATGCACTACCTGAAGCTGCATTGGTCTCATGGACAATCCGATCTCGTCCAATGCGGCTTCCCTGAAGCCATGGCTTTTGTCGATCGATCGCTGGAACGAGGAGAAGGCGTTTTAATACAGTACGTTCTGCACCGTCCTAGTAGCGCCATCACTGACTGTGTTTCATCAAAGTTGCCAATGCGGCATCTCGAGATCAGCCACGATGGTGATCGCCCTTGTTATGCGAGCCGCAGCAACTCGTTCCCCAGCCGTGCCTTCCGAAGTGTGGGAATTGAAGGGCATGCAGGCTGCCTATGCCTATGTTAAAGAAAAAAGCAAATGGGTTGGACCCAATATGTCGTAAGCCTTGCAGTCAATACGCTATGACCACCATCTGAGGATTCCTTTTTTAGACTTATTTATCAGCTCCTAGAGTATGAAAGAGTCCTACGCGGCGACAAATCGTCGCCGGAACCTTTGAGCAATGATGCTGAAGAGGAATGGGGACGCCGTCGGCAAATGTTGGAAGAATCTCCCAATCGCGACGATACCGAACTCGAGAGTAACGAAGTTCAGCGCGAGGCTAGGGCTCTGGACAAAGCTATGGAGGACCGCATCGTTGCCCGCAAGGCATCCGCATCGTCCCTGGGCTCTGGTCGAGGAATGGGAACTGCGTGGCGCAATCGGTATTCCTCACGGAAGCGGACAGGCTCGATCGCCAGCAACCTCACCTCCAACAGCGTCATCAGCGAGGACCTTGTTGAAGAAGACGAGGAGCAGGACCTTCTGGGCGTGGGCGGTGGCTTCGATCGCACCAGCATTGATACCACGTCTCCCAAGCCTGCGGAGGATATGGCTTCAGATGCGTCTAGCGAGCATGACGTTGCCGGTCCCGAGCAGAGCACTCCCTTGCCTCCTCGCCGGGTCCCGCAGTTCGCTCGTGTCCCGCCATCAGCACCGGCATCGAAATCAACCTTCACGCTGCCGCCGGTGCCTGCTACGGCGTTCAGGTCCACCTTCGATCTCCCATCACGCCTGCCCTTGTCCAAGCCGAAGAAGCGTCGCCCGGCGCCGCTCGGTGGCCTGCCACCCGTCCCCGACTCTCCGTCCCTGGTTATTGAAGTATCTTCGCCGGCCCCGGCACCTCAGTTAGCGTTACCGCCTCGAAAACGCACAGAGTCGCGCAAGCCCGCGCTCCCTCCCCTTGCCCTTCGGAAAAGTCCTGGCACGCGCTCACTTTCCGTTTCATCCACTGCAAGCGCATCATCCATCACTGTATCCACCCCCTCACAAACCCTTTTTGTCTTCCCCCCGTCGCCGACGACCAACACCTTCAGTCGCACGCCTTCGGCCATGACGTTGACGTCGAGCATTTCTCTGGCGTTCCCCACGATATCGACGCCACGCGTGTCCACCTTCAGGAATCAGGGGCGGAGCAAGTCATTCATCGGATTGATGGCGCCTCCTACCCCGACGACTGCACATGCTCGGGTCGATGCGCGGGGGTGGGTCGGTATGCATTAGCTCCTCCTGGCTCACAACACTCTCACCAAAAGGTCGTCGGACATTTCTTTGTGTTCATCGCATACATTTTTGTTTCAGTCTTTTGCTTTTCACGCGATGTCTATGCTTTGATATTTTCTGTGCCGGTACTGCTTTCCGGTCTGCTGCATTTCAACTTTTATCGACATGCTGGACACTTTGCATTTATATATCCTCGAACGTATCTGATCAGTACTAGTGGCTTGCTCACTGCATTCTGAAACTTTGGATTTTGCCCTTTGCTCTCTATCTTCTCCCCTGTACGTTGTGGACTTTGCATCTTGCATTCGCATCGTTGTATAATCACCGCACACATTGTCTAGTCCCCTGCTCTTGTCTGCAATTCGATCTTCTCGGCAATCCCATGACTGGCATCACCCACTCGTGCCTTTTGACTTGTCCGTAAAGTGGAAGTCTGACGTGATAGATATAAATGTGCATATACGACGACATTAACTCCCGAATACTCTGCCGACACCCTTCTTGACTACACCGGTAAGAATTTGGCTGCCGAATCCTCCTCCCAGACCCCAAGTTGAGGAGGCCACGTTGGCTGCCCATCGCTGCTTTGCGTCGCGGTCGCTGTGCAAACGAACTCTGAGTGGTCTGTAACACATCGTATCGTGAATGCTCACGCATAAGTGAAGCCGATCACATTTGTGAAATTGAATACCAGCGCCAGGATGACGATGGGAACAAATCTGAGGACCGGCACAGTTTGAGTACTCTGGTCCCATAAAGCGCGACAGACGTACGAGAGATTGAATTTCAGAAATGAAACGACGAGGAGGACGAGCCATAAAGCTGGGAAGACATATAGCGCGATCTGAAGTGGGCCTTAAGCGATCTGGACACGAGCACTCGCGTATGACAGTCCTCACCCAGAACATCCTGTCCGAAAGCGTGCGTATAAGGTTATGAGCTTTCGGCGAGAGGGCGGAGTGCATACCTGGAATCGATGGGATTGGCAGGGCGAGAGGGCTATGAGTCCGTCAGTGAACGAAAACAGGACATGTACGGTACGGCCTTACGTCTCTGCTCTCGAATACCCAATAGCTTTCCCCGTCGTCGTCCACCTGGCGAGAGACTGTCAGAAGCGGGAGATAAGTATCAGGGCGCAGATCTTCACACTCACCTGGTTCCAAAATCGCAGGCCAACCAAGGTGCGCCCAGACACGTTCTGTGAATTGTGAGCGTCTCCAAATTCCAACATGGACGCGAGGGGACACGTACGCGACAGTTCCAGAAGTCCATGGCGAGCAGGACCACGACTATCACGGTCTGTGTGGGCGTGAGCATGCAGTCGGTTTGTGCGATTCATTGGACGTACGGAGACGACATAATTGTCGGTGAAGAAGCCGCACAGAATGTACGTCGTGATGGCGGCCACGCGGAAGAAGAAGAGGACGAAGAGGGCTACAGGGTGTGCCGACTAGATGTGGGGGGTGCCGGTGAGCAGCGGGAGCAGATGGGGATGGGGGATGGGTAGCACTTGCCTGGCGGAAGATACCGGCAAGTCCTGGGCACGTTGACAGTCAGACGGGCCGAGGAGGCGTGGCGGAGATAGTGATACGCACCTGCCTCTGCATCGGCTGGGGTGGAGGCTAGTGCTGCCGAGGTGGGCTGGAGGAGCACGGGCGAGCGGGGGTTGTTGGCAGGGCGAGGGCGGTATTCGGGGAGGGCGTCGTCAGGTTCGATGGTCTGTTCAAGGAGCGGTGTTGCGACACTCATGGCGGAGGCGGAGAGGCGGTTGCGGGCAAGTACTCGTCCGAACGTCCACGGCCCGTTTAGGCCTCCCTCCCGACAGCTCTCTTGAGCGTGAATCTTGTGTTGATGCTCCTCCTCCCCCGCCATGGCCTCCAACGCCATTCCACATAGCGACGAGCCCACAGAGTCCACTTCTCTCCTCAACTCCCATCCTCATCCCCGCTCCGCACACCGGCGCAGGCGGCCCCACATCGCACCCACCGTCAACCGCGTGCGCATCCACGGCCTCCAGATCACCGACGACGATGCGTCTTTCCTCCCAACCCTCGAGACCCGCGCCGAGGAGGTCGCTTTCAAGATGGTCGTTTATCTCCAGCTCTATTTGCTCGGCAAGCGGTCCGCGTACGACGGCACCGACGTCTGGGAGCAGTGGTCGAAGGAGCAGTCTGCCGTCCTAGATGCCCACGCGCTGGAGCGTCGCATCGTATCGCTCTGGGAGGAGTTCCTCAATACCAGTCGCAGCACTCACGAGATAGAGGAATGTCTGTGGTCGTCCTTCCCGCTCGAGGAGGGAAAGTCGCGTCTCGTCAGAGGTACGTCTCTTTGCGATGCGTGTCAACAAGACGGCTGACCATCATGTCAACCAGTGGTGGATATACTGCGTGATCAAGAATCCCCTGTCTCTTTGCTGTCCCATCGAGTGGTGCTGCTCAGCATCTCGCATACCTGGAGCTTCGGTCACGCCGTGCAACCCGCCCACTCTCCCGTTGCTCGCTTCCTGCAGATTTGTGACTCCAAAGCAACGCCCAGGTATGTAATCTTGCATTGTTCTTGATGTTTTTACGCCGACCGTTGCGCAGGGTCATCCATGCCACGGACACCTTCATACAGCTCGGTTATCTCGCGCTGTGGGCCCATTACCTCCTTCATCCACCTACCAGGCCAATTATCACGATGCAGACAGCCAAAGCCGGTGTAGTAGGACCTCGTGAGATCCTTCTCATTATTTATTCCATCGCCTCGCTCTGCCGCTCGTGGAACGCCTACGTCGTCCCCTGCGTCTTGGTGTCTTCCGCATTCATCCTCAGCCTGCCCTCCTCACCCTTCCCGGGGGATTCTTCATACAGCGTTCTTCTCGTGGCGTTCTGTGTGCATATTATGTTATTGCACCTACCTAGAACACCTAGCCCTAACTTCATTCTGGCTCCCGATGTTACGCTTCCCTTGTCAACATTACTCTGGTACGAATTCACGCGAACCTTGTATCCTGTTGTTCTTTTCTATTTGCCAGCTATACTGGTCTCCACTTATTTTCTTTCCGTCGCACTGGCGGATTCTATTCCTCGTTTTGTAGTCTTACCGTTCAGCACAGCCTCGCCGATGGAGACTCGGGAGGCCTTCGTCCTATTGTGGGCCCTCATCGGTTTCCTCGTCGTCTCCTCCACCATTCTATTGGTCCTCTTCAGCGCCTCCATGATGGCCACCTCTCCACGACCACTCAGCCCATGGGATCGATATTCACAACCTGTCGGCTACCAGGCGCGCAGGATCTTCACCACCGCCGTAATCACATATTCCGCGCCCAACTTCTTCCCTCCACCATTCAATCTCCTCGAACTCTTTTTCATTCGCTTGCCAACGGTCATCCTCCGTATCGCGGGCCGCAAGGACCTATTGTTCATGAACCGAACGCGCATCATACTCTGGCGCTGTACGGTCGCGCCTATCGGTTTGGTCGTTGCTGGATGTTGGCTTTGGGCAGCGTCACTACCATTAGCCCCACCTATGGGTCAATAGCTTGCAAACTGTGTGTGTATCTTGGCTTTGATCAACCCATTCCACGATACTCATACATATGTAGACGTGCATTAGGACTAGAACTGCTTCATGATAATTGCTCATGAGTAATAATGGCACGCCTTCGTTACGCCTCGACACAAATGCTATCAACAGTATACCTTCCACGATCGCGCGACCGAATGCCACATCCACACACACACCTCGTACGACATGTGATGGCATAGGCAGACTCGCATAAAGAGGGTCGTTTGACCACAAAGTGTGGTTAATTTGCGTTCTCCCCCACTCTCACATACCAATACGACACCGCTTCCCCTCGATCGAATCTCAATGACGAATAGCATCTATGGCGAGCAGCAGTCTCTCATAGCCCTGCTAGGATCGGCTTTCACTTCAATCGCTTCGTGCTTCGGACAACGTCCGCGCGTATATGGTCCCGTAACGGAGGAAACGGCGCATGAGCTGCGGCTGGCCGAGTACCAGTTGGACCTTGCAGATGAGTTGATTTTGGTGCTCCACCTCGTGAATGGAAATCCTTCCCTCGCCCCACAAGTAGCTGCAACGCGGGCGCGTTTGACGCTGTCGGATATGGTCCAAGAAGCAGGAGCCGGAGATCCTGCCATGGCGCTGTTTTGGTATGGCTTCCGTGAGTCTCAACACTGCCCATCGTGTTTTGTGTGGTGATTTAGTGGGATAGTATGTTTCCTTTTTGGATATGGGGGACTGACTGCTTTTCTTTCGCGCAACACCTGTTGAGGGACATGAGCTGTGCTGCGCTTTTTGCGGCGAGCCTATATTGCGAGAGATTGGGAGTCAAATGTCGCTGGCAGTCTTGACGGCCCTTGCAGTTATGATTGGGCTTTAGCGGACCGCTTGAGCAAATCGTGGATTAGTTACAAGTGTCGACATGCGTTATTGGGGAGCTTGCTCCCCATTGGCCGGTATGCGCTCGAAAATCCTTAGTGCTTAGTCAGACGCTGAGTTGGCACCCCGTGCGACAGTTGGCACCCCGTGAGATAGTTGGCACCCCGTGCGACAAACCTGCCTCACGCGGCTTTGCACTGGCCCGGGGCTGCCCGGGCTCTCAAATGCTCGAGACAGCTTGCTCACTGTCTCCAGCACTTAATATTTGCTCTAAAATCCCAAAATATACATACTAAGCCATATGAACATTAATTGAAGCTAAAGGCTCTAGAACAAACCCAGCTACCTCTAGCACTGGCTTGGGGGATTACCATTCACAAAAGCCAAGGACTTACTCTGCAACTGCCAACGAGCAGTGATTGAGCTTGGATCAAAGGACTTTTCTTCTGGCCTCTCATTTGTAGCCATTTCTCAGCTGAAGTCTCTTCAAGGTCTCGCTTTTCGTACCTCTTTCTCTCTTGAACAATTAAAAAAGCCCACAGATACCCCAACAATGAAGTACTTAGCTGATGACAATTTGCGTAGAGATAATCTTGCATGCACAATTGGTTTTACATTACATACCTATGGTGTTGACATGTCTGACTATGCCTTCGATGATTAATGTATCTCTCTACTCTACTTCCATTCGCAGGTGGATTTCTCCACACAGTTCCAAATGAACGCGGATTAAGCAAGCTCCCCAAATTTGTAAGTGGAGAATCCACCTACATATCATATTAATTTCTGTTCTGGTGATGCAATCTGAACGAGAACTCCGTTATGACATCGGCCGGTCGGCTAATTTGAACTCGGAGCTTCGGCGCGGGCGTCTGCTCGCACTCTCGCTCGGACTCCATACTGTATGTCTTCACGGCCCTCGAAACGTCGACGCGCTGTTTTCACAATAGGTACACCTTCGGAAGCCGACTCACCTTCGAGTCAGCGCAACGTCCCTTCCTCATCTGCCTTCTCTGTCCGACACGTCCAGCGCCCCGTCCATGTCCAATCCTTGACAACACTATGCGCACGCGTATTCGTCACGTACTTCCCGCATTTTTCCACGGAAAAGAACTCCTGGCAGCCTCGCAGGGAGTGGACTGCTGTCAGCCAATGGCTAGACGCGCTGCCGGACTCTTCTATACCGACGCTGTTTGGAATGCTACGAGCGTCGTGCCCAGCGTTGCTTTCGCAAGAGTTGGTCACATCCGTACGCGTGCCGATGTTCTGCCCGTTGAAACTCATGGACATTGTCTCTGCAGCATTTCTTGCGGGGAACCTCGGTCGTATTATCGAGCGACTTGGGCGGACCGCAGCCCGTCAACAAGTACACGCTCTTGGCCGTGGCGAAGCTCTCGGCGCTCGTCGAGCTTCGGCTCCTGGGATTCGACAAAATCTATGATAAGGGTTTTGCCACCATCGTGTCGGGTATGCCCACTCTCGAAGTATTGTACCTAGGGTAAGTAGACGTGGTCTTTGTCATCGTATCATTATGTGACTGCTGACGCTGATTGGGGGCACCAGAGGCTGCACAAAAGTGGGCATCAAGACTGTCGAGGCTCTGCTCCAATCCTGCCCCGTGTTGAGGGTGCTCAACTTGAATTACACGTCTGTGACTCCGGCTTCCATCGGCCCCCTTCTCCTCGCCCGGCACGAACAGCTAGCAGTACTCAAAGTCGCAGGAATGACCACATGGGCCAGTGCTATTCTGCATTCTGCGTGCTGAAGCCTGATTCTGAGCGTGCTTTGCAGACAGACGCCGCCTTCAACAAGCTCCTGGCACTTCTTTCCAATCACCGTGACTTCAGCCTACCCGCGCTTCACACTCTCAAACTTCGCCAGAGCTCCCTGTCCGACGGCACGCTAAACACATTTCTCCCGATGTGCCCGAACCTACGGAGACTCGACCTGTCGTTTACGAATGTTTGCCATTTGCAGCCTTCTACGATCGCGAAGCTAGCGGGCCTTGAGAAACTGGCTTTGACTTCAACCAGGGTGCTCCCTAGCAATCTCGTTCAACTAGTTAGCGCCGCTCCTAATTTGGTGACGTTGACCGTCGGTGCACTCGGGGGCGGTCAGGGCCAGGCCTCTGCAATCGGAAATACGTCGTCTATGACCATGACAGACGGCACGCTAAGCGCCCTCACGGAGGTCCTCGTCGACTGCCACGAGCTTCGCGCGGTGAATCTAGTCGGAAACACGAAACTCAAAGTCAGCATACCTAACTTCGTTCGCCTCGTCGGGCGAAGGCTGAAGGTCTGAAATTCATGCTTCCTGGTAACCAAACAATGTTCATTGACTTAGGTTGCGCAGAGATTGAACCTCGCTAGCATACCGGGGTTGAAATCTTCTGACCTCGCAGGGCTTGCCCCGGAAGACCCGTCAGAGCTGCCCTCCGGTCTTGAGGTGCTGATCTTAAACGGTACCAGCGTTGATGACGATGCCGCCCCGTTCATTGCCCGATGTCCAGGCTTGGAGACGTTGGAGCTAGCAGGAACGAAGTTATCTAGTGAGCTTTCACAAGTCTCTGCAGCGAAGGAGCGAGCGATCACACCGTTTGTCTCAAGACGATGGCTTATTCTCTATCATCGATAGTTGCCCATTGCTAGGCAACCTCGATGTAACTCGGTGCAGAGGTGTCCCTGTTGCCGATAGAAGGCGGCTGTTTGAGGTGAGGAAGTGAGTTATCGCAGTGCGACATGAAGCCTCATAACTTCATGCCATTAGGTGTGGGATGAGCAGAGACACACATAACATATGATTTTTGGGCAATGTTATCCGATGCCGACTGCTCGTTGCGATATATTCCTCACTCACTGCAGCTGAGGGGTTTAAAGACCTGCCATTGTCATTGGTCAATTGTGGTGCAATTGTGGTACATAACTGACAGCAATTTTCGCGCGATGTGTCAGTACGAATAAGTACAGTATTCTAGATACTAGTGTGCATCAATTGTTTCTCGATGGCGCGAGCGCTGTGACCTACCTTGACTCGATCGGAATAGCACTAGTCTCCCTGAGGCAGAGTAGACAGATTCAACCTTCGCAGGCTCAGGATCATCTGTCTGACAATAGTACAAGGGCCGAGCGCTTGGCCCAAGAGTCAAGCGCTCATGGGCCACAGCGTGTTGACCTTGTTCTGACCACGCCGCGCAAGTACTCGTGCACGAAACGAGTACAAGGGAACACCGCCATAGACTATTAAAGCATACGAAGCTCGATGGTGGTGCGTATTTCACAACTTCACCACCACTCACCATGATCAACTCTGTTGCTCCTACTAGTCCACCGGTCGCCGACCCCCCCAGCAGTGCTGCGAGTGCGCCTAGGATAGGTCTTCATGACACACATAACAAATCCTCAGCTGCACCCCCTGCGCCGGCCATCGCAGGACCACCCTCCATAATCACCCCAGCTCCCAAACCCGATACCCCTTCATCCGAAACCCTACATCCTCCTGTCTTGCCTCATGCCGCTGCCATAGCTGTACCTCACGCGGACGCTAGCCTCCTGCCCACGAAAGTCGCTGCTGCTAAGCGACATGCTGCGCGTCGCAATCCGAATCACAACCCTGCGCCCTCCATGGACGACTCCAAAGTCTTACGCGACGCGTGGAAACGATATCTTCCCAACAGGAAGTGGAATCTATTCTGGGAGGGCTTGATCACGAGTAACGAAAGCAAGCGCAACCATGCAGCTATGAAGCAACGGCCGCTGCCGCCGCAGGTCGTGTCGCCAGAGGCCGCTGCGGTCTTCCGTGACATGTTCCCGGAAGACGAGGAGCCTACGGATTCTGATGGAAAGGAAAACACAGACGTGACCTCAGAGGACGAGGTTGAGGCGCTACTCGCGCTCGACGAAGCCACTACCAAAGCCGCCATCGAAGACACCGCGCCGGAACGCGAGACAGTGGCGTCGGATGTATCTGGGTCAAGTCTGGACTCCGACCAACTCAAGCTCCTCTATACGCCTCATGGGAAATGGGCATTTCTTCGTGACAAGCCGTTCAAAGATGTCAAGGAAATGTTGTACTTGGGTGGTAAGTGCCATCGTCTTTGCGTCCTCTCAGTCTTTCTGAGTACGTGAATATCATAGCGGGTGCGATGTGCTCGGCGTCTGTACAATCTGGGGTCGTCGAGCACGACGGCGGAACGAACAAGCGTCACACATATATCGGCAGAAGGTGCGTCAATGTCCTGTGAGGAAGCTCAGACTGATAGAATTCGCATCAGCTGGGATACGCGTGTGCCGACGAGGTGGCGTGGTTTCTTCGCCGAAGTAAGTTTGGAGGAGTTTTCCTGACTGGTCAGCTACTGATTCCCTCTGTAGCTGGCCCTGTACAAGTCTTCTAGCTACCTTTTGCCTCTGCAAGGGAAGGTGGTGCCTCATCTCATGGGCTTGTACGCGTCCCCTGGCCAGGTCACCCTCGCCTTCGAACCGCCACATGACGTCTTTTGGATCGAAGCGTCTCCCCAAATGCCTACGGTTTTAAAGAAGCTCGCAATTGACGCCTTCGAAAAGCTGCACCGCCAAGGCATCCTCCACGGCGACGTTGCGCTACGCCACATCCTCATTGACGCTGACTGCCGTGTTACGCTTATCGACTTCCAAGAGAGCTTCGCGGACCTGCCGAACGAGGACATTGGCATCAAACCCATTCCACCAGGAGAAAAGGAGATGGAGATGCGCAAGGTCAAGTTCTTCCTCGACTATGACGGCGCGCGGGACAGGGAAATTCGTAAAACCAACCAAGCCAAGAAGCGACGGATCGCAAACTTGGTGCTGGCAGAATTGCGGCAGAAGCAAGAGCTCATGAACCTACCTCCGACGCATATCGAGGCTATCCCCACCCCCGAAGAGGACATCGAAGAGGCGCCTGTCTTTGCAGACGTCCTCGAGGAAGATTGGATGCGCGGAATGGACTGCATGCCTTGCCGCATCGACATGCCGGGCGTCAGTCCGGCGACGAGGGCACTGGCTATCGAGAAGTTCATGTGCAGGATTCGCGAATTGGAGGCGGTTGCGATGCCCGCGCACGAGCGCCACGACGCGTTCTCGCGGAGGTGGTCTGTGGATGCTGAGGTCGGGAGCACTGGTTCCCCACTATCGCCACGCAGTATCATTGGATTCGGATTCGGTGACCCTGCGGAGAACGACGGCGCCGAAACCGACGTTTTCAAGCCAGCACCGATGCCGATGGTAGACCTGGATTTATGGCGCAATGATGCGATGTCTGCAATGGCACCGCTGCAGACACCGCTGCCGAGCCCACAGACCCGTAAGCCCGCCCGCAAACGGCGTCACGAGGAGGATGTCGAGGAGGACGAGGGCAGGACAAAAAAAGCGAAGCTTAAAACTCGACCTGCGGATACTCTAGGAACCTTTCTTCGACGAAATCCATCAGTGGTCGAGTCCCAGCCGACAACTTCCTTGTCACATCTTACGGCTGCTATCAACGAGGCTTCACCTCACCAGTTAGACAAGCGTCGCTCCTCAGCCCCTTCTCCTGCGGAATTTCGGCACCTAGAGTCCTCTGCGCCGCCATTTCCAACACCTGAGCCTGGCCCTAGCGAGGTCCTGCAGCCAAAGCGACGAAGGCCAAACGATGACGGAGCCGCGACAGAGGCCGGCCCGACAAAAAAGGCGAGAGGTGTGTTATCGCCGGCATGCTGAAGATGATGAGTAAAGGCTGAACAGTGAACAGCGTCGCGGAGTAAATCTAAGGCCGAGGTGGACACCGCGTGCTCGAAAGGATTAGCCGCCGGTCTGCTATCGGAACACAAGGCAGACACAATTGTTGAAAAGCCGGCCCCTCGTCGATCGACGAGGCTACTGCGGAGATCCATCTGAAGGTGCCATGTCCCTCTGATTAGATGACGGCGTTGTGGTTTACTTGCATCTGATCGCGAGTAGTCGTTTAGTGTGCCCGCCGTGTGACAATAATGTGATTTATCCCAGGCCTGTTTCTCTGGGCTGGTTAGAGTACTAGAGCTGCTCGGACTCTGACCTGCCGGGTGCAGACCGCATGCGATCGAGGCGCTCCGTGGAAAACTTTCTACTATGAGATTGTCGGTACGCAAAGCGATCACGATCGCTCTGACTGCGCCCTTGTACCGGCACCCATCCCGCAGCGACTAGCAGAGCGTCCAGACAGGGAGGGCGCCTCTGTCGGGCGTTTATGAGGAGCTCGCATGGCGCGCTGCCCCACATCGGAAGCGTAGGCCCTGTACTTGGCCGAGACGGCACCAGTCGCGCTCGCCGCCGCAATATGCAGGTGCTGTACTGGTATGTACAGCGCCGGGGATGGATCCAGGACAGGCGGCGCTGCCAGTGGAGGTTGCGCGGCCGCTGGCAACGCAGCTGCGCTACCAAGTACGCAGCCTCGAGTCCGACGGTAGCGGGGCGTGTCACGAGAGCGCGTGGTGCAGTACTACCGGGCGCCAGAAGAGGCATTCCTTACACCATCCTCATCGACATCACTGACACCTAAGTACTATAAAACGTTGGAGTAGCCCGGTATGTCCCTCCCTCCGTCCTCTCCTCCTCCCCATCCCACCCGCCATGGCCTCCAAGGACTACGACGAAAAGCACCAGGTTTCGGCCAAGGCAACAGACAGCTACGATGCTACCAATGATTCAAACCACGTCGACTCCGAGTCCAACGGCATGCCTGCTGAACGCACCCTCAAGCGTCAGCTCAAGAACCGCCATATTGCCATGATCTCGTATGTTCCTCCTCTCCACCTTTCGGTCTGCGCACCTCATCCCGAGCCAGCATCGGCGGTGTCATTGGCACAGGTTTATTTCTAGGCACAGGTGGTTCACTGCAGAATGGTGGCCCAGTCGGCCTCCTTCTGGGCTACCTCGTTGTGGGTTCCGTATGCTATTGTGTCATGGTATGTGCAGGGTAGGGACGTGCGAACTCCCCGACCCCGCTCACCGCGCTGTCCCAGGTTTCGCTTGGCGAGATGATTGCCTTTCTCCCCATTCCCGGCGGTCACATCAAATTGGCCGAGCGTTTCGTGGACGGCGCCTTCTCCTTCACCATGGGCTGGAATTACTGGTACAACTGGACAATCATCCTCCCAGCCGAGTTGAGCGCTGCGTCCATCCTCATCGACTATTGGGACAAGAACACCAACCTCAACTCCTTGTGGATAACGATCTGTTTATTTGTTGTCGTGGCCATCAATTTCTTGGGCGCTGGTAGGTCCTCAGGTTCTTCCTCTACGACCTGCCGCTTACTACGGGCCGCAGGTGCCTACGGAGAGGCGGAGTTCGTCTTCGCATCTGTTAAGGTCTTAACTATCATAGGTAGGTGCCTTACTTGCGATTGCGAGGTTGGGTGACACCACTCATGCTTCTCAAAAGGCCTCATAATACTCGGTATCGTCCTTGATCTTGGTGGAGGCCCCGACCATGACCGCCTCGGATTCCGGTTCTGGAAGCACCCGGGACCTTTCGTTCAGTACCACGGAATCGGTGGGGCCAAAGGAAGGTTCCTCGGTTGGTGGGCCGTCATGACGCAAGCGGCTTTCTCATTCATTGGTACCGAAATTGTTGCAGTAAGTCATCACAGGCATATACACCTTCGGATCACAATGCTTAAATAATGCACAGATCGCTGCCGGCGAAGCGAAGAACCCAAGACGCAATCTCCCTAAAGCCATCCGGCGTGTCTACATCCGAATCTTGCTGTTCTACATTGGAGGCGTCACGGTTATCGGTTTGCTAGTCCCCTCGAACGACCCGCATCTTGACCTAGGCCATGGGACGGCTGCGGCCTCTCCTTTCGTTATCGCCATTTCTCGCTCAGGCATCAAAGCACTCCCATCCGTGCGTTCCATATGCCATGTCCTCACGGATGGATCCTAACTCTAGTCAATGTTAGATCATCAATGCCTGTCTGCTGACTTCCGCGTGGTCCGCCGCATCGAGTGATATGTACACAAGCTCGCGCGCCATCTGTAAGCGGACCTAATTTTCCGCAGCACTTTCCTTACTCATGCTAATGTTAGACGGACTTGCTGTCGCCGGAAACGCACCGGCAATATTCAAGAAGACGACACGCAATGGTCTTCCATGGGTTGCCTTGATTCTTTCGACGCTCTTCGCGTTCCTGGCGTTCATGGGTGTGAGCTCGGGATCCGGAAAAGTGTTCCAATGGTTTCAGAACATGACCTCTGTCGCTGGTCTGATGACTTGGTTCGGCATCTCCGTGACCTACATCCGGTTCCATGCCGGCACAAAGGCGCAGGGCATTGATCGGAAAACGCTTCCTTTCGCGTCGCGCCTGCAGCCATTCGCGGCATGGTATGCTGCCATCGCGTGCATTGTGATCTGTTTCGTACGTCGAAGTTGGTTTCCCGTCACCGTCAGTTGATGCTAACACGCCGTGCAGTTCAGCGGATGGGCCGTCTTTCTTAAGGGCAACTGGGACACAGCGACCTTCGTCACAAACTATTTGCCGCTTATCATGTTCCCCATCTTGTACGCTGGCGCAAAAGCATGGAAGCGCACGCCGATCAAACGCGCGCGAGATATGGATTTCGTCTCTGGGCTCGCAGAAATCGAGGCCGACACTTACGACGAACCGCCGCCGCGCAATAAGTGGGAGGCTTTCTGGCAGTGGCTAGTGAGTTTCTTCTGATGTGGTCTGCATGTGCGATTGCTGATATCATGATGACCAGATGTAGCCTGGGCTCGCACTGTACCTATTTACAATTGTAACTACTCTGGCACGGTTGAGATACCACCGTGCCACCATTTGCTATATTTAGTCACTTCTAGTAAGTAAATTAAGCGCCCGACTTCATGGCGCGCGGTCACCGGTGTCCCTGCATCACGATCACCTCAAGCCGGCCCAATCTCACCCGCAAAATCGGTGAGCACGATAGGTTTGTGATCGTGCCCGGGTCGGAAAATATGCACGCTGCTGACGAACGCGTGCTCACGAGCTGATTGGCGGTGATTACTGATTTACCGGCCGCTGCGACTTGAGGTATTGCTCATCAGGTTTGCGCATAATAGTATCGACTCAAGTGTCGTTCCAGGCCGATAAATATGATCTGGAGTGTTGCTTGTCTGTCAACGAGGACGTTATGCTCTGATGGTTGCTCGCTTCGCGTCCTTCACCCACTGGTGATTGCACTCGGTGCAGTTCGCTGGCTCCCTCAGACTGAGACTAGACGAAACTCTGCTGTATTCTGGAGCTAGGGTCGCGCCCATTGTCAAGGAATCGATGCCTGTGGATGCAGAATCCGGGTACGTGGAGGAGATCTCTTCATGGACATCGTGTCTTCCGGGGTGCGAGCTTCCTTCGAAGCAGTGCCTGGTCGTGTGGGCACTTCTGAATGGGCTTACGCAAGGCCCAACAGTCTCCGTTTGATGGCGAGGTTATCGGACTACTTACGGCGAGCGAGGGCAAGTACGGCTGTGCACCGCCGGGGCTACAGGATGCCGACGCACTGCGCGGCATACGTGCGCTCACTTACACTCAGCCCCCTTATCACCCAGTCCTACTAGTCCCTGGCTTCTTTGGACAGTTCATGATCAAGGCACTCCTGAAAAGGTGCGCTAATATCCCATGATAACGAAACGAGCTGCCCTATAAAGTGTGCGCCTTCGATGCCATCAAATGCCGAACCCTCCCTCTCTCATCCCCTCTGTCGCTCTGTCCTCTGTCCCCGAGGCCTCCAACGACATCATGAGCACAGGGTATTCGGTAGATGAGAAAGTCCCATATGACGCGGACAAGGAGACGGGGCATGACGGCGTCGTCGCTCAGCCGACCCTCAAGCGCCAGCTCAAGAACAGACATGTTGCAATGATCAGGTGTGTGTTTCGCGGCTGCATGGTGTTTTCTCTTTTCCTCACCTGTCGGCGCCGTCTAGTATCGGAGGCGTCATAGGAACTGGTCTGTTCTTGGGCTCTGCGAATGCCCTTCGGCATGGTGGTCCTGTCGGTCTCTTGCTCGGTTATCTCATCGTGGGGACCATTTGCTACAGCGTGATGGTCAGCCGCTCAACCCTGCGCGATAGCGACACAGATCTAATTTATCATTTTCTAGGTTTCCCTTGGTGAGATGGTCGCTTTTCTCCCCATCCCCGGCGGGCACATCAGGCTGGCGGCGCGGTTTGTTGACCCTGCGTTCTCTTTCGTAAGTTGGGCTTCCATACCCGTATATCAGTGATGGTGATCATAAATCAACAGACGCTCGGTTGGAACTACTGGTACAACTGGATCATTGTCCTTCCTGCCGAGTTGAGCGCCGCCTCTGTCCTCGTCGACTTCTGGGATAAAGACACCGACCTCAATTCCGTCTGGATTACCATTGTCTTGATTGTCGTGGTCACCATCAACTTCTTCGGTGCCGGTGCCTATGGCGAAGCGGAGTTCATCTTCGCCTCGATCAAGGTGCTGACGATCGTTGGTATGTATTCTGAAATCGTCGGCTTCGTTATCTTACATAGGTATTGTGTAGGATTGATCATCCTCGGTATCGTCCTCGACCTTGGAGGAGGCCCTGACCATGACCGTCTTGGATTCCGGTTCTGGAAGCACCCCGGCCCTTTCGTGCAATACAACGGCATCAGCGGGGCTGAGGGTCGTTTCCTGGGTTGGTGGGCCGTTATGACCCAGGCTTCCTTCTCTTACATCGGCACTGAGATCGTCGCCGTAAGTACCTCGCGGCACACTAGTCCTCCATGTATTCACTTGTTAAATCTGTTAGATCGCGGCCGGTGAGGCGAAAAACCCTCGACGCAACCTTCCCAAGGCGATCAAGCGCGTCTACATCCGTATCCTCCTCTTCTACATTGGTGGTGTCTTCATCATCGGTATGCTCGTCCCGTCCAACGATCCCCATCTCTTGCTCGGATCCGGGACTGCCGCGGCTTCTCCCTTCGTCATTGCGATCAAGCGATCGGGCATTCACGGCCTTCCTCACGTCATCAACGCCTGTCTGTTGACCTCTGCTTCGTCCGCGGCTTCCAGCGATCTGTACACTAGTTCCCGTGCTCTCTGTACGTGTGGCACGCCATTGCTCCTGCGGTGTGTTACTGACGTTCTTCTAGATGGTCTCGCCATTGCTGGCAACGCTCCGAGTATCTTCAAAAAGACTTTGAAGAATGGTCTCCCAGTCACGGCTCTGACCTTCTCCGCACTCTTCACAACGCTCGCGTACATGGGTGTGCACAGTGGCTCTGGCAAGGTTTTCAACTGGTTCGCCAATATGACCTCCATTGCCGGTCTTATGACCTGGTTCGGGATCTGTGTCACCTACATCCGCTTCTATGCGGGGACCAAGGCGCAAGGCATCGACCGCAGCACGCTGCCGTACACTTCGGCCCTGCAGCCCTACGCTGCATGGTACGCTGCCATCTCTTGCATCATCATCTGCTTCGTACGTTTCGCTTCCTCGTATGATAAGTCGTTTCTGACGCTCTCACCACAGTTTAGCGGATGGTCAGTGTTCCTGCGTGACAACTGGGACACCGCGACCTTCGTCACAAACTACCTGCCCTTCATCCTTTTCCCCATCCTCTACGCGGGTGCCAAGTTATGGACTCGCGTACCCTATGCGCGCGCCCATGAAATGGACTTCGTCTCCGGCATTGCGGAGATCGAGGCCGCAACCTTTGACGAGCCGCCGCCGAGGAACAAGTGGGAGGCTTTCTGGCAGTGGATAGTACGTCTTGCAGCTCTAGTTGCGTACGACGAAGACTGACTATGCCTTGCAGATGTGAAATTGTATTCACGACATAGACACGCTTTCTGGATGTCATTATCTATCCTGTAATCATGGATGTGGGGGTTTTGGCCCCACTCAATAATTAAGAAAATTTACGGGTCCACGGGCGGTTCCATGTGAGCGTACGCCGGCACAAATGATCGACTTCCTGTAAGCTTCCCTAGCGGAACAACTGTCTTCCGCGCATGTAGTCCCTTGATCGTTTATAACAGAACGACTATCTTCTGTGCCAAGGTCAGCCACGGAGACTACCTTAATCGTGCCAGTTTTCCGGAATTGATCAACGACCAGCTTGACTGAATTTTGGAAAATTGGTGGCGCGTTTGATTGCCGCAAAGAGTTATATATAGACTGCCTGCACCCCGGCCGAACTAACCTAGGCTACAGTGTTGGTACCAAGGGCATCTCCCCTCATCTCCCCCGCCGGGTGCTGGAATAGATTCTTTCTCTTCCTGCAAGTGCTATTTGAACTGCAAAAGCTGTTTTGGAGACATAAAGCGGCAGAGGTCATCTATGGAGGTCATCTCTACCCTAATAACCAGTATTGAACTGGCACATCCAAATGGAAGCACGAATGGCAAGCAAAGACAGAAGAAAGAAAATAAACAGATATATACGAGCTAATGTATGGTAGGAACGATGGACTTTGGTTGGGCTTGGGTACGGACACAAATGAGGTCAAATGCATGTGATACAGTGGTCAACGGGAAAGGATGCGCGGAGACGATGTGATTATCTGCACCATGGCCTGCCGGAGGCCGAGGTCCCAGAATTGAGCGGAGAAAGGTGTGTGGATCACATTTAAAATGCTCAGGTTTTCGATGTGGGAATGTGAAGATTGATGGCTGCATGTATGGGTCAACGTTTGTTTGGAGTAATCATAGAAGACGAAAGCTTGCCTCGGAACCAAGTCAATGCTACGGACGTCGACAACGCCTCGAAATATAATATAGCCTTGTTGTCGACAAGGCGCAGCACTGATGGCGATATATCAGGACAATGACTGCCAAGAAAGCAAGGAAACTTGCTTACCGTTACCGTGCACGATGCTAGCTGGCTGCGGAAGCGTCTGCATTCGAAGCACAGCCCACAAGTCGACAGGCGAGTGAGGGTCTTTGCCTTCCGATGGATCTCGGCACAAGACTAGCAGATCGTTGCACAAGATGCCAATGAGGGAGCGCGGTGTCTGCTCCGGCGACAAGCAATCAACCTGAACGTTCGACGTGTCGCCTTGGGAATTGATGACCTCAAACGCTATAGTCGCCTTTCGAACTACTCGGGTCAAGAGCAGGGGACCATCCATGATTAGGCGTCTAATAAATAGATAAGTTTGGCCTGAGGTACTGATAGAACGAAGCACGGACCGATGAGGCTGAACGAGAGGGCTGGGGAACTTGCCACGGATTCTCGCCTGCCATTGCACGAGTTTACGTCGGGACTCGGACTCGCGCTTTCCTTCATTCATGTTTGTCGCCAGCGACGAGATCTCGGTCACCGCCTTGTCCAATGGATCAACATAATCCGCGGTCGGGGGAGTGCTTCGGCCCAATTCCTCGAGCTAGAAGGACGTCATGAGTTGTATTCTCCTTGATTCAAAGCCGTGTCGGCACCTACCAGCATTCGATAACGAGGTATCCGCTGCACCGGTAGCAACAAGTACCCTTCCAGATTGAGCTGCGAATGGCGTGGGTTTAGGCGACATCGCTTCAAGTAAGACTTGATACGCCTGCGCTGACTGGAGGTCAACGGGGTAGCACCGTTTCCGCCAGCCAACACGTCCGCCACAAGGCCTGGAGAATTGACACCCGATAGCGTTAAACCAGCACCAACCATCTGCGAGGTCAGATTGGGGGAACCATTGATCGACGACGGGCTCGTTGTTCCCGTTGTGGGACGATCCGACAGCCAATGTTTAATACGCTGCACTGAGTGATCAAAGTTGCTATCGCTAACGTCAGCTATAGGAACACAGAACCACTAGAAAGTGCTCACTTAATATATGATGAATACATCTTCATAAACGCAGCATGCGATACGAAAGCGCTCGCGACGGCCTTGGCAGCGGTTGCAGAAACATGTCCATCCGGATCTTCCTTTGCCAGAACTGCGGCTGGCTTGAGTACAGGTGCTGCAGCAAACTCCAACGCAGGCAGGAAGCTTTCTTTGTGGAATGAGAACAAGGCGTCGAGGCCACTGAACACGATTTTGCGCTCCGCCGCAGGTACAACAGTCTCTTTCGCCGAGCTGACACCTCCGAGCAGGTTCACAGGAGCATGGGCCGGCTTGATGTAGATATCGACAAGCTCCTGCATACCCTTCACGTATGTCCTTTCCGTTCTGCAGGGGACATCATAAAAAGGGGCCTGCGACAGGACAAATTCGCACGTACTCAACAATTTCCCGGATGATCAACGCCCGCTTACTGCTATCGTCCTTGAACTGACGTTCTTCCGCGCCGCCTGAGCCTTCACTGTCAGTCGTGGCGACGCTGACGGAATGAGACGCGCTCAGATTCTGCAGTCGTGTGATAGACTCCATCGAACGAAGTTGGCCTGTCCCACTACTGCTGATGATAGAGGCCGTGGACGATGCCATGTCAGAGGCGCCGCGACCGGAGTCTACCAGGGTCGGTCTTCGAGACCTGGAGCCACTCCCAGACACATCAGGCGCAGGTGCACCATATATGCTCATGGGGTTAGGCTGTTGGGGCTGCTGGGCCAAGGAAAGATCATTCATGTCTCGAAGGTAGGCCATGACGGAGCGCAGTGCACGAGTATACGCCTCCCGAGCACGTTCTTCCTCCCGCCGCTGCACCTGCTCAATGGTTTCCGATGGCACCGGACTCGGTGTCAGCGAGCGCGCGTCATCGTCATTCCCACTGGTTACTGAAAGGCCCGGCAGAAATGCAGCGGCAGAGGGCACGGGTATTGACAGGGTCGGGGGCCCGTCAATTGGAAGGAAACTCCTGCGCTTCGCCACCCTGGTGGTCTGCGTTGTCGGCGCCAGGAAGTTCGACGAAGAGGCGGATAGGAAGTTTGGTGAGGGAGATGGGCTAGGCAGAGGAGTAGTAATGGTAACTGCTGAGGACGCTGGCTCAGGCTCAGGCTCAGGCTCAGGCTCAGGCTCAGGCTCTACAATGGCTGGGGAAGCAGGGACGGGTGTTGTAGAGAGGTCGATGCCTAACGTCCCTGCAGATGACAACCGTACGTCGATGCGATTGGATAACCTTGTAAGCATGGGCGACGACATTGACCTGGGGGCTGCTTCTGCAACTCCAGACAGTGGAGTTGCGCCAGGACGACCAGCAGCGGTTGAAGGACGCGACGATGGCGAATCGGTGCGTAGCTTGCTCATTGACATCTTCTTCAGGAAGCCCCATCTCCCGCTTGACTCTTTGTCCTTGTCCTTGTCCTTCTCGTCCTTACGCGAAGAACGACTCCGCTGACGGCTTGGCACCTTCTCTGAACTCTCAGGAGAACTGCCCTTGGATGGAGGAGTTTTTGGACGCCTTAAGACATTCCTGCTTGGAGGAATTGGCGAGGGGTCGGCTGGAGGAGGAAGTCCATCCCATAATGACTTGTCTAACGGAAGACGCGAACTAGAACCGGCAGCCACACCCAGACTTGCAAAGCGGGGCGGAACGGTGCCCGAAGCCGACGGTGACAACAGATTAGAAGATGAAGCCGATGCTCCATATTGTGACAAGGCGGAGCGCGTTGATTCTGAGAGCTGTGGTGATTGCGTGATCTGAGGAGATGGAGGGATGGGTGCCGTCGTAGGCCGAAGCTCCCCAGCACTTTTCATCCGCCGGACTTCATGGTCACCAAAATAACCGGAGTCCGGAACTTTACGCGTGTGATGTTGCGACACTGTCCGCGCTGCTGGCGAGCGCCGACTGTCAGACGTCTTGCGCGTCCTGTCGAAGTAGGCTCGGTTCGGCGTGGTCCGCGTCCTGGTAACCCCGCGCGTAGACGCGACGCTGTCGGCGGTGGTGACAGGCGCGGGAGACGTAGCGGCGCGTTCCAGCATCGCACGCGCAGGTGTCATGGTGTCCTCATCCTCTGGTGCCCGGTCGTCCGTCTCCAATGCCGGAGAGTCCGACAGCTCATCGATGTCGGTGTCCGTCACTGATTCTGAGTCCTGCGTCGTGGCGGAAGGGAGAGGGAAGATAGGAGTCGATGGAGGATACATATGGCCTACTGCATCTTTCGAAAGCAGCGGATCCACCAGAGCCTTCCATGGTCCCTGAAACGGGTTCCCGTCCACAAGCAGAGTCTCAAGGGAAGGCAGAAGACACAACCAGTTCGGAAGCGAGTACATCTTGTTCCTCCTGACGCTCAGCGTGTGTAGTTTTTCGAGGGAAAGAAAGGGGGCTGGTAGGGTCGATATTCCCGTAGAGTCGGCGATGAGAACGCGTAGCGATGTCAACTGTGCAACGAAGAGCGGAATGGCACGGAGCGGGTTGGAAGAGACATTGAGCTCCTCCAATTGGACACACGACTCCAAAGCGGGGGGCAGGGCACCCAAGAAATTGGCGGAGATATCTAACGCAAGCAGAGTGTTGCCCACGTTGATGAGCGTATTTGTCAAGAAAAGTGGCAACGCGCTCGGTGTGCTTGAGGAACCAACCAAAAGGTGGGTAGTACCTGCACCGCACCGGACTGTCAAGATGGAGGGGCTGGACAACGCGATGCGTCACGCACCTGGCTGGACTTGCAGAGTGACAGTCGCTACACCCTCTCCATGGACAATTAGACCCCGGCCCTCTTCAGCAATGACGACAGCGGCTGTCCTCTCCTCCACCCGTTCTTCCTCCTCTTCCTCCTCCAAATCTGTTTCCTCCGTTTCTCCCTCACTTGTCAGATCTACCTCATCGCGCTCGTCCACGGCTTGCCAACTGAGATCGTAGCTGGGTTTGGGGTTGAGACTAGGACCTGGCTTCTCGTGACTACCGCCCGTGCTGTTGCTACGGACAAGAGAAGAACGCGAACCGAGACCTGCAGAATAGGACTGCGACCAACGCGTCTGATCGATGGGAGCGCGCGACTGGGACACAGAAGTCGAGAGCGGGCTTTCTTGCTTGAGCAGGTGTACGACCTCGTCCGACGTGATGCCTACGCCGATGACTTCGTCATCGTCTCCTGACGCGATTTGGAAATGATTTCCATAGTCGCCGGACGCGAGGGCGCTCCCCGAGCTCGTATACGCGGACGAACGCGTGGATGCTGTGGAAGAACCACCTGAAGAGAGGGTGGGCGGTGTAGAGCTCAGATATTGGTGAGGGGCACGGAAGGGGTAGGGGTCAGGGAAGTGGGAGGGATCGGGAAGAGCAGCACCTTTGGGGGGGCGAAGGAAAGATCTGGAGGGGCTGGAGTCTGTGGACGGGTTGTCGTCCGAGTCAGAGGTCTTGCGGAGGGGGAAAAGGGCGTTTGGGGATGGCGAGGGAGGGTCTGGAGAAGCAAAATACTCTCCCGAGTAGGAGAGAGACGGCGAGCGTGTCTCGAAGGGCTGATCCGGGGTGGAGGAGCAGGCTGCGTCGAGTGCGGCGGCAGGGGCGGCGGTGGAGGTCTGTGCACGCGGGCGCGAGTGCATGGGTGACGATGAGGATGCGAGGTAGGGAAGATCTAGTGCAGAAAGAGGGTCAGAGATGGCATAAATGACTGGAAGAAAGTGGCGAGGAAAGAGCGGGATGGCGAGGACGCAGCGACCAGCGTGATGGACAGAGCAAGAAAGCGCATCAGCGAACGTATCGAATGCAACTCTGCCAAATATGGGCAGCCTCCCACCCGGTATTTTCTCGCACTAATTTTGATCCAAAGATCTAACCAGCGTTTCCGTTACTTACCCGTGCCAACAGTTATTCCGCCAGCCCCCACAGACACATCCACCCATGACATCCTCTCCTCTGAAGACGGCATCGGCGGCAGCGGCTTGTCCATCGCGCAAAGACCCCCTTGATCGAGTTGCAACACTCTGCAGCTGAGCTGGCGCCGAGATGTCCTTGAGCGTTGTGAGGGCGCGGCTTTGTCCAGCGAAGACTCACCGTACCACGAGGTCGACTCGGCCCTGTACACCAAATGAAAGCCGAGCCCTTGGCAACAGCTGTCGCCAATCTCGTATCCAAGGGAGTTCGGGTCGATGTTGCGTTCGAGGCTGCCCAAAGGCTATGTTCGTGTGCTTGTTACAGCGGCGAGCTTGTCCGTTGGCGAGGGGGGGGGGGGGGGGGGGGGGGGGGCTTGCTCGAGACGAAATTAATGCGGCTGGCTAATCGCCTCAAGCACCCTTATTTTCTCACTCATACAGCCGCCGATTTACGTTCGAACTGACGTGATTTCTTTACTGTACATGCCAATCCCTCGTTGTATGACAGCCTACAGGGCCGGCCGCCCATGACCTTCCAATGTAATATCTCCAATCCGGCCGATCGATAACCCTCCTACATACCGAGACTCAGAAGTCGTAGAGCTCGGGACGGTCTGAGCGGAACGCAACTTTCTTCTTCGCTTTTTTCGGAAGCGCACCCTCTTCGGCCGCCATGTCAGTCTCACGCAACGCACTCTGTCCTTCGAGCTGGACTTCTACTGCCGCGGCCGCCGCTATAGGACCCTTCCGTCTCGTCGCCGCGGAGACATTGTCCTCCGAGGCGCCTTCTTCCAGTGCAGTCGCGTTCGTCGAAGGCGTCGTCCGACGCTCCCCGACCCCGCCCTCGACGTCCAGGTGCAATGTTTCAAAGACCAGCCGCTTCCGCATGCACTTGAAAGCCAGATTGTTCTCGCCGCCGCCTGATGATCCAGAAGCGGACGCGATCCCACGGAGTGTGGAAAATCTATCACTGGGCGGCAAAAAAGTGTGGGGCGCAGGCAATGCATGGATTTGTAGCAGCCCGTGATGAGATGGGAACATGGCGGACAATGATGGATCGGCTGTACCATGGCGGAGCGCGGGACCGCGTCAATCAATCATCATTAAACACTGCGATGACACACACCAGTGAAACCCGCCAGTGTCACGGACGCGTCGGATAGGAAACTGAGCTTGCGTATCCATCCAGGTCCACCCCATCCATCAGTAGAGAGGTGTGGTGCCAGGCCTACCGCCGCACAGGCGTCAGGATGGCGACGCAGCAGACAGCGCAGCAGATGCAAGAAACGTATGACCTCCTGATCGAACGATGGTGTTGAGACGTCAGCGCTAGCACACGTATAGGAAACAGGCAGGACTGACCTTCGGGCCCAAACTTCCCCACTGCGGAGATCCCAAGCAAGGCACACATATTCTGAAGGGGGGCGATGCGGAAGAAGACGTTTGATGCAGGACATTGGAAATACGCTGTATAGTCTGGGCTATCAAAGAGCTCGGTGCGGTATTCTCTTCAATGGCCAAGAACACGAGGTTCGACGATTTGGATGCCTCGTTGATCACCGACCGCGGTATCCGACAGGTGAGGTCGAAAGTTCGACAAAAGTCTTCCGCTGATCTAGAATGCGGAAACTGTGGTCAACATACTCGATCAGCACAATACTTGGGACTCACATACTGATTTTTTGAAGCAGCGACAGTGGTCTGAAACTTCTTCATCTGCTCGTACCTCCATGCGATCTTGACCTTGGCGTCCGCTTCGTCGTGAAGATCATCCTCATCCTGAACAGTCGATACGGACACCGGCGAGCTGCCGGACACCCACATACACTCAGAGACTACGTCCTGTGGGTCGGCACCCACTACACATACAGTCTGCTGAGAAGCTAGCCCTTGAGCAATGAAGTATTTTTGCACAAGCTCGCCGTACGCAGAGTGTTCGTCCGGGGCGATGACAAGCAAGGAACACGACAAGGGCAGACCGCCTCCAAGGATGTCGTCGAGCGAAGGGATTCCAGTGGACGTGATGATAGTGGATGTCGATGAAGGCGATGGCCGCGTCCCGGTAGGCAGAGTAGCTGGCTTTCCCGCTGTTCTTCTTTTGAATGAGGACATGGTGGATCGTCTGAAAGCACCCGTGAGAACATCCTGTAAAGTCAACCTTCATGGTAGCAAGCTCTACAGTAGATCTTCATCTTCATGCACATGCTCTCATCATTCGGACGTCGACTACGCCGCCTACCTATCAATGCATTCACCGCCATTCGTCAGAGCCCAAAATCAGTAGCCCTAGGTGGTCTCTATGTCTGCCGCATGCTGATTCTCTTCGTCATGGCATTGCTGATGAGCCAACGCTAGACCATTAATTTTGCCTGTGCCTGCCATCTCTTCCTTGAATATGTAGCCACTGTCCAGATAGTGCGTGTGCTTCTACATTCTCTCTGGGCAGTTTAACCGATTGCTGTAGGTCTATGGGCCTTCCATGCTTCCAACTATGTCTGAGGCTGGCGAGCTTGTCGTTGAGAACAGGATGCGATACCGCATTGACTCGCGCAATCTCAAACGTGGAGACTTGGTGACACTCGAGTCTCCCATCGAACCCGGTCGCTTCATCTGCAAGCGTGTCCTCGGCCTTCCCGGTGACACCATCTGTGTCGACCCCACTGGGCTGAAGGCGCCCTCGACTGAGCATGTGTTCATCCCCAAGGGTCACTGCTGGCTCGTCGGCGATAACGCGGCTCTGGCTCGCGACTCGAGAGACTATGGCCCAGTCCCCATGTCATTGATACGAGGTACATTGGTGGCTAGGGTAATATCACACCTCCAGCATCGAGAGCGCCGCTGATACTCTCTCAACAGTTATACCCTTTCCGCAGCTTCAAGATTTTCCGAACCTCAGCGTCATATTTGAATTAGTCCGTCTCTCACACGAGGCACATATGCATTACTTAGTACGCTGACATGCCTGGCACTACTCAACGCGCGAAACTCATGGAGTACCCTCCCTGTCCGTTGGGATCCATCTTGAAGTTGTCCGTGGACAAGCCAAATTTGCCTGATGCACCAGTCAGACTGTCGCACAGCCGAGTGGCGGAGGTCACTCACCGAGGATACTGTTCCCTATTCCCTTCAGCTTGCCGAGCATTTCATCCATTTCCTGCTTCTGTTGCGATTCTAGCCGAGGCTGAAGGAGACGTAACGACCGTTTGACGTCGTCCACATGAGGCGATGATGGCGGCAATATTGCAAGGAGCTTGTTGTAGTCTGCAGTAATACGTATCAAATCCATTGCGCAAAAGTCATCAATTCATCGCTTGCCGTCTTGCGCGCTCGACAGCGCTGACCAAGATCCTATTTTTTCGTTACTCTGAGCGCGTCGCTGGAGCGCTTTCACGTATTCTGGGTCATCTAGAAGAGCTACGCGAGGGTCAGTTCCTCGTCCGGCGCTCCAGCGTAAATCTTTACCTTCTGTGCACGCTTTGGCGGCTTCCTCGTGCTCTCCCTATGTACGACGGACGTTGGTCGATAAGTGTAGCGGGGAGGAGCACAACAACCGCACTTGTTTCACATGACACGCGCCGATGTTGGCGTTCAAGATCGCTCGCGCCCGAGCACATTCAAGTTCGATCAGTGATGACTGCGGTTCCACTGGGTCAGGCCGCGGGGATCCTTCGTCGTCGACGTCTGAACTGGCAACTCCTTTCTCCTTGCCCTTGCTGGATTTGGGGAAAGTTTGCCGCTGAGGAAGACATCGGAGTGCCCTCCTGTACGCAACCAAGGACTCGTTCCAGGAACTAGAGCGGAAGTAATCATTGCCTTCTTGCTTCAGCTCTTCTGCATCTTGCAGAGCTGCCTGCATCGGTGAATAGGATGTCTGACCTTGTGATGAGGATGAGGAACGCGCACCTTGATGTTCTCTTCACTCTGAACCTCTTCGACATCTAAGCCCCCGCCCGCGAGATGTTGAGGAGACTCGAAGTTTGCTGGGTGCGAAGGCTCGTGATGTGGGCCGGTCATAGGTGTGGTGTGCCCTCGGGACTCGGTGTAGAGTCGTAGTAGAGTCCAGACGTGACGGCCGTCAGCCCGGCAGCGCGGCTTGCCGTATTTAGTTTCGCAGCAAGGTCGCCAACGGAGAGCCGCAATATTGCCGACCGCCGAGTTAACGTGGTCAAGTACTGGTAATTCCCCAGCGCTGCGTATAGTGTATGTAGGCGGATCGACCACTCAAAACAGAACCTTTGAAGCACTGCTTCCCGCAAGCCCACCGCCGGGGAGTACAAATGTCAACCCTGCACTGCTCTCTGACCCCCATCCCTCTGGAGCAGACCCTTCTCCCAGAGTCGAATTCAGAGTACGCCCCACGAGCTCCTGTGTCGGGTCAGCTACCGTAATATTCCATGTATCCTTCCGCACAATGACAGCGGAGCTCCCGGTAACGGCCACTGTCACCGCGGTGCCCCAGAGATGGACGGAACCGTCGCTTCCCCTCCTGCAGTCTCCCAAAGACTAATATCGCGACCTTATTTGCCACGTCCAGGAGTGCGGAAATAGACCCGTCGTTCCGGATGACCGTCAACTGCGATGCTGCAGCCTTGGATCGAAACGACGTGGCAGTTGTGGCAGGGAATATACCATAGTCGATGGGGGCACTGAGGTCAGAATGACTGAGCCATGCGGCAAAGAGGTCCGCGGTAGCAGGAGGCTGTTTGGACGTGCTGATAGCCGACCACGCGCCCGTTCGCTCGCCGACTTGTAAGGACAGCGACGCAGCCATATTAGATGCGTTGAACGTGTAGCCGACGCCTCCGTGCCACAGCGATCCTGCAGACGTGAAGTTGCCAGTCGTTTGCCCAACCCCGTCCACCAGCACTTCCCCGCTATGCAGGCGCTGGTTCGAAACTGAGAAGACTGGAGCATCCGTCATCGAGGACATGCGGGCTATCATAACATAGTGTCTGTCATCGGGCAGGAAAAACCACGTCTTGCGCCAGTTCAACGTTTTCGTTGCCGGCGTCTCGTAGCGCATCGCCGCAATGCCGATGCTCCCATCGGACGCGCCCCCAACAAATGGCTGGGTGCCAGTGTGCTGGACCGCAGAACAACTGAGGGGCGCGGCAGCATAGTCGACGGTTGTACCGGGTATTAGAATCCAGTCCCAGGCGGCGAAGATGTCCTCGTACTCATTGCCAACGAGGTGGGTATACAACGTGCCATCGCTGAGGTGGAAGCCGAAGGGATTCTGGTCATTGAGACATTCCGAGTTGACGGTGCGCGTTGAGTACATTTTATTGAGGTTGGTCTTGAAATTTTCAGTCGCCCTTGGGTGGAATGTGTGAATGTAATCGGACGTTGTTCCACTAGCAGTACGCACTGGTCATCGGCCACCGGCAAACTGAGAAAACGACCCAACATGCTCTGTGATATCCATGAGAAACCACTTGATGTTGAGGAAGTTGTACACACGGTGTCCCAATTCAGAACGTTGGTAACAGTGTTGCGAACAATCATCCATATATTGCTTTGCCATAGAATATTGAAAGCGTCCTGTGATGCTTGGCCCGCTGCGAAGGCTGTTCCTCCCGCCTCGATGTCTAGATCGAGGACATCGTTAGAACTGCAACAAGAGATATCAGGCGACCAATCAATGAGCGAGACAGGACGTCTTACTAGTCTTGTCCGTAGTTTCCGTTATACAATATACCGCCGTGTTGCCTGAAGCTCCCATCCGCCCGGATTCCGTCCGACTTGACCGCATTTTCAACGATGACCTCACTATGAACCCTGGAGAATGCATCGCCGATGACGGAAGAGTTCACAGTGAGCAGCGCCATGTCTATTCCAGCACTGGCAATGTCGAGCGTGTTTGATCCTGTGATGGAGCTGACACCATTTATTCCCGACTCGGACGTGGCGTACGCGCGACCGGTGATATGTGTGCAGTTGGCAAGTTCAGAGACCGTCAGAGATTCTCCGAGGAGCAAGCAGACTTCTCCGACAAACCCAGGGATAAGATTGATCTGTAATCTTGATGGTGGGCAGTGGCAATCGGTGGGTACAAAGTCAGCTTACATTTGAGAACCAATTTGTGTTCCAAAGACCGGGCGTTCCGCAAGGACATACGTCGATGCCTCCCGAGTCGAGGCAACCGGGATCGGTAAAATCATTATCGAACCAGAACCCCATGGAGAGGGAAATCGCAGCCCGCAGCTGGGTGTTCTGGACCAATTGAGCAGCATTTTTCAAACCGCCATGCCAACGGCTGAGAATGTCGCTGTTCAAGTTGAAAATCATGAGCTCGAGTCGGCAAGGAGCTCAGAGAACCAATTCACTTATGCGGGACCAGTGCTGTTGGGCAGGCCAGCTGCCTGTCTGCGCGGGGCAACCTGTCGTGTAGTCGACGTCAGTCGTACGTCAAAATCATCGGATCAAGACAGCATCAGCGGCGTCGCTCACCAATTCGATACAGATGTGGCTCCAGTGGTAGCCCCGACTATGGTCGAAAGCCTTCTCTGAGTTATGGTCTGGATATCCTGTGAAACGTTACTCGAGGCTAAAACATGCGGCGGGTTCGTATCGGAAGTAGTGGAGCCACGCGTCAACAGCTGTACACCTACGATGCATAGGACGCCAGTTAGTCTAGCCTTTCATGGCAGCGACTGTCCAACCCGCCGCTGGCAGAGGAGGTCTTTCTTATAGCGTCATAACAGCGCACCAACAGGAAAGGTCACTTGGGTCATGCCAGCTTTGCGCCGCAGAGAAGCACGTTCGGACAGAGCGCTCGGAAGAAATTGTGCACATAGAGTGCGGCGTCGTGAAGGGAGAGCTTAGCATCTGAGGCGGAGCATCCTTGGTATCACCACGCGAATATTGCTCTGAGAAGAAAGGTAAAAATAGGCGGTGGTAGACGTGCTGGATATCTGCGCCTCAGCATAGATACGGAGCCTTTCCGGAAAAGCCAGTGGCTCCAGAGTCCGCCCGTCAGCAGTTGATGCGAAAACGTAGGGGACACACCCCGTGAGGCCAAGAAAGGAGGGTTCCCAGAGAGGAAACATTACACAATGTTGGTCTAAGATGATCGAGTCGTATGCTACAGTGTCCTGAGAACGTCCTAAGTGCAGCTCAGCGCTTGAGCTGGCAAGTGTTCGAAACGAGTATGAACAGATAAGCAAAGTTCATTTGCTGGCCGTAGCAGTGACGTGGAGCCGCGCAAGAGCGCAGATGAGAGGAACGGCGTAGAACGCGTATGCCACCCACACCACTGAAAGAACGCATGAGACGATGATGGCATTAGTGGAGCAGTCACGTACTTGTGAACCCATTGCTTGTGCTGGCGATGAGCTGGGGAGCGCTCGTACCGCCCTTCGTTATGGCGAGGTTGAAATCCTCTACTGCCTTTCCAAACCACATGCGGATGACCAGGAATGCGGTGAGGCCTGTTGCCACACATGAGTGACTTCATTTAGGGGCAAATAGGTCCCACGCGCACCTATCATGAAGCCTAGAAGTCCAATCCAGGCAGACGTGCGCTGCAAGAATGGCTTGTCCAAGACCGCAGAAAGTCTTGCACCCAAGCTGGCCCGAAGGGATATCAGGGTGAAGAGGATGAAGAAGATGATGCTCAAGAAGATAGATATAGCAATGAATACGGGTGTCGTGGCAGTCGGCGCGGAGAGCAAGTCTGGAGCAGTTCCAGGCAGCGCAGAAAGGTCTAAGCAGGGTATTTAAGTGTCAGAGTCGTAACACAGTTGTAAAGAGTACATCGAATATACCATATTTCGGAGACAATGATGCTGCTTCGCAGCCTACCGATCCGTCGTTATTCTGTCGGGAGCACGAGCCTAATAGACATCAATTAGTTTGACTATCTGGTAACATTAATGCCTGTCAACCTACCTAGCGCCCCCAAAAATATTGATGGTCCATCGATACCATGAGAGGCATTGGGGTCGGACAAAATTGACGACGGCGACACAGTAAGCAGCGAGACTTGGCTGTGAAGCAGGACGGTAGGGGCGAAGAATGCGAAGAGTATGAGGATGGTTGACGTCAAGGACAATAATGGGGCGAGATATAATGTGATGGCTTTCGAGAGACCTGCAATCATGATGAAGAAATGGGTTTATCCTGGAATTTTTCAAGAAGAAAGGACCGAGTCTAGGACGTGGGGTGTCGTTGCAATGAATGGGCAGGCTGCCAGCAGCAAGTTGGAGGACAGAGAATGCCGGCGACGAGGGTAGGAGGCGGGCTGGAGTAGACTGCGGCATCTGGGCGACCTTATAAGCAAGCCCGAGAGCTCCAGGCGCCGAGAACAACAGCGCGCAGGCCAAGGCAAAGTACAATACAAGCGTCTTGCATTGTTCCCTTTCGGTTAGGTAGGAGAGCGTTCGCGCTGGATAAATTTCCATACGCGCGGTGCCTAGACGTAACTCCGCGCATACAAGGTTGCGAGGGAGTGATGGAGGGCAGTGTACAATGGACAGGGCCGTCATCGAGTCCGAGTGGTTGCAGTGCGATTGAACAAGGTGAAGGCAGCGCGCGGTGCGTCGCGGAAATGGAAGGCCCGAAACACGTGCAGCATGCGCCGAAAATGCGCGTCCAGGCGCGCCCGTCCAAGTCACCTTCGTCCTCCATTCCACCTGCCTTTTGTCATGGCAGAAGTCTTGGACACGCCGTTGCCACCCCAATTTCAGCTTTTGTCGTCGCTCGTCGAGGACACGCCAGAATCTCTTGTGTACGGAAGCGCAGACATACAGCAGGCAGCTCTGCATGCTACAGAATATGTCTTTAACTTAGGTGCGCTGCCTCCGTGTTTCTTCAAGCGAAAACTCACCCGCAGCATAGCTTTACAATCTGAAAGGGAGTCTCAACCGCATGTCACCCAGCTCCTGGCGTCCTTCAGTCCGGCTGAGGCGCCACAGACGCGCTCCCAGACCCGGGCGAATGCAAAGCGCAAACGTAGCCCGTCGCCGTCTTTGCGTCCCCAGAAGTCCTTTTCTACCACCCCTCTCACATCATTGTTCGTTGAAGGACTAGCTGAGGATCAGCTATGGGCTCAGTTAGAGCTGAGGGCACAGCACGTCTCTCAAACCTTGGCTTTGGCTTTACAAGGCGCTGCCGGTGAAGACGACGACCGTGAGTCAGAAGGAGTGGCGGTGAAGAAGAGAAAGCTGTCGGAAGACGGGATTTTGGAGGATGAAGATGAAGATGAAGATGGAGATGAAGATGAAGACGATGCTGGGTTTGACGATGAATCGGAGGATGACGAAGATGAGGACGTGATGGAAGATGAGGACGAAGATTTGAGAGAGGACGAGGACCTTGGAGAGCAGGTCGCAGACCTGCGTGATGAAAGCGACGAGGAAGATGAAAACATAGAAATCGAGGAAGACGTCGATGGCCCGCCTCTGCGATCCACAATTCGAAGGAAACCTAGACCGGGTCCTCACTCTGAACTGGACGATGGTTTCTTCGACCTGGGCGCATTCAATGCCGAGATTGAAGAGGCCGAGGCCAAGTCAGTATCACGCGGTGCTCTGGGAAAGGACTCCGACGACGAAGACAACGAAGACGAAGGATCGGTCGACTTCTTCGCGTCCGTCGACGCGCAGGGTGCGCAGGAGGAAGATACCACACAGGGTATGCCCGCTTGGTAATCTGGTAAGGACCAGCTGACATTTCTTTGCAGAGGCGTACTACCGAGAGTTCTTTGAACCTCCTCCTCGCCTTCCACCGAAGACGAAGGGCAAGGGTAAGGTGCCAGCCTCTGCCCAGCCCCCATCTAGGAACGGCAAGGTGCGATTCCATGAGGAAGTCAGGGTGAAGACCATCAAGGCGAGAGGTAAAAACTTACCGACGTACATGATACACGGCGGAACAGCGGGCGAGGATGATGATGAGGACGAAGAATATGTGGACGGCGATGACTTTGAACCTGACGATTTAGGTGGCGCGTCGTTCGCTTCCTTGGATGACGAAGACGAGGACGGAGACGAATACTTAGAGGATGACGACGACGAGGAGTTTACAGGTGGTCAGAAAACTATTGACAGGTTGAAGGATGACCTCTTCGCCGAAGATGACGAGCCAGAGAGTAGTGCGTCCTCTTATACCGTCATATCCTCACTCCCTCACAACTGCATTAGAATTGTCTGCGTACGAAAGGCGACAGGCAGCTCTTCGCGAGCAAATAGCGACCTTGGAAGCTGAAAATATCGCGAAAAAAGACTGGACTCTCTTGGGCGAGGCAACTTCGCGCTCGCGACCTCAAAATTCGCTCTTAGAAGAGGACCTAGACTTTGAGCGCGTCATGAAGGCCATCCCCGTCATCACGGAGGAAACAGTGGTCGGTCTTGAAGATAGAATCAAAAGTCGGATAATGGATAACCGCTTCGACGATGTTGTGCGGAAACGGGCCGTGGACGACAAACCTTACTTGCCCTCTCGTTTATTCGAACTACAAGACACCAAGTCTAGTCAATCTTTAGCGCAAATCTACGAGGACGATTACTCTGCTGTACAGACCGGCGGCGTTACCGGTGACGATCGCGATGGCAAACTCAAGAAGGAACACGAGGAGATCGAAAGGATATGGGACGGCGTTTCTATGAAGCTCGACGCGCTTTCGAATGCTCACTTTACGCCGAAAGCTGTGAGTATCTTTTGTTTTCGCTATCTAGCGTGTCATTGACAAGATTCGGTAGCCCATGGCTACGATTTCCACCGTCACGAACGTAGCTTCGACGACTTTGGAGTCCGCGCTTCCTACGAGCAAATCTGCTGCCGCGATGCTCGCGCCAGAAGAGATCTTCAGCTCTACACCCTCCGATCTTCGTGCGCGTAGCGAGCTTACACCCGTCGAGAAGCGCGCCCTGCATAACAAGCAAAAGAAGGCGAAGAGAAAGACGAGAGACTTGCTGGACAAGAGTGTCGACAAGTTCGCGAAGGCGAGGGGCGTGAAGGGTGTCAAGGCTCAGAAGGCGGCAGCCTTGCAGAGCGTGGTCAAGAGTGGGAAAGGGGTCACGGTTGTGGGCAAAAAGAGCCAGCTTGTAAGAAAGGGTAAAGGAAAGGTTTAGATAGCCCGTTGTTATATACACTCCGTGGCGTATGCTTAGTTTTTTTTTTGTATATACTGCGCCGTCTACTCGTGGCACGGAACCCCCGCTATCAATGGGACCCCTGCGGGTTAGTAATCCTATCCTATCCTATCCTATCAACTTGAAGCTGATGAAGGTGGCGGGCGGCTGATCAACACAGCCACAGATGTGGGCTCGTGCTGCACGGGCTTGCGCTTCACTCACGCTTCCATCTTCAACCTCTCAACTTTCATCCTTTTCCTTTTACTACCATGGCTTGGTTCAACAAACGCAAGGAGAAGAACCTCATACCCCCAGTTGACGACGGGCCCGACTCATACAGGTCCACTAGCACATCTCCTCGTCCGCCTGTCCGCTCTGCAGCCACATCCTACGTCGCCAGCCGTGACGACCCGTACAGCAGCAGGTCTGCTAGTGGCACTCCATCGGCGGACTCGTACCCAGCTGTGCGCGACCGCTACCAACGAAACGCCCCCGTGGGTGATGTCTACTCTCGAGGCGGCGGCAACGTCGATAACGACCGCAACGAGCTCTTCTCAGGGTACAAGCCCAGGGAAGGCGGTTCGGGGCGCTTCCGCGACGACGGACCATCAGGCGCCACTCCTGGCGAGGAGAATGATGAGGATGTGGAAGGTATCAAGAAGGAAACGCGGTTCATCAAGCAGGACAGTGTCAACTCTACTCGCAATGCCCTCCGGCTGGCCCGCGAGGCAGAGGAGACGGCAAGAAACACGGTAAATAGGCTTGGAGATCAGTCAGGTACGCTACCATCCCTCCCAGCTTATCATGGCGGGCGCTGATCGTGCTCGAAATCAGAGAAACTGGCTAATACCGAACGCCACCTCGACGTTGCCAAGGGGCATTCGCGCAAGGCGGAGGATAGGACGGATGAGCTTAAGCAGCTCAATCGCTCTATCTTTCGACCCGTGATCACGTTCAACAAAGATGCCAAACGTGCGGCGCAGGAGGCGAAGATCCAGGACCAGTATGAGGAAGAGCGCGAGGAGCGCGAGAAGGGGATGTCGGACATTCGCGACTCGCAGAATCGCCTTGGGCGGGCGCAAACGTACGGTCGCGAGGAGGATGGCTATGGCCGGCGCGGCAAGACTAGTGCCGAGCAGGCTATGCGTCAAGAGCAGAGGAAGCGCTACCAGTTCGAGGCCACAGCTTCCGATGACGAGTTGGAGGATGAGCTTGATGATAACCTGGATGAAATATCCGACATGACGAAGAGGCTCAAGGCTCTCGGTAGCGCCATGGGTCAGGAGCTCGACAAGCAGAACAGCCGCATTGAGCGTATCGAAGAGAAGACCGTCAGCTTGGACAACAGGGTCTTCCGGAACACAGAGAGGGTGCGTTTGCCCTCGCTTTATTGCTGCTCTCTGTCTTAACTGCGGCCTATAGCTCAAGCGCATCAAGTAGATGCTTTCGCGTCTTGCACATGCTTCGCTCACGACGCTTTTGGGAAATCTTCTGGACTTTGGGACTAGGGATGTAGATGTCATCATACCATAGTATACGCATCCTACAACCGTTATTTATTTAAAAGATGTATCTGAGTAGTCTCGCGCCTGATATGATGATTGCAGACTGACGTGGTGGCCCGATAGACATCGCGCACATTGTAACTACAACACAATGTACATTACGACATCGGCTGCGCCTTTTCATGACTTGCTCAAGCAGATCATCGTAGAATGGACGATGGGCGGACGACTCATAAGAACTACAGCCCTCGAGCTCCTTACTGCGATTCATGGCAAACACCCGCTCTTCCGTACATCAGTATGGCTGTGCGCTCGACATATCGTTTCCACACCAGCGTACTACTACCTCCGAGTCCGCTTAAGATCACCTCGCAGTTGTTTCGGCAACCCCGGTCCGCCTCATCATGTCTTGGTATGATCGCGCACTCCGACTCGGGCGCTCGCCTACCGCATGTCTTTCTCTACCACCAGGCTAGGTCTCGTCAAGTCTTGCTTTGGTCTCTTCTGAGAAGCTGCCTTGTCAAGACGCGCCGTCTAGAGGCGCAAGGCGATGGAAGAAGACGACGCGACGAATGCACGCGATCCGGATCGATGGTGAGTTGTTCAAATTAGGCAGATTATTTTCCCTTGACCGGCGTCGGCATTCTGAAGGGAACATCTGCTGAAGGAGCAAACTGGTGTTGTATCCCTTCATAAAAGCGCATTCTCACCTGTCTTGACAATTGTTTATTATCAGCGATCTTTCGGAGCACAATCACAAGAAATGCCGCCCTCGCGACTGAGGTAGAAGAACTGCGGAGAGAGCTCTCTGTATGGAAAGGGGCTCTCAAGACCGCCGATGAAACTCAAAAAACCGATAAGAAAACCATCGCGCGCCTCGAGCGCAACATCGAGGCGCTGAAGGTGCGTATATCCCTTTCTTCCGCGCTCCGCCTTGACGAAAGCAAACGTTGCAGGACGATAACCCGCTCTTGATATGCCTCATCGACGGAGACGGAACCATATTTTCTGAGGAGCTATGGCGTCTCGGTACCAACGGCGGGCGGCAGGCGGCGCTGATGCTGACGAAAGGAATCACAGACCACGCGGGAAGCGCAGACAAGGGCGTGGCGAGCCGCTGTCAGACGTGGCTGAGCATATTCTGCAACAAAAGCGGCCTCATGGAAGTGCTGCTGCGGAACAGCATTTGCTCTATCGCGCAGTTCGAGGACTTCCTGCAGGGATTCAGTCAGGCGTCGCCGCTGTTCTCCGTCGTTGACGTGGGGAATGGCAAGGAGGCCGCCGATGCCAAAATTAAAGGTGCGTCCTCTTGAGATGCGTCGTGTACAGTGCAGATGATATATGATGGGCAGAATACCTGCGGGTGTTTACTCGCTTTCCACAGACTACCCGTGTCTATTTTGGAGGTGAGAGCGCAACCTTGCAGTGCAACAGGCTCCACAACTCACGCGCTTCCCAGGTGCCCACGATAACGGCTACTTCTCTACCCTCACTTTTCTCGAAAACGAAGGCCTTCTGGGCAAGGTCGTGTTACTCCGCGGCTACAAGGACGTCGCCTTTGAGCTCAAGAATATTGACATCGCCCACCTCGAGGTCGCGGGCCTCTTCATGATGAACAAACTGCAGACGAATCCGCACCGGAAGAGCCCTACCGCGACGCCTCCAGCGCACGTTGTGCAGCTGCAGGACTTTGACAAGTTTAAGAACAGGTCACAGACAGCAAGTCAAGAGCGACCGACGAAAAGTCGGCAACCACAGCTACAAACATCATCATCATTAACGGCAGGGGAGGCCTTGGATCCCACCCGCGTAGGTCTTGAACTTTCGATATTTCATTTTGGCACTGACTCCTCGTCTTCTTACAGTCCATATATAAGCGTTGGCACTCTCGGTCGCTTCATCTATGATCATACATCTCACATCCCCGTTTAGAGAACCTCAGCGTCCTTCCCTGCACGTTTTTCCATTTATCACATTGCAACACGGGCGAAAAATGCCGCTACCGGCATGACTATGTACTCGCCCCGCGACATGTGGAAGAGCTCCAAGCGCATGCAAAGAAAATGCCATGCCCGCACGTGAAGAATGGTCGGTAGTGCTCCTGTGATCTACATTTGCCAGTGGTATTGAGATTTTCCTGGCGACAGATAAATCCTGCCCTGACGGCGATGACTGCATATTAGGCCACGTGTGCCCCAAATTGTCAAAATGCGGCTTCGTGAAGTCGGGATCGTGCAAGTTTACAGGAAGTGCGTGCCTTTTCTCTGCATAAGTCGCATGAGACCAAGCTCATATGATCCTGCAAGAGGATGCACACAAAGACCCGCCGCGCAAGCCACGGGGTATACGCAAAGTCAGCGCCTCAGACAGGGCCGAGTCCCCAGACGTGTCGCAGACCGACGACTCCGCGTCGCAGTCGCAGCCGCCCGACGCATGGGATGCACCAGCGGCTTCCGTCCTCAATCCGAATGCCCCATCGTTCCAGGGTGCCTACACTTTCAATTAAAACCCTGCGAGGCAGGAATTTGCTGGCGAACTTTCCGCCGTCCGCCACCACTAGTACCAGTAATCTCCAATACGAATGGATATGTAGTGCTACAATCGTGTATAACTTCTCACACAGATAAATATAATTTACACCTACGACTGCTCGACGACCTCACTGACGAGGCGAAGGAACTCGTCGGCTCCCCGCCCGCCGCCTGTCGCCTTCCATAAGCGATAGACGCCCCGTAACGCCTCTTTAACTCCGTCATTTGCAACCTGACTGCTATCCTCATCTTGCGACTCACGGAGAAACGACACCCCGTTTGCCTTGCGGGGTTGCGGCGAGAGGATGCGCTCCCGCGTGTCCGGCTCGGGCATCCGCTCCGTGCCCAGGCGGGCCGCACTGTCACTGGACGCCCCCACCGACAGATCCGCCGGGGACGGCGTGCTCTCGCTCTCCGACACATTGTCCGCGTCCGCGTCCCCTTCCGCATCACCATCGGGCGCCTGTTCCGTCAGCGCATCGAAGGCAGAATCAAGTTGTGACGCTGGAGTGGATGGCGGCCGGCTGTTCCTGGGAGATATGGCGTGCAGTCGTCTGGTCAACGAGTGTGGCGACGGCGGTTCCTTATCATTCTTTGCGCGCTGATGGTGGAAGGACGCGGGCGGGATAGGGAGGATGACCTCGGCGGCAATATGGTACGGATCCTCGTCTGTGGCGGGGTGCAGCCTTTTGCGGGTCTTCTGGACAGGTGACGGGATCGTAGAATCGGCGGTTCCTTGGTAACATATGAGCCCACAAGCGAGGATCAACAGGAAAGCTGGGACATACCTTGGACAGAGGCGTACTGTGCCCAGTACGCATCCTCTCCGGTCTCGGACGGATCTTTACTGGCCCGCCTGGTCAGGTGAGTGCGAGCATCCTCGCCGTCCTCGTAGGCATACGAGTTCCAATAGTCGTCGTCATCGCTATCACTGTGGTCAGGCGCAGAGTCCGATTGGTGGCCATTGACGGGCACGTGTATGGCCAAGACTTCCACGCCAGAGGTGGCGATGGCCTCTGTGAGAGAGGGACGTGCATTGGTAGGAAAGGGCATGAGGCCGGCGTCGTGGTAGGCCCAGGTGCTCTCACCGTCCCACAGGAAGACAAGGCGCAGGCTGTCGTCGTAGTCGGTGGTGAGGTCTATGTGTACATGGGCATAGGTCTCCTCGCCGTCTGTTGTGTAGCGGACGGGGAAGCGAGAGGAGGTGCGATCGTCGATGGGCTTTGGGAGGGACTCCAAGAGCTGTATGGCGCGGTCGCGGTGGGGCGAGGCCCAGGTGAGGTAGGACGGGGAATCGTCAGGGGAGATGTCGAGGAAGAGGTGGCGTTGGAGGAGGGGGCGGGAGAGCAGGTGCGGGGGGACGGGGGCGTCGAGCTGGGACGGCGGGGAGATGTACTGGAGGACGAGGTTGACGGAGTAGGGTAGGATGGGGGTTGGCATGCTGTCTGGCCCGGGACGAGTCTCAGTCTGTGGGGAAGAACGCGGGGATTTATAAGTACGCTCTGGCCTCGATCGGGCCGCGTGGGCCACTGCGCGTCGCGACTTCGGACACACGTGATCCTCCCTTCCCTTCGCACGCAGTGGCAGCGACTACTAAGTTAGTACCTGCAGCTGGCCACCACCACACCGTCCATGGCTCCCGTTCACGCTCCCGCTCTCCTCGTCCTCTCCCTCGCCCTGCTCTCCGCCGCACAGGTATCTATCTTCTCCCTTTGCCTTCGCTTTTTCTGACGCCGTGCAGCAGCGGACCAGCGCTGCTCCAAGCAGCTCCTCCGCATCACCCAGCCCCTCCGTCTTCGTCTCCACCTCCTTCTCCACCGGCATCTCCTTCGGCCCAAATCGCGAGCCCATCACCGTCACCCAGGCGTTCAACATCACCCTCACCGCCACCCCGACGCCCACTGCATCCGCAGGTAACAGTTCTGCGGCCGGCAACGCAACCGCACCCGCTTCCAACGCCACCAGCAGCGTTGCGCCCACCTCTACCGGCCCCCTGCCCACCGCACCCACCGGCGTCGATGGGGGAGGGAATGGTGCACAGGGCGCCCCCAGCCCTGGCGGCGGTGGCGTGTATGGTCCGCCCGATGGCTACACCTCCAGCGGGCTACCGCTGCGCGAGCGGGGTGCCCTAGCCATAGCCACCTCTGCTATGGCGTTGGCCATCCTGCTTGCGTTAGTCTAGACTGTGAGGGAGAGGGACCAGGAGCATGTTTGGACAGTGACCTTGACGTTGCCCGGTAGACTTGCATTCGTTGTGCCCACCACCCACTGCAGGACATTTGCTTTGTTTTACTATCACATATACTCGCATCACGCATCGACTCGGATATCCTTACCACTACTACCTTATTACTTGTGTGTTGCGTCGCCTTTTATCGTAATCACTGCGGACTGGCGTCGTTGTATATGCAGAACGAGCACCGGACTTTGTTGACCCTTGCCCTAGCCTCCGTTGCCGACCTTGTGCGGTTGACACGCCTAGACTGGTGACCAGCTTTGTATCAACAGTGACGACGGGGTGGGTGCTGTGTACGTTCCGCCAGCAAGGCCCTTGTCCTCATGCAGCGGCTGTTTCCGTCATCGATCATCACCGTACGAGCCGCTCGACCACGGTTCTCCATCTCTGTGTATCCAGCACATCGTCGCAATATTTCTCTGACTTTGACCAGAATGTCTGCACAACAGCCCGCGAAGAGGCAGGACCAGCGCAAGGTCTGCTTTGCGTACACACTGTTTCTCTACCTCCGCCAAACTTCTCATCCATAGGTGATCGGCACCCACAATGGAACCTTCCACTGCGATGAGGCCCTAGCGGTTTACCTCCTCCGTCAGACTGAAGTGTATCGCGACGCTGGTAGGCCTCCTCAATGTCAAACACATCTAGCTCCACTAAGTCCCCGGCAGCTGTCAAACGCAGCCGCGACCCCGCTGTTCTCAACACCTGCGACATCGTCGTGGATGTGGGCGCGGTTTATGATGAGAGCAAGCAACTGTTCGACCATCACCAGCGTGGTTTCACTGAAGTCTTTGGGCGCGGCTTTACGACCAAGCTGTCTTCTGCCGGCTTGATATACAAGTGCGTCTGCTTTCTGGCAAATCTCAATCCGTTCGTAGGCCTTGCTGACATTAACGGTACTTGCAGGCACTTTGGCAAGGAAATCATCGCAAACAAGTTCCACCTCACTTTGGACGAACCGAAAGTCGAGACGCTCTGGTTGAAGCTCTACAAGGTACGAATACCTCGCATCTTGTTGGCTATTCCTGACTCCGTCGTAGGAGTTCATAGAGGCTATCGACGGGATCGACAATGGCGTCTCCCAGTACCCGAACGACGTCGAGCCCAAATACCGCAACCGCACTGATCTTTCGAGTCGCGTTGGATGGCTGAACCCCGCCTGGAACGAGTCTGTCGAGTCGTCGCGTGTTGATGTACGTTTTTATGTCCTCGGCATCGGAATCTCTTCTCAATGTCGGGCATAGGCTTTGTTCGAGAAGGCCTCTTCCCTCACGGGCGAAGAGTTTGTGGGCCGTTTGACCTACTATGGTGGTGCCTGGCTCCCCGCACGCGATCTCGTTGCAGCAGCTCTGTATGATCGCACCAAAGTGGACGGGAGCGGGCGCATCATCTTATTCACTCAGTTTGCTCCCTGGAAGGTACGTGCGCAATGCCAGGTCATCTTCCATATAACAATACTCACTGTTTTCCTCGCCCGCGTAGGAGCACCTCTTCGAGCTCGAGACCGAGGCGGACGTGCCTGTCTTCGCCAAGCCGTTCTACGTCATCTACCCTGACGAGACTGCCGGAAACTGGCGTATTCAAGCCGTGCCCGTCTCTCCCGAGAGCTTCGAGAGCCGCAAGGCGCTCCCCGAGGCGTGGCGTGGCGTGCGCGACGACGAGCTCTCGCGCGTGACCGGAATAGACGGCGGCATCTTCGTGCACGCGTCCGGCTTCATAGGGGGCAACCAGACCAAGGACGGTGCGCTCGCGATGGCGAAGAAGGCGCTGGAATTGTGAAGCGCAACATGAGTGTGGAATCTGGCGCAACGAAAGTGGTAGAAGAAAGGTGGAAGCAATGGTCCTCAGAATCTCTGAGGTATCCTGCATCATCATGCAGGATTAGCCGGATTTGAGTTCCGGATGAGTGCGCTTGACCGCACTGCCCCGTAATTTGCGGAGGCTCCCTGTCGGAATGCTGTCCAGGTTCTGGACGCACCGAACGCAGTGCATACTGGTTGGGCTTTACTTTACAGTAAGTCAGTAGTATGCGGATCTGGAATACAGGCTGTGAAAGGGCCCACGCACTCGCCGTTCGTGTGCCGGTGGGTTGATCCGTACGCGTACCGGTCTCGGTCGTTCCGCCGCCCGCACATGTGGCACTCCACCTCAATGCAGTCGTATATTTGAGCAGCACAGCGCTGGCACCCAGAGAGTCAACAATTCGGCTCCCTTTCTCCCCCAATGTCTTCAAGAAAGCTACGCGTTCTCCTGACTGTATGTGCTTCTCGGGTGCAGAAAATCGAACTCTAGATCTGACGTCAGGCAGAACGACGACGGGCCTCCTGGACCCGATTCGCCGTACATATACGGGCTCTACAAGCACCTCACACAGGACCTCGGTGCGCATTCCTGCTGCATTCCGGCTGGACACTGCTTACACCCCCGCAGGCTGGGAAGTTAATGTGGTGATACCAAGCTCACAGAAATCGTGGATTGGTGAGCATCGTGATGCGGCAACCCACGGACACTGACCAGGATGGTGATACAGGCAAGGCCCACCAGATCAAGGAGATAGTGCACGGGCAGTACTACTACCCCAGGGATCATGGTCAGTGGGTCGGCGCTCCAGGGAAAAGGTATGTCGACCTGAGTACTTCGTAGATGGGAACGGGGAGAAGACCTCCACGTCGCGTCCCCTGGAACATGGGGAAATTGCAGAATGGATACTGCTTGATGGCGTAAGTCCTGCCGGTTCTCAGTATGCAGTGGATACTAAAGCAAGTTCCCTCAAGACCCCCGCGACGTGCGCCAATATCGGGCTGCACAACCTCTACCACGGAGATATTGACCTTCTTGTACGTGTCATATCGCGCGCATGTCCGATCCTAGTCTCATTGGCTTTCAGCTCTCTGGCCCTAACTTAGGGAGAAACACGTCCTGTGTGTGCTCGCGCCTTTCCTGTGCATACACCACATCCTAACTTGCCCCAGCCGCCTTCGCCCTCTCCTCCGGAACTATCGGCGCCGCCCTTTCCTCCTCGCTCTCCCACGTCCGCTCCATCGCACTTTCCTACGGCACAGTCATCCACACCGGGCCGACACCCACGTCCTTCTTCGAGCCCGCGCACGCGCTCTCCGCGCGCATCGTCGGGCACCTCTGGGACAACTGGGGCGCGGACGCGGGCGGGCTGCGCGCGGGCGAGGTCGACCTATACAACGTGAACATCCCGATGGTTGAGGGGTTGCTCGGCAACGAGGGCTTGCCAATCCTCTGGACGCGTATGTGGCGCAATTCGTATGGCCGGCTGTTCAAGGCGCACGCGGCCGAGCTGGAGCCCGTGTTAAAGCGGTCGACGTCAAATGCAGGGCCAGACACGCCGGGCACAGACCCGACGCCTGCACTGGCGCCTGGCTCCTCACGCGGCGATGTCGAGCCAAGTGAGGTGGGGCGCTTGGTGTTCAAGTTCGCGCCGGATATGAAGGGCCTCATTGGCGTATCGGTATCGTCGCTGCCCGAGGGAAGTGACGGGTGGGCTATGGAGAAGGGCTGGGTCAGCGTGACGCCCATGCGCGCGAGCTTCGCTGAGCCGGCGTCGGAGGATGCGTTCGTGGTCGACGGCAAGTTGCATGACAGGATATGGAAGATGAAATTATAATTTTTAATACTTTGAAGACCTGGTACAGTCTGAGAATTGTGTGTCAATTATCCACCGATGATGCATGATGAACCATACTCTACATACAGTAACGTGTCCGTGTCTAAGTCACTGTCCGAAAGTCCAAGAACCCTAGCACTCATTAAAACACCGCTAACCAGCCAGGGACAATGAAGAACGCGGCAGCGAGAGCGAGCAATGCGGATGAGCGGGGCTCTGCATGCAGGCCGGTAGCGCTCGAAACGACGCCTTTCACTGTCTGGCGACGGTACACCTTGAGCCAGTTGATATCCCACGAAGCATTCTGGCGAGAGGATTAAGCTGAAGAATGGGTTAAACGTTGAAGGAGACAAACAACAAAGTTGCTGGGGTCTATGAGGCGATCGTTGCATGTCCCTGGGCAGCCTGATGTGGCATACGAGTTGCCAGCCCAATCACCACAGAATGTGATATCTAAGAACACATAAAATGACATCAAAGCAACTCATTCAGGATAATACTTACCGAAGATGATGGAGTGGTTTGAGAAGTACGTCGCAGGGTCACAGGTGGTCGGCGCAAGCGCAGCTACGGGGGTTGGCCAGTTGGCTGGGTTCGGCGTTCCGTCTTGGATGTCCTGCGGGATGGCTACTCGGTAAAACGACCCTGCAAGACTATCAGTCACCTAGAAACAGCAGCAAGCAAGCCCTGCACGGACAGACCGCGATGCCATCCTCATCCCATTTCATGGCGAACACTCCTCCGCCCTGTGCGTCGAAAGTTGGACCATACGATGCCTGACTCCACTCTGTAATCCCACATCCTGGTTGTGTGGGACCTCCTGTGCAATCTAGGTTCGGGCTAGGTGACCCCTTCTACTCGTCAGCAACAAGATGGTTCGAATGGAGTAGCTAAGCTCCTACCACTATTGAGCCTGTGAAATTAGCATTCGGATTGAGAGTACACCCTAAGAGCACTTGAGTAAGAGGACACAAGTATAAGTTGCGAGGAAGTGGAAATTTCAGACCTGGGTTCGTATGCCAGGTGACTTGATTGTGTTCGTTGTCGTGAACGCCTTCGATGATATCGATCTCACCACCCTACGGTTGATCAGACGAGATGAATCACGCTAACACGGACGACTCACCCCCGGCCATACCTCTTCGACGCCAAATGTCCAGAATGCTGGCCAGACACCTAACAGGACAAGTTAGACCAACGAGTGCAGCAGCAGGTTGGGCACTCACCGCATCCCCACGGAGCACGGTCGGTATCTAGAATGAAGAGTCCACCGTTGTAGATGGTGTTACTCGACACTCGAACGCTATTACGCTTTAGGTCGAGGCACTCAAGTAGGCAGACGAATTACTGTACCTCTCGCGGTACTGCCCTTCAGCCAACCAGTTGGTATCGTCACCTTTCATCACGACTTTTCCGTCGTAGGATATGTAGGAGAGGTTGTGGGCAAATGCCGTGTCATGGTCGACATAGCTGCGTGACTTGTCAGCCGGCGGACGGACACCTAAAGGTGCAAACATTTACGTGACGGTCCCGCTGTGCGAGGATGAATGAGCAAAGACTTGACATTGAAGAATGTGCATACGCACTGGGTAGGGTCCGAGCCATTGAAGAAAGAGAACTCCCTGATACCCGCGGGTGTTGTCTGAGCTCTGAATTCGGTGAAATGAATTCGGATGCTCACTGGAAGAAGTTTGTAGCGTCATAGGTATCCTGTATGATCCACAGGAAGTCGGATTCGTTCGGTGTTGTTGTGACGTTGTTAGAAGGGGAGGAACTCGTGCTGCCGTTGCTGTTGGTTTGCCTCTTTCCTAAAGACAGGCGAGAACCGCGGTTTTCGCGTTCGGTGAGGGGAGCAAACAGAGAGTTCGGATATGCGGTAGCTTGCGTCGGAAGCACAAGAAGCGGAAGGAGAAGGGGAATGAGGTCGTGAAGCATGTCAGTCGTTAGAAGCGTAGATGTTAGAAGGCAGGTTGAAGGCAGAGCAACATGGGCACGCCAACCACGTTTTGTCGGGGAGTGAGAACTCGCACCTCGGACCGCTGACGTTCTTCCTGCTGAATAATATGAAGATATGGGCCCGAACTCTCTAGCGGCCCAAAGCCTGTCGACACGTTGTTTGCACGCGACAACGCATACGTACTCAGACATCGTTGCAGCCTGGCAAGAGCAAAGCCGGAAGCAAAGCATGAAAGAGAGTTACTCAAACAGCAATAATTACTGCTTCGGGACGACATAAATGTATGACGGGCTGTACTGGACAAAAATCAATCCGCGAAGACGCGCACGCAAAGAGTATGCGTCCACTGGAGATCGGGGCAAAATATCCGCGCGTTGATATGGGGCGGAAACCTCAAATATCCACCACATTTCAGCAAAATGTCACAAGATATCACACCTTAGATATCGGTGCGGATATTCCGCATATCCGCTGCATATCCGCTGCCTAGTAGGGTATATCAACGCTCATATCAAGCTCATATCCGGATCCGCGCGCTGCCAGTAGATAGGTATATATCCACGCTCATATATATGTTGCAATATATACATATATATATAGAGCTAACTAGCTAGTACAAAACAAAAACCCACCGACGCAAGCACGTCGCTCATGGCAAGGAGGCTGCGTCGGCGCGCAATAGGCACCGCATACATGTCGCAAGTCCACATCCTGCCACGTACCTGGCGGCGGTCCGCACAACGACACCGGCTCGCAGCACCTGCGTCCGTCGCGTGACCTGCTCTCCCGCGCTGCGCGTTCACGTTCGGTCTTTCAGCGGTCGTGGCAACAAATCGGGATTGACGTCGGTCGCTTCATGCTCTTCCGGTGCTGCTCGACGAGTCCGCACGCTGATGCCGAGCAGGAACTGTATGGGATAATTCGGACGACAGGTGTGATGCGAGGTGCCGGGGTTCGCGGCGCCAGAGGCGGAGTCCGGGAGGTGCATGGGCGTGGCGAGAACCACGGAGGGAGAGAGAGAATGGGCGTTGACGGAAGAGTGGTGCGAGGGGCGGCGTGCGCGAGCGCCGTGGTGGAATGTGCTGGTGCGTCGCAGGCCACTCCACTGAAGGGCTGCGGGCAGCGTGTGCCGGATAGGGGGCGGTGTGCGTGAGGGCCATGGTGGGATGTGCTGGGGCATGCGTCGCAGGCCACTCCGAAGAGACGCTGCGGGCTAAGATCTGCTCTGTGCCGCAGCACTGGATGTCGTCAGCCCGCGCCCGCCCGCCCGATGACCACATACCAGTGTGCACAATCCCGGGTCACCCCTCGCTCCTGCATCTCCAAACCCCTTCCATCCGCCTCACGCCCGTCTCCAGCACACCCGTGCCCGTGCCCGCGCCCTTGCCTGTCCATCCATGAGCCCCTGTCTACCCCCGCTTGAAGCTCTGCAAGTCCGGCCAAGCTGCCAAGTCCGAGGCAAAGGCTACGAGAGAGCAAGTTGACCAGGTAGATACACAGGTGCCCAAGCTAGCTCAGAGTGCGACGAGGCGTTCAATATCAGAGGGGGTGAGGTGGTGGTTGTGAGTGAACATGCACTTCGTCATCGCGTCACCGACACCGACTTGTCTGTTTTCGGCCGCCACACTAAGCGCGCGGGATGGTCACACACACCAAACGACATCCTACGCGTGCGGCATCATCTATCAAATACTCAACAATTGATGAGGCTGTCCTTCTAGATCACATAAGGCTTTCCATGCGCCTTTAAGAAGCTGCGCTTCCCTGCGAGCCAGTTAAATTGGTCGGTGTCACTTTTTGTCACTAGCAGTGACTGGCATGCAGGGATGTGACATAATGTGACACAATAGCTATCCCTACGCGGATATCTCAAAGTACTGTCAAGTATATCCTATCCATCATATTTCACGCGGATACATAGGATATACACTTCATTTCAGCTGCGGATATTTTGCCCCGATCTCCAGTGGTCAGTCTCGCCGTCTCACGCCTTATCCTGCCTTGTCATGCCTTGTCCCGACTTGTCCTGCCTTGTCCCGGAGTATCCTTGATGGTCATTAATTATCTATAGCTGTCCCCAGGGATATGTCTCCGTCACTGTGGACCATTGTATATCATAACATATCATGAGTGTTCCTCCGTGAACTGTGATGTGCACTCATGCTCATGGGTTGTCATGCTGAGCTGCAAACCCATGCTCTTCCATGGTCCTGGGCTGTCTCGAGTGAGCCTGCCATATCCCGGCAAATCATGAGCTGCTCATTATTTCAACATACACTAAGATATGTGTGGTCAAGGTCACATTGGTGACCATTGACCGCCCTCGATGAGCCTTAAGGACAGCCCTTGGACAGCCATGGTCACTCGTGGTAGGTAGTGACGACTCGGGACAGCCCGAGACGGGACGGTACAGGATATACAGTGGTCAGTCGGGCTCCTGGCATTGGCCTCAGTATCATTCTGTATCATCACCAGTCTTTCGGGATGCGTCATTATCATCCGGGGCGCGTCAGGATCATCCGGGATGCGTCAGGATCATCCAGGACGCGTCGAGATCATCGAGGACGGGCCGAGATAATGGGTGAGAGTTTGATTTCACGCGTGATCTCGAAAGAGCCGTGGCTATCCCGTGTAAGGCTCTCTCTCGCTCTGATTTTTGTCCAATAAAGCCCTTCATATAAATGAGCACAATTATCACCAAGTATACAGACTGCCTTGCAATGATTGGGTCCGCCAAGTTACTTCACTGGGTGAAATCCAACACAAACGCATTCCGTGCTCGACAGCGCGCTGAGATAGCCTACAACACCGATGAAGCAGTCAATATCGATACAACATGTTCCACTGCTCTGTCAGTGGGCATCCTCTGTGTCTCCGCCTCTATCTGCCTTCGAACGCAGTCTCTTCCATGCCGTCCCGATGAATAACACCCAAGCAGTGATGACCAAAGCCAGGCACATCGCAGCAAAACCCCTCCCTCTCTTTGAGCGTTCCGATGCTCGATCTGCTGTTGCACTACTTTCACGAGGGCTTCCGGACGTCCCGTACGAGCCCTCCGGTGTGAGGGACGGCCCGACGTGAGGAGACATTTGAAGGCTATCCTCTTCGTCTTCGTCTTCGTCTTCGTCTTCGTCTTCGTCTTCGTCCTCATCTCCATCAGACTTCATCGCAGATGATGCCTCCGCACGAGATCCTAGGAGAGATCTGCGGTGTCGTGTAGCGTTACGTCGTTGTTGTCGGTCTAGGTACCACAGTCCGAAAATGCCGAGCAATTGAACGCTATTGGCGACAAGGAACGAAGTCAAGAGATGGAGGTATCGGGAGTCGTCAACGGTCGAAGGTGGTCGAGAGGGCGATTCAGTGTCATGGCCATGCTTCTGTACATCCAATACGAGGCCCGCAAGCGTTTGTGACATAACCGTACCAGCTTGCTCAAGCTATGAACATCCAGGTTGTCAGGTCTTTGTAGACAAAGTCCAGGTTCCAGTACTTACACTCTTGTGGGCCCCCAGAGTAGTCGAAATATATTTGGTCGGGACCAGAGTGGGAACCAGTAAGACAAGGAGCACTTGGGGATGAAGTTCAATTCAATGGCACAACCATGAATAAAGAAGCCACATACGAGGAGAGAACCCAAAGCCTGCGCCAAAAGTGACGATAGCGGGCCAGGCTGTCTTTGTGAAGCCGGTTGGAAGGCAAAGCCATGCGAATGCCGAGAAAGTGAGCAGGGAGGAAAGCGTGAACATGATAAGGATGAGGTAGGGTCGCTTGTACTTGTCGATTAAAAGGCCAACCTGCGTGTAGAAATTGAGTAAGGATCAGCACGTGGCCAAGGACATACCGAGGGGTAGAGGAAGATGCTTCCAGCAAGCAAGTACGACGCCTGCTGGCTGGCTTCCTGCTCCGGGAGTTGGAAACGATGCTCTATGACGTTCCTGCAGGAGTGTCAGGTACAGTTCGCATATGGGTCCTCCAACAAACATACGGCGCAAGCTGTGCGAAGGGATGCCAGATTGCACCGCATAGAACATTTACGGCGATGTAGCTGGTTTGTGGTCAGTCCCAGGCCCGCAGAAGACAGAAAGAGCTTCTACGCACGCCCAAAATACATCCCCCAAGTCCGCAATCTCCGAAAACTTGACTTGCTTCTTCTGGGCAACATGCTTCAAAGCCTCCGCCTCGGAGACGTCCTGGAGCTGTCGAGCTTCCTCCTGAAGCTCGGGGGCTTCGAGCTCTGCCCCGGCGCCGTGGACAAGCGACTTTGATGCAGAGACATATACAATATTAATGGTGAAAGATATAAGAGCTAGCGTAGCTGCAGCATAGAACGGCGCGTGAGGTCCAAAGCGCTCGGACAGCGGATATGACGTGCGGGCAGATATAAATGAGGAGGCCTTCCCGGCAACGAGGCCAAGAGCCATGGAGAGTCCAAGTCCATGTGATTTGAAGAATCGGACGATAATGGTTTCTTGGATGACAGCGAGAGGGCTTACTCCCAGTCCGAAGATGAACATGCCGAGGGTCATCAGTCTGACATCTTCAGCGACGTCTCCGATGAGGAGCGTACTGAGACCTATACTGCAGAGTTAATAGCTCCCCAGCAGGCAAATCACTGTGACTCCCGACCTGTCAAGATGACACCTGTGGCGAGGATGCTCGTGAATGTGGTTCCCAGTCGGCTCGCCATGTAGCCTCCGACGAGCGGTGTCCAGGTGCTGTTCAAACTGAACGCGGATATGAGCAGGGAGAACCTATAGACGGGAAACAGTCAATGCTCTGCCCACGGCGAACGCAAGCAGGAAACGTACTCGGTGTTGGATGTCCCCATCTCCCTCGACAGGCGCGACTTGAGAGGGGCCAAGATGTAGCTGCCACTGGAGGGTCCATACTATCAGTATCAGGATTCCTGGCACTAATTGGGTCACATACTAATGGCTTCCAATGCTGAGAGAGCAGGCGCAGAGTAGCGCAAGAGCCCGTACGATGAACGCACGCAATTTGACGGAGCGCTTCAGTTTCAGATGTTCAGGCCGTGCATCCAAACGTCCAATGTCTTCCGAACGGAGTAAGGCATCGATCTCTTCGCTAGAGGGATCGATCTCCTCGTAGGCGGCATCGCTCAGTCGGACCGACATGTTGCTGGGTGCGGGGCTCGGGGTGAGGGGCCGTGGGTGCACCAAAGAGTGTTTCTACAGGCTACTGTCCGCCAGTGAAGCATGAATGTAGGAGTGAGGCCAGCAGGTAAGAGAAGTATGTCTGCAGCAGTGACGCTTGTGGCTTGAAGTCATGGGCGCTTGCGGAGAGCCGAAAGTGTTATCCTCCATGCATCCGCTGTGCTCTCACACCGCTCATTCACTTATCAGCGCGGCCTATACTGTCAGGAATAGCTCGAACATGGGGTCTATCCAAAATCACTCCTGGCTGGATGCATACTCGCGCATATTGGTGGGCATGTCGTATGGATGGTACATGAGACGAAGCAAATCATGAAGACGATGCGAAGCGTTCACTCCTCCGACCGCAGACGAGCAGCCGCGTTCGTCACCTTCAGGCCGAGCACCTTAGCACTGTGATTGACAGCTTGAGCTCTGTTATCACAACGAGAGATGCAACAGGACTCACCGCTCGAGGATGACGATCCGGTTCCGGGAGCTGACACTGTGTGCGATCTCCGCAGCGTATGTCTTGTTGTGGAGGAGCAAGAGCTCCAGTTCCCGCACGTTGTTCACGAGGAACTTCTTCAGGCCGTTGGGTAGTACATGTCGCGTCTTCTTGTTGCTTCCATAGCCAATCTTAAACCCAGTCAGAAAGGTGGTATCATCACAGAACTGCGAGGCACACCTTGGGCATGGGCAGTTGGCCCTTGAATCGGCGGCGAACCCTGTTATCAATACCCTTCGGCTTCCTCCATGCCTCCGCAACGCCCTTGTACCGGTCGGACTGATGGCGCCTAGGTGAGGGTGGCCGTCAGACGACACGCCGTGTAGAGGTGCACGGAATTACGAACTTGAACGGCTTCGTGCGCTTTTTGATGATGGGAATCTTGACGACCATGGTGGTCTACAGAGAAAGGATCAGCCTAGAGGTTGAGAGGTGGTCCATCCAGATGGTTTCGAGTCCATCCATGTCCTTTCGCGAGCCTGCTACGCGACAGCAGCAGTCCAACATCTCCCTCTCGCCATCCAAAACGATCCAGCAGCAGAAACTGGCGAAATGACAGCGAGTACTCACGTATTTTGGGTCTTGAGGACGTTGGGTGTGTTGTCAGTCGGTCCCTCTTGCACTACCGCTTCGGGATCGGGATTCCAAACAAGTGTCAACAGAGGCACTGATTGGAGGCTGGCAGACACGCGGGTCTTGCAGGCTCTTGTAGAGTTGCTTCCTTCCTCCAACTGTGTGCACTCGCAAGCCTGTTTGGCGATGGGCAGGGAAACTGAAGATTTGGGTGGAAGCGGATCACTTCACGTGAACTCGCAGTAAGACTTAGAGCGTGAGAAAGCACGAAAGGCATCCTGGTTTAACCCTGCATTTCGTCGTTCGTTCCTCCTCTGTCTCGCCCCACGACGACGAGCGCCTTTCACTTGTCTCGCTGTATTTCTATGCTAGCGGCGCCCCCGCTTGATATTCCCTTCGACGCCGATGAATGGGTGGCCCATCCTGAGAAGTTGAATCTCAAGCGCGGCACCAGCGTCGGTAACAGCTGGGGGGTTACCTCCATCGGTCGCGGTTTCAATTGGAACGGGGGCAGAGCCGTCGAAGAGGACGACGACTCCAACACGGACCAGGACCTGCACTCGCCGACTTTTCGACGTGCGCACTCATCGTACGCCAAGGACGAACGGTCTGCGCGCCCGCGATCTCCCGTATATTCTCCCATGCAGTCCTCTCCCCCCGCCAGCCTATCTTCGGCCCCGATATTTCCTATCACGACGCTCACTCCTTCAACTCCTCTGCCCATCCAAGTACCCCGTTTTACTACAGATCCCTTTTCCGCGTCCCCGACTCAATCGCCAGCCACTTCCGCACGCTCGCTCCCACCTTTGAGCCCATCAGCGAACTATTCGTCCATCCCTGACCACTCCCGTCCCGCGCGCTCTCCCTCGTCCCCCAGGCCGCGCAGGCGGTCCTCCCAGCAACGGGTCTCCCTGATTGCCGGCCGTGTATCCATCGCCCCCATCGAACCGCCATCACCGCCTCCCGTGGCGCCCCAGAAGTTGCTCCGGTCGGGCAGCACTGCTAGCCTCGTCAACCTCACGCCAAGCACAACCCCGCCGCCATCCTCGACGACCAACACCCTCTCGGCCACCGGGCGGAGCATCTCCGAGTTTGTCATTCAAGGCGAGATAGGCAGGGGAGCATATGGCCTAGTCAAGAAGGCGCGTGAGATGCACCCTGACGGAATACTAGGGGTCAGTCTGATCTCCCACTGATTTACCGTGGCCTTGCCATTGACCATCAATGTAGCCATCCCTGATCATCAAGCAAGTCATAAAGTCGCGGATTTTAGCGGATTGTTGGAAGAAACACCCCAAGCACGGAACCATCCCTATAGAGATATACGTCATGTCAGCCATCTCCAACACCTCCTACATCCTCCCCCCCAAGCGGCCTTGGGATCCTTCTCGACTGCCTCAGGGCTTAGATCGGCCAGACGATTTTGAATGGGTCGACGGCAAAGTCGTCAAAGGTCATCCCAACATCTGCCCTCTGCTAGACTTCTTTGAAGACAACCACTACTACTACCTGGTTTTGCCATCCAGCATTCCTGAGCCAGGCCCGAATGAGCTGATTCCGCCCTCTGATCTCTTCGACCTCGTAGAAACATACCCTGAAGGCCTCCCTTCCGCCATGGTTCGCTCGTATCTAGGCCAGATTGCAGACGCTTTGAGTTTCCTCCATTCGAAAGGAATAGGTGCGTCACAAATTTCGATTAGGACGATCCAAGTTCCTCACAGCGCACAGTGCACCGAGATATCAAGGACGAAAACGTTGTCCTGGGGCCACACGGCCGCTGCATTCTCATCGATTTCGGGAGCTCCGGCTTGGTGAAGAAAGGTGGATGGGATACGTTCAGCGGCACGTTCGTATCATCTGCCCCAAGGTTCGTATCCTCAGCGCTAATCGGTACGTCTGCAGACTTGACTATGCTGGGCCAGAAATCTTGCGCGGCGAACGTTATCAGGGTAAGGAGCAAGACGTGTGGGCGTTTGGGGTCGTGGCGTATGTCATGCTCGTAGGGGAGTGCCCTTTCACGACGGCAGCCGAGGCACAAGAGGGATTGGCTTCACCGTTCTCGAATGCGTCCATTCAGCTCGACGAACGGTGCATGGAGGGCCACGAGAATGATGGGGAGGAAATCGATGGGGGAGGCGCTCTCGGCGATGCCGCAGCCCTCGTGCGGGCATGCCTGGAGCTAGAGGTTTCGGCTCGGCCGAGTTTCGACAAGATCCTCGAAAGCAACTTCCTATCAGGGAGCGGAGGCTGGGGCATGAAGAGCCCATGATGTGATATCTGTTTGTTGTATGAAGGTCAGCCTTCAACGCTATGTGTTTCCCAACAAATTCTCATCTTACCCAGTCGAAGGGATACACTACTCCTGTCCTTGAAAGAACGTTGTTATAAGACTGCTGCTCGTTGTCATTCATTACGTTTTATTTGTCACCTGCAACCCACAACATCGTCGTATAGACCTGTAGCACCATACAAATGCATCATCTAATTGATCACCGAAGGAACTTAGTACTAGGTATTTTTGCGTGGCCATCAGTTGAGACTCCGGTCGGCGATTTGCGGTAATCAATTGACTGTTCTTCATCTTTCCTTCGCACCAGCAGCAGTTTGCACTCCCCGAGGTCGTCTCGTTTGACCCCAGTGCTCTTATCTCAGACTATTTCTCAATCTCCACCCTCAGAGTTCTTGTAAGTGCAGATCTTCCTGCCGCGGCCTGAATACTCCTTCGTCATATCTGCTGCCTGTCGTGTTCAATTCACTGATACTACTGGAGTATAGACATCACCATGGGCAAGGAAAAGACCCACGTCAATGTTGTCGGTAAGATCACTTTTGCCATCTGATCCTTGGACTTTTTTCACCTCGCATTGTACAGTCATCGGCCATGTCGATTCCGGCAAGTCGACCACCACCGGCCATCTCATCTACAAGTGCGGTGGTATCGACAAGCGTACTATTGAGAAGTTCGAGAAGGAGGCTGCTGAGCTCGGTAAAGGATCCTTCAAGTACGGTGCGTATACCAACATCCAGCTATCGTGGCTTAACCTGATTTACCCTCTTAGCTTGGGTGCTCGACAAGTTAAAGGCTGAGCGTGAGCGTGGTATCACGATTGACATCGCTCTTTGGAAGTTCGAGACGCCCAAGTATATGGTCACTGTATGCATCGCTGTTCTAGCTTTGCATCTATGACATCACTCAATCTGTCTCCATGTTTGCAGGTCATTGATGCCCCCGGTCATCGCGATTTTATCAAGAACATGATCACTGGGACTTCCCAGGCCGATTGTGCTATCCTCATCATTGCTGGTGGTACTGGTGAATTCGAGGCTGGTATCTCCAAGGACGGTCAGACTCGCGAGCATGCCCTCCTCGCCTTCACCCTTGGTGTGCGCCAACTGATCGTTGCCGTCAACAAAATGGACACCACGAAGGTGAGATACTCTTCCTTTACGGTTTTCAAGTGTCGCCTTCGAACATCTGATTTGCCGTACAGTGGAGTGAGGACCGCTTCAACGAAATTATCAAGGAGACGTCTACTTTCATCAAAAAGGTTGGCTACAACCCGAAGTCCGTTGCCTTCGTTCCAATTTCCGGATGGCACGGCGACAACATGCTGGAGGAATCCCCCAAGTAAGGATTGTCAAACACAAGAGCTATCTTCTTAATTCGTAAACATCTACAGCATGCCATGGTACAAGGGCTGGACCAAGGAGACCAAGGCGGGTGTCGTCAAGGGCAAGACCCTCCTCGATGCCATTGATGCCATCGAGCCGCCAAGTCGTCCTTCGGACAAACCTCTCCGTCTTCCTCTCCAGGATGTCTACAAAATTGGTGGTATCGGGACTGTGCCCGTCGGCCGTGTCGAGACCGGCATCATCAAAGCTGGCATGGTCGTTAACTTCGCGCCTTCGAACGTCACCACTGAAGTGAAGTCTGTCGAGATGCACCACGAGCAACTCGAGCAGGGTCTTCCTGGGGATAATGTCGGCTTCAACGTCAAGTGAGTTTCATGCATGTGGTCGCAATTAGGTATGGCGCCTGACCGTATTCCTCAGGAACGTGTCCGTCAAGGATATCCGCCGTGGCAATGTCGCCTCTGACTCGAAGAACGACCCCGCCAAGGAGGCTGCGTCCTTCAATGCCCAGGTCATCGTTCTCAATCACCCTGGCCAGATTGGCGCCGGCTACGCACCCGTCCTCGATTGCCACACCGCCCACATTGCCTGCAAGTTCGCCGAGCTTGTCGAGAAGATCGACCGTCGGTCAGGCAAGACCATGGAGGCCAGCCCCAAGTTCGTCAAGTCTGGTGACGCGTGCATCGTCAAGCTTGTGCCGAGCAAGCCAATGTGCGTCGAGTCGTACAACGAGTACCCTCCTCTTGGTCGCTTCGCCGTCCGTGACATGAGGCAGACGGTTGCCGTCGGTGTCATCAAGTCGGTTGAGAAGTCTGAGAAGTCTGGCGGAAAGGGTAAGTACCAACACTACGTTCGATCATTTGCTCTTGTACTCAACGATATCCTCGTTGCAGTCACCAAAGCTGCTGAGAAGGCCACCAAGAAAAAGTAGTCGTCAGGAGGCTTAGCGCCGCTGCTCATCTGTACTATTACTGCTTGATAACTGTCTCATGCATTCTCGTTCTTGTACTCATTTGCGACTTCGGGTCATGTCAGCGTACTCTAGCTTTTTCAGTCGTGTATCCATAGCAGCGATGTTGTTGATGAACAAATGATGTTGTGCTGTCGTCTACAATGACGTTGATGTCTCCCTCCGCTCTTCAGCATACATGCTCTATCGTGCCGCCCTGATCAACACGCGGCCCCAAGTCACGCCCAACCGTCCTTTCAAAGACTTCCATCATGAAAGTGAAGAGGGAACGTGTGAGAGCGGCGTCCCAGCGGCCTTTTGAGCTCTCATCACGGATGAAGGCATGCTGCGCTTGTACTTCGAGGAACTGTTGGATGTCTCGTCAGGGAAATGCACCGATTAGACAGTCGCGCAAATCCTCACCGAGACTGTGACATTGGCGTCTTCGAGAGTCTTGCGGATCAGATCTCTCCCTGGGCGAGGAACGTGCGTATCCTACATACGCACGAGGCAATCAGACTGGACTGGGAACTTCGCAGACTCGTAGGCCCACCTGCTTGCCGAATATCATCTGCGGAGACACGCGTCAACCCCCAAAAATTTGATAAATCTTTTGGCGTACCACCAACTCGCCCTTGCCGGTCAGAGCGCCCAGCTGAACTTTGGAGAGGGAGTCATCACCTTTCCCGAGAGTTGCACTGTGGATATCTGTGGCAAAGAAGCACACAGACGCCAAGACACGGGAATCGAACGCAGCCTAAGGACCAGACTCTGTATCAGAAACAATTTATCCACACCAGCTGGCTCCTCACCCTAAATGCCTGCCACAACATGTCAGGTAGATGCATGAAGGGGGTAAACGGGGCTACTCACCAGGTGACCACCAAGACACATGCCGGTCGCTGGAATGTCGTTCACTGTCTGCGCCGACCGTCAGATGAAATAACACCTACCTGCAATGCGTCCGTTGCAGTTGGGCAGAGACGTTAGGAGGTCAACGGAAAGACTTGCGTCCTGTCGAAGGATCAATCGCACGCATGTCCTAATCAACACAGCGGAAGGAAGTAACCGACTTCATCGTATGCAGATACTTCTTTGTCAACCTACTAACGTTCAGAGAGATACACAGGTGTTTTATGTGTTTCTGACCTTGTATTTGTTCCCTCGATCGGTACCTGGTCGAGCCGATGAGACGACCTTCCCCTGTCGAGGGAGCAAGTCGAACAAGGCTTACCTTCAACGTCATACGGGATGGCCTCTGGACCCTGGAACTCGTGGAAGCTCGACGGGCACGCTGAAATGCACGCTTGAAAATGGATTATGGGAAGATATATTCATGGAAAGATTACCAACGACAAAACCTTGGCTGGCGATCTGACCCGCGAAACGCTCGACAGGTCCCGTTACCTGGTAGATCTCGCTATCAAGGCATAAGAAAACGGACGCGCGTTTCCATTTACCATGCTCACCTGAATACCACGACGCCTGGATTATGTTTGGCGAAGATCTGAGCGGAACACGACGCGAGCGAGGATTGAACGCACCGGGGAACTTGGCATGTGGGTAGTCTGGCAGGTTCGGCGCAATGACGAACACGCGGATAGGGCTTCCGTTGGGGTCGAGTTTAGACGGAACGTCGTGGTATGTCTTGGTGATGAGCATGTCGGATGTAGATATCGAGGTCGAAGGCCAGTGCTATGCGATTGGAGGAAGATCTTATCTTATCGTCTTGGGGTCGAACGAACGTTTGTCGTTCGTGATCACATTGTCGTTGAAAATGACCTGCTAAGTAGTGTTTCTTTCCCACTTGCTCGTACGAGCCTCCCACCACATCCAATATCCGCACAATGGCGACGCAGGGACCCTCGCCTTCGGCACGTATCCGCCTGTACAAACCTGCGGAGGAGAAGCCGGTGCGCTTCATGATAGGCCTCGCGCACATGGAATACCTCGCGCACGCGAACCACCGCGGTCAGTTTGCCTGTTTCCTGTGTGAAAAGGCTTCTCTGACACGTCCTGCACAGCATACTTCCATCCTGTCACGCTGTTCGTATGGATTGCTGTCTCCTGCGGGTTCGCTCATTACCTGAATGCATGGCCGGACCCCTCTCACGGCTTCTGGGGTTACTTGCAAATTTTGCCTGCATTCTTCGCGCCGGCAGTGCCTATCATGTTCTTCATTGACTGGTGTGTCTTCTTCATCTCGATGCGTCCTCGCTGTTGCTCAAGGGCATCCAGGAAAAATCGGCCGGCCATCGAGACGCTCGCTGAGAGCACCCTCCGACGCATCGACCTCCTGGACATTGCACCCTACTACGCGCGTTCGCCCGCGTCCGGCCTCTGGATTTTTGAGTACAGTGGCAAGCCGATCGGTCTGCTCGCGCTCGACGCGTCGACTGACGCGCTCAACGATACACCCTATACGACCAAGCTCAGTCCAGCCCAGCAGAAGCAGGTGCTGCACGGCACAGGCAGCTCTGCCGTCGCGACCATCCGGCACATCTTTGGGGAGGAGGCGTACAGGGGCGCTGCGATAGAGGACGATATGGTGCAATTCGCTGTGCGCTCGGCGTTCGAGGCGGCACGCGAGGTGCAGACCATCCGCGTCCTAGCGTCGCCACTGCGGCCCTGGGTTCTGGAGGCACTTAAGAAAAACGGGTTCGTAGAAGGCGATACTGTGGAGAAAATAGGCGTGTATCGGCAGCCGTTGAGCTGGTGGACGCTGGGCAGGTCGAAGTACGAGGAGACCAAGGTGGTGGCCGAGTCGTCGTGAGCTCGAGAGGCACATCTACTAGCTAACTTCGATCACCACAAGTATTACTTCTTGGAAGTTTTTCTATCGTCACTGTCTGTCATGTTCTGGTCGCGACCAAGTGACCGCTCAGATGTCGAGATGTCAAGAATGACTCTCTTGCTTCCTGCCATCATCTCAAATACGTCTCGTCCCCACCATCCCTTCGTCGTCATCGAATCCTCAGCATGCCAGTCCGGCTTGCCGATTGTTCGCGCGATCCTTAACCGGGACAAATCGACAGGTCTTGTGCTGTTGTTTTGCTTACTATATCTGCCATCGTCGTTGGTCCATGATCCGGAAGGCTTGCGCGTCTTCGACCGCACAGGCATTATCCCGGGTTTCAGCGAAGACTGGAGAGACTCTTCAGACTCTATCACGCAGGCTGTGAAGGATGGTGAGTGACCTGTCAAGTCAGAACTGCCTACACCGACCACTGCGCAGCTCCTCCAGGCCCTCTGAGCGTGATCATCGACTCTGCAGACACGCTCTGTGACGACCTCGGATCTACCACAAAAACATATGCTCTGATTTCTTCCCTCGTATCTCTCCTACGAGGCCGACCCTGTGAGCCCTGTTTTGATCCCCTTCCTCTGCTCCTCCGAGCTCACACAATACTGAATCACCCAGCATCCCGACTCGTCCTGCACCTCGTCTCACCTACCCCGCTCCTGCCCCTCCTGCTCCCGCCCCGTCTCTCCCCCGCCCTCACCCACCTTACCGCACACCCGCCCGCGCTCCTGACACACCTCGCATCTGCGCACCTCACGCCACCGCCTCCCGCGACCCCGCCTGCGCGCTTCTTCCGCGTGTTTACACCGCTCGCCGCCCGCGCGTGGGAGGTCGAGCGGCTGGTGTTCGGCGCGGACGGGAGCGGTGGCGGCGGGGGCGAGGCGGTCGTGGAGGTGCTCGTGCGCGCTGCGGTGGTGGGGGAGAAGCGGCGCGGAGTGGATAGAGTGCTGGAGGGCTGGTCGAGAACTAAGGGCCCGGTAGTGCTGGATGCGCTAGAAAGCTTGCGGGGTGTATGGACTAGGAAGACTGCAGAGGAGGTTTGTGTCTGCATCTTCTACGACACAGCGGCGCCTTACACTTTCTGCTCCACAGTCTGCAGCGGATCCGACAAAGCATCTTTCCTTCAATCTGAACCTCACGCCCCAGCAGCAGCAGTCTCGTGCTCAAGTGCCTCTGCCATATGAACATGAAGGTATATATCAACATTTTCCTAACGAGATTATCCCTGAAGAGCTAGTAGGAGAAGCATCTAACCAGATCTCGAGCACCGCCGGCGCTATCCTGTACGACCCAGACTCTGCAGACGATATCGACGATGACGACCCGGACGAAGACTTGGATATCTAACTGGGACCCAAGAAGGGTATAAGACATGACATGTATCGATAGAACCGGTATGCAGCGAGAATGAATGAGATGAATGAGAGTACAGTATTATTTTCCGTGTAGGAGTTCGTGAGAGTGCGTACAATACGTAGCTTGACAATGCCAAGGACCGGTAAAAGGAACACGGCGACAACAGACGGACAGAATTTACCCTGCGTTGAGAAGGCCCTTTACTTCGACGCCGCTGACATCCTCCGTGCAGACGGCAGGCCGATGCCCAAGCCTCGCACGACATCGTCGGCTTGGAAGCGACTTCCGCCAGGTCCACCTCCCGACCAGTTCACCATCATTGCCTCCTCATTCATCTCCGGGTCCTGCTCATTGTCACTTTCATCGGCGTCGATGATATGAGAACCGACGACTACCAGCGGACTCGGTGCCCGAGCAGGAACCAGCGGCGATGCGGAAGCCATCCGTCGAGAGAAAAAGACGGTTGGCAGCGAGAAGCGGCGAGATTGCCGCTGAGGGTTGGCCGCCGGCGAGTGGGGTCTGGGAGGTGGGGGCAGGCGGGAGGGACTCGGCGGAAATGAGACGACGGCGGGCGGTGGAGTTTGCGAGCGGCGGGCGTCATGGCTATTAGGACTCGGTGACTCTGCCCGCCGCAGGAAGACAGGGACGACCGGCGTGGTAGCATGCGGCGACACGAGGGTCGCTGCAACGCTGGCTGTGTTCGAGGCCGAGGCAGGCTGACTGCCAGCCTTGAATATGCCCTTGATACGCCCACCCCAACGCTTGACCTTGCCAAGGAGGGAGCGCTTGACTGGTCTGGTCTCGACGGCGATATGCTCGATTGGCTGTGCCGTTTCCCGAAACTCGGAGCGGTCCTCGTAGAATTCTTGCCTGGGCGCCGGACATTGAACGTGTCCGTTGTCCGCAGCGGCGGACGCGGACGTTGGTAGAGGCGGTGATCCATCTGGTAACTGCAGGTAGGTCACGACGCTGTCCGTGCTCACACCACCAACAGACGGCGTCTGAGGCAGTGAGAGCTGAAACTGTGATGATGAAGGCGATGCGAAGGATATAATTTCGTGGACGGGCGAAAAGTGCGCAGAATCAGGCGAGTGAGGCTCGCTCAGATTGAACAGGTTGATAGGCGACTCTGACCCATGCTCAGAGGCAGCAGCGTCCGATGAGCTGAAATCTGTCGAGGAAGCGGAGGGAAGGACGTGTCCCGACTCGACCGACTGTCCAGTCACAATCACGGTTTGCGACATGTCCGAAAGCGGCAAAGGCGGCAAGACTAATGGCCCGCTCCGCGAGTCCAAAGTCGGCATATATGCGTTGCTGCTCGCAGTTGAGAACGACGAGGTCAGGGATGGCAACTCGGGCAGAGGACGGGGCGACATGTATGCGAAACTCGGGGATGGAGCAGACGACGCCAGCTCAAGATCAAGAGGAGGGGGAGGCAGTTTGATGGCGTGGATGCCAGGCGGCTGCGAGATAGTGTTCTTGTCGGTCGGCGAGCGGATGGTGGCGACTGAGGGGTCCTGATAGCTTTGCGAGTGGTGGAAGACATCGCTGTTTAATGGTGTAAGCGGGGACGAAGGTTGCGACGATGTGCCAAAGGTAGAAGCCGTTGCGCTATATGAGACGGCCTGCGAGCGAGAGTGTGTAAGTCGTGGAAATCTCTTTCTGAAGGCAACTTACCGCCAAGTCGGAAAAAGTCGAGAGCGGGCTGCGCTGATTCTACAAAGTACGTAATGAGCGACAAGGGACACCCTGAAAAGTCTGAGAGCGCACTGGATCGAGGGAGGACGCGTTTGGCGTCTCTGGCTTTGGCTGGGGATGGCCCGAGTGAGAGCTGGCGGGGCGACGCAAATCCGCGAGGAAGTGTGGACCCGCCGGCTGATTCTCGCCAAGGGAGTCGCGTCCAGAGGGCAAGGATGGATCGTGTGTGGCAAGAGAGAAGTCTTCAAAGAGCTGCTGGGAGATGTTGGGCCATGCGCCGGGCAGGGTGGGTGTCGGCGAGCGGAGGGCGGCTGGATTGGGGGCGGCCATGGAGGGCTTGGGCGGGTGGCCAGGCGCATATAAGGGGGGAAGAATGGAGAGATGAATGGTATGCGACTCACCTCACGGGGAATGTTGGAGGCGAGGAGGTCGAGGTGGTGGACGGGGGACAAGGGGCGGGAAGTGAATATTTCAAGGCGAGACTGGATTGGATGCAAAGCGACTACGAACAAGTGTGTGCTACTGCCGATTGCGGTCGACGTCAGACTCAGACTCAGAGGTCGCCCTTGACGGCACGTGCGACGCTCTCGGCAAAGTAGTCGATGTTGCTGCCGTTCAGCCCCGCCATCGATATGCGCCCGTCCTTGGTCAGGTAGATGTGCGCCTTCTCAGCCAGCCCAACAGACTGCGCCTCGCTCAGCCCGGTGAAGCTGCCACCGCCCGTCAGTCTCCCGCTCAGCACACAGCGCACGGAACCCACCTGAACATCCCAATCTGCGACTTGATGTGGCTCCACTCTCCTGGCGTCTTGTGCGTGTGCGTCAGCTCGTTGTACAGCCGCTCGCGCATGCTGATAATCCGCTCCGCCATCCCCTTCACCTCCGACTCCCACTCGTTGTACAGCGCCGGCGTGCTCAGGATCCTGTTCGCGATCTGCGCCCCGTGCAGCGGCGGGTTCGAGTACATCGGCCGGATGACGATCTTCAGCTGGCTGTCCACCCGCGCCTTCTCCTCCGCGTCCGCAGTGATCAGCGAGAACGCACCCACGCGTTCGCCGTACAGACCCATGTTCTTGGCAAACGATTGCGACAGCGCAATCTGGTGGCCCTCCTTCACGAAGTGCCGCACCGCGAACGCGTCGCGGTCGGTCGACCCGGACGCGAAGCCCTGGTAGGCCATGTCAAAGAAGGGGAACAGCTGCCTCTCCTTGACGATGTCCGAGATCTCCTGCCACTGCGCTGGCGTAGGGTCTACGCCCGTGGGGTTGTGTGCGCATGCGTGGAGCAGAACGATGGCCTTCTCAGGCGCATTCTATTTCTGATGGTCAGCGGCGGCACGCACGCATAGTCCATGAGCGACGCACCCTCAGATCCTCCTTGAGACCCTCAAAATCCAGGCCGACCGTCTTCTTATCAAAATAGCGGTAGCCACGGACCTCGAGGCCGGAGTCGCGGAAGATGGGGGTGTGGTTGCCCCACGACGGAACAGGGAGGTAGATGACCTTGGCGTGCGGGTAGAACCGCCCCAGGAAGGCACCTCCAATGCGCAGGGCACCAGTCCCAGAGATAGACTGGGTGACCGCGATCTAAATGCCTCCCATAAGTCTGTCGCCTGGAATGATTTAACAGACGCGACGCGACGCACCGTGCCTGCCTTAACCGGCGCGCTGTCCTCCCCATACGCCAACTTGGCCGCGTTTTTCGTGAATTCAGGAAGACCGGTGATAGGCAAGTACTCCTTGTCCGGATTCGACGCGCGAATGAATTCCTCAGCCTAGAGTTCCAGAGGCAAGTGAGTGAGAGACGCGTCCTGGCCCAGCCTCGTCCAAGACCCGCACCTTCTTTACGGAGCTGAGGACATACGGCTTGCCATTCTCGTCCCTGTACGCGCCCACGCCGAGGTTGATCTTCCTCGGGTCCTTGTCGGCCTTGAATGCCTCGGAGACGCCTGTGTGCGCGCTTGTAAGCTGAACTGTGAAGTGAAGACACGCGCCACGTCACTTGGACGCGCTGCGAAGTGCAGAACCGACGAAGCTCGGGAGCCGTGCGCACGAGCGTGGTTGGCGTAGCAATGACACCAAGACGCCGGGACGCCGACAGTGAATGGATTCACGCACCGAGAATAGGGTCCGGGGGTCCCGCAGGGACGGAAGACCAGGTGGACACGGTGCGGAGGGCGATGCCGCCACGGGCGACGGTGCGGGTACGAGCAACGGCCAGCATTGTCACTCTAATTTATCTATGGGGAGGGGAGTAGGTATAGCAAGGAGAGGAGGAGCCTGCGTCGGTTTGTCGTGTGGAGGTAGAGCGGAGGGACACGGAGACCCAGTAATTTGAACGGGGCCTACAAATTTCGTAGACTGATCCAGGTCGGCTCTAGATCTATGCTCGGATCTCCATGATAAGATCGACGTCACTGACTCCGAGTCCTCACGTCTTGACCTACAACCACATCGACATCGACTTGCCAACCATGGCCTCCCCAGAAGATAACAAGCAGCCAGCGCAGTACGTTCCCCATCCACTCCATCTCACTTGTTCTCATCACCCCCCGCAGGACCGAAGGCGGTGACGAGAAGGGCCCCAGCAAGAACGAGCTCAAAAAGCGTGCCAAGGCGGCAGAGAAGGAGAAGAAGGCGGCAGAAAAGGCTGCAAAGTTGGCAGAGGAGGAGGCCGCCCGTGCCGCTGCGGAGGAGGTGCGCGCCATTCCCGGTCATCTTGTCTCGACCGCTCTCGCTCATCCATCTCCAGTACGAAGCCACGCACGACTTCGCCTCTGAGTTCTATGGAAAGCTGCCGCTCAACCAGTCGCAAGCGCGCCCGCGCCTTCCCCGCCACAAGATCTCCGACCTCACTCCTGAGATGGACGGGCAGGTCGTCACCCTCCGCGCCCGCGTGCACACCCTACGAGCTCAGGGTAATAAGATGGTGTTTATCAACCTGCGCCAGCGCATCGACTCTGTGCAGGCCTTACTCACTCAGGAGGATGGCAAAGTCTCTAAGCTCATGATCAAGTGGGCCGCGGGCCTCGGGGACGAGAGCATCGTGCTGGTTGAAGGCACTGTCAAGAAGGCCCCAGAGGAGATCAAGAGTGCTACGGTGGGGAATCTAGAGATACATATCAACCGGGTGAGCACGTCGTACGCGGGAACGCTTGGTCGGGACTTGACGGAATGTTGTGCCCCGAAAAGATCTATCTTGTCGCTGGCCTTGACGGCCGTCTTCCGTTCACTATCGATGACGCTTCTCGCCCGGAGGTGGAACAGGAGAACAGCGACGTCCAGTACAACCGCGTTTTGCTCGATACTCGGCTCAATAACCGAGTCGTAGACCTGCGGGTGTGTGCTTCTCCCTTATGCGCAGAATCCCAGAAGCCCACTGACGACGTGGGGTACAGACCCAGACGAATCAAGCAATATTCAGGCTGCAAGCTGCTATTGGGGGCTTTTTCCGAGACTACCTAGAGTCGAATGGATTCATGGAGATACACAGTCCGAAGCTCCAGGGCGCCGCCACAGAATCCGGAGCGTCTGTGTTCAAGGTGAGCTACTTCAAAGGTGCGTCCTCCCTCGCCCGCTCTCGCCGACGTCGAACCTGAACCGTGGCACGCAGGCGGAGCATTCCTTGCGCAATCGCCGCAACTCGCGAAGCAAATGGCCATCGCCGCGGACTTCGAGCGCGTGTACGAGATCGGGCCTGTCTTCCGTGCGGAGGACTCCAACACGCACCGGCATCTTACGGAGTTTATCGGCCTGGATCTCGAGATGACTATCGAGGAGCACTATCACGAAGTCATGGAGATGCTCGACGGGTTGTTCAAACATCTGTTCAAGAACCTCCAGGAGCAGCACAAGAAAGAGATCGACACCATCCGGACGCAGTTCCCTGCGGACGAATTCACTTGGAAAGAGGAGACTTTGATACTGACGTTCGCGCAAGCTGTGGATCTCCTTGTCGAGGACGGTGTCGACCGTGCCATCCTCGATGATATCAAGTATGTAACCCATTTGTCTATATTGTTGCCCGTTTCGGTAAACATGTACTTTCCAGCACGGAGAACGAAAAGAGGCTGGGCCGTATCGTCAAGAAGAAGTATGAGACGGACTACTTCATCATCGACAAGTTCCCCGCGGAGCTGCGTCCTTTCTACACGATGCCGGACCCGGAACACCCAGTAAGCACATCGGACGGAAAACGTCTGGAATCTGCTGACCGGATGACATCAGGAACTCTCCAACTCGTATGACTTCTTCATGCGCGGCGAAGAAATCCTGTCCGGTGCCCAACGTATCCACGACCCTACTCTCCTGGTCGAGAAGATGCGCGGCAAAGGTATTGAGCCCGAGTCAATGAAGGGCTACGTGGACGCGTTCAAGATGGGCTGCGCCCCGCACGGCGGCGGAGGGATCGGCCTCGAGCGCGTGCTGATGCTGTTCCTCAAGCTGAACAATATCCGACGGGCTTCGCTGTTCCCCCGCGACCCGAAGAGGCTGGAGCCTTGATACCGATGTGGTGTACGTTGTGCTGAAGTATGAATGTTGAAATGGTAGATGTATGAGGCATTAATTTCCGGCGATGCGATGTCGGGCAGGTGACAGAGCGAGCGTGTGATGTCGTGCAGGTAAGTATGGGAATTGCAAGCCTGCGACTCGGAGACTCGGAGTCGCGACCTGCGCCCAATGCGGCTGTTTGGTATTCGACCAGCAGCCTCTAAAGCACATCCGCCGTCTCACAACCTCCTCGTCTCCGCCCACCACCATCGATATCCACACCCGCGACACCGAGCAAGCGCAGCCCAACCGCACCATGTATATCCGCCAGACCACCAACGCCACACCCTGCTCGCCCAACTCCTGCGACACTGTCGCCAAAGTCTTAGACTCATCCTCGCCCTCCCCGCCAGACACCGCAGGCCTCTCCCATAGAAACCTCATAGGCATCCTCGTCCTCGCCGCTCTCGGCTTCACCGCCCTCGTCCTCTGGCTCTGCTTCGGCAGGTGGTCGAAGCCTGTCCGGCAGTTCTGCAGGCGCGGGAGCTCCTCTCAGAATCTCGCTGGCCCCGCTGCTGTGCAGGTCAGCTTCGAGCACGCTGCGCAGGGTGCGGACGAGAAGGACCGGCGGGCATCGTACGCGAGCAGCGACAGATCACCGTCGCCGGCCTTCCTTCCCGCCAAGTCGCAAACCGCGCTTCAACTTCCCGCTCTGGCTTACCACGCGGTACGCCATTCCCGCATGATCCCCTCACACTGGTTGCTAACACTTCGTTCGCAACTGTGTAGGATTCTCCCGCCCACTCGGAGCCCCGGTTCACGAGGCTGAAATGAGTAAATTGACTTACCAGGTTAGCCTTTCCACCGCGACGGCTTGTCGCCTGCAGTGCTTACATCCTGCCAGATGGTCAGCACTCCTCCAATCGTGCCACCCTTCAAATACTTGATTTGTACCCGCGGCTGCTCGCAATGGTGGTCGTGTCTAACCCGCCATAGGATACCTTAGATTCTCCATAATACCCCTGTCAGTGCGAGTTGTGCATACCCCAAAGATTCTTGCTCCACCCCTTTGTCTTGCGCGGGCTGTTGCCTCACCTGAATCTGTTAGTTGTTGGACATACTTATAAGCTGCCGACGTCGACGCCTCGCACACAACTTGTCACCAGAAACAAGTGGAACACGATAGAACTTGCTAGCTGCCACGGGCCCGGCTCGGGCGTTTCGGTCTTCGGCTCTGTTTCCCATTTCGGCAGTCTCACTTGCCAGAATGTTCGGCAACGTGACTGGCACGGCGTCGACGGGTCAACGTCGAGAGCTGGCGCGAACCTTCGGTCAGAATTTATTGCATGCCGCTTGCAGTATATAAATGCGCGTTCAGCTAGGTCCCGTCTCCTCAGCAAAGCATACGAACACACACCAGCAGCAACAACTCTGACAACTCATCTCTCCACATGTCTCTTTCTCGCTTCTTCTACGAGCCCACCTACTCCCTCTCTGACTTCGACCGTCTGTTCGACGAGGCGTTCAACGCACGCGACAACGGTCGAGACCAGCGCCGCGCTGTGAGCCCAACTACCGTCGGCTCCAACCTCTTCAGACCATGGTGAGTACCCCGCGCCCGCGCAATCCACGACCACGGCCTGACACCGACGCTGCAGGCTCGACGTGCACGAGAACAAGGACACTAACACAGTGAGTGCGACGTTCGAGCTTCCCGGCCTCAAGAAAGAGGACGTGGTGATCGACGTGCACAACAACGTGTTGACGGTGTCGGGCGAGAGCAAGGTCGAGTCTGAGCGCAACGAAGAGGGCTACGCCGTGCGCGAGCGGCGCTTCGGCAGATTCTCCAGAGCCATCCCGCTGCCCCAGGGTGTGAAGGCGAGTCACACATACACCATCACGTAGAAGAGAGATCCTGACGGACGCTTGTAGAATGAGGACATCAAGGCCGGGATGGCGGACGGAGTCCTTACGGTCACCTTCCCAAAGTCGGCTCCAGAGTCGGCGCCCAAGAAGATCACAATTGCTTGAGGGAGGGAAGCCGTTCATTGCAAGGTATTGCATCTGTAGCATGGGAATCATGTTGTGACATAGTAGTGCATGAATGCGACTTTGAGCTCGAGTCTTCGTGCAGAGTTTGAGAATGAGTGCACCTTCCTCTTGTGTGAGCCGTCTTCTGCGCATTGCGCGTGTTGTAATACAGTAGTGCTTGAATGATATCCAGTCACAGTTCCTCAAGATGATCAAGCAGATAATGAGAGCGCACCTTTTAAATGCCACTAGGGCCGCCGGCATCTACGACGAAGTATGGGGGGACTGAAATGGCAAGGTCCATGCGTCACGAAGCGCACCAAGCCTTTCACATCCTCAAACAGCTAAGTTGTGTCTCTAGTGAGAGGAAAGTGCGAGATGTCTTCATGATCGATGTTCGCCACCTTACGCGTTGGCTGGGAGATGATTCAGCCATTATACATAATTTGAGATATTCAGCGGTGAGTAAACCCAAAGGGTAGAAGATGGGATAGTACAGAATGGGCAATAACTAAACAACAACAGACGTGTAAGCCGTAGTGGCAAGGACTTCGCATCAAACACATCGCACCGTACGCCGACAATCACGCTGCTCCCTTCCTTTATGAAGCATTGCCGTGTCGTCGTCTCCGCCTCTCCGACCGCGAACCTCGACCAACCGGCACTGATGGGATTGTGCCTCGCTCCAAGGCCGCCGATATCAACTCGGCGGGCAGATCGAGATGGACGCCATCGGGATGTGCATAGGCGTCCAGAGGCGAGTAGGCTGGGGGCTCCCTCCTGCTCATCCCCTCGTCGTCACTAGAGAGCGTGTCCGTGTCATCGTCGCCAGAGGGTATGGTGTTGAGCGCCTGCAAATGGATGTCGCGGAAGTTAGGCGTGGGTGGGTTGCCTGGCGTGTTGGGCGAGTCAGGCAGGAGAAGATGCTGCACCTGGGCTGAGGTTGAGTCCGGATCTGGCCGCCGACTGTGAGTAGACGAAGTTTGACGGCGATGCTGCGGAATGAAGGGGTTCGCACCTGCGACTCGGGAGGGCGACATCGAGCGGGAAGGCATTGAATGGAGGGTGGATGCGTCCCCGTCCTGGAGCGGTTGCGGTGGGGATGCCGGGATGTGTGTATTCGGAGGGGTATGGAACGGCAGATCGGTGGGCGAAATGTAGCCCTGGGATGATGACGGCCCGGGACTGCCAAATTCCGGCAACTCGTCGATCGGAGTGATGGGTGGCGGAGGAGTGCGGGGAGCTGGTTGCGATGACGATGGAGCACCCCTGAGGGGTGAAGAGGCTGACGGAGCGGTGGTCGACGGAGGTCGTGGCCGCCGCGTACGATGCAGTCGCCGACTGCCAGGACTTTGTGAGTCAACACTAGTTGGAGACAATCCACCACCAGCCTCAAGGAGAATGCTGCCTCTCTCGCTGCCATAAGCTGGAGGAGGAGCAAGGGTCCCGGTGCTCGGTGCCAAGCCCCACTTCTTCACATTCGCCTCGATGAACACAAAGCCAGCCTGCCCGAGGTTGACATGTAGACTGCAAGGCCCATCTGCTCCGATCGTAGGGAAGAGATTGAAGTTGTTGAGCCCGATGAACGCATCTTCGAGCTTGCGGCCATTGCGTGTGAAGAAGACGGTCCCACTCCTTGGGCGGTATCCAATTCCGACAACGTCCCCGTCCTTCAGAGAAGAAGCAAACGACTGGCCAGTGAATGGATAATTATGCGACTTGTCTCCGTTGGAATGGTAAGCGACAGAGTATCGATTATGGCCGGGAAGGCGGAAGGAGGGGTATGGCTTGGTGGCGAGGCCGACGGCGATATTGGTAGTTACGGGTAGATCAAACATCTTGACTTCCCAGTAGTAGACTTCGTTGAGTTTGGGCAAGGGAAGGTTGGACTGCACGGAGGTGGCAGAGGATGGATCGGGGAGGAATGTGAGCTCTGTCCTAGCATGGACGAGTAGTGACGAGACCATTTCATAGTCTGGGTCGAAGGACCATGCAGAGACGCCCTTCTCTTGTATGGAGAGGAACTGGGACAGTGTGATATCGGTGGGCTGCGAGTTTGGTGGGTATTGTAGTTGATATTCTGCCTCATGAGATCAGCGGTGCTGTGCGTGGGATGGGCGGATGCCGACTCACGCTTGGCTCGCTGATAAGACGTGCGTGCGACGTCTGGCACGGTCTCTAACCAGCGCGACTCTACGCCTTCAAAACCACCTTCACCCTCCACGAGGTCCTCTCTGCTCATATCCACCGGGCCATCGCTGTCTCGGAGGGATATGCCGCGTCGCCGGCGCAGTAGTATCACGCATACGAGGAACAAGAGGAGGAGGAAGAGGAATGTGGAGAGGACGATGAGGAGAGGTAACAGGACAAGCAGGGCGTCATGGCCCGCGTCGCGTCGACCATGCTGGTCGTCACTAGATTCAAGACGGTGGAGGGAAGCGTCGAGGGCGTTGTTCAGTACAGCCTGGGCTGACGCCATGGGGACGGAGCTGTCGCCCCAGTCGTGCTGGACATCTGGATGCGATGAGAGGGAAAGCGTGACGGTCATGAGAGAGAGAGAAAAAGAAAAGAGCCCGGACACGCAGGTGAAGGAAGAGGAAGGACAAGTATGTGCTGAAGCTGAAGCGCTGAAGAGGCCAAACTCACAGATCAGCCGCGTGCGACAAGCTTAGTCACTGCCACGGCCTCGCTGATGAGATGGCGACGCCTCAGAGTCAACGCCGACGCACTAGCTTTCCGCACGCACGGTGAGGCTGGGGACGAGCGTTGCTGCCAGGTCCGCGTTGTCTGTGAATATCGGGTGCGCATCGTCTGCGACGACGAGGACGAGCGGGCGTGGCGGCCGACCAAACAGAGGCAAACAGAGCCCCGCATGTCTTGCACGACCCGGACTCGGAGGAGCTGCTTGGAAGGCACCTGCATGGCCCATGCCCAGTCATGAACGCGAGTCTCTCTCCGACGTCGCCCAAAGTGCGACGCAAGCCATCCGCACGCAGAACACGCGCTGGCTCTCATCTCCCTCCCATCCAGACCCAGGAGACCCACGATGCTGCCTTGCACTCCATACGCGCCTTTCTCAAGAGCCGCACGTCCTACGACGCATTCCCCATCAGCTTCCGCCTCATAGTTCTCGACTCACAGCTGGAGGTAAAGAAGGCGCTCCAATGTCTGCTGTTGAATGGTCAGTTGGCATCCGGTACGCAAAACGCCGTGTTCCGACTAACCCCCACTACTACGCCCGCAGGTGTAGTTTCAGCCCCGCTATGGAACAGCGACAAGTCCCTGTTCGCGGGCATGTTCACCGTTTCCGACATCATCCATCTCATCCAGTACTACTACCACACGTCGTCCTACGATAACGCGGCTGCCGATGTAGAGACCTTTCGCCTCGAGTCCCTGCGCGGTAAGCACGCTCCCCATATCACCCATCAGACAACTTCACCTACTATCTGCGCAGATATAGAAAGGAGCCTCGGAGTCGCAACGCCTCCCCTCCTGCATGAATCACCCAATTCCACGCTATACGACGCTTCCAAGCTCCTGATCCAGACCCACGCCCGCCGTTTGCCCCTCCTGGATTACGACACAGAAACAGGCCACGAAGTCATAGTCTCTGTCCTCACGCAATATCGCTTGCTCAAGTTCATCGCCATCAACGTTAGTCCTCTTTCCTCTCGTCATCCCCTCTGTCATATTCACCAGCTTCAAGTGCACTCGGGATATTCAGCAACTTCATCTACCACTCCGCAAACTTGGTATCGGCACATATGTAGATCGCCCGCCAGACTCCACCGAGGAGGTGCCCGCGGGACACAACCCCTTTCATCCTATAGCAACTGCAACAATGACCACCACTGTATTCGACGTTGTCCACATGTTTTCCGAACGCGGCATATCAGCTGTCCCAATCATAGACGAGACCGGCGTTGTTGTCAATTTGTATGAGACTGTAGATGTGATTGTGAGTCTCTTCACACCCTTCACGTCTGCTTTATCTCACTGCCCTTCGGCCGAACAGACCCTTGTACGGCTTGGTGCCTACCAGTCCCTCGACCTCACAATTTCCGAAGCGCTACACCAGCGCTCTCCAGACTTCCCGGGCGTTGTCATCTGCACTGCGTCTGATTCGTTGGGCACCCTCTTGTCGCTCATCAAGAAGCGACGAGTGCACCGACTCGTTGTCGTCGAGGGCGAGGTCAGTGCTCACAAAATCAGTCCTCAATGTTTTCTAACGCCTGTCTGGCTTGCAGGAGGAAGAGCGGAAGGGAGGGCGGAAAGGCCGATTACTCGGCATCATCACCCTCTCTGACGTCCTGCGCTATGTCATCGGCGAAGTTGGCATCAAGGAGTCCACCGAGCCGCCGGAGGAACGCCCAAATGGGACCTCTACGCCGGCGACGCCTGACCAGCCTGTTGTTCCCGATGCCGCAGCTTGACATCACACAGGATCCCGGTGTTTGTAGCCCTACGTTTGTTTCCTGCTGTGCGCTGTCAGTGCTGTCATACGGTACTCTCCTTTGCTTTCCGGGTCATGATCAGGTTGGTTGTCTGGTGCCAATGTTTAGGAGCCGTTTCGGATACGTTCTGTACACATGCTGTGTATATACAGGATACCTATACAAATATGTTGTAGCCTTTGCACGTGTGGTCCGCATTTTGCAGGCGCCATTATCCGCGGCTGGAAGCTTGAGACTGATGTTCAACAGCAAGAATCGCTTGGGACCTCTTTTGGTAGGTTAATATACGCACTGCCCGTAAGTTCATCTTATTCATTCTGTCCATGAGGATCGCGACATTGAGGCTCCTGTGGTACGGTGAGACGCAGCGGGAAAAATAAATTGACCAACGCACTCGAGCAACTGCAGGTCTGTCATCGGCACCCAGAGATCCATCGCGCGCACGTAGCCTTCAGAAGGCCTCGCCTTCACAAGGCCTCGCCTTCACAAGGCCTCGCCTTCACAAGTTCTACGAAGGACTTCTGGATCCCAAGAGTGATCGTGGAGCATTGAGAATGAATAAAAGACGCAGCATCGCCATCCGTCGCGGCAAACACGAATGTGACGAATAATGTCTCGGGGTCTGATGCTCGCACCGCTTCGATCTCCCTATTTTGAACTGGGCCGAGACACGCAATTGCCATGCGAAACACGGTCGTGAAACGCAGGCAGACGTCCTGCGCGCCCTTCGCCTTCGCCTTCCCCTTTGCACTCGTATGTGGCGCGGAGAACTTGGGCACCATTGTAGTGCACCCAATTCCCAAGATAAAATCGTTCGCGTTGGACAACGTGGTGAGGAGGTCGAGGCCCATGACGCCGAGGAACTTCATGTCCAAGTCCACAACGGGAATTTGGATGGCGCGTCTGAGCAGGAGGATAGGTAGCGTTGATACATACTCGTCAGAAGCCGCTTGACAAATTAGCTTGTGCCTATACCTGGAGCTGCTGTTATTTACAGAGCGAAATATCGATATTAAAAAGTGCGCACCAAGCGGCTTTCTGACAGGTCGCGGTGCAATAATATGACTGGCAACGGATTAATCAGGGATTAATCAGTTGCGTATATTAGCGATAGAACAATTTCCACCCACCACCTTGCATTTAGAGCATGCACGGAATTGATGACGGGAGCCTTGGAAGCTGCACTGTTCGTTGCAGCAGATTGCTTTCGCCTTGAATATGGGCACTCCTCGCGATGGCGCACCCACCCGTGGAAGGTGGCGTACTTTGCGGGATCACTTATCGTCCTAAGTGTAGCCATGACTGCTTGTGGTCCTTGGGGATCGGGATGCGATGAGGAGACCCTCAGACGACGCGTCCCTGCTTCTATAAACGAGGCTGAGAACAATGGCGGCTGCGGCCGTGACCCGCAGCCGCCAAGGACTTCATTCGCACACCAGCAGGCGCTTCGTCGTTGCGATCGTCGCCGCCGCACATGGCTCACTGACAAGGACGAGTTCAGAATGGGTGAGACGTATTCCTCGGGTGTACTGGGGTCACACCGGAGCTCCATGGACTGGGTGCAAGAAAACCCCTTGAGGATATCTGCCGTATACCCTCGAAGCTCCGGAGGCAGTGCGCATTGGCCACATGAAGTTTGACAGGAAAACCCTCCAGCTTCTCGCAGTGATGGTTTGTCTGCTCATGATGTATGAACGTCAGGCTTCAAGGGATCGCAACAAGGTCTGGACGTACGAAGCGAAGATCTCGCGTGAATGCGATTCGTCATATTAAGGGCGCTGCCATGAAGTTCGTTCGCTTCGCACCTTGAGGGGCAGAAGGCGGTGATTGAGAGCCGCGCACGAAGCCTGGAGTGGAGCGAATGGATGGGCAAGAGACTGCTGAAAGCAACTTAGGCTTCATAGAGGGATCAGATGGGTTGGAAAGGGGCTGCATTCAAATTGTCAAATTTGCATCGTCGTTGCTAAACCGATGCAACATGTAACCAGCTTATACTAATACGTAGATTGCAGTGACAATCCCACAGCGTGCTTCCACGCTGTAACATTATGTCGAGGCGACGGTCGGGTACTGCATCATTTTCATAGTCAGTCGATCAAGCACTCTGATGTCAGGAAGAGTACGCACTGCGCGCAAACGGAGCTTGTTAGAGGTATCCATGCGAATAGTGTTGTTTAAAAGCCTGTTCATTGGTGAATGTAGGACCCACGCAAAGTGCGCTAGACTTACTCTCGCATATTGCGTTCCGTCTTTTCAACTTCTTGGTCTGCCAACATAGTTGATCGAACAATCTCCTTCGGTTTGGTCGCCATGTACGCGATCGTGCCCTTGGGAAGTCGCAGCGTGACCGACAGTGAGTACTCCGGGAGGGACGGTTGAGGCGTGGACTCGATCGCTTCCTTCACGCCTACTTTCTCATCCTTCGGGGATGCCTCCTCCGTCTCACCTGTCTTGTCCTTGCCCGACCCCTCTTCATCCCTGTCGTCTTCGTCACTGTCCGAATCCTCCTTTTCGTCCGGGGCCTTCACAAACCAAAACGTGACCAAGGGCTGCTCGTCGCTGCTCTGCGCCCCCAGCTTCACACGCATATCCGCAGCAGTCTGCCGCGTCTTCTCATCGACCTCCGCTAACGGCACGCTGGTGAACGACGCGTAACTCAGGCAGACCTGCGCGCCTGGGTCCTTGGGGAGACCCGCGAACATGCGCCGCATGTAGGCCTGGATGTCCGCATTGAGAGTTTGGCACGCGACCTTCACCACGGCGCGTTCGCTGTTTGTCGGATCCGTGATCAAGTCGAGGACAAGCACGGAGATGTTGAACATCGCGTCGAGGATGACAGGGGCGGCGAGGGCGCGCTCCGCGAGCTTGATTGGAAGGGCCTGTGGCGAGCCCTCGCCGGCCGGCGAGCACTGGGCCTTATGAATTGCGCGCCTGCATACAGTGAAGATCGCGTCGCGAAAGCGCGATAGGAGCCAGCGAGCACTTACCAGTGAGATTTCTGGCAGGCCTGCGAGCAGTACCTAGCCTGCGCGGGGGGTCGGTCAGCGGACACGTCGAATAAGAGATAGATGGACGTACCAATTTGCACTTGGCGCATACCTTGAGCTCTGAGCGTGGCTTGGTCGTGCCGCACTCCTCAAAGTTGGCGCATGGGATGGCGAGATTGTTGAGATTCTCGCGACGTTCCTCGCGCGTGGGGAGGGTCGCGTCGTGGAACGCACGAATGGACGGGTCGATGAGCTTGACGTGGGCAGGAGGCATTGGGGACAAGGGGCGGGGTGAAGGGGGGAAAGAGGCCTGGTTCAGGCCCTCGATCGGCAGGTGAGGCGGCCAGAGACATATAAAAGTGGACCGGCTCTGTGCGGCACACCACATGGCGCCTTATACTTGCTGCTCGGCATCGAGGGTGGCCATTGATAGCGATAGTGATTGAGTCTGCAGCTGCGCATGCGCAGTGGCCGTGCAGCAGGTCGTCGCGGAGGCTGAGGCGCACGAGCTCGACGCGTCGACGCGGACGCTGGCTGGCTGAGTGACTCTAGCGCTGCACCGCGCGCGATGACGGCCATCCAGGCAATCTACGTGCGCGGGTACGAAGACCGCTCCGAGCCCAAGCCACACGTCGTCTTCCGCATCGAAATCCAGGCCAACGTCCGCTCATGGCAGATGTGGCGACGCTACTCAGAGTTCGCCGACCTCCACACCGAGCTCACAAAGTCCACCGACGCACCCCCGCCCGCCCCGCTGCCCCCCAAACACGCCTTCGCCATGCTCCGCTCCCGCAACGACGCAGCCCGCCTCGAGGAGCGCCGCGCGGGGCTCGAGGCCTACCTCCGCGCCATCCTCTCCGCGAAGGACCCGCGCTGGCTTGACAGCCTCGCCTTCCGCTTCTTCCTCGGCGTGCCCGTGGGCAAGCACCCCGACCCGGGCGGCGCCGCGGGCTTCACGTCCTCCTCCTGGCTCGACGAGCACCTAGAGCTCGCGGCGCGCGTGCGCGACATCCGCGCAGACGTCAACCGCCGCGACGCCTTCTCCGACCGCGGTGACGTCGCTGCCTCCCACACTTCAAACGTTGCTGCGAAGCGGAAGCTCGCCGCCGTGCTCACGCGCACGGGCGCGCTGGGCGAGGGGCTGCAGGCGCTGGGCCTGAGTGGGATGAGCGAGGGCGAGCTGCAGCGCCGCACGGACATGGTCGCGCGCCTCCAGGACGACTGCGAGAAGCTCGCCAAGATGCTCACCATCGCGCGCCAGACCTCGCGCGGGCTCGGTGCAGCCGCAGAGCGCAATCCCGCTGCCACCTCAGACCGCGCCGCCCTCCTCGATGCGCCCTCCTCCTTCGCAAAGCCCGTCACACGTGTCTTTGGCGCCGCGGCGCAGCCGAAGGAGACGGAAGTGACGCGCCCGCTGGACGACCACGGCCTCCTCCAGCTGCAGTCAACACAGATGGAGCAGCAGGACACGCAGCTGGCCCAGCTGTCGGCGATATTGGCGAGGCAGAAGCAGTTGGGGTCCGCGATTGGGCAGGAGATCGCGATACAGAACGAGTTGCTGGACGATCTTTCGAACGAGGTGGACCGGGTGGGAGGGAAACTGACCTCTGCGAAGAAGCAGATGAATAGGCTTGGTTGAAGACGGGGGATCTCAGTCGTTGTTATTTCTTGCGCAGTTCCATAATCACGCAACGTCGGAACACTGGATGTGGGAGCTGGATGGTATTACTATGCTGTAATGATGGTGTACTATATGCTCGTATGCTCGTGAACGTAGATACGATGAATGCTAGAATCTATGGGCCCTTTCTTGTCAAGAAGCCACCAACACCCTGCGAGCCGACATGTTAGCGAGTGACGAACAGAGAGGATCGGAAGAACGCACCTCGAAGCATGCAATCATGATTCCGCACGCCGGTGCAATTTTAGCCATCCGCGGCCCAAGCCCAGTGAACAACGCGCCAGCACCCTCTGTCCGTATGACCTGCGCTAGCAACGGTAGTGTCCCCACTGTCCGTCCCGTCGGCCCCGACATCACCAACGCCTGCCGCCGCGTTTTCAGGTAATCGAACGGGGACACCACAAACGCGGCGCCAATCCCACTCGTCGCGCCGCACACAAACGCCACAGACGCGCCTTCGCGGCCCTGGCGCGCGAACCGCCGCTTCAAGCCCTCATAACTCGCCCAATACAGCCCGCTGAACGGCACATCGCGCCACAGCGTTGCGCCGAGCCCTCGCCAGAGCTGCTGTAGCCCATGGTTCTGTGCCAGAACGCGCACAGACGCGACGACGGAGCGGAGCGTATGCGGCTGGTCGGCGTACAGCGGTGTGGACTGCAGGTTCGTGCGGATGAGCTCCAGGGGTGAGACAACGGAGCTGACGAGGGTGCGGGCGACGACGCCGGCGGCGAGGGGGACGAGGGCCTGCGATGAGACGAAGTGCGGCATGACATCGCGGAGGAGGTAGTCATATGTGAGCATGTACGCCGTCGCCGAGGGCACGCTGATCATTCTTCCCAGCCAAACAGTCAAGTCAGTATCCACAGCGCTGGTGCAGAGAGAATCGGCACTCACAGCGTCGTCCCGGCGCCCTTCCACAGCCCGCGCAGCCCCTCCGCCCTCCACACATGTCGCACCGCATCGTAGAACCCGTTCACGCGCTCCGTGCGGAACACGTGCCCATCCCACACGCACACGACCTCTTCATGGAGCGCGCGCGCGGCGAGCGTGCTCATGCTGCGCGCGTTGCCTGTACCACGCACACACCCGACGTTGGCGGGCTGGCAACACACGGTCGGCGGCAGAGGCTTGGGAGGGAGCATACCTGCTGCGCTCGGCGGGGGCTGTGTCTGCAGGCGCGTCTTGACGACGTCGAAGGGGGTCACTGTGTGTGGATATGTGCGCGTTAGCAGATTCACACCGGCGTAGACGGAGAGGTGCACGCGCTTGTGAGGGCCGTCATCGTGGAGCCGACTGCCGCAGCCACGAGCTTTGCTTCAAATGGATCCATAATGCCCACACGCAGTCGCCGACGGGCGAGAGGGGGAAAGGAAGGGAGATGCGGAGGATGGGAGTAATTGGGACGAGGAGCGTGAAGGGCGGGAGAGAGGATGGCCGGGCTCCCGCGTCAGTTTGCCGAACTTTTCTTTATCAGATAAAATTGACTCGTCCATCGCTTACGTACGGGTCCGTTCGGCCGACGCTCGCCCGTTGAGCAGTCTTCATGCTTCGCAACTCGGGAAAATACGTGGCAAAGCGTTTGGCAAATACATTCGGCAGCAACGAATCCAACTCATAGATAGTACACGGTATTTCCTACGCTTCTCTCCAACGGGTCCACCTGCTGACCCAGTTACATATCCTGGTACGGGGGAGGCGTATCGCCCGTCGACTCGTCCGGCGGCGCATCCGAGCCACCCTGCGGTTCAGGCGGGTCACCACGCAGCAACCTCTCCCTCTGCTCCCTCTTCTCGTCCTCGGCGCTCTTGTACGTCGGCGCAGCCGGCGCTCCCGCCCCCGCCGCCGCGCCGCCGTGCTGCGCCAGCCGTGCCTTCTCCTGCTCAGCCGTCTCATAGCCGCTTGCCTGTCCGAACGACGGCGCCTGTCCAGGAGCGGCGTCAGGGGACACGCCGTACGGCAAGGACGCGCTCCCGCGGCGCGGAGACGTCGGCGTGCGGATGTCGTGCAGCGAGCCACTGGACGGCCCGGGGCCCGCCTCGCCGGCTGCCACAGGCACACCCGTCTCCGCAACGGTGGGGGTGACGGACGGCACCTTCGTCTCCGGCACATCAGGATTAGGAATGGCGGTGGGGGGCGGGGAGACCGCCGGGATAGGTGCCGGCGAGTTGTTCAGCTCGGCAGGATTGATGGTGGGGGACAAGCTCTTGCCCGGGGAGCTCACCGGACTGGTCGCGCTGCCCAACGGCCGCGAGGAGGACAGAGGGCTGGTTGGCGCCCCGAGGCTCTGCACCGGGATAGGGGCAGGCGCAGGCACCGGCTGTGCCGTCTGCGCAGTCGCCGCTCGCTCCGACGGGATGGAAAAGAGGCCGGGGTGCACCGGCAGCGACGACGGCGGCACGACACCCTGCGGCGGGCTACTGCGCGGGGATGGGGCATCGGCGGTGTTGATGGCGGACAGCTCCCTGGCGTGCGTCTCGCCAAAGCTGCGCGTGTGCGAGCGGTCGAGGTTCGCGCCGCCCGCCGTCGCGGACAGCGTCGTTTGGCCGGGCTTCCAGTTGTCCAGCGCGTGCTGCAGGGTAGCGCGGATGGTGCCCGTGTGTTCGGTGTCGGAGTAGCTCGAGGGTGGGGTCGGGGGAATAGAGGGCAGGACGGTCAGGATAGCCTCGGACGCCTGAGACAAGAGGGAGAGCTTCTCTCCGTACTGTCGATCTGGGTGAGTAACTCCTCGCACATGAAATCGCAGCAGGCCGGCGTACCTCGCGCAGAGCGGCGAACTTGAGCTCCTCGCTCTCCTTTAGCGCCTTCCTCTTGAGGATTTCATGTTCCTTCTCGGACGGCTCGTCGTCGCGCTCGGCCTTTGCGAGTTGATCCTTGAGCTCCGCGACGCGCTTCTCGTACCCACGCTCCTGGGCGTGCTCGATGCGGGAGATCTGGCTCTGCAAGCCGGCGCGGGCATTGCGGCGGGCGGAGAGGGCGGCCTCGTTGCCGCGGAGGGCCTTGAGCGGGGTGCGGGCGGTGTTGAGCTTGGTGGCGAGGGTGTTGGAGAGGGCGCCGACGAGGTAGTTGAGGAAGGCCAGGCGGTCGGAGACTACGAGAGATGTGAGATGGGGCGAGGATCTGAGGATGTGCAGGGCGCGAACGGACCATCCTTGACATCGGCGTCCTCGTTCTGACCCCAGAGGTAGAGTTCCTTGCTCTGCAGCTGTGCGCTGCGGTTCGCGCTGTCAAAGTCGAGGGCGACGCCCTTCTCGGCCGTGATGATCTTCTGAACGGGCCCGGTGGCGCTTCATCGGCAGGCAGAGTCAGCCACTGGCACGCGGCTCATGAGCACAAGACGGGGCGACGCACGAGTAGGACTGCTGGATCTGGCGGAACTGGTGCTGGATCGTCTCGAGGGTGTGGTTCTGCTTGAAGCCGCCGGTCGAGGACGCGGACGAGTCGCCCTGGGGGCTGGGGCTGAGGCGGCCGCTGAGGGAGGCGGGGATGTGCTGGGAGATGGACGAGTTGTTCAACGCATTCTGCGCCTTGTCTGCGAACTGGGAGAGGAAGCCGGGGACGGGCATGGTGTGTGGCAGGGGGTCTTGGGCGCGCGCCGCGCTTATAAGGCGCACGCCCGCCGCCCAGGGCACGACGTCATCGGTATCCTCGCACTCGCACTCGCACTCGCACTGACTGCTTATAATGACAGGCAAAATACAAGAACAAGTAGCCACACGTCCGACTCCTACACCACGATCTTCTTCGCCGCCTTGCCCTTCTTCTCCGAGTCCTTGTGCGACAGAAACTCGACCTCCGTCGCCAGCGGCCCCGCCAGCTTCTGCCCCTCCGAGTACCCCAGCACCGCCATCTTGAAGTGCTTCCCCACCGCCTCGATCCGCTCCCGCAGCGGGTCCTCCTCGCCCGCAGGCGCCAGCCGCGTCCAGATCGACAGCCGGTAGAACTGCGGCCGCGTCGACACGATCACCCCCGTCACCAGCGACGGCGTCCCTGCCGGCGTGTCCGGCTTCGTCAGGTACGGGTCGAACGTCTCGCCGATCGCGGCCAGCATCTGCCTCCCGTGAGCACGCCGCGGCGGTGAGACATGTCGGACAAGAGCGCACCGTGTAGAGCCACATCTTGTCGACGTTGCTGCGGTTTTTGTCCTTCGGGAGCTGAATGCTCCATTTCCCGCCCGCCTTGTTCGCTTCGTCCTCCCAGGCGGGGATGATTCCGTCCTGCGGCAGCCGTCAGCTGGCTCGCCATTGTCTCAGCGCGCGAGACACGCACCTTGAACAGATAATAATTAGCCTTTTGCGGGAGCTGCGATGGCGGGACGATATTGTTGTAGAGACTGCAGCCGATCAGCACAAGGGAACGGACGACTCAGAGGAGACACAGAGGCGCGCACCCCCAGAACTCCTCGACGCTGTCGAAGCTGATGACGCGCTTGATATCCTCCATCCACCCGAGCGCAGCGTGCGCGCCGGGGGTCTGCGGGAGCGGGGTCTGCGGGAACGCGGTCGACGGCGTCTGCGGCAGATTGCGGCCCTTCGTCGCGGGCGAGTCGAACCAGAGCGTCCACGGCGAGTACAGCGGGTGCTGCAGGCCCGTCAGTCAGCACGCAAAACGCACACACGGCGGGCGCACCTTGACGTTGAAATTCTTCGCATCGCTGAACACGGTGCGGATCGTCTCGGCCTGCGCCACCATGTCGACCTCCTGGATCTCGCCGGGCTCGAGAGGGTCCTCATCCGCGCCGTCCTTGTTGCCCTTCGCGACGGGGGCAGCGTTTGCCTCGGGGTGCTCTGCGAGCGCGGCCTGCACGGCGGAACGCGCGGCCTGGAGCGCGGGGCCGGGGAGCGACGACGACGACACAGAGGCCATGCTGTCTATGTGAGATTAAGAGGGGATATACGGGCGCGGGGCGGGGCGGGGCGCTGCGTGTTGTCGCTGCAGGTGCGGTGCGCGGGGGTTATCGTCTGGCGATCGTGATGTCAACGCGATGTAAGGCTGAAACGGCGCGCGTGGTATGATTTCGCCAGCGGATTGCGGTGCGGTGAGGAAATTACAGAGGAGGGGGCAAGGCGGCGGAGAGAGAGAGACAAGGTTGCTGTGAGAGTTTTGTGTGGTGCCAAGTCCCACCCAATATTTGGACCTGCGCGGGCGCTCGCGGCTTCGGCCATGCCCGCGCGCGTCGTGCCTTGCACACTCCGCGGGGCTCATACAAGTGAGCCGAGATTATGCAGTGGGATTGCTTGTAAATATTTACAGTGCGTGGTCAGAAAGCAAATGCCTATGCGAGTGAGTCAACGGTCGTATATACAGTACCATATCAATGTGTGTGGCAATGTCCAATGGGATGCAAATGAAATGACGGTCGAAAGGCGGACGGCACATCGCCGTCCTAGCTTTTGAGGTGGAAAAAAGTCTCACTCCGGTATCGAAGCGCACGTGGAAGTTGAATGCCGCCGGAAGTCCTGGAAACCGTCGCCTCCCTCGGTCAAGACCTGGGCTCGAAGCTCGAGGAACTGAAAGACACCCGTTGTGAGTCCAATGCTTCCAGCAGGGCAAAGAATCTTACGTTTCGCTCTTCTTCCAGCGTCTCTTCGTGTGCCTTCCGGACGGTGCCCTGCATGTTGACCATCATCGTCTACGGGGTATCGGTCAAGGAACGGCGGCGAGCTGTGTGCAGATGACATACCCGAATAGAGCGGCTGGTGAGCCCCCGATAGGTCGAGACCCGCTCGAGGGGGACAGGCTCCTGGCCGACGAGGTGCAGCTGCTCGTGCAGGTACGAGACGTACTGCTCGAGGCACTCGAGATAGTAGCGCTTCTTGTCATGGGACGAGATGGTGTCCCTGCAACATGTGTCAGCGGAGGGTCGGACAGACAGCACGCGCGGGCAGGGACGTACGGGTCGGTGGGCGGGAAGCCGATGGCGTCGGCGACGATGCGCTGCCGGACCTTGCGCTGGGTCTCGCCCTTCTTGTCGGAGTCGGGAAGCGGGGCGGGCCTCCGCTTGTCGAAGTTGCGGAGGAGATCGCTGGGGGTGGGGAAGACTGCGCGCGGGGCGTTTGCGTAGACCTCGAGGAGGTCGGGGCGGAGATCAATCGCGGGCGGGGGCGCGTGTGGCGGGGGCAGCGGGGTGGCGGCGTGCACGGGAGGGCCGGGATGGGACGGGCCGGCGGCGGAGGACGGGTCTGTGAGGATGGGCCAGTTGCCGGAGATGGGGACGGGGGAGTAGATGGGGATGTCGGCGGGGGCGGGGGCGGGGAGCTGGGTGGTGGTGTCGAGGTGGAGGGCGGGGGGCGCGGTGTGGTCTGCGGGGAAGGATGTGTTGGGCTGGGGCGGCCAGTAGGAGCGCGGAATGGGGAAGCCGAAGTCTATGGCCTCCGCCGAGTCGGGGCAGTCTTGCTGGTAGCGCGGCTCTGTGCACTTGTCGGGATAGGACGCGAACGGGGCGGGCGGGTAGTGCGGGTACGCCGGGTGTGGGTACGGGGCGTAGGAGGCGAGACAGAGCTGTGTGTAGGCGGAGTCGTCGTCGGAGCAATGGGGCTAGAGGAGGAAGAGGAGTGAGAGGAGCTGGAGGGAGACGGGCGGAGGAAGCTCACTGGGTCGTGGTCGCCGTGGCAGAAGGGCGGGGGACAGAAGGCGGTGGCGGAGGAGGAGGAAGCAGCGTAGGCGTTCATCGGGGCGGGGCGGGGCGGGGCGAAGCGTGTGGGACCCGACGGCGGTGTGGGCAGTTTAAGTATCGCAGACGGTACGGCAGAGCAGCAGGTTAGGATATTCGCTGCACACAGCTGGGCCGGGGCCGCGGCGACGCTGGTGATCGGCTCCGTGCACCACATCGGCCCCGGGCGCCAGATTGTGGCGTTAACCTTGTCCGTCTCGCAGCCAGCACCCGCAGGCGACGGCGACCGGCGGACGTGCAGGCCTCGCGGTGGGTGTGGCCACGGGGACGGACGGGGACGACGACGGGGACGGGGACGACGACGGGGACGACGACGGGGACGACGACGCTGGGAGGTAATTAGGACATTTGGGGGACGAGGAGCAGCGGAGCATCGCGCTGGATCGAGGGTGCGATCTGGCGGCGGCGAGTGAGAAGATTCCAAGGTTCCAAGGGCCGATCGGGGCGCGCGACCCGTCGCCCAACGCAGCCCCGCCGCTGCCTTTCCGGGCACACCGAGGTCCCCGCCACGGCCCGCCACGGCCCGCCCCCGCCCGCCTCTCCTCCAGCCCCGCCTCGTAATAAAGCTCCCATCCCGGTCCACACCCATGCACCCCCGCAATGCACTCCCCATCCCCCCGCGCCCTCCAGGCCATCGACACCGCCGTCCCCGACGCCTCCGACCACGCCCTCCAGCTCTCGCCCTTCTCCGCCCTCGCGTCCCCCGCCTACGCACACTCCCACTCGTCCCCCACCGACGGCGACACCAGCGACGTCTCGCCCTCCGCATCCGCATCCGCCTCCGCCTCCGCCTCCGCTGCCCCCGCAGACGCCTTTGGCTGCCCCCAGGCGCCCTCGCTGCTCCCCGACTTCTCCACCCGCGCCGCGTCGCCCGACGGGCCCCTGCGCACCAGCCACGTCCCCAAGGTCGCCGTCACGCACCCGTACGCCCGCCTGTTTGCCAAACGGGCAGCCGGGGGTGCCAAGCGGCGCAAGATCTGGAATCACGCGCTCGAGAAGTCCGTGTTCACGGCACACGAGATGTACGTGTATGCGTTATTTTCCGTGGCCCGCCCGCCCACCTTGACCTTCCATGCAGCGCGACGATGGGCGCGCCTCACCGCCGCACGATATATATGGCGAGCCTGGAGGCCCATGTAGATCGCCTGCACGCCCAGCTGCTCGACATCGGGCTCTACCCTGTCCCCTTTGAGAAGCTCGAGCCGTTCAAGGGCCTCAACTCCAAAACGGCAAAGGTGCACCTCGGCCCCCCATTGGCCCCCGCAACGCTCCTGACGTCTGTCCCTCCATTCCAGAGCATGGTCGCGGGGCTGCAACACGACGCGTCCCACATCAAAATGAAGCTGCTCGAGCTCGAGCGCGCGGTGGGCGGCAGTTGGACGCGTCATTTCCGCTGCATGTGCTGACCCCCCATCCGCAGAACCACAATCTGCGCGGCGCATTGGGGCGCGGTGCGGCGGCGATGTTCCCTTCTGACGGGCTGCGCGACGCGGGGATGTCCAAGTACCCGTATTGAGTAGTAGTAGACTTGAATTGTAGGCCCATGTGGGCTCCGCTATTTGCAATCCAGCGCTCGGCCCGCCTGCCGAGCCAATCGCGCGCGCGCAGCAGTTCGTTCAGCCACACGCGCTTGCCTGCACTCCCACGGCCACCCTCCGAGTCGCCGCCATGGACAACGAGGACCTCGAGACCTACCAGGTGCAGCTCTCCCAGGTCGACCTCGCCCTCGCCGCCGACCCCGACAATGCCGAGCTCGCGTCCCTGCGCTCCGAGCTCAAGGAGCTCATCTCCCTCACCCAGGAGGCCCTCGCCCAGTCGCACGCCGTCGCCTCGTCCTCCAAGAGCGCAGAGCGCAAGGCGGCCGCCGTGGTGCCGTCCGTGCAGTGGTCTGCCGGCGACGAGTGCCTCGCAAAGTACGCGGGCGACGGCGGGTGGTACCCCGCGCGGATCAACTCGGTCGCGGGCTCTGCGGAGAAGCGCATGTACACGATTGTATTCAAGACGTACAACACTACGGAACAGGTCGAGGCGTCTGCGCTCAAGGCGCTGCCTGCGAGCCAGCACAGCCGGTGGGACAGCGGGTCGAAGCGGAAGATGAGCAAGGAGGAGGAGGAGGAGCGGGAGAAGAAACGGAAGAAGAACGAGAAGAAGCTCGAGGTGCGTGCGGCCAAGGCGAAGGAGCAGACGCAGAAGCAGGCGTCGTGGCAGAAGTTCACGAAGAAAGCGGACAAGAAGGGGGTGCACATTGCGGGGGTGGCGGGCACGAGCATCTTCAAGACGCCGGACAACCCGCTGGGCAGAGGTGCGTGTGTCGAGTGTGTGTGCGGGTGTGCGGGTGGGACTGACTGGGCTGGGACGCGCAGTCGGGGTGACGGGGAGCGGGAAGGGGATGACGGATTACGCAGAGAAGAGCAAGCACAAGTTTGCTGCGAGCCAAGACGCGACCTAGGCGCCTAGGAGGCACCTGTCCGCCCGTTCGTGCACTGTACATTTGTGTATATCGCAATATGACAAGAGGCGGCGCATGTTTGAGCCGCGTGGACGCATGCAGCACGCGCGCTGACATGTTTGCGCAGCAATATGACCCGAGTGGACGACGGCGGGGGACGTCCCCGGTATCGCCACGGGGCTGCGTGCCGTGCGGTGCGGTGCGATGCGGAGCGCAGATCGAGCGCGTGCACGTGCAGGCGATTCGAGGATCTGGAGGGTGCGGGCAGCGTAGATCGTACATTACGGGCCTCGCAGCGCAACCAAACACGGGCGGAAGACCCGACGTCGACCGCGACCGCGACCGCGACGCGACGGCGACCGACGGCGACGGCGACACTGCGGCGATCGTCTGGCCACCGGGGCTTCACACACTGCTGTCACCCCGCCCCAATGTCCGCACCTCAGCTAGTCCCACATCCCGCTTGCGTCCACCCGCACCCGTGTATCCTGCTTCGCCTTGCTCCCCTTTGCCCGTCCAATCCGCTGTGCGTTCCGCTTCGAGTGGTACTTGCGCTGCTGCCGCCCCCGCGCCTTGCCCGCCTCCACCGCAGCCTGCTCCCGCACTCCGTTCCGCGCCGCACCCGTGGCACGTCGTAATTGGCTGCCAGATGCGCCGTCTGCGTCTGCGTCTGCGTCCGCGTCCGCGTCCGCCCGCCCTGCCTTGTCTCCGAGGCCCAAAGCCCTCTCGGCATCTTGCTCTTGGCCGCTCTCGCCGCCGCTCCCATCGCCCGATTCTTCCTCTTCTTCCTCTTCCTCGCTCTCCGTTTCGGTGCCCTCATTCTCCTTAACCGTGTCCATGTACTGCACACCCGTTAACAGCTTCTCCGCCTGCGACTCGTCTCACGCACCTCTTCTAATACTCGCATCTCACGACGTCCGAACCCGCTCGCCTCCACGATCACGTCCAGCTTAAACCCGGCTTCCCCGTTTTCGCTCAGCGTGCTCTGCAGCCGCGGATAAATCGCACTCTCGTATCTGAACCGTCGGCGAAAAAATGTGCGGATGCACTCGACGTCCCGATTGAAGTACCTGAAACGCTGCTCTCTGAGCACGAAAAACGCCAGCTACCGCGCAGAACCCTCACCACTCTGCGTTCTCGTGGGAGGTGCTAACCATTTGAGGAAAGTCAATCACGACCGGCTCGCCGCTTTCGCTACGGATCAGAATATTGAATTCATTGAAGTCTCCGTGGATGAGCCCCGCCTGCGCAAAGCGGACAATGATGTCCATCAGCTGCGAGTACAGCTTCCCCGGCGACGGCACCTCGTCGATTTGCCGTCTGTCAGGCCGTCCCATTAGCTCCAAACAGAACGCAGCACACACGCGGGACCTCAACCTACAACGGGTACGCGTCGATGAACTCCATGAGAATGCAGTGCCTGGCCTGATCAATGGGTCGCGGCACCGGAAAGTCATGCTCGTACAAGACCTGCCAACCCATCTCAGTTTGCGGAACGACAGCCCCCGCAATCAGAAGAACGTCACCTTCATGAACGCCCACTCCTTCTGTGCGGCCAAGCGCGACATGTACATCCACGACGCCGATTTGCGCTTGCCCATGTAATCGCGCTTTTCTTTGATGGCGCGGAACGACACCCGCCCGAGCCTAACAGACATCCGGCCACTTCTGTCAGTCGCATATCGGGCGCCGCAGCACTCAGACACGCACCGGTGCAGTTTCAGTACCATTTCCTTCCCTTCCAGGTCTGCCACAATATAGATATCTTTTCAGGAGGAGTGAGCGGGGCACTGCGCGAGGCGATGCAACGCGCAAGACAAACCAGACTCTTTGCCCACCCCGATCTGGTTTCCGACAGAGTACATCGAGTCGCGTTTCGAGAGCGCGCGCATGGCGAGGTAGTCGTAGCCGCCGTACGTCAATCGGTAGCCGTCGTCTGCCCGCGCCCAGTCAAGCCGACAGTGGCAATGGCAGAAAACAGCGGACACACATTTGGCATTCTGCACCTTCGCGATGAGGTTGCGTTTGGCCAAGACACCGAGGATTTTGTTGACGCCGCCGTTCCGGAGGCCGGATATTTGCACGATCAGTGGCGAAGGCACGACTTCGTGGTTTTTTGAGCCCATTTCCACCTAGGATCGTAAGCTCCCCGGAGCTGGACGTACCGATGCGCGAGACAAACGCACTGCCGTCAGGACGCGGAACTCGTCCGAGGTGATGTACCGGAGGTCCGTGGCATCGAGTTTCATGGCGTGGCAGGAGCAGAATCTGACGTCTGCTTGTTCTTTGGAGGATCCCCTGGGACGGCCGTGGACTGTTGAGGGCAGAGACGGCTGCCCCTCTGCGCGAGCCTGCTCGGCAACAGCCGAACTGGCCCGATCAGGAAATTCAAGTTGACTTGTTCCCTTGAGACGATGACCAGCCGTGTTCGCAAGGCCACCAGGGTGAGTGGACATGCAGATACGCTTTAGCTTCTGACATACGGTTCCCATAGGCCACAGCCGCCGAGCTGTCCCGCACACTTCCTGCGACAGCTACAGACAGCAGGGCATCCACGTATGTCCATACGCCCTTGTCACCGCCTGGCCCACATAGCCACATTACTTAGATATACAGTGGAAATGTTCCGAGCGGCTGATATGCCCCTCGCGCTCCGGGCATCCGTGTGGGACATATTGGCCGCCAATATGCAGCATCTGTACGTCCAGCCGTTACGCCTGCAAATTGACCGCGGCGCGAACACGCTATGCAGATACGTCTCCTCATCCATGGGCTGGGATCCCGAAGAAAAGAAATTGGAGCTGTTTCACGCCAACTCCCGTTTCATTTTGCTCCGGCAAGCAACTGGGCCGGAAGCGTCGTCCCCGAGCGACGGTGCGGCCGTAGCTGCCTATAGCATGTTCCGCTTCGAATTGGAGTTCGGAGAACGTCTTCTATACTGGTAGGATGCATCAACCCATCATCATATATCTGTCCTCATGTGTGATCTATGCAGCTATGAAGTGCAGGTCTCAAAAGATGCACAACATTGCGGCCTCGGCAGACAGCTCATGCAGTTCTTGCGCGACATAGGCAAGCGTTGGCAGATGGAGAAGGTGATGCTGACAGTGCTGAAAGGTATGATCTCAACGTCAATCTATCTGTGCTCTCTTGATCCCGATCCGCGGCCGTCCAGCGAACGACAGGGCGTGTGCATTGTATAAATCGATTGGGTATAGGCGTATAATCTGACGGAGGCATACACGCTGATGCTTTTGGTAGATTCGAAGTGGATCCCACATCTCCGGGATACGAAGACGACGAAGGGCCGACGAGGAGGAAGAGCCTGTTGATTATTGGATTATGTCGCAGAAGTTATTTTGATTGTTGTTGCGACGATACCCCAGTGTGCGACCACTGCTGCAAATATTACTGTGTAGATTGAATGACTCCATTCTATCACCGGCGAGGTTCAAGTTCGCATCCTCCGAGTCCGTACGGCGCTCCATCATCGGCCCGGGGGAGGCGATGTTTGTCCGTGCTTGGCGGTCCCGGCGTTTGCCGGCTCTCCAGACGACACTAGCACGACCAACTCTCTACAACTCATCTTATATGCCTCCCACATCACTGCGCGCACTGCGCTCTATCGCTCCCCGGCGGGAACTCGGACGGCGGCATGCCTCCCACGGCGCTCACTACAACGAACCCACTGGCTACCTGTTCGGCGAGAAGGTCCGTATCCCCGCTGTACCCACCCATGGCGGTTTATTCACTTTGTCGCTCTAGCCGTTACCACCAGGTCAGAAGAGGGTAAAGGAGGACTGGGAGAACATCTGGTACATTGGCATGTTCGGAGGAATGGGGCTCGCTACCGTGCTATTGTACTACAAGCCAGACACCAGGTGCGTTTTGGCTGCCTCGGACACTTTGCCTGTTACTCAATACCTGTCGGCTCTAGCATACAGACCTGGGCACTGCAAGAGGCAAAGCAGCGCATGGAGGCACGTGGAGAGAAAGTGGACTACAAGCCGTTGTAGCACATCGCTAATTTGTTCATCACACCTGTGCACAAATCATGCCGTAAATGAACCGTGGCGCCGTCTTCAATAATTGTACGTTTAACATAATTGTCTAAGTTGTGTGTACTAGCGGGGTTCGGCGTCGAGGAAGACGCGTCCTTCACGCGCAAGGGCAGTTGAGGCTCTCGTGCGATCGACTGGAAGGGACTACGTTCACGACTCGCAGTGCTCCTTGTACTGCTCTGCGGTCAAGAGGCCGTCCACCTGTTATCGCGTGTGAGGCTGGTTGACTGCAGATGACGGTACCCATACCTCGGACGGGTTACTCAGTTTTACTTTGAAAAGCCATCCTAATGCCTCGTCAGCTTGACACGCGCGGATATGTAATGCGTGCATACCCTTTTCTTCGGGGGACTTGTTCAACAGAGAGGGCGAGCTCCCGAGCTCCTCGTTGATAGCGACAACCTCTCCGGACACAGGAGAATACTGCGACGAAACAGGCTCAGACATTCGAGCAATATCGCGAGTGGGGGAAGCACGCACGATGTCTGACGCCGCCTTCACACTCTCCACGGCACCTACTGCTTCTGCAGAGCGTGTGTTTGAGAATGTTGCACGCACAGAGAGGCGGGACTCACGACCAGGCTCAACCGCGCTGCCTTCCTCCGGAAGCTCCACAAAGACGACATCCCCAAGACTCGTCTGCGCAAAGTCCGTGATGGAGACAATGCCGACGCCCGTCTCGTCATCGAACGAGATAGCCTCGTGATCTGCAGTGTACCTTTTGGCTGGATGGCTCCGTGTTAGCCTTCCAAGTGGCGGGGGAGGGTGAAATGCACACACTGACGAGCGTCCGTCCAGGGAGAAAGGCCGCAGGACGGAGCGAGCGCTGCGCAGAGCGCAGCGCACTGGTGGAACGAGAAACCTGGCGCAGAGACGAAAACATGTGTGCAGAAGAGCAGGTCAGGCTTGCGCTTGCATTTGCATGTTTTGGTAACTTTATGTGAATACATAATACTCACATAATGATTGAGCAGCCGCCTCACATAGTATATCCCACTCTTTGCTCCTGCCAACTTAGCGATATCGCGAAGGATACCGCTCCACTCTCTTTCGGAGACTATCGGTCGACATCACGCGTGCAGCAGTTGCTGAGAACCCGATACATAGTAAGTACTACTTATTAAGCTCCGAGCGCACGCTGCCATCGACGCCGTCTCCTCGCTGAGTCGCTCGTCGTTCGGGACCCTTCTGCTCGGCCGCTCCTTCAGGCCTTACCGCCACCCCTGCAGGTCCATCGAGGCTCCGAGTCTCTGGATGTCTTTGCTGCTCAGAATCTGCTGTCTTGCCAGCCTTCTAGTCCATTTGCATGAGTAGAGGCAGCTCGAGCAACGGCAGACGGTCGGTCAAGTAACAGTGACAGGCCAACACCGCGTGCTCTGGCCCTGGCCGCAGCAGGATCTACTCCGAGTCTTCGCACATGTGCACATCTACGGTGGTGTCGCTGGTTCTCCTCCCTTGCATATGTACGAGAAGCGGTGAGCAAATCGCGGAGGATGCGGCTTGCATCGCAAGCCGGCCCACGGGAGAGGATCTTAGGATCGGGTTTGGGTGCGGGTTCGGGGTCGAAATCGAGGCGGTTCTTGGACAACACGACACAGTGACAGCTCTCAGTCCACACGCGCTACTCTAAGAGCGATCGCCAGCTCGTTGCGGCTAGACCGCGACTTGGACCATATAACCTCCTTCTTTTCGCTCTACTCCCCTCCCACATCCCCGCCTGCGCCATGCCAGCCTCAGTCTTTGGGTGCCGGTGATAGTTGTGCTAATATCTGTTCTTGGCACGTGGTTTCTTGCCAACGCCATGCCAAAAATCCTATCGTTTTTCGCTGCTCCCCCACTCTGCATCGCTGCCGCCGAGTGGCGGCTGGAACGGTCGTGCTACCATCTGGTTGGAGACACAGGTGGAGGGACCCCATAACGCAAAGGAGACCAAGTCCTTGGCCGAATCAAGGAGTCGGTACGCAGCAACTTATCAGATCCCCCCCTCAGCCCTACTAACGTCTGAGTGTGTAGAGTGGTGGGGCTAGAGACAGCAAAAGCAACAGGTTTTTTGAAGCCTGGGGCCTCATTAGGGAAGCTATAGCGGATCAGGCCCTTGTAAATGTATGTAGCTACCCCTACCCAGGAAACGGAGAAGCGACCGGCCCCTCGGGTGGAGAGCCTAGCTCGACTGGGCAGAACGTGTGGTGAGTACTTTACGCTACTTTACGTCTCCAGAAAAACAAACGGCTGAGTTTATATTTGATAGACGGGTACATGCTCGATAAATCTACCCCTCCGCCGCCGGAGGGCGCGACCCATGTTGAGGCGTCGCCTGTGTGAAAACACATGTATCAGCTCAAATTATCATGTAAAGTAGAGTGCGACTGGCGAGTGAAAGCCCCGCCTGCTGGCATGGTGGCTACCCGCACGCTGCTGCAGCACAAGGTCGGGACGCCATCTTACACTCGCGCCAATGAACCCTCTATCCTCCACCAGGTCTTACATGACGCTGGCCGCAAGATGTAGCCCGCCTGGTCGTAGCGGATCCCTCCCGCACCACGCGGGCTCAGCGCGCCCAGCAATGGCTGGAGCAGGAGCAGCTAGAGCTCGTGTGCTGTGAGGGGATCCTGCCAGCACTTGGGTTGCACCCTGTCCGCGCGCTGCCTGTGTCATTGAGGCCGCCCTGGACCGACCAACTCTCGTCCAAAGTCACACAAGTCGCCTCGGATGTCGGCACAAGGCTTTTCACGTAGGCGGTCAGGCGACTGTACAGGGCGGCTTCTCTCCAATTTATCGCGCGCATATTGAAAGGTTATCTTACCGACCATCTGACCATGGCTACCAACGTGAGGAAACCGTCTGACGACTACGACCGTCTAACATATGAGTATTCTAGAACTGCGCATGATCACCATAGCCACGATACGATACGTGGCGCCGCGAAGCCTGTTTTTGTTCTGCACCACTAAATAACGTGTTCTTGTCCAGGCGCGGCGGCGGCGGCCGCGAAGTTTGACGCAGATGGTCACTGGTGTATCGCGCACGTCTACCTCGTCCAACACAGCCAACGACATGACTGACCAACTCGACTTCTCCGCGTCCGAGGCCAAGAAGGTCGCCCGCGAGGTCAGCACGGAGGGATACATAGATGTGGCCCGTCGTGTGAGGTTGCGCGGTACTTATGTATATCACCCATGATTTCCGTGTCCTCCGACCACGGCTTACCTTCTGCTACATATGCCTTCCAAGGCGGCGTGCTCACCAGTCGGGACAGCAGGAGCTCCGGCAATTTGTGCTTTTAGTTGAGATTAGTTGAGATTTTTACATGTCTCAGAGCGCGTCTGCTATGGGTCCCGACTAGAAGCCTACCAAGGGAATTCAGGCATGATTTGAGAGGTGGTTTGAAGGTGCCAGCTGCTGGAGCATGAGCTGCGACTCCCTGGTCATACGTGGCGGGCGTGTGGATGGAAGCGCCGAGAGATTATTACATCAAGCAGCGGTCAGTCCCACACCATACGGACTGGCGCCAGCCTGACGCACCTAGACTCGTAACCAGCCGTACTGACGACGATGTTGAGAGGGGGAGGAATGACAACACCCTCCCCATCTCGCCGACAGACGGTCACCGGTCTATGACGCACCTGCACATCGTCGATGGACACATCTCATCAAGATAGCGACATTCTGCTGCGAACACTGACAATTTTCTTTTGCGAAATGTTATTCAAGTTGGCTCCTGATTAAAGGCATGCGCGCAGGTTCGTCCCAACATTTCTGCAAGGTGGAGATATTATCATGGTGTGATACATGTAAGGAGGGATGTGATGTGTGGTATGTGTCAGTAGGCGAGATGGAGGGGGGATGTAAGTAAGAATAGATAGCACAAGACTACTCTAGTCATAGCCTCAGAACATTCGCCTCACCGAGGCTTTTACGCCAGAATTTTAGTGACGATTCCAGTGCCGACTACGTGTGATCTAAGTCAGAGCTGTCGTGGCGCCAATGAAAGGGACACTTACCAGTCTTGCCGCCCTCGCGAAGAGTGAACCTGATCAGGACGCGTTAGACAGAGCCCGCGGGCAATTTGTGAGTTCAAGACGTACCGGGAGCCGACCTCAGCAGCGACGTCGTGGACAAGTTCGCAGACTAATTCCACGTTATCGCCCGGCATAACCTGTGCAAAAGATCAAAAATCAATTCCTGGATTCGCGCCAATGGATACCTACCATCTTCTCAGCAGCATCGGCGGTACCCTCGGGCCAGTGAAGACCAACGGTGATGTCCGCAGTGCGAAGGAAGAGCTGGGGGCGGTAGTTATCCATGAAAGGCGTGTAACGGCCACCTGCACGCATTACATATTTCAATGCTGCTTTGCTAATGTTTTACCGGCTCAACTTACCCTCCTCCTTCGTCAGCACCTGTGGGCGATGGTGAGGTCAGGTTCAAGTCGGGGGGGAACAGACGTACGTAGATCTGTGCCTGGAATTTCGTGACAGGCTTCATAGAGCCAGGAGCAATAATGACCTGACCACGGCGGAGCTGCTCTCGCTTCACACCACGGAGAAGGGCACCCATGTTATCACCGGCTTCGCCCTGTAGACATGGTCAAATATGAAGGCGGACAGGTAACACTTTTCTTACGCGGTCAAGCTCTTTGTGGAACATCTCTGTTGACCAGTTAAAAAAAGCTACGCAGCAACAAGTAAGATGCTCACCGATGCCCGTAAGCGTCGTCTTGAAATGAGCACCAAGCCCAACGATCTCGACATCATCACCCTTGAGAGCGGTACCGCGCTCGACACGTCCAGTAGCAACAGTTCCACGGCCAGAGATAGAGAACACGTCTGTGCGATGCAGTCAGAATGACTGCGAGAGAAGCTCTCGCGATCCATACCTTCTACAGGCATGAGGAATGGCTTCTCGAGGTCGCCTGGAAATACTCATTGTGAGATGATGACGACATATTATGATGATATGCGACGAACGAAGAGGGAGCTCAAGCCACTCATCACAAGCTTTCACAAGTTCCTCAATCTTCTTTTCGCCGCGCTCAGGATCGGCTCCATTAAGGGCAGCAAGCGCCGAGCCCATAACGATCGGGGTGTTGTCGCCGTCGAAGTTGTAGGTCGAGAGCAAGTCGCGCATTTCCATATCGACGAGCTCCAGCATTTCAGGATCCGAGATCTGGTCCACCTTATTGATGAAGACGACGAGCTTCTTGATGCCGACTTGACGCGCAAGCAGAAGATGTTCGCGGGTTTGAGGCATTTGACCGTCGGTCGCGGAGACGACGATGATGGCTCCATCCATCTGCGCGGCTCCGGTAATCATGTTCTTGATGTCTGACCAGCAGTGAGCTCATATAGAAGGGCACGGTAGGAACGACTTCACAGTCAGCGTGGCCGGGACAGTCTATGTGGCCATAGTGGCGGTTGTCCGTCTCATACTCGACGTGCGCAGAGTTGATGGTGATACCACGCGCTTTCTCTTCGGGAGCTTTGTCGATTTGAGCGTAGTCAGTGAACTTCGCTCCGCCCTTGGTGGAAAGGACTTTGGTAATAGCGGCCGTCAAGGTGGTCTTGCCGTGGTCGACATGGCCTTGGGTCCACGATTAGGACGGGAAAAACTGTGAGGAAACAACAACCATGACTCACCGATAGTCCCAATGTTCATGTGTGGCTTTGCACGGGAGAACTTGGCAGCCTCCGCATAGCCTCGCACAGGGGCTGGAATGACAGCTCAGCGGCGGTAGGACAACAAGCACAGGAAGCATACCCAAGCGAGAACTCGTCTTCGATACAGGAGCACCGAGGGATGACCCAGCCAAGGGCGCCCTCCGACATGAGTTGGCGAATGCTCTAGAGACAGCTAAGCAGACCGCCGAAGCGTCAACCACATAACAGTATGAAGACGCGTATTACACACCATTCGAGCTGTAGAGCCTGCACGCAACCGCTCGAGGCGAAGTCAAATGTGTCCGCAACATGTCTCCGTCAACGACGAGGGATGCACGACGGGGTGGTTTTGGGTAGAACGACACGGAACCGGTTCGCGCGCCTGAAAAATGGTGACGGTGTGACCTGACGCGAAGTACGCGCTTGGGTTAGGGTCTCTTAAAGTATCACCACCACCGTGACGGTCACCACAGCCTGAGCCAGCACAATATGTCCACCCCGGACAGATTCGACTTGATACGTAATGCGGTCTCATTTCTGACAGACCCGAAGGTCTGCCTTCGTCTGCTACGGAATCCCTATGCTGACAGCCTGGCTTGTTAGGCCCAGGGCTCTCCGCTTGCTCAACGCATCCAGTTCCTGGAGGCCAAAGGCTTGACGGGCCCAGAGATTGAAGACGCCATGCGGCAAGCTGCGGCATCCAATGCAACAGCACAGGCATCGACCTATCAACCTGCCTATGGGCCCGTTTACGGGCCTCACCCATATGCCCCACAGTCTAACGAATGGGATTGGAGAGACTACTTTGTGAGCGCGTCTTCCACGTACACGCCTTCGGCATTCCTCATGTCTCTTAGATTACGGCGATTGTGTCGGGCACCGTCGTCTACGGTGCTGTTGCCCTCGCAAAGGTATGCACTTCGTTGGCCCCGCACGAAGGCTTTACCGGACGTTTTCACGTGTCTAGAAATATCTCCTTCCCCACCTCCAGCCACCCAGCACTACCGCATATGAAGCCGACCGTGATTCTCTTACCGCTCAATTTGATGCAGCGGAAGCAATATTGAGAGATATTCAAGCCGAGACAATCGCGGTGAAGACGGCAGTCGTGGCCCAACAGGAAAAGGTTGACAAAGCCACTGCCGATGTGGACGCAGCGGTACAACAGATGCGAGACGGAGAGATCAAGACCAGAGACGAAATGAGAGAGATTCGAGAAGAGGTCAACAACATTCGGGACATGCTGCCGAAGGTAGATCATGTGCTAATCGACCTCCAGCTGCATGACATTGACTACCTTGCTTTCAAGATGATTGACAAGAACAAAGAAGTTCAAGCTCAGTCGCTTGCAGAGCTGCAACAGGAGCTGAAGTCGCTGAAGGCCCTCCTCTTAAGCCGAGGGCCCACACTCTCAAACGCGACGACTCCTCCCCTTCCCAGCTTTTCACATCGCCCTTCCATCCCTGCCTGGCAATTAGCTGGGTCTTCTTCTACTGCTGCTCCTACACTGCCGTTTCCTTCACCTGGAACTGGACCTGTTTCTCCGTCACCCTCGACATCATTCACTCCGCTTCCAATTGCCGCGGCGCTCACAAATGGGAAGGCCAAAGAAGTAGAGTCAAACGAGACAGGAATGGCATCGTAGCCGTATTTCGAATAGTCGGTCTGTGCCTAATTCATACTGCTTTGCTATCACCGTTGTCATAATGCTGGCGTCCACGAGGTGCTGCATGGCTTGGACCTTCGGGAGCGCCCGTCACTTTGCCCAACGCATTGTCCTATCTTCCCCGACGCAGCGCATAACATACCACGATCATGGCCCAAGCACCTCAGGTAGAGCTACATCGACTGCAGCTTGAAAAACTAGCCACCTGTCCGCTTTGACGTGGCGCACCTTACCCGAGGAAGCAGAGCTTTGTTCTCAAGCGCTCGACGCGTTGAACGCGCTTTGCTCCCTCTGACAATTCAAAGCGATACATCAATGCGCTGTCGACACTGAAGCACATTGTCTGCTGGTTATATATTGTCTTATGCTCGAATGTGTCTGTCGCTCACCTTTGCTTCACCCTTGACCCCCAGTGAGGCTCCGATGCGGTCCGCTTCGCATGAATCACCTTCTCTCGAAGTTCGGGTCTTCGGCCACGGAATAGCTGCTATCCAGCTAATCTTTTTGATCTTACCTCATCTCATCTTCTTGGGCATGCTCTCTGTGCCGCTTTGGCATATGTCCGCTCTTTCTCTGCCCCAGCATAACCCCCAGCACAACCTAGCCGCCCACGACGCGATGTATGACCTATACTACCAGTTCGATGATCAATGGTTACTCAAGCCCGCCGAACGGACAAGCCAGTCACACGAGTTCAGCATGTTTCATGCGTATCTGTTACTCTTCCTCAGTATCCCCACCGCATCCGTCGCACATGACTTCGTCTCGAAGCCAATGCGTCGGCCAATGGAGCACCTGCGTATCTGGTACCGAACTCAATATATGCAACCCGTGGACGGTGATTATAACGCGCCGGGGCTTATGGACCCCATCGTTACGTGCCTACAAGCAATGGTCGCTGGCTTATTCGAGAATGTTGACCCTGGTAAGTCATTTTCAACTGTGGATGGCCAGTCTTTCATGACCGATGGACCTCGCAGATTCACACTCTGAGGACGCCCGTCATGCTCCGAATAAACACACTCATCGCCTTTCTCCTGTTCGAGCAAAGGCAAAGTCACCGGCTTTGATCCCGATGCAGACTCCTTCGCGAATGAGCGTCCGTCCTGGAGAAAGGCTGGTAGAAGAGGAGTTCATTCCCACCCCTCGCAAGCGCTGCGTCCAAACGCCAAACTATAGCTATTCTCCGTTGTGTGCAACGCGCGCAGGCCGTGTTGCGTCGCCTCCTCAGCCCCTGGCTTATGGCCCAATCCCTGTCATCCTGCGGGCCTCCAGATTCCCCAGTCCCCTCATCCCTGTCCCTAGCGACACCTCCCCCAGCTGCAAGGATCTTGACGAGGAACCGTACGACTCTCATCCATGGGACAAATACGAGGACGCGTACACTACAGCCTCTGCGGAATGGGACTCCCCCATTCACCACACAAAACCCCACCACGTCTTCCGGAGCACGGGCTGGCAGTCAGTCGAGAACGTTCAGCACCAAATCTTTGTTCACGTGTCAAGTCGGCTCATCGACGAAGTGTCCCCGGACCGAATCGTACACTGAGTACGGGATTGTTGTCGACGTTGTCCCAAGAGTTGTAATTGTGCTCTCTGGATTTCATCAAACCCAGACGGTCAATCATCAGTCCAAGCTCCTCGCGGATTCCCTCCCGCTCATGCGGCTCGCGAGGCAGGCAGATGGAAGTCCTCGTCGCCGACGCATCCCATCACGGTGTCATGGCCAGACCATTTCAGACAGTCCCGAGCACTTAGGACGCTGCCTCTTACTTAGCTTTCTCGTCTGGGCTGTTTTACCACGAACGAGTACCTGTACATGACTTGTTTTTCCCTTCTGCATCGTGATCCTTCTTCGCATTTTACTGTATTTCTACCTTTTCGCTCACGACCCCGTCACCACACTTATCTTTTTATCTTTTATCTCCCTCCTTCTCCCTCTAACCTGAACATGTTGTCTGTTTACCTTTCTAACTATGCATGCAAGATGTATCAACGGTTGTCACTGGCGCAAGCGACGGCCCGGCGCAGTTTAGACGCTCACACACTGGCAAGCGATGCTGGCGCAGCACTGGTGGCCTTCAACTTAACATCTTCAACGGGTCTATATCTCTCTGTCACTTCATCCACATTTTCTCAAAGGCGGGGATGTTTTCTCAATTTCGTCACGTCGTCGAAGGCCTCGCGCAACCACCAAGGCGGTTGTCTCAGGACGTGTCCGGACACGACCGAACGGATGAGCTTGTCTCGCGCTCTGTCTCCCTCGACAGTAGCAGCCTGCGCGACTCAGGCTCCATAGCAGAGAATCTTCGGAAGTCGTTGGCTGCCCAGCGCTCTGGCAGCCCGGTGACAGGCTTGGATAATACACCGGCCTCGACCAATGGAGGTTCAGACAAACCCGCGAAACGTAGGCTGGAGGACAGACTGCGTGCGTCCTTTGCTATCGGAGAGGCCTCCAATGGCACAACTCCGGACACTTCTGCCAGAGCATCCCCTTCTCCAGATCCAACTTCTCCAGTTTCAGTCCAGCCGCAGCCGTACAACTCAGTCCCTCCTGCAATGGAGCACCCACTGTCTCCCTCCACCATTCCTCTCCCAGCATCTCCTCCGCCAGTGGATGGCCTTATGAATCACTATCATCCATTCTCGCACCCACTTTCTCTGTCGCCACCAAAGACGCCGGGAGTTCCATTGGCCGAGGAGGCGCTGCTGGAAGAGCGTCATGAAGGCGCGGACGTCCCACTTCCCAAGTCCCCGTCACCGGAGCCAATGCCTCCCGCTCTCGCCGTGATACAAGAAGTACCACATCTCGAAGCTGTGGTTGGACAGAACGAGGAGGTGGAACAGCAGCGCGAACAGGTCCTGGTAGAGGCGGGTGGCGAATTTGCTATAGCAGCGCACGAGCAGGCAGCTTCTGGGGAAGTCCATATTGTTGAAGACACTTCAAAGCCAGTGGTTGCCCCTGCACCCGACGCACAACCGCATGTGCCGTCCGTGGCTGCGCCATTAACTGCGGATGGATCACACCACGACGTAGAGGATGTGCGGGCGCGGTTGAAGCTCGTAGAGCAGCGTTTCTTCGGTCAATCTGACTCCAGTATAATCCTGCACATATCAGCTACTAACTTCTGACAGATGTCTCTGCTTCGTTCAAACAATTGCAGGCCGAGAAAATGGCAGCGGACAAAATCCTCCAGGAAATGACCCCCGTCCAGAGTTGGCGGGACGCTGACGGTCTTAAGGAATTCATTGAAAGCACCCAGCTCAAGGCGGAGGTACGTGCTTTTTATTTGAGTCTTCCTCACCGCCGACGCGAGCTTTTCCTGGCAAAGATTGCGCAGGACGAGGTCAAGCGTTTGAATGGAAAGTTAACTAGTATGTTTTACTTCATGCACGATCATTTATCCGCATCTGAAATTACACAGGGCAAGATGAGCGCATCGAGGAATTACGAGAAACGCACCACCTTGAATCTCGATCACAGTCCGAGTTGATCGATCAACTTCGAAAGCAATTAGAGGAGTCAGAGGCGCTCGTCAATGCAGGCATCGGCTCCTCCTCTCACCTGGAGGAGGAGGTTGCATGGTACAAGGCTGACCTCGAGAAAACGCAAACGGAAGTGGAGCGTTTGAAGAACTCCGTCAAGGACGAAGAGGAAAAGCGTACCAAAGCTGTCAGTCTCCTGAAGACTGTCAGACAAAAGCTTGTCAAGGCGGAGAAGGAGCGAGACGATGCGGTGAAGGACGCCGCTACGTTGAAGGACCGCGAAAAGGCGGAACGGGACAAGGACAAGGTCGAGCGCGCAAATCTACAGGCTGAGATCGACAAAATCAAGGTCGAAAAGGACGCTGCTGTGGCAGGCGTACGCACTCAAAGCGAGCGCGATTTAACTGCGCTGAAGGAGCGCTATGAGCGGGACTTGGCAACACTGAAGGCGCAAGCTGAGCTGGAAGCTATCACTAGCAAGGTATGCACCCGTGTCATTTGTGTGCCAATGTCGACACATCCTGATGGAATGCCAGTCTTCTTTCGATCAAGCACTATCCACAGCATCGACTCGCATCAGCGTCTTGGAGAACGCCATCCAGACTCTCTCGGCGGAAAAGGATAGTCTCTTCGACCAAGTTCAGCTTCGCCAAGCGGAAGTCGAATCCTCGCAATCCCTGCTGGAGGTCTTACAGAGCCGAGACACCGAACTTAAGTACCAGATACGGGAAAGTGCGGATCGCATCGCCCTTCTCAACGAGGAGCTCGCCGATTCTCGACAGGAACAGCATGTGAATGTGCACGAGCCCTCAATCTCCGCTGAGGACGTCGCGCGACTTCTCTCCACGGCCGAAGCTCGTCACGAAGCGAAGCTGTCGGAGGCCAGACGCAAATTGGCGGCCGTGGAAGCTGAGCGCACTGAAGTAGAGGCGGAATGGAGCCGCAAGCTCGCCGAGAAGGTCCAAGAAGCGGAGAAGTGGAAGCGAGCTGTTGACTCTACCGTCCAAGATCAGCAAGACAACGACACCGTTGTCAACGAGTTGAAACGGGATGTCGAGCGTTTGAAAGTTGAAGCTCGTTCATATCGTAACCAGCTGTCACAGCTGGAGATCCAACACGAGCGGCTGGCAGATGTCGAGGTGACTCCCTCTCCTGCTCGATCTCGGCAGATGACTGAAGAGGTTGCTTAGGATACCGTAAAGCTGCAACGCTCTGCTTTCGGCGAGAAGATCTCTGCTTTGGAGCAGCAAGTCGAGGAAGCGAAGGCTCGCGAATCGCAAGCCCGAACACAAAACAAGGTATTGCGTCGCGCAGGATCACGTAGTTACTCTTCTGATCCGTTGATACAGACGCTGCGTGACGAACTGCGGAAGGTGCAGTCCTCTGCCGCACTCCTTGAGCGCCAGCGCAACCCGGGAATCGGCTACTGGAGCGCTGCTCGTCAGGACGGCGTTCCAGACAGCCCTGCGCCAGTACCGCAGGTAACATCCTCTCCCTCCTCGCGTGTGAACTCGCCCTTTCAAGGGTCACCTGCTCCGTCTGGTAATGATGAGGAGGTGAATCTGGAGTACCTCCGAAACGTCATTTTGCAGTTCTTGGAACACAAGGAAATGAGGGTTAGTCTTGATCATGTTTGCGTTCACTTCTCTAATCGCATCCTTCAGCCTAATCTCGTCCGAGTCCTGTCCATTATATTGCATTTTACACCGCAAGAAACACGTCGACTCATAGCCAAAGTCTGATGGGACACCCCCTCATTGACCCCATACCATAGTCGTTCTTCAACGATATCTACCAAGTCTTGGATCTTCTACATGATACCCGTTCCCAGTAGCATCTTAACTTATCATGGTCTGCGTCACTTTGAAGCGGAGAATGCCCAGAGAGCTCACTCGCTTCCTTGCTTGATCTTGCGCAAAGGACACGTCACAAATGGGATCGATGACTATTGTCGTCTACAAATGATGATGTCGTCTCGCGGAGACAGTATTCTACATGCAAGTTAACCACAAATACAACAGTAATATAGATATAGTGGCCATCGCCATGGACAGAACAGATTGAATGGTCGAACGAATAGAGCAAAGCATGTATCAGTATATGAGATAGTATCCCGTCTGACCCCTCGCTCTTCGCAAGCAAAAGGGAGTGAAAGAGAAAGAGAAAGCGCGAATGAGGTAGACCGAGCTAAAAAACACACACACACAAATAACATATAAGTAAAGGCGAGTATAGCGCAAATCCAGGATATATGGAGGACCCGATCAGGCCCAGGTCCAGGTCATGCCGGAGAGGCGGCCGACGGATGGGTCCGCGAGCTCCTTGAAGGCGGCAGGGGAGAAGTCAAGATCGGTCTCTGCGCAGGCTGCGCAACGATCGGTGACGGCAACGGTCACTTTCTTGCCTTGGTCTGGAGGCATATGTGAGCTCGTGTGGTCGTGGAAAGTACGGGAGTAAGCTTACAATTGGCATTGATTTGGCGACCGCAGAGGGGATTGTTGTTAGGATTGCCGCCACTGTAGCCACTTCAAATGAAGTCAGAACAGAACTTACAAAGTCAGTTGTGGTGTACTTACGGGTACTCATCGAAAAGAACATGCGAGACAGCGGCAATAAAGTCCGAGTCGGTGTTGGTGATCCCGCAGGCACCGAGGCCGGTACCGTACCAGGTACCTGGAAGTTTGTTGGGTAAAAGGCGGAGAGAGATTTGAGATTGTGTGCATACCTTGTCCGGTCTGAGTGCCGGCCAGGAAGCTTCCGGCTTGCTGGACGTTGGACACAGGAGCAGAGGCAGAGGCAACAGCGGTAGGCTTTGGGGTACCGCAGCGCTTGTTGATGGCGGCCGCCGACGCAGAGAAGGCGATGGAGAGGGCGACAAGGGCGGAGATGAAGAACTGCATTATGATTATATGAAGGAGGCAGTGGGGAAAATAAAGGTATGGGTTGCAGTGAGCGCGATTGAGGGAATGGGAGTTGTGAAGTCGGTGAATGGGAGTGTGAAGTCGGTGAGGACTGCAAACGTTGAAGTAGACGATGCTGTCCTTTTATAACTTGTAGGTGCGTCAAGACATCTTCACGGCATGCGAGCATTGAGCTACCAGAGAGGAAAAGGCATGTCCCCTGGAAATGCGAAACGGGGTGCGGCCCTTGGGAGAAAATTCATAAGACGGACAAGGCATTGGACATGCACGGAGGTGTTGGACCTCCTTAGAGCCGAACGCCGAGCGGCTTCGGTGCGGCGGCAGCTTCCCCTGCGCGTGCTACCACAACGAGGGATGTCACAACAAGTCACGGACTCACAATGGTACGCAAACCCTGTTTTACATGCTCTCGAGTTTCGACAATAGGTCAGGAGAACAAGGCGGAGACAAAAATTTTTTAGGATACCCCAGATATTGAAACAGGTTGGCAAATTCTAGTGGTGTGGCGGGATGGCAACTCACCCTCGAACGGTAACCCGCAGCAAACATTAACCCACGCTGTTCACGCGCTTGCACATGCAATGGCACATGCAATGTCATGCTGGTCGGGCGGGAAAAGAGGGGTCATCACTCGCCCGGATCTGTATCATTCACCAACAAAAGAGTACATCGCATACCGCCATGGACCTCCGTGGGCTCGGCGCACACTTCATATCTCGGAACTTGCCTTTGCGGCGTACATCTTCACCAAGGTCGTACTTGACGTCCCCTCCAGCGTCTTCGCGTACGCGTCGACCTGACCCAGAAGCAATAGACTTTCTAGTCGGCTCGGCTCCGGTGGGATCTTGAACAGACGGCTGATGTCTTCCTCGGGCAGTGGAGCGAGACCTTGCGCGACGCGACTCGCATTCTCCTCCTTCCGTTTCGCGACGTAAGACTCGGCACGCGCCTTCTCGCGGGCAATTTGTCTCGCATGATATGCAAGGTTCCCCTCCTCGGTTTTGTAACTGTCCATGGTCTCGATGACATGCTCAAGGTTTTTTGTCAGGGCGGCGTTGCCAAGGTCTAATGATGTGGAGTATAAGGGCGGCACGGCGGCGGAGAATGTTTCCGAGGGATGAGCCTGAGGTAGGGTGGATCGGTGAGGATCGGTGAGGGTCTCAAGGAAGGCGCTGAGAAGTGGATTTGTGCGGATCTTGAGAGGGACTTCCTCGAGAAGGGATGAGAACGTCAATTTGTTGCTGATTAGACTGCATGAATGCCTCGGTGAGTATCTGTGCCAAGGACCGAGGAGATGAACGTACGAGCGTGCACTGAACGAGTTTTTGCGGTAGGCATTCAAGAATTCTTTCGACAAACGGAACGCGCGGAAAGAAGCATTTCCCCGCGTAGTCTGCGAGACATCTGAACAGGTATCTTCAGCTGGCAATGGAGGTCTTCCGACGCTGTCACTCACCATGCACGATCACGATTCCGCCATGCCTGAGCTTGTCTTGGTGAATGGCCTGCGTGTCGACTAGCGTATGGCTGAAGAAGGCCCCCATTGTCGTTGACTGATAGAATCCGACCACGCTGTCATCCGCGCGGACCTCTTTCAGCGATCGCAACACGGACGCCTGGTAGCGGCCTGGACACTCGGTAAATGAGCTGCTCCTGCCGGCGGAGGTGAGGCATACACTCACCGGTGGTTTTAGAGGACCTGTCGTCTTCATCGCCTGAGTTATGAGGCAGAGGAAACGATCCCGAGATCTCCAATGTGCCGTCGAGGTCGAGACCCAAGAGCAGGCCGTGCGCGGTGTGGGAGGCTGAATCGGAGCTGTGTTTGATGATTTTGGAAACAACCTGGAGGCTATGAGTAAGGACCAGCAGCGAAATCTAGAACGCGCGCAAGGTGATCTTACCAGCCCGTCAAGCTGAACTGAAGTCACAGGGATCTCCGCCTCAATGTCGATGACTTTGGACATGGATGCAGGGATGGCATCGTGCGTGGGAGCAGCTGGTGTGGGTGCAGCTTGCGGGGCAGGGAGGGACGCCGCAAGGGCGGCTGCCATAGAGGTAGCCATTTGGTGCGAGATGCTGAGGATAGCTGAGGGCACCGGACAAGAGGAAAATTCGACTCTGCACAGATGATCGCACGCCACAGCCTCCGCTCACGCTGGGCCGCTTCAATTGCCAGTCCAGCGGAGGCTCTGTCTACGTAGGCTCGGGAGCTCGAGATGCACGCCGTCTGCTTGTCTTACATAGAGCCTATGCAAATAAGTACTGCAGATAAGTACTGCAGTTCTGTGTCGCTGTGTCTGCGGTGACTCGCTTGGTCAGCTATGGTGGGATGACGCCACTGGTTGTCTCGGAGGCTCACTGAGTTGCTGCTCTCCTTCACCCAGTCATGCTTTCACGCACAGCGCGAATATCCATCCTTTTGGCCATCGATGTCCTCTTCTTCCTTGTCGAGATCATCGTCGGTGCGCCACATTTCCTGGCAGTCGTGTATGAATGACATGCGCCCTGACCGACCATCAACCTTCAGGCTATGCAGTGGGATCGCTAGCTCTTGTCGCCGACAGCTTCCACATGCTCAAGTTTGCTTCACTTACTGCCCGCTCTGTTTAAAGCTAACCACATGCCACAGCGATGTAGTCAGCTTGATCATCGCCTTGTATGCTATCAAGGTCATTTTCTTCCTCCTGCCGTCTACCTGGACTCACACATGGCCTCGCATCAGTTGACTGCGCAGTCCGCGCCAAGCATGCAGTACTCGTACGGGTGGCACAGGGCAGAAATCCTTGCTGCTTTGGTCAATGGAGTATTCCTCCTGGCGCTCTGTTTCTCTATTTCCCTCGAAGCCTTGCAGCGATTCTTCACAACGCCAGGTGCGCAGTGCCCTTCTTCGTATTCTCAGCACTCATCTGGCATGTGCAGAGGTATCCAGTCCAAAGCTTGTTGTCATCGTGGGATCCTTGGGGCTGGCTTCGAACATCGTAGGCCTCTTTCTGTTCCACGGTACGGTGCCGATCCTCTTCGCGCTGCAAACCGATGTTCACTTAACATATCCAGAGCATGGACACTCTCACTCCCACGACCATTCCCCTTCGAAAAGCCTGGCGACGTCCACAGCGTCGAGTGTCGTCAATGTCCCCATTGAGGACACCCACGAACCCATCCAATCTCCGGTCTCCTTCCGCGCCACTCAGTCGCATCACGGACGAGAGCGCTCCAGCTCCTTCTCCTCCATCTACGGTCACCCTGCTGCGACACGAGCGTCTTTCGTGCAGACCGCCAACGACCTTGCCCGCGGACGGTCGCCCTCACCAATTGATCGTCGGCGCAAGCGCCCTAATAAGTCTCGCTCTCGTCCGTCGCTAGACACGCTGTCGTCACCGGACTCCAATGGTTTGAAATCCGCCGTTTCGGGTGAATCGGTACCGGACTCTATCAGCGAAACCTCGCAGGCCACGGAGCGCACTCCGTTGATCCAATTACCGCATACGCATGTCGAGCACCCCCAAACCTCGACATCAGCCAGCGACGATTGGTCGACTGCTTCTGACCATCGCCATGGTCATAGCCATGGTGGCTCGATGAACATGAAGGCCCTACTGCTCCATGTCCTCGGCGATGCACTGGGGAATGTTGGCGTCATTGCGACAGGCTTGATCATCTGGTTAACATCCTGGAGCTTCAAGTATTACTGCGACCCTCTCATCAGTCTTGTCATCACAGCGATCATCTTCCAATCTGCTCTCCCGCTAGGTATGTCAATTGTCGTCAAGCTTTGCTCGTATGGACTGACTGCCCAACGTACATCCAGTCCGTAGCACGTCGTTTATCTTGCTGCAGGGTGTGCCGTCAGAGATATCACTGGAAGACGTCCGCAATGCAATCCTTACCGTGAACGGGGTGCTTTCGGTCCACGAGCTCCACATTTGGCAGCTCTCCGAGTCGAAAATCATCGCCTCGGTGCACGTCACTGCGTCCCGTAGTGTCGACTTCATGCCCGTTGCGTCTAGCATTCGAAAACTCTTGCACCACCACGGCATCCATTCGTGTACCATACAGCCAGAATACCATCCCCACGCGCCGGCGATACCAGACGAACTGTTGAAGGTGCGTCGAGTCTGTACATCGTTACACACGTCGTTGCTTAGGAACGTCATAGAATTCTGGAGACACGAACTGCCTAGTCGCTTGCCCTCCTGATCAGCTCTGTAGCGCAGATCAAGCATGCTGCCGTACGTACGTCTAGCCTTGGTTAAGTATTCTCTGCTCATATGTGTATGCTACAGCCAACCCAACTGCGACGCCACCACCGGAGCCTTGAAATTAGGGGAACATGACTTTTTGTGTGGGCATCTCTATTCGCATTGTAAATACACACCATTCTGCACTCCTGCGCACTCCCTGTCGCTACGAACCCTCTATCATAGCTCTGTTTTGAACACAGGAAAGCTGGCTACAAAAGTCGCCGACGATGCCAAGCGCTCAGCGATAAGTTTCGCCGTCGGACTAGACTTGCGCAAACGCAGTTCTGCGGCGAGGCGCCGCGCCATTGCGATACTCGACTCGCCTAGTGGATGCCGCTGCTGGCGGCTCGCTGCAAAGACAGCCCGCTCAAGGTACAGCGCGGACATTACGCTCGAAGCGACGACCGTAACGAGTAACTCCGCGGCCACCGACTGCGCTGCACGTTGCTTGTCCTCGTCGATCGCATCAATTAATGACGGGAACATGTTGTGCAGGAAGATCGGCAGGAGCGGCGGCGTACGGGGCGTCCGCGGGGTAGCTAACACGAACACCGCTAGGCACTTGGCAGCGTCGAGGTTGATGTGCACCCCGACGGCGGCGCTCAGCTGCGCCCAGAGCAGCCGGAGGAAGCGTGTGGGGGACGTGACGTGCATACATGCCGGGATGTCGATGGAGGGGGCTTTGCCTGACTGGATCTGGGCGATGGCGGCACGGATGGCTTGAAGGGCGGGCTCCACTGGAGCAGCAGGTCCTGCAATGGACGGCGACAACTGCGAAGGGCCTCCCATGCGGGTTAGTTCCCAGGAACGACAGGACAGATATACACCCACCGGCTTCTGGGAAACCAAGAGCCTTGGAGACTGTAGTCTTGATGGCTGCGACCTCGGGAATCTGCGGTATGAATTGCTGCAGTGACGGTTCTGAAATGAGGCGAAGGACGCTCAGGCCGCAGAGGCGCATCACGGGAGGGGGGAAGGTCGGAGATAGCAGCAGAACTCGGAGGACATTTAGGTGTTGCAGAGAATGGAACCTGATGCGCTGTAAAGATACACAGCGAGTAGTGAGTCGCAAGGAGTAAACGCACCTCGTCATCCGCACTTCTCTGAGGAGGGCTTGCACGATTCCTACCAGGGTCCAGTTCAAGAGCGGACTCAGGAAGTACGAGATGCCGTTGCTGAGAACTTCGGGATCAATCTTGTGCTCTGCGCAGGCGCTGATGGCGCTACAACATAGGGTGGCAGCTAACGCTAGCAGCGTTTTGGGGCGCGTTGACCTGTGGAAGGACTGACTTTATAGAGATGTGCATAGAGAAATTATGCTGCCTACCGTAAGATGCCGTCTTCGATGCCTTCGCTATTCTTATCGAACAGCGCTTTGGACCAGACGGCAAGGGCGCCTCGCCGCTCGCCCTGGAGGCTTGATGGTCGGTGTACGAGGTGCGTTGTACGAAGAAAGTTGAGGTCGAGCCTTTTATCCCGAAGATGCAGTGTACCGTGCGACAGCTGAAATCACAGCGTCAATTATGAGCACTGATAAGATCTTGCTCACGACTGACGTTGTAATGGGTGACAGTCACTTGCAAGAAGATGACTATGTCTCCTAGATGGCTCACGGCAGTCTGCGGGTCACCTGTGTTGGGTCAACGGGGCTCCATTGAAAGCTGCCACGAACGCACCTACTGTCTCGGTGTCGTATTCCTCGAGAACAACCAAAGCATGCGCAACGAGGTCTGATACCTTTACGTGCAGTGAAACCACCTCCAAGGCGAATTCGTTGTTATAAAGCACTCTTGCTAGATGACTGAGCGTGTCCACGTCATAATTGACCGAGAGAGCTGCAAAGCGCTTGACAAAGATTGACACTTTCAGAGTACGGTCGCCACATAGGTCGTGCAACTCACCTTCTTGATGATTTCTGCGAAAGTAGCATGGCAGCTGAAGTCGGCATATATGCGCTCCAGAAGCGCATTGATGTCAGCGTCGCTATTGTCTGCGGAAAGTTTGTGGCCAAGGTACGTCTGCCAAAGGATGAGAAGGTCAAGGCTACCATGTTGGCCAGCGCGTTACCTCGAGGTCGACTCCAGCGTCTCTCGCCTCTGAGAGTAGACGGGATGTACTGTCATTCGGCAGTGTAGGGTCTAATCTTGCGACGAAGGCTTGGTCGATGATCCCCAGCGAAAGCAGCTGATGAGTGAATGTGCGGGTAAATGAGGAAGTTCTATGCGGCATGTGAATAGGCGTCGCAAGGACAATAAAGAACGCGAACCCACTTATCCATGCTCTCGCCGAGTTGGTCCTGCCCATTTACTATGGCCAGTGAGGCCTCGTACTGTGCCAGAAGAGAGGTCAATGGCTGGCCACCCGAGCAAATCACTCCCCAGGCATCCCGTATTGCAGATCGCTGTCCATTGCCATCAGACAGCTTCTTGGCAGACAGCAGGGGAACGCACCGAGTCCGCGGAGCTCACCCCTTCAGCTTCAAGAGCCTTCTCAAACGAAACGAGCAGGCGAGGAAGCTGTGTTGCATTTCAACACGCTGACCTTGGATATATTACAGAAGATAGTACTCGGCCAATCACAAATGCACGCCAGATAGACAGGTTGAGCTTGCGGGCCAGAGGGGATAAGTCTTGGGATAGGCACGTTATGGCCGACAAGAACAGTTGAACATAGAACTTAGGAAGCGTCCAGAAGGTTACCCTGTATGCGCTGATTAGGACCGCTGTTGCATTGACACCATCGCCTGCCCCATAGTCCTTGGACCTGTCAACAACCTAGACTTACACATGGGCTATCAAATACGGTCCATAAATACAAAGGAGAGCTCACCAGATGATACAAAATTAGGCTACACGAGAATACGTCATTTTCAGGGCTAGGGGCCAGGATATCGCCTTTGGTGAGAGAAGAGTGCAGTGGTACTATTTGATGTTGTCCCATGATGTCCGCGTCCGCGAACGAGCTCAATGACACAACAAATTTCTCCAGCGCCATTCGAACAACTGGATTGAGCGGAAAGAGCTGCAGGACGCCTTTAGCATCGTCGACGCAAGCCGCCACCTGCGCGTTGGACGCCTTAGACACGTCGGCGACGGAGTTGAGCAGCATGATGAGGAGCTCGCCGACAGACTCAATGAGCCGATGAAAGTGGGATATGGGAAGGGTGTATGCGGTCTTCAGCAAGACCAGTCCGTCACGGATGGTAGCGAGTACGAGATCTGGTCCCTCTGAGAATAGTGTGACGGTGCTCATGGGGTTCGGGCCAGAGGCAAATTGGGCGTCGATGGCTATTCGGCAGAGTATGTCGAGAGTGGCGGCATTGTGCAGCTCAGGCGAGCGCGCCGCCTGGAGGAATGTAGTGACGAATATAGGCAGGGATAGCAGGCCAGATTGTATGGCTTCCTTGAGGTAGCCTTGCAGGGATGGGTCTCCGGCGTAAGAACTGAACAGGATGAGGACGGAATCTGCGACCGTGTTTGAGTAAGCAGCATGGGCCGCGGGTGGGTAGGATGGAGAAACTGACTGCTGATGGCTCTCCCGGAGTCCTCGATGGTGTGGCGCGGCTGTTTGGCAAGAAACAGCTTGCAGAGACCGACCCACTAGGTGAGGAGCATATAAGCAGAGCAGGAAGACGTGAGAGTGCGATACGTGCTTTTGCCGGAGGAATACCGCTCTGGAAGGAATTGCGGGTCAGGTCAGCGAGCGACATATTGATAGCGCTCGCAGTGTCGGCAGAAGAAAACACAAGGTGCCCAAGCGAGAAACAAAGTCGAAGCCAGTACCAAGTACGCGGGCCACGTGCTCGCTATTTATGGAACATCATCGCGAGGACTCAGACACGACGGACGAGTGTGATACATAATATAGTACTGATTGGCATCGCAGAATTAGAGCAGTATGAAGCAAGGGGGTCTACAAGGTCCAGGCGATGGAATCCTAACTAATAATCACATACAAGCGCTAGTACATGTCCTTCCGGAGGCCGAGCATCTTCCGGGCGTTTTCTGCGTGGCCGAGGAGAGGCGTCAGAATAGAAAACCTTATGACCGTTGGGCATCTACTCACCAACCGGAGATGTGATGCGCCAGCGGCCGCAGGCGCCTGATCGTAATACCCTCCATCACCGGCCAGTTGGTGATCTGGTGATAATTGGCGGGCAAGGCAGGCGGGACGATCTCTGCAATGGTCGTCATCGTGTCGAAGCGCACTTGGACACTGTCGGGCCACACTTCAACGGAGAATATGTCCGTAAAGTCAAGAGTACTCACGAGAATCGGGTCTCCAGGCCGTGGTGCCTCAGGCAGTAAAAGTAAGTCGTCGACGCGTTCACCATGAACGCGACGGCGTCGTGCGGCCTGAGCAGGACCACAACGCCGTTTCCGCGACCCTGGGGGTTTGGGCCCCAGACTTCAAAAGTCGCGGTCCATTGGGTGTCATTGGTGAATCTGAAGCTGACGTCGTAGTCTGCAGCGGCCATGCTGGGAAGTTCTGTTGGTGGGAGGATACTGCTGATACTCCTGCACCAGTCCGCGCTTTTATAAGTGACGGGTCATGCAAAACATGATTCCGAGCGTTCCTCTTGTCCTCCCAATGCGGTGGGAGGCTGTGCCCAACTTTGTCCATGTAGTTGGCGCATCCTCATGGCAAGCTTCAGTATAAAGCCGAGGGGATTCAAGGGCGCCTTGTGTACTGCGTGGAAATCACAATGACCTCGGCTAACACGAAGTTCTCCGTTCTCCAATGGCCGAAGACTACAGCTACAAGCGTTGGCTCACCGAACATCCGGTGCGCATAGACTAGGCTGCGCTATTGCGCCAAACACGAGGCATACTGTAGGACTCTGGCGTATCAGAAGTTCACGTATGATGAACGCTGGAGGATTCGTAACGAGCTCCCACACGAGGCAATGATATTATGGCGCACGGTAGATGTACAGAGAAACATATAGGCGTGCATTATCGCACACGCAGCAAGGAAAAGGTCGTGGATCGTTATGCGAGAAGATGTCGTGTTTACCAGCCGAACTTGAGGGGGAACTTCTTCATGAAATCGACCTTGAGGTTAACACAGAACAAGTCTTCATCATCGTAGGTGTATGCCCGCACATCAACCGAGAACTTGGCTAACAGAGAGCGGCGTAAGAAAAGACAACGTGGACTAGGGGATGTAAAACTCGCCTTTAGGGATTTCCTTTGGCAGCTCGACAGTTTGCACGACCTCGTAACTACCCTTGTCGACAGGGCACTTCACGGTGGTGTCAGCGTTGCGCCTGTACGGATAGAAATCAGCGCCACTATTCAGTAAGGAATCGTTGATCACGTACGCCTCCTCGCAAAGGTCAAACTGCTTCTGCAGAAGCTTGATAAGGCCCAATTTCACGGTGACGTCGGCATAGGCGCCCTCCTATAGTTGTATGAGGCGGGGAAGACCTGACGCCTGGCACTCCTGTGCAAACATACCTGCACCGTCTCAACGGCACTCGCCTTGACGGTGACCGTCATGTTATGACCGGGCTTTGGAGGATCAGGGGACACATCGATCGACTCAATCTGAATTGGGTCTGTAGACAAGCCTGATAGAACGAGCAAGACGCACGTCAGAACGCGCTGGTGCCATCAGGTTCCGATACTCACCGCAGTCGGACCAAGACCAACCCTCTGTCGTATGGACAGGGGGCTCCTGGACAGCGAGGGTCTCCTGGGAGTCAAGAGGAGTTGAATGGGAAACCGAGAACAAGGACAGTGCGAGCAAGGCAAGGACAGAGAGGCGGGCCATGGCAGAAGGTATCGGTATCGGGCAAGGCGGACGAGGCGATGACGGGCTCTGTTTGGAGGCGTGACACTGCGTCACTGTGACACGGCCCGGCTAATAGCGCTCGCTGCTCGGGGGCTGTCCCCGTCGCCGCACTGCGCTTGCTTCCCACCTCCATCTTCCAACCTTCCATCTACACGACTGTTTGATTGCAGGCCCTTCAGCAGCTCGCACAGCCGCCTTTTGTCTCACTTGCACCCTCCCCTCTCGACTTACCCGCACGTCCAATCATCTCCAGCCCGCAACGACCCCTGATATTCACCACGACCTTCACACGACATCATGAAACCCCGAAACTACTGCTGCTGCGCAATCCCGGTGGTGAACGCAGGCATATACGCCGTCTTGACCGAACAGTTTGCGCTGGGCATCATCGTAGGAACCTTGGCCGTGGCGACGTCTAAGAGTACGCAGGCGCTGCTCCCTCACATTTGCCGATCAACTAACCGCCCTCGCCTGTCAGTTGTTGGAGCAGCGTCCCCATCTTTTGCACCGTGGGTCCTTGCTGCCATCTGCTATGCCGGTGCTGCAATCCAAATTATTGGCTTCCTTGGTGTTGCAAGGGTGCGCCCCGTTTGCCGTACTCGTTTTTTCAGATACTAACTTTTCCTAGGAGCAACCAATCACGTTCCGACGGTACACCACGCTGAACATCATGACCACCGTGGCCGCATTCTCCGTTGCTGCAGTGTGGATTGGGCTCTCTGCCGGACGACATAACACAGCCAAGTCCAACTGCCTCCAGAAGTATTTCTCTTCTGCAGACACAATCCAAACGGAGGGCGACAAGATGTGCGAAATATTCCCGTGGGTGGACGTCGGCCTGATGTCTGGCCTGTGGGTTTTGTTGGCCATAACGCAGGTACGACGCATATTGCATCCGCAGCGGACGATTATCTGACCGTCCACTTCGGTAGTCATACTACTTCATCGTCATCTCTGGCTATGGTAACGGCCAACGCGCTGATCATACCAGGTTTGACTCGGTATACTCCACGTCCAACCTGAACAAGGACATACCTATGACCAACCGGGGGGACCCTTGGGACTCACGCGCGTCCAACGATACACTCCAGAATGAGCGGTTCGGGCACAACAGGCAGGAGAGTTCCGCGAGCGATGTGGCGATGCTCAGCCAGCCTGCCGAGTACAACTCGCCGCCGCAGCCGCCGTACGGTGCGGGCACAGCGAGGCCAGCCAATACAGTGATCCTTACTATGCTGGTTCCCGACGACCGGTTGGCGCGCCTGCCTATTAGAGTAAGCCTTGTTGACTTCTGCCCTCCCTTCCGCACCAGTTGACTCACGCCAGCAGCGGAGTCAGAAAGCGTGGTTACATTACTATCTCTATCATGTCGGACATGGACTCTACGTACTCTTGCGTTCTGTAACGTTGCATCTCGTTGATATGGACTGAACATCCCTTCTAGTAATCTACGTCTGGCCAAGCGGCAATCGATCTGCTACATCTTGCCACCGGGATGAGTGTGGCAAAGACGTACGGTGCCCATTATCAGACCTCCTCGTTGGAAGCCCACGGCCCAATGAGCAACCGAATGCCACGCGTAACCGACAGATCCCTCCACCTTCCTTCCCTCCCGCCCTCAGTCCAGTGTGTTTCGCGAACGCGAATCTGAAGCTCGTCCGGAGGCGGCTGTCGCCGTAGCAAGTTGGTCTCTGTCGATTCACATATGCGCCGCTCTTCGTCCGGCAATGGAGAGGCGAACCAGGCGTTCCTGATGTCGAGCTTGAGGATGCGAAGCTTCGAGTTTAGGGAGGCTATAAAGTCGTAGCGCAGTTCAGAGACTGTGACCAGGGCCAACGCGAAGTACTCCAGGTCCGGCAGCTCGCCAAGGCACACCATGAGCGCCTCGCTGGAGACCCGGCTGCAGTCGAGGAGGACCAACTTGCGTAAATGCTTGCCGATCCCCCCGATCAGAGACTTGAGGGTCGCGTCACGGATTTCAAACGCCATTCGCTCGCCCATTGAGTACGCGAACGACTCCAGCTCGCAGCCGACGATGTTCTCGTGAAGCGGTCGGCGATCCAGGTCAATGCCAGTGACGCCGTGCAACGCGAGATGGCGCAGAGCGGGGAATTTGAGGCCCGCGCGCATCTTGGCGTTTCCGGATATCCGCAGCGTCTCCAGTCGGTCGGATGGAATCTTGTCGAAGAGCGACGCTGTTGTTGTTGGGTCTAGGTGCAGTGCATACGCCTTGAGCTGGCGGGGCGGTGCTCCCGGAAACATGGCCCGTTCGAAAGACAAACGGATGGATTTCTTAGACGCTGTACAAGAAAGAGCAATACAAGGCGCGCGTTATGGGCCGAGCGTCGGATGGCAACGGGAAATTAAACGCACCAGGAGCTGGGATACCCTGTCGGCAATCAAATACGCGTACGCAGCGCAAGGACTCCATTCTTTGGAGAACAAGGTAGAGACGCGACAACGGGGTCTCCACGCGCTAGAAGGACGAGGTGAGTGGCAGGCTCAGCAGGGCAGGACAAGCTCGCTCACCGGAGAGGTCACGACGGTGCGGCCGTCGTTGGCGACATCTGCCCAGAGAACGGCGGACATTTTGTGGGCATCGGGATCGCGCAAGAAGTTGTTAATTTGGCGTTCATGTCTGAAGGAGACGTATGTGCGGAAGAGGGCGCCGGCCTCATAATAGACGGTGCTGGAGACGTGAAGGAAGCGGATATGGTCATTGTAGGGCTGTATGTGGGCGGCTGGGCGGGTGAGGTCTGCAAAGTAGGCGGCGTAGACGTCGAGACGTATTTCGGGAGGTAGACGGAGGAAAGGGAACGCCTGCATAGTGGTCGCGGGGAACTGGCTGGGAGCGGGCCGGCGGACGACTGCGGCAGCCAGCGGTTTGCTTCCGCTCGACGACCTCGGCGTGGCCCTCGCTTTCGGTCTTCGCTTCCCCATCGCCCGCTGACCTCGACTCAGCTGCGCCATCCGCGAGGATCTCGGTCACGCTCGTGCAGAACAATAAACTTCGTGACAACGTGGCGCAATGCCCCCGGCCGTGCATTCTTCAATAGAACGGTGCCTACCAACATTCCCTGCGCAACCCGTCAGCCGTATCGCCCGCGACAGCACCGGCCGCTAGGTAAATACGTAGTGCACACGGTCCTGGCAGTGTCCATTCCGTCCTCACTGCCGTAAGCCGCGTCCAGTGGTGCGTCCCGGCAGTAGCGAAAGTTCAGCGAGTGCCTGCCTGAGCGTTTGGCTCCTTCCTTCTCACCACCATCCTTCTCTCACCTCACTCCTTCCCCTATCTATTCACCCTCTCTTGCCTAGACCCTCCTTTCCGCTCCGTCCCCGTTCCCGCGTCCCTCCATGCCCGCCATCTCAGACGACTATGAAGTCCTCCTCAGCATCGCAAACGACACCCACGACTGCGCAACCGTGCAGCTCGCCCGCGACTACAGCAGGGGCATGGGAGCAATCGTCCTGCTGCAACCAGGGGAGGACGTGACGTTGGTCCTCGAGGCGGGATCCACGTACAAATACGTCCTCAAGGCCCGCTCGAAGCTGGGCAGTGTCTCGTGAGCACTCTCCGCTGTCTCCGCGTCCATCATCTCTGATTTCCCTCTCCCCGGCAGGGTACGCGCGTGGAGAGACCAGAACTGCTCGGTGTCACAGGTATTCGCCAGCGCAGGCCCGCAGCTGCAGACAGGTTCTGTGAGCATAGGTGGCGGCGTTACCGTCGATCGGATATGGCGGGACTATCGGTTCACCATGTGGAACGATCCGTAATTCATGTGCGTCGTTACTCTGCTCGTGCTGACGCGTTGCTGACGCTCTAGTCTACAGCCCCGCGAGGATTATCATCGCCTCGTTCATTCCGCATGTTGTGCGGAGATAGGTGGAAGTAGAGACGCGGTTGACGCGTCGCACAATTTGCATAGTTCTCGGATCGACTCATTTGGACTGTCATCATTGCAAGACTCCGTATAATGTGTAACTTTATTTCAGGCATATTTCAAAGGTTCATTGTGGTTACTTTTGCATCCAATATTTAATTACAGGCTGCTGGCCACCGCGGCATTCCTTGACTCCGTCATGTGCGTGTCGAATTCTGAGCGGGCAAGGGTGGCCTCGTGGCATTACGCCATGCGTTTGACGGGTCGAGCAACACGAGGAGAAAACGCTGTTGCAACGTTGTGCTCGACAGGTCTCTTCTGCTGCTGTCAATTTGCAACCTTACTGCCCAGCGTCGCGTAGCTCGGCGATGACTAGTGACTCATGAGCGTCATGAGCGAACACGGACATCAAGGACAGCCGTCGTTGAGCTGAAACAACGATGATCACTTGGAGGACATACCCCGACCACGGCAACGAGAGCAAGTGCCGAGCGTGAGACGTGTGCAGGGATGCTGAGGAAGCGCCAGCTTCGATTGGAGACATTTCGAGCGGACAAAGGGGCGGAGATGTAAGATCTCGCCGTTTCCGCAGTTCTGAGGGGCCACGCCGCGAACGCACGCGCCCAGGCAGGCAAAAGAGGCACACTTGAGCGCGCAGCCCTGTGAGTTTCCCGAGCAGAGGGCGTGCAGGAACTCGGACAGCTGGCCAGATGGGGCACAGCTGGGATGTGTGGGAGTTCCAAGATTACCGCAGCGCTGCATGAACGGAGATAGAGCATGATCAGGTGCGCTCAGATATCGGTGGTCGGAGAGAAGGTGCAAAGTACCAGCCTTGGGCGCGCGAGCCGGTGAGCGCGGGTACCGGCGGGCCGCCGAGCCGCCGCGCGCACGGAGTTGCAAGTAGTAGTACAAGTTGAAGTCGACACGTTAGCTTCCAGCTATGAGTTTGACCTAGGCCTCGACGTGTACGCGTATGGTCGACGGTGCGGTCCACTAACAGTACTTACTAACAGCTTCGAAACTCCATTGGATCACGTGGCGTAGGAGGGCGGGGCGGCTCGACGTCATAATCCTATGTCATGTTCTGCATGTCTCCCTCCATAAAGTCCAAGTCCAAGATGTGACCACCAAATCTACGTCTGCCACAATGCAAGCAGCAGCCAACACATTCCAGGAGGTGCGTCGACGTCCTCCGTCAAAGCTGTTACGGCCGGGGGCTGATACCACGCTCTCCAGCACCTAGGCACTCATCCAACGGTGGTCAATACAGACTACAAGGCTCGCGAAGATGGCTCCACAATGAAGGCTTTGGCTTGGATGGGCACCGCCGATGTGCGCGTCGTCGATGCTCCTGTCCCCGACATCACCGACCCCGGCGATGTCATTCTCAAAGTCACTGGCACCACCATCTGCGGTTCCGACCTACATCTCTATCACGGAGAGATCCTCGCATTGCAGAAAGGCGACATATTGGGTCATGAGGTGTGTGCGACACAATATCGCGTAGCTGTGTCCTCTGAAAGCGCGACCTAGTTCATGGGAGTGGTCGACCGCGTTGGACCTGCAGTCAAGAACGTGCAGATTGGCCAGCGTGTCGTCGCATCTTTCCAGATTGCCTGCGGGACATGCAAGTTTTGCAAGGAGAATTTGTCGTCCATGTGCGACAATACAAACTCGTCATCGTATGCTTCAGCACCCGGAACCTATGTCGGCGGCGACTCATTTCGCATAGGTTGCAAAATTACATGTACGGCACTCGCGATGCTGGCTTCTTTGGCTACTCCCACTTCACTGGGGGCTTCGCCGGCGGCCAAGCTGAATACGTCCGTGTGCCTGTCGCCGACTTTAATTTGCTGCCTATCCCGGACGGTGTCACCGACGAGCAAGCACTCTATCTCTCGGACGTGCTTCCGACGAGCTACCATTGCGTTGTGGACACGGGAGTAAACGAAGGCGACGTCGTCGCTGTCTGGGTTAGTCTTTTGTTGTCCGTTGCAGACATCGAATCTAAATCTCAGATGTACAGGGCATGGGTCCCATCGGCCAATGCGTAGCGAAATGGGCGCAGCTGAAGGGCGCTAAGCGCGTCATCGTGATCGACAAGAACCAGCAACGCTTGGACTTCGCGCGCGAGAAGTCTGGAGTGGAAGTCATCAATTTCACGGAATACAAGGACGTCGCGAAACGCATTCATGAGCTCGTACCTGGCGGCGTCGATGTTGCTCTTGATTGCGGTAGGTTTCTGTCTCCTTCCGTTACACGACGCTTCGCTCATTCTTATTTCAGGAACCTTCCACGAGCCCAAAACAATCATGCACAAGATTCAGAAGGGCCTCATGCTCGAGACGGACGTCCCAGAGACCGTTGACGAAATGCTGTTGTCCGTTCGCAAGATGGGGCGGTGTGGCATTATTGCAGCTTACGCCGGATACACAAACGGCTTCAACATCGGTGCACTTATGGAGAAGGGTATCCGTCTCATCGGCAATGGCCAAGCTCCTGTCAAGAAGTACTGGGATGAGATCTTGAATAACTACATCCGCCCGGGCAAATTCGACCCTACGTTGTAAGTCGGTTCAGAAACTCGACAGTGACATTTACTCATGAAGCCTTTTAGCATGATCACGCACCGTGTGCCCATCGACGACATGGCAAAGCTCTACGCTGCCTTTGACAAGCGCCAAGATGGTGTAGAGAAGGTATTCGTCGAGACGCAGTTTTCGAACCGCCCTGCACCTGGTTGCCCTGTTACTTCTCGAGTTGATGAATGGGGGACATGAAGGTGATGGTGCTTGCATTTGCGGTTCATCGGTCGTACCATTGGCTCTGTATCGACACCTCACGGTGATCAAATGGTTTTCGTTACTAGGCAAACTGTGAGGCGAAAGTTTGGGTCGAGGTCATGTGCCGTACGGCAGATGGTGTTCTTCGCCATCACATTCTTCAGCGTCGAAGCAACGTTCGATGAAGCCGCAACGTGGAAGCCGTTGTTTCGGCCGGGCTTGCGACAGCGATTGTCTACGTACATAGCTAGTCTTGAGAGATATAAAAATATTACTTTCAGCAAAGCCCGTGAGCAACGCCCGGCAAGTATGGAGGCTGTGGGAGATCCTCCCATGAAGACCGTTCAATACGGACTGACAACATATTATTATGACCATTGCCGCCGCCAATCATGCCATGATTTCTTCTTCCCGCTTCCATCCCCCGTAACTCCAAGCACGTGTGGCGTTTCGGCCACGGATTGGTTGCTCGCTCGAGTCGGGCCTACTTACCCAGCCGATATTGTTCAACAGGATATAGATCTCCCTCACCCGCCGTCGTCCTGTGAACACATATAAAGCCTCGTTCATGCGCCCCCTTACCCTGTTGGCAGAAATTCCGTCCTTCCTATCCAGCATGTTCGGTCAGATACTACTCCTGTCGCTGTCCGTCGGGTACATTCAGCTCGCGACGAGCAAGCCTAGCGTGGACCAGTGGATCGCGGCGCTGGAGCAGTCCAACTCGACTCTGCTGCAGTACCCGACGCAACTCACGCAGAACATCGTCCCAAAGGCAATCCATTCGCATAATGACTGTACGTGGGCAGCTAGTCGCATGCCGAGGAAAGCTGACGCGCCGTGACAGATTGGAGGGATGTTCCTCTGCTCAGTGCGCTGAGCTTCGGCGTGGCAAGCGTCGAGGCAGACGTGTGGTTGTTGAATGGAACGCTTTTCGTGCGTTCATATTTATTAATTCTTGACTGTCTCGTCAACTGATGTTTTATGGTAATAGGTGGGGCATGAAGAAGCTGCGCTGACACCTCATCGTACCTTCGATTCTCTGTATATCCAACCTCTGCTTCACGTGTTGAATGCCCAGAATCCCAAGAACGAGTTCACTGTCAACCAGACGAAGCCTAAGTGGGCATATATTTCCTATACAGTATTTGCTCGTGCTGATCACTGGACATAGTGGTGTATTTGATACGTCAAGCAGCACGTCTTTGCATTTGCTGATCGACATCAAAACTAATGGGACAGAGTGCGTGTGCTAAGTCCTCACTGGATCTTAACTCCTCAATGATCCACTCCCAGAGCTCTGCCATCCATTCTGAAGGCTCTCCAGCCCCTGCGTAGCGCTGGCTACCTAACCACCTCCACGAGCGGGAATGTCACAAACTCCGCTGTTACCGTCATAGGCACTGGGAACTCACCCCTCGATGGTGTGAAAGCCCTGGAGCCACGCGACTACTTCTTCGACGGTCCGCTCATCTCCCTGAACGATACTTCGACCAACACGACATGGGACGCGTCCCTTTCCCCCATAGCCAGTACAGACTACGGAGTGGCTGTCGGCTGGGCAGGTATCAGTGGGATTACAGATGCTCAACGGAGTGTCATCCTGACACTCGTAAATGACGCGCATTCGCGGGGTATCCAGGCACGTTTCTGGGACACCCCAGGTTGGCCTGTTGGCGCGCGGGATGCCGTGTGGAGAGAGCTATTGGATGATGGGGCGGATTGGTTGAACGCGGACGATTTGGAGGCTGCTGCAAAATTCTGACGAGCACGCTATACTTTCGGGGCATCAGAATGGACGCAGTATCTACGACATGAATACAAGACATCATCAAACCTGTTCCCAAGTTAATGACCTGTCTATCCCGAGTTTGCGCCTCTCAAACCATCGCACTTTCCGTCCAGGTGTCCAGCCTAGAGCACCTTGCGCAGTCTGAAGTGCGCTTTGAGTCGAGCCTGGTGCTATCTCGCCCGCTTTCAACTTCATGTCCTTGACATCGCGGAAGTAGAGCTGCTCCTCTTCAACGTGCTCCTTCTGCAACTTCTCCCTGAGTGCCTTGACTGCAAGGGGTTTGGCCAACAGCCCGTCCTATATGATGGACAGATGTAGAAAATGACTGGAGAGCGAGAGATACTACGCACCATATGATCTGAAGCTTTCTTTCCAAGATCCTCGACAGCCTTGGACGACCGGTACTTGAGCACCTTCTGCAGGTTCCACCGCGTAGTTGGCCGCAGCTCCCCCAATTCCTGCGGCTTCAGCTTCTGCTCCCGTGTCACCACCGCATCCACATCCGTCACACCCTCCTTCACCAGCACGCTCGCAGGCTTCGTCTTCAGCTTGCTCGCCAGCAACTCCCAGCCGACGGAGCGTGCGGTCATCTCAAACTTCAAGTCTCGCGGGTTGTCCACGAGCTCGAGGATGGCGTGCGGTGCATTGTCGCCCTGGCGGTTGCCGAACTTGTGTATGCGCGTGTAGCCGCCTGGGCGTTCGGCGTAGCGTTTCGCGAGAGTATCAAATATCTTGGGCGTGAGGGTGGGTCGCAGGAGGAACCCAGAGGCTCTTCGGTACGCTGGCAGGTCGCCTTTCTTGCCCAGTGATATGATCTGGTCCTATGTTCAGGTAAGGCAATGCGGGGAAGAGACATGTGAAGACCTTCTCCGCCAGCCTCGCAGTGTCTCTGGCCTTGGGGAGGGTTGTCTTTATTTGTTCATGCTCAATGAGAGACGTCACAAGGTTGCTGGTCCCGGGCTAAGTGTATGCACGCATTCAGATGGCACAGAACTCACCGCAACATGAGCATTCGATGCGAGGAAGTCCTCGAGAACTTGCGAAAGGCGACGCCATGCTTCATGGCAGCGAGCTGGACGCGACTCCGAGTCGCGACGACGTGTAGGACTGAGGTAAGACGCGCTACAAGCGCCGACTTTCCGAAAGCGGCACTGACAGCCGAGCTCGAGTCGCTCATGCACCTCTTACCGTATACTTAGGATGACAGCCCCGTGGCTGACCTTGGCACAGAATACAGTGGTTCTGTAAGCCAGTGCCAGTGCATACTGACATAGGATATTGGTCAATACTTTTAGCTATGTACATCGCCAAGTTTCACAAAGCAAACTTGTGTCGCCATTCTCCTCCTTGGTATCGTCCAGCTAGATCCACCACAAACAGGTGCCCTGAGTCTGGGTACTGGAACTGAAGGTTCGGGTCCCCGCCCAACACGCCCGCGTGGGCCGTCGTGACATAGAGTTGATCGTTGTTGGGTCCTACATAATGAAGTCGGCCTCAGTCGTGAACAGCCCTGCAGCAACGAACGGCATGCCTCCAAAGCAGCAAGCGGTCACGCTGTACACTGTGGGGAAGTATATCTCAAAGTCCACTTGGCCCTCCGTGTCGAAGCGTATGATTCGAGATCCCCCCCACCTGAACGAGAAACAAACTGAGATGAGGCACACAGCAGGAGACGCGATGCTCACCGTGCGCTCCACAAGCACCCCTCGCTATCGATGCAAAGGCCGTCACAGAAGGAACCCTCCGGTAATCCTTGAGCCATAGCATCCACGAACACACGGCGGTTGGAGAGCATCGCGGAACTCGCATCATAATCATACGCATATATGATGTTTGTGAAGGAGTCCGTGAAATACCTGACAATTCTCGATCAGTTCACGAGCGTCAGGCCGGATATTGAGAAGATTACATTGTCTTGTCGTCCAAGCTCCAACCTAATCCGTTTGAATCCTGTTGAGGGGTAAGTGAGGCATGATATGTCCGCGATCCGCCATCGGGACCAACCGTGAAAGGACCATCGTCAGCCACAGTACATACGCCAGTGTCTGGGCTGTAGCAATACAAGCGCCCCGGAATGCCGCGCTCCTTGTTGTACAAGGACCCAACGTAAAAGCGACCTTTGCTATCGCACGCGCCGTCGTTGAGCCTCGTGTAGGGCTGCTCTGGCTCGGGAATCGGCTTGCATAGGTAATTGAGCTTTGAATTTCCTTCCAAAAGCGCTATCCCCGACGCCGTCGCGCACGCTAGCTGTGGCAAAGGACAATTTGTGTACCATGAAATGGTACGTAAAGAAACCACACGCACCCTGCCGTCCTGCCGGAGTGCGAGACACGTTATCGGCTCGGTGAAATCTTCGTGTGTAAGCTCGAGACTCGTGGTGTCGAGGTGGAGGACCTGCGGTGCGGCGGGCCGGCAATGATCAGAGAGATGTCACGCAACTCAGGGTCGTGACCAACCCTCTTGGTCTCTATATCGACAAAGTGCAACGTCTGGGTGGACGCATCGTAGAGAGGACCTGTGAGGAGAGGTTATGCGTCGCGATAAAGCCGCAAGGACGACGGTATCTTACCTTCGCCAAGTAAGCAGCCAGTCCTGAGCAACGGCTCAGATACAACGACGACGCGATTGGAAGACATTGCACGGAGGTGGCTTAAGAAATGTTCCGGCTATGAGTGACAGGCACGCAGGTAATGGCATTATATATGGAGAAAGTAACTGGCCGCGAATCCAACAAGGCTCGGGTAGTGGTCGGAGATCGTGTCATATGACGTTCGGAGAGGATCACACTTGACTTATCGTTTCTAGGGCAAATGGTCTACCCTGCCCATCTGCCTCACGTCCGTATACCGGTCTGCTGCAATTGCTGCGCGGTCATAGGAGAGAGAAGTGATTAAAGCTATGCCATTCCACGGTCCGGGTACAAGGTGGACGCGTATTGTATGTGATAAGTATGCTCAGTGGGCTAAAAAAGGCACGATGAATGGGATGAATGGTTGCAGTTTACAAATATAGCTCACCCTCAGGAGTCTTCGCGATGTAGTCGATAGCTAGCGGAACGGGGTGCCGTCAGAGAAAGGTACGCCTTCGTGGCCGATAGACACACCTTGTTGGACGGTCTTGATCTCATCCGCCTCTGCATCTGGAATCTCAATGGCGAACTCCTGCGGGACCCGATCGGTCATGACAAAGGCCTCGTGGACAGTTGAGAAGAACCAGACGCGTACCTCTTCGACGGCCATCACAACCTCTACCGCGTCTAGGCTATCCAGACCCAGGTCCTCCGTGAATGACGACGCGGGCACGAGCTAGCAGAATAGCAATGTATCACAGCGTGCCAATGACGAGAAGCGCAAGTCGTACACACCTTCTCCGGGTTCACCTTGTCGAAGCCCTTGAGCACGTCCAAGACACGTCGTTCGATCTGTGCTGGCTCGAGCGCGGCGGCTGCGGAGAACGCGGCGCGAGGAGGAAGACGGTTGAAGAGGAGTCGAGAGGCGGGCTGAGCAAGTCCTGTACGCACGGCACTACGCAAGGCGACACGAGCGAAAGACATTTTTGGCGCGGTAGTTGAACGGTGACTCGGACGCGGTGACGAGACTCGGTGCACTTCGTTGCGACACGGTGGTCCTGTTCAGTCTCCGACCGGGAACTGCCATCCGTCTTACCAGACACCTACATGGCGTTGGGTCTGGTGGGAGCCGCCAGTCGAGTGCTTTGTAAGTAACTTACGGCCTATGTACTTGGCAGGCGAGACTCTTCGTGCGCAGACGTGGCCACAGTGAGGTCACTGTCGTGACGCTCACAAAGTGTACGGCCTCGCTTTTTGAATCACACACGACTGCACGATGACTTGCTAGCCAAGCTCAAGTGCGAAGGCAATCCTGGAGGGGAGGATGCAGATGGTCGGATGGTGGAGGCAAAAACAAGGTTTGCGGAAGTTGCCGATAAACTGTGCAGTTGTTGTCACGGTGGCTGTCACTCATCCCTCCGCCGTAGTACCTCATCGACAGCAAGATCCTCAAGGTGAGAGCTTCACTGTCTATTAGCGACCAGCGGTTGACACTCAACTCTCTGCAATCCTTCACCCGGCGCTCTCCTCAAGGTCAGTCGCTGGTATTTGTGGCCATCTGTTCGCGGCTCGTACTCACAGCTACGATGCGCGTTTAGACTCGACATGGCCACTATCTCCTCCAGCCCCATCGTTATAGATGGCAAGGGCCATCTCCTGGGCCGGCTGGCATCCATAATCTCCAAGCAGATTCTCTCTGGTCAGAAGATTGTCGTCGTCCGGTGCGAGGAAATCAACATCTCCGGCTCCTTCTTCCGCAACAAGGCGCGTAGCATGCAGACTGAACGCAAATTAACCAGCTCTAGAACTGACACGCGCTACAGTTGCGATACCACAATTTTCTTCATAAACGCCATATCGTTAATCCGAAAAAATCTGGACCCTTCCACCACCGCGCTCCCAGCAAGATCCTCTTCCGCGCCATCCGCGGGATGGTCCCCCACAAGACTCCCCGCGGTGCTGCTGCTCTCGAGCGCCTGAAGCTCTTTGAGGGCGTTCCTCCTCCATACGACAGGAAGAAGCGGATGGTCGTGCCACAGGCGTTGAGGGTGTTGCGGTTGAAGCCTGGCCGGAAGTTCTGCACGGTCAAGGTGAGTATTGTGAACGAGCCTTGTGCTGCTGCCCGGATGCTTAAGTCACTTCATAGCGCCTCTCTCATGAGGTTGGATGGGGTTACAAGGACGTCGTGGACCGCCTGGAGGAGAAGAGGAAGATCAAGGCGCAGGCATTCCATGAACGCAAGGTGTGTTCATGAATTCCATGAATGTCACCGATTGCATTTGCTCACCCTTTAATCAGCTTGCCGCGGTCAAGCTGCGCCAAAAGGCACTTGCCGACAACTCGTCGTCTTTCGAGAAGCTCACCGCTCTCGGCTACTAGGCAGATGTGGTTTCTCTACTCATTGCTTTCTTTCCTTATGCCTTTGCATGAGTATGTGCCCCATGCCATTTTGTATGTCGATAGCGCGACTGCTTTCCGAACAGTATATGATGCATTGCTGAGGTGTCCAGACTTTCGTCAAATGATGCTTTGTGGACAGGTTTGGAGAGCTGGAACATCGGCCTGCTTTGGTTGTAGGATCAGGATTCATAACAACTGTACATGTAAGACCCAGAGTCAATCATCGTCATCAAGTCCGCCTATCATATCCATATCACCAATCAACTCATCACCGAATGGATCACCGTCCTCCATAGCTCGTCTGGCACCCTCGGCTTTCTTCGCTCTCTTCGCCTCCGCATTCTTTTCTTCCTGCGCCTTTCTCGCAATATACGCCTTACTTCCCACCACCTTCTCTGGATTTTTGCAGACCTTGAGCCGCCTGTCGATTTCCCGCACGAGCTCCACAGAAGGCACGTCACCGTCGCGAAGTATCATGTCTTTGATGGCTTGAATTGTCTCAAGTGCTGGCTCAGCTCCCTTCGCCTGAGCCCACGACGCGGCGAGGTCGGGCGCCGCTAGTGACATGCACGCTAGGGCTATCTGTGACGGCGAATATAGTAGCTCAGCGTCTGTGAGCCGCGACGTTCTGACATGCTGCAGGGCGAGGTCGTAGCTTTGCTGTAGTGCATCGCGATGAGGAGGCTCCGGCAAAGCCTGCCGAGGCGGGATCGAGATCGAAGTTGCTGCAGATAGGAAAAAGCGGGCGGACCTGGAGATCGAGCCACAAGCCCCACAACGCCCTGTGTGCATGCCATACGGCGAATTCAAATGAGAGGCTCTGCGCAACGAGAAACTCGAGGTCGAGGACATCGGAGGGGGCTGTGCGCGGTATGTTTGATGTGTAAGACTCCAGTGATATTGGGTGGTTCGTCGTCTTGGTGGCGAGAAAGAGGGCGGTAAGCCTAGACACTGGAGGTGAAACGACGGCGGCACAAGGGTTGTTGGGAAAAGCGTACATGACGTTCTTCGGATGCCAGTCCATGACGGTGTTTCCGAGGTAGAACCGCTTCAGGTAGCTGATACCGGTCGCCTCGACCTCCTCTGGGAAGCGGAAGTGGCCGCATAGCTGTGAGATCTTTGTCACGTAGAGCTTGACGAGCAGATGCTCCTCAGTGAAGTCGAGGAATTGGATACCGGAGGAGGAGCCGGGCTGCAGTTGAGATCTCGGTCAGCTCGGGGAGAGCGGTAGGCGGTGGCCAGGAACACACGAGCTCTGCCTCGAAGGTGTTGCGGATGGCTGCGACGGCGGAGCGGTTGAGCGCATCTCTCGTCGCGTGGAGGCGGTCGGGCGAGAAACGCCAGTTGCGAAACTGGGTGCTGGCTTGGTAGAGTGGTTTGGGGGAGGATGAGGATGGCATGAGCAACAGCAATCACGTGCACGACGCACCGAAGCCTTTGATTGTTGCGAGGGGCCACTGGCAGGGCCCCAGTGGGCTGGCCGCAGTAAATAGTCCGCGGCGGGGGAAATTCCCTGCTCTTCCCGCTCCCAAGCTCGGTCCATTTGCACGTCCTACTCGAGCACTCTACAATTGATGGCGAACGTGCTGGCACACCTCGCCGCCGGACTACACGTCCTCACACTCCTTTTCCCCGTCCTCGTCGCCCTCCCCCCGGCCGCTGCGCAATATCTTGTCAATGGCCAGGTCTTCACCAATGCTCTGGCTATCGTGGATGCTCCCGCACCACAGAGGTGCGTTTCCAGCATCGGGCCCGCCGACATGAGGATCCTCACGCTGCTTTTAGTACCTTCCACGCTGGGAGCAACATCCCTATAGCCCTCGACGTCCGTACACAGTCCGGTTGCCTACTTCCCATACTCACCGTCGTTGCAGATCTCGGGCGATGGAAAACTTCCCCAAGCCGCAGCTACTCCAGGCGCCGGTTTTGCCACCGGTTTCGACTTGCTCGAGCTATACCTCATCTCTACGCAAGCCGACCTCAATCTCACGATATCCAATGGAACCGGTCTGCTGACGCAAGAGCCGGGGAGCACAGTCAAGCATCTCGATTTTGCTTTGCCAAACTGTGTGGCTGCTGGAGCATACAACGTGCGTATCAGCAACATCGCTTGGAGGCCCAGGATCTCATGCCCTCCCTGCCGCAGTTTACCGTGTATGAAACCTCTCATATCAACAATGAGGATTTCTTCTCCATCACGCCGATCCCCATTTCTATCGAAAATACCAATTTCAACGGGCCGTGCACCGATGGGGTCAACGCCTTGCAGTCACTTCCTCAACCCGACTCTCCGCCTGCGCAACAGCCTTTCCTCAACGCCACTGCCACACCGCTAGACACGTCCAGTCATTCTGGTACAATACCAGTCTCTGGCTCCATTCCTGTAACTGTTCCATCACCATTGTCCACGCCCAATGCAACACAAGTCATCACATTGACGATCGGCCCCTCAGGTGTTCCTCTTCCCTTTCCTACTGCTACTCCACCGCCTGGTACAGTAACGCTGCTCCTCGTTACTGCTGATACCGTCACCACTACTGCGCAAGGCCAGACCACCGGGTTCACAACTGTGTATGTCCTCGCTTACTCCTCAACGTCAATGAAACGAAAAACTGATGTTGCTCCCGTGTCCGAAGCGTTACTTCTGTCGTTACATCGACCTTGTTGCCGACAGGTGTCGGTATCTCCGGACTACTTCCTGTGAACGCAGCGCTTTCGGTGCACCAGTGCTCGTCGATCTTTTTACTTTGGATGTTTATATGGTTGATATTACTATCTACTTGATTGGACGTTTGAGTACGCTGCACCCGCTTAAGATGACCTGCAGAGCTGTTATGATTACAAGGCATGCCGGAGCTCCGCTCCGCCCGACAGTGTGTAGAGTTCATGATCATTGCGCGCGCCTGGCAAGTGGCACGTTGCTATGAGTTCTGTTGGGCTAGCAGGGGGCCGGAGTCTACTCAGACTCCTTGCTATGCTCAAGGCTCCACTGAAACGGGTCTCAACCGGAGTCTGAGTATAGGCCAGCTCTGCCAAGTCGAACACTGTTGGTAAGCTCATTTATGTTTGCCACCTGCCTCTGAGGTCACGGTGTCTCCACCTCCATATTCGATGGAACAACGGAGCTGCACATTGTACGTTCAACGCGGCGCGCGGACGGGTGGCTAGCTTGGTTCGAACGGTGCCATATGCTCGACGGTCAGGAGCGCGAGCTGATCACAAAAATTGCGCATCAGCTCGATTGAACTGATGGTGAAAAACGAGTGGCGGCGTGCACGGGAAAGGCAGTTCATGCCGTGTAAGGACAGAAAATGGCCAAACAAACAACAACCGACGGCTGTCATAATCTTAAAGTAAGAGTAATGTCATTGGCAACCGGCCGTCGGCAGAACGGCTTGTTTCTTGACATATGGTGACTGTAAGGTTCTTAATGCCCAGAGCGAACGCGTCTGTGTCCCCTGGCGACCATTACTCCGTGGTGTGAACGCTATGCAGGCTCACAGACTATTGCTAAGGTCCATGCTCTGGCCCACTCGCAGGGGTGAGAGCCGCCAGGACTTCCGAGTCCCTCTTTGCTCATCAGCTCTTGACCCTCCTTCTCCCTCCATCCCTCTTTCATTTTCCTGCCTTCCTCGCTTTCGCCCTCCTGGCGAGGAGCGTACCTGTCTGCAAGTCAGCTCCTCTTTCTTGAGGTCGCGGGACGTTCTCCCCTGGCTTTGGTACCGGCTGCAATGACATCTCCCACCCTTCCAACGCCAACCTCGCATCCCGTTCTTTTCGAGCCGACCTCTGTCATTCATTCTTCACTTGAAGCATTGGTCGCTTCTCTGGCGCCTTCCAATTCTGTCTCTCCCAGCGCCCCGTCTGTTCCAACTGCTCCCCCAGACCCGGACATCGTCGTTATCGAGTTGAGAACCTCCCTCACCATCTTCAACTATCGTGCCTTCTATGACACTCCGATCCATGCTTTCCGACCCACTTTTGTAGCGCTCCCAGATGGATCCCTCCTCGCACCTCCAATGAATGAAGACCTCCAACTGGCAAGAGCCTCACTGCTCATGATAGGTGCCTACCTGCTTCTCGCGAGCAGGAATATCATCGTCTCCTTCGGCTATATTCACCGAGTCAAGGTGAAGAGGAAGGAGATATTCTACATCCTGTTCGCCAGCCAAGCCATTGCACCTACACCCTGGATATCACTGCTCTACGCATTCTTCAACACAGCTGTGAACTGCACAACGTGAGTGATTGCCGTCCGTCTTGTCACTTCGTCTGAGCCATTGTATAGTGTTAACAGGCTGGTCATATCTTCAACGGCGCTGTCTACATGGTTACTAGTGAGATTCAGCTTGGCTGCTACTCAGCCCACAAAGCTCATATGCTGTACATAGCTCACGGGGATATTCGGGATCAAAGCTTACCGCTGCCTAAGCCAATCACGCATCGTGCTGGCGACATTGGTACTCTTACAGCTCGGAAGCGTGGCTGTAGTCTCCATTGACCTTGTGAGAATGACGGGTTCATACCGGACGCCGGGTGAGTCGACTTCCCTTCTACAAACGGCCTTATTGTCTCATGCGTTTCGATGCAGCTGGAAATTGCAGTGCAGTACCTGGGTCATCCGACTTCCTGTCGGTTATCATGATCTTGGTTTTTGTGAAGGCATTCTTCATATGCTGCTGCTGTTGGTATTTTTATTTTGTGGCAAAGCAACAGCGCTAAAAGAACATGCATGCAGTCATTCGCGCCGTGTGGACGTCGTCAAGGTTCCTAGCCGCCCAGGGCCGGCTAACATATCGCATCTCACTGGACGGTGATAAAGATGAACAGGTTCAGGTGGTTCCTGGACCCACACCTGCCGCGAATCGGGGTTGGTGGGATTATACTCCCCGAGCTTCCGCAGCTCCGCCAGATGGCGAGATCGGCCATCTTCCACGCGAACAGGAGGTGGACCATAGGAAAAGTCTCGTGGTCGGGGACCACAGAAGAAGCACCGTATTCTCCACGATCACGACCTTCTGGGCCACGTCCCCCACTGTCCCGAGAGCCCCACTTTCTGGACGCACTCCGATTCCGCATGCCGCCCAAGGCCGACGGCTCAGAAGAGCTGTGCCGTTTTTCGGCTCCCCGGTCAAGGAAGAGGGCAGACAGGTCATATCGCCTTTACCAGCTGCGCCTCCTAATGGGCTCTTGAAGGGGCTGAAGCCTCGCATGCTGCTGTTTCGCGAGGTCATGAGGGACGAGGTACGTGGGCTTGCGGTTTCCGTATTAAATCTAATGTATCTGCCGTCAGTTGTGCTACACTACTCTTGTCACTGCCATCTGCGTGATTTCCGCCATCTTCGCTGTTGTTGGCATGAGTCACGAAATCCTTTTGAAGGCACCGGGCTGGTTTGGTCTAAATTGTGGGTTATCTGTTTATTTCGCAACCTGCCGACAAAAAACTTATATATCTTTACAAATAATTTGATGCGTTTCGTCTGCAGGGGCAATCATATCCGTGCTTGCCATCCATAGCTCCGGAAGGGTCGTTCAGCGGCATGAGCAGGAAGCCCTCTTGCGAGACCCGTTACTATGGGATCCTCGCCTTCGTCCGGATAATGACGACTTTCCGGGCGACCGCCGTCAACACGCGAGGAACGCGCGTCAACGACAGAGCTTCAGCAGCTACGCCAGCGACCTCTCTTTTCTCCCTCGTGCTGGCAGGCGCAGTTGGGAGGTTCAGGAGACTCCGATCTCCCCACAGACGAGTGAGAAGGGGTCTGTCTACACTGCATCGTGAATTTTAACACGTCCGTTTGTATGTTCGTAGTCCCAGCGAAATTTGGCGCTCATTCTTTTCTTTTCGGCAGACGAGATTGTGAAGCCTCACAGAGGTTTACTGTACATTGTATATGAGTTGTCATGTATCTAGTTAGTTCTGTGGAGTGAGGTTGTTGAATGGCGCTCAGTCAGCAGTCGAAGAGAACACAAAACAAAAACGTCGACAAGAGAATATAACATTAGTGCAGATACAAGATAGATGGAGGAATTATGGCCATGTGCATCTCGTCAAGATTCTGCGCCTAATGACTCCCGCGCCTTCTTCTCTTTCTTCAATCTCTTTCGTTCTCGCTTGGCGTCCTCATCCTCTGCCTCCTCTGCCTCTGCCTCCGCCTTTTTCTCCTTTTTCTCCTTTTTCTCTTTCTTCTCCTTCTTCCGTCGTTTCTTTTCCTCCTCATCGTCCTCAGCCCCGCCATCAGTCACCGCCATGGAAACATCACCATCCTCAGGAACCTCAGGCTTGCGCTTACGCTTCTTCTCCTTCGGTTCCTTCGAAGGACTCACGTGAGGCGCAATGGGCTCGGCCTTGAGCACAGTAGTGTCAGACGTTGCGACGGTCACGGCCTCGATACTCGCGCCAGAAGACCCAGATGCGACCTGCCACCGAAACATGGTCAGACGCCTGCAGTGAGAGAAGATCGGGCGCACCTCGCGCGTATAATCGACGTAGTCTTTGCTCCACTCCGCCGGCGTAACCCCCTCAAGCTTCTCGCCATGCTTCCCGAGTTTGCCATCCTTGACCATTTTCTTCTTTTCCATCGCCTTTGGGCCAAGACCCCATCGGCGGGGGTAAGTATCCCTTTCCATGATACACCGCTTCACTTTTGCGACGACGCCGTGGTCGCAAGTCGCTAGCTCGACCGTCGACATGAGGGCAATAGCCAGCGCAATAGCCTCACCCTTCGTGGTCATAAGTACGACTTCCTCGTGGACAGAAATGTCGGCCTCGTAGCGAAGGAGACCAGGAATCATGAGCTTGGCACCGTAGCAAACAGCATTCACCGCGCTGTCTTTGACAACAATGCGTTTGTAGCCAATAAGGAGGCACTCCAGCGGCCGTATGACGCGACGCAGGTACGATTCTGCAACACAAATGAGCTTGCTTGACTATTGAGACCTAAGCGATGGTTGCCTACCGTCTCGCGTGTTGTCATATGTCCACTGCGCATCCAGAACGTCGTGCATAGTCACAACATCGTCATTTTCTGACAAAGCACCGCTCCGGACGCGCCTGAGTTCTTGCATGTGTCCGCCGACGCCAAGAATGAGCCCCAAATGCACGCAAAGGGTCCGGATGTAGGTCCCGGCTTCACATGACACCCAGAAAACAGCAAGGTTGCGTTTTTCATCGACTTCCAGGAGCTTGGACTCGTGAATGGTGCGGATACGAAGCTGCCGCTTCACGGCAGAGATGAGAGGCGGTCGCTGGAAGAGCGCACCAGTGAGCGTCTCCAGGGCCCGAGGAAGGGCAGTGGGGTTGGGGAGGGAAGAGTGGAGACGGAGGACGCAGACGTATTCCTTACCTGTGCGAATGTCAACTGTGACCGCAAAGAAAGTGCACGAACGAACTTACCGGCGCCCTGCTGAGACTTGACCAAGCGCGTCGCGCGATCAATGCACACAATGAGACATCCTGTGACTTTTGGGTCTAGAGTGCCGCTGTGGCCGGTTTTCTCACAGCGAAGAATTCGGCGCAACCAGGCGACGACTTCGTGGGAGGATGGGTTGGACGGCTTGTCCAAGTTGATGACGCCCGACCTGCGCGTGGAAAGAGGTGAGCTGGTGGTCTGTGAACGAGGCGAGACGTACTTGATGTATGTCGCAATGTCACGCTTGAGCGGACTGCAGCCCGAGGGGATGGGGGTGAAATGACTTGAGCGTACGAGCAACTTGTCATAATTTTTGAGGAGCAGGGGCCACTCGGAGGTGTCGAGGACGGGGGCAGTTGTCTCTGACTTGATAGAGTATTCGCCTTCCAACTGAATGGAGGCGATTTTGGCCTGGGCTGCAGAGGACGCCATGGCAGAAATCTCTGCACACAGTGACGGGCCGCCGTCGTTTCGGGCCTCCCTCCCACCGTGGGAATCTCCTGCCGCTCTTGCTCTCGGCATCGTCCGGTGCAACTGTACAGTCGACAAAACCAAAATTGTCGGCCGTCAACACACCTTAGCACCGACTCCTCAAGAAACCCCCGTCGTCGACATGGTCAGTCCCGGCCACGCTTTGCTGAGTCCCTTCTCAGTAGGCTCATGCCGGGTTTCTTTTCTTTCGCTGTTCTCTGCTCGTCTAGGCCAAGACCACCTCCGCTAAGACTGCCGCCGCCAAGCACAAATTCGTCGTCGACTACTCTCGCCCGGCGGGAGACGGTCTCTTTGACGGGGCGGCTTTCGAGAAGTTCCTCCACGATCGTATCAAGGTCGATGGCAAGGCTGGCCAACTTGGAGACTCTATCAAGATTCAGCGCGATGGTATGCACTTGTCCTGCACCGTTTTGAGCTTGTCTGATGTCCTCCGACAGGCGACAAGTCCATCACCGTGACGTCGAGCATCCCCTTCTCCAAGCGCTACTTAAAGTATCTCACCAAAAAGTTCCTTAAGAAGAACACCCTCCGCGATTACCTTCGCGTCGTGGCGGCGAGCAAGGATGTCTACCAGCTTCGCTTCTACAACATCGAGTACGCTGCTCTTGACCACTTGCTCGGGATCACACCTCACGTTGACCCCACTTAGGAGTCCCGATGACGACGATGAAGAGTAGAGACATCACATCCTGGGTATCCGCGTCGTGGTTCTGCATTGATGCAGGTAGCAACCTCGCAGAGTATCCTGCTGTCGGGTCCTGCCCTACATTATATGATTAGACGTTGTCTTCACTTGCAATCCTTAGTGAGGAAACTCTGTCTTCAATCTTAATGGCAGCGTATGCGTTGGTTCAATACGAGTCTGTCGGCCGCAAACATGGCAGAGTGTTGTTGCTATTAATAAAGAAAGCACCAAGTTACATTCAACCAGTAGTATAATGATCGTGTTAGTAAGTCCGTGATATAGCAAGTCCGTAGATATAGTATGTATTGCAAAGTTAGTAAGTCCATGATGTATGCCTGACCCTGATGATATCTTCCGCCACCCCCGTCCTTGCCCATCATGCCGTCTTTGAAGGGTACGGGGCATAGGTTGTTGTCCATCCATCGGCCTCGACGGTGACAGTCTTCGTGATGGTGACGACCTGTGGCGTCGCGCTACCGTATGCTGCGGTCGTAGTGACAGAGAGACCTGCGGAGGACGACAGAGCCGCGCCGATTGCGAGCGCCTTGGCCTGGAAGGCGGCGAAGGTGTTGCTGGAACCAGGGAAGCCAGGGTTCACCGCGAAGACCATCCCCTTCCCGCAGTGGCTGTCGGCCGTGTTCTCTGCTTGTCTGCAGTGCACCCAGATGGGGTTGTTCTATGGTGTGTACATGGTCAATCACAGGCTTCATGAGAAAGAGGGGCAGGCATACATCTTTTACGATGACCTCAAATGTCGGGTTGCCATAGGTCTGTCCGATAGGGACTGGGTGGCTACGCACAAGTAAGTAGGCTGTCGTCACAATGTACACAAGTTGCACTTACAATCCAGAATCGAAACCGCCATATAGGTTGGTGCATGGGTCATTGAATGACGACTGGGTCACTGAGTGATTCTTCGGGTTGAAGTGGAAGAGAACATGATCGCCTGGGGATGCCACCTACCCGCACTTGTCATGATGGCTGAGAAGGTGGATAGACTCAGAGATACTGACCACATTCGTGGGGTTGTAGACAGTCTCGCCATTAGGGCCGCCGACAGTGACGTGGATAGTCGGGCTACCGGATGATGCGGTATAGGTCGAAGTGGCGGTGGTCGCAGCAGCGGCGGTGGACGAGTGACCCGCGGACGCAGAGAGAGCCGCGCCAATTGCGAGCGCCTTGGCCTGGAAGGCGGCGAAGGTGTTGCTGGAACCAGGGAAGCCAGGGTTCACCGCGAAGACCATCCCCTTCCCGCAGTGGCTGTCGGCCGTGTTCTCTGCTTGTCTGCAGTGCACCCAGATGGGGTTGTTCTATGGTGTGTACATGGTCAATCACAGGCTTCATGAGAAGAGGGGCAGGCATACATCTTTTACGATGACCTCAAATGTCGGGTTGCCATAGGTCTGTCCGATAGGGACCGGGTGGCTAAACACAAGTAAGTAGGCTGTTGTCACATTGTACACTAGTTGCACTCACAAGCCAGAATCAAAACCGCCATACAAATTAGTGCATGGGTCGTTGAATGACGACTGGGTCACCGAGTGATTCTTCGGGTTGAAGTGGAAGAGAACGTGATCGCCCGGGGACGCGACCTATCCAAACTTGTGAGGATGACTGAGAAAGTGTATAAAGAGATACTGACCACGTTCGTGGGGTTGTAGACAGTCTCGCCATTAGGGCCGCCGACAGTAACGTGGATAGTCGGGCTACCGGATGATGCGGTATAGGTCGAAGTGGCGGTGGTCGCAGCGGTGGTGGTCGAGAGACCCGCGGACGCAGAGAGAGCCGCGCCAATCGCGAGTGCCTTGGCCTGGAAGGCGGCGAAGGTGTTGCTGGAACCGGGGAAGCCGGGGTTTATGGCGAAGACCATTCCCTTTCCGCAGTGGCTGCCGGCTGTGTTCTCAGCCTGTCTGCAGTACACCCAAACAGGGTTGTTCTGTAATGTGGTCAGTGACGCCTGTCATGAGGTGAGCGGGGGGGACATACGTCTTTCACAATGAACTCAAAGGTCGGGTTGCCATATGTCGTTCCAATAGGGACCGGGTGGCTACACACAAGTAAAGAGGATGTCGGCACAATGTACACAAGTTCCACTTACAATCCAGAATCGAAACCGCCATATGAGGGACTGCATGGGTCGTTGAACGACGACTGGGTCACCGAGTGATTCTTCGGGTTAAAGTGGAAGATGACATGATCGCCCGGGGACGCCACCTAGTCGAACTTGTCAGGATGGTTAAGAATGCCAAGAGACTGGAATATACAGACCACGCTCGGGGGGCTGTAGAAAGTCTCCCCATTGGGGCCGCCGACAGTGACATCAATCGTTGCTTGGGCGCCAGCAGATGCGAGTAGAGAAAGGCCGAGAACCGTAGCAAAGAAAGAGAACATTAGAAATTAGGAACAGGAACGGAGGAGACTAGGGGAGGGGGAAGGTAGCAGAGAGAAGGGAAGGAAAACCGACTGGGAAGATGTCGACAGAGACATTCTATCGATCCTTTATATAAAATGCCGGTATGTAAGTCTGCGACTCCGAGATTGCCATGAGTCCGACTCGGCACGCTACCGTGAGGCTGGCTGAACGCGCCGTTTGTGCGCCGGTGCAGGAGAGTTGAGTCTGACCGAGACCGCCGACTTACATAAAACCTGTGCCGCCGCGACCCAGCGCACCGGCGCGCGTGCTATCTTCCTGTGCACAACATCGCCTCGGTCGGACGCGCTCGGCGAGGCGATGAAGGTTTTTGCCATGAGCTCAGTCGTGCACTGTCCAGCATGATGTGCCCTCGGAGGCCTCGGCCAAGACTTGCCACATGTGCACGCGGATTGTACGCCCGGATATACAAATGTTTCAAAAGCTCCGTCTGATGGGACATTAAATACTACAGCGACAGGGCGGCACGGTGACAGGTGCACTGCTGTGGTCTCAGTCTTACTCAGATTTGCGGTCGTCCAGCCTTTCAGGATCACTACCCCGTCCAGCGGCACGCCACAACGTGAATATGCAAGTTCTTTACAGACTACCGATTGAGATGACCACTCTGAGCCCGATGTGACGTCGCCGTGCAACCCGTATTCCTCCCGTCGATAGCAAAACAGCATTGGCCTATCCACTCCAATCCACTCCAATCCTTGAGGAGGGGGACTTGTGGAAACAACCTGTCGAAAGCTGGTTGTATACCGGTCCCTTGGCTTGGCACAGGCTCTGAGTCACCCGCACGCCGACTCGGACATCCTTATTCAATATTATTATTAAGTAATGGGTGCAATATTGTGGGTTCACCTAGTAGTAGCACGGCCTAGCTTGACAACCGGCGCAAGGTAAACGCCGCGTTTGGGTGCAAGTTGGGCGCCGGTGCCCATGAGTGCTGAGTACTGAGTGGTGGGAACTTGAAGCGGATGAGCAGCCGGTGTTATACTATGTAGTGATACAAGGCATGCCGGAGCTCCGCTCCGCCCGACAGTGTGTAGAGTTCATGATCATTGCGCGCGCCTGGCAAGTGGCACGTTGCTATGAGTTCTGTTGGGCTAGCAGGGGGCCGGAGTCTACTCAGACTCCTTGCTATGCTCAAGGCTCCACTGAAACGGGTCTCAACCGGAGTCTGAGTATAGGCCAGCTCTGCCAAGTCGAACACTGTTGGTAAGCTCATTTATGTTTGCCACCTGCCTCTGCGGTCACGGTGTCTCCACCTCCATATTCGATGGAACAACGGAGCTGCACATTGTACGTTCAACGCGGCGCGCGGACGGGTGGCTAGCTTGGTTCGAACGGTGCCATATGCTCGACGGTCAGGAGCGCGAGCTGATCACAAAAATTGCGCATCAGCTCGATTGAACTGATGGTGAAAAACGAGTGGCGGCGTGCACGGGAAAGGCAGTTCATGCCGTGTAAGGACAGAAAATGGCCAAACAAACAACAACCGACGGCTGTCATAATCTTAAAGTAAGAGTAATCAAGCGCCCGAAAACGAGAATAAACGCAATAGTTACCAGCGGAAAAACCACGGCTGGCATTAGGCTAGATCAAAATTACAGCGCTTTGGTGGGCAACCCCATTCCGCGCCCCTCGGACCCTTTCTTAGGCTCATCAGAGATCTTCAGAGCATGTTCGTAAGACCAATTCGTCAGCGCAGCACGTGCATGGGTCCGTTGATTCGCTTGTTGAACGCGTTGACGCGTTGTCACTTCGGTCACGTACTGTGACGCATACCGGCGGAGAGGAGTACAGGCCGCGCATCTGCGATACATACGCTACCCGCTACACTACCCTCTTATACCCTAATCTACACATGGCCAATGGCCAGTGGGACTCCCTCGAGGGCCTGGTGCTCCTCGAGACCATCTTGAAGACGGCAACTCCGCTGTGGCCCAATGGCCCCCGAGCCTGGCAAGTCCGAGCGACGGCGCATGTCCTAGACCACCGAAACCAGCTCGTAATCGCGGGGTGCGGCGAAGGGAAGACTGCCGCGATGTACCTGCATGTTCTCGTGCATGAATACCTTCGAGAACACCCGGATGTTCCCCGCTTTGGACTGCAGGTGCACGAAAAGCCGGTCGTCATCGACGTGACACCGCTGACGGATCTAGCAGAGAGCCAGGTGAGACATGCATATGCCGTGACAGGACCGTGGCCTTACCATCCGCAGGTTGCTGAACTGGAGAGGATGGGAATTCCTGCGATCTCGCTCGACAGCCAACGGGTGTCCGACGCGAAGGCGCTGGGAATCGACCTGTATGACAGCATCAAGAGAGGCGAATACGCCGTCGTCATAACGTCGCCGGAGCGTTTGAACTCACCCGAGTTCGACGGCATCTTGCGTTGCGACGAGTTCATCAAGAATATGGCCCTGTATAGTGTGGATGAGGCGCACATTGCTATTCGATGGAGCAAGTCATTTCGCCTCGCATACGGTGACATAAATCGAGTCGTACCTCGCATACCACCTCGGGTACCCATCCTCTTGACGACCGCAACCCTCACCCGCAATGGAGAACAAGAGCTGCTCCACTCGATGGGTTTCCAACCGGGACATTATGAGACGATTCGGCGCCCCGTCGAGCGGCCAAATGTCCGCACGGTCTTCAAGACACTGCATCACGGCCTCGGAGGCGGCGAGTTCCCCGACTTCGCGTGGCTGGCACCCTGTCGCAAGAAGACACTCATCTACTGCAAGGATTTCGAGCTTTGCTGGCGACTTGCAACGTATCTTCGACGCCTGCTTCCTCTGACAAGTCGTGAGCGACATGTACGCGTGTATAATGGTCTAACCGACGACACGAACCTCCGGAAAAGAGAGCGCGCAGAAGACCTTCGGGAGAACGCGCAAACCTTGAAGGACTTCCGCGAGGATCCTGAAACATACATCGTCGTCGCGACTGTCAAGTTCGGGCTCGGTGTGGACCTGCGACACGTCGAGATCTCCTTGAACGCGGGGCTCCCGGAGTCGGCGGAGGCTATTCGGCAGCAGAACGGACGCGCAGGTCGAGACTTCAAGTTGATTGCCCTAGGAATGACCTACGTCGAGCAGACATACGTCGCACGCGTCGCGGATGAATACGAGAAGCAGCAGAAGCTCCATGGCGACGACGGCAGTGACGATGAGTACATGGACGAGGACATGGATATATATGTCTTACCTCCACCGCATACGCAGCTGCCACCACTCCAGCCATCGCGTTCAAAGGTTAACAGCGCATCGAACGGGCCAAAGCCTTCAACGGGGACGTCAGACGGGGATGAAGGCGACCTTGATCGGCTCGTGCTGTGTCACGCGAAGGGATTCTGCCTCGAGGCAGAATTCAACCGGTTGTTCGCTGGCCCAGCGCCGCCTTCACACGCTCTGACTTCTTGCCTTACGGCAAGTCGCTCACTTCCGTGCTCAAGCTGCGTGCGTCGTCTCCCAGACAACCACCCTCAGCGCCCTCCCTTTCGCCTCTTAGCACCACCTCCGGGATTCTATTCAGACGACAACCTGGACACACCTCCAGCATCCCCTACACCCAATGTCGAGGAGGATGGTCTCCCCAGCGAGGAGTCCGACTCGGATAAAACTGCAACAAAGACGCACGCAAAGCTCACCGCCAAGCAGAAGATCGAGGCCCGCGAGCAAGTCGACAACTTCTGCATGCTGATATGGGCCAACCACGATGATATGCGGTCACGCCACCTTCCCTACACTTCCCTCATCCCCGACAAGACATACTGTGCGCTAATCAACGAGTTTCACAAAATACGCGATCGCGAGGAGCTTGCGAGAGTCTGCGCCGACTGGCCGCTAGCTAATCTGCACCTCAATGCACTTTTCGATGTTGTGAAGGTGTCCAATGCGGAGTTCGACCAGGAGCGGCGACTGGCAAATGCAGCGAAGGCACAGAAGGCCAAGGCGACGCGGGAAAGGAATGCTAAAGGTAAGCTTTTGTTCTGTTTTCTCCGCATGACTTATTTGTATGGAGCAAAATCTGCAGCCCGAACTGCTCGCGAGGCCGTGCGTGCGCCGCAGCGCGAGGGTGAAGGCTCGTCTGGACGGTGAGTTTCCGGTGCTGTCTGCGAGTTCGCACGAGAAGCTAACTACATTGCCTTGTCTCAGGCGGCCGCCTTCCGACGCTATGGCAGTAACTGAGAATGAGGCCCCGCCGTCTACAGACATCACAAGCCCACGGCGCAAGCGTCTCGCAAGCATGGCTGCGAGCCCGCAGCGTCCGTCCAAACATCATCGGCGGTAGTAGGTGTGTTGAAATAAGATTCAATTCTGTGCGTGTGGAAGTACTAATCTGTTACATCGTCTACAAAGGGATTGAGGACCTCGAGATAAGTCGATGCATCCTCCTGGCCCGTGGGAAGGGGACTACGTGTATTTTTGTTGTGCCACTCCTCCAAGGTGCTCTTAATATACTTCTCTAGCTTCCCCTCTGCCCCGAGCTTGCGATGACCGACACTGAAGTCATCCTGTGCATGATGGCCGAAGTCGCGCCCGTTTCGGCGGAGGTGTAAGTCGTGCTGATGACAGATTCGTATCACTTCGCGCAGCTCATTGTCCTTGTGGGGTTCCGTATGGCTTTTGCGCCGAGCTTCTAACTGTACGTCCTCCTCGAACTCTCGCGTAAGATGGAGAAAATGATGAACGTGCATCGACAGCACGTTTCGGTACCATGGGTCATCAAATTGTTTGCCCTTGTGCTGTGCGTGTTCCTCAAGCCAATTATTGAAGTGTTCCTGCATCAAGTCGAGTTCATGAAAGTGCCCCGGTTTGCCCTCCAGGTTCACAAGCCAGTTGTTAAAGAGGGCATCGCGTGTTGCCTTCGGGTACTCGCGCTCGATATTGATGAACATTTCGATGAGGTAAGCTGTATAGTTCGTGTTCCCCGCGCCAGCAAAGGTGAATATCCAGATCTGCTCTGTTTTAGTACCATACCAATTCACGTGAAATGACCAGCTGACCTTGAATATTTCCCAGACGCGCCCAATCTCTCCTAATGCAACAGCGCGGCAGACCTCAAGGAAGTAGATCCCATCGCGAAGGAGCAAAATCGAATTCGCAAGGACCCAATCTGCCTGTGGGTGCGTGCGACGGGCGTGTGCCGATATTGTGCTCGACGCTGACGACGGATTCGGGGCAGGCGGAGTCGGCCATGCTGGTCCACGCGGCGCGTCATCCCCTCGGTCGGACGGCGGTGCCCGCGCACGGACATAGGCCTGGCTTGTTGAGTACATCTGAGACAGGCGTGCGGCATCCTGAATGATAAGATGGAGGGTAGGTAGGCTCGACTCCTCCGCCAGTATGCGGTAGTACTCGACAAGATCTCTTGTCTGTAAATGTGCCCTGCGCTCACGCTTGTCAGGGTTTTTCTCCCTCCGGATGGCATTGGTACGTACTCCCATCGTTGCAATATGTGCCCGCGAGTGACGACATCAATTAGATGCTTGGACTTGTAGAAGTGCACCTTGTGGAAGTCCGTTGGTGCCGCGACATTAATTGCCTTCGCCATGAAGCCCAACGATGAGGGATCGGATGTGCTGTGGGACCCTCCCCAGTGTGTGCGGCATATCCGGCTAAGGTCTGTCCATTTTGTATGCCATATCTCGAGCACCGGACGAACAAACCGTAGCTTGGAGAACGTGTTCCGGCTGCCGGACACATACTTCTTCATCTTGTGGATCCCATCGAAAGTCTTTCCGTCGCCATGGAAGAAGATCAAGCGCTTCCCGACGGTCGATGCCCCAATTCCGAGCTGGTGCAAGAAGTCTGCAATTGCGTCCTTGACACCCTTCGTCGAAGCCTCGTTTGCGCTGTTCGTGCCTAGCGGGAAGACTTTGGTATGTCGCTGTTTGTTGATTTGATGCTTTGTCGTGTTCCTCTCGAACTTCTCGCTGAGCTCGCTGCGATAGAGCGCGAGGCTCGGAACGTATGACACCAAGACGTCAGCCCAGTGGTAACACAACATATCATTGATATGCTTCTCGTCCACCTTGCCCAGGATCTCCTCTGCCGTGACGTTGCGACGCGCCCCGCTTTCAATATTGGCCTGGATTGGTCTGATGTCAAAGGCGTCTGCTGTGCAATCTTCCATTTGCACAGATGTTCCGCCGGTACCCGTGATCATCCTGTTATCTCTACCCATTCTGACATCGTATGTCCGATCGTGGGCCTGCATGTTGTCAAGGACGACTAGTGGCGGCGCAACGTCGGGCTGTCCGAAGTGTTCCATCAAGAATGTGCGCTCCGCTGTTGACATCGTGACAAGTGCTTCGCGAACAGTCGAGAACGGCACACATTGCGCAAGGCGGCTCCCGACACGGTACACGGACTGGTGCGCCTTCGTGCCGAACAGAACAATGCCCCGGCTGATTGCCATCAGGTTGGTCCATGAATTATTGCCAAATACGAGCTCGCTGATAACACTTGACGCAACCTGTAGATTTGTGAACATAGGATCTTGCTGACAATGTAATGCACGCACGATGTTCGACGGCCGGTAGCCCTCTACTTCAGTCTCCTTCCCAAAGTTGAGAGCCTCAGAGACAACCTGCCAGGTAACCGGTGCGTGTTCCCTGTACTTGGTTGCTAGGCCGGACATCGAGAATTTGTTGACAATGTCCCAGGAGATGATCGGGTCCTTCGAAGCAGCACCCTTTTTCTTTCGAAGAGGCTGTTGAGTTGACGGAATAGCTGCACGGACAGGTAAGGTTACGCTGTACTTTCAGTGCACAGTTGCTTACGGGTCTCTGCGATAGGTTCATCATCATCCATGCGCGCATCGTCATCTGCCGAATCACGCGTCGCCTCTCCGTGCGGGCCTCCTTCCTCAGCCCCACGCCCTGCATCAGACGCGCCAGCCTGCGCTGCCGCTGCCGCTTCGTCCGCATCCGGAATGATTGCAGATTCGACAGCGCGACGTGCGGCTGCCGCCTTTGTCCCGCCCGCCCGAACACGAAGACCAGCCGGGCGTGATGTTAGGTATTTGACTTCAAGGCCCATCTCGTTTGCGACGCGTCGAAGAGCCCACGTCCCGATCGCGGGCTGCGCGTAGTTGATATTGTCCATAGGCTGATTGAGATTGAAGTGATTGTTGAAGTCCTTATGACTTGCGGGAGGGCTCGCAAGTGGATGCCAGTACATGGCATCGAGTATATGGGCAGCTGTGTGCTTTGGGGCTTGACCGCAGAGGAAGGCCTTGAGCATAGAAAAGTGTCGTGATGCTAGATCTACATTCAGGGAATCCCCGAAAAAGAAACTCAGAAATATTCCGAAAGTCCAGTTTGCGCCCACTATAGCGTCGAGGATAGTCTTCATTTTTTCTTCTGAGGACTGAGGGGACCGACGAGAACCAGGTTTCGTGACCCCCTAAGAGCTTCGGTCAATTGCAATTTGCAACGTCGTAGCTACATAGACGTACCCCGTTCTCTGCTATCCTTTTCTTCTTGCAATCGTGACAGAGTGTGTCGGCATCTGGCTTCTTCCTAGGCATATCTTGTGTTGCGGACGACTTCGAATCGAAGCAAAGCTGATAGATTGGCTGTATGACTACTATGTGATGACATCATGAGCTAATTACGCTGACGCTACCGCCATCTGTGCCTGGCAAGAGAGGAGGAAATTCCTCGGCAATCCCCGAGTGGGGTTGCCCCGCCAGGCTCCGTAATTTTGATGCAGACCTTATAACAGAACGACTATCTTCTGTGCCAAGGTCAGCCACGGAGACTAGGCTGGCATCGGAAATGCCCTGTACTAGATTCTGAAGCTCTCAGGTCCGACAGTCTGGGGTCGGCGCGACTACCGCTGTCAGCGTCAATATTGTTCAAGTCAGGCCAATATCATCGCGAAGATGTGCACTAGACGCGCCAGATTTAGAGCGCCGGGGTCAACGACGCATTCAGAGCGCTATCAACGTCCAAATGGCCGTTTCAGCCGGCAAATCAGAAGGCACGAAGCCGTTGTGCGACAGGCTGGAGGGTTCCCGTGGATATCATGCTCACCGTGAGTTTGAAGAGCCGTGTTGTATAGCGCCAAACAGCGGCTGAGAATGGGCCATCCAATTACCCTCTGATGGTTGAACATCTCCGGAGGAACCTGTGGGCGCGTGCCCGCGAGGAACACCACTCACTGACGGATTGTCTCCCTCCGCCATGTCTTGCAGGGCTCAATGTCGCGTTGTCTGGACGTAGAGTTGGCGTGGGCAGGTTCTGTCCGTCAGAGATGCTCGTGGAAACGGTGACAGGCGGCGAAGCTCGAAGGCCCAAGCATCTCGCGGAGATCACTGGCAAGAGATGTCTTACGTGTGGCGTCGTAGCATCAGCAAATGGTGATGTAGGTTGCCTGCTCATAAATGGAAACATCTACCGGTGTCCTTTGTGTGCCCTGGCTGCACTGCTATTGGCAAAAGATCATCACGGCGGAGGGCATGTGCACGCGTTTGTAGCCGACCTTTATATAAGTATAACATCATCGAGTTCTGCGCGGTGAAGATCTTGTCCTCTTGTGCTACAGCCTTCCGTTCATTCTCAAGGCCCTTCTTGCCAGTCCTTCCTTTCTTCTCTTCACGTCAAGTTCGCAGCGCGATAATATCCACCATCATGTCGAGTCGCAAAGCCCCCAAACCTCTCCCCAAGTTCGAAGTCGGTGAGTGGTCTGTCGGAGATGTATCACTTCACCAGGCCCTCAAGCAGCTCTGTCACAGGCGACGACTATAAGCTGCTTCATAGTCTGGGCGAGGGAGCCTACGGCACCGTGGTTGCCGCACTCCACAAGCCATCTGGGCGCCAGGTCGCCATCAAGAAAGTCCTTCCCTTTGAACACACTCTGTTTTGCTTGCGGACCCTGCGGGAGTTGAAGCTCCTGCGATTTTTCTCAGAGACATGCCAGAATGAGAACGTGCGCCCCCCTCCCCGTCTCTTGTCTATACGAATTGTCATACTGAGATGATCGGGTCAGATCATTTCCATCCTCAGTATTGTCAAGCCCCCGTCACTCGATGATTTCAGAGAGATATACTGTGCGTCTGTTGCCTTCAGTCCGCCGCGCTGTGATCTGACTGCACATCCAGTTATTCAGGAATTGATGCAAACAGACTTGCATCGCGTGATCCGGACACAGAAGCTGACCGATGACCATTGCCAGGTGCAATCTCGCCCGTTAATGATGCTCCTGAAACGGTCACTCACTGTGATCCGCAGTACTTCATCTACCAGACGCTGCGGGCGCTCAAGTCCATCCACAGCGCCGACATTGTTCATCGCGACTTGAAGCCGGCCAACCTGCTTGTCAACGCGAACTGCGATCTCAAAGTATGTGATTTTGGCTTGGCGCGGAGTGTGAAGGCGTCTGGAGCAGGCGGGAAGGACGTGGGGATGATGACGGAGTATGTAGCGACGCGGTGGTATCGCGCGCCAGAGATCATGCTGTCGTTCAAGATGTACACAAAGGTAAGCACCGCTGTGTTTTTTTAACTCCCGGATCCCACCTGACTCTTGCGCACAGTCCATCGATGTTTGGGCTGTGGGCTGCATCCTCGCAGAAATGCTTACAGGCCGCCCATTATTCCCTGGCCGCGACTACAGCCACCAGCTTGATCTTATTCTCGACGTGATTGGCACGCCTACACTGGAAGAGTTCTACGGCATCACTTCACGACGCTCGCGCGACTACATCCGGGCCCTGCCCATCCGGAAGCGACGGCCGTTCTCTGTACTCTTCCCCCAGGCGTCGCCAGAGGCCATCGACTTCCTCAACAAGACGCTGGTGCGTCGTAAATTTGATTGTTTGCCTTGCTGATTGAGCTGACTCGTTGCTAGACCTTTGATCCGAAGAAGCGTTTGTCAGTCGACGATGCCTTGGAGCACCCGTACCTCTCCGCATATGTGCGTAGATAAAGTACGTTCTGGTTGACACATGACTGATCCGTCATGCAGCACGACCCGGACGACGAACCTGTCGTTTCATCCCTTGATCCCGACTACTTCGACTTTGACGGTATGTTTCTCCAGCGCTTGTCATCATTCGGCTGCTCACTGTTCCATCGGTAGACCAAAAAGACGCGCTGAGTAAAGCGCAGCTCAAGGAACTGCTTTACGAAGAAGTCATCTCATTTGTGCCGTCCCTCTAAAATATCCAGGTTTTGAATACGCCCTCATATCTATTTATTGAACACAACCATCATTTGTTCTACCTGCATTTACTCTCTCCATTACATATGTTGGGGATGAACTTAGCAGTCATACCCAACCAATACTTATTTTGTCGTTGTAATGACCTCGGGCTCTTCGACCTCGGGAACGTCATTTGACAGTGACGCGATACTATATAACAACACGGATAGAAATAAGGTTACGACAGAGAAAACAGGGAGCCAACAAGGCAATCAAAGCGGATGCACAGCGCGTAACCAATCAATATCGTGTCCCGGACCAGAAACCAGTGGCCACGCCTTCAACTCCAAAATCCCCAAACCTCGTGTCGCCTTCCAACTCAGTTCCATACATAGTTCGTCGAACTGGCGCCGCAGGCGTGTCACCGATCCTCGATGGCATGCCGGTCATTAGCCCCGCGCCCACATCGTTACTCGACGCTTTCCTCCGCCCATCATCATGGTCACGACCAAGTGTGGTAAATCCAGTTGGGGGAGTTCGCAAGAGCGCAGCAGGGCTGACTGCGGAGTCGTGCGTAGGCGCCGAAGATGACCCGGATAGATTCCTGCTGTCTGGCGCCCCGTAGGGTCGCTCTAGCCGTCCTACACCACGGTCAATGCGGTGCGTAGGCGCAGGACTCGGAGAATGCGGTTCCTCTGGGTATGGGAAGTTGGTGAGTCTGGGAGAGCCAGGCGTTGCGAGGGCACCTGACCCAGCAGGCGTAGAAGTGATGGGTAGACGGCTGACGCCGGGGAATGCGAACGTGAACGGCTGGTTCTCCGACGCGTGGGCAGTGCTCGTTTGAGGACCACCTTCTCTGCTCCCGATAGCGTGGAGAGTCGCCGCCGAGTCGAAGAAATCAAAATCGTGATCCGTGAAGATGTCGTCGTCGCCACTCGGCAGTAAGGGGTCGTGCGTTCGTGACAGCTCTTCTGGTCCCGCGAACACGTGAAATCCGGGGCGGGCGACGGGAAAAGCTCCCATGAGACTATCGTCACCGCCCCGAGACGACCCTTGGAGGAACTGGGGCGGCCGCGGGGGAGTGGAGGGACCAGGCACAGGGACTTGCGGGGTACGCACCCGCTCCAGCTCGTCACCACTGTCTTGCTCAGTCTTAGCCCGTTTCCTGCTGGGCCGGACAATGATCCTCCCAAGTTCCCCCTCAGACATCTCCGCTTCTTGCCCTGCGTCCACTATCCCTGTGTCATCGCTCGCCCCAGAGGCTCGCTGCCGCTTGCCTAGAGCGGTCACTGAGTTGTAAAGATTCTTGGCAGGTGAGCGGGCGGGAGGTGGTGGATATTCGAAGGCGGGGCTCGTCCTGGACGAATGGGCAAATCTACTGGATTCGGCGTGCCCGGGGGGTGGCCTAGACCTAATGGGCTCAAAAGTCGCCAGACTAGAAGCGGCGTTGACTGTCGGACACTTGGGGCAACTGATACGGCGCGACGTACCTTGAATCCCCTGGATGTGGTGGGCTGTTCGTTGGGATACTCACTGGAGTGGACAGGTTCATAGGTTCGCGAGATGGCTCTAGACTCCTGCTTCGACGAGCGAGCTCTGTCTGAAGTCGCTCAACGGAGGTCCTGAGCACCTGGATTGCCTCGCTTTGCTGCCGGAAATCTCGTAACTCTGCCCTCATTTCGTTGACAGTGGTCTTAAGGACGTTAATTTCGTTATCTTGCGCTATTGTTCTTTGGCGAAGTTCGACTTGCAGAGATTGAATAGTCTGCTGTAAAGGGAGGGTCTGAAGAACCTCTGATGAGACTGGGAATCAGTGCAAGCGATGCTGCACTTACATGCTCTCGCACCAGCGCTTGGATGGCATCCCGCGTTGACGGCATGTCGGCGGGTGGAGGAGACGGTAGTTGACCTGTCACAGTCGGCTGGGTAGACTGGCGCGTCAGATTTGATGGCCCGGCTATTGAGAGTGCCGTTTGGGGTGCTGCTGTATCGCACAATGAACATCAGTAAGCCGATCGAGAGCGGCACAGGCGGAGTGACCAACGAGTTGAAGGTGCTGAGGGAGGCTCTGAGCGACGAAGTCAGCGAGAGGGACCCATGACAATGAACGGGCTAACCTTCTTCAGGGATTGTGTCCTCAGTTGGCCTGAGGCTTCGACTGCTTTTACCACGGCGGCCTTTCCCTACACTAACAGACTTTGTCACCGCCCGCGCACCAGTCCCTCCCGCTGCCATAGGTCGTCCCACTCCCAGACGAAGCTGGGTATCCTTCGCCTTCCGAGTGCGAGTCGCAGGCCCTGCGGGCGCAGTAGGCGGAGATGGGACCGGAGCGTCCTCCGGGTTGTCCTCGTCGTCTGAATGTATTACCATGGAGCCTGTAGACTGCAGTCGTGAGCGACTCGTAGAAGCGCGGCTGATGATGCGCATCGAAGAAGTACGCGGCGGAGGGGGAGGAGGGGGAGGAGGGGGAGGAGATGTCTGGTCGCTGAATGGAAATGAGAAGCCTGCACGAGGCAAGGGTATAGAGTTGCACGAGCCTTGGAGTGTCAAGGAGGAGGTCGATAAGGGCTTCTGACTTGAGGTTTGCTTTGATGCCATGCTCCTGACACACGGGGTGAGATTGCGGGAAGTGTGTGCCCACGGGGAGGGCACGCACCTTGCAGAGACGCTGCAGGTCGACGCGCTTCATGCTCTCCAGGTGGTCTCTGGAGGGCAGGGCTGGCATGGCTGGCACGACTAGCGGGTAGGCGGCCAAGAGAAGGGCGAGCAAGGCAAGTGGACAATAGAGGCGAGAAGCAAGTTGACTTTGGCGAGCTGAATCAACGGCCGACACCACCCCAAACAACGGCCAAACAACGCGCACACACGTGACTCCGATCCCGCCTCCGAGTCCCTCCCGAGTCCCCGCCCACCATCACCATCATGGCCTGGTCCCTGGCCCAAGTCGCCCAGCATAATTCCGCTACGTCCGTCCCCCGCGTACTAACCGAGGCGCCCCGCAGCCATCTCTCATCGTCTCCTCGTCAGCTCCTGCTGGGTCATCATAGACAACAGTGTGTATGATGTGACCGCCTTTCTGCCTGTAAGCTAGCTCAGCAAGCGGCTACTTATCTTTGGTCTCACAAAGTCGCCCCGACCTCTGCTAGGACCACCCGGGCGGCTCCAAAGTCATCCTCCAGTATGCTGGCCGCGACGCTACCGCCGCGTTCGAGCCCATCCACCCTTCTGACGCTCTACAGAAGAGTCTGCCTACAGACAAGCACCTTGGTCCACTGACCACCGGGGCAATCGAGTCCTTGTCGCTGCGAAACGCCCAAAGGAGAAAGTCCCACGACGAGGAGCGCGTCGAACGTGCCCAGTCTTCCAAACCGCCAATCGACAGGATGCTCAGCTTGCGCGACTTGGAGCAGGTCGCAAGGAACGTACTGTCCCACAAGGCGCTTTCCTACTACTCGTCTGCGGCAGACGACGAGATCAGTATGTGACGTTCCACTCTATGGCCGTCACACAATCGTGACCCTCGCATCTCAGCTTATGCCGAGAATGAGCGAGCATTTGGTCGCTTCTTCTTCTGGCCTCGTATCTTGCGACCCGTCGCTCAGTGTGACCCGTCGGCGACTATCCTGGGGCACCGGTCTTCCATCCCCGTCTTCGTATGTGGAGCTGCTCTGGCAAAGCTCGGACATCCCCTTGGTACGTGTGCTTTCTCGCCTCAAGGCGTTCTTGTCTTGACTTTCCAAGCAAAGGCGAGGCCAATATCACTCGCGGGGCTTACACCACTGGCATCATCCAGATGGTCTCTACAAACGCATCTCTTTCTTTTGCTGATATTGCCCAGGCGCGCAGGTCGCCGGAACAAGTTTTGTTTTTCCAGCTCTACAAGCCCAAAGATATGGCCCTCGCGGAAGCTCGTGTCCGAGAGATAGAAAATTTAGGCTACAAAGCTATTTTCTTGACTGTCGATGCCGTTGTGGCCGGAAACAGAGAGCGCGACATCCGGGCGCCGTTTGAGCTCGAGGACATGGAGACAGCTTCAGCTCAAGGTCAGATCGCTGAGAAGTCCATGACCCTTGAGAATGTGCAGAATGGAGAGGGACTCGTGACATCTGTTGAGGGTGGAGGAACTGCAGGTGCGTTGCTGCAGAATGACGAGCTGAACATGAGCTGGGAAGAGGTGAGCGAAGCTTCTTGGCATCATGCAGGTTAATTCCCTGACTCGATCAGACCATTCCGTGGCTGCGAAGCATCACAAAGTTACCTCTAGTCTTGAAGGGGATTCAGTCTGTAGCAGTAAGTGATGCTCTGCCGTTCCTGTGAAATGCTTCATGTTCCCTGCTCCTTGCCATGCAGGATGCAGTGCTCGCGGCTGATGCGGGGCTCAACGGGATCATGCTCTCTAATCATGGAGGTGAACTTTTCTCCGTCTTTCGTTTGACATGCTTGTGCTAACACTTGACTGTATGGCGTAGGCCGTCAACTCGAGTTGTAAGCAGCCGGAATTGTTGCTAGTCAGGTGAACCCGAGCCCAGCCTATCACATAGTGCTATGCCTCCCTTGGAGATTCTATATCGCCTGAGAAAGGAGCGACCAGACATTTTCGACAAGCTGGAAGGTACGACCGCGTCGCAGCTGCTCTGAAACTTGCATTTCACGCACCCTACAGTCTATATCGACGGTGGATTGCGTCGTGGGACAGGTATGTTTTGGCGGTATTATATAGACTCTCTCTGATTTTCGCCCTGTCGTTTGTCCAGACATACTGAAAGCACTATGCCTTGGTGCCAAGGCGGTCGGGATGGGTCGGCCATTCCTTTACGCCCAGAGTGTCAGCTCAATTCGCTTAAATGTGATGAACCCATGCCAATCGTCATTGTCTTGCAGGCCTACGGAGAAGCAGGGGTCGTCAAAACCGTCCGCATTCTGGAGCGGGAGCTGGTGACAGGCATGCGGTTGCTTGGCGCAAGATCTGTCCGCGAATTGATCCCGGAAATGGTGCGTATAGGAGGATACTGCATGTCTAGGCTGACACGGCTGCAGGTGGAAAGGGTTGACTGGCAAGCGCGGGGCCTGGCGAAGCTTTGAACAGGGAGAGAGATCTACGGAATTTACTGTCTGCGATAGTCGGAGTGTCGTAAACCTTGATATATATTTTTCTGTACAGGTGGCAGGTAGAGAGACGGGTCTGCTTTCGGCAAGCGCCACAGCGAGGCACGTGATCGCGTTGGCGAGAGTGTTCAGTTCGCAAGGCTCAAGCCTGGGAAGGGATCACGGCTGTTCTTTCTCTCACAACTCAATCGTCGCTTTCAAGCTCGCTATCCAGATCTATATCTTTTTTTAAGGCTAATGGGATTCTGTAGACGCTGTGGGGACATTGTAACAGGGGTCAGGTGTCATTGCGGAGGCACCGCCGTTGGTGAGTCCTGCAGGGCCAGTTCTATCAGATCTCCCAGTTCATCTTCCTTCATGTAGCCGGGGTCGTCCAATGGAATAAGGGCGAAACCAAAGGACCGAACACCGACAGGTGGTCGCAGACATATGTCGCGCGGGATTCAACGCCTGCTCAACCCAGCGGACCTTCGTTCGGTCCCTTGGAGGGCAGACACTTCCCGCGGCCTGCCTCAACAATTGGATCTCGCGTGTCAGCCCACATTGCATCCACCACCACCTCCAGGCCACCGTCTCCTCTCAAGAACTCCGCATGGTCGTCCTCATCCATGTCGCATTCCATTCCTGCCGATATCATCCCCTCCCCTCACACCTCAGAGCTCTCGAAAGTCTATGGGTCGGTGCTGCAGTCGTCCGAGTCTCTAGCGACCTTTCATTGTCATGTCTGCTCCACTACCTTCCCTCCTGACGCCACGATCTACCCGGACCCCGCGGACGCCTCTGGCACTCGCTTCATGTGCCGGAGCTGCTTCGCCGACAACGGTGGATCGCGAGGCGCCTGTGATGCATGTTCCCGACCCGTTCTCATTCTGAAGAGCGAGGGAGGCTTCGTCGAAAATACGGGGCGCGTATGGCACAAGAAATGCTTCAACTGCGCAGGGTGCGGACAGAATGTGGGCGACAAACCGATGGTCGACCTGCTTGGCCAACCGTCTTGTGTCGACTGTTTCGAAACCCACCTGAACAAGTCTGCTAGTCCTCGTCGGCATGCCAGTCCTGCTGTGACGCCGAAGAAGACGGAACCAACGACTGGCAACATTGGTGGCTTCAGTGCGAACAGACGACAGAGTCGCGAGGGGAGCCCTGCTCTCGATGAGCTGGAGCAAAAGCTGGGTATTCGCAGTCGCGAAGCCACCCCGGTGAAAGTCGAAGACTCAAACCAAGCGCGCCCGTCCACTCATGTGTCTACACGGCCTTCTGCTAGTAGTCCTCTAGCATCACGGCTCCCTGATCGCCCACAGGAATCCGAGACCTCACCGCTTCGCCGCATACAGGTCACGGATGATGGCAGTCCCGTACGGCGGACAGTCAGGCGCTACCAGTCGTCCGAGAGCCTTGCCCGGCCGACAACCTCCATCTCCTATCACAGTAATCCCAAGCCCTCCACCGAGGCTGTTGAACAGATGAAGAAACGCCTCTTTAGGGAGACTGGCTCCCCGGCCTCCGAGCCAGTTCTGGCCCAGTCCTCACCGAAGGAGACCACCCCCAGGTCGACTCCAAGAGGTGGTCACCTCGCTTCCTTGGATACCAATACCCCAACCCCACCCGCGCGTTCCTTGGTAGCTGGTGAGGTTCGTGCATCTGGGCTCCCCCGCCTTCGACGCCACGATTCGAACTCGTCGTTGCGCACCGACGCCGGTTCGGTGCTGTCTATGTCCTCCTCAATCCCTTCAACACCCAGTCTGATGTCGGACTTCTCTGACGTGACTACACAGTCGTCTGCATCATCATCCCCACCTTCTTACAGTCCACCAACTCGTCATCATAGCGATGTAGACGTCTTTAGCTTATCAGGAAGATCGAAGATGCCGGATCCTTATGACGCAACAAGACACCCACTGCGGGATTACGGGGACTCCCACAAACAGAAGTCCCCACATCTATCTCTCGGGCCGTCGCCTGACGCAAAGTGCGAGAAGTGCGACCTGGCGTTGTTCAATATCAGGGCTGGTGGTCGCTATGTTACGATACCCGAACCCTCCACTTCTGGCGCGCCACCGAAGGTATATCACGCGGACTGTTTCCGTTGTGGGATATGCAACGGCGCTTTTGAGGAGAAGGAAAGCGGCCAAGTAATCTTTGTTCGAGGTGTGAAAGGAGGATGTCATTTGAGCGTGAGCAAGTGCTAGACGGGCAAGGACCTTATCACTGACTGTGTGTTGAACAGTGCGCCCCGCCGGAGAAATACACTACTATCCGTCACATAACGAGCGCGGCATATCCACCGACAAGTCGCACCCACACTCCGCCAAAGAGCGTGACTTCTACGAAGTTGTCAGTATCCCCGTCGTCGCCGTATTCCTCCAGCCGCTATACAGCGCCGTTACAAACTGCTCCTCCCACGACAAAGACGTTCCCTCGGTTTGGAGGTTCGGCTTCCTGTCCCGGGTGCAACATATCTGTGTCTCCGATGGAGCGCGGCGTCGTCCCTGGGCCTCAGGGCACAAAGTGGCACTCCTCGTGTCTGATGTGCGGGGGAAAGACTGCCAAAGGGCGGAACGGGCGGCGGAAGGATGGCAAGCCGGGCTGCGGCAAGAGTCTTGATAGCTCATCGAAAAGAGATGCGGAAGAAGGCAAAGTTTGGTGCAAGGAATGCTTGGTACGTCACTTCTGGTCTGATCATCATTATACCCCGTGTATTCACTCTAGCCTCGCATAGTTGCTTCTGCCGCTCGCCGCGCGCTCGTCACCTCGGCCTCAGCCTCAGCCGTCCCCAACCCGAACATCGCCTTTGAAACCGACGCACACAGGCGCCTCGTCGGGGAGCGCGGGCCCGTTCAGTCGCATTGCGCCACAGTATACGGGGACGACAACGATTGTACGGCAGTTCACGGGACTCTCGGGTGGCGTAGACGCCGCGTTGTCTAGAGAGCTGACTGGTGGGGGTTTGAGCCCCACCCGCCAGTTGACAAGCAGCCCTACGAAGCAGCTTGGACGACAGTTCACGGGTGGGACTAGTGCGGTGGGTGGAACCATCAGGCCGCGGCCCAAGTCGGTGATTGGGATGAGGGACGAGGGCAGGGGGATGTTCTTGGTGCGACAGATGACGGGCGGTGGGGCAGCGTGAGGGATGTTGTATTTTCAGGCGCTGGCTTTGAGCGGTGCCGCAGGAGCAGACGCTGGGTCCCGTGGTTGTCGGTACGGACGTCTGTATAGCTTGGACTAGATGTTTATACCGGTCGCCTAGTACTATGTTGTATTATTGATGGGCAGCATCGTGCTACGAAATTAAATAAATAATGACGCCGGGTGGCGACGGGAGCCGAGGGAGCGGCGGGGAAAGGATGAGGGCGAGGCACAACAACGGAAGGTTCTTTTCCGTCAACGTTGCCAAGGCGCCAGGCGCAGATTACGGGGACGCCGCACATGGTCTCAGGCGGTCCCTTCATCTCTCCTCCCGCTCTTTCGCCTCTTTCTTTTCGTCTTCTTTGGTCTGTGGGCAAGTCCTCAAGACGTCAGCTAGCTGGCGCAGTAACTCCCCTCACGCGGGTTTACTCTTTCGTTCTTTCTCTGGTCGCAGTGGGCTTTGCTGTCACGACTGTCGCCTTGTGGTCCCGGTGATCCTTCAGCTTTCCTGTTCATAGTCACCCTTTCCACCTCCCTGGCCACTCACTACCCGAAATGTCGACCTGGACACGCTACACGTTCCCCGTGGCGCTCAGCTTCTCGCACAACATCCCTGTGGGTGTTGTTCCGCATGACAGTTCATATCCACATTGACCCTTATCCATCCCCTTCAGGTTGGCGGTTTGCTTGCGGACATTCCCCTGTTCTCGGTTGGCCTGCTGGGTTTTGCCATTTTGACGTTCTTCCTGATCTTGAAGAAGGTTAATCTGTGCGTCTTGACCGCCATCCCCATACCGCATGGACTAACTATGCTCCATAGTGCCCTGGCCTTTCTGTTCTCTTCCATTATCCTCTCCTTCTTTGCCGCCATCCTCGACTTGACCCAAATCCTCCTCCACAACTTTGGCGGTGACCAGCCCGACTCCATCGGTCGCCTGAAGATCGCCCGCGAAGTGTTCTTCGCTGTTGCCACCGGTGTCCGCTTCATGTACTTCTGGGCATTCGTCGCGCAATGCCCCCGAGGCGAGATGTTCCTAAAGCGGAACAGCCCGATGGGACGTCGCAGCCTATCAGCACTCAGTTCCCATTCCCAGCGGTCCCCTCATAGCGGTGACTGGCAACGGTGGGGAACTGTGGGTCTCGTGCTGCAATGGATCCTTATGGGTATCGCCGTCGCCATTGCCCTGCTGCAAATATTGTGGCGCACTCTTGACAGCTTCCACCACCAGGGACCCGTTTACGCTGTCGAGAGCGCTCTGGAGATTATCGCGTCCGCCCTGTTGATCAGCAAGCTCCTATTGAATTGTATGATTGCGGAGACGTCATCGCGATGGGGAACATTCTTCCAATATTCGCCCATCTTCGTTGCGTTGATTATTAACGCCGGTCTCGGTGGCGGGAATGTGTCGTATTGTGAGTATGTTTCGGATCGAACGTTCGGACTGGACTGACACTGACATATGTCTACGTTGCAGTTGCATTCACAGAATCGACCCTCGGCCGGTTTTTCCTCGCAGTGGAGATCTATATCGTCTGCGTCTTCAGCCTCGTCTGGGTGTTCTACCCGATTTCACCCTCCCCCTCCCTTGTGCCCAAGGAACACAAGCGTGCCTCTTCCTTCCGTGGCTTACGATTGTCTTACGGCGAGATCATGGGGCCCATGGGCCCGACGGACCCTATCCTTCCTCAACAGCGCGACCCGCCGAGACTAGACGCGACTACCCGCATGTCTTCCGCCACGAGACTGTCTTCTTGGCTAATACGTCGCGCTTCTGGTCTGTCCGTTCCCGGACGCAATCGTCCGAGTCCTGAGCGCGACGAATCGCGGCTGTGGAGTCAAGACGACGCGGAACGCGCCGAATCTCCCATGACGGAGAAGGGTGGCAACACGCTCACGTACGAGCCGAGCACCATCATGACCGAGGCAAAGCAGAGTGCGCGGTGGTTGGATCCTGTCTACACCTCTGTAATGAATTCCCCGGGCGGCGCCTCCTCCCCCGCCGCTCGCGAGCCGGCGCCCACACCGTACAGGATAGGGCCCATCAGCCCCATCAGCCAGCCCGGCCGAGCGCGGACGCGCTCCCCGTCGACCGCGTCGTACTACACCGAAGCGGCGCCCGGATCCCCAGCGACCGCCCGTCCGAACGCGATCCTCCCAAGCGACCGCGTCCGTCGCACCAGCACAGATTCCCCGATCTTCGGTCTCAACGGCACTTTGCGTGCAGGGTACTACTCGCCAGCCGACATGACGCGCCCCGTCAGTGGTCAAACTTCCGCTCGGTCTTCTGGCTTCTCCAATCTTCTGCGCGAGCAGACTGAGCTGGAGAAGAGCATCGCTGCCCTGCGCATGTTTGCACCCGAGGCGCCTGCGAAAGGCCCATCCGGTCCTGGTTCTTCTGTACGCGGCGAGACAGATTCTTCTGGGAATCCCACCAGCTTGGTTGGTCGGGGGTCTGTGTCAGGTCAGAGCGAGTTCTCTCTGAGCATCTTCCCCGAGCCTCCATTCGCGGCTCGCGGGAACTCGGAACAGGTGCCGTCGGCGGAACAGATTTCGCAGAGCGCGCAGAGTGCGGACGAGATGCTGGCGGCGGCGCGCAGGTCGTCAGTGGAGTTGATCCCACCGAGGATGCCGGCCGCGATGTCAGAGCAGACGCTTCCCTCGTCGACGAGAAACAGCGAGGACACTGCTCAGCTTACGCCACATGGACGGTCGGACTCTCAGGGGACGCGGTATGATGTGACGTCTTTTATCGGTGGTGCGTGTTCTTTATCCTCTCGTTGTCTGCTATTCTCATGCTTCTCTGCTGTTGAAGACTTGACTACCCCCGGCCTGCATCGGGTGGACAACTCATTCGACTCCACCATGCCCAACCGAGGTCAGGCGGACAACGACTTTGAGGAACCAGACAGCGCAACGGTGGCCACTGCAACTTACGTGACCCTCCAAAGAACGTATTCCAAAACCCAGAAATTGAGCATGGACGGCCCCGGCGGCCGCCTTCCCCGTATCGAAACAAACTTCGAAGCGCAACAAGTCTCTTCTGTCCCGGCGGCGCAGCCCGGAAACCGCTCTGTGACGTCGCCCACTGCGGGCCCATCTCGCGTTGCCGACCTCTCAGCACGTGTGGTGTCCCCTGTAAACCGCATTGTGTCTCCTACGAACCGCTTGCTCGCGCCGTCACCCAGCCGCGGTCCCTTAGCGCCGCCCACAGCATATACACGCGCACCGGGCGCGCGGGTGGTCAAAGCTGGGGGACGGGTCGTGGGGCTGCCCTCTGGCCCGAAGTGGGGCATGCCCATCAGCGGGCCGACTCGACAGTCGGAGGACCTGACGACTGCGTACGAGCAGCCAAGGCCTGCACCGGTTGCTTCGCCGGCGGACGCGGTGCAGGGACCTAGATAGAAGTTGCGTTTGCGCGGACTGTTTATCACTTTTTCTTTGAACTGCTGCAAGCGACTGGTGGGTACTTATCTTTATACTTACCTTGAATTTGTTCGCTATATTCCTGTTATGTGAGTGTAGCATGATGTATACTAGCAAGCACAGCCATTATAATGAATTGGCGTGACGTCATCGTGGCCTGAGTAACTTGAGGCAGTGGTGCGCTCGACTGGGTCGTCCTCCGCACACATGTCGTCCTTCCCCGACTATTACAAGATCCTGAATATTCCCAAGAATGCGTCTGCAGACGATGTGAAACAGGCTTACAGGAAGGAGTCGCTCAAGTACGCGCCCAATCCTATCCCAACGTTTCCACATGCTCATCCCATGGGTAGGACCCATCCAGACCGTTTAGCCAATGCATCTCCTCAGGAGAAGAAGACAGCCACGGAGAAGTTCCAGGTCAGATGGCTTGGCTTCACCTAGCGATAGTGCTCACGTATTTCTCAGGCCGTAGCAGATGCATACTACGTGCTGTCGGACTCGCAACGGCGGCGCGAATACGACGCTCTTTACTCCACTCGCTCGTCCTCGGACAAGAGTGATGACCCCAACGCGTCATCGACGTTCTTCAACACGTTCGCAAATATGTTTGCGAGCGCTGCCGGCGGGCCAACAGGCACAACTGGTGACCAAAGGGGGCAGCGACCAGACGCAGACCACGTCTTCGGCGATGTGTTTGAGGATGTACGTGACAATCGGTACTCTAGCAAATGATGATGGTCGCTAAATAAACTCACAGCTCCTTCGACCCGAGGTGGAGAGCCGTGTTCCTTGGTGGGCATGGCTAGGAGCCGCCTGCGGCGCCGGCATAGGCTTCATTGTCGCCAACATTCCTGGCGTCCTGGTCGGTGCTTATGCAGGAAACCGGCTGGGGGCTATCAGGGATGCGAAAGGGAAGAGCGTTGCTGCTGTTTTCTCGGACCTGGGTGGCAATCAGAAAGCGGAGGTGCGTACGGTCCTTGGAGTCGCAGGACATGCCTGACGCGACATTTCGCCGTGACACAGATTCTCCGCGCGTTGGCAATGAAGGTGTTGGGTTCTGCGTTGTGAATGCGTTGCTTGCTGCTATTCTATCATTTATAAATTTCGGTTTTATAGCGTAGATACACGTGACGTTTTCGTACCTAATGCGGAAATTTGATTGCCTATTGCGGAGCGCGCGTGGCGAGGCGATGTCCTGGGCTTCACCGCTTGCTCCCGCCTCTCGTCTTTGCTTTGTTACCATGGTCAAACGTCGCAAGTCTCTATGGCCACGTCCTCGCGACCGTCGCAGGTCGACCAGACGGCCTCCAGGTGCGACTCCCTCGCCCTCACACGACTGCGGGCCTTAACTGTGGCGACACCGCCCCGTGCAGCGAGCGCGCCTCTTGTGGTGCCAAACACATCTTCAAGTAGTGGGACGCGTGAAAATTCCCATGGCGCTCAAGGTCCAGAGCCAGTCGTGGACTACACCGTCGAGGATCTCAGTGCGTACCAGACAGTGGGCGACGATTCGCTATTGCTGACTTTCTCTTAGAACGATCCATGTCGGACATGAGCGCGACTTTGGAATCAAAGACGGAAGATCTTCTCATGCTCATCCGACCCTCCTGTGAGTGTGCTTTTGTCCACGCACGCGTTGTGCGTTCAGACCATTATTCAGCGTTCTACACTGCGCCGCCTTGCCGCCTCAGCCCGGAAGCACTGGCATATCTCAGACAGGCTTGCACCCCGTCTGGGCTACCGTCCGCTCTCTCTGCAGTATTAGACCCCGCTGCCGTCGCATCATCGTCACGCTCACCTACCCGCAAGGACAAGCGGAGGGATCGTAAGCGTAAGCGCCCATCTGCGAAAGCCTCTAGGACAACATCTGCCAGTCCTCAAAAGAAGAGCACCCGTCGCGGTCGCGTTACCCCCCCAGATACCCAAAATTCTAACGACGAATCGCTCGTCCATCCCAACCCCGCTAGCACAAATGGGCCAGAGGTGGAGGGGGCACAACCTACGACGCCTCTTTTCCTGGCTTCCCCTCAGCTTCTTATCACACCTGCATCCCCTGTCCCTGTGTCCCTGGTCGTCCTCCCACCCCCTGCATCTGTATCCTTCAATGACGACCCTTTCACCGCGCCGACCAACTCGCGCGAGAGTCCTCGACGTCACACCGCACAGGACAAGGGTAAAGGCCGGGCGTCCGCGAGCGCGCTCCCCGTCCAGCGGAAGTCCGTGCGCCCCCGTAAATCCACAAACCGCCTGCCCATTCTGCACCACGGGCAGTCCCAACAGAGCGATAGTGACGCGGGCCCGTCGAGCCGCCCGTCGAAGCGCAGACGGACGGAGGGCGCAGACGGAAGGGCGCTGGGGCCCGCTGCTTCGACGCGCAGTGCGCCCACCACCGTCGATGACACCGTCGATTTCGATTTGGACTTCCAGATGCTGGACCTGCCCGATGTGACGTCGCTACCGTGGGTGCCGGCAACGCTGGACTCGGAGTCGAGCGCATACGTGCCGCCCGGCGTTCAAAGCCTCGTAGACGGTACACCTGCCCCCCTTTTCTCATCGGCGCGGGTAATGGATGCTGATTGCGCACCAGGTATGAAGCAGTCCCTGCAGGACGCGTGGAGCTTGAACCACAAGCTGGAGGTGCGCTACCTGCACGAGGTGAAGCGGCGCGTGGACGTGGAACAGGCGCTCGTAGACTCGAGCATCCGCCTGTCCATGACGGAGACGATCCTCCGACTGTCGCAGGGTGGAATGCCGCCAGAAACGTCCGCGGAAGGCATGCATCCGGGGCTGGAGCCTTTTGCGGGCCCTTCTGGCCTGGAGCAATTGGAAGGACATGCGGACGATGTGCCTGTCGGGGATGCGTATCGGCCTGAATCAGTCGAAGAACTTGACCAGCACCCTCTTTTCGATGTCATCGTGCAAAGCGCGCAAGAGCTTGGGTCGTCAGAGGTTGCGGACCCGACTATTTTCGCAGGCCCTGCAGGCGTAGATATCGCGTCTGCTGACGACCCCCTCGTCGTGCACACAGCTATTCCGCATACGGGTACGGTTACTCCCATAGAGCCTACCCCTGCCGCGGGCCTTGCTCCTATCCCTGTGACGAATACCCCCATGCGGGTCGCAGTCCCTGGTCTTGCTGCAGAGCATGAGCCCTCACCCCTAGAAAGTCCGGTCGTAGAATCTTACGAAGCACCTCCGCAAGTCCAATCAGGGACTCCAAGGATGCCATTCAGCCGATTTTGGTCTTACGACGGTGCGTTCACTGCTGGCTTCCCTGGGACCCTCCGTGACAGTTCTGTGAACGCCTACAGATACTTTGAACAGGCTGTTCCCAACAACACCATCGACCATCGATTCTTCCGTCCCCGTTCCCATAACCGGGACGTCGGAGCATACAGACTGATCCAAGCCCGCCCCTGCCACGACGTTGCACATGTCGCGTTCTCATTGTACCTATATATCATGCTCATATCTCGGATCCGTGCGTGCCCGGTGGTTACTAGTACTATCGAGTCCTCCCCTGATGTTCGACAAATATATATATGCTTCTTGGCAATGATGCGATGCTGCAAGGCATGCGAAAACAGACTGTACAGCCGAGATTCAAGTCGCATGTGTACGTCGTGAGGTTAATGCTTCAGGGTACTACTAGGTCAATGTGGATACTTGAGATATCAAAACTGGTGCAGTGATGGTACAGAGAGGCCTTTGGTTTGAGAAAGATACACCTAATAAAACAACAGAGAGAAGTGAGATGAATCACATTCGCGGCCGCTGAGCAGGATGGCGGGGCGCCTAGTGCCACATCTCGCCGACCTCGGATATATCTTCGCTGGCACCCGACCCACGCATGGCGAGCACCTCCTGCACGGCGCTGTAGTCATTCAGGCTCGCCGCCCCGCTCGCCAGCGCGAGGTTGAGGGCGGCAATCGCCTTTTCCTCGCGCGAGGCGGCGTCGGCCGGGCCGGGGGCGAACGCGAGCGGCAGGGACACGAGGGACGAGTTGGTCGAGCTCGACACGGTGTGCGAGAGCGCGGGCGTGGCACGGGCGATGGGGATGGGTAGCGGAGCGGGCGGGGAGTCGAGGTCCATCTGACCGAGCGAGCGGGCGCGTTTTTTGGGCGGGCTGGATGGCCAGATCAGCGGGACATGCTCGGAGGCGTCGCCCGAGAAGATCTGGACGTCGTCCTCGTCGTCCTCGTCCTCCTGGACATTCTGTTCGTCGCCCGCGAGGGAACACACCGGGGAGCGCGGGGGCGACGGACGGCCGCGGCGGGGATACGCGCTTGGTGGGGGCTGTGAGCGCAGCGATGCATGCGGAATGCCGGTGTCCGGCGGGGTGCCGGCCGCCTCAAAGGCACGCATGCGCTGCACTAGGCCGTCGCCGCTTTCGGCTACGCTCCGACGGAGGTCGCAGAAGGCGTTGGAGTGCAGGGCGGAGAGCTCGGAGTGTGTCGGGGAAGGGGGTTTGGGATGCGGGGGCGAGGAGGTCGAGGTGCGGGGCGGGCGGGCGGGGCGGGCGGGGAAGAAGTTGAAGGCGGCAGAGGTGGAGGCGAATGTATGCTTTCTGGGCGAGGCGAAAGGGGTCTGCATCGAGGAGGACTCGATGTCCATGTGTGCGGGGGAGGGAGGAGAAGGCTGGGGAGAGCAAGTGTGAACATCTAGGAGTATGAGAGGAGTGTGCCGCGCGTACGGTCTGATCCATACGTGGGCGCTTTCCGCGCCGCCAAAGGTCTACGTCCCACTTGTGTGGGAGAGCGAGCTCCCTGGAGGACGGCGGGGCTGGGTGTGCACGCTTGGTGGAGGGCCGCCATGGGTCGTCGAGGATGCGCCTGGACGACGAGGGCGAGGGCGAGGGCGAGGGGGATGCGGATGCGGAGAGGGATCGCGTGCGATGGGTGGACGGACGGGGAGGATACGTGTACGGGGACATGTTGGCCGCTCGAGAGCAAGAGCAAGAGCAAGAGCACGGCGAGATGATAATGATGATATCTGCAGAGCTGACGTCAAGCGGCCCTGTGCGGCCCACGGCCCGGGGTCACCGTCCACGTCTGCACTTTCCGCGCAGTCACGGCTTCCTCCTGCCTCACGCTCGGGAGCCAGTACAACAGTCCGTCCACTGCGTCTATCTCCTCGCCGTTTGCGAGCGCACATGTCTGACGCGTGGAGCAGCCACCGCCGCGTGAAGCTCGACGTATGCTCAGCTGCAGCGCGCATCGGTATTTTGGGGAAGAGCATCCGCCCGTATAGGGCACATGTGGCTGCGTCCATATATGCGTCTATCCCGGGCAGCAACGCGCTCACCAAGGTGTACAGTGGAAGATGTTCAATGGCTCACTCAACGGAAACGGCGGCACCGGTTGGCACGTAGGTTGCGTGTGCCGCTGGCGATCGGATAAAATGTGCATTACTTCCTTGGTTTCCATCTATCTAGGCGCGCTGAGGCTGCCGATCAATGGGCGGCACAGGTCATTCATTTCAGAGGCTACTCTATGTAGCGGTGTGTACGTGGCGGTCTCGGGTTCGACGACGACGCCGTAAAGATGGGAGCGAGACGTGCGGATGTATTCAGTATGTCAAAGAAGATTCAAGACGCCGTGGCCGGAACGAGAATGAGGTTTGCAGATGAGGCCGACCGGAAGAAAATGAGGTCGTGTTTCGGCGGAGCAGGAGGGTTCTGCCAAGGACGCGTTAGCATAGAAAGCAATTGCAAGCAACCCACATGTCCACAAACCTTGTTCTTCTCAGTCGTCTTTCCGCTGATCCGCAGTTGGACCTGTGATGCGGTGAGCTGACGGCGGAGCGAGCCGCAGGCGACGCACACACACCTCGTCCAGGAGACTAGAACCGGGCGAGCGCAGCCTATCCTTCAGGATCGCAGAACTCGCATCGAGGCCGTCCTCCGCGCGGGCGAGGAGCGCTCGCAGCTCGGCGCAGAGGCTCGTCGTCCAGGGAGAAGATGCAGCCCACGCGCCTGACAATACGTCAATCAGGCTTCGGCGCGGAGTGGTTTTTTTTATAGAGATCACAGATTTACCAAAGTTGCTGGGTCCATGGACCATCAGCGTGGTGAGAGCAATACACAGGGTTGGCGCCACAAGCAGGGCGAGTGGCTCATCGTCTGCGACGTAGTGGCGCGAGAGCGTCAGCAGCAGAACGTCTCGAATGTAATCCCATGCTTCCGCGCAAACCAGAGCAGTCTTGTTTTGAATATCGCCAGCAGAGACGATACACGATGATAGTCCCGCTAGAATCGGTTACGGAAGTCTAGTGAGTTCTGAGAGGACAAGATGATGGAGGTAGAGCAGTTACACGCAGCGAGGAGGCTCTTGCGTCCGCGGGAGATCGCCAGACCCCAGAGCATCTCGTCGTCCCAAGTCTTCGACACGGTTCCAGCAGGCCTGATCCCGAGAGCGGCAACGGCGGTGAGAAGGGCGCACGTCAGCGCTTCAAAGGGAAGATCGGCCTGGCAAGAGAGGTGTTTGACCAAGGTGGCGAAAAAGGTGGAGCTTGTGGGTCGTTGGGGTGTGACGAGGGCAGTCGTGCACCAGAGCAGGGCGAGGAGGTTCGTCACAGACGCGATCGAGCGGTATTCTGGGAGGCTCAGAGACACTGAGGATTGTGTTGCAGCATGTAAGTCCCTAGGCAAATGATCAGCGCGGTAGCATACAAGAGTCACTTGCGAGTACCGTCGGAAGCTCGCAACAACTACGGACAGGATGAGAAAGTACGAAAGATCATGAGAGGAAAAAAAACACCATTGTCGAGCTTCACAGCAAAGGCTGCCGAGTCTTCGCCCAGAAGAGCCTTGAGTGATGCTCGAAGTGTCGTATGGTCCACGTAGGTCAGGGCTTCCAGAACCGTGCTCTGTACTGAACGTTCCGCCGTATATCACGTAGGTGGTCAAGTAGTCAGTCTACTCACTGTCGGATTCTTCTTCGCGTCTTGTGCATAGGAGGAAAACCACTAGCAGGCATCTTGTCAGGGCTGGTGTCGCCTTGATATGCCAGGTATGCGAAGAATTCAACAATTGCGCGATACCCCAGCAGGCCTTTCCCACTACGGCGAGATCGGAAGCGTACGACGGCCAGGACGTGACTGCGTGATGGAGGAGTTGCTGTCCTGGTATGAGGACTAACAAGGTCGACCAACAGTTAAACGACTGACCACCAACGCAATCTCAGCAGCGCCGGGGTTCACTGCTAAAGCAATCAGGAACTCAGCAGCCCATGCATTTGTCTGCGAGCGTCCACAAGGAGCTTCCAGGTGGTATAACCAAGTTGATGCCTGCCAACTAGGGAGTCAGGTGTATGAAATCAGCAATCGGGTGTTGCTCACTAAGTGTGATATCGATTCGATGCCAGTGCATCTGGGGTCACTCCAGATTTCCCAGCAGCGAGGTACGGTATCTCCCCATGAACATAGGATGGTTTGCGCAAGATCAAGACTTGTGAAAGGAGTGAGCGGAGAAACATCCGCGGGGGCGGCATCATGATGCATCACTGCCTGAATCAACCCAAGGACGAGCGTTTGAGTGTACGGTTCAGAAGTAGGAGAGCACTTCTGCGAGTTACGAGTACGTGTCGAAGCCTTCGAAGCGATCAGCGTCTCTCGAACACGCAAATGGTGCCATTCAGATCTCACAGCGTATAAGACGACCATCATGGCGAACGATGTCCTATCCTGAAGGCAAATGGAGAACGGCTTTGGGGTCCTGCCTATATCATGGCCGCTCCAGGAGGTCATTGAGAAGCGAGAGGTGAATGTATGCACGACTTGCTGCATATTCGAGAACTCAGTGCTAGTTGTGCGAGTAAGGAAGGGAATACAGGCGCATATATCATACATTGACACTCACATGCCGCCAGCGAGATCATTCTTCCCGGTGAGCTGTGGGTGTATGATGTATGCGGCGAAAGTGAGACGAAGCGCCATCCGAACGACTGCTGGAGATGCCCAGTCGGACGTCATGAGATCAAGAACACCTGACCACGATTCTATGGCGCCGTTATTGTGAACGTCTTAGATGTCGCGAAGAAAGGAGCTTACGGGGAAGCTGAGAGGCAGTTGTGAGGGCCTCGTTCTCCTTTTGCTGGGCTAGACTTCCTGTCATGACATTCTCGCGCCCGTGGGGATTGGCTCCACCAGCTACGACCACAATTGCTTCGACTAGCTTTGTCAGAACGACATCAACCCAGCAGACGACGACGGAAGATGTCGGTCCAGGAGGGAGATTCCGCGCGGCGATAGCATGGAATGCTCGCCTGTAGTCGAAGAGCTGGGACATGGACGAAGGTTCAACTATCGAGATGCGCATACACCTAAGGATAAAGATTGCGACAAAGTACACAGGACACATACTAATGGCAGTGAAATGGTCGATCAAATCGTGGCTGAGTCCCTTTGCCTTCGGAGCCGTAACAATGGAGTCCAGGAAGCGAAGTATGGTGCTTGAGACCGAGCCAATTGTTTCGTAATCATACGAGTCCGAGTCCTATCCACTGTTAAATGACGCAACGGTGCAGAGGTCGTTACTTACGAGGGATTCTGGTTGTATCCGTCTTCCTTGGAGGGCCCTCAGAGCGTCCTGGATACGGAAGAGCCTGGAGGTGGGCTCTAGCTGTGTCGAGGCTTCCACGAAATCTGCGGCATGGACATGACAGTGATTGGTATTATATGCAACCTCAGAGTCGGAGTCTGTATCACTGTCCATTGCGGCTGGTGGATGAAAGTGTAAGACGATGTCGTGGCCACTCCGTCCGAGATGAATAAATTGCGGAGATTGAAAAACCCGACAATATGGCACTTAGCCTAAATAAATGCTACAATCCTCGAATGGTTTTCAAGAAGGTGGATACATCTGTTTTCGACTCCAGCTCATCTGCTGTCTGCGAGAACACCGAGTTGTAGACCTCTCCGGATTCACCGCTCTAACATAGCGTTAGTCACAATTACAAGGGGGGAAGAACGGGGTACGCAGACGCACCTCGCCGTCGTGATATTCCAAGTCAACCCAAACCTCGTCTTCCTCCGCTCGGATGGCCATGAGCATCTCCCTGCGTACCGAAGAGAGTCCACCCTGCAAATTGAGACCCCCCTTGTCGTCGCTTTTCCGTGCAGCGACCTGCACCTCCCTCGCCTCACCGACCGGCTTTTTCTCCTTCGGAAGCACAATCGGCGCGGGCTCGTCGGGGTCGGGAGGAGGACCATCGTCAGAGTCCGAGTCCGAGCCGGCGCCTCTTTTTCTACTCTTCTTTGAGGATATGTCGAGATAGGTAAGGGTGGGGCGCAATTGGTGGGTTTCGCTGATCGGGTGGAGGTGCAACTGTCCTAAGACCGCCAACGTCAGTGAGGAAAGCGTACCACAGGCTGGCAGAACGAACCGTCCCGTACTATGCCTAGCATGTAAGCCCCTGTATGTGGAACTTCTTCACTGCGAAGGCGAATATCAGAGAGTCGAGGTTCTTCGCCTTCCCTCAGCTTTCCCTTGTTGATGTCCTGGTTCTTTTCCCTGTCATCTTCTACCCGACTGGCTCCGAGCTCCTTAGACTTGTCCACATTCCAGACTTCAGGGCGAGTGTCTGCCGGGACGTGCACCTCCAGGCGACGGGAGTTTGGCTTGAGGCGGGCACGAATGCGCTTCCCGCTTACGGCGGCGGACGGCGGCACTTGGAGAGGTCTGCTCAGCAAAGGAAATTGGTGAATCTGGACATTGGACGAGAGGTTGTTGGATAGATAGATGGGCAGGATATTAACAATTGGGTCGTCTACGTCCATCTGCCGCGAGTGGAGGAGACGAGGCACACTTTTCACACGCGCTGCTGGCCGCGACTCACTGCAGTGATATTGCGTCTCAAGCTATATTCGAGTCACTGATGTACTACGACTTCCAGTATAGTGGTCTTCTTCTTCTCGTCCGACTCTGGCTTCACCTTCCCGAGAATAGCGAGAGCCAATTCCAACCAAAGCACCTGCGTCTCAGACAGCGGCTTACGACGAAGTTGATTGGCGAGTATCGTTGCTAGATGAGTTCGCAATTGTTTCAGAGCGAGGTTGGTCTTTGCCGGGACCCGGAACTTGACTTTACGGTCCATGAAAGCCATGTCCGTCATGAGCTAGAGCCATGGTTAGCAACTGAATCTGCCTGCGAAGAGGACAAGCGAGCTTGCCTTGAAGTCGCAGTCACCGCAAACTAATGCTAACGCCACATCGTCCACTGGACCTGTCTCCCAAGCATACAGCTTCTTTGAATGCCTGAACTTGCAATCAGTACGCGAGCCCGCGGTCTCAAGATTCGGAAATACCCACATCAGTGTGAAATATACTAGGTGACTGGCACCAAACTCGGTAGCTTTCCGCCTGAAATTCACGGAGGAAGGGTGGAAGGCCACAGTTTGGTTGTTCGTGATGGTGCTGAGCTGTCCGCTTGAGGGATTGATGCTGATTATCTTCGGATATAAGCCTGCCGCCAGCGCTGCGCTCACGAGAGCAGCATTGTTTGACTGGGCGGTCAACTCTGCAGGGACCGCGATGAACTTCGTCTTGCCCCGATTGTAACGCGCTCTGTAAGACTTTCAGCAATCTAGACCCACACAAAAGAAATGATACTCGCCTGCTCAGCTCTCTGATGTACGCGCGGTCTACCTGTATCAAGCCAGAGTCTATCAAGTAACTGTGAAAACGTGAGCTTGGTATCAGTTCATGCAGCACACTATGACGTACCCCAAAAACTGTTGACGAAGCTCTTCTATCTGCTGCATAGTCTGACAACAGATCAAGTCAGATACGGCCGAGATTTCCTGAGGAGACGCACCTGATGGCTAAGGAAGTTCTTGCGACAAAACTGTCGGACGAAGCCTGCATTCGCGGACGCACGTCTCCAACTTGCGAACGCGTTATGGAGGGTCATGAAGTCCGAATTGTCTGTGAAGCAGTGAGGAGATGTGATGGCAGCGATCACATTCTAATTACCGGTGCGGAATGAACTCTTCGCTCGGTCAGCTTCGTCTTCGTGTCCGAAAGGCGTCAAGAAGGGCGACTTCGAATTTAAGGTCGCCGCAATTGTGAGGGCTGGGTCCAGACATCGGAATGAAGTCGCGGTCAAAAGAAATTTGCCAAGATGTACGTCCGTTGGAAGAGTGCTAAGAAGTCTGCCCAGAGGCGTGATCTCCTCCGAGGGAGTAAGTGCGCGAACCTGTCCAGTTAGATTAGAGCCCAATCATCGCGGCGGTGCGGAATTAGATGTACTTCGACTAGGACAGAAATGGCCCTTTGAATGTTGACGGACGACGGTGGGTCTAGAGCATGCGCCAAGACGTCCTCAATAGACGAGCCCAAATTAACCTTCATGATCTTGATACGAAGGGCGAGGTCTGATAGACTAAGGCGCATGATCTCAGGATCAGGGTGTTCTGCCATCTGCAGAAACAATGTCAAGGTTTCAATATTGACATTTGCGATGTCTTAATTACCTGTATGTCATGTCGTATCTTCGTGAAGAGGTGGAAGCACAAGCCGTTCTGCACTCGGCCCGCACGACCTCTTCGCTGAGCCGCGTTGCTCTTCGCAATGAATGTCTCCACGAGACGACTTATCTGTCTCTTCTCGTCGAATCTACGAAACGCCATTCAAGATTAGAAAACAACATAGCTTCTGCGGGCATACCTCATTTCGCGATGCTTGCCCGAGTCAATGACGCAAGTGATGTCAGGGATAGTGATACCTGTCTCTGCGATATTGGTAGCTAATCAACCAGTTAGGCACTTGCAGAGCGAGAGGGTAAGCGAAGGACACTACATACCGATAACAATTTTGCGAATACCAGGGGGTGGCACGTCGAAAACCGCTCCTTGACTCTCGCTCGAAACGGTGGAGTGAAGAGGGTGTATCACAAACTCTTCAGAGGATCCGAATCGCTGATGATCACTCAGGAGATCATTGAGGCGGCGTATGTCCGCGATACCTGGCATGAAAACCAGAATGGCGGCAGAGTAGGATGCATACGATGGGTCCTGGAAGCATATGCGTTCCAAGAGGCGCATGACGAGATCGTAGGGGATTATCCTCTCATCCAATAAGTTGATCGTCGCCGCCGTACTCGCGGAGTAACGCCTTTCGAGCTTGACTTGGCCGTTGGAAGCCTCTTCGTCATCATCCTCGGCTGGTGCAGTGTCCTCTGTCCATTCGGCTCGTTGTTTACCGCGGTAATATTTCTCATTCACTGTAAGCCTTCAAGCTCAGGGTGCAATCGGACAAAAGCAGAGCAAGTGACATACGTCGTTTGGCAAACGGAGACGTCTCAGTAATAGTCCACTGTGTGACTTCTACTGCGTCTTCCAGATATCTGATATCTACAGGGTAGGTTCGGCCAGGAACATGCATGACAGGGCAGTCTCCAAAGTAACGAGAGATCTTCTCCGCGTCGACAGTTGCTGACATCAGAACAATCCTAAGGCCAAGTCAGTATGCGAATGAGTCTACAGTGAGTCGAAGTGAGTCTTACTTGAGATCAGGACGCTCGAGCATCAGAGACTTCAGCACGATCAAGAGGAAGTCGGACTCTATGCTGCGCTCGTGTACCTGCCATTCCAGTTAGTTACAAGAAAAAAGGTGCGTGTCTGCTATCTACCTCATCTATGATGATGTGCTAGTGGACAGTTTGATAAGATAGCTCCCAGTAATATATGCGATGTAAAGCTTACAGTGATTTCGTCAAACGCAAGACCACTTCCGCCTTGGCCGCTGCCTCCTTCTAACATTCTCAATGCGATACCGTTGGTAACATAGACGAGTTTCGTATTCCGTGAGGTGTTACTCTCCAATCGGACGGTATACCCAACAAGAGAGTTGGCAGAGCCAACGGCACCTGGCGCATCACCAAGCTCTCGGGATACACGTTGCGCAAGAGAGATGGCAGATATACGGCGAGGTTCGGTGCAATAGATCTTGCAGTCTCTTCCTTGGGAGAGATTGTGCTCCAAAATGAATGCTGGGAGTTGCGTTGATTTTCCACTTGAGTCGCCAAGTCAGCTAAGCGTCCGCCATTATTGACTTTTACTCACCATCCTGTCTCTCCGCTCAAAACTAGAATCTGAGACTTATCTAACGTAGATATTATCTCATCACGATAACTTGCGATAGGTAGGCGGTTTCGTTCAGTCTGTATGAAAGATCAGGAGCCATCCTAGGTAAGCTTAATGGAATTTACCATCATCGCTTGATAGGCTGCGCTCCCTTGACGTGTCTGGAATGCCGAGAGTAATTGCTCAGATGTATTGTCACGGTGATGTGCGGGCTCGCGGCGGGCCAGATGACCAGGGCGCTCTGCAGCAGAACGTGCACTTTTCTCCAAGGGCTAAGAAAGTGTCAGAATATGATTCCTAGGTGTAACTTTAGAGACAAACCTGGTCTTCCTGACTCAATTTCGGCTCGATGATGCTCCGGAGCTTCGCCCATACACCGCGGTTTATGGCATCCTCACTCGCTTTCCGCGCGACTTCTAGTTCATCCCATAATTGACGGAATGCAGGAGGGAACAACCGGAAAAATGTGTGGGAGCTAGCGGTGACCGTGCTAGCTGACGCGAAGCCGTCGGATCGAGGGAAAGTGAGAGCATGAAGTGCAACGGTCGAGATGTACTGCTCTGCTTGATTCATATCATGGCAAGCAATATCCTCCATGACCCACTCCGCAGTCTTTCCACCGCCCCAGCGAATGGTCACCGCAGCCCGTTTGGCACGGCTAGATCCAGACACATCGCGGTACAGAATGACCGCGAAGCCATCTGACTTATGTACGACCTCCGCCAAGATGATTCTGGGCCCCCGTGCAGAGCCATGTTTGGGGAGAGGCATGTCGCGAACAGTGACAGTAGTTCCAGTATCAGTCGATTCCGTTGCGGGCATCTCGTCAAGTAATTCGAAGAGACCACCGGCACCTTCTTCATTGTCAGAGTCAAAGATGTCAGACGACGGCTGCACTGGTTCCACACTAGGCGGAGTAGGCATCTTGGGAGGCGTTGTGGGCGTCTTCGGGGGCGCGACCACAGGCTCGCTATTCCGCAAACGAAACTGGAGGTCTATCGCCTGGATCTTCGAGCGCTCCGATCTATACTGCGCTTCTGCATCTCGTTCTTCGAAGAAATAATGACGCTTGATTGTCTCCAGTCGTGCACGTAAATCTTGAATAACCGCGGGATCCGATGCGTGTCCTGGCACTCGTGGCGCTGCTGTAGCTTTGTCGATTTGCAGCTTCAACCGAACATACTGCATATTTGGGTCGTCATCCAGGGAATCGGTATCAGACGGCGTCCTGTCGCCCTCATCACGTAGGTGGGATGCAGAACCATATGTTGTATCGCGGTCGGCGAGGAGAGTTGATAATTGGGCTTGTGGGATAAATACAGGCGCCTGTGCATCTAGTCGAGAGACAAGTTTGACGCGAGACGAATTTTGAATCATCGGCCTGGCTGACAATGGCGTGCCGGGGGTTTGAGGCAGAGCCGAATTTGGTGTGCGAGGCGTCTGTGGTGTTTGCGGCACATGTGGACCCTTGCCTTGCTTGCCCTCTTTGTCGCTCCCAACTTCAGGGCATCGTCAGGAGCGTTCAGAAGCACCAATAAAAGTTAACCAGAACTCTCACCTTGATCCGAGAGCATTTCGTCTTCTGGACAATATAGAAGCATCTGACGAACAAGGCGCCTTAAGCAATGAGTTGCATCTGAGCAGAGGCATCAGCTCATACCCATTCGTAAGCCTCCTCGAGGTCAACGCCTTGGATAGACCTGAGGCATTGGTCTACCCGATCCTCGGAGAATCCCAAACGCCTCAAGACGCCGTACGTTATGCCAAGTCGAGCGATTGCCTTTTCTTCTGGTTCGTCCACCGATTTTTTGCCTGGATTGACCGAAGTGAGCGTCGGGAAGCCAATGGACGTAAGTGTCACTGACTGTCGGACCCGTCCGACTCCATTATGAGTTCTAGTATGCGGTCTACGTAGTCTGGTTCTATGTCCAAGAGGGGAAGAGCTCTCGAGAACCGCCGTTCATTTTCAAGGTTCTTCGAGGATATGAGAGCGATGTCTTAATGAGAAGTATCGGGGCAAACCTTGAGGCTTCTAGCAATCTCCTTCTCTGTTTTGTCCTGCAGCTTGTCTACCAAGTTCTGCAGCGACTGCTCCTCTACTTTCTCCGGGTCGAAGTCATCGCTTTCGGCAGTATGCTGGGCCTGGGATGATACCCCACCCGAATCAGTGACTGAAGCAGTGGGTTCCACCTGAGCTTCAGCGATCTCTGGAAGCTCCTCCGGCTCTTTCTCGACGACAGGCACCTTCTTGGGAACAGATTGGGTGGCGAAGCCTCGCGCAACTGGCTTCAGCTGTGTTTTCTTCTTTTTGGGCATCTGGAAGAGCGGGCCAGGCCCTAGAGCGGTAGAAGAGCAGGCCTGTGTCTACGGTGCCGCAGTCCTGATCAGTTGTCGGAGGAGGAACTGGATGAGGGCAGATTCGCGGTGGGGTCGTGTGGAGAGTCCGGCTTGATACAACTGGAAGAGAATAGGAGAAACGAAAGGCAAGGAGTTGTTCGAGGAAGCATGAGATCGTGGAGGTGAGAGTGAGCGATGCGGCACAGAGTCGACGCGTTGCCAGAGCCCGAGTCAATTCGACGCGTTCGCCGCGTGTCCGCCGGTCCCGCATCATCTCTCTCTGAGGTCTGACATCTTTCAAGCTGGAAGCTGAGCATTGTGAAAATCAAGGTTCCGGTATGATATGATAGTGTACACGTATATATGCAACAACGTAAGGGGCAGATAATTCACAGCAACAAACGATAGGCGAGAAATAGCAAACCCAAACGGTGACAATTGTACTTCTCCCAATGTCCAAGCACGGTTACGATGGACCATTACCTGCCGCCAGTGCGGACTTCCGGCGGCTACCACCAGCTCCGCCACCTCTGCCGCGACCGCGCGTAGACCCCGTGGCACCAACCTTCCGCCGTCTGCCACGACCAGACGGCGGTGGCACTGGCGTGCCTTCGAGGTCCTTGCCATGTTCCTGCGCACCAGCCGGTTCACCGCCACCGAAAAACTCATCCCCCTCCTCAGCCCACAAGTCACGAGAGGCGTTCTCGTCGGTATCGGCCAGCTTCGCCGGGCGTTTGCCTTGTGCCTTCTCTGAAACACGATTAGACGTTTCGAGGCTTGCTAGCTGGTCCTCATTCAACAGCAATTGAACGATCTCGCTTGGCTTTGTCACGTCCGTGAAATTCTTGTTTCCAACGACGATATCTTGGACCTGTGATTCAATGTAAGCGCAGATGCGAGATATGTATGGCCCCAAAGACTTGCATCTTTCTTCACGCGGGCAAGCTGCACGATGCGCTCGTCGATGGTGCCGCGGGTGATCAATCGGTAAACTGTGACTTGGCGAGTTTGACCAAGGCGATGCGCTCGATCCATGGCTTGCGCATCATTGGAAGGATTCCAGTCGTGATCGTAGAAGACGACGGTGTCAGCTGCCGTGAGATTGATACCCAAGCCACCTGCGCGGGTGCTGAGGATGAAGATGAAGATGTCGGGCCTGCAAAATTCATTGAGAAGTTTCCGACAATCATCACCGTCAAACGTACCTGGTTTGCCAGTCCATGACCATGTCTCGCCTGTCTTCAAGCTTCGAGGACCCATCTAGACGCAAGTACTTGTACTGGCGGTAGATCAGATATTCCTCCATCAAGTCCATCATCCGCGTCATCTGGAAGTAGATTAACACGCGATGGTCGCCAGCCTTGAGTTCCTGTAGTAAGCTATCCAGGCGAGCCAGCTTTGCAGAGTCGTAAATAAGGCTTTTCGCTTCCGGTACTTGCATCGTTGGCCGCGGAAGTTGGTCCGACGATGAACGTGAGATAAGACCACACGATGGCACCCCTGGTATCAGCTCATTGTACTCGTTTGATAACTCCGTATATTCCCGCAAGGCAGGCGGTAGGCCGAACAGAGCAAGCGACTCGAGCGGAGCATCTATGATGTTGGCTTGATGCTCGACAAACGAGCGGTTGGCACAATACACTGAGACCGGCGGAGCAACGACGGGAGGAATAAACCACTCGATCCCGGGACGGGAGAGACGAGAGTCTGTCCAGGCGGATGTACCAATATCCCTTAGGCATGGCTGGCCACCCACAGTCGTTGATGGCAGTGATAGACCATGCAGAGCGATCTGAAACGGGCTCGCCGCAGAAGAGGCTGCAAAATCCCCGTCGCTGATGGAGCTCTGGTGAGAAGCAATACTTGTGACAAGCACATTTGTACGTACAGGTAATAAGGATCCTCTTGGATACGTTTGGTCTCTTCATCACATGCGAGAAGAAGTCTGCGCAGGAGGGGGGATGTATGCAACCTGTGGGCGTCGCTTGGTGATATTCTCAGCAATGACAGGAAAGAAAAGGCGGATTGTTCTAAAACGATACATTCAGCACGAATGGGACAAAAGGCATCAGTTTCGACGTACCATCGCTGTCCATTGAAGTCTGGATCCAATCAGTGGCCCAAATGTTCATCAACCTGTTCAGCACACTGTTGTGTGGCTGGATCGGAGAATCGAAATCTTCGCTTGGCACGTGCACAAGTCCCCCTTCCTCGTAGAACAACCGCGGTATCGAAAATTCGATGGGGTTGCGGGTCGAATAAGGCGCCATCACGAAGTCTCCCTCGCGATTCAAGGGACCAGACTGTCCAAAGTTGGAGAACGAGTACGGCGCGACAATATCAGCGCGTTCGAACAGCTCAGGGTGGTTGCAGACCTGGAAAGGTACGTGTCTGTTGTCAGCGTACATCCTTTTGCTATATCCCACTACAAACCTTTCGGAATTGCATGACGAGGTTCATAAGAGAGCGAGCAGAGTCGGCATCGCCAAGATTCTGAGCTTTCTCTATGAGATCTGCCACGGAGACCTTGGCTTGGAGAGCCTTGTACATAGCTCGCTGCCGAGCACTGAGATCGACGTAGATGTCCTTCTCAATCTGTACAAAATGAGCGAACGTCGCAACCGAACAAAGTAAGGAATGTTATTCACCTTGTCGCTGAGTTCATTCTGGACGTGACGTTTGACGCGTCGCAACATGAATGGCTTTAGTATCATGTGCAACCGCCGAAGCTGGTGTTCATTCAGCTTGCTTCCCTTGTTCTCTGCCGCGTTCTCAATATCTTTCGAAAACCATTCGTTGAATTCGTCATGGGAGTCAAATAGACTCGGCATGATGAAATGGAGGAGAGCCCAGAGTTCTGCGCAACATTCAGCGTCACAGCGTAAGCGAGTCATGACGGGAACGGACCTTGCATTGAGTTCTGTATGGGTGTACCAGTCAAGAGCAAGCGATTGCGACATTGGAAGCCCAAAAGCGTTTTCCACCTAACGCTAGCGGCATTCTTGATGTTCTGAGCCTCGTCCAAGATCATATACTGCCACTTCACTCGCTGGAAGTACTGTTGATCTTGCGTGACCTGTATCTTCACGTCAATCGAGCTAGGGTGAACAGCCATCAAAATGCTCACCAGCTGGTAGCTCGTGATAAGAATGTGGAACGGGGCATCTTGATTGTAGCTGATCTCTTTCCGGCTCCAGAACTTGCGCAAAGTCGCCCGGTCTTTGACATTACCCCAGTACGGCAGCGCCTTCAGATTGGGAACAAATCGGGTGATCTCTTGTTGCCAATTGTGAAGAGTGGAAGCTGGTGCGACCACGAGGAAGGGTCCCCAGATATCGTGCGTCTCAGCCAGGTAGGCCAATAAGGAGATAGATTGCACAGTCTGACAGGCAGGCATGTACGTCAGCCGGAACGAACACCGGAGAGAAGCGAACCCACCTTCCCAAGACCCATTTCATCGGCGAGAATGCCGTTGATGCCTTGCTCGTACAGCGTGGCAAGCCAGTTCAGGCCCTTCAGCTGATACTCCTTCAACTGCGCCATAAGCATCTTCGGTTGGCCAATTGTAAGAGGCCCGCTCAGCGATGTCGGGTTCTGGAAGTTCAACTCGTCTGAGTCAACTGAGATGGCAGTCAGAGGACTTCCAGCTGAGAGAAAGGATTAAACATACGATCGACGAGCGGAGTGGTTGACGCTCCTCCTTCATCCTCGGGATCGCGAAGATGGGCTTGACTCTTAGCTAATTGCAGGGCTTCGTTCGTCTTTCGCTCCAAGGCCGCTTGCGTATCGAAGGCCTGCGCCCGCTTTCGCGCAAGGGTCACTGCCTCCTGTGCATTGTGTCTCGCATGGCGGTGAAGATTCGTGTGATCAGCTGATCGAAGTCAGCTGTGTGGACTGTGGAACGATCGCTGTACTTACTGTCGTCAAAGTCCAAGTCTGCAAGCTCCGTGCCATCTCCATTTTCTACAGTTGCTCCCACTGGGACATCCGTGGCAGCCACATCGCCTTCCAGTTCGGCCGCTGTGATGAAAAAGTTGTTCAGCACATGGCAAAGCATGTATCGTACAGCACGTACTCTTGAGTTTATTGCCTACGAAATGGCTGTACAACTCGGTCTGGCTGATCAGGAACTCCAGCTTGCGGGCTTGCCGTGCGGTCTCCCGTTTCTCCTCTTCGAGCTTGGCACGATCGAGAGCTTCCTTCATCTCGCGCCTCCGGACGTCACGTTCTTCCTTTTCATTCTTCTTCCAGAATACGAGCATCTCACGCATGAGGCGCTTGCTCTTAGTCTGAACATCTTTGGCTGCCTTGGGAGTACGTGAATAGGGCCTGCGAGCATGAATGGAGGATAATGTGGCAATGCGCTTAAGCTGAGCTTGGCGCTGCATGTAGCCGTTGACATGATATTTGTATACCTGGAATCAGACTTGTCAGAACAGTGCATCCTCGTTTCTTCGTGAGTAGCGTACCTTCGCAACCTCTCGGCGAGCGATGTTCTTCCAAACCCTCTGCTGAGCTTCCTCCAGTGCCTTCACGCGCCTCAACATCGTGTTGTCGTCCACCTTCTTGGCTTTCCTTAATGGGGGGACGACTTCATCAATCTCGAAGACAGTTGCCGACGTCGCTGTCAGAGTTGGCGATGCGGGTCGCGAACCAGCAGGCGTTATATCCCCAGCCACGGACGGAGCGGCAGAATTGGTCCCCAGGTGTTCCTGCGCTTGATGTAACAGTGCATCTTTCATCTTTCGAGGTCCAGCCTTCTTCCGGCCTTTAGGAGTGGCAGTAAGACTGTCCATACTCTGTTCGCGCTGTGGCGCCTGCTTAGCCCTGCCTTTGCCCTTGCCCTTGATTGCCTTCGGGGCCGTGTCAACGGTATCTGCGACGGAGTTTTGATCATCCGCAATTGAGCGCACCAGGTCAGCTGTGATATCACTGGCATCCTTCGCCAGCTTTGGCCGTTTGTGGGCGCGACCAGTGCCGCGTGCAATGGGCACATCGAAGTCACTGCTGTCCGCATCGTCCGGAGATTGAGAGGCCGAGCGCTTCGTCTCCTTCCCTTTTCCTTTGGACTTCGCAGGCCCGAGTAGGGACTCCTCCAGCTCACGGGCCGCATCTTCAGCACCATTCGTGGGTGGAAGATGTGGGCGTCTGTTAGACGACGGGCCCGTACCTTGGTCATAGTCAGGGCCCATAAGTTCCTGCCTAGGAGAAGAGACGTGTAGCGTAGACAACAAATCGTCCTCGACACTTGCTAATTCCAGTGCCGCACGGTGCGGTTGTGGTTGAGGAGGGATGGGTATCCTCTGGATGGCGTCTGCATAGCGATGCGATAATAGCGTCATCAACGTGGAATTCCGATCCTAGATACCAAATAAAATGAGAATAAAGACAGACATGATGAAATGTCGTGCATACCATGAGAGTATGCTCAAAATATTCGACGACTAGACGCCTTCGCTTCTGCGTCTCCAGCATGTAATCCCCCAGCTCACCAAGCCAGACCTCTTCGCAGTCACTGAGATCGGAGGATACCAGGCGGCGGTCGTCCTCCGTGGGCTCATAAGCATCTGCGGCAGGCTCTGAATCTGCACCTCCTGGAGACTCCGTACGGATCTGCCGCGTACGAGGTGGGTGCCGGCGTGGTCCATGCTGAGGGGTCAGACGTGTCAGCTACAAGAGACGCAAGACGGGACACGATACATACCCGTCGTGTACCCGGTGGATGGTAGTCACCATCATCATCTGCAATGCGCTTCCGCTTCTTGAGTGCAGGCTGGCCATCAGGCCCGCCGTCCGCCACGAAGGTGAGAGTGCCGGACTGGCCATTTTGTTCAGATGGAGAGTGCATATGTTCGACGGGATGGCTCGGCCCCGCTCGAGGAGGACCGTCGCTGTGGACCCATTCTCCTGTATTCGCATCCCATCCCTCAGCTGGCTGATAAGACACCGGCCGGAATGAATATCCTTTGGGCGATGGATCTGAACGACGTCCGGAATGGGAGTTGCGTCGGGATGTCTGGAGGAGTGGCGAAGGAGAACGCGACGAAGGAGGATAGCGGTCCATCATCGAAGGGCCAGCGGCAGGCCCTGGGGACGGACGGGCGACCAGCACTGCTGGCGACGCGGACGCGGACGACATGGGAGTGGGGTCATTATTGAGGATCCTGCTCAGCGACATAGCTGTGCGGGGGTGGTGGAGAGAGGCACGACGCAACGGAGGGAACGGCGGCGGGGGGAACGACGACTAGCAAAGCGCGATACGCCGTGGGAGGGGCAATGAGGCCAGCAAGATATGGAGGACGTCAGACTGTGGACGTGGACAGAGCTGGCACTGACGGGGGCGACGGGGGGAGAGCGATGTGTCGCAGGGGGCGGGGGGACGGGGACGGGGGGGGGGCGGGGGCGGGGGCGGGCGGGGCGGGGGAGGGAGTGGCCTGGGGGGAAATGGGACAGACAAGGCCGCAGTTGACGCGGAATCCGGTTTTCTTACATCTGGGTCGCATTGGTTTCTCCCTCGAATAGGCAATTTCCTTTCTCGGCTGCGATGAGCTCTCTGCCCACCGCTCCGGCTCTCCTTTGCTGGACGAGCACACACCCGCCTGCACCAAATCCACCGCGGGGCCCTCGCAAGTCCCCCAGTCGACCCGCATATCCGCATTGTGAGCATATTTCGTCGGTTTTCCGTCCTGTCTCGTGTCGTACGTGCCTCTCTTCAGTCCGCGAGCCACCCCTGAGAGCGGGCCATCATGCTGGCGACGCGCGCGCAAGCACCGGTCGCGGGCGCTATCAGAGAGGTCTGTGCGCATCATCAGCATCAGCTGCCACCAACGTGTCCCAGCCCACGATCCAGATGCCGATGATGGAAATGCAACACGCTGCTAAGTATTACACGACTCAGGTCCGCAACCAGGTGTGGCACAGCCACACCACAACCCAATAGAATGGCTCGTTCCTCTAAGGCTCGTCCGGATACAGCATCAACTCGGGGCGCACTTTCTCGTCGAACTCTTCCGGAGTCAGGAATCCCAACGAGACAGTCGCTTCCTTCAAAGTCGTTCCCTCCTTGTGCGCTTTCTTTGCGCACTTTGCAACATCTGACGTAATATGTCAGACAGGCTAGCCCTGGGAACTGGAAACTCACTGTCGTATCCAAGGTGGCTGTTCAGAATTGTCGCCAGCATGAGAGACTCGTTCAGAAGTGTGTTAATGCGCTCCTCGTTCGCCTTGATGCCGACCACGCAATGTTTCGTGAAAGATCGAGCACCATCGGCCAGCAGTCGGATGCTCTGTAACACATTCTTGATGATGACAGGCTTGAACACGTTCAACTGCCCACCACCGCGATCAGTCCCACATCATCCACAGCTGCGCAGTCTACACGCACCTCGAATTGTCCATAAGAGCCTGCCACGCTGACGACCGTGGTGTTGCCGATAACTTGCGCAGCGACCATGGTCAACGCTTCGCATTGCGTAGGGTTGACCTTTCCGGGCATGATGCTGCTTCCAGGCTCATTCTCAGGAAGACTCAATTCGCCAAGGCCGCAGCGGGGTCCAGAGCCCAAGTAGCGGATGTCGTTGGCGATCTTCATGAACGAGACGGCGATCACGTTGAGGGCACCATGAGCCTCCACGAGGGCATCGTGGGCTGCAAGGGCTTCGAACTACGCCATGCGTTAGGGATGTGGTGACTGCGAAGCAACACATTCTCACCTTGTTAGGAGCCGTCTTGAACTCGATCCCCGTGATCGTAGAAATTTCCGCCGCGACCTTCACGTCGAAACCCTTCTTTGTGTTGAGGCCCTATGACAGTTCAGTTGTCTGGATAGCAGTACAAATGATAATCTGCCGCTCACCGTTCCGACTGCAGTGCCTCCCTGAGCAAGAAGGCTGAGGCGTGGAATCACGTCTTTGACACGTTCAATGCCATTGGCCACCTGCTGTACATATCCGCTGAATTCCTGACCCAGAGTAAGTGGGGTAGCATCCTAAATGGCACAACATCAATTTCCCAGAAGTAAGTGAGCTTGACTTTCACACGCGCCTGCAAGTGAGTGCGACCGATCTTGATGATGTGCTCGAATGACTTGGCCTTCTCATCGAGGGCCGCATGCAGTTCCGTCAGAGCGGGGATAAGGTTATTCACAATCTCCGTGACGGCGGCAACGTGCATGGCGGTGGGAAAACTGTCAAAACGCGTTGAAGGTCGCCCCGGAATGGACTAGAACACACAAGGGACTCACGTATCATTGCTGCTCTGGCTCATGTTCACATGGTCATTGGGGTGGACTGGCTTTTTGGAGCCAAGTTCACCGCCGAGAATTTCTATGGCACGGTTAGATATCACCTGCATGTATCTTTAGATTCCATTTACGTGCCTAGTAGGGTAGGCAGCGCACCTCGTTGACATTCATATTACTCTGAGTGCCTGAGCCTGTTTGGAACACAACCAAAGGGAAATGGTCGATGAGCTTCCCGGAGATGACCTAGAGCACAGCGTGAGTAACTGCGAGCGCTAGGCAACTGCATCGCACCTCGTCCGCGGCCGTTTGGATAGCACCGGCTATGTTCGGAGGCAATCCATAGGTAGCATTCACGATAGATGCCGCCTTCTTCAGCACCCCAAATGCCTTGATCAAAGGGGGGGGAAGACGCTCTGTAGGGCCGCCAATGTCGAAATTCTGCAGAGACCTGTGAGGTCATGAGCAAGGATGAGTTGCATGAGGCCGAGGAGCTTGCGATGACACTTGCCGCTGAGTCTGGGCTCCCCAATAGCGGTCGGAAGGTACTTGCAGCTCACCGAAAGTGTCCCTCTCAGTACGGAACGACTTTGGAACGCATTACACATTAGCGGCCAAAGGACACGCACGGCATAGCAAAGTGACGAACGCACCATTCTGAACCCGGTGGCAGAAAAGAAACGATAGGAAGAGGGGGGTAGCCGTTGATGGCGCGAGGTAAGGAGGAGCGTCTGCTTGTGTCGGTAGTCGAGTTGTGTCCGGATTGAGCGTATAGATTGGAGTGTGAATCACATGGCCACGGGCGGGTTCAGTCAGACGCGTCCAGGGAAAAGCACGGCGCTCTCTTACGGTGCGGGGTATCCGTTGGCCTAGCATTTTGACGGGTGTATCCTGGCCGCGGCTGGGAGATAGCGTTGAGGTATGCGGTTGAGGTTGAGGTTGACGCGCTCTGCCGCGGAAGTTCTCGGGGTCGCGCTTGCACCCGGCCCAGACCGAGCGCGGACGGAGATGCGTGTTCGACACGCTGTGCCGCGTCTATAGTACGAAGACGTCGAGCACCTGTTTCAATAATTGAAGGTGGAACCGAGCGCGCTCGTCCAACAGCAAAATTAACTTCATCTGATCCCAGAGTGTTGCACTGTGCAGGACCGGTACAGACTTTCGCTCACACGTGATATTATTGCGGCAGCCTTCCCCACTTTTCTATATAACCTCCGTGCACCATCGACACCCTTTCCCTTGAGCACCATGTCCAGCCTTGCATCTCAGGTTGTATTGCATCCCACGGTGGCAGAGACCCTCAAGGTCCTCAACACTACTCTTGGCCGCGACAAGGTAATGCCCCAGTCAACTTTCGTGTTCGCTTGCCAACAACGGTCAATTGACGCAGATCTACCGTGCCGTCCAATACTTCTCTCGCTTCTTTGCGTGGTATTTGATCTCAAAAGGCTACAAGCTCGAGGCCACACGCTGGAACGCGTTGAAAGGCCACTTGGCCACTGCGAGGAAACGTGTGTGTAGATGGTGTCGGAGTTAGAGCGCTCGCTGACATTTTCGACACACTGCCCAGTGCTCCGCCTTGGAAAGCCACTAGAGCACTTGCAGCTTGCTTTGCGTGCAGCTCAGACTACTGGTGAGGTCAGAGAGCAGGTCACCACAATCGGCCGACAAGTTGGGTACTTCGGGTATCTGACCTACGATGCCATCGTCTGGGTGAGTCTTCTCAGCCGCGGCCTGCGTCCTGTATGATGCATGACCTGTGTGCTTATCTTCCGGACTGTCTAGGCCAATTCTGTTCGCTTCATTGCACTGAAGCCCGATACCGCCGCCAAAGTCAACAAGACTGCGAATCGCTTTTGGCTTGCGGGCATCCTCTTCAGCATCGCGCACGCAGTCTTCAAGGTAAGTCGCACAGACCACTGTACTGTGCATCGGGGTGCTGACAGTGAGTACAGTCGGCAAGGTTGACACAAGAGGTGAAGGAGGTGCGTCTGCTCAGCGAGAAGGACGTCGGCGGGGAGAACGCTCGTTACACGCGTGTCCGCACCATTGAAGCGTACGTGGTAATTTTGGCGTCTAGTACTGCGGTGCCGACTCCTTGCAGGCTTCGTACTGGCACGCGGCAACAGTTCCTCCTTGACATCCTGGATCTGTGGATTCCCGCCACGAATATCGGCCTCGTCAATTTCAATGACGGCGTTCTCGGAATCTTCGGGTACGTGCACTTGAGATTTGACATAAAAAAGTAACTCATCATCTCTAACGAAATGATGCTTTTGTCTTAGTTTCATTACTTCTGTGCTCGCCCTACAGAAGCACTGGTCGGCAGTCAATGCGAAGTGAGGCCACATACTCGCAAACACTATCTTCTGCTTCGTATGCCTTACTCGTCTTCTGCACATTGTACAGTATGTTAGAGTTGGGAATGAGATGACTATATATGATTGGACAAGAGGGTGTGGAGTCTGTCTTTATAGTTGGCGTTGATAGCAAGCGACCGAGTCCTACGAGGCGGGATTTGGTGTCTCGGAGAGCTTCTGTGCGATCTGTGTATCGCGTATTTGAACATACTCGTCACGCACAAGCTGCATACTCTCCGGTCGTGTACTGCAACGGAAGCCAGCTGGTTAGAAAAATGCGAAGGATTCAACACCGGCGTCCAAGAAGGGACTTACAACTGGTACATGCAGTCTTGCACGTCCTTGTACTTCGCTCTGCACGCCCATGCGACTGACACTGTCCGACCGTTGGCGCATTCAGCAAATTCTGTAACACGAAATCAACTTGCAGTTTGAGCGCACAAGGTTCTCAAGCACGCACCCTTAACCACTGCATCGCATTCCTTCAAAGCATGCGCTTTGGTCGCCTTGAAAAGTGTTTCCTCCTCACGTCTAGAAAGCGTGCTCATGGTCGTCGGGTACGTGCAGGGTGTGCCGCCGACGGACCAAAACGCCCGGGCCGGGCTCGGAGCTCCGACCCGCCTCCGAGTCCGTCTCGCTGACAGTCGAGTGCACATCGACACTCGCGTTCATCTTCTCATGGCGACCATTCTGCGCTCGTCTCGGTTGGCCCGCCTTCCGGTAACTGCTGCCTGCAGGACGCTTGCTACCGCGTCTTCGTCCTCGTCGAAGCAGAACTTCAGCCAAGTCCTCGACGAAGGGCCCTCGCTTGACGAATTTATCTCGGGGAAGTCGCAGGAGCGTGTCGTCCTAGGCAATACCAATACGTACGTCTATATCAGATTCGTCCACACACTGCGAGCTAATTTGATGGCTCCAGCCCTCGTCTGCCGTCTTTCCTTAAGACCTCGATACCTACTGGTGCATCTTTCAACAGCATTAAGAAGGATCTTCGAGGGCTGGGCCTCCACACGGTATGTGAGGAGGCACGCTGTCCAAATATCGGCGACTGCTGGGGAGGAAAGAAGGGGGCAACCCCGGAAGAGGGCAAGCGTGCTGCAACTGCTACCATTATGGTGCGTCTTAGTGTTCAGAAGCCCCTGGCAATTCTCAAACAAATGCACAGTTGATGGGGGATACCTGCACTCGTGGCTGTCGGTTTTGCTCCGTCAAGACATCTAAAGCACCTCCACCCCTTGATCCGCATGAGCCGGAGAATACCGCAGAGGCCATTAGTCGATGGGGCTTGGGCTACATAGTTATGACAAGTGTTGACCGAGATGGTGAGTCTAGTATGTTAGCCTTGCCTAGTTACTCAGTTGGTCTTTCGCTGTCGTCAGACCTCGCGGATTCTGGAGCGCACCACTTCGCAGAAACAGTCCGCAAGACGAAGCAGAAGTATGATTGTTGTTTTCAGTTCATGATATCTCCGCTCATATGAATCGCAGAGCCCCTCAAATACTCGTCGAAGCGCTTACTGGAGACATGGGTGGGAACCTGGATATGGTCTCCGTCGTTGCGAAGTCTGGCCTCGATGTCTATGCGCACAACATCGAGACTGTCGAGGCCCTCACGCCTTTTGTCCGCGATCGACGAGCGACATTCAGGCAGAGTTTGAAAGTACTTGAGCGCGCAAAGAAAGATGGTGTCCGGGTGACAAAGACCAGCATCATGCTTGGCGTTGGTGAAAACGAGGAGCAGGTTATGCACGCTCTGAGGGGTGCGTAGAGTTTATTTTACACTGCTTCCTCATTGTTCTAAGTGCCATCCAGAGCTGCGCAAAGTCGACGTTGACGTCGTAACATTTGGACAGTATATGCGTCCTACGAAGAGACACATGAAAGTCCACCGTTATGTCGAACCTGCTGAATTCGACCGCTGGAAGGAGGTGGCTGAGAGCATGGGATTCTTGTATGTTGCTAGCGGTCCTCTAGTTCGCAGTAGCTACAAGGTCAGATATTCTTTTCTCTTCCGTTTAATCACTGCTAATCATGTCTTCTAGGCGGGCGAGTACTTCATCGAGAATGTACTCCGGGGTAAAGGGTCGGAGAGGAAGTCCCAGAACTTGATTGCTCAGGACAGCCTTCCCAATGAGCTCTCCTCTTGATTCGCGACATACTTAGATGCAGCTAGATTATATATACGACACTGGCATATTGGATCACTATTGACGGCGACTGACGAAACATGGGCTTCCCTGCCACAAGCTTTTATCACAACTCCAACGTTCAACTACAGCACCCGCTGCGACCCGCAGCTGCGCAGGAGAATACCATGGTACTTCCGAACCAAATATTCTCTCGCGCGAAGCTTCGCCTGCCGCGATGAACGCGCCGACTACAGGAATTTGTGAGTGACGGTAGCGACGACCATAGTTTCCGTACGGAACCCGTCATGCAGACAGGTTCATCCCTGGCGACTCGTCGCTACGAAGCTGACCATCTTCCTGCGCATCTAACCAACAGGTTACCTCAGATTCGCGGCCATATGCATGAACCGTGATGCCGAGGATCATTTCAGTAGGGTGCACGGCTGGTTGTGGGTAAGTAGCATGAGTCGAACACTGTCGAGTGGAGAATCGTGGTATTGTAGCATGTCTTGTCAAGGCGCGATGCATCGAATAGATTAGTCTCCCTGAGGCAGAGTAGCTAGATTCAACCCTTCGCAAGCTCAGGGATCATCTATCTGACCGATAGATGCACCAGCGGCTCTCTCCGTGCCGCATCGCTTTGCCTCAGAAGTGGACGAGGGGAGACGTACTGAATTGGCTACATATGCGCCTCTCCACCACCGCAGCTGAGCGCGGAGAAATGATATAATTTCCTGCTGAAAGCATGTATGTCTGTCATACGTTATATGGCACGGCTTCAGGATTGGGTGCAGGGATCTCCAACTCCTGCCTGCCATCCTCAGGCTCCTCACTGGGGGTTTCTGCGTCGAGCTCAGCCAACTGCGTCGGCGCATCCTCATCCCCAGATCTCCCCCCGGGCTGGGCATGACGACCGAGGAGCTTGACTTTCTTCAGACGAAGCTTCTCCGACTGCTCTTGCGATGGCACGAGAAAGCCGCTAAGGCTCGCAAGGAGCGATATGCGCTCGTTGGGGAGGAGGGCGGGAGCGGTGGATGGTGAGGGAAGAGGAGGGGCAGGTATGACTTGCATGATTGCCTGGGTCTCTACGTTATGCACCTCCACTGTCTGGTTCGGAAGGAGTGCCGTGACGTAGGGATAGTCCAAACCTGAAGTTGAACCGTCAACATGCAGCAACAGCACAGGATAGTCAGACACGCACAAACAGATAACGGATGGCTGGGCCACTCCAATGTCCCTCGTGTCGGGTCTGCATCGCCGGTGACAAACAACCCCATAGTGCTCGATCCGTTCCATGAGAGGATCAGGAATTCAAACTCGGAGATGACTACGATGATAGGACGGACGCGTGGTTGCCCCGCTTCTGGCGGTGCTTGCGAAATGGGGAGGATGGGCGTGAGGGACGACCGCTCGAGGTTCACAATGGAATACTGCTCTGGTCCTGCGATGCAAAGGTATGGTCCAGTTCGACGTGCAAGCACTGCGCCTCCGGGAAGTGGAATGTCCTGGAGCAGAGCGTACGCGTGAGCTCCTCTGATGTGCAATGTAAGACTGTCTAAACCTTCTGGTAGATAAGCTGCTCGCGGAGGGAGTAGAGTACGATTCCACTCCGCTTGATGATGCAGAACTCGATAGGTTGGATGGGCAGTGGAGAACCGTTGAGAGTTGGGGCAGGCCGCAGAACGTGCTGATGGTCTACGGCAAATGCTTGTACGTTGCGCACTGGCTTGATGCTATGCACAACATCCAGCGATGGCAAAGTGTAAAAGTGAATTTGTCGGTCTAAGACAGGCCTCTACAATGAGATCGGGATGAGACGTGTAGTGGAGATACAGACCGGAGAGGACCAGCGCACGAGAGATGCTCGGGGTGAGGACGACTTCGTCTATGGGCTTGCTGTTTGGGAGGACCTGCCGAGATAGAAGGCTGTATGCCTCTGGCTGAGCGCTATTAGGAAACCCGGAAAGGGGATAAGCGAAGGAGAGCACCTCGTCGGGATTATTGGCCTGCAATGCAAATCGCAGAAGTTCGCCATTCGAACAGCCCACGTAGATTTCAGAGCCTGCAAAACATGTCAGTGAAAACACAAATCTCTAACTCTTACACGCACCCAGCGCCTGCGCGCATCTCACTTCCACTTTTATAGAACCATCGGGGCCTGACGGGACATGGGACATGAAAGTTGACAGATGCAGACAGTCCCAACTCACTGTGCCCTTCAACCACATTATCCACTAGTGATTGTAATCGATACGGGGGTATATCTAGCGGGTTGGTTGGTGCGGAGGTCATCGCGGGTGAGCGTCTATGTGCCCATAGTATTAGGTTATGGTCTACGATCATCGGCACTGTCCGAGGCGGAGCTCATTCGGCCTCGAAACCTTGATATCGATAAACCTTGTTCTCTCAATCACATCGTCGCGGTAACCCTACCTCAAAACTCGACAGCACCGTCGACTACACCCTTGGATCAGAATGGTGAGCTCCTGTTTCTTCGCTGCTGCAGATCATGCAGCTCATGTGACTCGTAGGATTCCTCAAAAGCCCCAGTCAAGCTTGCCCGCGTTGTTAAGGTTCTGCATACGCCTGCGCCCAATAGGCTAGGATCCCAGCTAATGATGAGCATCCTCATAGGTTCTCGGTCGTACGGGTTCGCGTGGAGGCGTCACGCAAGTACGCGTTGAATTTCTGGACGATACGACACGGTCAATTATTCGCAACGTGAAGGGGCCCGTGCGGGAGCAGGACATCCTGGCTCTTTTGGAGAGTGAGCGTGAAGCACGGTGCGTATAATCTCCATGCTGGTCAACCAGAGGCTGATGATCTCTTTCTAGCCGCCTGCGCTGAATTCTTTTACGCGTCTATACATTCCTCCGCTTCCCGTCTCCCTCGCTTTCTGCTATGTTGCATGTTGTATGACAATAAACATTCATCGCATGTTCACGCCGATCGTTGTTGTTACTCAAACAGCCTGTGCACCATGCATAGGACGCGAGATGCGACGCCTTAGCCCACGTATTAGGAGCACGTATGAACCTCCGTCTGCGCATCCGAGGCCTGCCACCGTGTCGCTGGATTCTCGCCACGTCGGCGGCAATGCGCACCTATTGTTGGTTAGTTTCGGCGTTTCGCAGGCCATCGATATGATCGGGCCACGGTGGCACTACATATCAATGCGGGCCTCCCTTAGCTGATCCCCTTCCATCCCCCGTCCACCTCCTCTGACTTCGTGGCAATTGATCATGGCTTTGAAACGGGCTTTCGTCACCCTACTTACAAAGGACGCCTATCTTCCTGGAGCCTTGGTTGTGGATGCGTCTTTGAAGGCCGTCAAGTCGAAATATCCTCTCATCATCCTCACCACACCGAGCCTTCCACAACAGACCCTCAATGTTCTCCAACGCCGAGGCATAGACACGATACCTATCGATGACCTACGACCTTCGAACCTCTATACCCTTCCTGAAGAGAACAAGAGGTTTGCGGACACATGGACCAAGCTGAGGTAAGTCGACCTACAGATTTCTCGAAAGCTATTCGTAAAATGAATGACACCGGTATTTGCAGAGCATTTGAGCTGGTGCAGTATGATGTATGCCGTTGACTGTCATTCGATAGTGTGCCTCTAATTTTAGTTCACCAGCGCGTCGTGATGATGGACTCGGACATGCTGGTCTTGCGTAACATGGACGAACTCTTTGACATGGACCTACCTGAAGGCTGGATTGCGGCTGCGCATGTCTGTGCTTGCAATCCGAATCGCATAAAAGATTATCCAGAGGACTGGTAAGAATTTTGGTTTTTCTGTGACGGCAACCCGCTTAGTTGGATCTATGCGCAGGATACCGGAAAATTGCGCATATACTGGGCTCGAGGCGGTTGCCACAGGACTCACACAGCCTACGCCCATCACAGCAACATCCCCACGAGCTCATACGCTGCTCAATTCAGGGCTTGTAGTTCTCCGCCCATCTCACGAAGATGCAAATGCTCTGAAGGAAATTGTGGATGACTGGAACCGTGTTAAAAATTACAAGTTCCCTGACCAGGATGCCCTTGCTGCACACTTCTTTGGGAAGTGGACGCCGTTGCCGTACGCCTACAATGCCCTGAAGACACTCAAGTTTATTCACGTGCCCTTGTGGAGAGATGACGAGGTTCGCTGCTTGCACTACATTCTTTCAGACAAGCCGTGGAAGGCACGGCCCGGCGTGAAGGGCACGGGGGGCCGGTACGAGGTACTCAACAAGTGGTGGTGGGATCAGCTTGATAGTTTAGTAAAGGAGCTACAGCAGGATTCTGAGGCGGAGAGATTAGTATTGGAAATTCTTGGTTGATAGGTCGGGATTACATCTTCATATCCGTCACCGGGAATAGAGATAGTACAATCGTCTGAAGATATTTACTAGGAGGAAAACTCTTGGCTTCAAGCCCTCCATGCGACGTGGACTTCGTCCGTGCGGAATCTGAAAGGATGTGAGACACTACTCAATTTGAAGATTATCTAAACGCGCCGTTGTGTGCAAGTGCTTTTGAGTAGTGGCGTTTGATGGCCCATGCGGAAGCTCAACAAACCCGCTTGTGCAATCATTATGCCATTGTCAATGCAAAATCTGGAACGCAGTCAGCACACTAGTCGTCACGCCGAACAGTATCAACTAACCGCTCATCGGTGGCAAACACCCGCCCGCCGCGCTCATGTGCCATGATGCCCATCATCTGCTGCAATCGCTCATTGCCTACCACATCCCATTTGTGAGCCGCTTTAGCTGGAAGAGAGGATGGGACTTACTGCCGACACCGCCAACAATCAGAACTTCCTTGCTGCCGATGTGCGCCATAGCACGTTCCGTGATTTCTACCAGCATTGCGAACACTGTCTCTTGCAAGGAGAAGCAGAGGTCTTGAGGGGTGAAGAAATCCTTATCCTCAGGACCTCGGTTTTGATTATCTGCGCGGAAGCGCTTGTCCAGTGTCAGCGCCTCGGTAGAGGTCAGGATGCCGGACAAGCTGACGTCCATCCCTTTCGTCGCATAGGGAAGTGGAAGGAGACGACGCCCTCTATCGTCAGTCACCGTCAGAGTGGTGTTCAGCATTTAGCATTAAGCGCACTTCTTTGCCTCCTGTTCGATATTGTAGCCTGGACTAGGGTCGTTGCTCAAATTGATCACTCGCGCGAAGCGATCTAGGCAGTTTCCGACGGCAATATCGAGAGTTTCGCCAAAGATGCGGTAGCATTGTCGCGAGTAGGCAATCACCTGTGTGTTTCCTCCGGATACGTAGAGTACGACGGGGTTCTGTGCCCCTGTAATTTCTCTACCCATTTCGATATCTAAAGCAAGAATGTCAGTGTGACGATTTAGACCGTAAAAATGCAAGCTTACGGCCGACACAGTGGTTGACACCGACCAGTGGTTTTTGGTACAAGAGGGAAAGCGTCCGAGCGACCAGGGCCACGGACTGCAGAGGTGCCCCCATTCCAGGCCCTGCTCCCAATGAGCATATGGCTCATGGTGGCATCAATGACAGGCATACCTTTTGTGTAGCAAATGCAATCTACATCATGGATAGAGACGCCTGCATTCTTCATAGCATCGTTGATCACCTTGAGAGCCCATTCGCGATGATGCAAGGCAGTATCCCGAGGAAGGAAACCCTCCCCCGGTGGTGTGATGTATGTGTGCCGCACGTTAGAAAGGACCGTCGATGAACCGTCGACGTCGTGCTTGATGACACCTGCACCTAGCTTGTTGGCCGATCCTTCGAGACCCAGGGCCAAGTATGCCCTCTCTGCGAATCTGCCTTTGACTGATAGCTCTGGGTATTCAACCGCGATACATACCTGGAGATTTGAGAGGAGATCTCCGCACACGGCCAGGCATGCTACTTTTCTGACCTGGTGCTTGTACAGAATGTAGACAGTCGAGTGGATGAAGAGCGACTCGGCGACGAAACGGTTTGAGTCGATTTCGCGCTGGGCCGCGATTGCAATAGAGCTTACATGTTGGCGCTTACATGTTGGCGCCGGCGACGACTCCCAGTCCTGTTAGTGAATATATTGGTATTCTCTCTGCGCTAGCAGTAACAATAAGAGGAGATCCTATAAACACCACGAAGCCAATGTGATATAAAATTATTCACTCGAGTGCGAGCGAATCGGAGCATAAAGTCTATGGTAGCACAAGCTATCTAGCGTTGCTTGGTCGTCAACTCAGAGCATAAAAGTCAACGGGTTCTCCAGGTAGCTCTTGAACGCAGACATCCACCTAGCGCCCACTGCGCCGTCCACGGCGCGGTGATCGCTGCTCAAGGTGACCTTCATGACGTTGACGGTTTTGAAGCCGCGCTCTTCTTCTGGTGCGGGGACGAGTGTAGGTACCGTCGACCCGACAGCCAGGATACATGATTGCGGGGGGTTGATGATGGCGGTAAAGTGGGATATGTCGAACATGCCGAGGTTGGAGACCGTGAACGTGCCACCCTGGCGGAATATCAGGTGGGTGGGTCAGGAAATGAATCTGTCCTGCGCACCTGGTAGTCCTGAGGTGCCAGCTTGCCGTCGCGAGCCTTCTTGGCCAGTGACTTGGCCTCTGCAGAGATCGTCGCCAGGCCCTTGCCGCCAACGTCTTTGACAATGGGAGTGATGAGACCGCTGGAAGTCGCAACAGCGACGGATATGTCGGCCTTCTTGTACCTGTAGACAACATTGAACCCATCGCATCTGTGCTTGTACAGGAGGACTTACTGTCGGATGACCTCACCCAACCAGGCAGAGTTGGCTTCTGGCACGTCCTCCAGAGCTTTCGCAACCGCCTTCAGAACGAAATCATTGACGCTGAGCTTTGCGCCTTTATCTGCGAGGTCTTTGTTAAAAACTTCTCGTAGTTTAAGCACCTTGTCCATGTTGATGTCAACGGTAAGGTAGAAGTGGGGCGCCTGCTGTGCAGACTCCGAGAGGCGGGCAGCGATGGTGCGACGCATACCGCTGAGGGGGATGTCGACGTAATCGGGAATTTGACCAGGTGACGCGGCGACACCGAGTGGTCCACCAGCAGAGGCGGTTGGGGCATCGGGCTTGTATTTCTCAACATCCTCACGGAGGATGCGTCCCTCGGGTCCGGTGCCCTTGACCTTCGCCAGGGGGATACCACGCTCCAAGGCAATCTTCTTGGCGATAGGCGAGGCAAATATGCGCTCGCCTTTCGCAAGTTCCTGCTTGGACTCCTTTTTGGGCTGGGAGGATTCGGACTTGGGTGGGGCCTTCTCCTCGGCCTGGGGCGCCGCCGGTTCTTTCTCCTCCTTGGGGGGCTCGGGGGCCTCTTTTGCAGCGCTAGCGGCAAGGTCGGCCGCACCAGAGAGATCGTCGCCCTCCTCCGCAAGAATTGCGATGGGTGCTCCGACGGCGACGTTCTTGGAGCCATCGGCCGCCTGGAGAACACGACATGAACACAAGTTCGGAATGTCAAGGAATATTGCTCACGATGATCTTAGCCAGAATACCATCCTCCTGCGCCTCCACGTCAATGACAGCCTTGTCGGTTTCCTAGAAATAAGCGCAAAGGGTGAGCGCCGGCCGTGACGTGTGCGGGATGAGACACTTACGATTTCAAGGAGGACGTCTCCAGTGGCAAACGACTCGCCCTCAGCCTTTTTCCACGACGAGATCCCACCCTCGGTCATCGTCGGGCTCATAGCTGGCATGGACATCTTGGAGAGGGCATTTCTGCGAGCCGACGAGTGGAGACCTTGTGAGGAGAAACGCGTCAACAGGACGTCCCAGAGAGCGACAGGATGCACGTACTGCGGTGGAGAATGCGAGCCAGCGAGGAGGAGGACATGACGGGCGAGGCGGAAGAGCAGAGGGAAGAGCGCGTCAGAGAGCCGAGTTTTGAAGTCAGGTGCGAGGCGTTCGGAGGCGAGCCAAACAGGGCCCAACTCCGAGGCGCGCTGCTTGCCTCCGTCCCGCACGCATCATCTACTCGCATCTCCGTCTCTACACATCCATGTCCCAAGACACGCTGCTTCCTGGCCAGCCGGTCCCTCTGCCCCGCGGCCCTGTCCCCCAGCTGGGCGGCGGTGTCTACACCAAGGGCGGGCAGACACGAGCGAGCCTCGTCGGCGCCTTACGTTACGAAGGATCTGTCGGTCCCCTTTCTCGCTGCGTTCTTCCGGTGGCTTGAATAATCCTTGGCCGGCTTCTCGCAGACTATGACCATCTCTCGAGTGCGCCCGCACCCGCCGGCGCCAAACTCGATTGTCCTGGGTTCTGTGACCAGGCTGTCGCCCCAGCAGGCCATGGTATCCATCACCGTCGTGGATGATGTCCCACTACCTGCGGGCGAGGAATTCACGGGCGTAATTCGAGTCCAGGACGTCCGGGCAACTGAGAAGGACAAGGTGAAAATCGGCGACTGTTTCCGAGGGGGTGACGTCGTGAAGGGTCTAGTGGTCATTCAATCTCTTGTTGCTGTTAGGAAGCTGGTGGCCTCATGAGCGTGGCAGATATCTCTTGGGGATGCACGGAGCTATTACATCACTACAGCGCGGAACGACCTTGGTGTCATTTTTGCAACGAGTGAAGCAGGTTGGTTATCCTTCGAGTTTTGCAACATTGGCTCACTTTCTGCAGGCGCGACAATGGAACCCGTTTCCTGGCAGGAAATGCGTTGCCCGAAAACTGGACGAGTCGAGAGGCGGAAGTGCGCGAAGCCGGAGGGGTTGTAGAATATATGCGCATGAACCGATGTATATATTTGCCTGCATGTCGCTGCAAATATTTGCTCTTGCCAGTATTAATGAACGCGTCTGAATTGTCTTGGGAGGTTGTGTTGAAGTTGTGGCCGCACTATATAAAGCCACTGCGCAAACGGAGCCAAATAAGGAGGGCTTGGATGGCGCGGTCGACGAGTCAGTTCAACTGGCAATCGACTCCGCATCGCATCCCCCGGCCCCATCTCCTTCTCGGTGTCTCCCCGGTCCTCCTGCGCTCTCTGGCTCGACTATGACTGCTGTCCTCCCAGCCTTCGACGCGCTGCGGAAGGATCGCGTCATGCCGTCTCTTGACGACAGCCATGTGAAGTGAGGCTCGCACACTTAACCTTCGCGTCATTCATTTGCTAAGAGCACACTCACCAGCTACTCCCCCTCTTCATCGACCTCCACAGACTGGAAGTCCAAGTACTACGAGGTCGCGGACATGTTGTCTGAGACCAAGAATGAACTCGACGATTTCCACCAGTCAAGCAAGGAGCTCGAAGAGGAGCTGGAGCGGGAGTTGCAGAGGACCGAGAAGTCGCAGCAGGAACTCAGAGTCAAGGTCGAGAAGGCTGAAAATGAGCGAGATTCTTGGAAGGTTTGTCTCGTCCCAACGCGTCGCGACAGACCGACCCCGCTGAACTGCGCGTCCAGGGCAAGTTCATGTCTCTGCAGACTAACCACAACTCGACAACAGCATCTCTTCAGCGAGAGCTAGACACCCTGCGCCAGCAATACCAGAAGATCAAGGTGCAGCTACGAGAGTTGGAGATGGGCAATGACGATCTGGAGCGGAACGAACGCGCCGTATCATCCAGTCTGGCCGATGTGGAGGCGAGGTACGCGAAGGCCCTTGAAGAGAAGATACTCTTGGAGCACGAGTTGATTGACAAGGCTTCCCTTGAAGAGGAATGCCAGAGATTGAAGGATGAGCTTCGAGGTGCGTCGTCGTCTTATCTTGCCTCAACAGCCGTCTCATTGGTTCATAGATGCTAACGCAGAAGTTTCCATCCTGCGCGAGCAGCTCGACACAGCGCAGGCACGCGTGTCTACGCTAGTCGCATCCTCCTCCTCTGAGCCCTCATTGTTTGCGCCATCCGTTCCACACCTTCCTCAGACCTCGGACGAGGATCTACTTCACACCGCGCCTCCCCCCGACCTCCGGCTCGCCGATCTCTCACCCGAGTCTGACGTTCCTGAAACACCGCGCCCATCTACGTCGTCTCTAGGTTCTGATGCCGGGCAATCTGCACTCCTCCAGAGAGCTGGCTTTGCCCTTCCCAGGCACAAGGTTACATCGCCACAAACGCCGACCGCTCTCGGTCGTTCCACAACCCTTCCATCGTTCTCGACTCCCACTCGATTGCCCCCACGCACCACAATCACCCATCCGACACCGCGTGTGCATGCTACCCCCGCCATGGCGACTGCTGCGGGCAGTGTCGCAGCAACAACATCCAAGAACAAAGGCGTGCAAATGGTTTCGGAGATGCGAGCTCGGGTGAAGAACCTTGAGCAGAAGATCCACACGCGCGTTCCACGGTTGCGGATGGGCAGCACCAGTCGGCCAAACCCTAATGCGCTCACCACCTCGTCGATCTCCAAACCATCAAACCTCACTTCATCCTCGAGCAACTCCTCCCTGCATCTCAAGTCATCGGATAGGCCAACTTTGCTCAGCAGGCATAGCGCAGATAATGATGAGAAGAAACGGACGCCGGCGGGTGACAATTCTGGGTGGGTCCTCGTCATGGAAGACTCACCCTCCCCGATCAAAAATCGGGAGAAAGAGATGCGGAGAACCTCAACGCCGTCCACTGCCACTTCCAATTTCCGTCCGTATCTGTCATCAATGAGTCCGCCCCCCACGAGCCCGTTGGACGGGAAGGACGCCCTCTCCCGAAGTACGATTTCCTCTGGTCTTCGCCGGCCTCAGTCCCGTCTGTCAACATCTACCGAAGGCAGAAGCAGCGTCAGCACAACTGCCACCGTCAGTTCCATCCCTACACCTACCTCCCGTCCCGCGACGCCGACGTTGTTACCTGTACCCTCATCTGGACTCTACGGACATACTTCGACGGCCGGTGTCACTGGCCTAAAGCGGTCTACAGGGCCCGGACTAGGTCCTTATTCCAACGCCAAACGCTCGTCGTTAGGATCCAGCACAGCGAGCTCGCCCCCCAACCTTAACTATATGTCAGACTCCGGCATACCTCATCGCGAGCGACCGACATCTGTTCCTGCCCTGGCACGCATCACCAACTCCGCTTCGTCGTCGTCGCCGTCCGCCTACAGGAACTCCTCCGGAGGCAAGGCTCTTCCTAGTCTGCCACACTCCAATGTTACTGTACGCGGGTCCAAACTGCCATCCCCCTCGTCGCTGTCACAAAGCCGGATTGGTCGTCCGAACTTTGGAGCCTCCGGTCGCCGCAGTGCAGGAGGTGATGGTGTGGATCTGGAAAGCAAGTTCTTAGATGCGCGGGCAACCGGTAGGCCACGATCAGGCAGTAGTGCCCCTTCAGGACGCTGAAAAGTGCAGGTTTGGAATTCTTTAAGCTGTAGGTCAAGTTCTCGATCACCTATCCTTCCGCTTCTCTTGTAATTTTCCTTCCCTTATTCCTACATCGCTGGCTCACAAGGAGTCCATATTTAACCACACTCTTTCCCCCACCCCGTTTGCGGATCTCTGTTTTCTTCCAGTTTTGATGATTAATTTCCCATGGATCGTATTATGCCCCCTCCCGGTGCTAGACCGCACGACAACTACTACCTTGACGCGTCTCTCCCGCCATGACCCTGTCCCCCGACGACCTCTTACCCAGCGTTCTGACCACGTAGATGTGTGGTGCTTTCTAACCCCCCATTCATTCTGTAGTGATTGCCTCGTATACCTTCACGATGTTCCCAAGATTCCCCCGCGGTGTTACGTTACTGTCTTGATCTTCTTAACTTTAGTGCGGCGTGCAATCCATGTATGTTTTTTTATACGTCGCGAAGTGCTGGGGACCGTTTGAACGGGTGCCGGCCCGGCCCCGCGCTGACTCGCGAGTTTGGAATTGTGGCTGCAAGCTCTTTCAACTCGTTCCATCACCCCCATGTCTACCCCAAAGCCCAGTCCGGTCCCCGAGCGTTCACTGAACCGCCAGCATGTGCTCGACGAAGATGAGTATACCGCAGCGCTCTCACACATCATTGCCCGCGACTTCTTCCCCTCCCTCGTCCACCTCGATGCAACCAACAGCTACCTTGACGCCATCCACTCGCAGGACCCAGAGCTGATCTCCGCCAGCGTGCGCCGCCTCGAAGAGCTAAGCACACCCGCGACTGCGCGCAATCGGCCCTGGCGAACACCCTCTGAGACGCCCTGCGCCGCCGGCCCATCCGACACACCCGCGCACCCCGATGCGCCGCCGGCGAAGCGGCCACGGTACGAGACGGACGTGAGCCTCGATGCGTTTCAGGCGCGTTACACGTCCGAGGACAACTCGAGCTTCACGCAGATTCTGGACGAGGAGAACAAGCGGCGGAAGGAACGGTATGGCTGGGCGTGGGAGGCGCAGCGATGTGTAGAGGCGCAGCGCGAGCGGATGATCGAGGGGCGGGAGAGGGCACTGATTGAGGCAGTGCCGCAGGGTGCGGGCGTGCGGGAGAGGTTGAGGATTGAGGTGCCGATGCCGGCCGGGCTCATCACGGCGAATGGAGAGGGAGACTCTTCGGAAACGTCGGCAGGCGACGCTGGCAAGGGGGTTGAGGTCGGGAAGGAAGTCACTCTGGCGGTGAAAAGGAAGGGCGAGGAAAGAGCGGAAGAAGTCGATGTTCTGGCACCGCAGAAGGACACCCGACCTGCTGGGGTCGATGGGTGGAATTTCAAGGCCAGGAACTCTCTCATGTTCGCACCAGGCGCGGACGTCTCTCCTTATGATCCCTCGAGCGCGGTGGTCAAGTCGGTGTCGAAGGGCCCGCCGAAGGTCATCAAACATGGAAACACTAGGTTGCTCGAGCAGGAGGAAGACGCATCTGTTTCGAGAGGCATGTCTGCACCTCCCAGCCCGACTCGAAGTCGCATTGACGCTGCCATCGCCGGCACACCATGTGCGTTCCGTGTACGATTCGTCTAATGTGTCGTAGCGCTGACTCCAGTCCAGACCGACCGCGGTCCCCTGGGGTGAATAACTTCTCCTACGTCCCCGCCATGCCCTCGCCCACGCCCTCTGAAATCGGACCCGCCGCAGTGAAACAGCTTATGACGCTGGGCACACTCACTGGCACCCCGCGTATATTGTCTGCTCAATCTGATGACCCCGTCGAGCCTCCAAGCACTCCGTTTCATATCTCCGCCCCCTCGGCGCGCGAGAACCTGTCGCACAGACTGTCATCGACCGCGGCGAAGTCCTTACGGGCAAAGGCCAGCCTCCTTGGCCCCGGTCCTGGCCGTCTTAGCGCAGGACGGAAGGGGGACATGCCGCCGCCGTCCTGGACGCCGCGGAGAGCGGATGCCCCAGGGTCGTTGACCCCCGCGGCGAAGCGACTTCTGGATCGGACAACAATGGGCACTGCGGCCTCGCGAAGAGCAGAGGCCATGGGGCGTATGGCAGGATGGGAGGGAAAGAAGACCCAGGACCTGGATCGCGTCAGGTGGACGCCAACACCGAGTCCTGTTACTCGGCGGTGACCGTGGCCTTGTAGATTGTATGCATACTATGCCTCAATGACACTGTCTGTGCCGCACAATAGGTAGCAAGCTATACCAGATTAATCTATCGACGCAACGATCTTTCGTCTTTTGGGATCTGGGGGGCCCTCGTCATCCTTGTGTGTTGCCTTGTCTGCAGGGGCGGAAGCAGGTTTCGAATCGGCGGCGGGCTTTGTCTTCTTCTTGACCACAACGCCCTTGAGTGAGTTCTTTGCTGCCTTCTTAGCGGGAGCAGAGCTCGTAGTTGCCTTTGGGGCAGCGACCTTTGCTGGTGGGTCGGCAGGGACGGGTGGAGGCGGTGGTGACTTGACGATAACTTTTGCGGCGACCGCTCTGATGGACCAATGTTAGTAGGGAGCAGCTATAGTGAAAGATATAGAACGCACTCGCGAAAGCTCTTCAGCTCCTCGCCATCGCGTTCCTTCCGTTCACGCTCCTCCTCCTCCTGTCGCTCGCGCACCGAGTCGAGGAACATGATCTCGTCTTCCTCCAAAGCTCGGAACTGGTTAGCTAGCTTTGTCTTTTCCTCCCACTCCTCCTGCTTGGCAGCCTGTGCGGTGTGAGCGGGGGGACTGTGGCTTCACGGTGCGGGGGGCATCTCACCCGGTTGGCAGCCAGTTTCTGTGAGGCCATTCATGGCGGGGCACGGTGATCCGTGGACGAGCCGTCAGTCTAGACTGGCTGGAATGAGATGGGAGCGCGGCGCGTACCTCTGCAAGGCTCCGGCCATCGTAAGCGTCTTCCTGGGGCTGCGGGGGTGGTTCCTGACCAAGCCTAGCGGTGGGGTCGAGTTTGTCGGCTGATGAGGCCAAGGCGGGGAGATGTACCTGGCATATGCGGCCTTCCACTGCTCGTCCCTGCGCGCCTTTGCGGTGTCGATGTCCGACTGCGAGACAAAGCGTGAGCCGACTGCGCCAGAGGAGATGGATGGGATGGCGTCGTCGGACATGGCTGCAGTCGTGGCTGCAGGTCGCAGAGGCGGGCTCGGCTGAGTGCCCGAACGGGCATGACGCAGCTCACATGTCCTGGTCCATTCCACTTTTCATCCCCGCCTTTCTCCCTCCCTCTACCTACTGGCTCTCTCATCCCCGTCCTGCCCGCAGCTCTCCTTCATGGGCGAGGATAGGCCTCCCGCGTTCTCCAGCCTAGCGAAGCCGTCCCACTCTGTCCGCAGCAAGCTCGCACCCGCTGCGACGATCAGAACGGTCGTCACTGCACCTCGTCCGTCTCTCTCTCTTGCTCGTTCTCGGTCGCGTCCTCATCACATTCCGGTTGTAGCATGGGCCAAGGATGAGCCGCCCTCGCCCACAGAAGACTTTCTTCCTCCCCCGCCTTCTACAGCCGACTCTCGCCCGCCGTCCGAAGCACGCCGTTCCGATGTCATGTCCTACCAGTCTTCCAACAACCCAGCGGACGGAGAGCACCGCTGGTTTCCCTTTACCCGCCGTCGCCCAACGATACTATCGATCGCTACAGAGCTCGGGCCTTCTCAACCCGACGTTGAGCAGCGCCAGAGCACCAGCAGACCCTCCTTTGGCTCCGCCTCCGCTTCGCGGGCTGTCGACGCCACGGACCACAATTTCCTCAAGGACAAGGATTCCGTCGCGTCGCATCGCAAGGTCAAAGATTGGGGTCTCCAACTCACTCTGCCGACACCCCCGCCCGCACCATTCACGCTTGCTCAGAGTCGGACGCCCGGCTGGGATTCCCCATGGGCGGCACCCAAGCCATCAGAAATGTTAGCCCGGGGAATGATGTACGAGAAGCTGCGGGCCGGAGAGGGCTCGGACATGCCACCAGATACCGGAAACACGCTGGATCAGAGCCGATGGGTTAGAGCGAGGAAGAGAGCGAGGGCTTATCTCTTAACTAATACCTATGTGCCTCTGGTAAGCCGTCACCGGTCCCCGCACCGATGCATAGCCAATCATTCGCAACTCTATCTAGCTTTTCCGGTTCATCAACATAACGTTTACCACTGCCGCCCTCGCGATGGCCATCCGAATACGGAACACAGAGAAGCGCAATGGTGTCATGGGTGCCCTGGGCAGTTCTCCGTGCGTATGTTGTCTGGTTCTGCACACAACTTCCTGATTTCCGTGCAGAACGCTCGTCGTAATCTTCGCACCGCCGACGTTAGTTCACGTTATGGCCGCTGTCTACGTGAGTTGTTTCCATGCGTCGTCACTGATCGCGACTGATGTGAACTATCTCCGGCAGCTCGAGTATTTCGGGCGCCCGCTTGGTCTTTGGCGAACCTCGGGCAAGCTGGCGGTGACCTTGTTAGAAGTGCTCTTCATCTGCGCGTGGTCGGCTGCCCTGTCGCTGTGTTTCGACAACTTCTTCACGTCATTGATCCCCTGCGCATCCGCGTCGCAGATTTCGTGGTACAGCCAATTGCCACGGCCGCAGAGCCCGTTCAATAACATCGATCGGAGCAAAGGCGGGCCGGGCGAGTCGTTGTGCAACGATCAGCTGGCACTGATATGCCTTACGGGGGTTGGGCTGCTCATGTACTGCTTCAACCTGGTGATCAGCTTGTTCCGGATATTTGAGAAGGTCAAGTACCATCAGGCACCCTCATGGGGGAGGTCCAGTCGCGTGTAGCGCCTGTGGACATTCACTCTCTTTACATACGTTCCTTACCGAATTGTCTTGTTGACAACATGTACGTTAGTGCCGTAGACCACGCATAGCACTGATACATTTTCGTGCTCCTATATCAACACAAGCATGGACGCTGCATTTTTATTTAATGCAGGCCTCAATGGCTAAGAAAGGAAGTCGCTGTAGCGCCCAACGATATTGCGCAATTCGACCTTGCGACTGGTACACCGGCAGCGCACGCTGCGCTGCGGATCCGCACAACAGCCCATGACTTAGGCATGTCGAATGGACTCTGAGACTCAGAGTGCCGAAATCCCCCTGCCTGTAGAGATGGTTCGCCTCCCCTCACGTTCTCCGACCCGAGGAAAGTCCCCCGCCCGTCTCGCCCGCAGCGACTACGCCGTCGGTGTCGGCCTCCTGCTTGTCGTCGTCTTTTTGTGGACGAGCTCGAACTTCGTGACACAGGTGTGCTGTACCTTGTGTGTCCGATCGCTCAGTGCTGATTGCCCATGTAGGATCTGTTCGAGGGCGGCTTTGAGAAACCTTTTCTGTATGTTGGGCGGTCCGTCCGTGTGAAGCTGAACTTACGACACATCGCAGAGTCACATACCTCACGACAAGCTCATTTGCACTATATCTGCTACCATTCATCGGGCGGAGATTATTGTCGAGATACCGAGGCGAAGGTGATGGGGAGACAACTAGAATGTACGTCCGACATCCCTGATGAACCTCAGACCCCGCTCATGTTCTGGCAGACCCTCAAGTGGATATGAACCTTTAGTGACAGAAGCACCCGAAGACAATGCTGTACGTCGTTTTTCAATCACCCTGTCGATTTCCTTAGTCTCTGGCAGACCCCGTACATCTTTGAATATCCTGACGCACACGGCCTCCCTCCCCTGACGACACGCGAGACTGCTCACCTTGCCCTTGCATTCTGCTTCCTATGGTTCATCGCAAATTGGTCTCTAAATGCCGGCCTGAACTATACCAGCGTCGCCAGCGCTACTATACTCTCCAGCATGAGCGGTGTGTCCTCAGTTAAGCCGCTTTTGCTCCGATTCTAAATGTGCTACAGGATTCTTTACCCTAATAATCGGACGTATCTTTCATGTGGATACCTTCACGCTAGCCAAAGTTGGCGCCGTCGCGACGAGGTAATGACTCCACTGACTGCTTCACGTACAGCGACTAATTCTCACTCGCAGCTTCGCGGGTGTCATTCTCGTCTCGCTTTCCGACTCTGGAAATTCAACACCCGTTCCTGCTCCCACAGCAGATGCACCGCAAAGTGCACATTCGCTGATTCCTCTTCTGGGCGATTCATTAGCCCTGCTATCTGCATTCTTCTATGCTTTCTACGTTATCCTCCTCAAGGTCCGCATACGCTCGGAGTCACGAGTTGACATGCAACTATTCTTCGGCTTCGTGGGCTTGTTCAACATTTTAGCGCTGTGGCCACTAGGTGTGGTCTTGCACTTCACACGTGTGGAGGTGTTCGAACTTCCGACCAGCCGGAGGTCCATCGCCGGTCTGTTGATTAATGTGCGTTCTCTTGCCTCCCAGTATTCCAGAATGCCGGTTCAAACACCTGCAACAGATGGCGATCACTCTGTCTAGCGATTACATCTACGTCTTGGCAATGCTGAAGACAACGCCACTCGTGGTAACAGTTGGCCTGAGTTTGACTATGCCGCTGGCCGTCATCGGGGATCTTTTGTTGCATCACCCGGTGCACTCACAGGTGGTAGTCGGCGCGTTTCTCGTTCTGGCGAGCTTCGTAGTGGTGGGGCTCGCGGACTCAGAGAAGCCCCCAGAGGCGGTCGTCGTGCCCAGTATCGAGGGAGATTCGGAAGACATTAGAGGACGGCGGGCGTCTCGCGTACATTGGCGCGAGGAGGTGGAGGTGCGCGATATCGAACATATAGAAGACGATGGATGACAACGGGTGTCTTGAGGCGGGCGAGATCCAAGGGTGACATTGAGCCGGCCATTGTAATAGAATACGTCACCTGCGTATCAAATATCTGCCCATGCCATTGACACGTCGGTGCTAGTCGTAGTACCCGCTAGTAGGCAGTAATGCGCTCGTGCGTGAATGTAAAAGAATCAAACGGAGACGGGGATCAGAGTGACCACATGCAGAGCATTTAGGCATCAGCCAGAGCGAGATGACAGAGGCAACGAGCCCGATTACGGTAACCACCGTTCCGTTGCCGGTGACCTTGCGCGGAAGACAGTCGTTACGCTAGCAAGACGCCGGTGCCATGTGGAGGTTACAAAAGCAGTGTCAACCTACTAGGTCGAGCCAGTGGGTCCTGTCGAGCCTGGTGTTTCAGTGGTTACCCTCCGTATGTTTCGTAAGATCGCCAGGGTTGCCTCTCGGCATTTGAAATAGCATGATGTGGCCAGGCGTTGTTTGCGTGTGTTAGGATCCAAAGGCCTCAGGCAAGCAAGAGCAAACAACGGGATCGGGATAGCCGCGTGTTTCTCAGCGGCCGCACACGACCATGGTAAGTGTCTCCCAGACTATTGACAGCCGTCACTGAATACAACTCTGCAAGACAGCCCAAGGAGCGTCGCAATCGCACGTACAGCCATGAACCATCCGCGAAAAGGTCGGACAAGCGGCGCTTTGCCGTCCAGGACAATGCCGTGCAGCATGTGGATGTTGGCGCCGAGCTAGACGCTGTGGTATGGGTTATACGGCTATCTGAACCTCATTTTTGCAGTGAAACTTACGAATGCGGGCTAGACGAATGATCTGCTGCGCGATGCGGATAATGATATGCCCGACAGTCATACACTCTTGAAGAAGAAAGACAAGAGACAGCTCAAACATGAACTGTTCATAGAGCGTGCGTTAGAGTGATTCTCTTATTGTGCCTGCGCAACATTCATGTGCGACAGGGCTCGAGACGTCGCGCTCTCCATACTCAAAATCGCATGCTCGCCGCTTGAAACGGAAGGAAAAGGAACAGATCGGTGACGGCGGCATGGACGGTCTGAAGGAAGCGCTCGCTGCGGTGCAAGGCGGACCTGTTCCCAATGACAACGGCGCCGACGATGGTGCAGATGACGGCTTGCATGAGGCTCCTGCCAAGCCGTCGCGGGGAGGTCAAATCGGGGAGGGCAAAGGCGCGCCCCTCAAGAAGTCTCAGCGGAAGCACGCGCTGTAAGTGTCATCATTATTATGTGCGTCTCTTACTGACGGTTCGGCGCTGCCGGCATTTGCCATCTCGTAGCAAAGCAGAGCAATTTCGCCAGCCCAGGATCATGGCGAATCCTGACTTCGCAGCGAACCCCTTCAAGACCATACGAACTCACGCTCAAAATACACTGGTTCCGCACAGACCGTCATAATCGCTATCATACGGCGTTGCTTACATGGAGATGCACCGGTGTGCATTAATAACATAGCATTTGCGTCCTCATGGTCGCCTCGTGGGCAGTCCATTTCAACTACTCTCACACTTCATCGTCGCCATGACCTCATCTGTCGATAATAAGTGTCGTACTATCTATACGGTGTTGATAATAATTTATTGTGCATGGTAGACAACAAGCCGTATGTATTTCCGAGGTATGATGTATTAGTAAAACTTCCAAGATTACAGGGTATACAGTAGTGTGCGGGTAATCAAAGAAGATGGGGATGATAGCATGAGAGAGGCCTAAAGACATGCATACTACGTGGCGGTGAATGAAGCCCATCCAGGCCGTGGATAAATAAGATTAAACCAGAGTAAAACAAAAGAGCCGGTAGCAAAGGCACCGCGAAGAGCTCTAATCATCTGCCTCCTCGCGGCTCATGCCGGCACTCCAAACGGTGCTGCCGCTGCCGCCGCCGCTGGTCCGGCTGCGCCTACTGCCTGACTTGCGCCGCGACGCCAGCTCGGTGAACCCACTGCTGCCGCCCTTGGCCAGCGACACGCTTAGCGCGCGCTCCTGTGCGTCCAGAGCAGCAAGTGTACTCTCGGCCTCTGCCTGGGCGAGCGCCTCGGATGTCAAATGTGCCGGATTCTCATGCAAGGAGGGAGTGGACTTGGTAGACGACGCGTCTGAAGGGGCAGTGGCGCGGCGGAAGAATGAAAAGCGGGAGGGCGGTGTCGAACTGGCAGGACTGGCAGTCGTGTCGAGGGGAGGAGAGTACACAGGTACCGTTTCAGGCGTAGAATAACTCTTTTGCATCGAGGGCGGCGCCGGTGGCTTCTCGATGCCCATCAGTTTCATGGTCGCGTGCATCCGCTCTCGTTCACGGCGATCTTCTTCATCCTCGTGCGTCTCCAACTTTCGAGCGCCGGTAATGACAGGACTAGAGCCAGCCTTCAAGGTGAGCGGGCGGAGATTCGGGTTTCCCTCTGGCTTCTTCTCGTTGCCACTGAATAGAGAGAATCCACGCCAATCGAACGACAACGATCGTCGGTTGGCGCGGGTCGTCGGGCTCGTAGGACCAGCAGATAACGGCGGGGAATCGAATGTCGTAAGCTTTTCGGGTTGTGGGAGGACAGGGGTGGTATTCGAGGTGGAGCGCGCAAACATCGTGATTGTATTGCGTCTCTTGGACTTCTGAGACGGAGAGGGAGGCGAGGTAGCAGTCGCAGTCGAGGGCGTCGGCGGTGGTTTGCCATCGTAGTCAACGGCAAGGACGTGCTCGAAACCCTCCTGCGCGATGATCCTGTCAATAATCTTCGACGCGTAAAGTGATAGCGCCTTGTTTGCATCCTTGAGAGACTTGATTTCAATCTTGAGACTGTCGACATCATTCGACGAGCCGCTGGGCTCGATGCCAGGCTCGGAAAAGGAGAGTTTCCTATTGCTTTCGCCCTTCTTCCCTTTCTTGGGCGGCTTCTCCATGGCCGTCCGCTCGCGGTCATCAATCGCGCGCCCTTCCAGGATGTCTTTGTTCTGCGCCCTCCCCAGCTCTGCGGCGAGATCAAGCCCGGGGCCAGTGATGGGTAAGTCCGCCAGCGACTCGCCACGAGCACCAGGAGAGTGGGATCCAGAACTGCCACGGCGGCGATTGTGTCGAGTATTCCTCCGGTTGGAGGTCGACGGGGAGTCTAGATCTTCCCCATCCAGGCGGCTGCCATCAGCCCCGACGTCAGCATGATCGTACTCAGGATCAAGCGTCTCCTCTGGATGCTCCTCCACAGTTCCCAGCGCGCTGCGACTGCCGCTGCGCATACTCCCGACATCACCTGTATCATCAGTCTGCCCGTCATCGTCCCCTTGATCACTTGAACTGTCACTGCTGCCGCCGACTTGTTTCAGAAGGTCAAACTGTCCGTTGAGTGTGCGCTCCCTGAGTAGGATATTGTAGCTCTCGTTCTCCTCCTGCAGCTGATTGTTCACCCGCTTCAAATCGACGAGTTGTGTTTGCAACAGAACAAGCGTGCTCTGGAGCGAAGAGTACGATGTCGATAGCGTGGAGAGCTCCAATCTGAGAGCCGTCATCTCCGCAGGTTCCGCATCAAGCTCCTGCTTGAGGTCTGACGGGGCCCGGGGTTGTTCAAGTTCCGGCTCCTGGTGCTCTTCCTCATCCGCTTCAGCGTCTGACTCCATGACAGAGGGCGAGCGCGGTATCGGTTGCATCTTCCGGGCTTGAGTAAGCGATTGGATTCGAGACTTGAGATGCTGCTCATTGTCGTAAAAGGATTGTCGTTCTGCTTCAAAAGTTGAAGTCTAAAGATGTGTAAACGGAGGCGGTTCGATAGGAAGGGCGGTGGGACTCGCCTGTTCGTTATATAGACGATGTAGGTCCCGCTTCTCCTTCTCTAGCTCGCGAACTTGTGTTCTAAGTTTCTCGGCTACTTCGATCCGTGCGGCCATCTCTTCCTCCGCCCGGCCTTGTTCTGCGTACAGTTCATAGAGGCGAGCCTCCGCCGCATGGAGGGCAGATGACACGTTGTCATTTTCCTGGGTAAGCGTCGAGATCGTCTGGTCCTTATTCTGGACCTGCACCAAGAGCTAAGGCAAACAGTGTTAGCGGTTACTCAACGGATGCTGAGCGCTGGAACACACATTCTCCTTTTCGTCTGTCTCCTGCTTCAAGGCAGCAGCGAGCGATTCGCGGGTTTCGCCGTTGACTGCAGGTGGTGGGGTCGCAGCCTTGAGAGAGCCCCGTCGTGCGGGCGACCCCAGCGATGAGGCTACACGAGGATTGACGGCGGATCGAGCAGTTGCACCCCTCGCTATCGATGGGGGCGGCGAGGAAGAAGAAGAAATCGAGGTAGACCGCCGTGTGCTGGCGGGCGGAGGTGGGGTGACGCGAGCACCAGGTGGGGATAAATTGGGCATGTGAAGACGGAGAAAGTCGTCAAAATGAGATAGCAGTGCCGCGGTGCTGATGGAGTGAATGAACGTGAAGTCAAGGCCAGGTATAATGCTGTCGCTAAGGCGTCTTTGGTGTGGACAACCCATCACTACTAGTAGCACTGGCGATCACGATCACGTGCCCTGGGGTCTCGGGCAGCTTCGCCACAGGCCATCGGCATGGACCTGGCCTCCCATGACGCCCATGCTTTGCTGGGGGAAATGCAAAAAGAGTCACTTGGGCAGGTAAAGCTTGCTCTGGGTGATCTGGCTTCTGTAGCGCTGACGCTGACTACGGCCCCTAGCTTTTGAACGCAGCCAGAGCACCATGTAAGCCTCTGTATGCTCCAGGGCATCGCATAGCCTGGATCCTGACGCATTTCCCAGCGACAGGAAGCACACACATACCTACTGTTGTTTCAGACGAGCAGCCATCTCCCTTGACAACGCTCAACCGCGGCGACCTCATCGAAATCCAAGGCCCTCCGTCTTCCGGGAAAACACATCTGCTGTGCCACCTCGTAGGCACCTGTGTTCTGCCGACTTGCGTCGGTGGCTGGAACAAAGCGGCCATCTTGTTTGACGTTGACGGCACGCTTGATGTCGTGCGCATCCGCCACCTTCTTCGTACTCGGATACTCCGGGCCAGAGCACCCACGACAGACGACGACCGTAATGCCGGAGAAACCTCTAAGCTCCTATCCCAGGCGCTTCGAAATTTTCGTATCTTCCGGCCATCATCCTCGTTGCAGCTCGCCGCTACTCTGTCCAATTTGCAAGCGTACCACGCGGAAGACATGCCAAGTTCTGAACTCGCACTTCTCGCCATTGACTCGATGAGCGCCTTCTACTGGCCCGATCGCTTTGCGGCCGAGGACAGACGCGCTCCGCCGCCCGGTATCAGCAAGTCTTCGACACTTAGCAGCGCGCAGAACGCGTTGCACGTCATATTGGAGGCGCTGCAGCGGATCCGGACATCGCATGGCCCAGTCATTGCGCTAACGAACTGGGGCCTCAGCCCGCAGCACTCGCATGGGGCCGCTGCCGGCTTGCCTGCCTACAAGCGCCATCTCCATCCGTTTCCCACATTGATCGCTCCTAATACACCCGATCCGAGTCCACGTCTGGACATCTATCCACCGCTCACACATCACATCACTTTGTACCCTCCATCCGTTGCCACTTTCCCACCTGCCGTACTGCTGTCCGATGTCTGGAAACAGGGTGAAGTTGTACCACCGCTGCCAGGGCACAATGAAGTAATGGGATATGTGCAGACGAGTCGATCGGCGGAGATGTGGACATTCTCGTTGAGGGTGACATTAGATGAAGTCGTCGTAGAAGGGCGTCCTGATGAAACCTGATTTTTGGTGCGTGACTTCGCGCGCATGTATGAAAAACCCTATGGCGGGACATTTCCAAAAGAATTACAGTAGTGCGAGTACAGACAGCAGTAATAGAGTACAGACAAGTTTTAAAAAATGCGATGAGTATGTGACGAGTGTCCCGAAATCCCCTTTACAGTGACCAATAAGCTAGTCTACGATGGATGGATGGGTGGATGGGTGGATAGATGAGATGATGCAAGTCTGAGGATATGCAGATGGGATGGAATGTGAATGATTATCCGCGTGCGTGTTAGATCCCGAAAATCTTGTCTAATAAAGGCTGGTATAACTCCTCCGTTGCCTTGCGGCGGATGTTGCCCTTGGTCGCTGTCCTGGGCAAAGTCCCCTTGTCGACAATCACGATCATATCGGCAGATGTTATGCGTTCATGGAGGTAGCGCCGGGAGTGGAATTGGCGTGTGCGGCGCAGGATCTCCCGCTTAAGTTTCGAGTGTGCTGCGTCCGTGGCCTGCTCGATGAATAAGACAGGTGATGGCCGCCCATTCCCAACCACGATGCATTGTGACACGAGATCTGCGCAAGTGGCTAAGACGTTGTCCTCGATAGCTCTGAGATTGATGAATGTTAGCATGTATCCAAAACGAACGATGAGTTGGGGACTAACTTTGTGTCACAGCGCAAGCTGTTCTCGCTCTTGATCCAATCATCGTCTCTGCCCCGGAATGAATAGAGACCGGGCTCGACTTCGAGGAATAAGTCGCCGGTGTGGAAATGTCCGTCGGCTGCGCGCAGTAAAAAATCGGGGCAATCGCCGGAATCCGCCAGGATGACAAGCTCGCGCAATTGCGAGGTCGACGTGTGCTCTCCAGATTCCGACTGAGTGGCAGCGCGGGCAGACGCGATGGGGATAAATCCATACGAGGTGCCTCTGAGAGCCCGCAACAAGGGTGCGTTCTCATCAGAACCGCCTACTGACAACAGCATTGCGCCGCATTCGGTGCTGCCGAAGAGATTCTGCGGGTTATTTGTCAATTCAAGAAGTAAGTTGACGTTAGAGGAGCTCGCTTACGATGAGCTTGATTCCGTTTTGATAGGCCCACGTCTCTTCTTCGCGCGCCAAAGGCAGTCCACTGTAAAGGACTTCGTCTAGACTTTGGAGCAGCGCGAGGAGCTTCGGGTTCTGGCGAGAATTCTTCAGATGGCCGCCGAGAAACGTGGCGAACTGGTTCAGTCTGTTGAGACCACACTTCTGAACCATCTCGGACAATTCTGTTGCCGAGAAGGCAATCTTGGAAGGCTGGATAGTACAGGCACCATGCTGAAGTGACCCGACAAGCACTGCAATGAAGGTCAGACACTGGAGGCTTGGAGAAGAGTAAGCGACGTACTGAAGGTCTGTCCGATGTGGCACATGCTCCCCATCCACACGGTGACATCGCGACGACCATAGTGTTTCGGTGCGCCGATCTGGTGAGACTTCATGATCGCAGCATCGAACCACCTGTAGCTGCAAGGCACAAGCTTGGGGCTGCCAGACGTCGAGCCGCTCGTATGGAAGACGAATAGAGTGTCTTCCTTGCTGAGGACGGGAGGGAGCACCGGCAATGGCTCATCACGGGGATCGATTTCTTGGAAGTCTACTGCGCGGTGCGTGGGCACGGGACTGTCCGCAATAATAGACGCGAAGCCAGCGTCATACAGAAGAGCGCGCGCCTTGGCCCTGACGAGCAGCTCGAAGACAACGACGGGGTTTGGTAGCCGCACGCTGAATAGCTGAGGGATATAGCCCGCCCTGGAGAGGCCATATATGTGCAGGACATCGGTATAGGTGAGGCCTCCGACCCTGCAGGACCAATGAGCCGACTCCCCAAAGCCTAAATCAGTCAGGTACTAACCAGACACCGATGACGGATCGCTGGGGGATGCCGTCGGTCCTGAGGACGCGAGCCCAGTGCCTTGCAAAGAGCTCCACGTCTCTTTGGAATTGGGAATAGGTGACCGGCGTCCAGTCTTCAACGTCTCCCGACTGCAGATCGCATCGGGGAAGCTGGAAGGCAGGGGAGGAGGCGTACAGGGCCGCGCTGGCCTCAAGCACTGTGAGATGGGATTGGAGGGAGGAAGCCATGAGAGGATGTGGAGGATGGATTGACATCTGGAGACACGGCAGACCTTTATAGATTGGCGAGAAAAGGACTCATAATCTGCCACACGCGAATCGAACTGGTCGGGATGAGGGAGTGGTGAAACATGTGGGCCATATGCCGTCGCCAGGGAATACTGGAGATTGCGAAAGTCAAGATCTGTGACGCCTGGCAAGATTGGGCAAGGCGCTGAGAAGGCAATAAAAATCTGACGGCGCCTGGCAGTTCGTGGAGTTCGGCGCAGACCCTGGATCCGAAAAGGCTGGCGAAGGAGAACAGCAGTGTTGACGGACATACGTGTCAGCAGAGATTGATGCATCCCGGGACAAACAACGGAGGGTGGCTTGTGACAAGGGGGTTGCGCGGGCTCAGAACAAGATTGATGGTCTTGACGGACGAGGTCGGCAAGCGTCCTATTGGGACTCTGGGAGCCCTCATGAAATCAGCGTCCAAGGCGGAACGGCGGCCATGACTCTGGGCCCGACCCGATCACGAATCGACTTATGCCAATCTGCGCCCCAGACGGCACGCGCAACGGCAGCCCCCACGTGTCTGTGCCCCGTCCGACGACTGGGACTGGGACTCGGACTCGGACTCGGAGGAGCAGGCCAGCCTCCATTCTTCACCCGCGCCTCTGTCCAGTGCGGCGCCGCTGTCGCTGGCCGCCGTGCGCCTCTGCCACGCATGACGCCCTACCGTCAGTTTCCAATCATGGATCAAGCATGTATACAGCCGGACATAAGTTACATGCCTATGTATGGATCAGCCAAGTTCCCATGCGTCTTCGGCGGGCGCCAGTTGGGTTTCCGAAGTGATGCCCATCGGGATCACTGATAGAGCTAAGGGACGCCCAACGGACGAGACAACTTCCGTTATTGGCGTCAGTTGGCCCAACATCCGAGTCCGTTTGAGCGAGCGATGTGTATACTACGCCGTCTATCAGAGTCAAGGGCGCAGGCGCGGACGGTGTGCGTTGTTGCAGACAAGGGCCGCAAGATCGAAAAGGAAATACCGTCTGGTTCCGCGCGCGCCGAGTTGCAGTTGCCCGCGGTTCAGCTACTAGTAGTCTTTGCCACTCGCTCTTGTGCCCTCGCTGAGCCTCGCTGGCGCCCTTGCTAACTTGCTGCTGGCTTGCAAGCGAGTGCACATAACGGCCCGAGGTTCTCGGACGAGGACGTGCATGTGAGACCGGCTAAGGACCACAGCCCATCAACATCTCCCTCGGCTTTCAACACGCACCCACAGATTGTCGCTCAGTGCCCCAGGCGCTTGTCGATCTCCTCCTACTAGTTGGGTGGAGGTTCCACGTCCTCGGGATCTTGGTGGTTGGGGAGCTCATGTCACCGAATCACTGGCAAGCTTTCACAGACTTTCGGCGACTTCAATGGCTGCACGTCCGCTCTTGCTAAACTGCGAGCCGCTGGCTGCGACATGCCCCAGGAGCTGAGGTGAGCGAGAGGCTCGACGAATCATCCGATCAAAGTTATGATCAACAAGTGGTCACGATCCCCGACAGAGGATCCCATCACTTGGAGGAGTTGGCTGTCGATTGAAATTGCAATCGGCGGAGAGGCTTTCCGCACAGATTACGAGTAGTGCTCATGGAATCATCTCGAGAGCAGAACGGATATGATACCCGCCTCAAGCGAGGTTAGTTTGCAGCGAAGCGGGAAGGGAAGGACGCCACGGCGTCGGTACACGGCGACCAGACACTGAGAACAAGACCTGCAGCGGCAAGAACCCTTTCGGTATGTGTGCAGCACACGGATCCGTTGCATTGCTAAAACATCAATTAACGACGTGCTGTCTACCTAGCGGAGATGAGGCGGACAGAAAGAATGGTGCCGCGGAGGCCACTTGCCGATCGTGATGGTGGAAGTGGGCTCACATGCTGACATGGGCCGGAGGCCCATCCTTGTGTGACAGTATCGCAAGAAGATGGGGTTTCACAGCATGAATTTCGGCTTGTAGACATCAAGGAGATGCTAAGGGGGACTTTACGCGTCGGCGTGCCACGGTAGTGACATTAATTGAAAGGCACTGCCTAGTCGATGTAGACATATGATGAACGTTGGACACAGGACATTGACGTTGCGGAATATTGTTGGGCTGCAGTTGAGCTCAGGCGACGGAGGCGATGGTCCCACGCGGCGGCTGGACGCACCTAGTTCCGCCGTGAGACCCGGCCAGACTCAGCCCTGCCAGCTGCACCGAACGCCAACCACGGTGACCACTCGCGTTGGCTCCCATCCCTATGTTCACCCCCTCATCGCCCACTCTATCGCCTTAGTACCGACTGCTTTTGTGCGTGTCTGACTATCTGCGTAGCTAACATTTTTCACTGATGATTTTCACGTCGGCCGACGCGTCCAGTCAACGGTGCTCGGCTGCCATTGTCTGACATTCAGCCTGGCTGTCGATGCTCTGGAGAGTCGGCCGTGGTTGCAGGCATCCTCTTCATCTTCCACGCCTTTCATGCCCGGCCATCTTTCCACCTGCTCCTGTCCGATTGGCTTCACCACGATGGTTGAGCGGTCTCAGTGTACTTCGCGCGGTGCAGAAACATCACATCAACACCCCCGGGACCGCAACCGCAGCTTCAAGCATGTCTCCGCTCATCCTCCCTGCCAGCACAGGCACACTGCCCACGTCAGGCCAGACGTCGCCCGTCATGCCGCATCCCCCGCCATCCTCCATCCCGACGCCAAATTCTCGCCTTCCACACGAGTTATTAGCCTTGATCGACAGTGCTGTCATATGGAAAATGCCTCGGGAAGTTCTATTGCGGCAGCTCGAGCTACTGCCGGGGGGCGGTCGTTTCTTACGTGTCTTTCTCAGCGGACGCCAGGCAGGCCGGCTTGCAAGGTCTGTGCTCAATGGCGGGGTCCCGACCAGGGCTCTGCGCGTACTGGCGCTTGCCCATCAGCTGGGAACGGAATTGGACGCGACCAGTACGAACGAATGGCGTTCCGGTTTGCTGCCATTGGAGAATGGAAGTTGGTGCTCCAATTGGTGGCCATGGCAAGACGACACTTAGGGCACCTCAGCGGCAGATTGCTCGATTGGCAGACCTTTGCTTATATTCAGCAAGCCCAATACGCACAACTGGAACGTGTGACGGAGAAGTTCGAGCAAGAAGGAATTCAACCGGGCAGGCGCACATATCATCTCCTTATTTCCGGTCACATACGCAATCAAAACCTCCCAATGGCTATGAACGCGCTGCAGAGAATGGAGAAGGCCGGATTTCCCATCGAACACACCACACTGGCTGTTGTGACCGCGGCCTATCGCACACTAGGCCCCGATCCTGCAGTCCAGACTCAGGCTTTGACTGCCCTTCAAAACGCAGACGCACGGACAGCTACCTGCTTATTAAATGCGCTCGTTCAACTCAGCGTCGACGCCAACGACACAGACCGCTTAACTTCTCTACTTGGGCTAATGACTTTCGATGCGTTGGATGTTTCCCGTTTGTTGCGCCCCCCCGAAGATTCTTCCCTCCACGACGTCGGTTCCTCGACTGCGACGAAGGAAGCGCTCGCGGTCATATCCTTACGGCGTGTTGCAGATGCGACGCGCATATATCCCGATGTCGCCACTTACACCATCCTCATCAACCACGCAGCATCTCGACGCGATATCACTTCCGCGCGCGCACTCACGCGACACATGTTGCATGCCGACATCCGACCGGACGATCGCTTTGCCGCGGCCCTCATTCGCTTGCACTTCGCAGCTCACCGACCGGGCGCTGCCTTGCGCATGGTGACAAGGTTTTGTGACGGCAATGTGCCAGCACAGGCACGTCTTGTACGCCTTGGCCACAGCTTTGGTCTTAAACCCGAAGAGTACGAAGAGCCTCACATAGCCGCCATACAAGCGAAGCCAACCACGGAGATTATCAACGCGTGTCTGCACGGAGTTCTTCGCCTTCGTGGCCTAAAGACTGCACGGATGATCCTACAGTTGATGCGGGCGTGTTCTGTGCAACCGGACGACCACACAGCCGAGCTACTCCTCAGGTATCTAGACCGCTCGGTGGGTGCACACCCTGCTGTGTTGATCAGGACCCTGAGGAATATGCTATTCGCCATATCGCGTCCATCACTTGGGCAGCTGGAGATCATCTACAGGGCCATCTTACGCGAGGAAAAACATGCGGCCATGGAATCGGGCTGGCACGGCGTGGCGCGTCTCGTGCCCAACGGACGTGACCATGCAGACCGGTCTGTGAAGATGGGCGAGCCTTTCGATCCTACGGCTGGCATACATCCCCCACCATCCATCACTGACTCTGTCCGCCCGATTATTCAATCACTATCCCAACGCGGCATCCGGGCCAATCGGGCCATGCTCGCGCTGCGCATCCGGCACGAAGGGGTTACCAAGCTAGACATGCACGCGGCGAAGGATGTCTTTCAGACGATGCTCGACAGGGGCATGCACCCGAACCGATACCACTATGCCGCGTTGATGGAGGGCTACGTAGCCGCTGGTGACTTCGGTGCTGCGAAAGGCGTCATGAACGCTGCTTGGAAGGCGCGCGTCAGGCCGAATCGCGTCATGTACACCATGCTCATAGTCGGGTATGCTCGTCAAGGCGATCCTATGGAGGCAATGCGCACATTTCAGGATATGATTGCAACTGGTATCCGCCCAGACGTCGCCGCAATCGATACCGTCACCAGTGCCTTCTTCGCTGCAGGAAGCCATCGACTCGCACGCCGGACCCTCATCGGCCTGTGGACATATGTAGCGCCATTCCCCAAGAGCCTCCATGCTGCTTCCCTGAAGACGTTGATTGGTCTATTTCGAGTATTGAAGGTCGATGGCAAGAGGAGCAAGATGTTGGCGAAGACCGATCGAAAAGGCTTCCGGTGGAAGGTGCAGAGTTTGGCACGTACGTGGAGTTTTTCCGGTAGGAAAGCAGCCGGCGGGAAGTGAGATTCATAGTACAGATGTCGTCGTGGGCTCGGGACATCCCGCGGATTATAAGAACTGGCATCTCATTGCCACACTGAACTCTACCTCTATCCTCTTCGCTAAATCTGAGTAGGAAGACATGACTAATGACCTAAATGTAGGGAAAGTAATAAGGTAGATGCGCGATCCTACAATACTGTACAGTGATATCATCGTCGACTCTTCCGTCACGGCTCGGCGGCAAACTTGGCGTCAAGGATCCTGAGTGCCTCCAGAACTCCGTCAGCGTGCACCTCGCGGATGACTCGGTTGCGTGAACACTGTAATTCCTCGTGAGGAACCAGTCTCGGAGGGGAAGAAGAGCTGACGATGCGTCCTTCTTGTTTCATGCGATAATGCGCGTGAGGGTCCGAGAGTAGAACAGGGTGGCCGTCTCTATTGACCGGCAACTCTGGCACCTGCGGGGTGCGGAGATTGTCCGGGGACATTAGTCGCTCTGGTGTGATAGATCCGAGCGCGGGGGAGATCACCACGGTGGGCCCTGTGCACTTGGACCGTCGGGCAACCACGTCCGCGAGAAGGGAAAGATCGGCGAACGAGACGTTCGGGTGAGACTTGATACGCTGCCATGCCTCGTTGGTCGGGATGACCTCAGGTGCAACGGATGCATTTGCTAACGTCGCGAGAGTGTTCGAAGGGCTAGGAAGTGATTGAGCGCTGGGAGGGACGCTGCCGTTGCATAATCTAGGACAGTTTTCACCGCTCTCCGCGGCTGTGTGAACCCCTATTCCGTCCGAGCCATGCTGGCTAGGGCAGTTGTCGCACGAAGCGGCTACCGATTCTCCAATGGCCGCACAAAAGGCTTTGCCGAAGACATCGTCGGCGCAAGCCATACAATTGGACGGATCGCCGGAGCAATCCGCAGGCGTTGCCGATGGTGCTGAGACAGGGAAAAGCGACTTCGCCAAGGGATTTGCTGCGCGGCGACGGAGGGGTACAGGGGGTTGGTATGCAGGTAGATTATCGAGGATGGAGGAGCGGTCTGCAGTCGTCGACGGCCGTACCGGAGATCGCATGACCAACTCCACAATCGCCGGCTCCACCGTCTCCATCTTGAAGGGTGAGTCGCTTTGCATGATCATGCCTCTTGAAGCCTGGTGAAGGGCCATCTCTCGGCACACGCAAGAGGTGTCGGCGGCGCAGAGCCCACAATCGAATGCCTCCATGGGGGGCGGGCCACCGAAGACACTGCTCTTGGCACCGACCTGGAAGTCGAACATGTTGTCAAGGGGAGAATGATGTTGAGTATAATCCGTCTCCTGGTACTGGGACTGCATCGGCACAGGAGAGAAGCTTTTCTCCGAAGGTTCGAAAGAGCCGGGGGAGGACACCAAGGACGGGGGCGACTGCGCGAACGCACGAGAAAGTGGGCTGGGTTGAGACGGAGAGTTGGTGTCGATGGCGAGCCTGACCTTCTTCCTGACGGGTAGCTGCCCGTAAGCGTCCGATGTGAAGCTTTCGTCCCTCCAGTGCTTGTTATCCGAATCGTTCTGTGCCTGGCGCTCGCGCTCGTACTGCGCGACCTTCTCCTCGAGGAGAGACTTCTCCTTGCGCAACAGGTCGTTCTCGTCCTTCAGGCGCTTCGCGACTGCCTGAAGCGCGACATTGCGTTCAATCTCGCCCTGTTCGTACATTTGAATGCGCGCCTGCAGTTCGGCAAGCTGAGATTGCTTGCGTTCGCGAAACGCGCGCTGCGCTGCCCTGTCGTGGCGGTCAATATTTCTCATGGAGGCTCAAAGGATAGACCGAACCTGTTCTGAATGCGCCTTCCTTTGCTTTCGGAAGCCTGGAGGTTGAGGAGGCGTGAGCATGAGGCTGAGTTAGTTGGAGAATGTATGGGTCACCTCGTCGTCCTCGGGCGTCATGACGGCATCTTTCTTGGGCTTGCGACCAGGCTTTGGCTTGGCAGGGATAACCCACTCCTTGGATGCTGGCTCGAAGTGAGTTGTCTGTCTGGAGGCGCGCTTGGCGTGAAAGTGAGAGGAGGTACCTGTTGCCCAGAGGGTGGAAGAGGAGGACACGACGGGTGACGATAATTCGGTCCTGGCGACGGAGGACATGGCAGGTCTCTGGAGAGAGGCTGTGAGAGCAAATGGCAGGCCGTGCGTTGAAATGAGAGTGAATGGGCTGGGAGATATTTATTCTGAGGTGCAAGGCGAAGAGCAACCGTATCTGATAAGATATCACTCCATCGCTGCCCATCGGCAATCCGGATCGGCTATCGGACCTTCCGGCCTCCTCCGGCTCTCACTGCTCCCCGCCTCCGCTTTCCCACACTTCCCACGCGACCCATGCTCCTTCCCGCCGTCAAGTGAGCAGAGTCTATCGTCGAACTACATCGGAGGCGTACACGGCCGCGTGCACGACACACACACTCTCGCACGCACGCAACCCCATCACTCAACCACCACTTCCTCGGTCTGCTCGATAACCTCTTCCACCCACACCTCGATCTCCTCTCGCTCCTCCTCCTGCCGCCGGCTGGGTTCCTGCCCGACCCCCAGTTCTTCTGCGACTTCCTCTTGGCACCGCGCGCGCCATGCGTTCCACTCATCCACCAGCCGCTTTCGGTGTGTGATAAGCTCAGCGCTGACATTGCTCTCCTCCGCAGCATCTTCCTCGTCAAAGGCACGGCTGAACTCCTTCAGATTCTTGCGTACTAACCGCTTTTGCTCCTTGCTCAGCAGCGATGGTGGACGAGGGCGCCAAAGGAACTGTTTGAATCGGTCGAGAAGGTGCCTCTCGACCTCTTGACCACGGAAGTCCCAGACAGCGTAGCCGTTTTCCAACTGAAGTTGAACGTGAATAATCAACATTGAAATGTAAATCTCAGCACGCACTGTGTGGGTCCAGGCGCTGGCAGCAGTGGCGAGGTAACGGCCACTCGGGTCCCATTCGACGTCGGTGACGCCATAGTGGTCGCTGATACCCAACTGCTGGATGCCGGCCGCCCAATCCTCTTTCTGGGCCTGACCTTCTCTACGCCCGCTGAGTTCGTCCAGATTAAAGTCAAGATCCCAGAACTCGAGCTCAGATTTGGACGTTGATCCGACCGTCGCGAGAACGACATGTCGTCCCCGAGGTGACCAGCGAATTGTGTTCGTCGTGCGGCCGGCCAGTGTCCCTATTTCGCAGCATCAGTCGTCAGCAGAAAAAGAGCTCGGCCCTCGGGACACTTACGGAGCAGCTTGAAGTCGTTCTTCCCATGGTCCAACTGGTAGAAGCTCACGTCGGTCTTGATAGTGATACCAGGACCCGGATTCCCGAGATTGGGATCGCTACTTGACACGATGGCGAATCGTTCGCCTTTTGGTTCCCATGAGAAGTCCGTCACGGTATCTATTATTGATGTTAGTGAGAAGTTTTGTTCTTCAAATGGAAACAAACGTTTTACCTTTGAGTTCAACGACTTCAACCGGATAATCCTTCTCACGCACTCGGAAGATTTCCAAGTTGCAGAAAATGGATTTTTTCGTTTTCGTGTGACGGTCAACACGGACGCAGAGGAAATCACCCTGGTTTTGCCAATAAAGCTTACACTAGAGGGACAGACGTGAGACAAACGAAACAATATCAGACGTGGAAAACCTGCCTCCGAAACGTTGAAGAGATTCTTCTGACGGAGGATGGATCGGCCTGGGAAGTTAATGAGGGTGACGCGGGCAGGCTGATTGGCGACTTCGGGAGTCCAATAGGCGAGCATGTTCTCCGCGACCTTTTTCACACCCTTGCCGGCAGCATCTTCCTGCTCCTTGTCGCCGTGTGGGCACCACTCGAAATCGACCACGCCTTCGATCTTTAGGCTTCTCTTTCCCTGGAGACCCATGCTAGGCAGTTCGTACACGCTGATTTGCTGTCCCGCGGTGACTCGTCCCACGAATTTGTCGTCCGCACTCCACTTGAGAGCTGGCCAGCCCATCTGCTTCTTGCCTTCTTCGGGAACGGCAGCGAATGTGCGGAGTAGATTGCCCGTCTTGATATCCCACACAGCGATGTTGTTGCCTTCATCCTCGGCAGAGAAGAATCGAGGCCCTTGGGGCATGCCCTCGGCCACACTGATATCGTTGTTCGACCAGGTGACGAGGTAGTTTTCGCAGGGTGAGAAGTCAATCAGCCTGACCAATGGGTGGAAGAACCGCGCTTGTAGCTGGAATGACGGACCACCCCATAGACGAATACCCTGGGGGTGCAGAGTAGCGATATATGTGCCCATTGGAGACCATGACACGTATAGTTCTGTCCGCAAGTTTTGCTACGAGCATGTTAGCATAGCATGCAAAAGTTTCGGGTCCAACGCACATGATCTTCATATGCAACCTCGCTTTGGGATGGCTTTCCATGCCACCTGACTGCGACCTCATCCCCGCGATATGTGACATATTGGTCGCGCCCTTGCGGATCTGTAAGCCATGCACGAAGGTGTTCCTGCGATGACTGTCAAGGATGACTCGGATGGAGACGCGGAAAACTTACTTTGGGCTCGTATTCCTCCCGCTCTGGCTCGACATAAGTCTCATCCAAATCCACGAACTTTTCGATGTCCGTGAATAGGTTGATCGAGAATGTATGCCTGGCGTCGAATGGATGCCCATTCATTTCATTCAGAGCATTATTCGCAGCTTCTGCTGACCGGAATTCCGCAAAGACGTAGCTACAGAAGAAAGTCGGGACTGTGAGGATGCATGATGCCAGCATACAGACGCCACGCACCCATTGCTCTTCCCCGTTGTGTTGTTCCATGGTATGGTTATGTCCTCGGGCTTGAGCGCTACACTCTTGCCCTTCCGCGTGAACTCCTTGGCTATTTTTGAACGGAGCTTTTCCACCCTACTCTCGTCAACGATGGGGACCCCATCGATGACTAAGATGTTGTCGAAACCTTCCTCGAATCGCACTCGGTACCTTCGTGAAGAGCAAAACTTAACCCCTAATCGAATGAGTTGACAGTCACGCACTTTTCTTCGATGTCCGTGTAGTCGATATCGTCATCGTATACTGAGCCGTTTGGGACTGTCATATTGTGTGTGTGTGACGAGGAGTTGCAATGTACAGCAAGATTTGGAGGCGGCGCGTTGAAGGTTTGAGCAAAGGATAGGAGATCAAGGTTAGCCGGAGTTCCAAATCGCCAACTCGCGGGCCGCCGCCTCCACAATGATATACACCGCACGTTCACAGACTCATCATCTTAAAGCTTATTCGATGTCTTGTCGACTTTTCGCTCTTCAGCGTTTTCGTGGCTATTGACTGTTGAACGTTGACTCGAGCAACAGCGGGCTGGTATTGACAACGTGCGCGACCCATCATGCATCATATCTTCTTCAAAGTTACACGGGGAAACTATCTCGCTCTGTCCGGAGCTCTGTACGTTTAAGCGCAACCGCTGGTCAAAGGCCTCCCCTCGCAATGCGAGTTGCATGATCCTAGCTCCGACTACATCCGGACAATGATCATAGGTGTGAACGCCGAACAGACTAGTACGTCAGGGTCGAGAGGTGAGCGCACTCGCATCTAGAGAAGGCATCGCTATTTATATCGCGCAACGGACCGAGGCTTCGCAATCCCTGCGAGCGTCCTCGCTTTTCTCTTGCTTGGTGACGGCAGCCATGAGCATGGATGTGTCTCCTCTCACGTGGAGATAAAGCCCCATCAAGAGCGAGAGGAGCTTCTCCGTACAGTGCGGTTACAGGTGCACTAATCCTGACCGCCATCTGCGCACGTGGGGTGTCTTTATCGTACAGTACACAATCGTTCCTGGTTTCTGAAGGCTTTAAGTACCATGACGAAGAAGTGCAGCTTCTGTGGCCCTTCGACCTCCCCTTGTCCACTTCCCGCGTGCCTGTGTATCGACAATGGCCTCCGTCAAACCAGGGGCTCAGGCTGCAAAGTCCGAAGCTACGTCGGCCGTTGTCAATGTCTCCTCCCGAGCGAGGATGAGCGCCTACTTTACGATTGCAGCCGCAGCTTGTGGACTCATCAGCGATGGATGTGAGTGAACTCAGTCTCGCTTCCGGTCGCATGCCAACACAAAGCCTAGACCAGAACAATATTATGACATGTCCAACGTATGTGCATTGATCCCCTGTGCCTACGTGCTGCCCGTGTTGACACTACTGTATAGGTTGTGTTCAAACATCTGTACCCCCACGAATATACTGCCTCAGTGTCTACTCGCGTCTCAAATGCCCTTCTTGTCGGTACGTCAACAATTTGCAAACAATCATCAGTCGGTGTTCATCGGTTTGTAGGAGCAATTATCGGCCAGCTCTCCGTTGGTCTTATTTGCGATCGTCTTGGGCGCAAGGTGGCTCTGATATCCACGACCCTTGTGATTGTCCTCGGTGCAACGTTAGGGACAGCAGCGCATGGCGCACACGGAAGCGTCAGAGGCTTCTTCTGGTTCTTGACATTTGCGCGAGGCATAACGGGTGTGGTAAGTGACAGATATCCTCACTCGCGTCAATAGCAAAATACGATTGAAGTGTGAAGGGTGTCGGTGGTGAATATCCTGCCTCGTCTACAAGCGCCAGCGAGGCCGCTAACGAACACATGCTGTCTGTTCGTGGTCCTGGTAAGGGTTGTTGTCCGGTCTGGTCGTTACTGCACTAATGCCTCCATCGCAGTCTTCATCATGGTCACTAACTTCGTGCTTTCCGTAAGCCCAACTCATTATATCATGTCCTGACTATCTTGAGCTGTGTAACTACTGGCAGTTTGGAGGGCCCCTCGCATCATCGGTTTTCTGATTGTTCTGTCGGCTGCTGGAGAAGACCATCTCAGCACCGTCTGGCGTGTCTGCTTCGGTGTCGGGATTGCGCTTCCCTTGACAGTCTTGATCTTCCGGCTTCGAATGCTCAGTTCCAAACTTTACCGCGATGGAGCTATCAAACGCAAGTACAATTCTCATTGAGCTTCCTTGCAGCATCTCACACTTATCCCTAGAGAATGTTCCCTATTATTTGATTATCAAGCGCTACTGGAAATCTTTGACAGGAACCTGCGGTGCATGGTGTGTATGTTTCATTTCCTACATGTGCAGTTATGTCTGATTGCTTCAAAGGTTTCTCTATGACTTCGTGGGTCACAGTCACTAGCCAAAATCCCGAGTTCTCAAATTTCGCCAGGTGACTTTCCCAAACGGCGTGTTTTCTGGCACCATCATCTCCAGCGTCGTCCACAACGCGGATATCAAGAAGACCGCAGAATGGCAGCTTCTTCTCTCTGCGCTCGCTATTCCTGGTGTATTCGTAGGCGCTGCACTATGCAATCCGCTGGGCCGTCGAAACACAGTAAGTCTTCGGCCCAATGTATCAGATGTGGACTCTGACGTACCTCTCATAAGATGATGCTCGGCTTCAGCGGCTACTTGATATTCGGTAAGTCGCAATGAATGTCGATACGGGGATGTTTGTGAATGACAACTTGCCTGTAGGTCTCATCATAGGTCTCGCTTATGACAAGATCACCAAGATAATCCCTCTGTTTGTGATCTTGTGAGCCCCCTGGATGTCACACATTCAATGATTTTGACACCGGCACATTCCCATTAGCTATGGTCTGATGCAGTCTTTCGGCAATTTGGTATGATTTTCAGTCGCGATCGGGCTTCAGTGACTCTGATGGCTCTGCAAATAGGGCCCAGGTGACATGCTCGGCCTCGTCAGTGCGGAGTGAGTAAATTAGGTTGCTCGCAGCTAGGAGCCGTATGCTGAACCTGTGCATAGATCATATGCAACTCCGATCCGGTATGCTTTGGTCTCTTTGTTTTATAGGCGGTCAGTCGACCTTATCATCTATAGAGGTACATGTTACGGGCTCTCAGCTGCTGTAGGGAAGGCAGGGGCTGCTATAGGAACACAGGCGTTCACGCCCATCCAAACCAATCTTGGGAAAAGGTACTCGCCCTTTAGCCGTTTGGGATGCGATCCTGATATATTTGTGCAACAGATGGACGTTCATCATTGCTGCTATCTGCGGAGTTACTGGCATCCTCGTCACGTACTTCTTCGTTCCTGACATGACTGGCGTGGACCTCGCAGACGAAGATGCTCGGTTCATGGAATATCTTGCCAGGAGTGGGTGGGAAGGGCAGGTTGGAGAGGCGGACGAGGGCTCTTTTGATACAGCGACGGTGGACAGTCGGGACGATGTGAAGCACGCTGCATGAGATACGCGTTTTCTAATTCTATGTTGTCTTGAGTCGAACCCGGTGCTCGGGTTAGGTCTTGCGTAGAGGTGACCTACGCCCGACGCGGCGACTTCGACGCTACTTGCGAGAGTCTCTCACTTGGATGTCCATTCTCCCTCACGCTACCGGGTCTTCGTCATCATGCCTCTCATCTCTGCTCTTGACCGGAGCTCGTCTGTTGAGCTCTCACGCTCTTGCAGTCAAGTCTCCCGCCGACCATGGCGCCAGCTCAACCCATGAGACTCCCGATGGCAGCCATGTCTCCGACGACACCCCCACGCCATCACGGAGGGGCAAACAGAATACCGGAACTGCACACTCGAATGCTGCAAAGCATCCAGAACACAAACGGACTCTGGCTCCCAGTCAGAGCAAATTATATCTTGATGCTTTAAATGCCGAAGGTCTCCAGCCGAAGCTATCTGACCTGGAGCGGCTACGGCCCCATGGATACTCGCAGCCTGATACACACAAGTATTCGCAGGAGTTTCATGCGTTGGTGGATAGCTTATGTCGGTCGTTCTCCAAGTCTCAGCTACGATTTTTTGCACAAGAATACAAATTGCGCCCGAACGCCATGAACAAAAAGGTGCAATATGCGGAGCTGATCATCGAAAAGGCCTGGGGCTGGCCAGGTCTTCGAGAAGTGGAGCGGCGAAGGAGAGATCAGACGGAAACCGTTGTCCAAAGTAAGCATCGTTCATTACTCTGCCCCATGTTGGACCTAATTGCCCTCTAGCTTTTCCCTTATCACCCAGCGAGCTGTTCGTGACCTTGGGGAAGGGTGCGTGCAACTATGTACCACCTCTGTTTGTACTGAAGTCAACCTGTAAGATGGCTACGACCTTCTCGAGCTGTCAAAGCTCTATAGTGTACACGTTTCTTTAACTGAAAGGCCGTTGGCTTTACGCGTTGAAGGAATCCGGGCATCATTGAAAAATGTTGGAGACCATTTGGCACGAGTCAAAGAGGTAAGACGAACGCTTCCGTCTTAAACCGTCCCTAAAGCCTAGCAGAGCATTGTCGATGAGACGTTTGAAGTACCCACCAAGCGACCCGTACAACACGGACTGTTGCAGCGAATTTCGCGCATAACAGGCGCTTTCATGGCGAACCTAGGAGACAACGGCAAGGTGAGTTACCTGTCGACCACCAATATGAAATTTTGACACGTCGCCAGGTTCGCATATGCGTGAAAGACCCAGCGAGTCTTCTAGCAGCCAAACGACTTGCGATACGTGCCGCGATGGACGTAAGATCGGCAACTCAACACATGAACCGCATATATCTGACAAAGCGCTTAGAATCCCAGCCTGACGATTATTGCGCGTCGCGGTCCAGGCGTGGATGAACTCGTGGTACCAACCGCTGCTCCAATAAATTACGCGTTGTATCCGTTCGTGCCTCCAAGTCCACTCCCATGGATGATACAATCTAGCGGTGTGTTCCGTTGGCGGCGTGTCGGGAACTGGTTTTCCGAGTATCAGCAATCTGAGCCGGACAGCTTCATCGCCACGGGAGGCTCATTTATGACTGTGAACGGGTACGTTTCATCCTGCAACTTTGCCTTGGTCGACATCTAATCAATCTCTAGCCAACAGACAGAGCTGAAGTGTCGACTACTAGATGGGCTTCCAAAAAGTGTTTCCGCAGCGAATAGGACGATCACGGCCTCGTGCGTGCTTCACCTCTAAGAAATTGACTCCACCAGCTAAAGAGCAGTGTAGACCAGGGCATCTAATCTTCACTGGGGAGAAACATGATTCCAAGGTTTCGCTCATGCCCCCGGCACCAGGCCACTTTGCTTTCTCTCGTGCTTTAAATTGGATAGCTTCACATGAATCGTCGGCGGCCTTTTTACCAAGGTAGACTCCCGGAGCACTTTGCTCTGCACGTTTGCTTACTATTTTCCCAGTCTACCACCAGATTTCATTGAAGGCAAACCTTTGAACCAGAATGTGATACATCGGCTAGTCTATGAACCTCTTCCGAACGCCGAGGATCCTCAACTGGATTCTACTCCATCGACCCGTTTCATACAATTCGAATTCACACTGGCGAATGCTATGCCGGACAACATCGGTGGCCCCTTGCAGACTCCTGCCCAGCCTCACAGAGCGAGCTGTAAGACGGGAACCACCCGTGACTTGCATGTCCTGCTGCCTGACAGGTGCGTCCGTTAAGCAGCTCATCAATGACGAAACTTCATGACTTGCAGGAACATGGACCTTTGCTTCACAGTTTGTGATTCCGAGGCGTTGGATTTTGAGAGCGCGTTGCCTGTGCTGTCAGAATATGAGGCAGGTCTCAAGACTTTGTATGCCGAGACAGCTCATGCACAGCCCATTCCCCTCTAACCCGTCGTTTTGTCGCAGCTTGACCTCTAGTGACGTCGAAGTCACACAGCCGGCTCCTCCGTTGATGATGAACTACGAAGGAAAGCAGTTCTCTTGGTCAACAGTGTCAGCGTGAGGCAAAGCGACGAGTCACCCTCGCATTCCTTGGAGGCGAAGGTTGTTTCGGAGAGTGTCTTGGACCTGGAAAGCAGCCAAAAGCACACAGCTTGTTCGGTGAGTCATGACCTCAGATTCACTCACATGATATCAACCTCGTCCTTGCAGCTGTCCTTCGAGGACACTGATACCCCTGAAGGCTGGCATACGTTTCTCGTGAATTGCGATAGGCTTACGACGAAGAACTACTCGACTCGTCATCAAACTCCCCACATCCTACCCCTCTGAGAAGCTGCATAGGCCTCCAGTCGTTACGCTATCATAGTGTAATGCACACTACCACATACAATCCCAAGGAACCATCAATGTTTCCGCTTCTTGGTCTCTTTGTCCTTCCGCCTCTTAGCGCGAACCTGCATACGCGTCAGCATGGTATGCGAAGTTGGCAGATACACAACGCACCTCTTTCTTCATGCGGGAGTCCACCATGGTATACCGACCTTTAACACCTTTCGGCCGTCCCTTCAGACCCTTGTGGGCACCCTTTGCCACCACCAGCTTGACTTCGTTCTTCTTCTTGCCCTTCGACAGGCCCTTGCGCATGAGTTTCTCGACCTGCTGGGCCTTCTCACGCTCGGTCATGTCGTCAGTCTGCGTGACACCCTCTGCTTTCTTCATTGCTTTCTCGAGCCTCTGCGCCGCCTTGTACTTCTTCCGCGCTTTAGCTTCGGCAACCTTCTTGATAGGTCGCGCGTCGAGGGCGCGTTGCTTAGCTCGCAGTGCCGCCACGGCTTCTTTGGTGATCGGGATATTAGGCTTGTAGTGCTTTGACTCGTCATCGAGGAACCATGAAGGCAAGTCGTCATTGGAATTGAGGGAATAGCGAGTGAAGCCGTCGTTGATGAGCTCGGTTTTGGTCGTTTGTCGATTGACGAGTTGTTGTGCAAGAGTTACAGCCTCTGCTGTCAGCAGGCCATTTTCTGGGGGAAAAAATGAGTTGACCGACAGGTTGAGCCCACTTCGAAACAGCACGTACTGCGAATCCGCGCCTGCTTCGCGTCATCCTCATTCTCGTCTTCGACGTCCCACATCCCCCCATCATCCGGCTCCTGCGGGACGATCTCGAAGTCGTCGTCATCACTAAGCTGAGGGAAAAAGTCATATAGAAAAAAGTCAAATAGCACGCAAAATCGAAGTTCGTCATGGGACGTACCTCATCGGCAGCTTCACTGGATGGCGCATCACTTTCTCCGTCCTCCTCCCCATCCTCCTCCTCCTCCTCGTCTACATCGTCAAGCCCAGCGACTCCAGAGAACACATCCTGACTGAACCACACGTCGGTCGCGCGACTAACCTGTAGCTTGCTCTTGGGCTCCTCCAGCTTTGTCAATAGTCTTGCCTTCTTCTGTCCTTTCACCTCGCTCTCGACCTCCCTCCTGCGCTTCAATGAGGGCTTCGCGGGCTCGTCATCGCTCTCGCTGTCCTCACCGGAAGAAGATTCGTCGACCCTGGTCTTCGCCCGCTGCAGCTCGTCCCACCCTCCCTCGTCGCTGTCATTATCATCGCTCTGCTCCTCCTGTATGCCCCTCCACTCTTCCCGCTCCTTGTTCTTCGCGCGAGCCTCCTTTGCCTTGAACTTGGAGTCCCTTTCGGCCAACCGCTCCCGGTATGCTTCGTAGAGCCCGTCGAGGTCTCCTTCAAGCTCCCGCGTCTTCTTTTCCCGCTCCTCGTCAGTATCCAGCACCTCAGGGTCCGACTCGTCGCCATCCATTTCCTCGTCCTCGTCGCTGCCGCCCTCGTCACCAGCAGCAAATCTGGAAACCCCTCCCTTTTTCTTCAGGCCATTTTCCGCATCACCCAAGTCGAAAACGTCTTCTGACCCGTGTGCAAGAGCCGCATCGGTCTGTTCTAGCCCAATTTCGAGCGGTGCAATCATTTGCAGCTGCATGCGTTGGATTGTTCGCTGTTTGACCTCGTTGGCTTTCCGCCGCTCACGTTTTGTTCGTGCAGAAGCTTCTGCGTTGAGACGTTCCAGCTGCACCAAAGTGTAAACATTAACAAAAACGGGACAAGATACGCGGATGCGTGTCGCACCTCTTGTTGAAGCTGCGCCTCCTCATCGACTTCTTCCGTGACTTCGACAACCTCCGTAAGCTCCTCTGCGTCCTTTGTCTTGACATCCAGGCCAATCTGACAAAAACCATAAGCAAAAGCCACGAGATGAGTCAGAAAGACAGCGCCTACTTCCTCCCGAAGAGATGTTCGCCATTTCAACAGAGACTTGAAGTCACCTTTGCCGAGCACCTTCAGATCGTCCAGATTTTCCATCACGTCCGTGGTCGTGATGTCGAGGGCGGCCCATCTGTATTTACGCTTTGATGAGCTATCAAACCGCTACGACCGAGATGAATGACACACTCTTTCTCTTCTTCCGTCTCAAACGCCAGCTTGCTGACGCTCCCGAGTACAGCGATGGGATCTGATGCTTGTACGAAGTCGGAGACACCAGTTTTGCGAAACAGGGTGTAGTCGCCGTCACCATATCCATCACGGTGCCGACGCTTCTTTTCTGGCTGGAAGACATTTGCCTGCAGATTACCCGCGGAGAGACCGTTCTCTCCGGCGGCCCCAGTCGCATTGGCATCCTTGAAGACATGTTTCGGGTCAAGGAACTTCGGGTCGATTGTCTTCGGTGCGTAGAATTCGCGACAGACCACGAAGATCTCGGCAGAGACATTACTACGCAAAACTGGTTAGTAGACATACGCACTGTAGTCTGTGCTATAGCGTACCGGGAAGAGGGAGGCTTGGTCGCTTCCACCTTTGCAAAAAGTTGGTTGAAGACCCATATCAAACTGTTGTAATCCGCGCTCCGGAAAACTTTCGTCACGAAGGTACCCCCCTTCACGAGGAACTCAACAGCAAGTTTCAGAGACATGAGAACGAGCTCAGATTGGGAGTAGGCGTCTTGCACCCAGGCCGTACCAACATTCGGTGCACCGTCGTGCAGCACGACGTCAGCTTTCCAGTCCTTCAGCTCGCCGCGAAGGAGGTTGCGGCATTGAGTAGTAGTGATGTCGGCAGCGAATGTGGAGACCCTCGGGATGGGTTTGATTGCAACAAGATCAACACCTTGAGAACGTCTAGTCAGCAAAGAGAATGCGCAGAGGTGCAGGTGACGCACCGACGATTACACTATTCTGCGGCATGGTTTTGCTTGCGACCTGCAGCCAACCACCTGGAGCAGCGCACAGGTCGATACAGCATCGGGCGGACTCAAGGAACGAGTACTTCTTGTTCAGCTGTATGAGCTTGAAGGCAGACCGAGCACGGTAGCCCTGCTCTCTTGGATGAACAACTTGAGCAGGTGAGCATTTGTGAAGACGTTGTGGACATACTTTGCGAGCTTGTAATATTTGTCCAGACGACCCTTGCCGGTCTTTTTCTGTGCCTTCCCCATCCTAAAACAAGAGGCGATACAGCGCACAGACGAGTAGGAAGAGAGGGATGCTCGAGGACAGACTCGGATCGCAGACGAGGGGCCGGCCAGAAATAATACCGTGCTGCATCCCAATTCGGCACTGAGGCGCCTGGCCAGATCTTGCGCTTTCGATGCTCCAGCTCCGAGTCAACTACGAGATTGCTGCCTATCTTTCTAGCTTGGAACCCCTTGCATTATTGCTTAGAGGACATTAGTATGCCTTTGTCACTATAGCAAGTCTTCCATGGCAGAGAACGCCGGCAAGCCTCGATGAGGCCTCGGTGAGCCTGTGAGAGGCTGGAGCCTGAGATCACTACAGTACTAATAGTGCCGGTCGGCTGCTGACGACGTGTTCGCTCGCTCGCTCTTCCTCTTGACCACCGCCCTCGAGCCGTTAGCTGCCCGCCCTTCCCTGAATAACCTAGCCATGTCAAGCCCGTCGACTCCACTCTTGGGTCATGGAAGCGTAGGGGCCATGCCCGTCTCCCCTCTTTTATGGCGTGTGGGAGCACTCTTCGGTGCGTGCGCTCTCTGGGGACCTGCGCTCAATGCTCAAGCAGTGTGCGCGCCCTAGTTGCCGGTGGTATACTAGCGGGGGCATTCGGTACACATGGACTCAAGTCGCGGCCAGGTATGACGGCCGACAAGATCAACTCTTTCGCAACGGGAGCCCACTATGCGGTAATTTGCCACCCCGGAGGGTAGACGAGTTTGTGTTTGATCGTGTATTCTCCAGATTTTCAATGGCCTCAGCTTGCTGTTGGTGTCCTATCATCCACGCTTCGCGGTCCATCGGTTTGCGGGCCCTGCCGTTGCCATCGGGGGCTTAATCTTTTCCAGCTCTGTCTTTGTTCTTGTGCTCGACCGCGACCGGTCTGTGGATCATTTAAGCCATGTGAGAAGATGTACTAATTGCTGAGCCCGCAGTTTCAAGGCGATTGGCCCCATAACGCCGCTTGGCGGTCTGCTCATGATTGCTGGGTAGGTTCAAGAGGCCACTCCGAGTAGCCGCTCCTTCTGACAGACCTCCAGCTATGTATCGCTTGCGTTTTGATCGGCTGTACAAGTACCTGTTTGTTATAATATCTGTGATGTAAACAAAGTACTGCGAGCAATAACGATCACGTGCGCGACGCGTCGGAGGGAGTGAACGTGTAAACTCCGCTTGAAATGGCTTACCTAACCCGACATCACTCGACGTGACGACGCCGCCGTGCATTTCATTCCACCCTCAGCACTCCGCCCACTCTCTCCCGGCGTCCCTCCTCCTTTCTCCTCTTTCCCGATTCGCAAATTCATCTCAAGGTGCCTTTTTGTCTTTTCCCTCATCATATGTCTCCGGCGTCGTCTCGTACTGACTAGTCATCCCAAGGCAGTGCGACCCCCGTCTTGCTTCACCCCTCCTCAGCATGGCCGACACTCGTTCCAGCAGCCACCTCAAGCGTCGCCTCACCTCCCCAGCAAGTCTTGATTTTTTTACCCCATCAGCCACGTCATTTCAGCCCCGCCCTTACAATCCCAATTCGTCGGCCGCCCTTCCGCTTCCCAAGCCCCCGCCCCCCGCTCGCAATCACTCGCTCACTCACCCGCTTCCTCCAATGGACCCCTCAACCTCCGATCCCAATGCCGTCTTCATTCGCCCTCCTTTCACCTCATTTCCTGACGCCCATCATCATCCTGAGGGCCTCACTTACTCACTGATGGCCGCGAACCCCGACTGGTTCTTGATAGCGAGCGATTTCGTCTCCACTCAAGTCTCCACCCCCGATGCCGTTCCATATCTTTCCCAGCTTGAGCCACCGCGGGGCTGGTGTCCCGCTAAGAAGAAGGACCTCAAGGAACGAGGTGCCGATGGCTGGCCCGAGGGCGAGGAGCCTCGTCTCCGCTGCACATTCTGCAGAAGGACTTATGCCGGCGTCAATGCCAAGAGCATGTGGAGGCGCCACGTTTTCGAGAAACACAAGATCGCTATGGCCAATCGCCGCGATAACACGGATCGCTCGCGCAAGAGTGGGAGTGAGTGTTTTTACGTAGTCGCATGTCCGTTTCAAGACTAAGCTGTCTCGACAGGAGGGGAGACAAAGGAGCGCCATGAGAAAGAAAACCACTCTTCTGGTCGACAGGGCCGAGGTGCATCGTCGCAGGGGTCTAAATCTAGGCTGCGCTCTCTCCGCCCTGCAGCGAGCACAAGTACTTCTGCTCTGTTCGATCGCGGAAATGGTTTTGAGTCTGCCGAGGACGATGACGATACGATGGTACCAAATGCACCTCGCATTCCGGAGGAAGCGTTTGCTGTTCTGGAACCCGCTGTAGAGGTTTCCCGCCCTCCTCTGTCCCAGGCAAGCTCCCGAGCCAGTGCCACGCCGCCTCCGGATTCGCCGCGGTCGGAGTCCCCGGAATTTCTTGGCTATCCCATCGTTGGTGATGCACCCCCGACTCCCATCCGACCGATTCTTCCCGCGTCACCTTACAATCCTCTCTCCACTCCGTCCTTCCGTCACTCACCGCCTCGCCTTCCTTCGGACCAGCCTTGGCGGTTCCCGAGCCCAAGTCACCCTCTGCACTCCAGAGCGCGTGATGTAGCTCTCACCACGCTTGTCGCTCAGACACCCAAGGCTGTCGTTGACGCTAGCCCTGTCAACATCGTGCCGCAGTCAGGCAAGGCTAGTGTCTTCAGCACCCCGAATGTCGTTGTCTTTGGGAAGAGGAAGGAACCGGGTACCAGTGCTCTTCCCACGAAGAACGTGGGACTGGGCTTCACCAAGCCCACGCCTCGTCGACTCTTTCTCTCCGGAACCTTGCCTTCGCCCGTGAGCTATGAGCGCTACCGCCCGACCACTTCCAGGCCGAACAATAGCGACTTTACCCCACGAGCATCCAAATCATCCTCTGATTTCTCCCTCGACACCCCCGCCCGTCTTCCTATAAGCAACGGCCTTCTGCAATCGGCGAGCGTCGAGGGCGGCGAAGATCCGTTCTTTGATCTCTATGGATCAATAGTCGAATTCCACAAAGAGCAGGCTGGTATAAACCCGTCCGTGCTCATGACCGAGAGTCCCGTCATCCGCACCACCAAAACGGCACAGAGCGCACTTGGCTCGCGCCCATTCAAGTCGAGTGGCCTCGGGCTCATGGAGGCGTTCTCGTTGAAGCGAGATCTTGAGGACGAGGATGACGATGCAGACATTGGCGAGACGGAGGAGCTTCTGATGTCTTCTCCTGTTGCTCGAGGTCGTGACTCCAAGTCCAACAGCGTCAATCTTCTGGACTTGGCCTACATCGATGCCAGCGTCACTGACTCTCCCAGCTACCGACCCCCCATGAGAAAGCGACGCAGGACCATAGCTGGCACCGAGTAGCCGCACCTGCCCGCAGTCGTTTTGTGATTCGCTTTTGCGGCAATCTCTTATTGCCGCTGTTTTCGTCATCGCTATGTTTTGCTATCGGTCATGTATCTATAAGTACGGGTCATCACGTCCCACATCTTGACTCCCCGGACGCCCTCCATGTATGCCTACCCTTGTTCTTCTACTGCGACTCGCTCTCACCACCCATCAGTCCTATGTTACGTTCCCTCTCCGTCAGCGAGTTGATTTACTCCGTTTTGTTTGCCCGTTGACGTTGAGTATTTCTGCGTTTGACTGTTTGTTTATTGGGCTACATATATCTCGCTCGTGTGCACCTTTCTGTGCAACTCGGTTTGACTATCTTCATTCCAAACCTCTGTCCTCTTGGCTACCCGGTGTAGTAATTCCTCCCGTATCGCCCCTGTGTAACATCACCAGATTGATCCTATGTGAATTGACGCGCCTGTTCGATAATTAGCTCCCCGACGAGTCGAGCCTCGAGCTCGAGGCACTGCTCAAGCAGGGATCCTCATGACGCACGTGACACTGAGGAATTGGATTCCCCAGAAGTTGGCAGTTGCACCTCTCACCACACATAATTCACCTACGGCCCAGAAGCTCTGCTTCTGCACCATGTTTGACGACTGTATGATATGTTATCTTTCTGATGAACGTTACTGACGCTCGTGTCAGACGTCGAACACGCCGCAGCACCTGCAGGTGGTCTGGTGCAAGGCGCGCAAGCGCTGCCTCCCCTGCGCTATGAGGGCTTCGAGCCCTCGCCATACGACACCGACGAATTAGGAGCAGACAATGGAGCAATTGTGCGTGGCTTTTGGATCGCTGCTAATACCCTACTGAAGTGCGGACAGGATGACCCGCAATATACTAACCCGGCAGCAGCTCTGGCACCCGTATTCGACCTAGGTCGCGTTCAATATTCACTGCCATCCTCCCTCATCTCCTTGGCCGTGTCATCCGACATGCTTGCAATGGGCATCGCCTCAAACATGCTGGTCCTTATCGAACTGGCCCGCGCTGACCAGGTCGTGAAGATACCAATACCGCGCAATAAGTCGACCGAGATGACGATCCACAAGCTCTTCTTGGATCCATCGGGAAGGCACCTTCTCATAACCTCGCAGCAAGGAGAAAACTGGTACCTCTACCGGGGATGGAAGAAGCCAAAACTGCTCAAGACCTTCAAAATGGTCATCGAGAGCGTCGCGTGGAACAAGGCGGCTCTGCTGGCGGCGTCACATCTGACATCGACACGGGAGATTCTCATCGGTGGGAGGAATGGGACTATCTATGAGGCTCTCTTGGACGCGGAGGAGGACTTTTTCAAGTCGCAAGAGCGTCACCTTGGTGCGGTGTTCTCTCTTCCTGAGCGGACTGCCATTACAGGCATAAGCTTTGACTTGTTCCCACCTGTCGATCCCAAGCGAGTCCTCGTTGTGGTGACCACACCCTCGCGAATATACCAGTTCGTCGGCACACCAGACCGGCGTCCAGACGATGGGTCAAAGGTGTTCAGTTCACTGTTTGCGAGTTACCGGGAAACGGCACCAAGTGAGCGAATAGTCTCATGCACTGTTTTGTATGCTGAACTGTCGAAGAGATTCTCGAGCTACCTGGAAACATCCGGCATTCCGAGCTGCATTACTATACACCCAATAGTGACCAGGCGCATTCATTACCCAAAGAGCTAGCCTGGATGACTGGTAAGTGCCTCCTCGATATACCTGCGAATTATCACTCACTTGGAGCACCAGGACCTGGTATCTACCACGGGACTCTGAATTTTCAGTCCACCTCCGACGATTTCATCGACAATGCTCAGCTGTTCCCGTACCCTACGTTCCCGTCGTCACCGGGGAGCTACAATGCACCAACAAGCTCAGACGTGCCCACGTCAATAGCACTGACTGAATTCCACTTCGTTCTGCTGTATCCCGATCGAATAGCAGCCATCTCCACATTGGACGAGAACCTAGCCTACGAGGAGACTCTACCCCTGGTAAGCGAGGCATCATCCTGAATGGACTAAAGGGACCAGTACCTCATGTCATAAGCAGAAACCCGGGGAAGAGGTGCGTGGGTTGACTGCGGACCCGGTTCGCAAAACATACTGGGTCTACACGGACCAGTCCCTCTTCGAACTCGTGGTGGGGAATGAAGATCGGGACGTCTGGAAGGTCTACCTGCAGAAAGAGAAGTTTGACGTTGCTTTGCGCTATGCGAAAGTCAGTTTCTTCTTGTACAGGGCATTTCTTACAGCGCTGACGAGCACACTCTTAGACAGCTGCACAAAGAGATCACGTCATCTCTGCCCAAGCCCACACATACTTCAAGGAGGGGAGGTACTTCCAAGCCGCACAGTCATATGCTCAATGCTCTGTACCATTCGAGGAGGTAACACTGAAGTTTCTGGATGCGAACGAGAGGGACGCTCTCAGATCCTACCTGGGTTCGCGACTAGAGCGCACGCGGAGACAGGTTCGCGATCCTGACCGACTCTTACACACTTAGCTCATGGCGTCTTGAAGGACCTGACGCAACGGATGATGCTTGCGACATGGCTCGTCGAGTTTTATTTGAGCAAAGCCAATGAGCTGGATGACCTCGTTGCGTCGTCTTCAGCTTCCTACGATGTGGAGAACGTCAAAGTGGAACGCAGCCTCTTAGAAGACGATCTTCGGAACTTCTTGGACACATACAAGGTTCGTCGCGCATAAATTTCAGCGGGCCCTATGCTCAGCAGATACGCGCAGGAAAACTTGGAGCCGAAGACAGTGTACGAGCTGATCCAAGGGCACGGACGCACTGACATGTATCTGCACTACGCGGCTCTTGTTGGCGACCACGAGCGGGTGGTGGACCACTGGATCCTCGAAGAGAAGTGGTTAACTGCCATCGAGACCATCAGTCGACAGTCGTCGCTCGACCTCTATTATCGCTTTGGTCCTGTTCTCATGCGACATGCGCCCAGGGAGACTGTCGACGCTTGGCTCCGACAACCTACTCTCGACCCACTACGTCTGGTGCCAGCACTTCTTCAGTTCCAACATGCCCCCCGCGACCCATTGTCACCTAACCACGCCGTGCGCTACCTAAACCACGCCATCTTCGAACAATTCAGCACCTCCGCGACCATTCACAATCTCCTCGTCACCTTCCACGCTTCCTCCGGCGCGTCGGAGGACGACGGGCCCCTCTTGCGATTCTTGTCGACGGCACCTGTGGACCCGCTCACGGGAAGGCCATACTACGATCTCGATTATGCGCTGCGCTTGTGCAGCGAGGCGGGGCGCATCCAGCCGTGTGTGCACATATACTCGCAGATGGGCTTGTGGGAGAGCAGCGTCGACCTCGCGCTGGAGAAAGGCGACCTCGAACTCGCAAAGCTGAACGCGGATAAGCCAGAGGATGACCAACAGCTCCGCAAAAAGCTCTGGCTCAAGATCGCTAAGTTTGTCGTCCAGGACAAGGAGGACATCAAAATGTACGCGTCGTTCGACTTGCACTCTTTGATCGAATGCTCACGTTATGTTCAGGGCGATGCGGTTCTTGGAGAATACCGACATCCTGAAGATTGAGGATATCTTGCCGTTCTTCCCTGACTTTGTGGTCATCGACGACTTCAAGGACGAAATTGCGAACGCCCTGGAGGGGTACTCGGCACAGATCGACGAACTGAAGAGCGAAATGGATGAGGCGACGCGCAATGCCGATGCGATTAAGGAGTCTATCGCAGGGCTTAAGAGTCGGTTCATCACCATTGACGCAGCAGAGAAGTGTTCTGTTTGTGCGTTCTCTCTGCTCACGCGGCAATTCTATGTGTTCCCGTGCCAGCACACGTTCCATGCGGACTGCTTGATTGGTCTGGTGCGTCCCACATTCCGTTTTAGAGTGTTTTCTTACGCATTCACCTTCGCCTTCGCATCAGACCAAGGAGTATCTGCCTGCGCACGCCCTCCGACGGATCATTGCCCTCCAGAACAAGCTCGTGAAGGGCAGCGCTGCCCCCATTGACCGCGCTCAGATCACACATGTCCACAGTGCGGGGCACACACGGCAGCCCACGTCCCAGCGCACACTCCTCTCGTCAAACTTCACCGCGCCGCTCCAGAACGGCACCCGCGCGGCCAACTCACTTGGGCGCAACATCATGTCCGCGGGCGACCGCCTGCGCGATCTCATCGTGCCCGACGCGCTCGCGATGCTCGTCACCGCACCGGCGGGATGGATTCCGGGCATCGGGTTCGGCGTGGGCAAGAAGGACGCGGCAGGCGAGAAGGACGGCGGGAAGCGCACAGAGAAACTGCGTGAGGAGCTGGAGGATATACTGGCGAGCGCATGCCCTCTGTGTGAGAGCATCATTGCGGGTCTCGACAGGCCGTTTGTGAAGGAAGGCGAGGCGGATGCGAGCTGGGAATTGTGATCCTGGAGCTGACGATTCCTGTCAGTTGATGGGCGTCTACGTCTACTATCACCTTCGATTCATCTACTGCGCTGCGCACTGCCTGATGTCGGATGTCGCCTAGCTGTGCTGAGAATTGAGAACATCTGACAACATGCTAACTTGGTCGATGTCTGAAACGCCAACATGACTTCTTGGATCAGCTACTCGCCCACGTTCAAAGATGGTGCAGCGCATAAAGATTGCCCATGCAATTCCAGCGTAAGGAGTAGGCCCCAGTCGTAAGGATCTGTTCCGAGCATTGTGACCGGCCCGACGGTGATATTACCGGTCATTAAGGCAGACGAAAACAATCTAGCGAAGTAAGTTCGAATGATCAAACCACGGCAGGCGAGATGGGAACAACCGTGATGGCACTGGCAGACTCAGGCAGTGGAAATAATGATGGTGGGAGCTGAGATCTGGTAGGCGGTGGCGTCAGTGGTTTATCTTCTTTGTCCGACCGGCTTTCCGCTTTAGCCTTGCCGATTTGCGTGCCCCGAGCTGTCGAGGGAGTGAGGACGAAGCTCAATAGAGTATTGCGCAACCGTACCTGTATTTTGAGTTCCTCAGCGCGTTTGCGCTCCTCAGCGGCCTTTTTGCGCGCTAGAGTGATTTCGCGTCTCCTGGGAGAGACGTGAGACGGGTATGCACGGAAAGAATGAGAGCTACCGACCGCTGTTTCTCTGCTATCTTTTCATCCTTGAGTTCTATCTGCAGCATCTTGATGGCCTCCTGCTTCTTGGTCTTTTCCATGCGGTCCGACCATGATTTTGCCTTGACTGCTTGCTGGAGATGCGAGCGGCTAGCGTGTGGTGAGCTGGCTGCAGGGAGACGCAGCAAATATATGGGTACATTGTGGGCGATTTTTGGGACTTCCAGGGCTTGCCAGACTGCCTGCCGTTGGAAGAGGCGGCGATGGGGACGGGGAGGGACATGACGGGTCCGAACAGCGGGCGTGGGAGAGAGGCGCAGCCCCGAACGGGAGTCGACCGATCGAAAGCAGGCTTTGGCTTGTTCCCGACGACGACTTCGACGCTGTCCCCGCCGACGACGACGGCCGTCCCAGCGACGCAGTTCCGCAGCGAGCTGGCGGCCATGGACTCCCCCGTTATCCCCCACAGCGACCACCTCCGCCACCTCCTCGACCAGCGGGCTACCCGCGCGGATGTTCACCACGCCCGCTTTCCCTCTCTCTCCGAGTTCTCGGATTCCCCCTCCATCTACAGCCACGCACGCTTTTCACCTCGTCCCATCGACAGAGCAGAACTCCATGCTCACACCCAGGGCTTTAATTTCGCCGTACCCTCCCAGTACCGTGGGATTGCCGCAGAAGCGCGCAACCGTGAGCGGGATCGGGAACGTCTCAACGATCCCGCCGCGAGCATGCTCGACCTCGACGATGATGACACCAGCTATACCAGTCCGACGTCCCCACATCCATTTCGTGACCACGACTCATCCTCTCCGGAACCAGAAGACCCTACAGAGGACGAACCCGATCCTCGGATGAGCCTTCTGGGTCCCAAAATGCGCTTTCACTCTCCCGCCCCGTGGGAAGTCGAAGAGCATCGTATACATGAGCAGGACGAGCCCGACGATGACGCCCGCTCATTTGTCTCTCGTCGAGGGCGTAACAAATCCAAGGGCGAAGGCTTCATGAAGGGACTCGGCTTGGGCGGCTCGCAAATAAGAGGCTCCAGTTCCTCCCGTCCTAGTGGCGAATCTACTCGCTCCAGTGGCAAGGACAAGAGGTCATTCGAGACCACGTCTTCGTACGTTTCTGTTTCTCACGGGGCACTGCAGTGAGTGTCTCCTACATGTCCGCTTAATCCATACTGACGCTTCCTGGAAGCGCTCTGGCGCAAGCTTCTATGTCCTCCACTTCGCTGGCCCCACCGAATGGCGCAGGCTCAAGGAGTAGGCTTACGGCGGCTAGCAGTCGGACAAGGACAAACTCTAACACCTTACCCCCTTCTACCGCTCTTCCGCCTCGCCCTCCCAGCCCCCAAAGCAATGCTCATCCAGTACACGAGTCAAATTTCTCTCGCTCGACGTCTCCCGAGCTCTCTGTGCGCTCTCGCACCATTACCCGCGCAAATTCGTATGGTTCTTCACGGCCAGATTCTCCGCTTGGTGCCGCCACAGATTACGTCCACCCATACGCGAACCCGGACTTGGCGTACAATCGTGGCTCTTTACACATATCTTCCATTCCGTCCAATCCACGTCCCACTCCTGGGCGGGAGCTGTCCTCAAGCGAATCAGTAGTGACTCTTCCTGATTCGCTCACAACAAGGAGTTCGTCTCCCTCGCGGTCAGCTTCTGCCACTACCATCACGATGACGCCCGACACATCTGTGACTTCGGTTGGCAACAGCAGCAGTGACATTCACTCTTTAAGACGCGGGGTTGGTGGGGTCCAAGGCAAGTCCATTTCGGGGCCAATCTCGGGCCCTATCTCCGTCGACCATACTCCGCTGCGACTTGTTGGGAGCTCTATTGCCGCGTCGAAGGTACGAGATGGGAAGGGTGCAGGACAAGTTAACCAGCTTCCTGGATGGTCGGAACTCCCGGCGTCGCCGACGTTCACTTTGATCTCACTGCAGGAGGCGCAAGCACAAGCAAGGGAGCGTTCGCGGACCGCGACCGCCACGGGACAGATCCCTGCCAATGTCCCATTCTTGCAGACAGAGCCACCGTCGCGGTATACATCCGAATCACCTATTGGCATCGCTGGGAGAGCGCGAGCACGCTCAACTAGTGCCGGGGCGAAGGCGAAGAGCGCGTTGCAAAGCTTGACGACAAGTAGCTCTGCGGCGCGTGCAGAGTCAGACGTTTCGCCAACGCCGCAGGCCGTAGATGTTGGACCACAAGCACGGGTGCTGAAGCACAAGAAGTCTGGCTTCATGAGGTTGTTCAACGGCAAGGAGAAGGAGAGGGACAGGGAGAAAGCAATGTCTGTCACCCCGCCACCCGTTTCGACTTCACCGGCTCCACCGCTCCCAAGGACGCCCAAGGTTTCCAGTGCTCGTGTCCCGGTACCATCGCTGTCGCCGTCGCTCGTGACGCAGAACTCAGGCTCTTACTTCCACGACGTCGTCAAGTCTGATCGGGATAGTGACAGGGAAAGTCTCGTCGGGGCAGGGCAATCCCTGGTCAACAAGCGCAATGGTCCCTCTTTAACCATCATCCCACCGTCTGAGGCGCGACAACCCCAACCGCATTCGGCGTCCACTCCGTCGCCCATGTCGCACTTAGGCGACAACCGTAGCAAGTCCACACTGGTCCCCGAGTCTAAGGCCCTTCGCGTGGTTGTCCCTTTGAGTGCACCTGCGAGCACGACTTCTTTTCCTGCTCTCAGCCTCCGACCTGTGTCAACAATTTTCAGCGCTCACTTTGCGGACCACATCGTCGAAGACGAGTCCCCGGGCGAGATGGATCCGGATACTGGCACATCGACGAGCGGGTTCTCGCCACTCAGCCTCGATTACGCATTGCGATCCAGCGAGAAGCCACCGATGTCTATAGTGCACGGTGACGATCCGAATATCATCATCCAGGCGCTGCAGGAGCAGATCACGTCAACACGCAAGGCATGGCAGCACCAAATCTGGGAGCTCGAAGGCCAAGTGCGCGACTTGCGGGCCGAGGTGGACGATTTACGAGCGAAGGAAGCAACCGGCGAACGTTGTGTCTTGTGTGGCCAGACTGGTGCTCCGCTAGATGCTCGGGAGAGCAGAGTCAACAGCAGAGCGACTACGCCGAGCAGCGGCGGACATGACGGGAGGCACGGAGTCGTCAATCGGCCTCGCGCCCGCACAGGCGTTGGTACACGTTTCGGCTCCGGGACGGAGTGAGCTAGCTGCACTTGAAATAACCTCCGAGGCTGGCTTCGGATATCTGCCCTCTTCTCATGCATTCTGTTCATACAGGGCGTCCCTTCTCTTGATCTATAGGGCGAGCATTTCTATATCTTTCTGTTGTCCGCTGAAACATTCAGTCATACTTATAGTATCATATTATTCAATTACTTTCCATCTGTAATATGTACCTAGTTCAATTCCCTCGTCCGTATGTCACGCCACGCCAACCCTTTCACTGTTGCCACCTCTATCTATTCCCCCACCAGCGACGCACTGTCTTCAACTTGATGCCGCACATTGATACCCTCTTTTCATCGCAAGCCACTTTAGCACCACACTCCTTTTGCTTCCGTTGTCATTTTGGAATCTGGACTCGGCCGTGGCCCTGTATAAAAAGGTGTACCTTGAATTTGATTTGTTGCAATTATATGTGGCGTGCCCTGATCGAACGATTGACCTGACCGGCGAAAGACAAAACGGGGTACCTATACATCGGAGCATACAGTACTACATGACTCTCGATCACGTCTCATCGTCAGCCCCAATCAGCCAGCCGATGCCTTTCTGCAAAACACGCGATGCCTGTGCGGAAACCTCATGGTCGAGTGCGGGCCACGCCCGCTCACGACTGCGCGACCGGCCGTCGTTGTCGTTCGACCCGACCGATGCGCCGCTGCCGAAGGGGAAGGTCGCCGCAACGCGGGAGAAAGTGTTTGCGATAGCCGCAGAATCCGCGGCCCGAGAGAGCGGAGAAGTCGGCATATGCAATTTCTGGAAGCGAGACGCCAGGGAGGAAGGGAGGATCTCGCCTGCCCCAGCTACAGGCTTCCGCTGGGCGCCGCTGCGGCGTTTCGACAGCCGAGCCCTTCGGGCGTCGATATCCTCGGCCTCGAGGCGCCGCCAGGCCGCCAGGATGTCGACGAGCTTGTCCGCAGGGCAAAACTCGAGCGCGCGCCCCAGCAACGCAAGCTTTTTCGGGACATCAGGGAATTCGGGCTGTCTGCCAAGTTGGAAACAGGCTACCCAGCAGACTTCAGCTGCCTCGCGGACCTGCGGGTCGTCCATGCCCACAGCCGATGCCCTCAGCTCGACAACGGCATTCACCATGGTCTCGCTTGTCTCGTAGGCGCGCGCAAAGTCCTCCGCTTGTAGGGCGGTATCGGCGATCATGGCGAGCGCTTTGATTTTCGCCGCGGGATCGTCGCGGAAGCCCAACTTGTGAACGAGGTCCAAAATGACCTCTGTGTACTTGTACGCGTCGCTGTTGCTGGACAGGACCCGAGACACCAATGAAAGGCGATCCTTGGTGAGACGAATCTCGAGAGGGGATATGAGAATACCCGAGCGTGTCATGACGTTGAAGGACGTGATGCGCGAGGTTGCCTCGATGAACTCTCGCTCGCGGAGGACGTTTTCTGATTGTGGTGCAACTGTCAAGCTGAAACGACCGCATCAGCATGGGATCGGTCGGTATAGGGTGACGAGCAATTATACCAGTCGTAGGCTAGCTTCATTTCACCGAAACGGTAGTTCCCGGTGCTGGCGTTGTCGTAAAACTCCCGTGCGGCAGCGAGGCAGATGTCCTCGATAATTCGATCGTCCAGAGCTAACGGGTTCGTCCGTGAGTGCAGCATGTTCTTCGCAATGTCGAATTCTGGGCTATGGTAAGTTCACTTGAGCACTAACGACGATGCGTAAGTACTTACTGCCGGAGCTGAGAAGACCGCCAAAGAAAATACGGATAACGTCTGTGCGTGACAGGAGGCCGAAGGCGCTCTTGAGCCCGATGTCATTGGCGCCAGACAGCTTGAGTATGTCTTCCAACAGCCACTCCCAATCGCCCTGGTTATCCAACTCGCTTGCTGGGCGTCCAGTGCGTCGCGCCATACGCGTGGCTCTTGCTCGCTGCTCGGCTTCGTTGTTGGCACTCTGAAGAAACCACCGTAGAGGTGCCGCTACATCCCATCGTGAAAGTATCTCTCCGGACTCGAGATGTACGTCGAGGATATCCAGTGCTCGAGACAGCGAAGTCGCTGGAAGCGGTTGGAAAAATATCAACAAATCGGATGGTGTAACGCGGGGGCGAGCAGTGGTAGGGGTGACGAAGGATCCCAGAGACACAGCAGTGGTATCGGCCTCGTCCGCAAGGTCGTCCGTCGAGGAGTTGTCCCACGCAGGGAGGCATTCGAAGATGCGGCTCATCGTGGACCATTGATCCAGAGCGTCGCTGCCGTAGAGGCAAGCAAGCGCAAGTCGTGCCATGTCTTCGTCATCGCGGACGAGACGCTGAGCAGAGGGCAAGATTGGTTTCGATGATTCGAATATGGATGCAGCAAAGTCCAGTTGTACAGTGAGGATGTAGTCGTAAATGAGACGAGTCGACAGCGTGGTGTCGGGTTGGCCGGCCCGTTCGGCACGGGTCTCTAACACAAAGAGGTAGGGCATGACAAGCTTGCGTATATCCGTTACCACACTCTCCGGGGTAGAGTAGCGGAGGTAGGCGCGAACGACCTCTTGCGGCTGCATTGTCCTCCACCGATCGAGCGTCCAGTCTTCGTCCTCGATCTCCTCGTCGAGGGAAGCAGCATCGTAGATGAGACGGGAAAAGAGGCTCAATTCCTCTCCTAGTTCATCGAGATCTGGCACGCCTTGGCCTGCACCGTGCTGGACCAGCCCCAGCGCAATGTCTGTCATGCCGGTGGACGTGAGCACCTTGTCGACGCGTTGCTTGTACCACGACGTCAAGTCCGAGGCAGTCAGCAACTGTGGTGAACCAGGCGTTGGTAGGGTGGGTATGCCGCCGAGTTCAACTACCTCGGAAGCCTTGAGCGAGGCCAACACCTGAGGGAGCTCTGACCAATCTGGGTCTGGTCGCCAATGCTCCGCGGCTATGCGTCGCTCTGTTTCATTCTTCGCATCATAGTCGGGGAGAAAGTCTCGGTACTCTGTAGGGTTAGTGTGCTCCGGAATGGATTCGATGATGCAGAGGCGTGAGGGCCATAGGTGAAATCCGTGGCGCTGGCGAAGGACGCGGAGTGGGGAGAATAACAGACGAGATGCAAGGTAACCTGCGCTAGTCGACAGTTCGGCGGAGAGAAAGGTCGAGAGGAGAAATGGTAGTTCTCTGGTAGGCGTTGCAGCCTTGTCGACCGTGTCTTCGTCCGGTGCGTCCTCCCAGGGATCGTCTTCCCATTCGGCATCTACCTGGCGCTCCAGCTCGTCAAAGCCTGCATTCTCCTGTTGCATCTCCACAAAGCTGTTCAGACGGTCCATGCGGCTGAGAAGGACTGTTCGGATGCTGCATACTTGTGCGTCCGCATGTTCGTCCCGAAAGTACGAGACTAAAGTTTCGTCTGGCGTATCGGCTGCCGGGGGTGGTGGGGGATTCGTATCGTCTTCATCATTGTCGTGAGGTAGATAGACATTGGAAGCTCTCTCGATAGCAGGCTTGGTGCGCTGGAGTCCGAGCTCGAGCAGCGCACGTTGTGTGTCCACGTCGTCCAGGAGCCTGTCGGCAGAGGCAGCAGCGACCCAAAGGTCATCCTGGATGGCAGCCAAGATGTCCTGGATCGAAGAAAACGTAACGTCTGCGTCTTGGAGAGAGGTCCATTTGTCGCAGAGGTCGTCGGCTGCGGACGTCATGGGGAGTAGACGGAGGTGTTGGCGGCGCGCGGTTCGTTGCGTCTCGCAGTCGCATCGCACCGGGCCGGCTGCAAGGGCTCTCACTCTTGAGGCGACCATGTCTCCCCCCGTCAAAGATCCCAGCGAAATTCCGCCCAACCCTCCGAGATGGGAGCCCTCTGCAGACCCAGAGGCCATTCAGGTCCCCGGTCTCGACGCGTCTGCGTCCGTCAACGACCAGATCGACCAGATCGAACAGCTTATTACCCTCAAGCTGCAGGTGCGCACCCATGTACACCTTAGTGTGCAGTCCACTTGAATACCGGAACTCCAGGACATAGACGCGAACTTTTCTAAGATGCAACAAGTGTTGTCGAATCGCATCTTGCCTGCGTTCAAACGCTACTCCGTGGGGACAGAGCCCGTGCGGGAAGCAGCCAAAGTGCGTCTCGCGTCCTGATCGTATCCGACGCGTCTCTCATTACCCCGACGCGCAGTTCTGGACGTCTTTCTATGAGCAAGCAGCTCAGGTCCGGATACCTACCTACGAAGATTTTTCCTCCGTGCAGGAGCAGACTTCCGCTGCCTCTGCACAAGCAGAACCTGGCGAGACCACCGCGCCCAACCATACGGCCGCATCCGCGTCTCATATCTCCTCCACCGTATTTGATCCCAACCAGACACCCTCAGACACGTCATTCTTACCTGGACAAGCGGCCATCTCTTCCACTCCCGCGGCGACCTCGCGCCTCCGCGTGCAGAACCCTCACGACACGTTCAGTAGTCAAGGCTCAGAGCCCTCATGGGCTGCATCCCTCGAATCTCCCCTCATCCGCCTCAACCGCGAACTTCGCGATTTCGCGCGGGACGATCAGTCGCCCATATCTGAGTCGATGGCCGACCTGACTGAGGACCGCACAGTGGATCAAACGATACACGCGCCGTCATTTTTACCGCAGTCTCCAGAAAAAGGAAAGTCTCGACAAACGTCCCTTCGGCACGACGTATTGCGTGGTGCTCTAACCCCTGCCTCCACGTCTAGGAAGGCGGTTTCCCCTCTCAAGGTGCGGAAACCGAAGACACCCATACCCGCGTCTCGCAATCCGTACCTCCCTGAAGGAACGGACCCTCATAAATGGACTGGTATCGTCGACTTAAGAGATCCGTCAGTGGCAACCCCACAGCGTCGTGGTCATGCTCGCACCGGCGCTTTGCCAGCTGCAACACCAAACACGCCTTCCGACGCTCCGTCCGACGCTGACGACTTTGATTTACCCCCTGGGATGTCGCCGCCTGTGACGATGGCTTTCGCTACACTCCCACAGCTCGGACGCACCCCTCGCAAGGAGGCTGCCGCCCGGATAGGCAGAGACCTTGTCGGCGATGCTCAGCGTCTGCACGGCGGCTCCAAACCCATCAACTCCCACCTCGACGCACTCCGCCGCGGAAACTATGGCAGCGAGACTAGCGTCAGCACAGCGCCGACACCCCCGTCACTATCGCGCTACCGCGACTCCGCCTATCCCGGAAGCACCAGCACGAGTTTGGCTGGAGAGTCTACGCTTGACAGCATGATGCGCAGGGCCGAGCGGTCCGCATACCGCGACGACCAACAGCCGTCTTCGTCAACAGTCCTTAGTGCCCTTCCCGAGCCCGAGGAATCGCCTTCGTACTACACATCTCAGGCGCCGCTGCATCCACACAAATATCAGCAACATTCGCCACCGCGTATGCCTGTCACGCCGGACCAATACGGACAGTACGGCAGCCCACTTCCCGAAACATCCCAGCAATACGGCGACTCCTCCACAGACTCGCTGGACGATGACGACGAAATCAACGACACCGCGCACCCGTCCGCCGCGTTCCTCATGGCGTCGCGGCAGCGCGGGCCCGACGACGACGAAGACGACTCGTTCGGGAGCTCAAACGCCTCGAGCGACTCGCTCAGCGGCGAGGAGGGCGGCGAGTCGGTCCATCCCTTCGCACTCGGGCAAGGTGGCTACGTGGACGAGGACGAGGAGTTTGACGATTCGTTTGAGGAGCAGGGCGGCGCGGTACGCGGGGAAGTGGAGGAGACGGTGTTCGGCGTGCCTCCGGCAGAGCGTGCCGCACGCGCGAGTGCGGGTGGGTTAGGAGGGCAGTTTAGGCTTCTAGGCCAGGACAGGCTAGGCGTGCCGGGTGATGCAGAGTGGAACACTGGGAGAGTGGAGGAGACGCCGACACCTTGGGGTGCACCCCGGTGAGCGATAGCAGGAAACAATCTACTTGTACATTCTGTGTATCTTCCGCGGAAGGAAGGTGGCTTGTCGCAGAACTAATAACATTGGAGTCACTTGTATGACAAGATGATGTAGAATCGGTGACGAGCTAGAGATACAAGCCATCGATCAGCGAAGGAGACATAAGGTCATGCCACGACATACGGATGCGCCAGCGCACCGACTGGCGGGTGTCTATGAGTATTAGTGTCTTAGCGTATAATAGGGGTCCATTATATCCCGACCGCGGAGGGGTGGTAGAAGCTAGAATAAAGTGTCCTGGAGCAAAGAGTCGTCAGCAGAGTCTATGCGGCACGGTGGGCTATAAATTCACCTCGTCGCGGAGGTACTCCCCGACATCACTGGTAATGGCGGTCAGCGAGTAAGTAGCGGCAGAAGAAGGGTAGCTCACGCTTGATGGAACACAATTATTGCGGTCGGGTCAAGTTTCTTCGTGTCCACTGTCGCCCGAGATGTAACGCCAAAACCCTAGCAAAAGATTAGCAGCTGCTGGCACGAATTGCAGACAGGCGTACTCACCAAAGGAACGTCGTTCATGCTATAGACTACCACTCCCTGGTGTTCCGGGGTGTCCTCTGTGATACGGCCGAGGTGCGCCTTTAGCACATGGTTCCCGTACAGGAAGGGCATTTCGCCGTTCGGCTTAATCCAGATCTAGGTGGCATATAAAAATGCATGTCGCGGCAACACGACATGTCACAAACCTTGTATTTGGCATACTGGGCGAGATGGTCGAGGGAGGTGATGTGCAGCTTGAATTTGCCGCTTTTGCTGAATTTGCCAAAGCATGTGCCGATGCTCACGAGGTTTGGTCGTGCGACGGAGATGCCGAGGCGCATGGAAGACTCGGAGACATAGTAGACCCTGTCCTTTTGAAGACGAAAGCAGTATGGCTCGTCTGGCCGGTCGATGAGGTGGATGAGGTTCTTGCCCTGTAAGAGCAAAGGGACGGTAAGGCAGTGGAGCATGCGGTGATGAAGTACGCGCACGATGTAGTTGGCAAGCTTGGAGAAGACGGCCTTGCTCTCATCCTCTGTCAAGGGACGCATGGCTCGGGAGGGAGGAGCAGATGAGACTGGAGGACGCAAGTCGTCGCGCGACTCTGGAAGAAATTGGCAATGAGTCGGCGTTTGCCGCGGTGAAGACACTGTATGTTCTCTCTGATTCTGCATACAACAACCCTCTTATGGTGGCATCAGGCAAGCGACCAGACGGTCAGCTCACCTTTACGTTTTGCGGGGGCGCTCAGAACCGTCTATAACGAAGCCGCCTGACCTCAGCTACAGGAAGATTGGTCGTGGGGAGTGTTCGGGACCCGGCCACGGCATCTGGCCATGCAGTCTACCGAGCTGTTCCCAGGCAAGGAAGTGAAGTAACACCTCGCGATCTTGTGCTGCGGTCGAGATGACCCGTACGTGCGTCCTATCGCCGAGCACATAATCCTCAATGACATCCGTCTCCTCCTGTGGCTAAAGGTAGTGCTCGGTCCCCCTGTTCGAAGTCGCGTCCTGTGACTATACCCATCGACGTGGGAGCGACGTCGACGACTGGCGGTACCGGCAGCATACCTGACCTGACACACCTGCCACCGCGATCAGCTTGGAGACAGGTATGTACTACTACCAGGTCCCAGTGAGTGTCTCGGGTAGCTTCAATATTCAAAGCTGACGGGCACGGCAATATTGGCACGGGGCATCATCTCGAGGTTCATGAAAGGTCCCACAGTGGACATGGAACCAGGTCCTGTTGCCCAGCGTCCCGCATGCTAATTATACAAATCACGAGATTCAATTCGACGGAGATGCCACACGCCTCCCAGGGACGACAAGGCAATCATTCACTGATGAAGAACAATAATGAGTACCGGTGGGGCGGTCTACCGGCGCATGCATATATCAGATGCAACCCGAATATCTAAAAGTATCTCGTATGGTGTTGGACAGGCAGGAGTCGTACGACTCTGCCGCACTTGCGAGAGCTGCATACCAAGACCCGTAATGCATGGCCGTTGTGCGGCTACGACGTCCGGTCGCGACGGTATAGCCCGCATCATGGGCTGTGACAGTGGACCACCGGGACCTTGATCACCTTGTCTCCGTTGATGGGACGAACGTGATGTCGATCGATGAACAAGGCGGACGGGGGCTGAGTTGAAGGTGGCAAAGGACGGGCGGTGCGCGTGGGTGCTGCCAGTGGGTCCCCAACGGTGCCAGTGGGACTTGAGCAGGGTCGCAGGCGGCAAGGCGCACGTGGCTGGCAGAAACTGTCAGTGATGCCATTAATGGAAATCTCGAGATCTGTGCGCCACCGCGTCAGAGCCACTGCCAGTGGCTGCCACTTGGCCAGCGGTCCCAGCCAGACCAGGACGTAGCCTCAGGCCTCAGGTATGTCGGCGCCGTGTCATGGCAGGCGTGCCTACGGAAGCAGTACTGCCTTGTCGTGATCTTCTCGAAACTGGCGGGGCCCGCGCGCGAGCCCGTGTCGCGGGCAAGACCGTTCTCTGATCTTTCCGGTAACTCTTCCTTACGGGATAAGGACGAACAACAGCGCGGCTCCGGCAATTGTTTCCCAGGTATAAGAGCCCCTCTCCTGCCCTTTTCGCATCAAGATCTCCGTTTCTTTTCCTTTCCTTTCCTCTTCTCTCTTCTCTCGGGTTTCTGCCGTTCTCTCCCCAGGCGCACTCCTTGCCATGACAGTCATTCCTCGTATCGTTGCGGCCATTGCCGTCCTCGCGTCCGTTCTTCCCCACGTCGCAGCCACCAGCTCCAAGAGCTGCAAGTCCACCGAGTTCTTCTACGAGACCAAGAGCTGCTGCGCTCCCAAGACCGCCCCTTCCTCCCCTCCTGCCCCTCCGTGAGTCGTAATTTCTTTATTCTACCTTTTCCCTCCAGCCATGCTAAACTCCCGTCCCGCCAGTTCCGGCAAGAGTTGCCCGTCTTCCAACTCCGCCAACTGGTACTGGTCCAACGGTAAATACCCACCGTAAATATCTGGCATCTCTCTTATTTTGCCTTGTCAGACAAGGATTGCTGCTTGCCCACGAGCCCTCCTCCCGCAGGCAATCCCGCCCCTACCTGCCAGAGCGGTCACTCTTGGAACGCGGGCAGCAGCTGCTGCGAGGCTCCCAAGCCTCCGTCCTCGACGCCATCTGGCTCCTCTTGTCATTCATCGGAGTTCTGGTCAGTTTTCTGAAGAATACCATTACTGTCAGCTGTTAACCAGCTGTGGCGAGCAGGTTTGATTCGAAAAAGTGCTGCCTTCCCCACGGCGGTGTCCCCAACCCTCCTTCTCCTCCTTCCGGCTCCGAGTGCCCTCCTTCTGGATGGTACTGGGGCAAGTCACAGGGATGCTGCGTTCCCCACCACCCCCTCCCTCCCAGCCCTCCTCCCCCTCAGTGCCCTAGCGGCTGGGAGTGGGTCGGTGGCGTCTTCCAATGCCAGCCCATCCCTCCCTCCCACCCCCAGCCCCCTCCGTCTAAGCCTTCCGGTGTCCACTACAAGAAGCGCGCCAACACGCACCGTGCCAGCAACCTCTGCCCGAGGAACCTCACCGCCTGCCCGATCAGCAACGCGAACGGCCTCACGGCAGACTACGAGTGCCTCGACACCAAAGAGGAGCTCACCTCCTGCGGTGGCTGCTCGTCTGCGGGCACTGGCCAGGACTGCACCGCCATCCGCGGCTCTTGGAACGTCGGATGCCAGGCAGGAACATGCGCAGGTGCGTGGCGTTCCCTGAGCTCTATTGTATCTGTTGTCTGACGGCATCGACATCTTCTACACAGTCTTCTCTTGCATGTCAGGTTTCAAGCTGTCCCTGGATGGCAGATCCTGCATCCAGCTCTAAAGTCGTCTCCTTTGACTACGTTCTGCATGCCCCTTGGACAGACTGAAAGGGCCTCGGTCTTGCACCGCGCCCTTCGCTATCTCTTTAAATTCCATTCTTTTTTACTCACATTCACTGTAATCCCGGTTGAGACATTCAGTCTTCTCACCGTGACGAATGATTCCAGGACATTTGCTATATATATATACCTGTGATTATGACTTGGGACATTGGTTTCTACTACCAGTGCGACGGACACATGCCATCTATTTCTTGACGTTGAGCGTACGTTGGTCGTCGTCCGATTCTTTACTTAACGTTGAACGTACGTTGGTCACCATCTGCTTCTCTAGCGTTGAGCGTATATTATAGGTTGAGCAATCCATTTGCCTCGCCCTCTCATACAAGCGTCACTGTCACATGACGAACGCGTTGAGCGTGTTTGCCCGGAGCAAACAACAGCGGGCGTGCATATATAAAGCGCGTCCACCTTTGGACGGTATTCTTCGCCCCTTCGTCCGCTACCGCCATCTTCTGCCGCCGCCGCCTCACGTCCTCAAGTCCGCCCGCTTTCAACTTCAACAGCGCTTGACGCGTTACCTGCACTCTCTTTACCTCTCTCTCGTCTCCCGTCTAGACCCGCCTCCCATGCCGTCCCTCTGTCGCCTCCTCCTTGTAGCCGCGCACGCTGTGTCCATGGCTCTGCTCTGTGCCCCGCCCATGCTCTCGGTGCAGACTCTCGCAAGGCCTCTCTGGCACCCGCCACAGCCCCGCGGTATCGAACAGCTCGCTCGCGCAGTCCGACCGAAGACGCCGAAGGCCAAGCCTGTCGGGCACAACGCCACACACGCCGCCCACCCAGCCGCTGTCTACCGGTCTGCCGCCGCCATCCCGACGAACTCCTCTGCTGCTCCGAGCATCCGTGACCTCAACGTGAACACGGTGGCGCAGAATATCAACCTCCTCAACACCTACTATTCGAAGGCACAGCAGAATGCCGAGACCCTCAGTCAGTACCCTTGCTTCTCTGCTCTGACGCTGTCGTTGAATGCTCGAGGATAGACACCTACTCTACTCGTGCCTCATCACACCGCACCGACCCCGACTTCAATCAGCAGTCCGCGGATGAACTCTCGTCCTTCCAGACGAACGTTCTCGGTTTTCAGACAGTGCTTGATCAACTCGGTGCAGACAAGGGCCTTGCCAACTACGACAGGTCGAACGATCTCGAGACGCTGCTGAAAAACTTCGTCAATCTGAATAAGGACGTCCTCAGCGATACCACGAAGTTGACGTACGAAATACCAGTTCTGGGGCCAATCCTCGGACCAAGTACGTTCATAGTGGTGTAGGCGCGTATGCGGCTCACGCCATATCCCGCAGTCGTCTACGAGATCAAGTGCCTCCTGGACGAGATCCTCGACGCTACGGAGAACCTGACAGACGGTATCCTGAACGCCCTGGATCCGCTGCTACGCCCGCTCATCGGCGAGTACCTCTCAGAGGCGTGCAAATCTGGTATCGAGGTTGCAGGGATCTGTCTCTGATGACGACATCCTCTTGTTACACACTATGTTCACTGACGGTCGCTGCAATGATCGCACTACGCGCTGGAACGTGTCCATGTAATTCTAGTTGTGATATATGGTTTTGTAGACTCTTCGCATTGCTATGCCGGGCCACAATTTCTAAACGCTGTTTCTGATGTCACTGCGAGTCCTTGTCACGAATGTGTTCGAGGGAGGAAATCAAACTGCAAGGCAACGGTGTTTGCTCAGCACAGCTTACAACAGTGTGCCACTAGCGCTCTTGCCGATAAGTCAGAATCTCCAGGTCAGAGCTGCGTACGATATGTGATGTCAACGAGGACTACTCCTCCTCTAACCACTGTTCCGCCAACGGCCCTATCCCTGGCAAATGAAAGCGTGCCAACCCGTTCTGCGCGGCGTCGAAGTATGCTCGGAATCTACAGCATCACACATTGAGTGACATGACAAGGAAATATAGAAACACATACGCCATATACAATGGTGGAAGGACCAAGGATAGCGTGAAGAGCGTGCGAAGGAACGACGGTAATTGCAGAATGGACGCAAATATTCGAGTGAGCAAGAGGGGAGTTGCGAGGAGGCCAGATTGATATGCTGCCCCTCCCATGAGTAACACGCGGGCCGGGAGAAGATACTGCGTACCATGGAAGCGAACATAGTCATTGTGCGTCTCCAGCATCAAGACGGCGAAGGCTAAGGCGTCAAATCAGCGCCTTGTGTGTAAGGGAATTGATGTCGCGCTACGCACCAGATAGAGGTCCGAGGACGTAGGCGAAGGCTGCCAGCACATCCACGCGCATCCCATAGCGTGTTTCCCATTGATTTGTCTGCTCCTCGGCGTCGTCTGTCGACCCCATGCCTCCGGATGCAGAGGTATCCCAGGCAGGAATCCCACCCGACTGGTAAGAGGTTTCACCAGACGGCTGCTGCGTGTTGAACCAAGGACGCGTAAATCGCGAGGAAGAGGACGGGGGCTGGCTGTACGATAACTCGTCGGGTGGGGGTGCCTAGGACCAGAATGCGTCTGAGTGCAACAGGCGCGGCCAGAGGAATGCTCACGTATGGGGCAAAGGAGCTTGCGAATTTACTGGACATGGTGAATATAAAGAGGGAGACAGGTGGTATGTGGTGGTTGAGACTGTCTCCGTGAATAAGTTAAGCCCGAGCGCGCTCTGGAGCAGCTGAACGCATTGGTCCGAGATCCACAGCAGCTGCGGACCTCGCCGCGCCGGTGTCCCCACCCCGGCAACAGCCGGCCGGACTTTGGATTTCTCGCCAATCTTCCTCGCACATCGCATCGTCGAGCAACAAAGGCCCAGCAAGAAGGTCATCTCCCAAAATCGCCGGACGAAACCATGGTGAGTAGCATGTTGCTGGGCTCTCAGATGCCTGGCCCGCTGCTGGCCCAAGAAACGGCGTGATTTGGCTCTCCGAGGGGCTGGATGGCACACGGGCACTGTGGATGAGGCGTGCATGTGCAGACGACTGATTGCTGCTGTCCGTCTTACAGGCTGACAACACGGCACCCGTCACCATCCGTACCCGCAAGTTTATCACCAACCGCCTCCTCGCCCGTCGCCAGTTCGTCGTCGACGTGCTGCACCCATCGCGACCAAACGTGTCGCGCGCCGAGCTCTCCGAGAAGCTCGCGTCCATTTACAAGTCTGACAAGGCGCGCGTCGTTCCTTTCGGCTTCAGGACGCATTTTGGTGGTGGCCGGAGCACGGGCTTCGCGTTGATTTACGATGATGAGGCTTCTCAGAAGAAGTTCGAGCCCAGGTACCGTCTAGTGCGGGTACGTCGCTCTGCGTCTTCCTTCTACAGCTTTCTTTCTTACCTGTGTGTACAGTCAGGGCTCGCCACGAAAGTCGAGAAGGCGTCGCGCAAGCTGCGGAAGGAGCGTAAGAACCGCAGCAAGAAGGTGCGTATCTGCCTAGCGTCCGTATGCAATGTGCTCATCCTCCTTCACTTCAGTTCCGCGGCACCAAAAAGGTCAAGGCGGCAGAGCCTCCCAAGAAGGGGAAGTAAACTTCTTGCTGGGATATCTGGCCTGCTGTGGTTCTTTCGCTTTGCATGTTGTACCTCACCACGTATGCCCACATCACATCGCCCCATGAATTCATGCATATGCGCGCAAAGTACAACATGCTCAAACTCATATAGCAGGATTTAGTGATCTTGAGAGTGTTCGTAAGAAAGGGTATCGAAATAGCTCTCAGTGCCCTAAGGTATGGAGTAAACACAACTAACACAGCGAGTATACACCAGCGACATCAGAAGCCAAATTTCTTGTGAATTATATCAGGGTCCTCCTGATACTCTTCGGCTGATACCCACATCTATTTCATGTCAGAAACGGCGTTGCTGAGGCGACGACGTCAAGGCTCACCTTCTTGAAAGTATTCAGACCAGCTAAGATAGAACCACCTATCCATGTTGAATATTTGCGTTCCGGGGGCGCGTAGATTTTGATCTTCATATCCTCCATCTTCTTAATCTCGTTGAGAAGGCGATCACCAAATCCTGGACACAGTTAGAAATAACGTGAGGATACGGAAGCTCATCCACACCTTTGCATAGAGTGCTGCCTCCACTCAGCACGATGTTGGAGAAGAGACTCTTTCTCAGATCCATGTCTACCCTGTGGATAGAGTCGTACACCACTTGATGAACGCCAGCATCCTCTTGACCTATAAGCTCTGGGTTGAAGAGAATCTCTGGCGCCCGGAACCGCTCTGCCCCGAGCTACGCAGCGGTATGAGCTCACGTCACAACGGAGGTACGAAAGCGTCGCACCTGCACAATATTTCCATCTGGAAGTCGAAACTCTTCTGAACGCCCAACACTGTCCTTCTCCTCCTTGGAAGGGTTCACAGCGATGTAACAGCATTTCTCTTTGATTATCCGTACAACTTCACGCTCCGCTGTCGTGTGCAGATGATGTCCTGACTTCCGGAGAAGCAGTTGTAAGTGATCTGTGACATCTCTGAGGTCGAAGGTTCAAATCAATCTGAAATGAGAAGACGACACTACACACCTGCCTGCTATGTCCACTCTCCGAATTGCGTGAGGCATTGAGAAGCCTTCAAATACTGGCACAGCATGTGTGACTCCATCGCCAGAGTCCAGAACTATGCCCGTCGTTCGACCTGACGAGTATCTGCTCGAGGTCAGTACTAGCCAAGGCAGTGAGCAACCAACTCATACAGTGAAAGTACGGCCTGTACAGAGATGTATAGCGCTGGGACGTTGAAGGTGTCAAAGAAGATCTGTGCGGCCACATCGCGATTTGTGCGTGGATTGAGAGGCGCTTCTGTAAGAAGAACAGGGTGCTGTATATTGGATACAAGTCGGACACTTAGATGCGGAGGCCGGGCAAAGCAACGCGGCGACGTACCTCTTCACTGAGCGTACCCAGCTCCTCAGCATACACCCAGTTCCATATTCGTTCCATGTCATCCCAGTCTGTCACAATCCCGTGCTCCATTGGGTATTTTATCTTGAGCAGACCCCGGAATTCCTGCGCTCTACGGCCGATGAAGACGTCGCCCTCGAGGGCGCCAGCCATTACGCGTACATGTTTTGGCCGTCCGACGCTGAGGATGACGGACCATCAGTACGCCAATAAGTGGCACTCAGTCCACTCACAAAGAAGGAAAGAAACATTTCGGATGATCCTGGCCGGCGAAGCCAGCTTTGATTGCTCCAGAGCCCTGCGTGTCAGATGAGCTCGACGGATATCGCCTGAGACGACTGTCTGACAAGTTACTGACATTGTCGATAACTACTGGCTGATTTGTGAGCACATCCTCGTATTCTGCGGACATAATGGCGCGTCGGGACGAAGAGATCCGGGAGATATGTTCGCGAACACGGCCAAGAATGTGCGAAAGAGAGGTGGATGAGAAAGACGCGTCCCAGGCCGTCTGGCACCGGTAAGTACAGTAGCCACCACCTTTCTGTTGACCGCCCTTCAGCTTCAGCCCGCTCGCGGTTATGGCTGGCACACGACGGTCACTGTCATTCGCCTCGATGGCGATCGCCTTCATCTTGGTCTCTTCGTTTCTTGCCGTGCGTATACGCTGCTGATTCTGCCTCCTCCTGTGACTTACCTCGCGCACTCAGGCTCCCGCTCAGGCTATCCTAGGCAACAACAAATGGGAGGCAACTAGTTTCTGCAAATGTAAGCACCTATTCTGCTCGCCTGCATGCACGCAATGCTCAAACGTCTGCAGGCATATGCTTCGGAGCGAACTATTCTATCCTGCACCTGGACATTCCAGACAACCCGTCCAAGCCTTGTCTCTCCTGTACCAAGCAATGGTGTCTGAACCAGAACCTGCCCATATGTGCCGGCGCATCGCTTGGTGACACGGATCCTGACACGGCTACGGGGAAGGAGGGCGATGTAGAGGCTCGCTGCTTCCGTGAGTTGCACCCCGTCCGACCCGCCCTCTTTCTGATTGTCGGCAGAGCGCGATTCGCCTCGAGACCAGCTCGTGGTAACCCTCTTCCTGCTGACCGTCTTTGGCCTGCTGCTGGGGGCTGGTATCAAGGGCAGAATGATGAAAGCCGGGTTGGACACGAGTTTGCCATGGAACACCGGGAGGAAGTGGTGGCAGGTGCGTCGTGGACTTTCAGGCTTGCAATTCGCCTCCCTGACGGGCTGTCGGTGACGTTAGGCTTGGGTTCCTCAGCGACAGTTTGACGAGATCGGCCTGGGCCCTGCGTCGAGCCTCGGACGAGCGAGGACGAGAGGAGATTACAGCGCTCTGTCGGGCGATGCGTCCGGTTCTCGGGATGAGAATGGGGGATTGTAACGAGCCTCGACTGTCACGCTGTACGATTAGTTGTTGATATTTCTATGTACATATGTTGCCGCGGGATTGTGTCTTGGCTGGTGATGCGGGTGCCACGATCGGGCGAGCGTTCCCTACAGTAAGCTTCTCGCTTCGCCTTATCCACAGCGGAATATCCTTCCATGGGCTCCCTCTGTTCCAAGTCCTCGACGCACACCGGCGGCCACACCGTCCTCGATGGCGCCGCGCCGCCCGCCCAGCCTGTCCGCGGTCAGCCCGCCCCCGCCGCAGATCCTCGCTCGGCTGCCGCTGCCGCTGCGGAGCAGCGCCGCAAGGCAGTAAGGCTTCTCTCTCCAACTCGCATTGTTCAACCACTCACTTTTCTTGCAGGAACAGAAACGGGGGACAAATGCCTCGAATCCCAACCGCGGACGCCTGACTTCCCAATTGGAGGCATCAAGGGCAGCGGCCAAACTGCCAGAGCAGAGGCAGGAGGAGCGTGTGGTGGTGCGTCCCCAGCCTCTGTCGGCTGTCCCCACACTGACCGCGATGTCTGGACTAGTGGGATTGATCGCATGTTCATGGCTCTTTATGACACCTCGGGAGTTCGTATGAAGAGCCCGTTTATCCGGCCATGCTGCACTGGCCACGCCGAACCTTGCAGGCTTCGGGCATCACACTGAAACCGAGGCGTGACGAGACGACCCCGATTGACGGGGCGCACGTATCCGTGCCCCGCTCGCTCTCACAAGCGATGTTATATGCCGCTGGGCTTGGACCAGCTTCACGGATCCATTAAAATGACCTCGTTGGTTCCACGTTTAATCTGTTCCTTTCCAAGGCGCTGGCGCACAGTTGCCAGGCTTCGCACACGGACGGAGCCTCCCCTGTGTACCCTGCGGCCAGCGGATCAGCGCGAACTGCGTGCCGCGTATCGCACAACGGGCATGTTTTTATTGTTATGGCACCCGGATTCTGCAAGGCCAGGAAGCCCTGCAACTGGGACATACGGCTGCATTGCAGTCATCTCATTACGCGAGTAATTACTTGTTGCTTCATATAATCGCCACGTAGCTAAGAAAATGAAATGCGCAAGTCGTTGAGCTATGTAACGGCGGCTGTAAGGACCCGGCGGCCCGCTCTAGTGGATGAACGCGGCGCTTGTCAAATGTTGACCGCGACTTCATCCTCGACCACCACGGACGCATCGACTCGTCTTGTGGTCATGTCCGAGGAGCATTGGGAAAGAGTGCTGTGGAAACAGCAATCCTTCCCCGACAATTATGTGCCGCCTTCCTTTCTGTCATCACTCACCAAGAACCGTAGGCGCTCTCCTCTCTTCGCCCGACGCCTGACTGACTGGGTACCCCATAGCTAACTTCAGGCCGTACACCTATTGGCCGTTGATGCTGGGTGCATGCGCCATAACTCAGCACTTGTCTACCATTTTTATCTTCCTTTCGGTCTTCGTGCGCCTTCTCGACTGCACCTTTGATCCTCGCCTGCTCGTCTTTATATCCGCGGCCATGTTCGTGGCTGGATACACACTCTGGGAACTGTTGGAGTACACCCAAGGCGGATGGCTAGCCAGCTCCGATCGCCGTAAGGAACTCCTCTTGATGGGCAGCACCACCTCCTCACAGATTGTTTAGATGCAAAAGCTGTAAAAGCCTCCATTCTTGTCTTTCTGGCGTTGATGGCGCTGGCGCCAGTCCTGAGGACACTCACCGCCGCCACATCATCCGACTCAATTTGGGCATTATCAGCATGTCTTCTCATTCTGAACGCGGCTTTAGCGGACTACAGCTCAGCGGCAAGAGGAATGGGAGCTAGGGAAAGGCAAGGACCGTGTTTACGGTGTCAGGATGGCCATACTCAACCACTCGACAGATTGACTTCGGTTCTTTCCATCAACGCAGCGATCTCTGCGGCGGTGGTGTTGGCATCCAGACTGCAGGATGATCTATCCGTATTCGCTCTCGTTCTCTTCGCGGTGCAGCTGTTTGCCTTGTTCCCGCTGCTCCGTTACCGGTTACAGGTATGTGGTGCTCAAATATGGTCTGATCTTCTATGCTCACGGTGTCTTGGAAGGACGCACATTCGTCCATCCAGCTGGGATCAACGCTCACCCTCGCCGCATTTTCTGTGGTCATCGCTGCGCCTTTGTCGGCGACAGTGGCCTCGCTCTTCGCAACGGCCTTGGGAAGCACGAACTTCCTTGCGCCTGCCGTCTTACTTTGGGCCCAGCAGTACAAGAAGTAAGCCCAGCACCTCCGGTGATCCTCGGCTTTTGTCCTTAACATTACCTTCCGTCATACAGTGAGATTAGGGGGCCATGGGATGCTGCCACGCCGAGGGTCCACGCTGACGACCGTGCTGCGCCTTCCCCTCCTGCACATTTTCCTCCTCGGGTCAGATCCAATCCTGAATCAGCGGGCTGCACCTAAATTATGACTGGGCCGAACGAGCTTAGGCGAGCACTAGCGCCGCGAAGATGATGCGCTCGGCGTAAAAGCCTCCGACATCGCAGGTGTGTTTCCAAGGCGCATCACGTCCCTCTCCGCGTGACCCCCAGACTGGCATTCTCAGAAGGTCTTGGGCCGACACGCGTACTGGCACACGCGCACTGGCGAGGAACACCTTCGATGCTCGTGCGGCGCGGGCACTTCGCATCGTACGAGCCCCTTGCGGCAGGTGGGGACCCGCTGGCCGGGAAGAACGCACGGATTATAGAATGCGCGGCGGTGGCGGGCGCTGTGACAGTTGGCGTTCCTGTTTTTTAAACATATGCCTCGGAAGACGGGGCGATAGCCGTCGCGTACACACACTCGGGATGGAACTCCCATACTCGTCCGTATCAAAGGCGATCAGTCTTTCTGCCTGCCGCGTGCGTAACACGCGCCGCAGGGCCTCTGCGCTTGAATCCTTTTTTGAACCGTCGCGCAGCAAGACTCCGTCGCGGCTGCGTCCCAATGCTGGAACGGACATATCGGCAGCTCGCCGAAATATATCTTAGATCATCCGACAAGGCACAAAACAGCAGGTGTCGGGGGTCAGTTCTGATTATCGTCCGTTACGACCGCTTGTCGCTGTGCGCGACGAACACTCTTTGAAAGGTTACAGAGCGGCGCGAGCCTACATGTTATTATACAGTATACTTACACATGGATATTGCAACAAAATATGTACGGTAGAATCCAACGTAGAGTGGTCTAGATATGATGCAGATTATATAGACAGTGAATATCAGGACAGTGCCAATGCTACATGCTTTGGGGTTTGCGGGGATGCTGTATGAAATTTATCATGAGTGCGCACCTTCCTCGTCCCCTTCATAGTCCAGCCGCTGCCGTTTTGACCCCGTCGAGACGCCCATGCCGAGCCCACGGGCCTCAAGGGCCTCAATGGCCACCTTTGACGCCCCGTCTCCACCCTTCTTGGACCGCACGCGGGTCCTTCGCAGAGCACCAAATGCCTGCGCTTTGATGACCGCCAGCGTTCCGGACATAGGGGGCGCGCCTGGCGACGGCGAACGCGACATTCGCGACGGCGCCCTACGCGGTCGGAGCCGCGAATATGAGGGCATGTCGATGTCCAGCTCGCCGTGGCCGTTCGCTTCCGGATTTGCTATTTGGGGTAGCGAGGGGAACATTGAACGGTCTGCGCCAGAGTTCGCACGCCGAGCGCCCAGCCGATACCGGACGGCGTCCCCACCCTGCCCGGTGAGCGACGAGATGTCGGCGATCCCCCCGTGAAGGGTCACCTCTGGTGGATGGCCTGTAGAATGTCTGCGATAGTCGAAATCGGCTCGGTCCTGTGACATGGAGCCGTCGGGGAAGGTGAAATTGAAAGGGGACGTGAGGGACGTGGATGACGAAGACGGTGGAGTGGAGGTGGGGGAGAGTGAACGGCTGCCAGGAAACATATAGGGCGCACCACCGTCCAAGATGGAAGGCGGGACCTTTTGATCCTCGCCCATGCCATAGCGTGAGACATAGGGCATATCCGTCGTCGGTGCGACGTTGGGAGACTCGACGAACGTTGGAGAGTGGGACGAGTTACTGCTTTCTGCGCGACCCGAATCACCCCCGGATGACGTGGTCTGCGCTACGGGCGGTGGCCACGCTGCATCCCGAGCAGCACTCTGCACGGCGTAGGGGTGATAACCGGCGTACTTCGGGGAGGGTCGGTGATTAATATGGTGAGGGCGGCCGTCGTTCGCGAGATGGTCAGCGTCATGCGTGTAGGCAATGGAGGGAGATCGCGTAGGATAATCGGGGGCGGGGGTGTAAGGGTTGTTGACGGCGGTCGAGTCGCCGTTCTGGTACGAGAGCGCTTCCTCAGAGTAGGGGGTAACGGTCGCGTTGATGTGGGGGTTAACAGCGGTCGTCTGGGGATGCATTGGGCCGAAACAGGCGGGGAGTGGGGGAAACTCATCGACCTGCGACTCGGAGCCCTTCCTCGTCTGCCATAGGGCCCTCCAGAACTTTTCGCGTTCGCGGCCTGCGTGGCGCAAACGGTTGGATTCCTGGCGGAGCTCGTTCGCCTCTGTGCGAGCATCGCGACATGAGTCTTGGAGCTGGAGGACTACAGCCTCGAGATTTGTGACTGAGAGGATGCGGGGATGGATCAGGATTGCGTCAAAGGGGAGAGTCCTTGAGGACGGCGTCCTGACCTGTCTCCTCGAGGGTGGCGATGTAGTTTGCGCGACGGGCTCTGAAGGCAGCCTGTGCGTCGGCATTCTTTTTCTTTCTGAGCTGAGCATCGGAGAGGCGGGAGGAGGAGTCGTCCTTGGGGGTTGTTGGTGCGGAGGAGGGAGGCATTGGATGTGAGGGAAAAGCAAGGAGGACGGGGGAATAGAGGGAATATTTAAAATGGCAGCTAATTCTTCGCATCCAGGGCACGAGGACGCGTCGAACCCTGCCCCGGTCCCTGGCCTGCGTCACGGCCTGCGGAAATTATCGCCCGGCGCTGCCCTGCCCTCGTTTCCTTTTCCTTTTCCTATTGATTTTCCTTTTCCCCTCCTCGTCCCCGTCGTCCCCCTTCCCCCCGCACGCACCCGGCCCCCTCGGCCCCCCGCCGCCGCCGCCGCCGCCGCCCGCCCGCCCGCCCGCCCGCCCCCCGCCCCCACGCCCCCGTCACGCCCCCCGTCACACAACTCAATATTCTAGCCGACCGCCGTGACCGCTCTAGCCCGCTCCACTGGCTCCCGCTCTACCCGCCCCCGCCGCCCCCGTCAGACCCCGACCCCGACCCCTCGTCCCCGTCCCCCTCCAGGTCCACCACCTCCAGCACCCCCGCCGTCCCCAGCACGCACGCCACCCGCCGCCCCACCCGTCCGTTCACCGCCACCCACGCGGCCCCGTCCCCGCACCCTGCCAGCCGTTTCGATCGTTTGATCGGCATGCGCTTTGACGCTACCTGTCGGCCGAATATTCAATATTGATGAGACCCCAGGACTCGGCAGTTTCTGCCGCAATGATACTATATATATTCCACGCACCTGCCCTGTCTTCCACCGCCGCAACGCCTCCACCACCAGGCCTTCTCGGGACAGCTCTCCCAGCGTCTCCCCGGCCGCGAGCTTCTCATACCCTAAATCAGCATAGGCAACCGTCGATATCACTGTTGGTCCTTGTATTTTTCCCGATCATGATTAGGTTTGTCGCGTGTAATAAACGCGGCACCGCGGCTCACCTTCCGACTCCCGTGTACGAGACACCATGACGAGGCTCTCCTCGTCGAAAAACTCCACGTCCAACAACTCCAGGGCCACACTGTCTGTGCCCTCTGCCAATCGGCAGTCCAGGATGGCGACCCCCACATCAAGGGTGTCGCGCGCCTCATGGTTACATTGGATGCGGAACAGGCACACTGCAACTCCTTGAGTTGTCGACCTTCATATTGCCGAAACATGACTTACGGCAAGCCCGGTCTGCGGGTTTCAAAACGCGGGCTGCCAGATACTGCACAAAGTCGCCCGCCTGCGACCTTCTCAGTGTCCATTCTAGACAACTAGGATGTTGACTTGCCTGATCCACCTTCTCCGCCCTTCGTTCGCGAATAATGAAGTCAAGATCAAGGGCAGGCTCCGGCATGCGCCGTTGCCGCTCGGGATCAAAGGTCCACTTTGATGAGCGTGCCGTTGCACTGCATGCACGAAAAAAGACAGCCTGGCACCGGGTCGCTAAATTCTGGACCAAAGCGTCGAGGTTCTTGTCTAGGTCCGACAAGTCCCTTGTGCTGACCCGCTGCCATGCCATGACGTCGGTCCCCGGGAGAACAGACGATGCCGGTGATGGTAACGCACATGTTGCAAGCTCATCCGCGCGGGGTCTTGCAACGCGCGGCGAGCGCGTTCCATTACCGAGGTCAAACTCTGCTTCTCGGTGGGCACGCCGAGGTCTTGTGGAGAAAAGGTGGGAGGGCCTTTCGTAAACCACTCATCGATTGGGTTGTTGGCCAGTCCAGATATTAGATAGCTGTTCACCTCCAGGATGTCGTGGCGTGGCGTCATGAGTGAATGAGGATCGATAGTGGGGTTCCCGTTTCCGATCTCTGGGGTGATGTCAGTGGTCAGTTACGCGCCATGTCTTTCGCAAACATTGCGCACCGTATCTCAGCCACTTCATGAACTCTTTGAATCGCGCCAGTTCGCGTCGAGCAGTCGAGGACAGCCAGTCCGCCACTGTGATCGCTTGGCTAGTCATGCGCAGGCAATCCAGAATATCTGGCTTCTGCAATTCGCAGAGACCATATTGCTCCGGCCTGCAGTCAATGAGGCACGGCCGGGTCGATGGCGGGAGTGATCGTCACTTACATTTCCGACCACCCGAGAACTTCTTCCAACACGAGATGAAGGCGTTGGCACGCCGGTGCTACACGCTGTCCCGCGTAGTCGCGCAGCTTCACCAGCGCCTCTACCACCGTAGTTTCCCACTTCTGTAGACCCTGAAACGCGGAACATCAGCACAGGCTTGTTCCGGGTTCATGCAAATGCCTACCCGCTCGCTCATTTGCTCGCCGCTGCCGATGAAGTCCGAAATAGGGTCCGAGGACCGTCCAGATACCAGAAAAAAGGTCAGATCCACTAGTGACCACGCCCTTTTGTTGTCTGCGGGACAGATTAGTGCGGCCCCGACTGCGCAAGGGCCCGACCAGCGCACCTGCCGCAACTCTTTCCTGTTGGCCGTGCGACGTGAGGACGCGTGTCGGCTGCATGCCTTCCAGTGTCTGCAGCCACTTTATGCCGGGATCCCGTCCGCCCATCTGCGAGTCAGACCCAAACCAGGCGACCTTCATCTCATCCACCACGCGCATGGTATACCAGAGGAGCTCACGAGCGGTCGTGGAGACTCGGGCGACGTCACGAGGTATCCGTGACCGGAGTAGGGATAACTCGATAGGTACGGGTCGCAGAGTCGTCGACGATGATGTACCGGATCCGGAGCTGAGATGCGCGAAAAGAACAGGCGCCTTTGAGTCGTGGTAGAGGGACGTCGTCCGTGACTGAGCCTGTATCTCGATAACACCGAGAGGGTAGTTACCGTCCAAGAAACAGTACAACCGGCCATTGGTATCAGCAACAGCTAGAATGCTATTGACAGTGGTCACGTTGATGTCACTAAGCTCTTCGGCGGAGAGGTCGCTAGCTCCTCCAGCTCGCACCGGATGCTGAATTGAAGCTGCTGTGAAATCAGGTGGGAGGACGGGCCACGACGCGATGGCAGCTGGGACATTAGCCTTTGGGGCTGCGCTTGTTTGAAACCCTTGGAAAGCGAAGAGATCCGTCGAACTGTTGTCGGATACGAGGATGAAACCGTTGTCAATCAAAGCGGATGACATGTACTAACGTCAAGGCTTGCGTATCGTCTTTGACGGGATCAAGAAGTGGCAACATTTTCAGTATAGAATGTGCAGACCCCGGCTTCGTTGCGAATTATATGTTTCAATCAGCAGCAAGAATACAAGGAGGAACATACGATATTGGGACCTCTTTTCAGGATGTCGGGGATGTTGCTCGTTGGGGCAGGCTTCTCCTGTGGCAGCCACCACACGCCGCAGAAACGTCCATCGAGAGGAAGGTCTCGAAATACAGGACCGTCGCGTTCTTGACGACCGTCCTGGATAGAGTGGAATGTAGTGCGGGGAGGATGGTGGACTAGCACGATACTTTGGCCTAGATGACTGCAGTCAATGCCTGTGAAGACTGACGACAGTCCTAGATCTCACCATCTGGGCTCCACGCCAGATCTACAATTTCTTCGTCCCGAGCGGCGCCGGAATCAACGTCGACATCCCACTTCTTGGACCCCTGCATCTTCCATAAGCTCATTCTATCTTTTCCTCCCGTCCTTGTAATCACGACGACAAGATCTTTGTCGGGACAGCATGCAGATGGCAATAGACGCGAGTGAGGTGGGAGTTGCAGTGTCGCCAAAGATGTAAAGTCATGTCCGGAGGTCTCCATCGCAAAGTCTGCGGAAGACGCGACCAAGTTGAGTCCTTTCCTTCAGGCTTCGTTTGAACACGAAGGAATGAGGCAGAGCGGCGGGCAAGACTCGGACGCGTCCCAGTCGGCGGACCCAGCCGACGCGACGCGCACCTCCGTCGAGTCACACGGTCATGCCCGTTCTAACGGGACTGCGCTGGATGTCGGCCGCCTTGGACAGTCACAACGTCTACGCATAGGAAAATCCCTCGGAAACGTAAGGCCCACCCAACAGTACAGACGGCACAGTAACACATCTACTTGCCCTTCCCTTTCCGCTTTCCACCCTTCTTCGCGCCACCCATCTTATCCCCTTTTTGTGCGCGTATGCCCTCGCCCGCACTCTTCCCACCACTGCGCCCCAGCTCCCGGTCGAAGCCTGCACCTGGTCGCATGCCCTTCGAGTTTGCCTTGCGTTCCCCCTTCTTACTTCGCTTCCCCGCAGGCCTGTCGGGAACACCGATCTTCGCAGGCCGCGAGGCCTTTTTGGCCGAACGAATTGCAGCATCGGCAGCCTTGAAATCGCCTGATTCCTTCTCTTCTTCGAGAGCCAGTTTTCTCCGCTTGGCTCTCCGCGTGAGGCCAGCGAACTTGTCACGCTTGGGCTTCCATCGGCATCAGTTAGTTTGGCGCACAAGAAGGTCTGCAGGAACGAGGTCACCTTTTCCGGTGCGTCGGCCTTCGCTTTACTTGACTTTCCTGGGACCCGGTTTCATACTGCTGTTTGCTGATAGCTGCGGAAAACTTCAGACTCGGACGGTCCTCCGCAGTAGAAGACAGCCTACCTTCAGCTTTCTGCTTGTCTTTGCCCGACTGAAACCATGTTCGGGCGGGCCGGGAATATATTTCTTGTTCATGATCAAGCATATTTTGACCCTTCTTCAGTTCCATCTCCGCTCGCCGCAACTGCGAACCTCGTCAACCAAGCTTATCGCAGGAAAAGGACATCACGAACATGCTTTTCCTCCTTCTCGTCTGCCATAACCCCAGCGATCTCATGTTTCAGAGCTTCTAATTTCGTAGCATATTTGGCGACGGTGTCGGGGGGAACAGTACGGTGCCGCACTTGGTCTTCTCCTGCAGCGTGCTTGATAGCGGCTTTCAAGATTTTGCGGTCCGCTTCACCAACTAACGTCACCGAGCTGTCGAGGCAACGGGGATGAAAAAGAGGTGGAATTAGCCGAGCCCCACAGCACTCACCGACCGTTCTTCCCGGCGCGAGCAGTTCTACCAACGCGGTGCAGATATTGTGCCAGTTGCCCCGGCATGTCATAATTTATGACGGTTTCAATACCCTTGATGTCTAGACCCCGAGAAGCCAAGTCTGTTGCCATGAGGTAGTCGACACGGCCGTCTCGGAAAGCCTGCAGTGCCGTCAGGCGCTACAATGTGACGATCAGCGGTGTCCGTCGTCTTTCAAATCTACCGAAAACCACTGCACCTGTTCTTGTGTAAGATCGCCGTGTAATTCATCGCACGTCATGCCCAAGAGACTGAACACGATGCGCATCTGATGCGCCAGCTTTTTGCTCCGCAGGAAGATGATTACATTGGACTTGAAGTTCCGTTTGCACAGCGCGACGAGCAGAGCAGAGCGGTCTGCCTCCTTCCCTGCACGTACGCGTACGAACTCCTGGACCAAGCCCCTGGCGGTGCTGCGTTTTGGATCCACGAACAGTCGGACAGGCTTGTCCAACGTCATCTTGACGAGTTCATCGACAGAGTCTGTCATTGTAGCTGAGAAGAGCATCGTCTGCCGTGAGGGGGGACATGATCGGATGATTTCTGACAGCTCGTCAGCGAAACCGTCGGACAACATGCGGTCAGCCTCGTCAAGAACAAGGATGTCAAGGGCATCGAGTGTGAAGGAAGGTGAGTTGCGGAGGTGATCAATCAAGCGGCCGGGAGTGGCAATGACAACGTCTGGACGTGCTCGAAGAGCAGCCTCTTGCGCCTTCAGCGACAGGCCACCTGCAAGAGACACGAGTCAAAACTCATGGAAACGGCAAGTGCTGCACATATATACGCACCAACGATTAGAGAAAGTTGGATATCCGCATGAGTGGCCAGCTTTTTCCCGACGTCGTAGCATTGCACCGCCAGCTCTCGAGTCGGAACGAGGATGAGACAGCGCGTTGCGGCTGCCTTCTTGCCGCGCTCGCGGTACAGCAGACGTTCAATCATGGGGATGATGAACGCCGCAGTCTTACCGGACCCAGTCACGGCATTTCCAACGACGTCTTTGCCTAGAAGAGCGACGGGAATGGTCGCAGCCTGGATGGGTGTCGGCTTGCTGAACCCGAGGGATGTCAGGGCTTTCAGGATGGGCCGCGATAAGTTCATAGTGAGGAAGGACGAGTGAGATTCCGAGGACGTCGGGTCAGAGGCGAAAAAGGCATCCTTCCTAGCCTTCTCTGCTGGTGTCTCCGTTTCACTGTCGTCTTCGGATGCTGAGGACGCGTCGGACAGTCCATCTTCTTCGTCCTGCTCCGAGTCAGCCTCCTCCTCGTCCCCCTCCCCTTCCCCTTCCTCTTCTGCGTCCAAGCCCAGCCCTGCGAACTCCTCCTCGCTTTCATCTTCGTCAGAGGGCCCGGGGGTCACTTCACTGCCCTCGAGCTCGTCTTCGCTTCCGGAGACTTCGTCCCCATCTTCTGACCCGTCGTCCTCGTCTCCTCGTTTCCGCTTCCCGCTGGTATTATTGAGTCGTCTTTTTGCAATGATATCGTCGACAGATATAGGATTCTAGAAGACGGTCAGAAAACAGAAGCACCAGAAGCATTCATTGGAACGGACAGACCGGCTTCGATCCCTTCTTGACCAAGTCCACCAAGTCAAGTCCTCCGTCAAGTAGCTCAGCGTAGGGGTCGCCAGACAAGTCAAAGGTGAATGTGGGGTCAAGCTGAGCATCTTCATGGTCCGCAACCTTGGAGGACTTGGAGCGTTTGACGGGCTCCGGAGGAGTCTCATCGTCGTCGGAATCTATTGTCATGATGAAGTCGTCGGGAGCCATCGTTAGTTGTCGGCGCTAGGCAAGTAGAGGAGACTCAGGCTGTCGGAGCAACGAGCGATCGGCGAAGACGCGAATTTTTCGCACGTGAGCAGACCTGCGCCATCACGTGGGCCAAGTCGCGTCTACAGAACAGGCCATATCTTTGTTTCTATAGTAAAGGCTTTGTAGCAGATACAATTGCAAAACGTGCGCCCAATGATTCAAGCCCGCCAATCGCGTAAGCAAAGACCGTCCAAACCAATCCCTGTGTCTTTAGGTATCTACGGAAGCCAGGAAACACCGACCGCGTGATATCTTCAAGAGAGACGTCCGTGTAGCCAAGTCTCTCCATATCCTGTATGTAGGCGTCCCGAGAGATCATGTTCTCTCCAGGCATGATGCCAAGGACGCGTGATATAAGCGTTGTTGTGAACGTGCTAGGCTCCTCCGCGAAGCAGATGTCAGCTAACGCGATGCGGCCTCCTGGCACGAGGTGTTCGAAGCTCTGCTGAAGGAACAAGGTGCGAGTACGGAAGTGGTAGGCACAGTCGAGAGCAAGGATGTTGTCGAATTGCGCTTCTTGCTTGTCCGAAAAGGGATGCGATGGGTTCGGGTGACGCCAAACTGCGTCCCCCGGCAGCAAGACGACTTCAGTATGATCTCGCAGGCTGGACAGAAGAAGAGACACGCGCTGTTGCGCGCGAGCATGGTGTGACGGGAGACTGGTGATGCCAAACAGAAGCTTGGGTCTGGGAACCGATGGATGGCTTAGGTGAAGCAGGAGTGAGTCCCCGCTCCCATGACCGACGTCTGGTTAGACGAGTTCACATCAAAGTCATCACGGTAGACAGCCTGAACTGACATACCTAGGACGCGTCCGCCGGTCGTCAGACGCGCAGAACTACACAAACGCAGGGCAAGCGCTGGAGACACGTCATTGCCCGGCCGACGTCGGACGCACACAACACACCTTCACAGGCTTCACGGAAAACTTCAGTATCCTATGATTCGAAGATGAGCTTCTCTGAGAATGGCAAATTGCATCCAAGAGTCAAACCAACCTCCCAATAGCCCATGTTCAACCATTCTGTCGTAGGAAGACGGATCTGCCCAGGGCGACGGTTGAGCGACAAGTGGAACGTCCCATATGGGTCACTCGAGCCGCGGGAGATGGACATATAGAAGACGACAAGGAGACCGACAACGGCCAGGATGACCCACGGCGCCGCCATGAAATCACGGAGGAGACGACTCCGGTGTTTTCGCAACTTAAACGAGTCGACGTCGTCGGCCATTGCCGTCAACGTTCTCTCTGGCGCCATGCTAACTCATCCACTACGACACGCCTCCTCGGGATACGATTCATATCCTGTCTCTTGCAGAACGTCGACGTGGAGATGCCAGGAGCCCTTGCTCACTATGGACTACGCGTCCTTGACCGAGTGTGTTATCTGTCCCCTCAGCCTGTGCGACCTCCTCTGACAAGAGGAAGGTAAACATCCTAGTGACAGGCATCACTGCTTGCTTTGTTCTCTACACGCGCTCCGCCGGCGTCGCCTACTTCTCCGTGGGCGCAGCGTCCTGCTCGTTGACCGTGAAGGTCATCAAGCGTATCCTCCGACAGGCACGGCCTCCGCAAGTGACGCAGCATAGACAGAAGCACACGTATGGGTCCGTGCACCATCATCATCTCTGGCCGTGCACTGTTTTTATTCAACGCAACTCATCACTCCAGCATGCCTAGCACGCACTCCGCAACGATCACATACTTCGGGACGTACATCATACTCGCGTGTGCATATTTGCCTCCACACGCGTCATTACCAGCTAGCGCCTCGTTTCGCGCTCTGGTGCCGGTCATGAGCACGCCCATTGCGATCCTCGTACCAACGTCCAGGATGTGGCTGGGTCACCATACTTGGCCACAGGTTGCTGTTGGATGTTCATACGGGCTTGCATTCGCGCTCTTCTGGTTCACGCTGTGGGCAAGAGGAGCGAACGAATACGGTCGGGCAATCGAGGATTATGTTCGAGCGTATATCGGATGATCACCGATGCTAGAGCATGCAGCTTGTATACGACACTGTGTGAGGACCGTCGCGTTCCAAGTTGAACTACTTCATTTGTTTGTTGTAGATTACGGGGCGATAGAACTTTGGGGGGAAAAAAGGACAACTGGCGAAAGCTGAAAGCAAGCACCTTCGTCTATGAGGCGCGAAGTGTCAGAACTTACTCGGAGGCTCCGACACAGTGAACGTACATACCTGAACTTGCTAATCACCCAATGATACAGAAGGCACCCCACCATGACCGGTTTTCGAGTCAGCCTTCCACGCACGATTGATAGTCGAGTAGCAGCTGGGGCATATATGGTGTGCCAGTTTCGCTGACCCGCAGGCGGGACAGTGTACCAGGTCTGCGGACGAAGCAGTCAACTCGACGTGTCTTCCCAGAAAGACTGCGTACGCACTTTGTTTATCCTTCAGCCCCTTGTTTGCACTGCGCATCGCCTTCCGGGAGTGGGATACCTTCTTTTTGGGGACGGCGAGGAGGAAGGGTGGTAACAGCTCCCAGAGCGCCTGCAGCGAAGGAATCGACCACGCGAACGGTCGCGGCGCGAGGAAGGAGGGGGCATAATCCGCGGTGAGCAGGGACCGCCATGCTGCCAGCCTCGACATCGTTCGCATGGGGTGAAGAGCAATGGATGCCATGGTCGTGAACGAACGGTGGTGAACAGAGGAACTGAGCTTGCCAGAGACTGAGTCACGCGTCGCCACGCTGTCACCCGACTCGGACTCCCGAGCTCCCTTCATCTTCAGCTTCAGCTCTCCAAGATGTTCCGCCTCACCCGCCCTCTTTTCCAACAAGCGACCAAACTATCCACCGGCATCTCCGGGCTCGCCGTCCATCCGAACCCGCTCCCAGAGCTCACCAAAACCTACGAGTCCACCCTCTCCGCACTCTCCGCCATCCCACAGACCTCTGTCTACCGCCAGGGCACGGAGGCCCTCACGCTGCGGAAACTGAAGATTGTGAAAACTGTGAACGGAGATGTTGCTGAGGCAGAGAAGCAGCTAGACGAGGGACAGATTGAGGAGGCGTTGGAGATCGCAAAGGATGAGCTGAGCTTGGTTGCGAAGATGGCCGAGTGGAAAGCGTACGTCTCCCGGCTCGGTCTCACTGCTGCACTCTCCCCTCATCGGTTTTCTAGTTGGGAGCCATTAGAGGAGAAGCCGGACGCCGGTCAGTGGGAGTACTTTGGCAAGGCATCAACAGCTTCTTAAGACAACGCTGGCGGACTACCTTTTGTTGTTACACTTCAAACGTTGCAGTTCCTGCCATTCCATCCTCGGAACTACTGATAGCGTGCGGCGACTAGTAGTCTATGCTGCTTCGCCGGGAATCAGTCATCCCTTGTTGGCCATCGAACTGTCGAAGTCCTTGGGTTCACGTCCGTCACCACTTCATCCAATGTATTTTGTGGAGGGCAGTCACCGTCGCCCCATGCAGTAGTTCCAAGTGGCCGAAGGGCATAATTACATTGGTAAAAGAGGTGTTACGGGGCAAGGTGTACATCGTCTCCTCTACAGATCGACGTGGACGCGACCACGGCCAGCCACAACATACGCGGCGGCCATGATCTGACGACATATCCTTGTGTGCCCGGAGGAAGTTCTCCAGGAAGTTGGAAAGCATCCTGAAGACTAGTATTGGGCAACGTGTATTGGTTATAAGTATATCGGATGGTGATAGGATAGCGGGCCATTCTGTTGTCTTGGACCAGATGCCAGAACGTCAACAAGAAATGTTCACGCATACACACTGAAGTTGGCGGAGAGTTGGAGGTTGGCCTGAGGGCAACAGTGACACGGTGAAAATTGCTGGCAGGGTCAGAAGAGTAGAACTCCCACACGTGCACCCAGCAAAATATCACGTCCAGACAAAACGCTGACAGCAGGATTTGAACCTACGCGGGCAATGCCCAAGTGATAGTTGAGAATTCAAATCACTCGCCTTAACGACTCGGCCATATCAGCATAATCTTGCTACCTTAAAAGGCTACCAGATACCGCGGGTCGACACCCCAACAAACTGTCCAGCGCTTGACTCCGAAGCCCGCCCTCCGACCTCCCTTCCGACGACCTCAACGGACCCCAACTCGCTCTGCCTGCGTCTGCCCAGGCAGACTTCATCACAGCATGGACTCCCTGATCCCATTCACTACGTCAGGCTCTCTGGTAGATTGTGTGGACAGTACGTCTGACCGCGTCCACTGCCGCACCTCCGTTCGTTCCTGAGCTCGACATGATCTTCACGCTCTTCCGTGCCCGGCGTGTCTCCTTCTGCAGGAAAGATGCTCGTCGTCCTGCGCGACGGCAGGAAATTGCACGGTGTCCTGCGCTCGTACGACCAATTCGGTGCGTCCGTCGTAACCTGCTTATGCTCTGTGCTGGCTTGAACCGTGGCGTGATGTGCAGCAAACCTCGTCTTGGAGGACACCGTTGAGCGGATATACTCCGGCAACGCCTTTGCTGAAAAGTGGTGTGGCTTGTTCCTTATCCGCGGAGAGAATGTTGTTCTGCTCGGCGAAGTAGTGCGTCGTCGATCATCTCACCTTGCTCAGCCTTCTGATCGAATACCGACAGGATCTAGACCAGGAAGACGACATCCCACTACGACAAGTTGATTACCATCTACTAGATCCCTACCACAGACAGGAAATTGCCTCCAAGAAGGTGAACGACGAGGCCAAGGCCAAAATCCTATACGAGCAAAAGGGCTTCTGCAAAGAGGGAGGGGAGGGTGACGGCTACTGAGTACTGAGTACTCGCGGTGACCGGTGTTTTCGTGCTTTGTCTACGTATACCGGCTTCTTTTTTTTTGGAGTATTGGTGCGGTTGGGCTTTCTGGCAGATTCATTATGCCCCCGAGAAAGCGAGGAGTCACACGAGACATCCAATCATTGTATCTACTATGTATACAGGTTCCATGTCTTGTACAGCTACACAGCATGAGCTTAGCAGGAAAGCGAGGCATTGGAAAGGAACGCGAGTGATAATAACAATAGTTGCAGCGACGTGATCATGTAGGAGGACGCCGTTTCACATTACTTCTGACTTCTTTTTCTTCCCCTTTTTGACTGGTTCGCCGTTGGGTCGGATCTTGGAGTGCCCGTTGAGTGTGGGCTTAGACTCCATGGGCGGAGGTTTTGGCGAGGGCGCGTAGACGGCGGTGTTGTTGGCGGCAGCGAGGCGGGCCTGCGGGTCCACGATGTCTTCCACGCGCTTCCGGATTTCTCGTTCGCGCGTGGTCAACTTCTCGAGGGCCTGGTCCTTCATCTCCTTCTCAAACTGCACCTCAGCGATGCGCAGCTTCTGCCACCTGTGTATGAAAAGCGGTCAGTCTGACAGAAAGGTGCGTGTAGTCGTTAGGACGCACCCAACGTGTCGATCACACTTCTTCTTGCCCTGGCACCAACATTCTCCTTCCTCGGCAGCCCCATCTACCTGCATCGCGTCGCCGGTCGCACCCTGCCCCGCCTCCTCGTAACTCTCCAGCACACCCGCCCCGAACTCCGCCACCTCCTCGTCGCCGAAACAAAACCGCTGATCCCACCCACAGCCATCTACACTCTCCGCGCGCTCAATCGCCAACTCAGTCAGCTTTTCGCGCCAGACAATGACCTCCATCTCCTTCTTTAACCGCTCACGCTTGTCGACAACCTCACCTAGCTGTGCTCGCAACCGTTCAAGCTCACGGTCGCGCTGCGCCTTCTTCGGCTTTTCGAACACCACGGCCGTCGGAGGGTTCTCGTCGTCGATGTCCATCTTCACAACCTTGGACTTGTCGTGCACAGGCTCGACGGAGACGACGACGCCCTCCCGGCGGTCGGCGTTCTTGACGCTCTCCCACAGCCGCTCCCGGTCGCCGCCCTTCCCCTCCCAGAACTTGATACGGGACTCCATGTACTTGCGCCCACATTCGTCTGAACAGTATTTTGAGAAGGCTCCACGCGCAGGGCGGTGGCAGGCGTCTGGTGAGTCGGGGTTGCGCTGCTTCTGACCATAGAGGCAGCGCTTCTTCCAAGTCGTACGCAGACGAAGATGAGGTTCCTCTGGTTGGAAACAGGCATCAGAAACTATACAGAGAACTTTGGGGGTGGACATACTAGCGACACAGAGTGGACATATGAACTGATCCACCAAGTCAACCTCCAGATCCGGCATATTGACGCACTGGGTGTGGTACCACTCGTCACAGCTGTGTCAAAGCAATGTGAGCGGCGAATAGATCATGATGAGACGAACACACGCACCGATCACACGCAATCATAACCTTCTCGTCGTCATAACTCGTCTTGCAAACGCAATAGAGCTTGTCCTCCGCATCATCGCCGTCTTCCTCGTCCTGCTCAGCGGAACCCGCCTTCTCCTTCTCCTTCACGTTTTCCTTCTCCACCTTGGCATCTGCATTCGCGGCTGGAGTACCTGGCATGGCAGACGTCGACCTAGACCGCATCGCAGAAACCGCCGCCGCCGCCGACTTCTTGGCTGCAGCAACAAGCGTCTTCTTACTCCGGGAAGGGGCAGGGGCAGGGGTAGGAGAAGGAACAGATACCTCCTTCTCTTTATCTCGTTCCTTGTCCCGCTCCTTGTCCTTAGAGTTTACCAGGGTCGACTTGCTCTTGGACTTGCTCGCCCCGCTAGATTTGAGGCGAGGCTTCGGCAGCTGAGGCGGCTTGGACTGCGACTTGGACTACGTCTAAAGTCAGCGAAGTGAACATGACGAGCCGCGGGAGAGCTGCCCACCTTCTTCTTGCTCAGCGCAGCAGGTCGCTCGTCCACCTTCGAGCTGCCAATGCCAATGCCCGACTCCTCTCCTTCTCGAACACTCGACGCTGATGGCGGCGGTGGCGGCATAGAATCGCGCTCAGCCTTCACATGCGTCATCGCCGACAGAGAAGGGTGCACCGCTGCAGGTGGGAGAGCCATAGGCTTGACTTTCTCGTGCTTGTCATGGTGAGCATGCGGCTTCGGCTTTGGCTCCCGTCGCGGCTGCGTGTCGCCCACTAAGCTAAGTAGCTCGTCGTCGACGTCGGTTTCGGTATGCGCAACCGGCGTGTCCACAGCAAGCTCTAGCTCGAGCGCCAGCTCTGTGTCCACATCCATCTCCAGGTCGGCCGGCACAAGCACAGTTGGCGGCGGCACAGGTGATGCCTCCGACTTGGCTGGACTGGGCAAGCAGGGCGGCGGTGACGGTTCGTGAGCTGGAGACGGCGGAAACGACAGAGGCAGGGTGGTGAACACGGTCTGTGCTTCAGGTATACCGGTGTCCACAGGCGCAAGAACAGGCTCTGGCACAACTGGCTGGGGAGGCGGCGTAGGCACATGCTCAAGGACAGGCTCCGGCACCACTGTTGGAGGCGGCGTCAGCGTCGGAGCCACGGCTTCGGAAGGAGCGAGAGCAGGTGGGGGCGTAGGAGACTGAGCAGCAACTGGCGTAGGCGATCGGATGGGAGTCAGGCGTTGTTCAACTGCTACCGCAGGCGGAGAAGGTGACTTCGTTGCTTCACGTGGTGGCTCAGGTGCTACAATTTCAGGGGCGGGAGCCTGTGGAGGAGTAGCAGAACGCGCGAGATCAAGAGCAGGAGGTGTATCAGATCGCGCGGGAGCTTGGACAGGAGGCGTAGCAGATCGCTGGGCAAAAGGCGGAGTAGGAGTGCGGGTGGGCGGGGGCGGCAGCTGGGCTGGAGTTGGCGAGCGCAGCGTTTCAACAACTGGCGGGGGTGACGGCTCGCGCAGTGGCATCGGCTCCTCCAGAGGCTTCGCCGCGGCCATAGGCTCGACCACATCCTTGTGCGGCTCGAAGACAGGTGGACGCTTAGGTGACTTGGGCGGCTGGGGAGCAGATGGGGGTGACTGTGTATCGCGCGCATCTGGCACCTGAGACACCGGGAGCAGGAGCGGGACAGGTTGGGGAAGATCTTCGTGCGGCACTTCCGCCGCCGGCAGCATCTGAAATCGAGACGAGCCCTCTGATGAGGTTCGTCGCTTCGGAGGTGGTGCTGGTAACGGGGCGGGCACGTAAAGTTTCTGCTCTACCCATGGTTCTATCTTCACCCCCGGGGATGGGAGGCGCTCTTCTACCGAATAGCGACGCTGTTCCACGATCGGACTGCGGGAAGCGCGGGCCTGCGGAACGATTACCGGGCGAGGCTGCTCGACAATGGAGCTGTGGACAGCGCGAGGCTGTGGAACGGCGACCGGGCGAGACTGCTCGACGATGGAACTGGGGAACGCGGGCGCGGGTACCGGTCTCTCGAGGATGGTTGATGACATGAAGGTACGCGGCTGCCCCATCGGACTCGCCGACGCCCGCCGCAATGGAGCCTCCATTGCCGGCGGGGTGTGCGTGCGCTCTACGACCAGAACCGCCGCCCGCTGGCGTTGGACCGCTGGACTCACAGGCCAGCCCTGCCGATCCCGGGTGTCTGCAATCGGACTCGTCGAGAGGGGCACGTCGAAAGAGGGGCCCGCCGCCGAGCGGGGCCATTCCATTGTCGGACTGGCGAGTGAGCGCGACACCGGACGCTGCCTCTCAAGTCCTGGACTCACTGTCGCTCGTTTCACAGGCCTCTCCAACCCTGCCTGCTCTCTTGTCTGTGACGACGATCTTCGTCTCCGTTTCGATGGCCGCTCTTGGACGACATTCGGCACGGGGGGCGGGTCAACAGGCGTGCGCAACGAAGGTTCCATTGGTATGCGCGACGAGCGTTCCATCAGCGCGACTGAGTGTTCGGTGGGGATGAACAAGGACATCGGGGGCGCGCGAGGGGCAGGTTCCTGGATCGGGGTCCGGTAGGCGGTTTCCGGACTGCTCCTGAATGCCACCTCGGGGCGACTTTCGCCACGCGGTTTTTCCCCACTCAGGCGCCGACGTTCGACAGTCGCAGCCTGGACCAGCGCCTCCAACCCTCCCATAGCGGCATGCGTCTGGACAGGAGACGGCGCGGGATTCAACAGGGTTTTGGTGAAGGACGAAGATGAGATGGAAGTGGTTGCGCTACGAGGAGCGGGCGGTGAATACGACGGCGTTGAGATCGACGTGGAACTGGCGGACGATGACGGGTCTGAGTATGGGTTGTGAGGGAAGCGTGGAGCTGATGGTTGGTGCGCCTGTGATCCAGGGAGGGTTTGGGACTGCGATGGACGTTGGAGACGAGGGTGCGCGGATGCGGCTGGCTGACTGGCGGGCGGGCGCATATAGTAATCGACAGGCGACGCGGCAGAGACGCGTTGCTGGGAGTAGGTCGCCGTCGGCGATACGCTCGGATGTCGAGAGGCCAGTGACACAGTGGACTGCGGACTTGGAGAATGCGACATGGTAGGATAGGGCGCGACAGGGGTACGCGCGTGAGCAGGCGGGCCCGGGGGAGGGGGCGTGCGGGGAACAAAGTGTGATGGGGCTCCGACGCCGTCGACTTGTTGTTGTTGGTAGGGATGGCGTGCGCGGGGCGGGTCCGGACGCGTCTGCCTGTCAGCGGAGAGCGGGTCGTACCGGTGGGCCTGTGCAGGCGGCGGCGACGGCATCCACTGCTCTCTGACTCTCTGGGGGTCTGCCCAGGCCTTGTCCTGGCTCGTGCGCGGCATGTGGGCATGTCTCTCTCTGTCCGTTGGCAGGGCCTTTGGGATCTCCGGCGAAGGGGTATGGCGGCGGGGGGCGGCGCTCTGGAGAGATAGCGGGAGAGCGGCCAAGTCGTGGTGAGGCTGGGGGTGAGGGGGCTGCTGGGGACGATGTGGTCGCTCATGGCGGGGGCGCAGGAGGTGGGGGGCGAGGACGACGGACTGCGGGGGAAATGTCGGAGGTACCGGATCGGGTGGCGGGGGGTTGTGAGTGTGGGTGTGGGTGTGAGTGTGAGCGGGGGGCGGGGGGCGGTCGTCGTCGTCGTCGTCGTCGTCGCAGAGGAGGGCGGAGATGGCGAGACGGCGTGAAGCCATGGTGCTGGTGGTGGGTGGGTGGGACGGAGGAGGGCGAGCCCGAAGCGGGCGACTGGCGGAGAACACGACCCATGGCGGCCGTGCCTAGTGCTTCCTCCGAGGTCCATCAGACGACTCTCCGTCCGCTTGCAGTGTCTGATACGGCGCCACGTTGCATGCATTCGAAAACAGAAACAGAAAACATATGTACAACGAGACATTGCGACACAACACACACAGCGGCCACGGAGGACCAGCTGCTTCCCAGCTCACGCACGCGCGCGCCGCACCCAAGTCCCGTCGTTCTCAACCCGAAGGTCTTCCTGCTCTCCAGCCTGCTTGACGGTCTCAAAGGTCCTCGACCCGCTCCGGTCCTGCAACAGGCGGGCGAGTCGTCGTCGAGATGCTTTTTTGAGGCTGCGGGGGGCGGGTCAGCGACGGGGCACGGCGGGGCAGGCGGCTCGGAGGCGACTGACCTGTGGAATGCGTTGCGGAAAAGAATAGGCGTGGGAGAGCTTTTATAGGCGCGGGAAGGAACTGTACAGCGGTGGCTTGCGGGCCCCCGGGTGTGCCGCCGGGGTCCCCCATCTGCAGCACGCGCAGCAGACCGTCGCCCGCTTTCCTGCTCGTCCTGCGCCATAGCACAAACTCCTCTCGCTAGCAACCCCCCGCCGCCAAGTCACCATTGACTGTTGCTGAAAAGGGCCCCGTCAAACATGTCGGTGGCCACAAAAAACCCTTTCGCCATTCTTGACGGTCAGTATAAATCTCCTTTTTTTTACCCCGCGCAGGATCCTCATCCATCCCCTCCTAATCCGTCCCTTGCAATCTCCACCTCCTGCCTACATCTCGACGCCATCCTCTCGCAAATCGCCCTCGCGATCTTCACTTTCTGTGATATAAGATGACGCTTCGCGCCCGTCAACCCCCGCTGCCGTTGAGAACAAGGCAGACGCGGCACCTGCCTCTCCTGCAACTCGTGGCGCTGCTGCAAAGTCAAGAGGCGGCCCCGCCTCGCGCGGCGGACGTTACTATCAGCGTGGTGGCAAGCCCCGCGACGGGGATGCCCCGGCCGATGAGTCTCCTGCCGGGGAGGAGGGTGCAAAGAGGAAGTGTGCGTATCCTGCTTGCATGCATCGCGCTCCCTTGCCCCGCGACCCTTCAGCTTTTATGGCCATCGCTCAACTCCTTGTGTAGTCGACGGCGAAGGTCGTGGCCGTGGCGGACGAGGCAGAGGTCGTGGCGATCGCGGTGATCGCGGTAGCCGCGGTGGTCGTGGACGCCCCTTCGACAAGCACAGCATGACCGGCAAAACGTGCGTTGCTCTTCCACGCGTCCCATTACCTGCTGACACCCCAGCCCTCCAGCGATTCGGACAAGAAGGTTCACCAGTCCTGGGGCGGAGACGAGGGTAAATCCGAGTTGAAGGCTGAGCAGGCTGGCACTAGCGATGCCATTGCTGAGGCCACCCCCGCTGCTGCCGACGACTGGGACACTCCGGCCGCTGGTGCCGACGACCCATGGAACGCACCTGCCCCCCGGCTGGTGACGCAGCCCCGGCGGAGGCCGAGAAGGGCGAGCGCAAGCCCAGGGCCGAGAGGGAGCCCGAGGAGGAGGACAACACCGTCTCCTACGAGCAGTATCTCGCTCAGAAGGCGGCTGAAGCTCTTCCCAAGGCCGAGGCCGTGCGTGCGGCTAATGATGGCGCCGACGACCTCTGGAAGGACGCTGTCCAGCACACCAAGAAGACCGATGAGGAGGATGCCTACTTTGTCGGCAAGGTATGTTGCTCTTTCGCGCCTCTATATCCCAGCTGCTGCTGAAACGATCGTGTCCAGGGCAAGTCCGCGCCCAAGGCCCGCTCCAAGAAGGAGGAGAAAGTCTTCCTCGAGATTGAGGCGCGGTTCGAGCGTCCCAACCGTGGCGCCGGACGTGGCCGCGGTGGTGATCGTGGCGGTCGTGGAGGTGAGCGGGGGCGTGGCCGCGGTGGGCGTGGAGGTGCGCGGCCTTCTCGGCCCAACGGCTCTGGCCCTGCCGTCGACGTCGACGACGAGTCGGCCTTCCCCTCCCTGTCGTAGGCAGAGCGAGCCAACATGCCAGTCTTGGCGTTCGCAGAGTCCTTTAAATTTGTGGCGCTCTAGCAAAACCTTGCGGGATTGTATTATCTCTAGCGTCCCGCTGCTTCATCTTTCGGTTGAACCAATTGTGCATATTCTACTTCACCTCTGCCTGTCCACGCCCCACGCTCATTGTGTGTTTGTTCCTCCTTGTCTGTCTCACCAGTCACGCGTTCTGCATGTTTTCGACATGAATGAAGATATTACTTAAGTACTCTATGCTCTCCCTTGGAGAAGGCGGTTCGATTAGTTGCTTGTATGTGCATAGTTAGCGAGTATTGCGCCTGAATTGTGTCTTGTGTGTGTGTTTTTGCGCCGAGAAAACAATCCCTGACTTCCGATCAGATAGTCACCGCGAGCCAATATACTGTACTACTAGCGCTCTCTCCGCCGTCGTCTTCATCTGTTAGTTTTCTCTCGTGCGTTTCTAACATTTCGGACGACCCGTGGCATATCCTAGTTCGAACTTCTTTACTGAGCAATCCGATCAGTCTTTTCGTCTCGTACTTGACTCGTACATCTCTAGCCATCCATCATTCATTTTGTTGTCGTCGTTGACGTTGGTTTACCTCTGGCAACGTGTTACTCTATTTACACGCTCTCAATATATCCAAATAGCTCGGTTGTCCGTCTAAATAGCCTCACAAAGCCTTCTCAATTCTCTGAGTTCAAGCAGGCGAAACAAAACCACCCTCAGCTATCTATAGCGAACTTGTCGGGGACCAGCGCCGCTACGGGATACTGTAGTCTATGGCTCAGACTAGTACGACCCCTGGCTTCGTGGTCGGAAGCTTATATATCAACGTGACCGTCAACGTTCGCGCCGTCGACGACGTGCTGCACCCCTACCTTTCCCACTAATAGCCCCCTCCCAACCCGTCGCTCATCTCAAAGCCCATCATGGTCGAGACGATCTACATCCTCAGACACGGTACGGACGCACTCGTTCCATCCCTGATTCGTGCTCACCGATCCCAGGTTTCAGGCTGAACTGGGTCACCACATCGTGGTCAGTCACACTGTCTTGAAGCGATGTCTTGAAGCGATGGTGTTACTGAAGACGCAATGGTATCTGCTGGCGTTGTACAGGAAGAGCGTTACAGGTCTGCCCCGCGATCCTCCGCTGGCGGCATTCGGAGAGGTGACCTGCGCTAACTGAGGCATTCGAGCGAGCTGTGCTGATCATTGGGGGAAGTAGTCGCAAGCCCAGGAAGTGGCCCAGTTCTTCCTATCGCTGCCCGAAAATGAGCGGCCCACCGCAATTTTCTCGTCACCCTACTGTGAGCGCCATGCCTTTTACAAAGGCCAGGACTTGCACGTTGACACGGACCAGATCGCTGTCTCCAGACCATCGAACCCACATCCAAAGCTCTGGGCGTGCCCATCTATGCCGAGCACGGTTCGCCGCCGTGCCTCACTCCGATGACCGCATCTAACTCCCCGTCAATGCAGGGCTCTCCGAATGGTACTCCCCGGTGAAGCCGAACACGGGCCTCCACCCGCGTCCCGCCTCCGCGAGCGCGCTCCGAGCGTACTTCCCCGAGATCGACGACTCGTGGGCGTCCATCTGGTACCCCTCACGCAAGGGCGAGGACGTCGGGGAGGTGCACGACCGCACCGCGGGTTTCCTCGATGCTCTCATCCCCGAGGTGCGCAGTCGCTACCAGGGCGCACACAAGCGCATCGTCTTGTGCAGCCACGCCGCGACGGTCATCACGCTCGCGCACGAGCTGCTCGGCGACCGCACGATCCCGCTGCGCATCGCGTGCTGCTCGCTGACGATCGTAGAGAAGAAGGACGGCGAGAAGGGGGTGCTGGGCGCATGGATGCCAACTCTGGTCGCAGACGGGAGCCATTTGAAGGACGGGAATCAGAGGGATTGGGGGTTCGAGGATATTGAGATTGCTGGGGGCAAGGTGCGTGACTCGACAGATTGGTAGTCGTGCTGTTATTTATGCTGTAGACAGGTCGTGCGCGATCTGGGTGTCCCTGGAACGGAGCAAGAGCTTGACGAGCCTCTGGGTCTGCAGCTAGCTGAGGTTCAAGCTCGTATGTGATCCTGACCGTCCGACCTGCTCGCCATCTAGACACACGAGATACTGCATACAATGTCCTACGGATATCTTCCAGTACATATACAATCCTAGATGTTCCTTGTTCCTACCTAGAAAGTCACATACGCGCTCGCGTAGCTCACGCTCGAATCCTTGACCGTGAGGCACTGGCTACTCTGCTCATACCGCACCCACTGCAGATGCGGCACCTTCTGCTGCTCCGTCTCCAGAACCGTCATCACGCCAAGCAGCACGCCAATCGGGTGCCGCCCGCAAATCGTGTTCTTCGTCCGCGCGAGGTACTCGGAAAAGTACGCGTGCGCCTCCGCGGCCGTCGATGGCGGCATCGTGAGCAGCTCCATCGCCTCGTGGTCGAGCGCGGAGATCGACTGGTGGATGGGAAATTTAGACAACGTCGAAGGTGGGCTGCCCTTGGACAGGCGCATGGGCTTCGTGTGCTCCGAGGGAAACTCCGGGTAGTAGAACGTGTAGGAGAAGCGTGTGCCCCTGTGTGCACGCGTCAGGACGCATGTTGGGAGCATGGGAGTGCAAAGATACTTGCCAATGGCAGAAGTCACTTGACACGACGGTGAACGTGTCGTCCCTGGCGAGATAGGGGGCAAGGATGCGCCCGAAAGCTCGTTCCTTGTCTTTATCGATTGCGCCGACGAGGACAGGAACTACGGATATGTCCTGGCTATGGAGGCGCTGAGATGGGCAGCGGACCAAACTGATGTGGCGCGTACCCTTCGAACACCTTTCGAACGTATGGAAGATGCATCTCAATACTGTGTTCGTCCTCGTCTGTGTCCGTAGACATCTGCGCGAACTTCCCAGTGGCGCGGAGTTCCGCGATCGCTGAGAACATATGAAATGCTCAGCATGGGAGCGCGGAGACGGTAAGAACGCACTGTCTAGATCCAGCGGCAAACTACCCAGAGGTGTTGCGTATGCTGTGCACTTGGACAGCGCACATCCGTCCAGATACACATGATGGGAGGGACCAAGAATGAAGACGCGTTTGCTGCAGAACCAATAGTCATCAGCAAGGCCCAACCACTCACCGCGTGATGAAGGACTCACATCCCCGTAGTGTCTACACTCTTGTAGGCCCACGCTGCCGCAGGGCCTGAGTACGAGTAGCCCGCATGTCTGCTCGGCGGCTCGAGTGTGAAACAAGCACGGAGAGAAGGACGACGAACGGTGCAATGATGGCCTTCGATCGCTTGATTGGCGGCGCATAAGCCTCGGATGGCCCTGGCTGCACATCATTAAGCCATCCTGAGAGCTCGGTGTTCAGATGCTGAGCTGAGTCGAGTCGTCAGAACAGCAGTTGGGAAGCAGGAACGAGGTGTCGTACAGTCCCCGGTGTACCAAGAGTCAGCGTGGGTTGCCTTCCTGTTGGTGGAAATCAGCGATCGTGATGTCTCTGGGCTAGAATTGACGTCTCTCGCCTGGTGGTCATCGACGTCCACTTCCAAAGCCAAGATATGGTTCCAATATTGAATCCAACTTCGGAGGCATATTAGCCGGTCCGAGGCCGAGCGCTGGGTTGACCTAGGCAGATCTACTGTATTTGTTTCCTAAGATATCGTACAGTGAAGGCGCTCGAAGGAGTCTCATATGACTCTCTGCCAGACTGGATATTGAGCGAGACTTAATCGGTAAGGATGTATGCACGGTAATTGTTATCGGAAGAAGATGCCGCCAGGGCGTGGCACATATATATGCACTTGTATAAGTTATGTGTCTAGTAAGTTTTCCGCATCCTCCAAGATCTGGGCGCTTTCAGTCTCTAGACATAGTAGCTTGACCTCTGGAGCATAATTCAGCCATGTCGCTACTGGTAAGGCAGTGCGGTGGTCACTCACATAATCCTTCCGACTGCTCCCAACCCATATCAAGGTAGCCAATAGCGTCAAAAGACACAATACGAACTCCGTCCAGCCTAGAGCCTCGACCGAGAGGCTCTCTCGGCACCTGGAGGGCTGTTCAACCCCTGACACCAACAAGGCAGATGCGAGACAACGAACCGCGATATTGGGGGAGTTCCGTTGCAAGTACCTCCCGTGCGTGTCTTGTGTATGATGCCCGCAGCTGTGCCCTGCTAGGAGTGAGACGCATAATCTGAGAAGGAAGAGCCCACACCTACCCATAGGATGGAGGTGATGACCAGCCATACAATAGAGCTGGCGATGCTCGCTAAGACATGAACTGCGCCATCTAGAATCCATAACACGTATGCCGCCGCAAACAACGTGGTCCAGATGGCGTCAAAGAGAAACAAGACGAGGCTGTCCCAAGGCATCAGCCTGTGGTATGGCATGGCCGCAAGCGTGGGTGCTCACAGGGAGTGATATCGAGCACTGGGCCAGTAGTGATCATCGTTGCCAATGCTGATGAGAAACGCGGTGAGGCCGAGTTCAGCCATCGCCGAGAACATGATGAGGGCAAAGAGGATAGGGTGGTAGTGGGCCTGCATATAGGCAGATGGGCGTGCAGACATTAGGCTGCGTCGAGGTCGACTGAGGATGCGCAGAGATAGAGACGTGGATGGACTGAGCATGGCGACGCAGAGGATATAAGGTGTACAGCAGTGCCGCCATGGTGGAGGATGTGCGCAGGAAGCGTGAGGGAGGCGTGCAGAGAGTGCCGCTGCAGGCTGGGAGCGCCGGGGACTCAAACAAGACCCGAGGGTATTACGTAATGTCTATGAAGGAGGCCGTCACCGCCAACCGTGTTCTCGTCGCTCTCCAGGCCAAATATTCCGACTCCGTCCCTCAGACTCTCTACTGTTGCACCCGCTCAGCGGCCCTCGTCCGTGCTGCCATCTCTCGCGGGCTGTTTCCCCTCCATCTTTTCCCGTCATCCTCCCCCCGAACCCTCGACTTGGTCGCCATGAACAGTCCAAGTGATCTGCCCACCATTCCTTCTCTGCCGCCCATAGTGATGCCCGACACTTCCTTGTTTTCCACCCCAGACCCTCTGCGCAGTCTTGACGAAGCCTCTTCACCCGCGTCCCCTGCCGCGCTGCCTCCTCTGCGCGCAACCTCTCAGCTCTCACCCCTCACACTGCCCTCGGACTACATTCGCCCATCTCCCACGCAGACCCAGTCCCTGGCTCCTCCCACCAGCCTCCGCAAGTCTGTCTCCGTTGACTCCTTCGTGCGGTACTCGCCCACCAGCACTGTCACTGTGATCGCACATCCAGCTCGGACTAACACTATGGGCCCTGGCTCCGAGGACCTTCGAGCTGGTTCCCCGGGGGTGCATCTGGCATGGCAACCTCCCAGAGCCGGCACTCCACATGTCTCCTACCAACAACGGGACTCCAGGTTTCCTCTTTCTGGACGCAGCCGCGGCGCGAGCATCAGTACCATTGGCGATGACTACCATCGGACTCTCGTCGAAGACTCGGATGAAGACTCGAATGAGCCTCTTCATCTCAATGATTTCCACAAGGCTGCAGCTAGAGGGAAGGAAAAGCAGCGGCTTGTCATATCCCCCGGCGACCTGCCCCTTCCCACAAAGCTTCCTGCGCTCTCCCCTCCTTCGAGTGTCAGCAGTGTCAGCATCAGCAGCATGACGAACGGAGATGATACGCCACGATTGCCCTCATCTGGAGTCGCTCACCTGTTGATGAATGCGGGGGGGCTGTCCCGTCCTGCTCGTCTAGCCCGAAGTGGCAGTTTTGACGCCGCGGACACCAAAGGCGACGGCAGTTACATCTCCACTGCTAGCGCTACAAACCCATCAGTAAGCGCCTTGTTTCCCTGATGGCTGCTCGTCTTCAACTCATAAAGCAGGAGGTGACCCTCGCGGTGGTAGGTGGAAAGGGGTGCGGGAAGTCGGCAGCGATTTCGAAGGGGCTGAGAGCATATAGGCTGTCAGAGCCTGCCACGGTGACAGACCACAACAGCGGGTACGGGCCATTCACTTGTGAGTTTTTCAAAGCTTGTCCTTGTCATCCTATCCGTGTACGAGTTTGCCACGGCAGATACTCTTCGCGAAGGCAAAATCGGAGATGATACGGCTCCTGAATGTGTTCTCAACGTCCTGGAACTCGACGCGACTGTTCTCAAGGACGGAAGGATGGATCAATATATATGGCCTGACGGAGCCCCGTCCCTTGATGGCGTTGTTGTGTGTTACGATGTCTCGCGCAAGGAGACATTTGTTCATGTGGAGGACCTCATACGTATGTCTCATCCTGCCTTGTACCAGTTAATCCTCTTCAAAATGCCCCATCCAGGTTGCTTCACAGACTTGCATCTTCCCATCGTAGTGTTTGCTTGCAAGTGCGATCTCACGAAGGATGATCCCGCGAAGAAGGCCGAGCAGCTACACGAGGTTCATGCGCTGATGAAACTGGACGTTGGTCTCATCGAGATTAGCGTTATGGAAGACCAAGGCAAGGGACAACTACGACTTGGTTTTGAATGGTTATTGAAATCGATCGCTCGTGCCACTCGAGGGAGACGTAAGTAGAATTCCTCTTGTCTTCCTGGAGTTGAACTGAATGTTTTGTTTCCGTATCCAGGAGTTCGTGGACCTGATGATTTTTACTATCACAATCCGGCATCTCCTGACGTCCTTGTCTCGCCACCTCCATGGGAAATCTCGCGGTCCTCGACAGCAACGCCGACAGCTGTCTCGGTCATATCAGGGAAAGCCGCTTCTCGGTCTGCCTCGTCTGCGCCGGCGCCTCCTCGTTCACCCAACGCGCCGACGTCTCCCACGCGTGCACGCTCGACCAATGATCTACTCGCATCTGACCTTGAGCGAGCGGATTTGTCCCGTGAGAGGTCAAGAAGCATCATTGACTTGCGAGCAAATGGCAATGGCGGCGTGGGAGTTTCGAAGCCCGAGCCGGGCCCTAACGATAGCCTTGGTGCCACTGACGAATCATTCGAAGAGCGTCCTGAGCACAGGGAGCGAGAAAGAGAAAGGTAACAAGCACGTTCTCTTATCTTCGAAGCTCCGCTGACGCTGTATACTCAGTCGGCCGGTAGCATTTGCGTCACTGGAAGAGCTCCTGGACAAGCTACTGTTTCTTGCGGTCAGCGGAGATGGTGCGTCCAATAGCTGTACTTCCAGGAATAAGGCTGATATTTGCCAGATTGGGGTTACATTTCTCACTTCTTACTGACCTATCGGCGTTTTGCAAGTCCGCGGAGTGTTGTTCTCGCCATGCAGAAGCGCATGCGTCAGCTTGACCAATCGTCGACGGACCCTATGTTTGCCTGCTTTGCACAGATGAGGTATGCCGTTCCGTCTGTTTCCATGCTCTCTGCTCACATCATATAATCAGGATCTGCCATCTGCTTGAAGTGTGGATACAAGACTATCCTCATGACTTTGCGGTGGGAGCCGCGGCAGATGCCCTTACTGCCCTCGTCAAATCAATTATCTCGAAAACCCACCTTCTTCACTATGGCTCGGATTTCCTCCCTTTTCTCGAGTCACGCCCACTTGTCGACAAGGATGCTGCGTGGGCACTGAAAGTCGATGAAACGCCAGACGAAAGTGACGACTCCTACAGCCTGTCCGAAGACGAGGAGGACCACCTCGCCTCTGAGCCTCCAAAGCGCACGTCTGTTCAGGCGTCTCAACGCAAACTCACATCGTCGAGCGGTCCAACTTTGGCTAGGGAACGCAAGTCCAGTCTACCCCTCACCGCTAAGGCGCTCGTCATGCCCGATGTCATGGCGGACACGACCTTGTACACTACGGATGCAGATCCCTCTCCGAAACAACTGTTGAAGGATCTGCTCCTTATGTCCAACGACTTGACTCTCATACCGGCCAATGACATTGCAGAGGAGATCACCCGTATAGAAACACGGCTCTTCCTCCGGATCGAGGTGTGTCAATTCCCGTGTCAATTCCCGGCCTCCGTATGCTTGGCTAATGTCGGCGCGCTCACAGCCACGACATTGGCTTGTGCATACTCTTGTTTCCGGGAAGAAGGATCCAGAATTAGACTCGATCGCAGGGTTCAGTGCGCTGTCCAATCATTTAGCAGATTGGTTGGTGCCCACGTCCTTCAAAGCAGACCTGATTCTAAAGCTTTGTAATCTGTCAGGGTCGTCTCGCTCATCCTTTGCCACGATAGATCCAGGAATCGTGCTAAGCAGATTGAAAAGCTTGTGGAGGTTGCCGACAAACTTCGATCCCTCAACAACTATTCCGCGTTGCGTGCGTTTGTGGCCGGAATCAACAATGCGTCATATCCTGGAGACCCTGCTATGACCATGTTCCAGCAAAAGAATCCTACCCTTTACAAACATCTGCAGTCATGGGACCTCCTCCTCCAGTCGGCAAGGTCCCACCGATCGTATCGCATGGCTCTTCGCAACACGAAAGGTGCTTGCATTCCTGCACTGTACGTATATTACATGCCGTCAAAAGCTGCGTAGTGGCTAACATCATCTACGAGCAGGGAAGTTCACCTGTCCGACCTGATTCGCGCTCACGAAGGAAACGATGACTTTTCCTCGAAAGACCCTCACAAAATTCATTGGGCGAAATTCAACATGATTGGCAAGTTTATCCAGACAACCACGCAATTTCAAGCACAGTGTCGGTCTGCGAGCAACTATTCCTTCGGCGAACGGCGCCCCATCTGTGAGATGATCCTGAAAGGTCTTGTCATGGATCCCGAGGTATGTGTTCCAAGGTGTCTTAGCAGGTGACAATCGCTGAAGTACGATTAGATGCAACGGTCCCGGATTACGCCGCCGTCTGAATTTGAGGAGGCCGACGAGCGAGATCGGGCACATCTCCCTCGTACGACGTCCCGCGAGTACCCGGAGCGGCCACGGGATGCTGTGAACTTTCGCAGGCTGATGTTCTGGAATTGAACCCAGAACATTGTACACATGAACTACACTACCCCAGCATCACCTCCGCGGAGGACCATAGCATATTTCACTGCACGTCATCACCCATGGGGCTGCGCCATGGATACCCTCGCTTTGCATCCTCAACTAACCACTTTCTTGCTTCATCACACATTGCATATATGTAACCATTATTTTAGTTGTTGTGCTCCATCTTCTATCTACGTCCTTGAATGCAATATCTGAATGAGGTCAACAGGAGCGCGGGACGACCGAAGGTGTCGGAAGACGAGTGGTTTTGAGGAGAACTCGAATTGAAGCCACGCGCATCGCCAGCGAGAGGGGCAGACATGACACAATTGATCAGGACTCGGATACGAAGGAACGGTACAAACAGATCTAGCAAGTACGAGACTGCCAGTGTGCTGACTCGCCTGTGTATGTGACCAGATCTTTTCCGCCTTGACTACGTGCATTACTCGTATACATACCAGTTGGCTCATTCCACAGGCACCGCACGCCTTCGTGCTCTAGCTGAACTGTAGACTCATGTTTAGTGTAGAAACTCGAGATGGCACGTACGTATGGTCGGCTTCGGTACAGCTTACTAGCGGCTTCGGTACAGACTGGCGGGCCGGGCAGGGCTTGTGGGAAATGACTTCCATCCCTCTCTCTTGAGTCCTCCCACTAGGACATCATCTCTAGGCCTATGTTGTCTATGAAAGCAGTATATCCGAGGGCCTTCCCGCTTCACCCGGCCAGAAACGCGTCTACACTGGCCCGAGGGCCGTCGGCCTTGTTACAGAAGAACGACCATGACATAGTCATCACGTTTGCGAAGCGCACTCCCATGGGACGTGCAAAGAAAGGTCAGCTCAAGGACGCTCCCGTGGATGAGATGCTTCATAGCTTGTTCACGGTGAGCTTTATGTGTGCGTTGCCGTGTCCCCGAGCGTCCACTGATTCAGTGCTCGCACCAGGCAGCCTTAGAGAAGACTGGGTTAAACCCAGCACAGATTGACGACATATGCGTTGGTAGGCCATTCTTGGGTGCGCTCAGCGTTGGCATGTTGACGTTCTCCGGTGCTGTGGAGGAACATGTCATCCCCCGTCGCCGCTATACATATCCCGCGCCGCCGCTCTCGCTGCTGGGATCCCTGACAGTGTCCCCATCTCCACTTTAAATCGGCTATGCTCGTCAGGCCTTATGGCTATCAGATCTATAGCCCACAGCATCAAAGCGGGAGAAACATCGTTGGGTGTGGCTGTCGGTGTCGAGAGCATGTCCCTCAAGTACGACCTTCGCATTCATCTGTGCACTCCATATGCGCTGACCATGCAGCCAGTCCTCGGCCAACGCCAGCAGTGGTAGAAGCTGTGAGCGCGGCACCAAAAGCGCGTGACTGCTTACAGGTATGTAATGACCTTACCTGCCACCAGCCATTAATGATAGTCGAGTCTGCCTAGCCCATGGGATGGACGTCAGAGATGGTTGCTCAGGCATATCAAATCTCTCGCAAGAAGCAAGACGAGTACGCGCTTGTGTCGCATACACGTGCGAACAAGGTGGGCACCTTGTGTTTGCGTTGGCTCGGAATCTCATCGTCTTGCCTGCCCAGTCCGTGACCGATGGCATATTTGCCGAGGAAATACTGCCGGTCGAAATCGGAGGCAAACTCTTGACCACAGACGATACTGTACGACCAGGCGTTACCCTCGAGTCCTTAGAGGGCCTCAAGCCAGCTTTTCCTGACTGGGGAGAGTCGTCTACGACTGCTGGTAACGCTAGTGGCGTGGGCGACGGTGCTGCGCTCGCCATTCTGACGACTCGCAAGAGGGCTGAGAAGGACGGCATGGAGATTCTTGGCAAGTTTGTGGGTACTACAGTCGTCGGTACGCCTTGCCTTTCCTGCAAGAGACAAGTTCTGATTGCTTACTCCCCAGGTGTGGAACCACGGCATATGGGCATTGCGCCGATCGTGGCCGTTCCCAAGTTATTGTCACGCTACGGTCTGAGCAAGGGAGATATCGACATCTACGAAGTGAATAATCTTCCTGCACACACTTCTGATTGACCTTTGACCATTCGCAGATCAACGAGGCATTTGCGTCCCAGTTCGCGTATTGTGTGGAAGAACTTGCAATCCCTTTGGAGAAAATCAATCCGAAGTAAGAGCTAACTAGCATCACACGTGATAGCAATATCGCTGACATGGGCCCATAGCGGAGGATCTATAGCGCTCACACATCCCTTGGGTATGAGTAAGTGGTGTGCCTGCTGTACTGTATGTTTTGTTCGGCTGACTTAGATTCTGAAGCTGGAGTCCGTCAAGTTGTGACTGGGCTCCATGAATTGCGCCGTCGCGATGGACAGTTCCTCATGACAAGTATGTGTGTCGGTAGCGGCATGGGAGCAGCGGGTATCTTCGTCAACGAGCATCGCATGTTGTGAGCCATCGCCGGCCCATATAATTCCAGCCTCTTCGATTTACATTCTCCTGTTGACTGGACTGCAATAAGTCTTATAATGACTCTCCTCATGGAAACTACCATCGTCTCTTAAGCTTTTAGCGCCGCATCGACGATCTCCGTCATGGCGATAACCGCCTCCTCTTCCAACGCCCGCCCAACCAGCTGCAAGGCGACAGGAGCATTCTTGAATGTGGACGGGTCGTCATCTGGTCGACATAATGAAGTCACGCAGGCACAGTCTGCTACGGTGGAGACCTACACAGTTCGTACATGAGCTTGTCGTCTTCGGAGAGGAATGCGTGCGCCGGAGATGGCATATCCAGCTGTGGATCGACTGTGGTCACGGGGAAGACGCATGCTGGGTAGTCTAGCGCATTGAAGACCAATGTATACGCAGCAGACCTGGACTAGAATGAGACCACCGCTACAAGCAGGTTGTATGTCCAACATACGTGTACTTTCCGTGAGGCGGCGGCGCGTGAGCAGCAACGGGCGAGATAATCGCATCTACCGGTCTTCCTGTGGAGGTCTGGCTCTGTGTCGCCTGCCACAGATCGAGGGACTCTTTCCGGAGCGCGAGCAATTTCTTCTGGATCTGGAAGAGTCTGAAGGCAGATATGCTCTCCTGCCCGACGTATTCAGCCGTAGCTTCGGCTTCGGCGCCCAACATACTCTGCAGAATAGGCTCGCCCAGCTGAGACGTAACGGCCTCGTAATCTTCCAAACCGGCAGCTGTCCAGATATCCCGCTAGACGCGCCGATGAGTATATCCCCGGAACAAAGCATAGAAAGATCTGAGAGCACGAACAGTGCATTCGATTATCTCGGCATGCTTGTACGAGTTCCAATCGACGACTATGAAGGTACACGAACGTGTTAGAGAGATGCTGCCCGCATTATCGACTTACCGTTGCTCACCTTCATGTCCCGCCTTCAACAACGCCGCCTTTGTCATCTCTAAAGCTCGCTTGACTGGAGGATGCGGCTTGACAATGCCATTATCCCAAAGGATGGCAAAGCAGAGCTTCTTGCCGCCGCCGTGGTCAACGAGACTGTATTCCTCCTCACTCCATGGCTTCCGGACCACCAGCGGGTCGAGAAGCCAGGGCTTCTTGCTAAGGACGGCCCTCATGAACAGTTTGACGCCGCTCATGCTTGAGGACAAAGGACCCAAGACAGAACGTATGGAATCTTGACCTTCGAGTGAATTTGCCGCGCCAGAGTAAGGCACCCGATTGCAGGTCGGCCGCAGGCCATAGATTCCGTTCATCGCAGCCGGGATACGGATGGACCTGGTCAGGGTGAATTCTAGAATCATCACCGCTCAAACATTCTTACCCGCCGATGTCTGAACCGACTCCCAGCACGCTGCCGTGCATGGCGATAAGAGCACCCTCACCTCCTGACGAGCCTCCAGAAGTCAAGGTGCGGTTGCGAGGGTTGACTGTCCGGCCAAAGACCAAGTTGTAAGTCTCGGGCCACTACAAGCGTTCAAACATCAGCACACGTTTTCGCAGTAACAAGACTTCGGTCACACCATGAGAGTCTGGGGCACATTAGTGCGCACATAAGGGACGGCCCCGCAGTCGATCAGGATATCGGCGAGGACGGCGTTCTTTTCCGCGATCCGTCCGACCCAAGAGACGTACCCTGAGATAGGCAATGCCGTCAAGCACATGTGAATGCGTGCACATGTATATGCGCATACCCATAATCGTCTCCAGTCCTTGCAGGGAGATTTGATCCTTCAGCGAGACGGGCAGTCCGTGCAAGGGGCCAACCACCTTGCCGGTGGTCTTGAGCTGCTCGTCCAGCCATGCGGCACGCTCCAAGGCTTTATCAATGAATATCTCGGTCAAAGCACTGACCTTTGCCGCGACGTCGTCAGAGTCAGATACGGAACAAAAATGAAAGCACTGACCACTTGGTGCGCGATGATAGCTCTCTTGGCGAAAGCTGTCACGACGGCGACGGATGACCACTGTCCGGTGGCCAAGTTGTTCAAAAGCACAGAGACATCAACCACCGACGTTATCTCCAGCTCGAGATCGGACAGCAGCCCGGATTCTTCAGGAACTGTAGTGACGTCCAGGACATCATCGGCGGGTTTTGCGATGAGCCAATCCTTAGGAATTGACTCAATCTGACGGGCCCTCTTGTCTGCAGCGATCTCTTGCCAGGTGGACATGGCGGGTATGTATGCGACACGACAGTCGTGAGGATAGCGACGACGTGGTTGAAGGTCAGTCGCAGCCTGAGGCCGTGTGATATTTGGCTACAAATTGGTATCTTATCGTCCCTATGTAATTTCTCCCGTCCCGGCAACTCGGCAGCATCTCCCAGCGTGACCTGAAGGAGGCAAAGTCAGTGACGGTACATTCGAGATGACTGTCGAGAGGGAGGAGGGGAGCTCAGAAGGTCATTCATGTCAGTAACACTTGCAGACAAAAAAGTTGCCCTCCATGCCGCACGTGTCAGGTCGACTAAGAGGTGCCAGTAGTGGTTGTGAAGATACAACACTCTTCATAGCAGCACATAAACGGTAAGAATGATGGCAGTCGCGTACTCACCACTGTGTTGACGAACCTGACTGCGCGGTCGACGGTGGAAACGGACAAGGATAGTGGACGGAAGAACGGAGGAAAATGAAAATATACACGCGCTTGCTTTCCAGCTCCGCCGGCATTTCGCGAGATCTGGAAAGGCTTACGCACAGCCCACATATCGACAACAGCAAGGTCTACGGCCGTCCTAGCAAGAGTCCTTCAAGGTGAGTACTCTGTCCTACCCATCTGCCGTGCATGGCATCATCGCGATCTTGCCCCTGTGGAAGAGAGACAGGGAGCATCGCATGTTTCGGTGGATGCAAGATGCTGGCTCCGGATGCGGCTCAGATACGGCAGACATAGTGACTGACTGCGCTCCCTTACATCTGCCAGCTCTTTTCTGCCCATCAAGATGTCCGCACAGATCTCCAAAAAGCGCAAGTTCGTGGCCGACGGTGTCTTCCGCGCCGAACTGAACGAATTCTTCACCCGCGAGCTGTCGGAGGAGGGCTACTCTGGCTGCGACGTTCGCGTCACCCACGCCCGCACGGAGGTGAGTTACATCATGACTGAGTGGCGCTTCCTGCATCTGATTGGATGCCTCTAGATTATCATCCGTGCTACACACACCCAGGAGGTCCTCGGCGAGAAGGGCCGTCGCATCCGCGAGCTCACTTCACTCGTGCAGAAGCGTTTCAAGTTCCCGGACAACTCCCTTGAGCTCTACGCCGAGAAAGTCCAGACCCGTGGTCTCTCTGCTGTCGCCCAGTGCGAGAGCTTGAGATACAAGCTCCTTGGTGGCCTGGCCATCCGTCGGTGCGTCTCTGTTCAGCTCCCGCAAGCTTTGTCATTTAGATTGTTTGTAGCGCATGTTACGGTGTTCTCCGCTTCGTCATGGAGTCCGGTGCGAAGGGCTGCGAGGTTGTCGTCTCCGGCAAGCTTCGTGCTGCCCGCGCGAAGTCCATGAAGTTTACCGACGGCTTCATGATCCACTCCGGCCAGCCTGCGCGTGACTTTGTCGACTACGCCGTGCGTCACGTACTCCTTCGCCAAGGTGTCCTCGGAATCAAGGTTAAAATGTAAGTCAGCCGACCCGCCGAGGTGCTTCTATCTCACAATATCGTCTCCAGCATGAAGGGTTGGGATCCCGAGGGTCAGCTCGGCCCCCGCAAGCCTCTCCCCGATTCCGTGCAGATCCTCGAGCCGCCGATCGACAAAATTGTCGCCGAGCCCACATCAGAGCAGCGCGAGCCCCTTGCTCCCCAGGCTGCGCCGCCAGCACCAGAGGAGGCGTACCAGCAACACCAGGAGCCGGCGTACGACCAGGGGGCTGGTTTCGCTGAGCCGACTGCTGGGTTCTGATTTATCGTCCTGCACTTGTTGTTCTTAGTAGCCCATAAAACATTTTCCCGCGCTCCAGTGCCCCGCCGAAAACAACTTAAATGACAGTCGAGCAGCACACTAAATAAATACATTACAGAAGAAGGATTCAGCGCATTCAAACTTCGTGTTGCGTGACGCTGCTACCTGCTGCTCCCCCGGTCGGCAGCTGAACGGTCAGCGACTTCATCAAGCCCCCCTCGTTGATGTCCACCAACAACGTTGACAGCGTCTGCGAGGGATCGGAGACAGTAATCTGCTTAGTTTTCATGTTGTAGATCACCGCAGCATGACCGTTTACTGATAAATTCAACGGGCCCGTCCAAGTGTTGAAGTGCACGGAGCCGCCAGCCTCGTCCCAGAAGACGACCGACGCCGCGTCGTGGTCAGCGTCGAAAACTGCAGATATATGCTCGTCGTTCTGGACGGTGTGTATCTGGCGCCTGCTGCTCTTCTCCTGGAAGGTGTGGAAGTCGGTGCCAGGGTAGACGGAGTAGGCGATTGGCTCGGCTAGATCCTCCGGGTCGTGTTCGATCCACGCCGCGAAGAGGTCGACGGTGGTGGGCGGCTGCGTGGACGTGCCTATCGCGGACCACGCGCCCGTGCGTTCGCCGACGGACACGGACAGAGCGGAGCACTCCGCGAACGCGTACCCCACACCCCCGTGCCAGAGCGACGCAGCGGACGTGTCGGTAGATGCCGTCACGGCCTCTCCGTCAACGTATATGGGCCCGTCGTGCAGCCTTTGGTCGAGGACTGAGTAGACGGGCGCGCTGCTCGTGGACGCGATGTTCGAAATGAGGACGTGCTGCGTGTCGTCGGCGAGGAAGAACCACGCTTTCTGCCAGCTGAGCGCGCGTGTCAGTGGGTTCGTGTATCGCATGGCGGCGACGCCCGTCTCGCCAGTCGACGCGCCGCCGACGAAAGCTTCCACTCCGGCAGCCTGTGCAGTGCCGCAGGCGAGGGGCGTGGCGCCGTAGTCGACTGTGATACCTGGGATGAGATTCCAGTCCCATGCGGCGGCGATGTCCTCGTATTCGTTGCCCTTGAGGTAGGTGTACGTTGTGCCATCGGCTAGGTGGAAGCCAAGGGGCTGCAATGTTGTTAGCAACGGTTGTGTTTGTAGGAATGGGCGCGCACATTCTGTGAGTTTGTGCACTCAGTGTTCAACGTCCGGGTGGAGTACATCTTGAGCGTGGACACATAGCCATGACCACGTTGGACCTGGGGATTTTTTCAGGAACAATACTTAAATGTGGTATAACAGAGTAAAGCCCACCATGTAGTCATTGCTCCAGAAGTTGCGATTCCCATGTATTTCCCCGGCATTTGCATTCTCGGTAGGCTTGGTGAGATCATTGTACGCATGCGTCAGGGTAGACGCATTCCAGAGTTCTCCGAGCTCCTGAATTTCCGTGAGATTGATGTTCAAGCTGCCAGTAGCTCTGTGGGAGAGGTTTCAGCCCGATCCGGATCCACCAGGCCAGGGCAAACTCACTGAGCATCAATCACAGGAAAAGTGATGAAACGAGGCAGCGTGCTCTTTCCAGCGAGAAAATATCAGCGGGCTGTAGGCGGAAGCTGTGATGCCCACTTACGAAGTCCCAGTGCAGAACATTCGTGAGCACGTTCCGGTATATCATCCACTGATCGCCGTCGAACAGGCTCTCAAAGGCCGCCTGTGCCATGGTGTCTGCACTGAATTGCGTTCCTCCAGCGTCAATCTCCAACTCGAGAACATCGTTGGAACTAAACAAGGAATTGAGCACCAGTTGTGTGAGCCGTCGTTTGACGAGAATACGCACTAGTCTTTTCCGTAGTTCCCGTTGTAAAGAAGCCCGCCGTGCTGACCGAAGCTGCCATCTGGTTTAATGCCGTCAACCATGATGCCAGGCTCAACGACAACCTCAGCGTGGATGCGTCCATAGGCCTCGGTTATGAGCGTCACGTTGGTCGTTAGCAGCGCGAGATCAATGCCAATTTTCGCGACGTCGAGGATATTGGCGCCAGAGAGATAGCCCTTGTTTCCAGCGTAGAACGTATCATATGAGCGCGATGCCATCGTCACACAGCTGTTGGATTGAGCTGGGGTAAGTGAGGCATTGAAGAGGAGGCAGCTCTCGTCCACGAGGCGCGGGATCAGGATGACCTAAATCAGCGGCGTTTCAGTTCATATTCATCCGAATAAGCAAGAGATGGGATGCGTACGTTGGAGTACCAGTTCGTGTTCCACAGACCCGGCGTATCGCATGGGCAAGTAGCAGTGCCACCGGCATCCAGGCACCCCGGAACAGTGAAGTCCTGGTCGAACCAGAAGTCCATTGCAGAGGAAATGGCGCTTGCCAACGTAGGGTCTTTGACCCATTGATCTGCGCCTGTCAAGCCGCCGTGCCAAGCCGCGCTCATAGTCACTGCGAGACCGCATTGGATGAAATCGTCTTTGAAAGGCCAATGGACTCACGGATGCGTAACCAATGATTCTGGGCGGGCCAATTGGCGCGCTGAGCGGGGCAACCGGTTGTGTAGTCGACCTCAGAGGCAGGCCATTGGCCATTTGAGCCCAAGGTCGACAGCCTTTGGGTATCTGAGCAACGCGACAGCGCTAGCAACGCGAGAACACGCACCACTGTGAGATATGCGTGGCATCGGTTGCGCCAGCAGTGATGAAAGAGAGTCTGCGGTCCAGGATTGTCTGCATGTCCTGGAGTGTTTGGGAGTCCACCGGAGATGGGCTCGGGCCTGAGGACGCAGGGGGCGAGGTGACGGCAGTAGGTGCTGGCGATGCACTGAGAGGTGCCGACGTGGTGCCCGTAGCCTGGCTCGATGCGGGTGTGGAAAGCTGGGACGCGGAGAGCGCGACGCTCGTGGCGGGGGAGCGGTGGGCCAGCGGAAACGCAAGGCATACCGCAGCAAGGTAAAGGAGTGACAAGGCGAAGTACGCCATGATAGAGCAATGTAGACTGAAAAGACTGGACTGCTCTCACAGGTATGGGGACCTGGAGAGACTCTGGTTTATAGAGGGTGGGGAGAGGGAAAAAGACGAGAGAGATGCTAGATGGGCCGTGTCCGAACTATAAGCGGCGCTAGAGTTCCATCTGTGACTCTCCAAGCCAGATTGGATGCATTGCTTGACATATGGAATTTTGGCGCGCGAAGCGACGAGCGAAGTTCCGCCAATGATGGCACGTAGCAGAACGTCCACGCAGTGTGTCTGAACGAAGATGCTGTGAGCGAAGTCCTGATACCAGCGGAGCAGAGGCGCGGGTGAGAGAAGCAGGCGTGGATGCAGCGTGCGAGGTGAGTATCCGTGGACAGGGAGACGCATATATGAACGTAGGCAACGCTGGCGGCGACGGCGACGGCGACGGCGACGGCGAGCGACTCGGAGGGACAAGTGCGGCTGCGGGAGATGCCGAGGGGAGCAGTGCGCGGCGCGGGGATCTCAGAGACGCTCAGCCCTTCTTCGTCACCGTCCCTCAACACCGCCGTCCTCGTTCGCCCCGTCGTCCCTCTCTCCCCCGCCCTTCCCCGCCCCGTCCCCCGTCCCTCTTCTTCCCCATGCCTTCCGACTCCCCCGTCCACGGTCGTGACTCTCGTCCGTATCCAGCTTCTCACGCGTCGTCCATACCCTGACGCGTCATTTTTCTTCTCTTTTTTCTCCTAGCCGACGTCCACGACTCCCGATCCCCTTCTCCCTCCGGCCAAGACGTCCTCACCCTCCGCGCTCTTGTCAGCACAAAGGATGCTGGCGTCATCATAGGCAAAGCTGGAAAAAACGTCGCAGACCTCCGCGACCAGACCGGCGTCAAGGCTGGAGTCAGCAAGGTTGTCGCCGGCGTCCACGAGCGTGTCCTCACCATCAACGGCTCTGTTGAGGCCGTCGCCAAGGTGCGTCAGACTCGTCCTTCTTTTTCTCCTTATTGTTCACGGCCGAATATCGCTATTTCAAGGCCTATGCTCTCATCATCTCCCAACTAGTCGAGGCCAACCCATCCTCGCCCGGCGCTTCCTCCACTTCCGCGGCGCATACCTCCATCCGTCTCCTCATCTCCCATAACCTCATGGGCACCATCATCGGTCGCAACGGACTCAAAATCAAGGCCATTCAGGATGGCTCTGGGGCTCGCATGGTGGCGTCCAAGGAGATGCTTCCGCAGTCGACCGAGCGCGTTGTCGATGTCCAAGGCTCGCCCGAGTCTATTGGCCGCGCGATTGAGGAGATTGGCAGATGCCTTCTGGAGGACTGGGAAAGGGGTCAAGGCACCGTTCTCTACCACCCCGGAGTCGCAGACGATCGCTCAGGTGGCCGTCGTCAACCCCCATACTCCGCCGGCGGCAGCGGCGGCGGCTACAATGGTCGTCGCTCCAACGGCGGCGAGAACGCTCGCGCTCCCAGTCCGCCGTCGCCGACCTCCGTGGCGAGCAACCCGACCAACCTCCGCACGCAGAATATCTCGATCCCCTCAGACATGGTCGGTTGCATTATCGGTCGCGGCGGCACGAAGATCACGGAGATTCGTCGTCTATCCGGATCCAAGATCTCGATCGCCAAGGCTCCGCACGACGAGACTGGGGAGAGAATGTTCACGATCGTCGGCACACCCGAGGCCAATGAGAAGGCACTCTTCTTGCTGTACAACCAGCTGGAGAGCGAGAAAGAGAGGCGGGTTGGGAAGGAGCAGCAGAGCCAGGAGGAGGAGCAGAACTAGGCTCGTCTCTTGGCCTGCTTGCTTGCTACCGCTTCTGTGTTCGTATTTCTTCCTGCATGATTGTTGATGACGGGGATATTATTCTCGGGTGAAAGCCCTCTAGTGCTGTTGCATACATGTATCGACCATCTCATTTCGGTGTTGTTATGACCGTTTCCCCGTCTTTACTGAGCCCTCCAACAGGTGCTCTCGGACGCTACGCACGTACCCCCCTCGATGACGCCCTCGTTTTCTTGATCCCATAAACTCCCCAAACCCGATTACCCATCGCCCTGCATCTCTTGTTCTATACGTACCTACGCTGCCTGCTGTGTCAGCAGCGCCTCTCTCCTTGCCATGCGTGTGCGCTGTGCCCATTCCCCCGCTCCTTCTCACTGTACGTATCTGTGTTGCTTCGTCGTGTCCCTACCGTACCGCTTTCGTGCAATCTGTGCTACTGCAAAAGTCTCTACGTATATAAAAGTAGTTCGTAAATCACTGCAAAATCATTTCTTGCCACTGAAGAGCACGTGAGCGACGCGCATTTTGTCTACATGCCTCCACACGGACTGCCTGCGAGGCCAGTAGCGTCGGCCCCTGCCTCGCAGCCCTGGGCACACACCGCCCATGCAGTGACCACCGCTCTTGCGAACCCCTACTCGCACAACCAGAGCCCGCACTACGCCCAGGCGTACGCAAACTACTACGCCGCACAGCAGGCCACGCCCCAGGGCTACACCTACTCGTCCACCTACACGCCTGGTCCGTCCACGCCCTCTACGTCGTATGCAGCGCAACAGCCGTCTCGCGGACGCGGAGGCCCGCCCGCGCATCGCGGGGGCCACCAGCAGCCGCCCGGGCAGCACTGGTACAGCGCGGGCAACGCGCGCTGCTCGCACCCCGGGTGTGCGTTCGCCGGCTCTGCAAAGGCGGTCGAGACGCACATGATGGACCGCCATCTGATTTACCCGCCGGGCTGGGACAAGCGCAAACGGGGCGGGGACTGGGACGCCGATCCCAGCCTCAAAGGGTGCGGTGCGTCCGCCTCCTCACGCATGCAGATGTATTGATATATGCTGTGTAGGAAGCCGATTTTCATACAGGGGACAAACGTCTCGCTCGAGACGCCTGTGGACATCGAGAAGTGGATCGAAGAGCGCAAGCGGCGGTGGCCGACGACGGAGCGCGTGGAGGAGAAAAAGCGCAAGCTCGAGGAGGCGGTTGCACGGGGGCAGATATACCCGGACGACGCGCGTTTCAAGCGCAGGCGCGTCGACGAGGACGCTGCTGGGAGGACAGACTGGCAAGACGGAGGGAGGGGCAGGGGGCGGCGCGGACGGGGAAGGGGCGCGGAGCGGGGACGGGGAAGGGGGCATCAACGGGGTGCTTCAGCGATGGGAAGCGCACAGCCAAGGGTCGTGCATCCTCTTCCCGCAATACCGCTATTCGCTACCAATCCTGCGGATGAACAGGATGCTTCGAGCTCCGGCTCGGACGACGATGGCGCGCCGGAAGTTGCATCCTCGAAGCCTTCCGCAGCTCTGGTGGACTTTCCTGTATCATCTGGGGACGAGGGCGACAAAGAGCGCAGTGCAGACGCGCGTATCCCGGAAGTTCTGAGCACGAACTACCCAGCACCGAGCCTGTCCGTCGCGCATCCAGCGACCCATCAGCCCAAGATAACACGCCGTCCGCCACCACAGCCGAAGCGTGTATCTCATAATCCATTTGGACCTAAGTCATCTTTGTTGCGAAATGTGCGTCCATATATTTGCCTGGCATCCGAAGAACTGCGGCCTGACAATAATATAGCTCCTGCTGCCGGAGATACGCATGACCGTGTCCAATCTTTCGCAGGCCATCCACTTCCTCGTAGACAACGACTTCTTGGAGAACGTGGAGATGAAACCCGGTCAGGCGAGTGAAAAGATGATTGAAGTCGTGGGTGAGCAGCAGGCCGCGTCAACAGGTGGTGCTGAGAGCCAGACCAGCGGAATGGAGTCGGCTGGGGAACTTCACGATTCTACTTTACCATCGATATGATGCATGATTAGGATACAGCAAGTATATATTATGCTACAGGTTTCTCTTTGAGCGTGTCCGCTCTAAGCCTGGGGACCTCACCGGCTCCCACTCCCCTCACTTCCGTCGCTGTCAGAGTCCGAATCGTCCTCGGAGTCTTCATCAGCTTCGACCTCCAGCGTCCGCCGCTCCACCGTAAATCCAGCCTTCGTCAAGCCCTCGCTAACCTCGTCTGCCTTTCCCGGCGCTGTAACTGACACCACGACGGAAGTCTTCGCGTCGAAGAGCGGGAGGAAGTACGTCCGCAGCGACGTGAGGACGTCCTCACTGGTCACCGCCTGGAATTTCTCCAGGAGATCGACGTTGTGCGTCTGCGGAACCCCCTTGAGAGCTTGGTTCGTGAACGATACGAGGGCCTAGTTCGCATGTGAGTCATGTTCAACTCTATGCGAATTTACTTACGGCGCGACCGGGCGTCGATACATTCTTGGTGACGCCATACACAATGCTGCTCTTAGCCGCGTCAAGAACAGTCTCGTCGAAAGCAATCTGCGGGGAGATACGTGAGGACTGTATACACCTTCTGTGTGTGGCAATGTCTTACTGAACCGTCGACAAGGCCTCGGACGACTTTCGCGCCTTGCTCAAACGCACCGAGACTGTTCGAGCTCTGCACATGGCGAGAGTTAGCCAAACTCTAGGGACAGTCCAATTTACACTTACTCGGTATAAGGAGAAGGTGACATGGCCAGCTTCTGTGTCGGCGCCAACGTACGCGCCGTATGCCAGGCCAGACCCACGAATATAGCGCTGAGTGGGAGGTGAGGATGGGCGTCACGCAGAGCCATTTGCGACATACCCAGAGATAGCTCTCCGTCGCACTAAGCACTTCCATCGTGACCCGGAGGGAAGGATAGTCAGGGTGGTTGAAGCCCTGAATACCCTTCGCAGTGTATGACACGTAGGAGCTCTCGATCGTTGGCAGTGTGACGACGACGGCCTATATGCGAGACACCGTTACCGTTAGATGAAGCAGTAGTTGGAGCGTGATGCCTACCCACCTTTTGACTGGGCCGCTTGCCAATCTTGCTCAATGTTCCGATGGAGAGGGGAACGGGGTCCAGATCGGATGACTGGTTTCGCAAAACGTCAGCATAGGCATGCGAACGCGGATACACTGTGCCTACGGGAAGTGATTGAGTGAAGTATTTGCCGAATACACTCCTCGGTTTCTCAATCCCAAGGACATTTCCAGCGACAGAGAAGCGAAAGCCTGACGGTTCAGTGACTAGAAAGCCCTTAGCAAAGCCTACAAGTCGCAGAATATACCTGTGACGTACTGATCTTTTTGATCTCCTCGAATGCCTTGATAACCTCATCAGGGTTCTCGCGCAATTGCTCGGCGAGTTTTGGGATGAACTCGGACTGCACGAGAATACCGCTGGCTCGAGTTGTCGAGTTCTCAGCCAGGAGGACCTCCGATGAGACTGACGATAGGACGTTGTTCCCGTCGCGCTTCATGCCAGGCAAAGACTGCTGAATCTGCGCCACGTTTATTTGCAAGCTATTAGTAAAGCAGGTCAGCAGCAAAGTCGGAAGATTTGGACTATGGCATACCGCTCCTTGTCGAACTCGACACCATAGATCAAGTCCTTAATCCATGCAATTGCCGTCTCATACTTGGAAACCTCTACGCGAATGGTCACTCGGAAGATCTCTGAGAACAGACCCGAGGCACCGAGCCCGACTTCGTAGGAGACGGTCTGGTCGTCGAGTTTGTTGACCACGTCTTCGTGGGTCAGACGTTCCCCCGTGTGTCGCTTTACCGGCAATGAAAAGAACGCGCCAAGGTAGGGCCACACATATCTGATTTACACATCATTAGTGAAGGGCGACGTGATCGAGTGGAACGACTTACGGTCGGAGATGATCAGGGACCTTGGCCAACGATAGGAACGCGTTGATGGTCACGAAGTCGGACTGCGCGTGACAGTGAGAAAGGGCCCTATGAGGGACTGAACACTACGACAAACCTTGACATGATCGTACTGGACGAAGAACGGCAAAGGTGAGCCGTCCGCACCGACGTGACGTTGAACGTCGTTCGGAGCTACTTTCGGCGAGCTCCTTCTGCCTACGCCAGGCTCCTGATTGCTTTGAACAGGAATCCACGAAATGCTTTTGACGTCGGGAACAGGGAAAGTCTTGAGAATGTCGGTTGGAATCGGCTTGTCGTGCTCTGCCTTCGCGTCCTCCAGCTCCTTCACCACCTTCGCGAGACCGTCGGGACCTAGATCGTGTTTCTGCTTAGCAATCCGCGCTTTCTCCTCACGTTCTAGCCGCTCGACCATTGGAGCAGAGGGCTTCCCCTTGACGACAACTCGATGGCCGTCGACATAATACCTGCCAAACTGATCAGTGTCTGTGATAAGAAGCACGAGCGCACGCACTTCTGGAGGAGGTCCGTCCAGTCCTTATTTTTCCATGTTCGCAACTCGGCTAATTGGCCGATCTCGTCCAGGGAAGGGGCAATATCGGACCCATCGTCCTCGCCGTAGAGGAAGTCGGCGATCATGGAAGTCGAGAACGCGTCCCCTCCGTCAGACTCCAGCCTACTTCGAAGCTACGCACGTGGATCAGCCATAAGACCGGGACATCCAGCTAGGTACTCGCCTGGCGCTCGTCCCTGTTTATAACCATGGCGATTCGCTCAAGGCTGACACCCTCCTTGACGATCCGTCGGAAGCTAGCATCTAGCTTGGCGTCAAAAGTGTCGAGGTGCTCTGTTGGAACAGACCCGATCCAGATAGTCAAGTCGTTAAACGTTGCCCTGTCATCCGCCTCAAAATAGAAATATGTGCTATAGGGTACGTCAGAAAATCGGGGACTAGTCGGCAGGGAAAACCAACCAAAGTGGCGACTCTATCTCGATGTACTCTTTGTTCAAGGGAGCCGTAGGCGACGATGTGAGGTATGTTCCCAAGACATCGAGGGCCTGAAACAATTAACTGACAAAACCTCTGCAGCAATCAGACGGCTCACCCTCAATTCCAAAAAGTTGTTCACCGGAGGTCCCGAGAAGCTGATCATCAGCTCTCCCGAGCTTTCGTCCTTCTCCGGGAACTCTACGGTCTCAGAGACTGTCTTATCGATTGGACTGCGCTTGGCACTGGCGGTCTCCAAAAAGGGCCGTTTCCAGCCCTGGGGACGTGGTCCTTTGTTCTGTCCGTGGGCGATGAGGCTAGGTTCCACCTTGTCTTGAACCACAGATAACAAAGAATTTGTCCCACTAGAGAGTTTGCCGGCAACAATCAAGGACAAGTTATGGGGGACATAGTACGTCCCATGATAATCCCTGACTGATGATGCTCGTCAGCACCGCAGGTCTGAGGGCTCAGAGACTTGTGCCTACTTTGTTCGACCGTCAGACTTCGCAAGGCCTCCATGAGACCGCCTGTTTCGCTGCGGTAGCCGCTTCCCACTGGGTTCAGTAGCCGTTGCATCCTAGGACAAGCGGAGTTCGATCAGTGAGAAATCTGGGAACGTATGACTGGTTTGCCTACGCACTTCAAGGACATCAAATCTCCAGAAGTGTTTTCGCGTCCCTGCATCTCGCTGTAGACTACTCCTGAATCCTCCCCTTGGGAATCTATGTGGTGGACCTACTGGAGGTCGAGCATTGTGCAAGATTGAGACGAAAGGACGCACCTCCGTAACAAATCCTGCCTTTGTGATTGTCGGGTAGAGGATATGGTCCACGTATATAGGTAGTATTTGAAGAAAGCCTGCTTCCCCAGCAGTAGAGACAGTATACGCGGTATGGTCAGTGTCTGTCCATGCGTTGGTGCCATTGGAGAAACCACGGTTTGCGAAGTGGTCAATTATACCCTTGTAAGGATATTTGTCGGACCCCATGAACACCAGACTAAGCAGCATGTGAATTTCAACGGGGATAGTGCCTGTCAGGAAACATACTGCTCAAGCGTATGCGGACAGCCGCTGTCGTCGAAAACTATGGCGGCCATCAATGTGATGCAACAGACAGAAGGTCACGGACTCACTTTCTGTCCTCACAGCAAAATACCCGTTGACGATAGGTGCTTTCCGGAGCGTAAGTCTCGAAGGAACAGGATGCGCAGAGTGGCTCACCGTCGTAATCGAGATGGACCACGTTCAAGCCAGTGAGCCGACTGCGCCATCTGGACACAGTGATGTCGGAGAAGTCGAGTTTGACGCGCTTGATGAGGTCGAAGTTTCCGAAAGCCTGGGCGGAGTCGGGGAGAGGTGTGGCGTGCTCGACGGACGGGGCCATCTTGCGCTTGAGTGCAAGTTGGGCGCGGAGGGGAGGATTCGTGGACAGCGAACGCACGGTGCACCGGGGCCAGGTCGAGGGGGACTTGTGGAACGACTTGGGCAGAGGGAGAAGTGCAGAGCGTCGCAAGAGCGCTCTCAGACTGATCATCCGGATCTGAAGACAACAGCTGCAAGGAACGGTTATGGACGTGACGCGGCGCAGTCGTGCACACTGGCAGGCGCTGTCATCGCGGTGACTAAGACAGCGGCCACTGGCACGCTGGCCACGCTCGAGTACGCTCTGCACGCGTACTACAAGGACGGTCCTTGTCCGCTGTTCCCGACATGTCTTCCGACTCCAAGACGCCGTCAGACTTCCGACCGACCCCAGAACAGCTTGCTCTCCAGGAGGCTCGGCGGCAAAAGAAATCGAAGAACCATGCTCAGGGTGTCCAGCCCAGCTCCGGCGCTGTCCACCAAGACAAGGGTCAGATTCTGCCCCGTGTTTGGCTCAAGGTGCACGAGCCGCACGCCGGTGGTCAGCGACTCAAGCTCATGACATGGAACGTCTGTTACTTTCTCTGTTTCTGGCGTCCTCGAGCCTCAATCGGGTCTCTTGCAGCTTCTCGCCCAGTGTCTCGTTCGTGAGCACTCTTCCGTCCATGTTCAATTCGTGCATCGATGAAACTTCAAAGGCCGTGAATTGTTCCCCACAAGCGACTGCCTTAAAGCCGCCGAGCGAGAACATATGCTCTACAGAGAGATCCTCTTCCCTGAAGCCGATATAATCTGCCTTCAAGTGAGATTTTCTGATCCGCATGTTTTGCAAGTTGACAAACAGGATTTCTCGTGCAAAGGAAGTAGATCGTCTGGAAAAGTTATTGCCTGTCATTGAGAAAGCTCAGTACAAACACATATTCGCTGCCGGGCCTAGAAAGAAACACGGACTCCTCATCGCCTATCGACAAGAAGCTTTTGAGCTTCGTCATGAAATGGTAGTCCGCTACGACGACATGGATGTACGCGAGGCGCCCATTGAGAGCGCGCGCAGGGGATCTAGTTTTCGCACGAAGAACATCGCCTCAATAGTTGCGTTGGGAAGAGTCAACGATCCGAATTTAGGCTTCATCGTAGCTACAACTCATCTGTTCTGGCATCCTCGGTACGGTGTTTGAATCAGCTTTGTGCAGTCCTACTCACATTATCGCAGTTATTCGTATGAGCGCGCGAGGTATTTGCGTAGTAGGCTACCAGTGTAAGGCTCACAGTCATCAGACAAGCAGGTATATTACTCCGGGAAGTCCTCAAATTCAGGGAGGAACATTGCCTATCTCACTGGCCATGCGTACTTGCCGGCGGTCTGTATGATACGCCATGCCTTTCTCGTTAAAACTTTACCAGGCTGCTTGTCTTCTAGATTTCAACTTCGCACCAGACGATGCAGGCTACAGCCTACTTGTCGGCGAGCAGCTCACCACAGACCAAGAAGAGCTCTTGACGCAATCCCGTGTCGTCCACGTCTCCATCGACCCCTCCGTGCCCCTCACAGCACCCGCCAGTGCAGATGACGAAGGCGACACCGACACAGGGAAGAAGAATACCATTACCAACGCAAGAACTGCGCAGGCGGACGACGGCCTCCTCAGCTCCGATGAGCTCGTTGCGTTGTTTATCGGGGCGAAGCGCCCGAGGAGCGCATACGATGAAGGTCAGAGGTTACTCTCCACCAGGGAAAGTAATCAAGATGTGAGTCGGTGCGGAGAGCGGCTGAGGCTACCTAATGCCCGTCGAGGCGCCTTCGAACCTGAATGGACAAGCTACACTCACTACTGGAAGACTGTTCTAGGTACTTGTTTCACTGGCAGGATGCAACGACAGCATAAATCAGCACTGACATTTGTCCTCCAGATTACATATTCATCATCGACCCGGCAGACCAGTCATCTTCTGTGATGAGCCTCCTGCAGACGCCGAAGACGGACGATCTCGCGCCTGGTCTACCAAAGAAGGGCGTGTCGGGTAGCGATCACGTATCTCTAGCGACAGAGTTCCAGTGGAAGTAGTTGGGTCGGCAGTATATTCACAAGTTGGCGTGAATCGCTCTCGTGACAGGAAAAATAGAGAAAGGATTAGCACTACCAAGCAATGCGTAAATGGGCAAGAGCTAGCACTAGACCAAAAAAAAAAGCTGAAAGAATGTTGTCATGCTATGCATGTTCCATGTACACCCCGTAATTGTGAAAATAGGAATGAGGTAAGTCATCACCGTCCCACGGCACGATCCGAGCCCGCGAGCAGACTCTCATAAAGACCGACGGTCGACTGCTCGTTGCGCAATTGAATCATGTAGACGATGCCCGTCCGTTGCCCCTTGTCGCTCAGCTCGACCGCGACGCCCGTCTTGCCCACCCGCTCCACGCCGTCCGTGAGCACAATCGTCGAGATCAGAATCGTGTTGTGCTTGTCGTCCGCCTCCACAACGAGCTGCTTCTCGTTGGTCGGCTGCTGCCGCCAGAGCTTCAGCTTCGCAGACCCCAGCGACTTCCACTGCGCATGATGCTGCTTCAGGAACACCTTGCACTTCATTTGCGCAGAGATCGTCGACGTTATCGGGCCCGTCGGGATGGGCGGCGTCTCGATAGTCGGAGATGTCGGTGGACTAGGATCCTCGTATGACATCGAGAACGACCTAGTCGACATTTGGGCCGAGGGTAGGATGGCTCGAGGTTGCGGCCCCATGGAGGCAGAGGAGTTGTTGCGTGGAAGGAAAGGTGGATGAGGAGGGGCGTGGTCCTGCGGATCAGGTGGTGAAAACGATCGGGTCGACGGGGTCTTGCGGATGCCACCTTGAAAAGACGGGTCGGAGGGCGCACGACCGGAAGCAGAGACGAAAGGAGCGTTTGGCGGTGCGAAATGGTTGTCGACAGGGCTATGCGGGGCACTTGCTGGTGCTCTGGAGCCAAAGGGGAGTACAGGTGGCTCCATTCCGCGACCTGGTGGCCCGTTGTAAGGCGGGCCACCTGGTCGGCCAAGAGGCCCTGCGCTGGCAACCCGTGGAGGATATGCTGCCTGCGGCGGGCCAAGCGACGGCTGTCCAGGATGACTTGGATGTGGTTGAGCAACATAGAGAGGACCAGGATGGTTTGGGGCACGAGGAGGAACGCCGTTAGGAGGCACGCCGTTCGGAGGCCCGCCGGTGTTCAACGAAGGCCCACGGAAGATTGCCGGACCGGATATTTGTGGGGGTTGGTCATCGCCAGAGACCGCTTGCTGTGGTGGTCCACGATGCCACGGTTCTGCGTGACCATTGAGAGACGGCGCTCGCGGAGGTACCAGAGGGCCCGGCTGCTCATTGAACGATAGTTTGTTGAGACTGTCACCGAGGGAGTAGGTCGAGCCAGGAGTCCCCGCGCCGCTGCGGGACGGCGGGTCGGAGCCACGCTGTGGTGAGTGTGTACTATTCGACCGACTGCCGAACGGCGAAGACATCCGGTTTGGCGGAGGACTTCTATTGGTCTCACTCAGATGTAGATCTGGTGCAGTGTGTGACGAGGAGAGACCTAAGCGCTCGGTGCCAGGTACGCCAGGAAATGCATTGGCGGCCTTGGGCGGCAGCGGAGGAACAGGTTGTTTGCTGGACGCATAGACTATCCGAACATGTGAGCTTCAAAAGAGAGCTAGGCCCAATCAATCCTACCTGCGCTAGCAAACTCAACGCAATCCTGGAACTCGGCATAAACCTTGTCTCGCAGTTGGACCGACTCGAATTCCAGAGTCAGTTTCTCCTTCCGCATGACATTGACATGTAAAGTGTTGTCTTTGATCCCAGCGTCAGCGATTTGCAAGATGAATATTCATTGGGCTAACCTGGTCCTTCCGCCGTACTCAACTTCAGATGCTTTCCGGCCAAAGGAGGGTACAGTAGCCACATGTCAGCCTCGGTGCTGTTGGAGATCTTCTGCGCGGGCGTCATCCTTTCCGCCACTAGGAACAGGTCGGAGAGGATGAAAATCCGCCCGTGCGGGTGGTGGACTGGAGCACCCGTCGATCGAGGCACCAGCCGAATCGAGACATCGATGCCCGTGCGCACCTCCCGGACGTAGGGCAAATTCGCTGGATTTATCTGAAGTCGAACTTGCTGTTGATAGGTCAGCACTGGGCCAATATCTTCCGACGCGAGGTACGATACCTTGGGCTGCATGGTAAATATGTCCAGGCATCTATCCGTGGACAAGCGTCGCTCGAGATCGGTAAGCGTCATACCCCCGCTTGAGGTACGGTCAACTGATGTCGACCCGGTCTCGTTCGAGAGTCTCATTCTGCACCGGAATTCAGCACACTCGAACGTCGATGCTTAATGAATACACGCACGCGCTTGAGAGGCTAGATCCTCGAGCAGAACTTGTCTCGCTGCCCGTCGTTCCCTCAATCGGGGCAGGACTCTGAAGTTTTGAAGAGTCAGGGCGGCTTCTAAAATCGACAACTACCTCGTCTTCCGTTTCTGGTGGCCCCATGACCACAGGCGACGAGGCACCAGCCTTGACATCAGTCCGGGCGTCGACGGTCGCCAGCAACCTTTCCAGCTTCTCCGAGGCCCCAATGAGAAGTTTGTAGTCATTGCGACCAGGCTGAGTGCCTTTGAGCAATCGATTGTATAGCTTCTTGTAATACTTGAGTCGTCCTTTGGGCAGAATGAACAGTTCGTCAAGGGTCCAGAGTGGGGGCTCCGAGGGATGTGGGGGAGAGCCAGGTGGGAGGGGTGGAGGATTGGTAGCGGAGAAGCTTGCCAAGACCGGAAGCAGCCGTGCATTGTTGCGGACATCATCCCATACGTCGAACCCTGTGCAATACCGCTCGCAATATGATGTGTAGGGTGCTTCAAGTTCATCGATCTGTCATAGGGTTTAACGTACGATTCCATACGCTGGATGTTCTGCGCACCCATCGCATGAGGAGATCACCGAGGGCCTTCGGCGATGATGGGTTGGTTCCGATATCCTTCAAGCGCTGCAGAACGCGTCAGAGACGGGCGGAACTGAAGCGGCTCGTACGGACGGTGAGCAATGAGCGGTTGGCCTTGTACACGCTCTCCAGTGCCCTGAACATTAGATCTAGGTCTGGCGGGGGGAGATTTGACCGTGACCATGCCGATGCAATTTTCTAAAAAGAGAGTCAGGCAATGGAGACGAACGAGAAAAGGATGACGCACCCGGATGATGCCAGTAAGCTGATCGACGTATACTTTCTCGGTTTCTATAAGATCAATAAGGGGATTAGACCTCTTGACGCGACTGTCGGCTGAGGATGTGCTGGGGGGACTGTTTGAAGTAGGGTGGAGTGCATTATGGCCTGCATAGGCGGTAAGACACACTGGGACACGGAGATAGCCAACGGACAAGGACGCACTCGGGCTTAGTGTAGCGAGCGGAGGGGCGTCACTGGGAGGCAGAGGGAGGTCAGGCGATGGCGGTGCCGTGTCCCGAGGGTGAGTCAGTTTTGGCGGGGGCTGCGGCGGGGCGAAGGACGGGGACTGTGCGTCTTGCGGGGGCGGGGGCGGAAGCTTGTCCTTGCCGACGACGGGGAGGGCCTTGTTGGAGAGAACGTCGGGGGGAGACGCGCTCATAAGCGATGTGTGGGCCGGGTATCTTGCGCGGTGAGCAGGGTGGTGGAAGGGCGGGTCAGAGAGCGTGCACCAGCCTAGGCCTGAGCTTGCCACAAAGCCGCTGTGGCGCCAAGTCTCGGCAGCGACCGTCATCGCCCGTTGTCTTCAACCACTGGCATGGCCGCCGCTCAGCAGCCCCGTCCGCTGCACGTCTATCCAGTCCCGTGGATAGAGAGCACTTTCAGCTCGCGCGCGCGCACAGAGGAGCTCCTGCGTCCTGAGCTCGACGACGGCACCATCACTCAGCGGGACTTCGACGCGGCCAGGGATTTCTACTCGAACATCCGCAGCTACCATTACTACGCCGTGTGTCAAGCGTTCCTCTCGCATGCAATCAATTAACCACCGCTGATGCGCATCATGCAGACACTCTACGGCATCGCGGGCAGCACCGCAGCCTTCGCGTATGGCGCGACTCGCAGACCGCCCATGTCCTGGGGGCGCATGTCGTTCCTCGGCGCCTTCATGTCTGCCGGGGGCGTTGTCTATGGCATGGTGCGACGTGCCAACGCCCACCAGAGCTTCGTCAGTGCTCTGGAAGACCGACCAGGTTTCTTTCGCGCGCTCGAACACGTCAATGCGCGCACAGGAGGCCCGCTGCCGCTGGGGCTGCCCACCGAGCCTAGCCCCGGCCGACGCGTGGGCAACCCGGAGCAGGACCCGTCAGAGAAGTGGACAGGTTCGGGTGCAGTCAGCGGTGCGTCTGGTGCGTGCATTGGGAATCATTCATCAGCGCTGATGCTCGTGGTAGACTCGAGTTCCTCAGACTCCCATCAAGTCCGCGCACCGAGTCGCTGGGACGAGATCCGCATCATAAACACTCGAAATGCTGGGAAGCGATCGGCTTGGGAGGAGCTGCGAGCGAACCAGCACCGGTTTCCGACGTCAACCGCACAGGCCATCCCTACGGCGTCGGACTCTGGTGATGACCTCACATCCGAGCAGGCGAAATTCAACGCCATGTTGGAAGAAGAGCGAAGAAAAGCAGAAGGTGCTCAGAGAGAGACAGGCTGGAGACCATGACGCCCTTCGTCAATTCACGACCACATCATCTCATTTGCTCATGCTAGGACACGGCCACAATTTATCTGTAACAAAACGCTACACAGTGTAATACGTATACAAGGCGGGGGAGAAATCGACGATGGTGATTGACGCGGAATGAGACATGGTGGGAATCAATCTAGAAGTACACATGATGCGGTGAGTACAAGTCTCTAAAGCGCAGGTAAGGAAAATAATGAAGGTCGCAATGAATGTCCGAGGAAACACAGCCCAAGTCTAAGCCACAAGGTTCACTGTGTATACGAAACCCGATCGTTCCCATTCCAGCCTCCCCCTACATCCTTTAGTCCAGGAGGGGACAACACTGGAGTGCCAACGGAGCCGTGGGCAGGCGATGACAGATCATCATCGTATTGTGGGCTGAGAGGAAGAGGGGCGATGTGGGCGGGACGTGGCTCGTCCTCATCTTGGCCTTGCGAGCGGTGGAACACGCCTGCATGGGAGAAAGGATACAGCGGGATGCCGACCTCGAGCGGCTGCTGCTGTGTGGTCATGCGCACGATCTCTGCCATAAGACCTTGTAATAGTTTCTCCTGTCGGGCTATTGGGGTAACAGCGTTGAGCACGGGATCAAAAAACCGTACAACCATAAATCACTTACTGCCAATGGGGCAACGCTGACCGTAGGCAGTCATGGCAAACCTACAACAACGTGCGTTCATTAGCGGTACATGTACGAGAGGTGGCGTTTGCACCCACCTAAGCACGTTGATCTCTCCCCACACGACATACTCTCGGTCGGTGTCGCCAACCTCGATGCAATACTTGCAGAGTTGAATCTGCACCACAGCCGCAAGGTACCAGCAAATCTAGCCAAGCAAGGCATGTCAGGACTAGTCACCTGCCGCGCGGAGCTTAGCACATACCGGGGCAAATGGATGCAAGCGAGTGATGTCAAATGACGTTGCGGTGAGAGCGTAGTGCTGCGTCAGTATGGCGCGAGATGCATCCATGCAGCGTGCGGTTGAAATGTTCTGAGGGTCGGAAAAATCCAGGTACGGGTTGTGTAACGTGATGGCTGCACTGTATGGAGGGAATTTGATTTGCACAGAGCTAATGACTTCGAAGTTGACGGAACTTACGCGTGGGGGGCCATGTGAACCATGAAAAGGTCAGTGTCCAGGCCACCGCCTCCATACAAGCTGTCAGCCCCGCCAAATATATCTTTGAACTTCGGGGGGAAATTGAGGACGAAATCCGCACAAACTAAACGGTCTAATTCTTCGAAACCTGGCAGCCGGAATGGGTTTTGTATTTTGCTGGTTGCTGCCGGGGTCCTCAAGGTCGTCCGCACGTTAAAGTCCGTGACTTTGCCAAAGAGCATCAGTGCCTTGACGAGTAGCAAGAATGAGTCGGTGTATTGGGATGGGTGCTCAATGTATACGTTCGGCGTAGACAAGTGCTGAGGGTTGTCCGACACCGCATGCTATCGGCGAAAGGGAATTGAGCACTGAGACTCGCCACATGGTCGACAACTCACGTTGGACTCGAAATCTATGCTGCGGAGTGGAAGCTCAGTGCCAATGTCGCGCTCGTCCAAGGCGTGCACCCAACCGCCGACAGAAACGATGCGGTCAAACAGAACGGTCATCCACCACGTTCGTCGACGAAGTTCCAACTCTAGAGAATCCTTGGGAGGATCGAGATACGCGCCTTGCGTGGCACCAACGTTGCCGGCGAACGTGCCGGGGTAATTGAGCCGAAGCGGGATAGCGACGCGGGTCTGAAAGCCGGCGAAGATCCAGACTTCAACCCACCGACCCTCAGAATAGAAGTACCACGACAGGAGAACACAGGCTTGCATAACGGGGAAGATGTCCTCGCCACTGGCCATCGTTCTATCGATGTACTGACGCGTTTGTCTGGCGTGAAACTCTGCAAAGCGATCCCGTCGCGTTCCGTCCGGAAGAGTGACGATGTTTTTTGAAATCCATCGGGAGGCGGAGGCGCACTGTGCTGTGTCAGAAGAGGAAGAGCACAAATAAGGTCATGAACGCAACTATAGCGTGAAGAACGGCAGGATGTGGAAACCCGGGGTTCTTCGGAGGTAGCCTCAAAGAAGCCAAGAAAGCTGGCCTGTGTAGCACTCTGGAGCCACAAGGATCGCATTTGAAGAATACATCAACACTGCCGGCATGTCTGAGTACGTCCGTGAGCACAGGAATAATGATTGCACGCACTAACGCTCGAGAACCGTAGGCTCGGGCAAGTCGGGGTTCCAGCCAGAGTGGATTAGACTTGTCAAAGGGTCCGATCGTAGTGCCGAGTGATTAGAGTGCAGCTCAGGGCTTTCGCTGTGAATCATGCGGTCGATGGACATGGCATTGACGTCAAGCGATGCCTGCGGCAGTGCGATGCTTGGGAGCGAGCCTGAGCTCTGCCCGTCATACCCGGGCGAGTATGCGGTGCTGGCGGAAAGGGGATTGGGTGGCGAGGAAGCGGAGAATGACCTGCCATGACTCGTTTGCGGTCTGAAGCGGGACGGGGACACAGAGCGCGAGCTGGGGGATGCGGTGGCTGGTGTCTTCACCTTCCTCTGCAGCTGGGCTGTGCTGCTGTCAGTCCATGGACGACGGTGACTTGCTAGCCAGCAGGCGCACCAACTAATTCTTCTAGCTCCTTGATTTTGTCAAGTGGATCGACGTCGGGGGCTAGTGGCAAGCCCTCGACCGGGTCGTAGGAGCACTGGGGTTCTGTTGGATGTCTGGACACCTAATCAAGCAACCGATATGCCAGTTGGGTAGATCACATACACATAGCCTGGAGGCGGAGGAACGCTGATCTGCGCTTGCCATTGCCTGAATGAAGAGGATTAACCGCGAGCAGGGTCGTGTACGCCGAGAACAGCGTACTTGGAGCAGGTGCCACAATGTGGGCGAGCGGCGTCGCATTTCTACAGGGAATGCGGCCGATAAGTCGGGAGAACGAAGAGAGACGCGCCGACATACCAGTTTTCGCTTGCGGCAAGAGAGGCACGCCTGTAGGAAGGAAGTGAGATGGAGCGGTGCTACCGACGCGTCAATAAGCCGTGCACACCTGGTTCCTGCGGAGAGACGGGCGATTGGAACTGGCGGCGAGAGTGGAGGGAGCCTTGGGCATGGCTGGAGAGCGGCAGGAGTGGAGGAGGGGGCGGGGGCAGGGTCTGGGATTCTCGGGGATGCACGCGAGCCAGTATAATATACGGCAAGGAAGCAGTTGTCAGGTCTACGGAGAGAAGGTTTGGCGATGCTCTTGAGGCACGCAGCAGGCGGTGGTTACGTCCCCCAGGGCCCAAGCCGCCCGGCACGACGGAGGACCCCGGACACCCTTTCCGCCGCCGATCGGCGAGACGCCGAGCACTTACTGGGCGCCACCGCCGGCGCTGCCCGGTCATAGTGTAGGACGGACTGATCACGCACGACTCGCCATAGTGCGCCCCATAGTGTTGCTGCTCGAGGATCCGACCGGTGAACTGATGAACGTGCCCCGGCCTCGTATACTTATTTAATGCGGCCGATCTCAGGATCCCACCACCCTCGCCGCCCACCCAGGCTCCCCGCCTCGCCACAGCAATCAATAACCGCCCTGATCGCACCGCCCCATGGCTCAGCGTCACCCATCTCCCACTGGCAGCGCTCCCCCAGGCCCCGGGGCAAGTGTCCTCTCTTTTCAGAGCGACCAGACCGCTGTCGAGCCCAGCCCAGGTAAGTAGGCGTCCAGAGAAACTCCGGCGCACTAGTATATTCTCACGGCCGCCGCCCTCCTCCACCCAGCCTCGTCCCCAACAAACCCTTCCGGAGAACGTTCCGTATTCAGTGCTCGAGGGCGCGAGTTTGTACGTCCCCGAATCTGTGCCCCGACCGCTGACGTAGCTGATAGGCGGTTACTACAGCGCTCTTCCGGGCGCGGAGGCGCTGGTAACATCCGCCATGCCGCCTCGCGAGAGCCTACTCGCACAACACGTTCTGACGGCCCTGATGACTTTTCCCCCACACCAGGGCGAGAGCTCAGGTCCCCGTTCACTTCCAAACAGGTATATTCATTCTCTCCTTCTCCCCGTCGACGTCTTATTTTTGTCCACAGGTCATCTCCACCGGTCGCGGTGGCGCCGGTAACATTCGCTTTCCTTCGAGGAACTTTCCTTCGAATGTTAAGGCTGCCTTTCAAGGCAGTCAGGTTCTGCAAACCGACCAGGCGATTCCTGAGGATGCGCTCATACGCCAAAGCGAGGCGCGTGCAGCTATTGTATGTCTTTGAGTTGCTTCTATATCACGTCTGCACAATTCATGCTCACAGCACTCGACCGGCCGTGGTGGTGCTGGCAATATGAACCACTCTCCGGTCTCCGCTGAGCCTTCATCCAACATAGTCTCTGGGAATGCTGCGGACGCTGCAAAGACGGGCGCTGTAGACAAATTCGTGTAAGAATCATGCCGCTCAGGAGGCTCCTCTGCGCCTGTGATCTGACTGATATTGCCTTTGCAGACGCCCCACCGGACGTGGTGGTGTAGGGAATATCAAAAGGCCAGCGTCATCGCCTTCCGGTGGGGGGATTTAGCATAGCTCTGCATCCTTGTAGCGCAACATGCAGACATCAGACACCGAATCTGATTATCGGAGCGAGGTTTCTATCGCCCGAGCGCCGTGAATGCTGATGCTCAATTGCCTCTTTCTTCGTAGCTTCGATTGTCGATGTTACGTGCACGCGCCTGGAACCCGTCGCTATCACACCCAAGAACTGCCACACTTTGGTGCTGCGCGTCTCCAAGGGCCCGCAGAGCCGCCAGATCTGCGGAACGGAAAAATTGGCATTCTGTTTCTATGGGTCCTGCTTTGCCACTATCCGAGTGCGTCATGTTCTACGGAGAATTCGAACGCAGTCAGGGACGTGGCAATCCCAATTAAGAACAAGGCCTACAGGATGGTTGCGACGATGCGTCTGGAGTGAGGGATGTGCCGGAATTCCGTGAGGTAGATACCTGTGGCCAGAGTTACTTCGCAAGGCGACATCGGTCAGAAGTGTGCGTGCCTTGCCAAGTCCCCATATTCAAGCGCCCCTCGGTAATAGGGACAGATATAGTGGCCCCTATGAGGCTCGTCTTCGTGTGCGAGACTCTACGTGGAGTACCGATATCACCGTGTGTCAACGAGCCCAACGGACAGAACACCTACGAGTCACTGTATGACATTCAGTGGAAGAACGAGGATTCCCAAATGCTGGCATACTCACTCAGGCCCTTCGTCAGTGTGCTTCCAATTGAGCGATTCGGGCACTATGTTGTCCAGCGCCATGTCCATGTCTACCCAACACTTGGTTGTTTACCCATCAGAATCAAATCAGAATTACTCACCTGTACGCACATCTGAAAAACCCAACTTATAAGACGGGACCTTGAGAGATGCGCGATGTATCCATGCGAACCTCTATCATAGTTCTCGTTGATCGTCAAAGCAGCAGAAGTATGCTGTCTGCAACCAACGCGTCGATAGGCGATGACTGGAAGATGTGCACCCGAAAATCACTGACATAAACAGGAAGCACATCCCGACCTGTCAGGCAACGATCGTCAGCATCTACGGTACCACGAGCCAGTCCTCGAGGGCAAAAATCAGTTGACCTTAACATCACGCAGACCAGGTTGCAGGTGAGTTTGGATCTCATCGGTGACAAGATGGCAGCCCTTGCCCCGTTTCGAGAGGGTAAACGTCTTTTGCCAGCCCATGGTTATGTGTCAAATGTGGAGAGTGCGAAGAGAGGGAGCCGACTTGGAGGCAGCGCCTGGCGACGACTCCATCAGATGATCAGTTCATTTTGGGCCCGACTCGGAGAGTGCCATGAGTCCCATACATTGATTGCTGCGAGTGAGTAATCGCTGCATGTATACTGCAATCTCTAAATGGGGACTCCATGTTTCAACACGCGTGCTACGTTACAGAGTCCGCGTCGTGGTGGACTACGGAACCCAAGCCTAATCCTCCCCGCCGTACCGTCTTCGTTCGATTCCCCCGCGGTTTCCAGGCACATTACGGTTTCGGCAGTGGTTCGCATAATGACCCTTCTCTCCACACTTAATGAAGAAGATGCGTCAGAAAGTGGCAAAAGATCCTGTGTGTGAACACGTACCTTGAAACAGAGCACTTCGTCGAGGTTGCGACGGGGACCTGGGGCACCACCAGCTGCACCGGCGTGTCCCCCACCGCCGCCGCCGCCACCACCTGAGAATCGATCGAAATCCGCATAGCGACCATACCCAGGCGGCGGCGGCCCAAGCTCGCGCTGCGAGGGGGGAGGAGGAGGGTCATATGCGGAAGGTGGGGGAAGGTCGGGCTTCGGACTTCGAGCGAACAAGGCATTGTGTGAGAGCGGCAAAGCATTCGAATGGAGTATTACTTACTGTCCTTTCGGGCAGTCCGGTCCAAGAGGGCAAAGGCCGGTTAGGTAGAGTTGACAAGCCACCCGTCGGACGTGCTTCCGAGGGCATGTGGGGCCTGGCGGATGTGAGGATAGAATCGGTAGGAGACAATGTGTGCACGTACCTAGTTTGCAAAAGCCTCTCTTGTAGTCTGGACACTCCACCTTGCGCTCCTTGGGGTGGGCGTAGAGACACTCGTCACCAGCCGAGCAGTAGCCGTACTTTGCGTACCACCAACACTCGGGCATGCGCCGGAGATTGTATTCATGCAAGAACTCACAGGCATCGCCCTTCTTACAGAGGCCTCTCAGCCAGTGCTTACAGACAGTTGCGAGACGCTCGCGGTCGCGGGGGTGAGTGGGAAGTGCCCGGGGCGGCTGGAAATTTAGCGTCGAGGGCTGTGTGTGTCGTAGCGGGCAGTGAAGCGGGCCCAACGGACATCCAGCGGCGGTCAAATTCAGACGGCAGATTTGCTCGTCTACCCGAGAAGAAAACATGAGCAGATGCGGCGGGAATGGGAATGAGGGTGTAAACGGACCTTTGTCGAGCTTGATGCCGAGCTCGCCCTTGACAAAGGACTCTTCTGAGAAGATGTTTTGATGAAATTGCGGGTTGACAATGTCGCGCAAGGGCGAGGGCCCGATCAAGGGATTGGCCATGAAGAAAGTATATTGGAGAGCGGAGAGCCTGAGCCTGAGATGCGCGTGAGGCCAGTACCAATGGTTGGTCAGCAAGGATGTGTCTGTGTTCTAGGCCCTGCCGTCATCCGCACTATACTCGGTGCAATTCAAACAATGACATCATCCTGCTCACTGACCAAAATGCTCGGATATCTTTTCCCCGTCCTTGCACCTCTTGCTCCTACTAGATCTTATCCCGTCGATGTTCGACCCATCCCCGCCCTTGTCCTTGCTGGCTCTGGGTCTCCTGGCCGTCCTCCTGCTCGTCGCCATCGTGCACGTCGCAACCCCGCGTACCTTTCACGGCGCACCCCTCCCGCCTGGTCCGACATCTTCCTGGTTTGGCGGCCACCTTCCAACGCTCTATCCCTGGTTGACCTATGCGGATTGGAGGCAGAAATATGGTTGCTGGCCGTCATTACCGGCCGAGATCCTCCCGTAGCTTACCTTCCATGTCCAAGCGATGTCATCTATATCTATTCACTCGGGAATCCAATTGTTATCCTCAATTCCGCAAAAGCTGCCCGCGATCTCCTTGAGGAGCGCAGCGCGTCGTACTCCTCCAGGCCCAGGCGACCCGTGACGCGCGAACTGTACCGTCGACCCCCTTCCTCTTGATAGTACTTGATAGCTCTGCTGAATGCTGTTGCAGAATGGGCTGGGACTGGTTGTTCTCATCGATGCCGTATGATTCCACGTGGCGGAGGCATCGGGCTTTGTTCCAGAAGCATTTTCACACTCGCGCTTCGCCACGATATCAGCCGACTCAAATCAAGGAGACGCATACTTTGCTTCGCAACTTAGCCGAGACTCCGGAGAATTTCTCGCACCATGTCCGGCGGTGAGCTACCCGCTGCCTGGGGTGCGGAGGATGACCCATGTAGTGCCACAGGAGCTCAGCCGCTGTAGTCATGATGATTTCTTATGGACACCAAGTTAAGGACCAAGGAGACGAATACGTGACCATAGCAGACCAAGCCTTGACGGGCCTTGCGACAGCTGGGACCTTCGGCACTTACCTCGTCGACTACCTTCCTATCCGTGAGCAGTTCACTTTTGTGTACACCAACGCAAGCGCTTTATGTCGCATTCCATCAGTCAAGTACGTACCGGCCTGGGTGCCGGGAGCCTCTTTCCGCAGGGTAGCGGACCATTTCAAGAAGCCAACTAGAGAGATGGTGGAACTGCCTTTCGCAATGGTTCAGGAGCAGCTTGTACGCATCCCGCCTCTTGCAACCCGCAGTCCGTTGCACACTGATTACCATAGGCGTCAGGAACGGCAACTCCCTCCCTCGCCGCCAATGAGCTTGAAGAGTGGCATCGTACAGGAGGAAATCTCAGCGATATCAGCGTGATTAAGAATGTCTCGGCCATTTCTTTTGCAGGTACGCAACTAGTGCAGCTAGCTGGCTTCCTGTTGCTGATTCCCCTATCCGTCAACCAGCTGGCGCTGATACAGTAAGCGGCTGCCGCATTTACTGAGTACTGACTGACGTATGCCAAAGACAGTGTCCGCCATATTAGCCTTTTTTCTAGCCATGACGATACACCCTGAAATTCAGCGGGAGGCTCAGCTACAGATCGACAGCGTCACTGGTGGACACCGGCTTCCATTGTTCTCGGATCGGCAGTCGCTCCCTCTGATTGACTGTCTCGTATGGGAGTGTCTCCGATGGAACCCCGTCACGCCTTTGGGGCTTCCGCACCTGACCACGCAAGACGACGTTTATGAGGGTCGTTGGATACCCAAGGGTACGACTGTCCTCCCTAACATATGGTTGGTGGTCTTCTGCGCTTGCCTATAGTGTCTGCTGACGCGCCCAATGCAGGTCTATCCTTCATGATGGCAGCGTATATCCTAGTCCTCTGACATTCGACCCCCACCGTTTTGACGATGAAGAGGAGAATCAGAAGCAAGTCATCAACGGCTTACCAGGCCCCGCGTTTGGGTTTGGACGGCGGTGAGTGATCACTTTATGTGCAGCAGAGAATCGGCATCCCATCCTCCATGTCAGGGTATGCCCGGGTTGGTACCTGGCCATTGATAGTATTTGGATCACCATCGCGTCCGTCCTCGCCGTGTACGATATCAAGAAGACCGTCGACAACAATGGGGAAACAATAGAGCCCGACAGCGAGTTTACGTCGTCGTTCTTGAGGTCAGCTGCGGCCCCTTCATATTTGTTTGGTCAAGGTCAATGAATTGATGGTGTGTAGTCGGCCAAAGCCTTTCCAGAATTCCATCAAGCCTCGTTCAGAAGCAGCACTGAGGCTCATCTTACAGTCGAAAGAAGAGGGCTTGTAATGTCGCCCATCTCACTGCTTATATACCAGTATGAACATGTCTACCACTGCTCACGATCTACCACGTCCCCAGGATAGATGCCAAACCTCCGGCCTCCCTGACTCGCCGTGCACCGTTCTGTATCCTCCGTGCCCAATCTATCTCATCACTTTCCGATGACATGTCCCAGGCGTTGTCATCATCTGTTACTTCCACCAAATAGACGCTCTCGAAGCGACCAGGTTGTGTGGAGGGCCGCCGGTCTATCCTTGACACTGGCAGCTGTAGAGCTTCGAAGAGCTGCATGATGATGGGGGAACACGTGACAGAAGGACGGGCGGCTGCAGGCGGCCGGACCACTTCGATGCGGATAAGGCCGTGTCTTACACAGTCCTCGCTCAACGGAACGGGCAGGGGAGCGACGGGGGAGTTGCTCATGACATAGAAGCGAGTGAAGTTGTCTTAAACAAGTAGCATCAGCGCGAACGAGTCCACACGAGCAGCATGACCCACCGTTTTCATTCTGTATGCCCTCGTGGAGAAGCTCGAGATCAGAGAACAAGCCCGCACATATCTTTGAGCATATCGCCGCAGCGTCCGTTGCGGCCGAATTTCGGGAGACTGTTTCAGCAGCAGCCGCGGTCGAGGCCATCTTCACTAACGCCGCACCCGGCAGGTGCTTTTCAATAAAGCTCCGGCATTGACCCAATGCCTGATGGTATTTCAGCGGACAGCATGAGTCTCGCATCCTGCTTTCATACCTGCTCATGACTCAGGATCGTCTTGATGTCTTCCAGGCGGGTACCCTTTCGGACCAGAAGACAATGCCGGACGGACAGTGTCACCGCGCCTCTGATAAACTTTGTCTTTCCGACCTCTGGGGACCGAAGGAGATCGTATGTCTCAGCGACTGTGCCGAAGATGCTGTTTTCTTGCGGCAGAAGGCCTAGCGGCAACGCAGCGTCCACGCTGTGGAAGACATCTAACTCGCTACATCAGACATCGGAGACACACGAGGGTCGTGCAGCGTACCTGCGATAGTCTGTCGAACGTGGTACTCGACCTTGCTGGAGAAGGCATCATGCGCAGCCTACACGCGTGTATCATCAGTATGCAGGGACAGCCAGGCGTGAGAGGGGCGGACCTGGTGCGAGTATGTGCCCACCGGGCCCAAGAAGGCAAGCTTGGGAAGCTCTGCGGCTTTGCCATTGCGAGTAAGAACGACCATCGCTGTTCTGTCCTTTGCTGATGACCGGGAACAGGTCAGTATAAGTATGTCTGATCAACGTACGTATGGTAGCTGATCGACACCGCATCATGGAGTCGATCGGCTTTGCGGCCGACATCTCCGAACGTTCCGAAAACAATTACAATACAATATCTCAAATATACACGTCTGTAGTCTATGCGAGCAGCAAGCACACCGCTCATACGTCCACTATCATCCAGTGACGAGTATTTTTTCACCGCAGGTTTTCATCGCAAGGTCGGTGATCATCCTGTAGTAGCGGTCTGATAGAACCGATGCGGGCGATGAGATGTCAGCTACCAGTTCATACGATCAAGAGACTCACGGGCTAACGGTATACGTTCTCCAAACTTCGCGATGGCAGACCTGACATTACACTTGAGCGTTGGACAGACAAAACCGTTGATGAGACTAGCACGTACGCGATATACTCCACTTCGGCGCGGAGTGTTATTATCTGCTCGTCCGACTTGGCCTCCTGTGCGGCATGCCAGAAGCGCACAAGCACACGGACAGCCATGAACCAAGCGAACTGGCAGTGAGACCTGTAAGCGCCTCTCGCGAAATATAGCGATTGGACTTACGGCACAGAAGTTGTCCAGAAGGGAGATGTCGTAGCTTGTCGATCGGACGGCGTAAACCAGATCGAGGATGCCCCGAGCGGCCTCCAGGATCTTGAATGCAGACACGCAGCCGGCGCTGTCAACGTGTGCGTGGGGGTCATGCAGAAGGATGATCGCGCTGTGACATGCAAGATCAGACATCAGACACGGAAGTCGGGAAGCGACGGATGGGTTTCACGTACAGATGCGGAATCAAACACGCTGTATACAGGTGCGAGTCGACAATACCATCGGGTACCGGGTTCCTCAAATGAAGGGGGAAGGTCTGCCGAAACATGGTCGCAATGTGGTCTACCTCGACAAAGGCTGGCGTCCGGCGGGGGTCCATCGTGCCATCTTCTGCGTCGCGCTCCCAGATTTCCGCATAACTGGACGCGTACGCAAATGCTGGATCCCCACTAAACCGCTTCGACCGGAATCGGAGGTTATAAGCTTTGACCTTGGAAAGAAGAATCGAGCCTTTGATGTACAGGCCGAAGGAGTCGATTTGATCCTCCGGGTGGATGAGGAGCAAGTCTTTGGAATGTGCGTGCTGTCGCTCGCTGATGGGCCAGATATTTTGCTGAGACATGTGTCAGCCGGTTATCGCTAACGCGATGTGAAACACAGCTCACCCCCAAATCGAAATTGGCACCTTTAGCAGGGACGAACTGGGAGACATCCTGGTCATCCAGACTCATGGGCCATCCATTGCTGCAGCTAGCCATGCGATCCATCGCATACGCCAGCCAAAAGGTATTCCTGCGGGTTTCGTCTTCTACTAGGTCCTCGGGAGGCGGAATGAGCGATGGTGCCCTCAGGGACTCGGATATGGGGTGAAATGGGGCAGAGACATTAATGCCGAGGGGCATGCTCGATCGAACCACCTGCGCTACGGTCATGAACACCTGTCAAGGAGTCAGTCGAACGATTCGTGCTGCAGCTAAGTCCGTTCTCACCTCGACCCATCTAAATCGCGCGTATAAGCATATGACAGACCAGGGAGCGCGAGAAACACGTACTTGGCATTACACCAGTACCACCACACAATCATCAGGAGAGCTAGTGCCCACCGAGGTCAGCTCCTTACAGAGGGGCGCAAGATAACGCGGTCGCACCTTGCGTATTTTCGAACAAATCTCTTCCTGCCCAGATCCCCTCCTCCGCTGCCCGCCTGGCCAACTTGATCTGTTGTTCGGCAAACGAGTCGATATGATGTTTTGTCTTGTACTTGTTCCCGAATATTTCATCTGCCGACGGCGATGCAGATGAGGCATTCATAAAGGCAGGGCCATAGTCCAAGTCATTGAACATACCCGGGGCCATGTCTTTAACAATCTCGGGTGTTGGACTGACAGCGACGGTGTACAAGCTGCCGACGGCGCAGATGGCGTGGAGGACAGACGTAGGAGGGAACTTGGGGTGCGATGGTGGCAACGAGAGGGTGGCCATGAACGTCGGACCGTGGAACAGCCTGCCGGCGTGTGGATGGAACGCGAAGAACACTTCGACACTATGATCCGTGACTGACCATCAGTACCTGACGACGAAACTTGCAAGGTCAGATACCTACAGATGGCGTAGCATATTAGGAAGCGGCAGATTTGGAGGCCACGAGGGCCAGAAGACATCATAACTGAACTGATCTGTCGAAGGCATAGAAGCTCCGGAGTCGATTTGAATGACAGGCGAACTTGAGATGTTTGAAGCTAATGCAGAGGCACTCGGGTCGCTTGGAGATGAATCAACAGTCGTGAAGTTGATGGGCATCTGGTATGTGGCGAGTGGTGGCTGGAACTGGGAGATTGGACTAGATAGTCCTGTCGCACTCGCGTTGTTGAGCGGTAGGGTTGACGAGAAATCCAGGTTGGGAGAGTCCATGTCTGCCGGAGATAGGCCTGGCTGACTGCCAGAATGACCGGACGCGGATTGATCCTTGAGCAGAGCCTCGAGTTCATCTGCACGAGAAAGAGGATGAGGGTATGTCGCCAACCGTAACAAATCTCCAACACGCACTAATCCTGTTCTCGAGTTTCTCATAACGATTTTTTGGAGGGTCTAAGGCGCCGATGATTCCCGGAACTGCGAGGATATGTTGGTGATGGGCATGCAGTCTCCTCAAAACCGCGGACAGGGCTTACTTTCGTCGTAGGTGCACTCTGGATGGTCTGGAACCACTGCCCCTGCGGGGGCGTGGGTGACTGCATGGGCGTGCGACCGTACGCAGGTTGAGCAAGGCCTGTTCGCGTCGCTGGAGGAAAGAAGTCAGCATAGAAGCACGCGCACACATCGGCAACATGTGCACCATTTCTGGGATAATCGATTAGCTACAGCTGCGATAGAAGGACCAGGGATGACATACAAGCTTGCGCCTGCGGCATTGGTGGCATGCCTGGCGAAAGCGCTCAGGAGGTGTTTGCCGTGCAAGGAAAAGATTATGGGCGCACTTGGTTCCTCTTGAGCACGTTAGGGTGCTGGCTCGGGGTGGGACTTGACGAGCCCGAGGCAGATGCCGGATCCGGCTTGGCTGTCGATATTTTTGGCATGCCACCGGGCACGTAATGCGAATAGGGGGAGGGGGCACTGCGGTGCACTGCCAGGCGCGTTGGTAGACGACGGGGACGCTGGGAAGGACGAAGGGACGACGAAGAGGGCTTACTGAGCGGGCGGGCAATCTCGTGACGCGCGCCCCTTTACTATTTGGCCGTCGCGGCTCGCGCGGTCGGCGGTGTCTCAGTCTGGCCGCGTGCGCACGGCGGTGCGCGACCAACCGCCCGCCCTCGGCACGTCGAGCGCCGCACCGGCGTCTCAGACCATTGGCTCGGTCACGGTCCGCGCGGATCCTGGTTCCAACTTGCAATTGCGCCTTTGTGCCGGCCCCTGCAGCCACCGCGAGCACATTCCCCTTCTGCCTCCAACCACCACCATGCAGTTCTTCGCTCTCGTCGCTCTCGTCGCTCTCGTCGCCCTCCCCGCCCTCGCGGCCCCGCCGTTTGTCCCCAGCTCACCGTGCACCATTTCTTTCAACGGCTTTGCTCTCCCCTCCACACTCGACCTCGACCCTTATCACATCCACGACGTCCACCATCTCCTCACCTCCGTCGCAGACTTGCTTCCAGAGGGATATGTGCTGCGCAGGGTCCCCGGTGCCCTCGACGCCCCGTCCGACGCCCCGCCGGAGGACTTCATCCCCGCCGCCATCACAGTCACCATTCCTAGCTCCGTCTCCAAGTCAAACGACTTTATCGCCGTAGGGCAGGTGAACGCACAGGAGGTTTGGTCGGCAGCTCGGAGCGAGCCCTCTGGCGTCCTCCACCACCTCGTCGGTGTCGTGGAGAAGACCCCACTCAACTTCTTCGCGGCATACGGCCGGCCGTCCTACGTCCATGTATCACTTCCGGGCTTCGCAATCGTTCCACAGTAGATGTGAGCCGCCCCGCTCTCTACAAATGGGGAATTTGTTGTTCGCTTTCTGCAGATATCCACCCGCTAGAGAGGCTCAGTCTTGCTATCCTTGTATCGCAATATCTTTTTCCATGCTGAATTGTATGTACAGTGCTTTGGTATCCAGATGTATCATGAAATGTAGCATAGCAAATGTGAATGTCGATGATGAAAACCTCTGCCCAAATAATACTGATAAAGATTTCGAAAATAGATGCAAGTTGACAGTAGATGCGGCTACAAATCGGCTTTCCGATAGCTTGCCAGAATTTGCTTCCGTTCCAATATTGACCTTTACGGTGTAAATTTGCCAAGCACTTGGAATGCCGTGGTGATGTTCCCGACATTCACCACCTGGTTCGTTTGGCTATGGAAGAAAGTGAAAGCGGGACTCCATACCGAGTTAAACACGGCATCGGAAAACGAGGTATCGTGGACCACCGTCGCCGCGGAAGCAGAATCTGCCCACGCAATGCTCGATTGAGTGCCATTGAGTGCCCAGTTCCGCAGCGCCAGCGACTGATCGGAGCCAAAGAACAGTTCCCCTGTCGGCGTGCCGAACGATGATATGACAGAGTCGACGTCATCGGCTGCGACCGAACCAAATACAGCCACCTCGATTGCGGGTATCGAGCCCATCGCCTGGGCGAGTTGTGTGTCGCTCGCCGGCGGCGCCACTGGCGACGACAAAATGTATTTGACAAACGCAGTGGCGACGTTGATGTCGGGGATAGATGTCAGGAAATCGTATAGCAGATGGTTGATGTGGTTCAATGTGCCAAATTGCAGAGGGTTGCTTGGAGGGAGCGTCACCGGCGTCACGCTGGGCAGAAGGCTGAGAGCACCAGCCTTGTACACTATCACGCGCGGCCTCACTCCTATATTGAGGATAGCCGCTTGCTTAGGAGCATTTGACACGGAGTCAAGGAACGGCTCCCGCAGGTGGAGGATGTCGAGCTGACCATAAATGGGCCGGTCCGCATAACAGGAGCTGTTAAATGATGTTTGCGGGGAGGCAGCAGTCAAACCAAAGATATACGTTTCCAAAGCGTTGACTTGCTGCAGTTGAGTGCTGCCAAGGCCAGGATAGCAAGAAAGGGGTGGAGGGAACGAGGCAGTGGAAGAATTCGTCAATAATGATGACAGTGGGACCTTCCCTGGCGAGCCGGTCGCATCGAACGGAAGCAATAAAGGGGAAGACGCGAAAAGGGACACGAATTTCGATAGGTCACTAGGGTTTTGCCGCAAAGCCGATTGCCAATAATTCGCCAAGGCGGATTGCCTAAGGGTCGAGGAAGCTGCATAAAGCCTAAATTAGTCTTTGACGCTTCAAGCTTTCAATCGTCACGAACCTGCAGCGTAAGTGTACATCCGATCTAAAGCCTGGCTAGCCGTCTTGCTAACCTGCGCAGACTGCGCACTCGATGGCTGGCCATCGGTTTTGAATGATGCTGCAGGCTCCGAGAGGACCTGGTTCGCAAAGTCGAATGTGAAGCCGAGGACCGTGGTGGTAAAACTTGACGACTCGGCGGGTACAGGACCGTCAACACCGTCGAAGACGCTCCACTTAGCCTTGTGGATGTATTGCTGCAGGTTGCTAACGTTCGTTGGGTCTAACGACTGGACGAAAGTCCATAGGAGGGCAGACTGCGCCCACTGAGTCCTATTGGGCGTCGTTTGCATGTCCAGTGCGGGGGCGACGTCGACTATGCGCGCCTGGGCTGCACAGTCACTGCCAAGAGAGGTCCCTTGCACTGCGAACATCGCAGCCGCCACAGAGCTAGGCGTATAATTGGCGTTGAAGAGAGTGTTCATTGTCGGCACCAAAGTAATCAAACTCTGCGCCAGCGGGTTACATTGGCTAGAATCAGACGAAGTGCAAACGCACGTAGCGCCTGCGGGGCTAAAATTAGAATTTTTTTCCCGCTTCAGTTGGTAGAAGGTACGCACTGAGACTACATGCGGCGCCGGTGAAATTGGCAGGACATGATGGCACGCCGTGACCGTGTTTGTGACCTACGACAATGCCGACGACGACAGCTATCACTATAAGCAGCGCGAAGACAGCCGCTGCGACAGACAACTGAATCTTCTGCTTCTTGGTCAAGGGAATGTTGAAACACGACAATGCCTTGAACCTCGCCTTGGAAGGACTGCCGAGACCATTCTCAGCGGAAGGAATTGCCGAGAGACTTTGTCGCGTCCTGCCTCCCGCAGGCTTATGCAGGCCAGTTGCGTGGGAGGCGTTGGCATGTGTACGGCCAGATAATTTTGGTGATGCTTTCTCGATAGCGTTGCCGATTACGGAAAAGGAGCCTACGCTTTCGTGAGGAAGACGACCAGAGTCCAACATCGCCCCAAGCCGATGTGCTCTTTCGGCGAGATCCGGTAGTGGCACGTCGCCTTCCATCCTTCGGTACTCCTGCTCTTGTAAATACGACATATTGGGTATCGTCGGTACGGGGGGGAGAGGTTTGACCCGAAGCCAGTCAAAGGTTTGTCTGGCCACGCGAAGAGATCGTTGGCCAACGGCAGAGACGAATGATGATACATGGCTCTTCACCGTCTTGTTTGATTGAGTAGATGCGCGGCGCTCTCGTTCCCGCGTGAACGAAGTCCCCGATTGCTGATACGATGGCCGGAACCCAGCGCTGGATGGAGCGGCCGGGCTAAAGAGCATCTGTGTTGACGAGCCGACCTGTAAGCCGGCACTTGCTACCTCCTCTGGCACAGCAACTTCGTACGCCCCGCCGGACAAGACTCGTCTGTTCGGAACAAGGGGAACGGTGCTGCTCAACGTCATGGGGCTGTCGCCAATGGAAGTATCCTCGCTGGCCATATGTCGAAGGGTGGCGGAGGCCATACCCAGCACAGATACTTTCCGCCCCAAACCATGAATGCCCTGAACAATTCTCGCGTCAGATTCGTAAGACGATATGGTATCGTTCTCGTATGGCATCGATCGCCCAGTCGCGTACGAGCTAGGCCCTGGGCGCGAGGGGCCGGCCATTACGTCCTGGTGGAAGGCAGGGGGTGAAGGAAGGACCCGCGCCGGCGGGTATGTCATTTCCGAAATAAGGCTGCCCGAGTCCCCTTGGTACAAGTGCTGGCCGTCTTGCGCTGAGTAGAGCACACCCATGGCTTCCGTGGTCCGCGGTGTGCCATTAGATGTCAGCAAATCTGTGATGAACGAGGTGGAGAGCAGTCGCTCCTCGGTGGGATCCACGGCGATACTCGACGAGCCTTCATGCCAGTCATACGGCGATAGCGTACGGCTTGGATGAGACGACGGGGCTGACCTAGAAGTCGAATGCGGAGAAGATGGTGACGTTGGCACGTTCCTGGCGGAAAGAGGGGTATAAGCAGGAGAAAGATGAGGGCGAAAGGAACTCGGTGCCGAGGGGGTTTGAGCTGTGGCCGTGGAACTCTCTGAATTCTGTCTCCGTGGGACCAAGGGTGAGACGGGCTTGTACGACGAGGGAGAGACGAAACCGGGTGCCGAGGTGATAGTGAACGTGCTTCGTGTAGGCGAGGGAACGCCATCGGTAGGACTGGACGGGATGGTCGTGGGGGGAGGTGGGAATTGAGACAGACGAAGAGAATCCTCAGTGATGCCTGTTGCGTAGGTGTTGAAGCTGATGGTACTGGCGGCTAAGCCAGAGGCTGTCGTGAGGTGCGAGCCCCCAGAGCGATGTCGGGCGGCGGTAGGCTGCTCACCGTCCTCGGGAGAGGCCATTCCGTCAACTGATATTGATAAGCGTGTGAGATGTCCTGCTGTTGTGTGTAGCGGCCGCTGCGACTTGCCTAAGGCACTGTATACTTATTGCGAACGAGCAGGACCTCGTACTGCAACCATGTGTGACGCAGATGCTCAGAGAGCAGACTGGACGGGGATGGACGTGTATGGTCAGAAGAGAGGCGGGCGTGGACTGATGATCACGCACAGAGATGTTCTTGGGCCTATGAATCACGCCGACTGCCGCGGCTGCGCAGAAGCGGGGGCGAGAAGAGGGACAAGGAGCGGGCAGTCACTCAAGGGCTTGCTCTCGGACAATACGCACAGGACGAAGAGGAAGACAACAACGGACAACGACTGGCAACCAGTTTGGCGGCAGTCAGACTCACTTGCGGAGGCCTCGATCACAGACCGTTGCCTCTCGGCTAGAGCATCATTGCTTGAGCTTCTCAGCCCTTCCCGTCAACGTTTTCTGTCAACGCCTGACCTGACCGGACGGGTATCATACCAAACCTCTAGAGGTAGTCAAACAATGCCATCACGTGCACGAAGGGAGCAAGAGGACAGTCTGCGTAAGTCGGAAAGCCAAGCAATGGGTTATCATTCAGACCCAGATAGTATAAACGGGAGGCGATGGAAAGTCGTGGATAAAAGGCCGTTCGAGTCGTAACGTGGAGCACACGAGTAAATAACATGATATGTTGTGGGCATATGCCCAGGTTGGCGCAGTCCGCCGCAGGCTTGGCAGCGTGTACATCACGCGACAATGCACTTGTTCCCCTTGCTGGATTTCTCCTTCCGCGCAGGTGGGTTCACTGAAATAGGCGGTCAGGCTTGTTCTTTGGTCAGCGAGTGGGCTTTGTACGCACGAACGGCACGAATGGCTTCATCAAAGACGTTCTTCAATCCCTTCTGGGTCAGCGCAGAGCACTCCAGGTACTTGACAGCACCGATTTCCTTCGCCATGCTAACGCCTTGGGTGTACTGAATGGGGGCCATGCGACTACAACCGTGATCAAGGCCGGCATCTCATCCCACGTGAAGATACTCACCGGTCGCGCAGCTTCTCAATAGTGCCTTGGTCTTCACGGAGATCGAGCTTGGTGCCAACAAGCACGACGGACGTTTGAGGCGCGTGGTGAGAAATCTCGGGGTACCACTAAGGCGCTGGGTGAGACATTTCACTGTAGCATCAGGGCCACCACTCACCTTCGTTTTCACGTTCTCGAAACTTGGCGGGCTCACAAGGGAGAAACAGATGAGGAAAACGTCGGTCTGTGGGTAGGACAGAGGCCGCAGACGGTCGTAGTCCTCCTGACCAGCCGTATCCCAGAGACCAAGGGAGATAGTCTTGCCGTCGACCATCACATTGGCGGAGTAGTTATCGAACACTGAGGGGAGAGGATCAACGAGTGCAATCGCCTAGCGAACATGCCGCCTTGCCTGTCGGGATGTATTCGCCCTTATTTACAACAGGCATTAGCGAGGGAGCAAGGCCGATGGGGATGGCAACGTACTGGGAATGCGTTTGTGGTATACGAGATGAGAAGACACGTCTGTAACGTCGCGACGATAAGGCTCGTTCATGATGGGGACAAGACACGTAGACTCGCCTTCCCAACGGCACCATCTCCTACAACGACACCTGTAGAGAGGCATTAGAGGGCATGTGGAGCGGGGAGGATGCGATGATAACGTGCATTTGATGGCCTGCATGCTGGTGGATTCCGCGGGTGGACGAGGACGTGGTGATTAATGGGTAAAACTGAAGAGGTTCCGGAAGCGGGGGAGTCTAGTATACGACGGGGCCACGGCCGTGAGCGGAGATGAGCTGGCGGGGGAGATGGAGAGGGAAGAAAAGCAGGGGGGTCGGTGGTCAGATATGGGCGACGGGGGTAAGAGGGACGGTGGCACACACTGGACTCTGGGAGACGGGCTGTGTCTGCAAAGAAAGGACGGCTGAGAGCGCGATGGAGAGAGCCACCAGACGGTGAGCAGATTGGTTGCAGTCGCGAGCAGTACTTGGTGACCACGCCAGCGCAAATAAGAGCGGCCCGCCCCATGACTTGATCCGGCCTCGTACACTTACTTGATCACTGCGAGCATCACCCGCCAGCCCGCCACGCCGCCGACTCTCTCTTCGTTTTGTTTTCCTGACCACTGATATAGTTTTCCTTTCCTATGACTCTCCCATGGCCTTGAATGCACACCGTCCCGTTCGCTACATACCTTGCACGCCTTGCTCTAAATTCAGGGCAACTGCGCACTGTGTTGTTTCCATCACACACTCGAGATGTTACAGAGTTCGGACATCAGCCGCCCGCCAGTATATCGATATATTGAGCCGGAGCACTCATAGCTGGCTTGACAATGACCGTCAGAATCGTGTCCGTTGCCTCCTTTGAGAGAATGTGTTCACACCGCAAGGGCGACTACGGAAGCCATATACTCACACGGAGTTGCGCGCGAGAGGTGCCCTCCGATTCCTCCTTTCCCTATTCAATCAGTCTCTATCATATACAGAGACGTCGACTGCCGCTAGCTCACTCTCCTCCCTCCCACCAGACAGGACGACACAACTACAGGACTCTGGATCGCAGCCATAGCAAACATGTCTCCTATGCCCCGTTTGATCATCGTCCGACACGGTCCGTAACCATCTCTTTGGCCTGCGACGCTGCGTTGACGCCGCGAATTACCTCAGGAGAGACTGAGTGGTCCCTAAATGGGTGAGTCTATCACTTTTCGTATGGTCCTCCTGCTCCGCCTTGACCAGCTGTTTAGACGCCATGTATGTCCTCGCCCCAGAGTCTAGATCGGCCCAGATCCTGATTATTATTCCAACCCAATCTACAGACTGGACGCACTGACATCCCTCTGACTGCTCGAGGGGAGGAGCAAATCAAGTCCAAGGCCCAAGCTCTCGTGGGTGATGGCAGTAAGTGCGACATCGTTCCGACATGCTATTACTCAAACTGATACGCGATTGAACCCCTAGAACTCATCGACACGGTGAACTTGCACGTCGTCCTTGTCTCTCCACGCAAGCGAGCGCACCGTACTTTCCACCTGTTGACGGACCACCTGCCTGTGACGCCTGACCATATCATCACCGAATCTGTTCGCGAATGGGACTATGGCCATTACGAGGGCCTGCTGTCTTCGGAGATCAAAGCTGAGAACCCAAACTGGAAGATTTGGAACGATGGGTATGCGTTGCTATGCTTTGTGTAAGGACACACGATGTGTACTCATCAACCTTCAAAGCTGCCCCGGCGGCGAATCCGTCGAAGATATGACCGCGCGGGTTGACAGTGTGATAGCCGATGTGAGGCTCAGGGATCCATCCACTCGTCGACGCGTCTCTCACTCGTACTTGTTAGGTTCGCGAATATCACAGGAAGTGGAAAGAAGAGGGCCAAGGATCGCGTGACGTCGTCATCGTCGCCCACGGCCACTTCAACCGTTGCCTCATAGCACGCTGGATAATGACGCCGCTCTGCGCTGGTGAGTAGTCTTGGAATACCATTTGTTGGGGTGCTCACCCGACCGTTCCTAGGCGATCACCTCAATGTCGAGCCAGCCGGCGTGAGTCCAGTTTAAGAGCTGATGTGGATAATTTTGACGATAGTTGCTACAGATCGCGGTCTTGAGCTACAACCACAACTCACTCGACGAGCCCGCTCTGAACGCCTTGAACTTGAATGCATACGCGTAAGCAGGAACGATGAGGCTTCAACCCTTAGAAGTTTAGTATGGACCCAGTCGAGGAGGTCGAGTACGTACACACGGAAATGCAGGATCATTGAATGCAAAGAACTGTATCGAGGACCACCGTTGCCCCGTAATTAAATTGCACCAGACAGGATCGCGCCGACGACGCGACTCGAAAATTAAATAAAAGCGCGTCGCGGGTTGGCGCCTGATCGGCTACTACTCAGTACCACGTCGCCCACTCAGTAGCGCCCCACCCATTGTTCTCTGTTCTCCGAACCGCTCCGTCTACCCTACCGTCTCTTTGTAATGGCCGAGGTCGAGACTCAGGACGCCGGGTCCAGCGCAGACGAAGCTGCGCCTTTCAACGAGGAGATCGCGTCTAACGGGCACGCCAGTCACGACGCAGAACACGACGCAGATGCTACGGAGCCCAGCACTGCCGACACTCAAGCCTCCGGCGTGTTGCCAGCTGATGCAGACGGTACGATCAATATTGGCGATGGCGACGCTGCACACACCGCAGAAGCCGCTGTTGCTGCGCCGACCGAGGAGCACGCGACGGAAACTGCCACGCCCACGAGCAAGCGGCCTGCAGCCCAGTCTGTCAAGACTGCTACTGGTGCTGGGAAGATGGGGTCCGCAGGCCCACCCACGCCGCTTGTGAAGAAGGTGCGTTGCAGTCGCGCCATGTCCTGCCGACTTTCTTGCCTAACGTCCTCGCGTTCTCCTCGTCGCATAGATCATTAATTCCGGCAAGTTTGGCGCAGGCTCCGTCAAGGCTGCGCCTCCTCAAGTGTCGAAAACGAACAGCGCTGGTACTGTCGCTACCCCCAAACCCGCCCCTGCGACGCCTGCTTCGACCGCAATCAAGAAATCCCCTTCTGCAACTACAACCGCGAAGGCCTCAATGACTTCACGGACTTCTGCTTCGGGTGCCCCGACGGCGCCCGCTCGACGTGCGTCTCTTGCCCTATCGTCGACGCCCGGGAAGCCACCTGTGCCGGCTTCGAAGCCCTCCGTGCCTGCACGGTCGGGTACTCTGTCTTCTTCCACGTCGGCGAGGCCCACACCCTCGTCGACAAAGCCCTCTGGTGCGACCACCACGCGGGCGTCTGTGATCTCACCCGTAGAGTCGACAGCCTCCTTGAGGTCGTCGACTGCCCGACCTCGTGCGTCAGTTTCGGAGGGTGTGCTGGCGAAGAAGGCGCCTGCTCCCCGAGCAAGCCTGTCCTCTTCGACAACACGCGCGCCGCCGCCCGCTGCCGCCGCCCGGCCTCCTGCGCGCACTCCCGGTACGAGCTCCATCTCTTCTATAAGAGAGCTCAGGGAAGACGGAAAGGTCCTGGAAGACCTCCAGAACAAGGTCCGCACGCACGTTCCCATTTTACGCCGCTTCTGACGCACGGAGCAGTTGAATGAAGCGACCACTTCGCTGGATGCTAAGAACCTCGTGATCGCGGAGCTTCATACTCAGATTGGGCAACTGACGGCCGTCGTGGAGCAGGCGCATGCCGAAACGGACTCTCTGACCCAACGCATCGAGGTGGTGGAACAGGCCGAGAGCACCTCCATTGCTGAGCGGCTGAAGGCTGTCGAGGAACTACGTGCCGAGACCGAGAAGCTCGAGCTGCTTCGTACAGAGGTATGTCTGTCGTTTTGAACTTATGAATCGTCCTCATAGCTGTGTAGCTCGCCGCTGCCAAATCCGCCCATAACGAGCAGACACTCCTCATTCAGAGTCTGCAAACGCAAATCTCGGTACTCGAGGGGGAAGTTGTCGCTACTAAGGAAAGTCTCGATACCCTACGCGCTGCCAACGGAAGCGCATCCGAGGCTGCTGAAGCTGCCGCAGCCATCGACCGGGCTGCTCTGGCCAAGGCACAGGCAGATTTTACCGCTATCAACGCTGAGATGGAGAAGTCGACGGCCGCCCAAGCGGCCGCCGCGCAGGAAACGGCTGCCACTATCGCTGAGCTTGAGGAGCGAGCTTCTTCCGCACAGGCTTTGACAGAAGAGCTCGCACAGCTCAAGGCGGAGAAGGAGGAGACGTCCAACAAGCTGTCTGAACTCGAAGTTGAAATCCTGGAGGCGAAGGAGGCGCAAGACAAAGCTGAGGATGCTCTTTCGACGTCCGAGGCTCGCATTAAGGCCCTCGAGGGGGACCTGGCCGAAGCCACCGCTGCGACTGCGCAGGCTCTCGGGGACGCGAAAGCAGCAGAAGAAGCGCATGCGAAGGAGCTGGCGCAGCTCGGCGAGCAGCACGCCGAGGCTTTGGCTGCTGCATCCGCGGAAAAGAGCAAGCTGTCCGAGCAACTCCATTCTCTTCAGGTAGAGTCGGAAGGCGTCCGAGCGACTCTGGAGGAGGCGCAGAAGGCTGCGGAGGCTGCCGCCGTGGAACACCTGCAGAAGCTCGAGGAAGCAGAGAAATCATATCAAGCGCAGAAGGCTGCTCTTGATCAAGAAGCTCAGAGGTTAACGACCGAACTCGAGGTGCGCGCCGTCGTTCGCACTTGCGACGCAACTGTCCTGACAATCATTTGACAGAGCCAAGAGGCGAAGTACCAGGTCAAGGTCGATGCTGTCAAGGCCGAGCATGATGAACTTCTGCAGAAGGCGTTCGACCGAGCCAAGGTGCGTGTTCGAGTTCCTACTGCTTTCGAAGTCAAGCCAATTAGGAACGCAGAACGAAGCCAGCGATCTGCACGGCAAGGACTTGCAAGCCCTGCGGGCGGAGTCACAGGCATCGATAGAGCAGCTGCGAGCTGCCCACCAAACTACTATCGAGAGCCTGAAGGCCGATCATGAAGAGCTCGTAGGCTCACAAGGGCAAACGCTTCAGGCGCAGCTCTCTTCGAAGAGTGTGGAACTGAAAGCCACGGGCGAGGACCTGGCCAAAGCCAAAGCCGCTCTATCTGCGTCGCTTGAGGACATCACCGTGCTCAAAGCTCAGATCGAAGAAGCCCGCCAGAACGCCACCGCCGTGGCTGAGGCTACCGCTGCCAATGAAACGGCCGAAATCACACGCCTGCAGAAAGAACTGTCGAACGCCAAGGAGGATCTCGGCGGGCTTACGGACGTCTTCAACGCGATGAAGGAATCCATGCACGAGATGAGCGGCAGCCACACCAAGGAGCTGGAAGAAGCCGCCAAGGGCCGTGCGGAGGAGGTCATGAAGCTGCGTGCGGCACATGACGCAGAGATTCAGTCCCTGGTGAAGGACAAGTCCGAGCTCGCGACGAAGCTATCTGACCTGGAAGGCGAGGTGGCGACCTTGAAGGCTTCGGTCAACACGGAGGCCACCGCGTCGCCGAAGAGGAATGGGAACGCGGTCGCCGCCGCACCGTCATTCGTGACGAAGGATGAGCTTCAGCAGGCTCATGAGGCGCACAACCTGAAGCTCCACGACGTAGAGGCAGACTACGAGAAGAAAATCAGGAACCTGCGAGAGGAGGTCGAAGCCGCGCTAGCCAAGGCCGCGGAAGCAGAGGATGACCTTGCGCGGAAGAAAATGGAGATTGGGTTATTAGAACAAGATCAGGAGGAGTCTCAGGATCAGATCACCCGGTATGTCAAGATGTTTGGTTTCAAAAGCTTTTTGGGTTCTGTGTTTGCACTTGCTGTCGTCTCTGGGTTCTTGTAACCGCTCAAATTTTACACACCTACCCTACATATCTATTGGTTTACTGGATCTTCGTTTAATTTATCCTCAACCCACGGACATCACATACTTGCATATCATTATTGCACCTTTTTTGCGTTTCCCTTGTCAATTCTCTTCACATGGCATCTCATATTTCATGATGGATCTATCGTTCTTCGTTCCATTTCATCATGAACAAATCCTCTCGGCTGATCAACTCACACGCCCTTGTTTTCAGATTGAAGGAGGACGTGGAACGCCTTACCAACGAGAGTAAGTGACACCTCCAGGAACGCGCCCTTGGAAGGTATCCTTGAGGCTACTGCGCGGCCCGCACGACGACTCCTGCTGGCGGCGAGATGCGTAGCAGGCAGGAAATCGTGTGGATGCTGCGTGGGTGTATGAAGGACACAATCTTCACTCGATTTCTTCTCAATCACGATATCCGACCACTTCACGACCGTCTGCTTCGGTACCATCATACCCTGTCTTATTCCTATCCATGCTTTTCCCGATTTTGCGTGTAATGAGATTGCATACCCCTCGCTTCAATCAATGGAATGCATTTAATGGATATCACGGTGTGTTATCTACGACGGCGGCAGTGTTCGCATGCTCGGGCGGTAAGCGAATTACCTGTCTCGCCCACTGCAGCTGGCAGCGAGCTCATGCATGTTTTGACAGCATCAACGACGAAGTAGCCAGAGAACAGCAGCCTGCAAGGCCCAGCAGCGCGACGCTGTTCCGTTCTGGCCTTCACTTGTGCAGCGCAATATATATGGAGCGAGCAGCACGGAGGTCCGTGTGCGGAGGAAAAGTGGAACACAGACTTTGGCGCGAGCAGTTGAAACCCGACGCGTTACCTAAACGGGCACGGCATGATCACCGGGTTCCCCCAACAGTTCGGCTGCTAGGGTCGTCCCACTCTCTTTCCCTTACCCCCACCATCCCCGTACCCCCTCTCCCCCCCGGACAGCGACTGCACGATGGCCATTCAGAAGGAACCCGGTCAGAAGGGGGTCAACTGGTCCAACATCGCTGTCGGTATGTGGTCACTTTATACGCACCCGCCCTTCGCTGCTCACGACTGTATGCACAGGTGGCATCATGAACATGGTATATTCGCCCATATCATAGGCTCGGTGTAGCGCTGACTCGCCATATGTCCCGTCTCTCTGTCCAGTTTGTGAGTAGCTTTCCAGCCTGGTGTCATGCGAACCCGCTAACATAGTTGCATCCACGTAGGAGGCAAGTCATACAAATCACGCGTCTTTCGCTTGACCGACGCGTCTTACGCTAATCGCTCGTTAGGTTACAACGCTCGGTCAACCTCTGGAGGTCATCAAGACCCAGATGGCAGCCAATCGCTCTCAGAGCATGCTCAAGGCATTGCAGTCTGTCTGGGCTCGCGGTGGGGTCCAAGGCTTCTATCAGGGTCTTATCCCATGGGTATGCTCAATCACGGCCTGATTCTACTCTTTCACTGATTCGCTGCAATTATAGGCTTGGATCGAGGCCTCGACGAAGGGTGCCGTGCTCCTCTTTGCCGCTTCCGAAATCGAAGAAGCGAGCTCGAAGGTCGGCATCAGCCCCGCTGTCGGTGGATTGCTGGGAGGCATGGGCGGCGGTATTGCTCAGGCATATGCTACTATGGGTAAGCTAGCCTCTCTGCTTGCCTCCGTACCTGCCGGGGGCGTTGCCGGATGCGCGTTTAGCGGCGAGGCGCGCAAGGGCGTAGCGCCTGTGCCTTGAAGACATCTTGCTAACGTTCTACTGCAGGTTTCACGACAAGTATGAAGACAGCTGAGATTACTCGGCACAAACAGGCGGCGTCTGGTATCAAGCCGCCGTCGACATGGGCTCTGTTCGCCGAGATCTTCCGCAAGGAAGGTTTGGCTGGTGTCAACAAGGGCGTCAACGCTGTCGCCGTCCGTCAATGTACCAACTGGGGTTCACGGTAAGTGATCGCAACTGAGGTGTCTTCCCTGGGACGTCCACTTACTATGTGACGTCCGCAGCATCGGTCTCGCGCGCCTGGCAGAGTCCTCGATCCGGAAAGTGCGCGGTAAGGCGGAGGGTCAACCGTTGGGTGCCCTGGATAAGATCGTTGCGTCGTCGATCGGTGGTGCCCTTGCGACGTGGAATCAGCCCATTGAAGTCATCCGTGTGGAGGTTCGTTATACGTTCGTGTGCAGTCGAGCGTGACTCAAATACCCATTGCACATAGATGCAAAACATGTCGAAAGAGGCTATGGCTTCCGCGAACCGCCCTGCCAAGCTCACGATCTTCAACACCTTTTCGTACATCTACAAGCAGAACGGCATCAAGGGTTTGTACCGCGGTGTGACACCTCGCATCGGGCTTGGTATCTGGCAAACGGTATGCATGGTGTCCTTTGCCGACTATGTCAAAGCATGGTATGTGTGTTTGCTCCATCCCCCATGTTCACAGCTGACATAGAACTGCGCAAACAGGGTGAAAGGGAACCAAAAATAGTAGATAGGCTCTGCTGGACTGATAGACACGGCCATGATATAGACTACCCTAAATACATCTACTGAAGCTTTGTGCACGGTTGTGAGCTGTGGTACCAAGTTAAGTGACGCGCGTGATGGGTCCAGGCGTCTATGGCCCGGCCGGCAACGCGTCTGCCTTGACCTTTACCTCCAACCACCATTTGAACCATCATGAGCGTTGCCAAAGGACAACACCCGCTTCTCGCTGCGTATCTCGCCCAGCTTGCAGCGAATCCGCTGCGCACGAAGGCTCTCACCACCGGTCAGCACCTCGGCCGATCCTCGCGAAATTTCTAACTCGCATGCAGGTACTCTGTGCTTCCTGCAGGAAGTCTTGGCCTCGCACCTCGCAGGGCTGCCTGTGCGCCTGCCGCCAAAGAGCGCCCCAGCCTACTCGCAGCTTCTCGCACGCGCGCATGTCGATGCGCGCGCCATCAAGATGGCGCTATACGGCTTCCTCGTGTCCGCGCCTCTGAGCCACGTCCTCGTAGGCGAGCTGCAGAAGGCGTTTGCTGGTCGGACAGGGCGGGGTGCGAAGATTGCGCAGATTCTCGCAAGCAATATGGTTGTGGCCCCCATCCAGACCGCAAGTGAGTATCTTTGGGATTGGTTATCACAATGCGCTTACACCCCTCCCAGCTTATCTTGCATCCATGGCTGTGATCAGCGGTGCGAACTCTACTGATGCGGTCTTGAAGACTGTTAAAGGCGGATTCTTCGCCGTCATCAGGGTGGGGCACAATCGGTTTGACTGAAACTGTCTGACTGAGCTGTCCATAGGTCATGTGGGTGACCTCGCCATTGAGCATCATATTCGCCCAGCGATTCTTGGCCCCTGAGGTGCGTGTATAATTTTCTGATCTTAGTTTAGTGTCTCAAAGGTGTCTTGTTTGACAGCTCTGGGTTCCATTCTTCAACCTCGTTTCCTTCGTCATGGGGGTATGTTACTCCGCTTTTACTCTGCGATGGCAACATGTAACAATTCAATTTTCTAGACCTACTTCAACACCAAGGTGAAGCAGTCTCGGATAGCTGCAGAGAAGAAGAAGGAGAGCAAAGACTAGGGATGCATTCCTCTGTCTGACCTTATATGTATCCGATCTTTCTATCGTATGAATTGGCTTATCCAGGACTGGTATACGTACTGAACCCATGCTATCAAATATGCTGTTATCCCACAAAACCCGGTAAAACTCTTTCATACGTGATCCCAGGTTCTTACCGAGACGATGTCTCCGACATGCAGAGTTCCCTCCCCAGCAGGTACTCCGTTACATCCAAAACATGATAACGTCATGCGCCCCGGGTCAAGACCTCGGCGGTACTTCAATAATGGCTTCGATGGGATAGACATGTTGCGAACCCCGTCCGCAGGATCAACGTTCGGCATCTGAACCGGCGGTCAGTACACACAGAAGACAAGACAACTTGAAGGACAGCGCACATACCATGCACCTGGTGCACTTGCAGACAAGTGTAAAATTGCAATTGCCTCCACTTGCTTCGCTCGCAACCGCAGGAGAGATTGTGAGCTCCTTCCACATGTCTTCTGCGAAAGGAAGCCCTGCGCCCTTAAATACGACGTTTGGCCGATACCTGCACCTGTTCAACAATGCATCCGCAGTAAACGTGGTGGACTTACCGTTCTATGACCATCTTACTTGCGTCCCACTTACGCAGATCTTCGTTTTCCTGCTCGTCGCACCATTTCTTAACGATATCCTTCACGCTCTCGAAACTCTCTTCGCTGGCGAATAGCAGGGGGAAAGCATCGTGGTAGTCAACGTTTGCTTCTAGTTGCGGAAAGGAATGGGTGGGCGGAGCAGGGCGTCGTCGCGGCCCTTTATACACCAGATGTACAGGCCGGTTGAAAAACTGCGAGAGGATAGTCGAACAAATTGTAGGATCAGCATTGGCCTGATGTGCCTGGGAGATATAGCCATCGATGCTGGTGAAACTGTGGACAGTCAAGTCCTCGACTCTGAAGATCCTTCGTCAGATTCGCAATAACTCGGTGAACAAATAGACTTGCAAACTCCACTGCTGCAGGACAGATGCAGTCGGTTTTAAAGGGACAGAAAACATCTCACAGCCGGAGTCAGGCGGGAAATGGATCTCGAGTCTGCCGCCTGACGGGTCTGTCGGATCCTCAATTATCTTCGGGTGTATGAGGACCATCTGCGTCGACAATAAATTCAAGAAAGTCAGTAGTTTGCGAAGCTCGCGGGTGCCGCGCTCTAACATACCTTTGGGACGGCCCTCGCAGTGAGGATGTGGTGTTTATTGGCATCGATGACCGACCACCTTCGATCAAGCTGAGGACCTCCAGTGACTCAGCGTCGTGACTTGACGTGAACAACCGATCATAGCTCACCTCAAGGCCGGACGGGTTATAATTTGCCTGTGCCAGCGAAGTCCCGCGACAACTCTAGTAGGGCTGCGTGCTCAGATCCGCGCCTTGTCTTATGTCTAAAATCCACGAGGGCGCGTACCTTTATCGGGTAGACGATCAGTTTGGAGACGACCACCTGCCGCTCTTCCAGCTTCTGGGTCACGAAGTCCTGGTCGCGTTCGCCAAAGGCGAACTCCATTTCAACCGCGCCTGAGCCCATGTTCTTGCTAGGCGCGCGGCTGCTAGTGAGCAGTCGGAGAAAAACCAGGGCAGCAACGACAGAGAAAGCAGTCGCAGGCACAATTGTTGACCGCAAGATATCGATGAGAGCTTCTTGCCAATTGCCTCGAAAAATGTGTTGGGACATCGTGCTTCAAGATGAGAGCAGGAGCGTAGAGCCAGCCAAGACGTCGACGTACTGTTTTTGTTGTTCTCGGTATGACTCGCGCGCTCACTCCGAGACGACGTAAGTACATACGCTTGGCCTTACAAATCAGAGAGAGAAGGATTATTCTCCTAGTGTACAGTATCCTGTAAAGACTTCACTCGGAGGATCCATGCAGCCAGTGGCTACCCGGGCGCCAGAGTCAACGTCTACGATATCAATCAGGTCATGCGCGGTCCAACAATCATTCACTAGAGACATCAACGACAGTAATAGATGCTGCAGTAGATGGTCCGTCCACATAGCGATACTGCGTCCGCCAGTCAAGGACACCTGTCGACGGCACCTCGTCCCCAACCTCAATTTCCAAGCGCCATTCACCAAAAGTGTAGGTATCAGGCTGTGTCGCATGGAGAGTGGGTCGCAGAAGTATGTGCCCCAAAGGCCTCAGAGTGCCGCGATATGTCAGTCTACCAATCCAAGATGGCGCAGCCATACTTGTCAAAGCACAGGTAAGCCGATGTCAACTCTGACCATAGACGTGCTTACTCTGAAACACCGCTCGCCGGCGTTTGTGGTGGCAGCTTGAAGGTGTATCTGGCTGGGCGCGTTAGGGAGTAGTTTCTCAGAGACAGCGTTACGGGAATGTGACATGATCTAACACGAACATCAGGGTTGCTCCATGAACATCACACGGACATTCACTCACGAGCTTGAAAAGTCGTGCTCAACCACCGCACCACTCCCTTGCACTGTGAGGACGACGGGGTTTGTCTCGGAGTTCCACTCGCTAGCGCGTATTGCCTCCAGGATGCTTGATCTCTCGATCTGCGTCTCGGCATACATATTCCGCTTCACCTTCATCTCCTCTGCTTCTTGTATGATGCCATTCAAGTCGCCGTGACCAGCACCGAGTGTTGTGCCCGTAACCAGGATATGTCCCGACCGCCCCTCCGAAGGGATTTCCCAGAATATCACAACGTCGACAGCGTGCGGATGATATAATGGGAAGATTGCCGGGTGTAGATGACTGGGCAGGTTCTGATGTATTGCAGCAATATGCCGTGCAGCGTTGTTCCGTCGACCTTGGTGTAGGAACGAATGCATCTTCGAGGAAGCACGGAGGTCGAGACCGCCTGCAAGTTTAATGAGATCTGTGAAGTAGTTACTACGGCGTGTACAAGACACGAACCTCAGAGACGTGGTCGCAACGCAGGACTAGCGGTGGAGGATGCGACAGATCGGTATCGCTGCCTTGGAGAACTTCTTGGAGCTTGCCCAAGGCGAACTTGTACGTTTCATCGCAGCCCGATCTCTGGTCCCACGGCTGTGCGCCCAGTGGCAGATGAACAGCCTGACCGGGCAGAGGGTCCCACTAAACAGATGTTAGACGATGGATGGTGTGCAAGCAGGACGACTCACATTCTCCGCTTTGCACGGGAAGCACACGCCCACGTTGGGCTCATGGTAGTAACTTGCGAGATTTCGATTGCCGGGCCGCGGGCACGCTGCGAATGTCTAAATCCAGAGAAAACAACTCGTCTAGGTCGTTGCTAGGACCGTACGCCGAGGCGACGGACAGCAGAGGCCGCACTTCAAAGGAGCGCATGACGCGTATGGAGTGGAACGTCGGGCGTTCTTTCTGCATGCTCAGATCAACGAATATACTGGACACCGTAGAACCGAACGGACCTGTCTGAAGACGACAGCCATGCTGAGTTCTTGGTCACCGACGGTGTTGGCATGGAGGGTGAGTGCGAATTCGAAGCTCTGTCCTGGAGCTAGAGGTGAACCGAGCAGCTTCTCCAGGGGCACACGCTGCGGCGGGCGCGGCGCCAGTGAGTTGCTCGAGGTAAAGACTTCAAAAGCTGGAGGCGGCACGCTGTCCGCGACGTCTCCATCGTCAATGCTATACTCGTCATCGGGCCCAGCAACTATCCAAATCATCGATAGCCTCCGTGCCGATGTTTGAGACCCACAAGCGCATGTGCATGCATTCCCCATGCTCAAGGACGAGCCTGCCATCGTCAACAAAATCAACTGACAGCCGCTGGCTGGCATCCTCGACGAGTGCTTTGATGTAGACATCAGAGCGTAGACTTTGCTCTGCCTTTGAACAGGCGTGTCTTGCAGCCGACGACCGCGCACGGCTAGGGACTCCGAACTCGGAAGGAGGTTGAGAAAACTGTACGACGCTTGGGTGATGAACAACGTCGAGGGCCGTTTCGCACGGACAGACAATGGGATCTCGTATAGTGTCGGTTTGTGCAGATAAGGAGCGAAGAGCAAAACTCACAGTTTGTGTCTCCTTGGCACCTAATAAAAGTTCGTCGATAACTTCTACTTCTACAAAGTCGAGCGATGGCCCCGATGATTCGGCGGTGGATTCTTTGACGATGATGGTCAGGTTGGCAAGGCTGATATCGACATCGAGCGGATTATGCATGACCAAGTCCACCCAGAACGGCTCTACAACAAGAACGCATTGAGCCCACAAAACGGAGGCAAGCTGCGGAGCCACTCACCGTTCACCGCGGCTTTCCCAGTGCTCTGCAGCGATTCCTTTCCCTGATTCTTCCAATAGGTGCGCCACATGTCCTCTCGTGACTCCCACAAGTCTGGATCGCCGCCCACTGAGTCACCCGGCAAGCGAAGCCGCGTATGACGAACATCGCAGAATGTCACTGGCAACTTCAGATCAGAAAGGTCAAAGTTAGGGCCAGATGTATCCTTCAAATGCTGATGTAATCGGTCAGAGGGAGTGTATGCATGGCACGATGGCGACACTCACCTGAAAGGACACTCGGAAATCCTCCAAAAAGACTTTGTCGGACATGGTAGCCTTTGATAGCTCCAAATTACTGCCGTTCGACGTGCCTAAAGAGAGCAACGCTTGTTCTGGGCTGGACGCTCCTTGCAAGAGTGTCAGGAAAAATCGGACTGCTCGTCGAACGTCGCCTGTGGTATAATGAAGTCGTCCTGAGAAAGGAGCGCAATCAATCCTTCAAAGTTAGTGTATATGAGTCTGCGACAGCGCACCTAATGCATGCTCGATGCCGGGTACAATAGCATCAAATCCAGCCTGACTGCCAACGTCCACTCCTTCCGAATCCCAGAAAGAAGGGGAGAGGCTCTTCTCTGGAGAGACTTTGTACAAGTCATGGGCCCTTCGGAGAAAATACATGGTCAATGGTTTCTGTGCCAGCAACTGTCAATAGCCTGTGTCCGAGCAACCGTTGATGCCACGCACGATTCCTGATTTCTCCAACCTATTCGCGGCAAAGAGGTACCACAGCGCAGCGCGGCGCCGTGCCTTCTTCCGCACGCTCAGATACGCTGCGTGGGCAAGCAAGACGGCTGATGGAGGTTCTTCAGCCTTGGATAACGGCGCTGCAGCTCAGCACCTTGGGCGGACCGATTTGCATGTACACTCACCGATGAAGCGGCCCAAACGAGCCATCGTTCGCCTTCTAAAACGTTTCCAATGAAGTCGGGCGGGTGGCAGCCCATCTCCCATCGGACAGCGTATGCGAGAGCGCGCACTTGCGCGACTGCCGAGGAATGCGTGTTCGAGGTCATGACTACTTGGAGAGCATGTGAAACATGCAGTTGCACAGCCGGCGACGGTGAAAGCAATAGTGGCAGGATCTCCTGTTACACCAAGTTGTGAGGGGGCATACATGCAAGCTTAGGCCTATCTTGCGTACCGAACCGCCTTTCCCGTCCTTGCGTATGGTCTCCCACACATTGATGGCCAGTTTTAGGTCGCCCAAAGTCGTAGCGAACTCTGCGAGTCGGCGTTGTTGAGATGGGGGCGGCGGCCCACCGGCAACACTGGCTATCGAGCTGTTCGAGCCAGAACGCGTCCTCGACGTGACAGACGATATTGACGAGTTTTGCCCGTGTGTGGGAGTCGGCGAGGGTGTTGCTGAGCCAAAAAGGCGCCTCGTAGACGAGAAGAGGCGAGAGGGCAGCCTCCGTGTCGAGGAAAACTATCGAGAAACCACGATGTATCCGTGAGCGTGTCCATTTATCCAAATCAAGACACCCTCACGTTCTCGTTCCACTCTACAACGCATTTCTCCATCCACGGCACGAGACTCATGGCGACAAACTCGCGCACGAACCGCGCGGTCTGTTGGATGTCTTGCTCGCCCATACGAAGAGTGTTCAAACCACCGGGTAGGGTGGGAATCGCACCCGGGCTCAGAGGTGCTATCTCGGGTGTCTGGGTGGTAGACTGCGGATTGCGGGGAAGACGGGGCGGCTGGAGGGGCACGGGGACGGGCGGAGGAGGCGGGGAGGGTAGCTCGAGCGGTAGTAAGAAAGTATGTAGACCGTACTGCTTCTTGACCGCATTGAATAGGGCTCCAGCCCTTTAAACTATGAGCGAGGTCTACACGAGGGGCGAAGGACCTACTCTTCGTCGGAGAGAGCGGAGTTCTTGGGGTGAATTATGAGAGTGTAGCGTAACTGATTGCCGTCTATCCATGACGGAAATTCTGGTGGTCGTGCATGCAGTTGTGCAAGGGCTTGCAGGGGGTTGGGGGACATAGTCGAGACGGCGACTATGACTGCAACAGGACATAACGCGTGAGCTTCGAGCTGTAGACCATTGCCAACCACGCACCTGCTACGGGATGGTTCCATCCCTCTATTCTAGACGGGATATGGTCACCCTCTATGCAGTGACGCACCTCGTCCCACCACGGTGTCCTCAGATTCGCGTTGCGCTCCGTCTCGACCGCCGCACCGCCGACGCGCTCCCAGTCCTCGACCCACTTGGCGCATCTGCGAGATATGCGCGCGCTGATCCAGTCAAGCGTGCGCGCAGCACGCTGTTCCTCGTCTTCCCGGCATCCCTCCTCAATTTCGACAAGGTCGGAGAAGCGAAGGGCGAATGTGGGGTGGGGGATGGGTGTGAGAGTGGTAGTGCGTGTCGTGACTGCAGATATGATTTGAGCCGATACATGATACTTGAGGGCTGGTGTTTACCTTGGGGGAGGGGAGAGAACGACTGTAGGATCTGGGGCAGTGGCGGAAGTGATGAGCTCGCCAAAAGGTCCACCAGGTCTTGCGATGGTAGAATGCATGTGTGCGGTGCGAGTGACGGCGGTAACATTGACGGCATAGAATGTCTGACAAGGTGGTCGTGCTGCTGCCAAGTGGCCACTGCTCTGGCCGCTGCAGCAGTGCAGCAGATGGGAGAGAGGCGAATAGTAGACTCGCCGCGACCAATGTATAATCGATTATTACGCGCCAGATCGTCTCGAAACCCTTCAAATTGATCTTCTCAGTAAGACAAGTCAGGTATCGGGGGTATACAACGGACGATAAGCACTACATTATATGCTAAGGAACGGACATGTACACATTCTCAAAGTCTTCACCTACTGTACACATCGACGTAGTCTTCCTTGAGTGTGTACGGAATTAGAAGAGCAAGTCACCGAGTAAGAGACCGCCTGCCAGACCACCAAGGAGGGGAAGAGCAGAACTTCCTCCTCCACCTCCGCCAAAGCCGCCGCCACCACCATATCCACCGCCATAGCCGCCGCCATAGCCGCCGCCATAGCCGTTGCCGTAGCCCCTTTGGCCGTACATGACATAAGGGTTGCCAGTGGGCGGGCCGTAGCCCTGGGGAGGAAGAGGGTGGGTGCGTTCCCACTCAGCCTGTTGCCGGTCAAACTCGGCCTGCTGCTCGATCAGATATTGTTCTCTCTGGCGAGCCAGTTGCGCGCGCCTGAGACGTTGCTCGGCCTCGATCTAGAAGACATGTTAGTCGAGAGAAAGAGTGGAGGGAGCACAAAGACACGAACCCGGGCCGCCTCCCTCTTATGGGCCTCGCGCTCTTCCTTGGTGCCGATGGCTTTATCCTTGATCTTGCCAAAGAAACCTCGTTTCCGTTTATGATCGAAGTTGGGATCACGGCTGGTGGACGGGCCAGCAAGGTGATTGTCGTCGGATTGGACGGCATTGCCCTGACCATGGAAGGAGTGGCGGCGGGCGGGCTTCTTGGAGTCGGAATTGACTTCCGCCGCGACGTCGGCCTTGATGTCATCCTTCATACGGCCAACCTTCTCTTTCACGTCGGGATGGTCGGAGAGGTACTTCTCGTCATCGTAGGGGTGGACCCAGATGGAGCGTGGAGGGTTGGACTTTGTGTCGACCTGCAGCAGGAGATAAAGATCAATTGCGGACGGGTGGATGAGAGAGATGCGAACCCAGAAGGGATGCTGAGTGCGGGGATCTATTTCCTTGACCCAGCCATAGGGAAGAGGAGGGTCATCCGAGTCTGTGGTTGCCATCGATGAGGGCGAAGGCTAGGATCCCAGCGGCTGCCAGCGCCGCGTTATAAGGCGCGGTCGGAGCCGGCACGTCATCGCCCCCGCCAACTTATCGGGTCGCGCCTGTGCAGCTGCGCACATGACTCGCCTCGCCCGACCGCGGACTTTCCCGCAAAAGTCAACATTATAATACAGTCGGTAAGCAATCCCGTGTCTAATCTACAACACGCAGTGGCCATCGCAAGGCATATGCAATACGCGCATAGATGTACCAAACACTGTGTTGTCCGAGGGTAGGTGTGCAATGAGCGCCCTCTCATATCCTGCCGAGCGTCACGGAGCACTTCCAGAAGACCGCAGAGCAGGAGACCTTCCCCTATCCTCGACAAGGCGCAGCATCTGTAGGAACTCAATCAGTCAGCGTTCATCCATCCTTGGAGAAGTGGAGCGCATACTGCATGCTGTATATCCTATTGACCACCCAATACATAGATAGGCACACGATCAAAGAAGGGGTACAGTAGTGTCTTCCGAGTTGAAGTGAAGAGAGGCATGCAGGGTGACATACATCATTTGGAATGTAAATCGCGAATCATCTCCTGGATCTTGTCCAGCTTTTTCTCGGTCGGCATCTAGAGATGTTGTGTGAGCGATCCGACGTACTTACTTCAGTGGCAAGAGACTTGCCTCGAAGAACGTGCGCATTTTCTCCTTTCGGCGCGAATCGATGTCCTGCAATCGGACGAACTCGTCGACAAAGTTCGAAGAGCCCGCTGTACCCCCGCCTTGCTGCCGTCCAGCGCTGGAGCCCGTTAGGTCTCGCACATCGCTCGCAAGCCCACTGCTCCCGCGCCCATCCGAATGCGCCTTCGGCGGGGCACCCCAGCCCGTCCAGGCGCCCCAGCCCCTGTCCCCAGCATTCTGCGCCCATGGATCCCCGCCGCCTACGCCCCACGCCCACTCTGCCGCGCCTTGGTTCCACGCATCGTCGGCGCGCCGCGCGGCACCTTTCTGTGCCTCGAGCTGCTCGAGGAACTCCTGCATGCGCTCAGTCTGTTCTCCGCGTTCCGCTGCCTCCATGCCGCGCCGCCAGAACGCGACGAGATCGGGCGACAAATCTACCCACTGCTGCCGCTCCAGCACGCGCAGATCGTCGTACAAGGTGTACTTCGATGGATCCGGATTCCAGTCGGCTGGGTTGGGCCGGTCATCCCAGGGATTGTCGTTGCTGACGCGTAACAAGTGTTCATGGCAGCCCTCATGCTTCACGGCTTGCCGGAATGTCATGGAGTCGACACTGGCGCGGTGCTCAGGTGTACAAAGTGTACAGTAAAATCGACGGTTGTGCTGGAGCTGAGAGAAGTCTAAAGATATGTTGAGAGAATTGATATTAACATCGTGCTGGAGATGAGCAAGCGTACATTCTGGGTGCACGAACTTCAGGTTCGGCCTGTGACTCGGAGTTTGCCCGCGGACCATGGTTTGGCGTCACCGATGTAGATCAATAACTAGCGGCGAAGATAGGCGGAAAGCAATGTAGTGGTCGTGAGTGGGTCGTGAGCAGCAGCAGAGGAGAGTGGAACAAGAAAGCGCTTAAAAGGAGTCTGAGTGAGTCTCACTACTTACCCGCTTAGCTATTACAATATGCTCCGAAGTCCGTAGCCGCAAGATGCCGCAGCTAACCACGTGCGTCAGACCCGGCCGAGATATACATATGGAATATTGTCTCAACGCGAACTTCTACAGCTAGGTAGTCCATGATTTGTGTCACGGTGTGGTACTTATGAAGGTCCAGGCAAGGGGCCGAACCAAGTGCCAAAGGGTGGCCACCTTCGTAAAGTCACCTGTATCGCCGGAATCGGTGAACTATGCGCAGCCTTCATCAGTGCCTATCTCGTGAAGAAGGAAAAGCTAGACGGGAAAAGTGCGGGATTCCCTGCTGCAACGACGCGAAGGAGAAGTTGAGAGCTGCCCCGACGTAGCGCTCTACGTCGTCCGCTGGGCATTGGCAAGGTCTGGGGGGTCGGAGGAGAAGAGGGTAACGTGCCAGAAGCCGATGCACACGAGGCACCGGAAGATAACGCGGGTTTGAGGCGGAGGAGGAGGACCAGGATGACGAGAACATTCATGACAAAAGCATCGTTGCGGAGCGGTGGCTGAATGGGCTGGACGGTGAAAACCTATGGGACAGTGGGAAGACAGTTGGGAAGCCAATCGACGCGAGGTCGTTCGCGGTTCGTGGTACATAGAAAGTTTGTAATTTCCCTGTAATACTGATGGGCCTCTAGAGTTGTTGATGAGACCGCTACGGGACAACCTTCCCGGTTGTGTGCGCGCACATTCCCATGGGTTCCCAACTACTCACGCTTGAAGCGCTGCTGCGCAAATGAAGCTGTCCCCAGGGCCCACGGTACGTGAATAGATCGTCGCCACCGCCGACAATAAGCGGCTGGAAATAACCTGCTCATCTCCGACCGTCCTCGAGTTCAGGAGATCGACCGACTTGCATTGTGGCGGACAACGAAAGTCGAAGGTCGAGTTCTCAAAAGGCGCACATGCGAGGCCATCCAGGCCAGAGCCGGCGTTGGCGTCGACGTGCGCCCAGTAAGAGATTCCGAGCGACTGCGCACGCGGGTATGTAGGCCGCGCCCAGCAGCGCGAAAAGCCATGGCACAGTGAGTGGGCTTGTCCATCGAATGAGGCGGGTCTCAAGTGGTATTGTAACCTCAAAGCCAATATCCCCCGGCCCGGGTGCTGGTTCTGTTTCTGTTTCTGGCGCAATCAGAACGATGCACGCACATGGCAAGTCCACTCTCGGACTCGGGCCCCTCACATAATTCACCAATCGTGCTATCTTGCGGTAGAATCCTGGGTGCGCCGATTGCAGTCTCCGTAGAGCGCGCCTGGTACGGGACTGGGGTATAGAACTCTCGTCCACCCGCGCATCTTCAAGACCCAGCTCGGAAATCTGGGCATGTTCGTGATCTTTATCCTGACCGATGTGGGGAGAATGCCTGTTGAGGGTGCTGGAACTGTAGCTGGCCTCCATGCGGCAGGGTTGCTGGTGCGAGAAGGCCGATGAGTCTCCGCTTGCCCATGCTCACGGGCCACAAAGACAGTTGTGAGAATAATCATAATCAGGGCCATGGAGGGCCATGGTCAGACCTGGTCAGACTGAGAGCGAGTCCAAATGAACTTTCTCTCGAATGCCGAGCCAGCTGGTTGGCACGACGTGTGATATCCTGCGATCTAAGTAATAGTCAGCCTCTATGACCCATGCTTCTGAGCTGCCGATGCAGTGAGTCCGCAAGCCTGGACGGTCGCCGCACGGGCAGATACTAGAATTAGCATCGGATTCGAATGCACGTTTCTACTTGGCAGGCCCATCTGCAGCCAAGTCAGTCACAAAGTAGGAGTCGGGGGGAGCGTGTCTTACAATAGTCGTACACCAAGCGCGCCTGGATCTTCTCATTACCAGGGCCTACGAAGCGAACATGGCGAACGTAACGTCTCTCTCCGTTAATCTCTTCGAAACCCCAGATCTAAACACATGCATTGTCGGCACATGTCAACGCTTTGAGCGGAAAAGGGGGGGAACCGACCTGCTCCGCCGTCCACGACGTGCCACTCTTCGGCGTGTCGCTTGATACATACGAATTGATGAAACCATGCTCGTCGGTATCCGAGAGCCATCCAGTCCTGAGGAACTCGTCTTCGATCTCCTCGAGCTTGATACGTCTCGTTTTGCCGATGACGAAGCCAAAGACATGATCATCGTGATCTCTCGGCTGCCAATCGAGAACGCGCTTCTCTGAAGTCCCTGGTATTCCACCAGTGAGAACCTGGTCGATGTCGATGTGCTCGACGCCGGTGTCGTCCTTGTATTGTTTCACGTAGAGCGTCAGAGTCGCGAGTCCGATCGCCTTGCGCTTCATCCAGCCGACGCCTTGAAGCCGAAGGATCTCGTCCGTAGGGTCACTGAGCGACTTGTTCTGAAGAGTTATCGTGAGGACGAGCAGGTCTTGTAGAAGGGGACGCGTCCTGACCATGACGAATGTCGCGCTCAGATCGAGCGTTGTGACAGTTGGAGGTGCAGCCATTGTTCACGGAGGGGGTTGCCTTTGCACGGAGTCGTGAAGGGAGGAATGTGGCGTTGAGAGCAGTATATAAACAGTGCAGGAGGCATCACACTAGTTAAAGCGCTCATCGATGCGCGGCGAGCTACTCGCAACGGCTCCGACCCTATTAGCGACGCCTCCCCACATTACCAGTGTACTAATCCTGTAAGTATACATAGATATATGTCATATGTTCAAGTATATACTGCGCAGCTACCCAAGGAAAATATTGACTGCTGGCTATTCAGTGGGCGGAATGATGGAGATCACCTTCCAGACAGCGTCCTTGCCCCTTTCCCAAGCCTGCGGTCCCCGACTTTCGTCCCCTCCAAACTCGACCATCAAGCCATCCTTCGAGTACTGTATCCAGATGCCGATGCTGCCAGAGGACGGGCCTGCGCCGCCGCCTTTGCGGTCGGGTTCGCCGAGCCACGTGAGGAACTCCTTGCCTGTTGTCTGCTGCGTTATGGCGATCGCAGACGGGCGCTCCTTGGCGTCGACGGTTCGAGGAGGCAGCGTGAGCGCAATGGGGAAAATCGGACAGGCAGAGTATATGGAGGTGACAGCCCCTCGCGCGGACTGTCCCTCGGCATGCGGCGGAGGGCGCTCGGGGGAGTTGTATATGTCGATACCGTCGAGGACGAGGTGGTACTCCTCGAGATCGGCGCGAGGTGTGCCTGTACGGGGCTTGTAGCCGTGTACAGGGAGGAAGAGCAGGCTGAGGCCGAGGGCGTAAAAGTTGAAATAGACGGCGTCTGGATATGCCTTGACCTCTGGGGTCGGGGACGACGACGTCGAGACTGTGGTGGAGAGGGAGGAGAGGAATTGGACGATGAGCTGAGAGGACGGCGGGTGGCCGAGCAGCTGCCTGATGTTGGCAGCCTGCATGAGGATGTGGACTGCAGTCTTGCCAGTGCAGCGAGCAGTGCATTCACGTGCCGACGCGCAACGCGACTGGGACCGCTGGGACCTCCGTCACCGGGACTACTCTTTCCGACGACCGCCTCGACGCCTTGCTCCTGACGTCCACCATGGCAGACCGCACCCGCCTCGCCCGCAAGGCCAAAGGCAAGCAGCCTGAGCGCGCCCTCCTCGCGAACACACCCTCGTACCTCTGGGGCGCATTGACCGCCCCGGTCCGTCTCGCCTTCGCCCTTCTCGGGCTCGCCGTGCGCCCAGTCGCTGCCCAGCTCATTCCAGCAGCTGTCTTGCTCTTTCTCGTCCCTCTGCTCATTGCCCCCGCGTTGTTCGCTGGCATCTATGTCTGGACCAGCGTGCCCACAGGCTGGGCACAGCCGCTCTACCTCGTCTACGGGTACTTGCCTCGCACTTGTGTCCTTTTGCCACCCTGACTTGTCGCCTGTAGCGATGGACAGCCGCCATACGCCGAAGTTCGCCTCTCTGACATCAGCGTGGTCCACCCATATGATATTTCCCTACACTTGGACGTCCCAGCCACCGACGCCAACTACGCCCTTGGCAATTTCATGACTTCCTTAACACTGGTCGGCTCCTCCAATAGGACAATCAAATCCGTCCGCAGACCGGTACGCAATATGGTTGACGTATTGCTCGCATCATGACCGTCTGCTTCAGGCCATCGTTCTTCCGTCCAAGGCGCTTCTCTGGACAAGACGAAGCGTGGTCCCGCTGGATATCCGTTTTCTATCCGCATTCACTCCCAATACAAGAATTGTCTCCGCGAGGGTGGAGCTGGGGAGACGAGACGGCTGGAGAAGCCTCGGAAGTGGCGAGGGCCGTGAGCTGAGCGTCCTTGCGGCGTCGCTGCATGGTGTTGTCTTGCACCGCGGTCTTCGGTCAGTCCAGCCGCCTGCTCCGCCTCCAGTCTGCTTATGCGTCTCTTTATAGCGGTCTTGTCTCGAGATACCCCCTCATTTCCGCATTAACAGCTGCGACTACCTTCCTCATCGTGTCCGCTCTTGTGCTGGCCGCGTGCCTCCTGCCTTCCTTCCGGTGGCGGTATGACGATGACGAGAAGGCGCCGCCCAGTCCTGTCAAGTCGGAGCGGGACCTGATCAAGAAGGCTTCGCAGGATGTCCTCGGCGAGAAATCTGCCCGCAGAAGACGGTCGTTCAAGCGCAGCCAAAGTCAGGTATGTATGCCTATGCAGCGCTGTACTTTGTACAGGCTTGTAACTCACATATCGGCAGGAACCCGAGATTCCGATAGCAGATATTCCATTTGCCGAGTCGACATCAGCACCTCTTCGTCGGCGCCGTTCCAAGCTGTCCGAACGCCAGTCCGATAGCGAATGACAGCGGTGAACGTTGCTCGCACCTAATCGCTTCTGCTCCTTTCATGGACGACTGTTTATAGACTCTGCACGTCTGTATATCGCTATCGATCAACACGTTTGTATGCTACCCAACTGTATAATTGCACCTTCGTTTCGCCCCATTCATATGTCCCTTACATGGCGAAATGAGAAGTTGTAGCCATCTAGTGATTGAATCCGGGGCGATACCGTGGCGCTGGCCGGTTGTGAATGCACCGGCCCCTACCGGCCTACATGTTGGCACATGCCACCGCCTAACTAACATGATATAAAACCCACAGCCACTATGCCCGGACGAACATATTGTCCCACCGTCCCATCACTTGTCATTACCGCTGCTACTATAGAATGAGCTCATTCGACGTGCAAGCTCTCTTCAATGTCAAGGGCAAAGTGGTCCTGATCACTGGCGGCAGCCGTGGCATAGGCAAGATGGTGCGCATTCCGCATAGTCTGCCTACGCATGCCGTTTCGCTGACCATCATTCGCAGATCGCCACCGGCTTTGTGAGAAACGGCGCGAAGGTGTACATTACTTCGCGCACCGTGAAGGCCTGCGAAGAAACCGCCGACGAGCTGAACAAGCTCGGCCCGGGGACGTGCCACTCGATACCTGCCGACGTCCAGAAGGCTGCAGAGGTCGAGCGCCTCGTCGCAGAACTGGAGAAGAGGGAAGAGGCGCTGCATGTGCTTGTGAACAATGCCGGTGCGACGTGGGGCGCCGACATCGACGAGTACTCGGTGCGTCGTGACATGCTCCGATCCTGGACGCATACTGAAGGTTGGAATGGACATAGGACGCCGGCTTCGCTAAGGTGATGTCGTTGAACGTACATCGTGTGTTCACAGTGACGCAGAAATGCTTGCCGTTGCTACGACGTGGGGCTGCTCAAGGCGGGCGCACCAATTTGAGCTGGATATCTCCTGCACGTATCATCAACGTTTGTTATCTCCTTGATTGCCTCGTCCCTGCGTGAATCTGATATGGGGGCATGTGAAATGCAGATCGGCTCAGTCGAGGGCCTTGGCATTCCTAATCACGAAACCTATGCCTACTCCGCCTCAAAGGCTGCTCTGCATCACCTCAGCCGGACTCTTGCAGGAAGGTTGGGCCCAGAGGGCATCACAAGCAACACCATAGCCTGTGGGCCGTTCGAGAGCAAGAGTGTGCCTGTCCACTTCCATTTTCCTCTACCTATCGCTCACTGCTACCGTAAAGTGATGGCGCATACATTGAGCGTGTTCAAGGACGCTATCATCGACCAGATTCCGCTGTCGCGCATTGGCGACCCCGAAGACGTCGCGGGCGCGGCTCTGTTCCTCTCGAGCCGTGCGGGCGCATATGTCACCGGAGCGACTCTGACGCTCGACGGCGGAGGGCTGGTGCACATGCCCAGCGTCGCGAAGCTGTGATCCACCAGTCCATCTCATCTCTGCCTGCCAATATTGCGTGGTGGTCTGTGTCACATTAATTTATCATATCCTGCCTTCTATCCCGCGGTGATACCGTAATATAGCATGTGCTTGCCCTACGGGTATCACGACGGTGACACCTCCGCCTCTTTGGAAGTATCCGGCGGTTGCGCTGCGGCATCCTTCACATCCTCTTGCAACTTCTTCTCCGCAAGCTTGTCCGGCACCGTCTCCTCCTTCTTCTCCAGCTCAGGGCCCGCAACATCGGGAGCCTTCTCCTCAGGGCCCGTGATATCGCTCAGCCCCTTGACCAAGTCGCCCGCCTCGTCGCCCTCCAGCCCGAGCTCCTCAACGAGCTTCATCAGATCGTCCTCCGTGACCTTCACGCCTTGCAGCCCAAACCCGCTCAGCTCCTCCCCGACGTCGAACTCCTCCTCGTTGCGCCGGCGTAGGTCTGCGACGACCTTCTTCATTTCTGCGTCCGCGCCGGCGCTCGGGCCAAGGTGCATGCCGGGGGAAGAGGCGGCACGGTCGCCCTTGCCACGTAGGGGCGACGGCGTCGGGCTCGCGTTGATGAGCGCGCGGTGCTCGGGTTTGGCCATCTGTGAGGGCGAGGAGGCACCGGGGACGCCGATGGCCTTCGTAGGCAGCGTGGGGCGTGCCTCTTCGATGGACTCATCCCACTCTTCGTCTAACCGCAGGTATACCCTGAGCTCGTCGAACTCGACGGCTTCCTCGCTAGAGGCAACATGTGAGACGAGCGATCTTATGTGCATGGGTTAGCGTACAAATCATCGTATGACTGCAGAGAGTGAAGTGCAGAGGTCAGCAAGGGCATAGGGTCCAGATGGCGAGCGTACCCCGGGGTATGTCCCGCCGACCAGTATGCCCGGCAGCTGCTGTTTGCCTGGAAGACCGTCAGCTCGGCAGCCGTATTCGTGTTCGCCACGAGCGTACCTACTGGAGCCTTTCTCCTCCAAAGCCTCTTAGCATCCTCGTCCGAAGCCAGATCATAAGAGCTAAACTCAATCTTCTTGGCTTGCAAGATGCGTAAGATATACTCTGAGTTGCCGACGTCAGACCAGCGTGATTGACAGAGGCAGCTGCGCTGACCTTGGCGTTGTCTCAGAGCCGGCTGAGACGCGATTGTTGTCAGGAAGAGTTGGATGGGAGGGGATGGCATCGAGTTGGTGGTGATCGCGGTGTGAAAGCCTTCGCGCAGCATACATAATCGCGTTAGATCTATTGCCACTGGTGTTACTTACTACGATCTCTCTCCGGCACCTCACAGCCTGGGTGACTACCACGACTACATAGAGGTGCGCTGATTGTCAATCTCATCAGGACTCATCATTTACGCATGTTATTCCATGTAGGCAGTCGTCATGGCCCCGAAGGTCCTCATCGTGTGTCTCGGCAAGAGTCTGCATTGACAGTATGCTCGGCACCAGTCTGACTCCCCATAATTCATGACCAGGCAACATATGTCGCTCGCCCATCGGGGAGGCCGTGCTCCAGCACGTCGCCTCCGAGCGTGGCGTCGACATCGCCGTCGACAGTGCTGGGACCGCCGGCTACCACGTCGGCGAGGAGCCCGACGACCGTGCGATCACGACGTGCAAAAAGGTGCGTCGCATTTACTGGCGCTCTTCCACTTCTGCGCAAAGCTCAAGGGCATCTGGCGCAGTTTGGCGTGCCTATCAATCATGCGGCGCGCCAGGTGCACGCAGAGGACTTCCGCGAGTACACGCATATTCTGGCCGCGGATGAGTCAAACCTGCGCAACCTCGAGCGCATAAGGCCGCGAAACGCGACAGCGGAGCTCAGGCTCTGGGGCTCCTATGTCGACAACAAGCCTATCGATGATCCATACTATGGAGGGATGGTGCGTCTCTTTCCCTCTAGCCTTCGAGAAGACCTGCCTTAACACCTCCCTCGCAGAAGAACTTCGAGGCCACGTACCGCCAGTGCTTGCAGCTCTCAAATGCATTCTTGGACGACGTCTTTGGGACGAAGACGAAGACAGCCACCTCATAGAGCAAAGTAGCTCTCGTTGTAGCAATAGGCAAGTATACCATGTATGGACCAGAAGATGTTTGATGTACAATGAAGTCATTGCTCGGAAATTGATAGCTAACCAACGGGAACCCGGTCGTTCTCAGCGCTGCGTGGGCATGTTCACTGATGCTTTGCTCGTCAGAGCATCCTCCGCCTTCCAGAGGCTCGTGGTGGTCTGCGTATGAAGGATGAGCGCAAAATCAGGACATGTCACCTCGATTACTGACCTTCTTCAGAGTGTAGAACTCAAATGCACTGAAACAATCATACGGCCAACTCAGAAGGTAACAACGTGCGAGCTGACAGGAGGGCCTACCTTTTTCCGTAGAACCCAAGATCGCCCAAAGAGCTCGCCTGCAAACGATGAGTATACGGCCGGGCCTCGCCTCGCCAATTCGAGTAACATACCTTGTTTCCGCTCCAGGAGAACATAGGCAGCGGTACCGGGATGGGAACGTTGATGCCGATCTGCCCGATGTTCACATCTTGCTCAAACTTGCGCGCCGTAGCACCAGATTGTGTGAAGATCGCCGTGCCATTGCCATACTTGTTCGAGTTGATTATCTGGATTCCCTCGTCGAGGGTTTCCGCGCGCAAGACCACAAGCACCGGGCCGAAAATTTCCTCCCTATGGAATTGATGAGGAGAAGCCCAAGCGACTGGGGAAGTGGCGACGTACTGGTAGCTTCGCATGCGCGTTCCAGATTCGACGATGGTGGGTCCGATGAAGTTACCATGCTCGTAACCTTGCACCTTCACGTGCCGCCCGTCGAGGTGAATGTTTCCGCCTTCCTCTTCGACGGAATCGATCAGGCCAAGAATGCGACGCTTTGCTGCAGGTGATATGACCGGCCCGCTAAAAAACGGGTGTAATACAGTTAGATTGGAGTTACAAGCATAGGAGGCGAGCGCACAAATCCGTGTCCTTCTCGAAACCGCCACCGACGGTGAGTTGAGAGGCCAGCTTGATGAGATCGGGCAACCACGCCTGCGCGTCGCCGACGAGGATGGCAACTGAGAGAGCCATACAGCGTTGTCCGGCGGCTGTCGCAAACTGTGTTAGAGCTTCTAACCTACAAATAGTATATCTAATCCTTACCTCCGAATGCCGCGCCTACGATCGAGCTCAAGGCTAAATTCTTGTTGGCTAAATCGCAATTAAGCACGAACATGGGGCTAGAATGGATTGGCATTACCGTCGGGCATCAGTATAGCATGATTCTTGGCTCCCATGTTGGATTGTACTCGTTTCCCGTGCTTGGTCCCTCTGCATGTACAATCAGACACATATTTCAATTGAGGGTGGAGGCAGTATACCGTTCATATATATGCCGCCCTGCACGATCGCCACCAACGAAGCTTATGGCGCGAATGGCTGGGTGATCACATATCGCATTCACCGTAGGGACTGTGCCGTGCACGACATTCACAACGCCAGGCGGGAGGCCGGCTCGTTGGCAAAGCTCTGCAATCATCATCGCTGCGCCGGGGTCGCGTTCGGATGGCTTGAGAATTACGGTGTTGCCTGTGACGGTGGCCATTGGTATCGACCAGAGGGGAATCATGCTGTGAGCGTAGACATCTCGTCAGAATGGCCTACGCGGCATGTGGAAGGTAAGTGATTTTACGCAGGAAAATTGAAAGGTGCAATGCTAAACGTTCATGGATACCGTCAGGATACTGCTGCCTTCAAATAGTGAGTACACATACGCCGAGACAACACCCAATGGCAGCTTGCGAACTTCGGTGTCCATGTCTTTGCTGACTATGACGACGGTACTATCAAGGAACACGGCTTACTTCCCAACATAAGAAACCCACCCTCAATTTTCTCACCCAATAGAAGGGAAGGTGCGCTGGCAGCATGCTCAACGACCTGCAATCCCCGCAGGATGTCTCCATGCGCATCTGCCAGCGCCTTCAGCGAATGAATCCAAACGAAGAGTGTGCGACTGACCTGGTACAGTCTTCCCCTGCTCCAGCACGATACTCGTCGCTAGGGCGTCCGCATTCTCGCGAATGAGCTTTTGCAGCCTGCGTGCGAAAGTCAGCTAGCTTGGCCGCACATCCCGTCGGCGGTTCTCACTCGAGAGCGAACCGCTGCCGCGTCAGAACGCTGGTCTTGCTCCATGACTTGAACGCCTCCGATGCAGCGTCGGCCGCCTGCTCAAATTCCGCACTGGTAGTTTCTGGCACGCGCGTGAGCAGGGTCTGTGTCGACTGCCGTGTCCCACTTCAAGTCAGCTGCCCTGACAAGGGCACACAGCGCAGCACACGCACCGGATCTACGACATCGATCCATTCCGTCGTCTTGCTCTCCACGAACTCGCCGCCAATGAAGTTCTTCGTATTTTCGCCAGTCGCACTTGTACCTTTCCAGTCCCGCGAGAGCTGCTCGGCCTTAGGACGTGCGAGGGCGTTGAGACCTGACAATGGCGGCCGGGTAGAGGCGGTTGCATAGGTCCTGGCATGCAGGGTCTGAGCGCGAGACAGACGAGACGAGAACATGGTGAACGGTTTGTGGAGAGAAGGACGCGAGCCGCGACAACTTGAAGCAATATGCCTTCCGACCCGTACGTCACGGGGTCGGGCCGGATGCCGTCTCGACTCCCGCCGTCCCGTGCATAGTGACGGCGACTCCCGCGGCCTTGCATGCCCTTCGGCACCTCGTCCAATCTACAGTATGGATCCGCGTAGTACTTACTTGACTGACATTTGCCTGTTTCAATTTGCATTGCAGAGCCTAAGCTACGTGTATGCTAAGTGCCGGGCAGGTCATGATGATTATTCATGTCATCTCCGAGTTCATAATGGATACGGCATTGCAGGAGGGCATTGAAGAAGAAATGACACGGATCAGAATCATCGTAGGTGACTGGATTGCCGACGACTCCGTCGCCTTGTTGCACATGCCGCTCGCCGGGGTGAACTCGGCCCCCCTCGCTAAGATAGAGTTACTCATGCACACAGAGTCGCAAAATAAAGTGAAGTAAAACTACGTACTAGGCAACAGATACTACTGTAATAGGCCGGAGATACGTTCTACGAGTCGCTCATCAGCCCACTTCCTCACCCAATCCAATCTCTCCTTTCTCCGCGCTCCGTCAAGCTTATAGCTGTCCGGCGGCAGCACCACTCGGCCATCTCGTCTCTGCCAATATGTGGCCACATCTCGGATGTCCTCAAACCTGCCTTGTCCGAGCACCGCAGTCAAAAGCTTTCTCGCCCTCTCGTCCGCCTTCGCCTCGTCCGCTCGCAGATCGGGCCAGATGCTGGCAGCAAGGTGGTGAACGATGACAAGGCGCACGAAGCCGTCCACAGGCGCCCTGCTTCTTCCGCCTACCAGCACGCCAACGTATGCGCCCACCACTTGCGTATCTGTCTCCACTGGCCACAGATACTCGCCTACACTGCTGCCCACCACGCGGTCGATAGGAGTGCGGACGGTGGGCAATACATGCGCGGTGTCGTGGTAGAGCAGCTTCCGATAGTCCACTGCATACCTATGAGAAGTAGGCGGTAGAAGCAGGGACCCGAAGAGTGGATGACCGAACGATATCGCATCGTACAATGCGACAACGTCCGAGTAGAACTGGTAAAATGGCGTGCCGGAACCAAGGAAGCGCTCGGCAGCGACTTCGATGCTATCCTCAACGACTGCGGCTGACGGTCCTGGTGGCGGAAGGGCAGATAAGCCGTCGAGCGACGCGCCTAACATACATGGAGCCACAAGATCTTCCATGAAAGAGGAGACTACGGAGTCTCTGAAGACTTCTTCAGACCCCGTGGCTGTAGTTTCCCCCGGAGCACCCTGTACCTGTCCGTGCTCGAGCATGAACACCTTCATACACGCCAAGACTACCTCAGATAGCTTGATCGTGCTGGATCCTAGGCCATGGCTTCGAAGAACTGTCCGCAAGGCGAGGGTCAGGAGGAACGTGGCACGTACCACCTCTGTCTCGTTTGCATCCCAATCGTTAGGTAGTTTCTGCCAGATATGCGAGGTGCCCGATCGCAGAAGGTGATCAAGCGGGCGGGTAGTCCAGTCGCAGGCGTACGGAAGTGCAGAACCATGGTCCCGCCGTCGCACAAGCCACGCTGGTGGTAGTCGCTGGGTAGTCGCTTGCTGGATTGACCGTGGAGTAGGGACAAAAGCGCCAATGCACGAATCCTCATGCGAACGAAGAGAAGTGAGGAATGGCGCAATTACACGGAGACCACCTCGCTCCCATATCAAGTCAGGCACCTTCCAGCCCCTAGTGCTGAAAAACCTTTCTCCCAGAACATCTATGATGGTCTCGATAACGGACTGCGCTGTGTCTTCGTCTCCTGGTATGAGTCGAATCAGGGTGACGCCAGCTTGCGCAAGCCAGAGGTCGTCCGTGGTCGTGGGCACGTGACGATAGAGACGTAGATAACTTGCCATTGCAGTGGCAAGAGGACGATGAAATACGTGAACATATGGCGAGGTGTTGGCCTTGTAAATAGACTGGGGGTACGGGTGGGAGGCGACTGTGGCAAAGACAGTATGCAAGAGAGAGAGAGGCAAGTGGAACGGGGGTTCTGATGCGGGTTCCCCAGTCGTCGTAGGGAAACACGCTAGCCACAGGCGGATTGTCGAAGATACAGTTGCGGTGGAGGAAGCGAGTTTGTGAAGAACTGGATAGGCACGGTATGTGTCGATGCCCTCCGCGTGAGTGTCGAGAATTTGCTGGAAGCCTGTCAAAGCGCGTAGGAAGATGTCCTTTTCCTTGCCCCGATTGAAGCCAGGACGAAGCCACTCGATCACAGCCAGGCGCTCTTGCTCTCCGCCTTTGGTTCCATTCACGCGCGATCCTTCCAACCACGCAGCTTGTGCATTCCACACAGCAGCCCATACCGGCCAGTCAGTCTCATCATTGGTGAGTGTAGTGGTGAGCTCGACCAAGGCATCCGTCCAACTCCATGCCACCACCTGACTCCAGAGGATGTCATGCTCGGGGGATGTCTGATGCGGGTCAATAGCGCAAACTATCCACGCTTCGAGAAGCCTCGCATATGCGACGAGAAGTGGTCGAGAATCGCACTCTGAGAGGATGTATGAAGAAAGGCGTGCGATATGTTGTGAGGCTGTTGTGGCAATGTGAGTGTAAAGCCCGTATGATGCCAGCGCGGTGTAGAAGTCGAGGGTGCATGTGAGTAGGGGCGTCCAGAGCGATACGGGGTATGGCAAAGAGGACGGGTCGACAGTGATATACCGTAGTAAAGCATCTGCGGGGTCCAGCAAAGCAGTGGATGCTGTCCTCGAAGAGAGCGCGATTGTGGTTAGAAGCCGTATAGCTAGAGGGCTGGGCTCTGGGGTGTCAGGACGAGGTGGGATGGAGGTCAGAATAAAGAGGCGGAAAATGTTGGCAATGAGGGATGGCGTCGTGGCAATGGATGTTGCCAAATCATTCGTGTGCTTGGCAATGCGATGAAGGATGGACAGGAGTTGTAGGAAGGAGTGATGCGGCATTGCAGCAGCAAGAAAAATGTCCGCTATCTGAGGGAGTACGAAGTTCATGGGCAGCGACGATATGGCATCGCGTTTCAAGCTTCCAGCAGTTTTCTCGTCAGATGGAATTTCGGACGGCTGTTCGCTTTGCAGTTCGACGCCATCAACATCAGCTAGCTCCTCGTCCCATCCAACGATACATTCCCAAAGTGCGGCAACTGCCTGCGCAGCAACGTTGCCTTTCTCACCCATTCCCTCTACACTGGCACCCAGGATCCGCTTCCTCAGCTCTTCTTCGCTCCCCGCTAGCTCTGGTATAGCCTCACCATTTCCGGCAGAACCGCGTTTTGTCCGGCCTAATCTCCGCGCGATTCTTGCAAGCACACTGAGCATGGTTGCACGCTGAGCCGGAACGGTGGAGCGGGTGAGGAGGAATATGTCGTCGAGGGTGTACCCTGCATGCGACCCTTCGGCATGATGATGAAGGCCCAGATGGGTAGGGAGTGTCGCAGACAGATCGGTGGGCACGGGATTACCTTTGAGATCGAATCTCAAAGCATTCGAGGACGTAGTGTCGGTGGAACGAAGTGAGTCCATCCACTCAAGATTAGGATCGTCTACGGGAGCCTCCGGGAACCAGCGCTGACGAATCGCTTCAGGTGTTCCGGCGTCCTGCGTCTCCCATCCTGGAACATTTGACCGCAGACCTTTGATAAGAGGAGGTACAGGGGGCTGTGCCGCGGGGAAGAGGGTTGTGCTCGATGAGGGTGTGGACATGCTTGAATCTTCAGCATTCCTGGCCATAGAACTAGCTAGCTTCCAAGAGCCTAAGGACGTCGCGGAGTCGCCTTCGGTAGGAGCCGGGAGAGCAAGGGCTTTCTTTCGCGGCGACGGGGGAGCAGATTGGTAGACATGGACATCCTGTGGCGTCACGTCCGCAAAACGCAGCTTTCTACTAGCTCTAGCAGGACTGGAAGGGCGAGTGCTAGAGGAGAGAATTGGCGATGGAGAAGGTGGTGGTGAATGGGGATTCACTGAACTACGATTAGCATGGCTACCGGTATACAAGGTGCGTTGCGTACCTGTCCGAATCATAGGTGTACCTTGTAAATCACAGTCAGAGGCACCCTTCATGCGAAGCGGAAGAGCATACTGGATGGTCCTCCGGCCACAACGGTGTCGATTTGCTCGGGTTTTGGTGGTTCAGATTTGGGAGCAGCCTCGCATGTCCCGAGTTCTAAGCCCACGACCGGCTGCTGTTCTCGAGCTTCCCTGGCCTCGCGGGCGGCACGCACCCTCATTAACAGATCCCCTATTCCACCTCCGAACTGCTCCTCGATTTCGGCTTTCTCCTTCGCCCTTTCCTCTGCCGACATAGACGCTACGCGCCTCTCATTGTCTATGCTCACCTGCCGACGCCAGCCGTCCGCAGGGACATGGCTGTCGATCGAGCGCTCTGTGAAAGAAGAGGATGCAAGTGACGGCGGCTCTGAGGGTCGATCTGGGAGCGATGGAAGCTTCGCCGAGTTCTCGCGGTTCCGTGCAAAGGCACTTTGAGAGCGATGCTGCACAGCGGGAAACCCGGTCTTTGCGCCTGGATTGAAGTGGACGGAGGGTGCCGAGGCGGGAGAGCTGACATTGCGCTCGAACACAGAGCCGATGAGGTGCTTTTCAGGCGGTGACATTGTCGCCAACTGTTAGTCGCAGCAGTGAACAGAGTCTGACAGTGTCACTGGACAGGACCGCGGCGTGTACTCCGGAAGGTCGCGATTGCAAGGGTTATTCGATCCCGGCAGCGGCCGGCGTTTTGGTCGGCTGGTCAGACCTTTCGACCTTTCGACCGATTGGGTGCACGTGAACCGGGGCCCTAACCCTACGCCGCCCTAACCCTACACCGGTGCGTCGACCCTAGCCTGCCAGCGCACCCAACGCCGACTCCAGGCGGGCGCCGCTTCGGGGCTTTGGCTGAGCCTCGATAGTCGGACGTGTCCATCTACGTGGCCCATGCTACGTCGGCCTGCGCCGCGTCCCCAGGCCGCTGCCGCGTTCTCATTGTAAGGTGTCAGACCTGGCGCCTCTTTGAGCGCGCGTGCACGCGCGCGACCCCATGTCCGAGCCCTCTCCCCTCCCTCTCGCCTCTTACTCCGTCAAAAGCCCCCCCCAGCATAATGTAGCGCACGTACGTGGCCGCTGGGGGTGGCCAGACCTTCATTTTTCTCTCTCTTCTCTGCTCCCTCGAGTACGAACGACACACATCCACCTCAAGTCGTAGTCGAAGGCCGAACTGCCTGAACCTACACCTCACGCATCCGCATACTGGTTGGCGGCTGCGAGCAAGTTGAATGGGCCTGTCTGGTGCGTCACTGTGCGTCTCACTGTCTGCGCGCACTCACACCGCCCTCATTTCTCTTCGGTTCTCAGCCTCCTCGCTCCCCATCCTTGCGACACGTCCTGCCGACATTCCCGCCCTTGCGGGCTCCTCGTCGCGGCGTCGCGCCGCCTCTCGGCCACGCAAAGCACTTCCAACAACATGGACACGGACACAAACACGAACATGAATGCGGAACGGACACGCCAACACGAACGCCAACACAACACGAGCTTCAACATCAGACGAACGCGAAGCGGACACGGACGCGAACATGAACGCAAACGCGAACACACGAGCTTCAACATCAGACGAACGCGAAGCGGACACGGACGCGAACATGAACGCCAACACAACACGAGCTTCAACATCAGGTGTGTCCTACGCGCTCGCACTCGTTTTCGCCGTCTCATGCGACAGATCTTGACGTCAGCATTGCACAACGCACCCCGCGCCTGCGCCGACACCTGCGTGACGCGATGCGTACATTGCACTTTGCAGCACGCAGATATTGGATTCACAAGCAGAGGGAGGCCGTATACAGGCTGTAATGTACATTCAACGTCTCGTAGTTCTATGTAAAGTAGCATTCAAGAATCTGTTGGTTCAGTGAGACATGAAATGTAAAGATAGCGAAGACCATCGTGTGTCTCCACCATGTCCGGGAGGCCTGGCTGCAAGACTGTGTGAGCGTAAAGTAAGAATCCGGTATGCCTGTTGGGCAAGAGCTTGAGGCGGCTGATGAGCAGCTGCCTGAATGCATCATCTTCGAGCGACTCCTCTGCCGGAGCGCTGTCAATGCCATCCTGGAGGACAAGCCGCGAGTACAGATGGCGGAATTTTTCGAGGAACATGATGGGTTGAACGCGTTCCCGTTGAGAAAGAGGCCAGTAGGCTGGGGCCACGGTGCCGGGGTCGGATCAGCTGGAGTACCTGTGGTCTTCACGCCGTCATAGCAGTAGTCGCGCCTGTGATTATCGCGGCCGCCGTTCGTAGGACCACCGGGATATTTCAGGCGATGGCAACGTGTGCACTGGGGCGACTTTCGTGTCTGGTTGAGATGAGCTGAGTGACTGCGTATGGAAATGACGAGTCGCGACACACCTTCGAGGCACCCTGAGGAGCACATAGCTCTGGCACAGCCGCACAGTGCCGCCTCCAGAAGGATTGGGATCCGCTTTGAGCTGTGGATAGGACAGCGTCAGTGGTTTCCTTACAGGGGCGGGTGACAACTTACATTTGTAGTCACCGCGCGAAACCTTTCCACCGATTATACGCTCGACTTCGGATAGCTTCTGCAATATGACACGGGGATGCTTCGGTATGACAGCACCGCCACCCTTTTTGTTCGCGCTGGCCTGTATTCCGGCGTTAAGGAGAGCAACAGCCTCGCCAACCTTCTGCGGCGTCATTGTAGATGACAGCCACTTGTGCTCAAGGCGTAGCTCCATGAAAGTGTAGAACTCGTCGTCCGATGTCAGAGCGATAGAGCGCGGATCCGTTCCCGTGTTCTTTGCGAAGAGAGCCTGCGACCGGGTGAGGCCTGGCAGGGGTGGTGGGGGAAGGCTTGTAAGAAGAGCATCCTTGACTGTCGCCCTGGTTACGGAAGCTGTCGTTGCGGTCTCTGCTACGGCAGTAAGTTGAACAATTGTTGAAGCGGGCTCCGATGATACTGCTGCAGCCACAAGAGTAGTGCTAGCGCTGTGGGCTACGAGTTCGGTTGATGAGTTCACCGGCGGCGACGGCATGGACATGGCCTCCGTAGCTGTCGCTGACGTTGTTTGGGTCGTGGCGGCCAATAGCCTCGTAGTTGAAGGCGAAACTCCGGCGATTGTGCCATTGACGGGTGCAACAGTGGCCGGCTTGCGGGATGCAGTAGGGCCAGCGAGCATCGATCGATCGACTGCCTTGCCAAAGAAAGACTTGATGTTTTGCCCCGGTTCTGCTGAAGCTGCATTCAGGGACTGCATGCGACATGGGAACATGAGCCAGGCATGTCAAATAAGGAGTTTGAAAGATTGCACTTACCGACGTGAAACCCCGGACAGTGATCAGTGACTTTTTCGGCGGCGGAGCATCTGCATGCGCTGCGTCTGGCTCCATTTTTCTCTTGCCAACGGTTTTCTCTGATGCTTTGTTGCCTGCGTGTCCAACGCGTGAACCATCATCATCATCTAGTGTTAGGTCCTACGGAAGATGAGATACGATTAGCATATGCATGCAGCAACCAGCGCGCGAAATCGACTCACCACAACCTCATTCTTTGTGCTGTCGCCGGAGGTGGGAAGAGCCTCGATGAGACGAGGCAGAGTCTGCACTGTCGAGGCGGGCTGCTCGAACAGAACTGGATCGATCACCCCTAGACCGAGGGAGTCCAGTAGGTCGGGTGAGATACTGACGTCGCGGATCTCGCGAAGCAAGTGCCCCGTATCTGCGGGCACTCCGAGCTCAACCATCTCATCTTCCTCCTGCTTGGCGTGCGCCACGAGGCCCCCATAGGCAGCCGCATTTTCAGAACGAACAAGGCCAAATGTTTCCCCGCTGTCGATGACACGAAGGCGGGATCGAGGGAGGAGATTATTGGGCGTGAAGGGCTTGGCAATTAACTCGTTCCATTTGGCGGAGACGCAGTCGATCAGGCGAGTGTGATGAGAGCCATGGGTGAGCGAAATGAAGGCAAAGCGTTCGCTTGAATCGGAAGGATTGGTTTGGCCTTGCAATGCCCGCATGCCAGCGCGAATGTTGATCCGATGGACGTTGTCATTCGACAGCGCGAGGAAGACCGGGAGCCCGCTGGCAAAGGTCCGCATGACGGCATTCCATTGCTTGTGTGTTCCCTCAATGCGACTTCCATCAGACCGGACATCACTGCGCGTGCGTGCAAGGCATCCTTTGCGAACGTGAGTGATCTGGTCCTTGTGTATCTGGAATCTTGTCAGTGCTGAATCAACTGCAAGGTAATTGTACACACCTGCGCGGCAGCCTGCGACCACACACCACCTGCGGCTGCCCATTTGTCGTACATTGCCTGAAGCAACGTCTCCTGATCTTCCTGAGGGCGGTAGACTGCAGGCTTGCCATTTGCAGCACGCTGTTCCAGTATGGCGTCCACCGCATCGTTGACGACGGCGGTTTGACGAGGGTTGGTTGCTCCACCGATGACTCCCGCCTTATATCTAGGCAGCAGCAGTCAGCACGTCGGTAGCCCGAGCAATGGCAGGCTCGCATACCTGACAACGAAATGCCACACATCTTCAACTGCGAGCGTCGGCTTCATGGCGGCTTTGATGGCTTCCCGTGACTGGCAACAGTTATCGACAACCGCCATCTCGGGTAGCGGGACATCAAGCTCCTGGCAGCGGCGGCTGTAACCTTGAAGAAGCTCAGTGATTTGCGCGTTCGATTTGTTCTCGCACAGGCGCTGTTGAGATGTAATTAAATGATGAGTGACTCGGAAGGTCATGCGGAGAATTTGAGCTGGACGCGCACCCAAGCAATGATTTCCGTGTGCTCATTGATCACGCTGAGGACCCCGCCCTTGAATAACAGCGACTGCTTGTGCTGCTTATCAACAACAGCTGCCTTCTTTACGACCTTGAAAGTGTTGTCAAGGCCGATGACGCATCCTGAATTCGGAGACGTGAGTGAACTTGCACGAGCATGCTGTAGTGAGAATACTCACCTGAAAGTGTCTTCATATAATCCCCAGACTCATCTGCCCGTGTCCGCTCGTTGAACTCCAGGATGATATCTGTGATCAGGTCCGCACTGATGGGCTTGTCGGCATAGCCATTCGGGTCATCGGGGGAGGAGAAAGCTGCAAGCTGGCGGCTTGCCGGTGTGAAGGGACTGTAGCCGCAAGCCTCGAAGGTTGTCAAATATTCGAGAAAGGTTTGATGGTACTCGACAAGGTGAAGCTCTGCACAAGCGACTTCAGTTCACACGCACATTGTCATCAAGCAGGAACAAACGTACGCTTCACATTCTCTGCAAGGCCCTTTGATGTTGTTGACAGCCGGACTTCTATGATGAGATCCAGCAGGTCCCTTGTCACCGCGCATCGCGAGAGGAACAGCGGCATGGATCCTATTTCACATTGTTAGGGCCCATTGGCGACGGCCAGGTATGTGAATCAACGAACTTGGGAGCTTCCACCACTCCCACCCCTTCCAGAACTCGGCGCTGGTCGTTGCAAAGCAATAGCGTTGCTTCTCCGGATCCGCATCAGTCGCCTTTTTTGCCCGCTGACAGTCGTCGCAGCGGAGCTGCATCCCGATCGCTGTCTCGTCGCGCTTCAGGCCATGGACCTCGCGGTGACCTGTCGCCGTCCAGTCATCCCAGCGCACCTGCCTTGACCGGCAGCGAGGGCATTGGGCAAGCATGGGATAGAAAAACGGATGGACGACGTGAAGAGGCTTGAGGTACGCATTTTCCGGTTTGATTGCTGGCAATGACTGACGCTTTTGCAAAGTGATGTAGGCCGGGGGAATGAAGCGTGGGCCGAGGAAAGGGATCCCAAAGCTCAGCTGTGCAGGCTTTGTGCCCGTTTTCGCATTTCCATGGACCGACGTGCGCTTGTACACATACGCAACATATGTGACGACGTGTGCTGCCCATTCCAGCTGTGCATCAGACCCAGATTGACTGTTACGGTTCTTTTGCCAGTTTCGCAGCCGCTTTGTGCACTGGGACAGTGGTGAGCTACCGACAGTTCTCATTTGTAGGGCGTAACTCACGGATTCATCCCAGGACCGGTCGAACGCATCGCGCTCCACTTGGCTGGCAAGACTCGCCCGTATCATGGCGCGGATACTATTAGGCTCGAACACAGACATGGCGAGCAGGAATTTTGTGGCGACAGCAGTATTTTGTGGGAATAGGGATGGGGTGGTGGCCGACTCAGACCCTCGACTACATAAGTAGCGCAGCGACGGAGACGGATGCAATTTTAATTTACCGTCCCCCGTCGACTTGTCGAATGGATTCCGCGCATTACAGATAGGCAGCATTTATATAGTAACGGACCTACTGAAAGACTACTACATCAGAATCTCAGTGCACCTACAGAACGGCGTAACGTCACAAAACAGTGATGCGCTCGAGCATCGCGCCAAAGGTGATTTTTTCGCCGGAAATTACAGGCGACGTGTGCCATAGTGTAAAAGATGCGTGGACCTTCCGGCCAATGGGGACCTCTTCTAGGCACGATGGAGCGTTGCGCCTGCCGCTCTGGTCGAAGACCGGTAGCTCGTGTGCGCGAGATCTCTGTACACAGAAGTCAGCATGATTTGATGGTTATGGATAAAGGACGTACGCCTCGGTCGTCATGCAGGCACCATGCAACCTGAAGAAGCGGGGTGCGGTGCCCTCGAGCAGGGCGAAGCAGCTCCCGCACGTCTCCTGATCCACGGACACGAGTAGCAGCCTCCCTCACCACACACAGGGTGCTGATGAACTGGAGCTCGAGGCCCTCTGGCGCCTCGAGCCAGCACGATGCAAGGCCCGCAGCCCCTACGTGACGATCCTGATCACCGCGCACGGTCAGGAAACAATTTTGGCAATGATGCAGCCCATCGTGTCGAAGACGTATGGGGCTGCAAGCGGAGTGGGATGGGGTGGGAGGTGTGCAAGTTGCGAGCCGTTTACGTCGATGGGAATGAAAGCCGCCGTTGTGAGAGTCTTGCGTGCGCGGGTGATGAGGAGAGGGAAATCCAAGGTCTGAAAGCGTGGAGACAGCGCCGTCTCGACCTCAGTCCCGCTGTCCGAATCGAATGTGTTGCTCCTCTCGAGCTCCTCGGTCTCGCAAGCACCGGGATAAAGGCTGTCGAAGTGCAACATTGTGGTCAGTGCTGAGAGCTCCTATACCCTCGATTGTCACTGCGGCGCACCATTAGATTCCGCGCCAGCTTGTGCGGACTGTCCGTCATCGTTCCTCTGCCGCTGCACTGGCCTTGACACTGCTCGGAGGAGCCAAGAACCTACACGACGGTCGTCGCAGGCGCTGGGGAAGCCATCATTCCTTGATGCGCGCCCGTTGCGGCCCTCAGGCGGCGAATAGGTCCAGGGAGGTCCACGCCCTGTTGGGAAACCCTGGGTAGGGTTACCCGCATAGCGCCGACAGGGCCTCCGTTAATCCCCATGCCTGCGGCAGCAGCCCCCCAGTTGAAAGGCCCTTGGAATGACCATCTTGTCGTACTCCGGAAGGTCGCGATTGCAAGGGTTATTCGATCCCGGCAGCGGCCGGCGTTTTGGTCGGCTGGTCAGACCTTTCGACCTTTCGACCGATTGGGTGCACGTGAACCGGGGCCCTAACCCTACGCCGCCCTAACCCTACACCGGTGCGTCGACCCTAGCCTGCCAGCGCACCCAACGCCGACTCCAGGCGGGCGCCGCTTCGGGGCTTTGGCTGAGCCTCGATAGTCGGACGTGTCCATCTACGTGGCCCATGCTACGTCGGCCTGCGCCGCGTCCCCAGGCCGCTGCCGCGTTCTCATTGTAAGGTGTCAGACCTGGCGCCTCTTTGAGCGCGCGTGCACGCGCGCGACCCCATGTCCGAGCCCTCTCCCCTCCCTCTCGCCTCTTACTCCGTCAAAAGCCCCCCCCAGCATAATGTAGCGCACGTACGTGGCCGCTGGGGGTGGCCAGACCTTCATTTTTCTCTCTCTTCTCTGCTCCCTCGAGTACGAACGACACACATCCACCTCAAGTCGTAGTCGAAGGCCGAACTGCCTGAACCTACACCTCACGCATCCGCATACTGGTTGGCGGCTGCGAGCAAGTTGAATGGGCCTGTCTGGTGCGTCACTGTGCGTCTCACTGTCTGCGCGCACTCACACCGCCCTCATTTCTCTTCGGTTCTCAGCCTCCTCGCTCCCCATCCTTGCGACACGTCCTGCCGACATTCCCGCCCTTGCGGGCTCCTCGTCGCGGCGTCGCGCCGCCTCTCGGCCACGCAAAGCACTTCCAACAACATGGACACGGACACAAACACGAACATGAATGCGGAACGGACACGCCAACACGAACGCCAACACAACACGAGCTTCAACATCAGACGAACGCGAAGCGGACACGGACGCGAACATGAACGCAAACGCGAACACACGAGCTTCAACATCAGACGAACGCGAAGCGGACACGGACGCGAACATGAACGCCAACACAACACGAGCTTCAACATCAGGTGTGTCCTACGCGCTCGCACTCGTTTTCGCCGTCTCATGCGACAGATCTTGACGTCAGCATTGCACAACGCACCCCGCGCCTGCGCCGACACCTGCGTGACGCGATGCGTACATTGCACTTTGCAGCACGCAGATATTGGATTCACAAGCAGAGGGAGGCCGTATACAGGCTGTAATGTACATTCAACGTCTCGTAGTTCTATGTAAAGTAGCATTCAAGAATCTGTTGGTTCAGTGAGACATGAAATGTAAAGATAGCGAAGACCATCGTGTGTCTCCACCATGTCCGGGAGGCCTGGCTGCAAGACTGTGTGAGCGTAAAGTAAGAATCCGGTATGCCTGTTGGGCAAGAGCTTGAGGCGGCTGATGAGCAGCTGCCTGAATGCATCATCTTCGAGCGACTCCTCTGCCGGAGCGCTGTCAATGCCATCCTGGAGGACAAGCCGCGAGTACAGATGGCGGAATTTTTCGAGGAACATGATTGGGTTGAACGCGTTCCCGTTGAGAAAGAGGCCAGTAGGCTGGGGCCACGGTGCCGGGGTCGGATCAGCTGGAGTACCTGTGGTCTTCACGCCGTCATAGCAGTAGTCGCGCCTGTGATTATCGCGGCCGCCGTTCGTAGGACCACCGGGATATTTCAGGCGATGGCAACGTGTGCACTGGGGCGACTTTCGTGTCTGGTTGAGATGAGCTGAGTGACTGCGTATGGAAATGACGAGTCGCGACACACCTTCGAGGCACCCTGAGGAGCACATAGCTCTGGCACAGCCGCACAGTGCCGCCTCCAGAAGGATTGGGATCCGCTTTGAGCTGTGGATAGGACAGCGTCAGTGGTTTCCTTACAGGGGCGGGTGACAACTTACATTTGTAGTCACCGCGCGAAACCTTTCCACCGATTATACGCTCGACTTCGGATAGCTTCTGCAATATGACACGGGGATGCTTCGGTATGACAGCACCGCCACCCTTTTTGTTCGCGCTGGCCTGTATTCCGGCGTTAAGGAGAGCAACAGCCTCGCCAACCTTCTGCGGCGTCATTGTAGATGACAGCCACTTGTGCTCAAGGCGTAGCTCCATGAAAGTGTAGAACTCGTCGTCCGATGTCAGAGCGATAGAGCGCGGATCCGTTCCCGTGTTCTTTGCGAAGAGAGCCTGCGACCGGGTGAGGCCTGGCAGGGGTGGTGGGGGAAGGCTTGTAAGAAGAGCATCCTTGACTGTCGCCCTGGTTACGGAAGCTGTCGTTGCGGTCTCTGCTACGGCAGTAAGTTGAACAATTGTTGAAGCGGGCTCCGATGATACTGCTGCAGCCACAAGAGTAGTGCTAGCGCTGTGGGCTACGAGTTCGGTTGATGAGTTCACCGGCGGCGACGGCATGGACATGGCCTCCGTAGCTGTCGCTGACGTTGTTTGGGTCGTGGCGGCCAATAGCCTCGTAGTTGAAGGCGAAACTCCGGCGATTGTGCCATTGACGGGTGCAACAGTGGCCGGCTTGCGGGATGCAGTAGGGCCAGCGAGCATCGATCGATCGACTGCCTTGCCAAAGAAAGACTTGATGTTTTGCCCCGGTTCTGCTGAAGCTGCATTCAGGGACTGCATGCGACATGGGAACATGAGCCAGGCATGTCAAATAAGGAGTTTGAAAGATTGCACTTACCGACGTGAAACCCCGGACAGTGATCAGTGACTTTTTCGGCGGCGGAGCATCTGCATGCGCTGCGTCTGGCTCCATTTTTCTCTTGCCAACGGTTTTCTCTGATGCTTTGTTGCCTGCGTGTCCAACGCGTGAACCATCATCATCATCTAGTGTTAGGTCCTACGGAAGATGAGATACGATTAGCATATGCATGCAGCAACCAGCGCGCGAAATCGACTCACCACAACCTCATTCTTTGTGCTGTCGCCGGAGGTGGGAAGAGCCTCGATGAGACGAGGCAGAGTCTGCACTGTCGAGGCGGGCTGCTCGAACAGAACTGGATCGATCACCCCTAGACCGAGGGAGTCCAGTAGGTCGGGTGAGATACTGACGTCGCGGATCTCGCGAAGCAAGTGCCCCGTATCTGCGGGCACTCCGAGCTCAACCATCTCATCTTCCTCCTGCTTGGCGTGCGCCACGAGGCCCCCATAGGCAGCCGCATTTTCAGAACGAACAAGGCCAAATGTTTCCCCGCTGTCGATGACACGAAGGCGGGATCGAGGGAGGAGATTATTGGGCGTGAAGGGCTTGGCAATTAACTCGTTCCATTTGGCGGAGACGCAGTCGATCAGGCGAGTGTGATGAGAGCCATGGGTGAGCGAAATGAAGGCAAAGCGTTCGCTTGAATCGGAAGGATTGGTTTGGCCTTGCAATGCCCGCATGCCAGCGCGAATGTTGATCCGATGGACGTTGTCATTCGACAGCGCGAGGAAGACCGGGAGCCCGCTGGCAAAGGTCCGCATGACGGCATTCCATTGCTTGTGTGTTCCCTCAATGCGACTTCCATCAGACCGGACATCACTGCGCGTGCGTGCAAGGCATCCTTTGCGAACGTGAGTGATCTGGTCCTTGTGTATCTGGAATCTTGTCAGTGCTGAATCAACTGCAAGGTAATTGTACACACCTGCGCGGCAGCCTGCGACCACACACCACCTGCGGCTGCCCATTTGTCGTACATTGCCTGAAGCAACGTCTCCTGATCTTCCTGAGGGCGGTAGACTGCAGGCTTGCCATTTGCAGCACGCTGTTCCAGTATGGCGTCCACCGCATCGTTGACGACGGCGGTTTGACGAGGGTTGGTTGCTCCACCGATGACTCCCGCCTTATATCTAGGCAGCAGCAGTCAGCACGTCGGTAGCCCGAGCAATGGCAGGCTCGCATACCTGACAACGAAATGCCACACATCTTCAACTGCGAGCGTCGGCTTCATGGCGGCTTTGATGGCTTCCCGTGACTGGCAACAGTTATCGACAACCGCCATCTCGGGTAGCGGGACATCAAGCTCCTGGCAGCGGCGGCTGTAACCTTGAAGAAGCTCAGTGATTTGCGCGTTCGATTTGTTCTCGCACAGGCGCTGTTGAGATGTAATTAAATGATGAGTGACTCGGAAGGTCATGCGGAGAATTTGAGCTGGACGCGCACCCAAGCAATGATTTCCGTGTGCTCATTGATCACGCTGAGGACCCCGCCCTTGAATAACAGCGACTGCTTGTGCTGCTTATCAACAACAGCTGCCTTCTTTACGACCTTGAAAGTGTTGTCAAGGCCGATGACGCATCCTGAATTCGGAGACGTGAGTGAACTTGCACGAGCATGCTGTAGTGAGAATACTCACCTGAAAGTGTCTTCATATAATCCCCAGACTCATCTGCCCGTGTCCGCTCGTTGAACTCCAGGATGATATCTGTGATCAGGTCCGCACTGATGGGCTTGTCGGCATAGCCATTCGGGTCATCGGGGGAGGAGAAAGCTGCAAGCTGGCGGCTTGCCGGTGTGAAGGGACTGTAGCCGCAAGCCTCGAAGGTTGTCAAATATTCGAGAAAGGTTTGATGGTACTCGACAAGGTGAAGCTCTGCACAAGCGACTTCAGTTCACACGCACATTGTCATCAAGCAGGAACAAACGTACGCTTCACATTCTCTGCAAGGCCCTTTGATGTTGTTGACAGCCGGACTTCTATGATGAGATCCAGCAGGTCCCTTGTCACCGCGCATCGCGAGAGGAACAGCGGCATGGATCCTATTTCACATTGTTAGGGCCCATTGGCGACGGCCAGGTATGTGAATCAACGAACTTGGGAGCTTCCACCACTCCCACCCCTTCCAGAACTCGGCGCTGGTCGTTGCAAAGCAATAGCGTTGCTTCTCCGGATCCGCATCAGTCGCCTTTTTTGCCCGCTGACAGTCGTCGCAGCGGAGCTGCATCCCGATCGCTGTCTCGTCGCGCTTCAGGCCATGGACCTCGCGGTGACCTGTCGCCGTCCAGTCATCCCAGCGCACCTGCCTTGACCGGCAGCGAGGGCATTGGGCAAGCATGGGATAGAAAAACGGATGGACGACGTGAAGAGGCTTGAGGTACGCATTTTCCGGTTTGATTGCTGGCAATGACTGACGCTTTTGCAAAGTGATGTAGGCCGGGGGAATGAAGCGTGGGCCGAGGAAAGGGATCCCAAAGCTCAGCTGTGCAGGCTTTGTGCCCGTTTTCGCATTTCCATGGACCGACGTGCGCTTGTACACATACGCAACATATGTGACGACGTGTGCTGCCCATTCCAGCTGTGCATCAGACCCAGATTGACTGTTACGGTTCTTTTGCCAGTTTCGCAGCCGCTTTGTGCACTGGGACAGTGGTGAGCTACCGACAGTTCTCATTTGTAGGGCGTAACTCACGGATTCATCCCAGGACCGGTCGAACGCATCGCGCTCCACTTGGCTGGCAAGACTCGCCCGTATCATGGCGCGGATACTATTAGGCTCGAACACAGACATGGCGAGCAGGAATTTTGTGGCGACAGCAGTATTTTGTGGGAATAGGGATGGGGTGGTGGCCGACTCAGACCCTCGACTACATAAGTAGCGCAGCGACGGAGACGGATGCAATTTTAATTTACCGTCCCCCGTCGACTTGTCGAATGGATTCCGCGCATTACAGATAGGCAGCATTTATATAGTAACGGACCTACTGAAAGACTACTACATCAGAATCTCAGTGCACCTACAGAACGGCGTAACGTCACAAAACAGTGATGCGCTCGAGCATCGCGCCAAAGGTGATTTTTTCGCCGGAAATTACAGGCGACGTGTGCCATAGTGTAAAAGATGCGTGGACCTTCCGGCCAATGGGGACCTCTTCTAGGCACGATGGAGCGTTGCGCCTGCCGCTCTGGTCGAAGACCGGTAGCTCGTGTGCGCGAGATCTCTGTACACAGAAGTCAGCATGATTTGATGGTTATGGATAAAGGACGTACGCCTCGGTCGTCATGCAGGCACCATGCAACCTGAAGAAGCGGGGTGCGGTGCCCTCGAGCAGGGCGAAGCAGCTCCCGCACGTCTCCTGATCCACGGACACGAGTAGCAGCCTCCCTCACCACACACAGGGTGCTGATGAACTGGAGCTCGAGGCCCTCTGGCGCCTCGAGCCAGCACGATGCAAGGCCCGCAGCCCCTACGTGACGATCCTGATCACCGCGCACGGTCAGGAAACAATTTTTGGCAATGATGCAGCCCATCGTGTCGAAGACGTATGGGGCTGCAAGCGGAGTGGGATGGGGTGGGAGGTGTGCAAGTTGCGAGCCGTTTACGTCGATGGGAATGAAAGCCGCCGTTGTGAGAGTCTTGCGTGCGCGGGTGATGAGGAGAGGGAAATCCAAGGTCTGAAAGCGTGGAGACAGCGCCGTCTCGACCTCAGTCCCGCTGTCCGAATCGAATGTGTTGCTCCTCTCGAGCTCCTCGGTCTCGCAAGCACCGGGATAAAGGCTGTCGAAGTGCAACATTGTGGTCAGTGCTGAGAGCTCCTATACCCTCGATTGTCACTGCGGCGCACCATTAGATTCCGCGCCAGCTTGTGCGGACTGTCCGTCATCGTTCCTCTGCCGCTGCACTGGCCTTGACACTGCTCGGAGGAGCCAAGAACCTACACGACGGTCGTCGCAGGCGCTGGGGAAGCCATCATTCCTTGATGCGCGCCCGTTGCGGCCCTCAGGCGGCGAATAGGTCCAGGGAGGTCCACGCCCTGTTGGGAAACCCTGGGTAGGGTTACCCGCATAGCGCCGACAGGGCCTCCGTTAATCCCCATGCCTGCGGCAGCAGCCCCCCAGTTGAAAGGCCCTTGGAATGACCATCTTGTCGTGTACTCGCTGACCAACTTGCCTTATATCATGACGCCCCCCGGTCGACTCAGCGCGTCGAAGTACTAGTACTTGTCTCTCTGCACTACTACTTAGTAAGTACGTCGTGAAGCTTGCACGCTCATGGCCTCTGCTCGATCTATATATCTGCTCGAAGTATGCATATGCCTACTCATTGCATGCGCCCCGCGACGTAACTGGACTGGCGCGTCGTCGTCGTCGAACCCAATTGCTCGGGGAATTAGTACCTGTGAGTATCAGGTGCCTTCCACATAGCACCGACGAGCAGCAGCATCTTCAGCTACTTCGACGTTCTTGCCCGAGCATTGTCCCCGACAACTAAGTAGTGCCTGTGCTCTGCGGCGCCAGGCTGTAGCGAAGGGCGAGGCTCTCCAGCGAGAAAATGCACGTAAGACATATACTGTAGATCATCTCATAGGTCCAAAGAGCCTTACATATTCACAATGCGGACTTGACTATAATGATAGACGCTGAGGTGCGCCTTGCATGCTCCTAGCCAGCGCGCGAACGACCGACTGGAATAAGATTGAGACCGTAATCATGTTGCATACTAGAGTGATCTAGGTCATACTAACGAGACACGTACGCTGCACCTACGCCAACTGTACCTTACGCCTCTTCAAGATCTCAGAACGTCCCTCTTCCGTCGCCAATTTAGCGATGATGTCGCTCTTCCCTCGAACTTATTGGCGAGCACAGGCGCCTGGACTGTGGCCAGTCGTCGGAGGAAAAAGCCGAGCTGGTATACCTCGAGCGGGTGAGTGGCGCGGCAGACGCACTTTTTTCATTGGAGTACTGCGCAGCCAATACCAAGTCGTCAAGCTCATTGACTGCAAGGCCGTAGACTGTAAAATCCGTCATGCCCTGTTCCATGAGAGACTGCACCGCTGCGAGGAGGTAGAGTCGGGTTTGATTGTACCTAGTCACCGTGTATCTCCCGCTGTCGTCACTCTTGTTCTCCATGGCAAGTAGGGGAAGGAGGAGGACTTGGCTTTTCTTAGAAGGGGTTGGGGGTGAGGGCACTGGGGCGCAATATGGCTTTTCGCTGGCGCGGACAATGCAGGTACGAGGATCTTGCAGATCCATCTTGTCGAATGTGCGTTTCTTCGGATTGCTCTTCTTGACCGCCATCGGCACCAACGAAAGGGCCCTGATGACGTCTTCGGGGACGTTTTCGGGGACATCTTGAAGATACACTGGGAGGAACCCAGCAGCGTCGACTTTGCCTCGAACGGGTTCTTCGGCCAGGCGCTTCGTGAGCTCATCGCCGGGGACGTTGATAAAGCCCTAAACGCTGACAAGCCCATTGATGAGCACGCGAGAAGCCGTTCGTGGCCTCCACGCTCACGTCGGCACCCTCGCTCCCGTAAGAGTCTAGCGCCTGGGTCACCGCGGCCATGGACTCTCCTGCCCGGAGGTTGGCAAGATCCTGGCGGGTTTTCAACACTTGCTCCCGTTTGCCGATGTTTTTGGAATTGGCCATGGGATTTACAGGGTTTGCGAAAAACTCCAGTAGGAGCATTGAAGCGACAGAGGCTCACCTCGACACCAACTGCAAGTCAGTCATCTCGTCACCTCTCAGAAATTCTTTCTTCGATTAAGCAGTCGAACAGTTGTCGGCTCTCTGACTCGTTGATGGGAATGATGTGATGACGTGCCAAGAGTCGGTTCGCTCTTGCGCAAGTCACCTGGACGATAAGGAAGGCGCGTTCTTCCACGAACTCGTAGACTGCTCAGTCGGCTTCGGTGTCAGGCTGCCCAGGGGGTTCCATGCTCGATATGGCGGCCCAGAGAGCTTTCAAGAGGCTCGGCGTCGAGCTCGAGGCTGTAGCGGTGAGGGGTCACGGTTGGAACAGGGTCAGGACCGAGCTGGACACGACGTCTGAGCTGTGTCACGTATCATTGTATCAGCCCTACACCAATGATGTGAAAGGCACCACCCTACCTCGTCCTCCGTTCATGCGGATGGTGAGGGCACTCTTGTAGTCTCCCATCAAGCTCGACAACCAAGGCTTGAGTATCTTGCCCATGCGAGAAAGATTTCACGCCTATCAAAACAAAGATCGTCTACGTTTGATGTCACGTTGGCGCCGGTAGACGCAACGTTGCAGCAACTGCAATATTCAATGATTGAGCAGCGCGTTAAGCATACATACTGAGATGAAACGATCGCGTACATTGAGGAGGAGACCGGGCCAGTTTTGAGTCATAGATGCCGCGCTTGTGTGGCATCAGCACACGATCGACGACAACCAGGCTTGCGAGGATGTAGTCAGGCGACAGTGGCGAGTAGGTTGCTGATGAGTTCGGGGGCGACAATGGGACGCCGCAACTGCACGAGACACAAGGTTAACGCAAACTCACTATGAAACCAATTGGAGCGCTGTGTCGATGAGCCAAGACCAGAGAAAGGTGTTGGGCCCTTTCATTTGCCGACCGTGCACAGCGAGTGGCCAGACGGAAGAGCTTCAAGAATTCGAGCTCGTGAGTTTCCCATGGAGGAGATGGGGACGCGGGGGGCGTGAGGGGGGTAACAATCTCAGCTAGGATGTCCTGGAGTTCTATAGGCAAGGTGATGCCGACGGCCTGGGTAAAGGAGGATTCGAATCCTTGTCAATGCTACTATGTTGACCTGAAGACGAACCTTGGCGCGGTCGACAAGCGATAAGGTCAATCGAGATGTCTCGAGACTCGCGAGGAGCTCTTGCACGGGAGGAGCGGCGGCCACCATCCTCTGACGACGGGTCACTGCAGGAGCTGGACAAGAAAGTGTAGTGGAAGGGAGGCGTGAGAAAACAGGTCCTACTGGCGGTGCTTGAGCTTGAGTCCCTGAGGCAGAGTCAACCTTCGCAAGCTCAGGGTCATCTCTCTGAGCATTGTGTGATTGTTATGAGCGGCCACACCGACGACGGTAAGTTACTTAGTAGCGAGCTATAGACGCGGTTTGGGGGCAAAGTCAGGGTCGCGGTGGCCGAAGACGGAGGGCAAAGTCGCGTCGCGAGCCACGGCCCACTGGCACGTGCACGTGGACGCGCACAAGTGCATGTCGACCTTCCTCCCTTGCAAGCACAGATGAATCCGCCCTTCCTCGCCGCTGCCCCCGTCGGCGCCGCTCCCACCGCCCCGCCGTCCTCCTACCAGTCTATGGCCTTTCATCTCCCAAACCCACAGCTCTTCCCACTGAATCCCTTCTACCTCTCGTCTCTTCAGATAAATTCCATGCAGACCCCCCAGCCCCAGCAGCAACAGCAGCCCCCCCAGCTTCCCATGCAAATTCCCATGCACCCCCACGCCCAGCCTCACACCCAGATGCAGCCCGACGCAAACCAAGCCCGTTATGCCGCTGCCCTCGCAGATCCCTTCGTCCAAGCGTGGGTGCAGGGAAAACTCATCTCAGACATCTACGGCGTCAGCAGCCCCGTCGGAAGCCAGGCCAACGACAAGTTCTTGCTCGTCCATACCCTCCACGCCTGCAAGTCAAACAAACGCACCTACAAAGAGGCCCTCGACGGTCTCCACGGCGTACGTCTCGCTAGATCGTCTCCTTTTCATCCCGATAACAAGCTGCTCATCCACTAGACCAACGGCCATGCGTCCAATTTGTGGAAGGATTACTACCTTGACCACAAGTTCGAGATCGACGACGAAGTCTCGCGACTGGGCGACGCGCCGCAGAAGACCGTCAAAAAACCGTCCTACCACCTCGACAATGCTCGCGCCTCGTCCTCCAGCCAGAGGGCATATAACGACGAACACAGGCCCAAGAAGGAGCGCACCCGCGAGCCCGCCTCGGCGTCTGCTCCCCTGCCCTCCCGCCGCGTCTCCTTCGATGTCAGTCCCCACACGTCCCGTCGCACCATGAACTCCCAGTCTGTGCCCATCATCGATACCTCCATACCGCCTGTTCCCAAACGAAAGCCCGTGCCGCCCACGAAGGTCGTCCCTGGCGTCCGAGGCAACCAGTACACGAAGGAAGACCGCGAGTTTTTCATAGACTTTGTTAACTGGGAGCTCTACTGCGACTCTTCCTTGTCCAAGACTGTCCTCCTTGACCGCCTTGCGCAGAAGGTAGCCCTCGCTCAGCCGCTTCTAACCATTAGTCTCACCTCGCCCGACCTAGGTACCGCACCACTCAAAGGGATCATGGCAGTCGCATTGGAACCGCGTACCTGTCATCGACAAGATCATGGCAAGAGCTAAAGGTGAAATAGACGTAGATCGTGCACAAGAATTATCCGACGACGACGACGGTTATGAGGAGGAAGAGGAAGAGGTCGCCGAGGACGACGACGACGCCGACGAAGAAGCGCAGAATGGCCACGCGTCTGACGATGACTTCCAGGCATCTGTTCAGGGGTCTGACGATGCCAGCCAAGAGGGTATGGGCGAAGGCGGAAGCGCATTCACCAAGGCGGACTACCGCGCTATGGCGAAATGGATTGCCCAGAATCAGATGTGGTCTGAGATGTCCAGCAAGCAGAGATGGTATCCCTTTCATGAAGAGGTAAGTGGCCCTTGATTCTCTGTGAAGAGACAACCGACGCCCGTTGTTTCAGCATCCCCAGCGCAGCATGAGTGCATGGGCCGAGAGATACCGAAAGTCCGAAAAAGGTGTGTCAATTCGCTTCGCTCCCCTTGTGTGCAGGTTGACACTTCGAACAGAACTGTTGAGAAAGGCAGAGAAATATAGGCGTCGAGCACAGATCACGCGCACGCAGCATGGACGGCCATCCTGGGCCGACGAGAATGAGCGACGGACGAAGAGACGGAGGTCGACAGATCAATGACGTGTGCTATGATCAGACCATAATCTCTCCGCCTTCATTTTATCATATCATGCGTGACCGGGACCTCACCAATTCACGGCTAATATGTTCTTATACCATGCTGAGACCCCTAGCTGTATGCACAAATAGATTCGGCGTTGCGCCACACGGTGGAAGACTGCGTGCAGGTCACCGCACCCTGGAAGGGCAAGGCGTCCTCCATACAAACCAACGTCGACTTTTTCGCCTCCTCGCAGCCGCAATTGCTTCTAAGGAGCCTACCAGCTTGAGGTCCTTCAGCGTAGCCGGCTGGCCGGCGGCAGCTTAACAATTGTCTTCAATAGGCTTTAGCATCGACTCTCATCGACATCGCCGACGCCGATGCCGCTGTCGCTGTCTCCTTCACCATCTCTGTAACTGTTCTTTCTGCACGGCTCGCCATTGATGATCAAGCCAGTGCATACGTCGGGCATCACAGACCATCTTGCAGGTACTCGCAAGGCGGTGATGTGTTGGAGGCGCCCTCATAGCTAATAGGGCTAGGACAGGCAAGGAGTCCGAGCAGTTCATTAAGTTCATTCTTTGTTATTGTGAGCCGTAAATGATGGATGTTCCAAGAAAGTTATGAATCAAAGCAGAGGGAAAGGATCCCACCCATTCCGTTCTCCACTTACGGGGCTATTCTTCGGCCGTGCGTTTCACCGCCTGCGCTGGGAGCATCTGTTCGGTAGGGGATGTTCTGCAGATCTCGTGGACGAGGACGTGGTGGAGGAACAGACGGGCTGGATTTGGCCGGGATAGCGAACTAGGTAAGCTATTCAGTGAAACCTCGGCCGCCGACCCAGCCCAAGATGATGAGTCTGAAGCTAGATCTGACGATAGGCAGATCAACTCAAGTTCGGGTACACAGGAGCTGTCGTACAAGACAAATCAGCCTCCAAATCCCATGGACTTCGGTGGTACGGCGGGCTAGGATGTGCAGATGAAGTACGGCCCGTATCGAGCGGTTGTCTTCTACGTCGCTCACAATCGCGACCTGGGAGTTGTTGGCGCACCCGGCGTCCACATCGAGCGTCAACTTTGTGAGGATAGGATAGGAGTTTGATAGGGAGAGAGAGTCTGCGCCGACGATATACACATCGTCGCGGGTCGCGCGAGACTTCCTGGTGCACATCCCCGGGATCTTATTGCCTGACTAGTAGGTGGCGAGAGCGTTTGGCTGCCAGCGCAGAGAGGCAAGACCGCGAAGGTTGTTACGGTGGCACTACTGCAGGGGCGGACACGTGCCACGGATCGATTATGTGTAGGTACTAGTTACTAGTACTCGTTCCCAGTTGCTACCCAGCCCGCCGCCCTTACTCCTTGACCATCACTTTCCATCCACCCTTTCACTTGTACACCTAGCCATGGATGAAGAATACGATGTAGGTTCCCCCTCTCCTAGACCATCAGATGCCTCACTCACATCCCTGTCCACAGGTCGTCGTCCTGGGCACTGGGCTGACCGAATGTATTCTGTCCGGCCTCTTGTCCGTCGAGGGCAAGAAAGTCCTGCACATGGACAGGAACGACTACTACGGCGGCGACAGCGCGAGTCTCAACCTCACACAGGCATGTGCATCTCCTACCATCGATATCACCGCCGCTGACCTCGCGCATGCAGCTCTATCGCAAATTCCGCCCAGACCAGACGCCACCCACAGAGCTCGGGCGCGACCGTGACTACGCCGTCGACCTCGTACCCAAATTCATCATCGCGTCCGGCGAGCTCACCAAGATCCTCGTGCACACGGACGTTACGCGCTATCTCGAGTTTAAGCAGATCGCGGGCTCGTTCGTGTACCGCGACGGCAGGATCTCCAAGGTGCCCAGCACGGAGATGGAGGCGGTTAGGAGCCCTTTGATGGGGCTCTTTGAGAAACGTCGTGCAAAGAAGTTCTTTGAGTTCCTGCAGAATTGGAAGGATGAGGACCCCGCCACTCACCAAGGTCTGTCTGCGCATGTTGCCAAAGGCATCCTGTCACTAACTGTTCTGTTTACTTAGGTATCAACTTGGATACGGACAGCATGAAGGCGGTCTACGAGAAGTTCGGCTTGGAGCCTGGCACACAGGACTTCATCGGCCACTCGATGGCTCTGTACTTGGACGACGAGTAAGCAGCATGTCACTGGCTGGATCGTGCACATCTGACCCTCACCCAGCTACATCACCAAGCCCGCCCGCCCTACTTATGATCGCATCGTGCTCTACACCTCCTCCATGGCGCGTTATGGAAAATCCCCCTACATCTACCCTCTCTACGGCCTCGGAGAGCTCCCGCAGTCCTTCGCGCGCCTGTCCGCAATATACGGCGGCACGTACATGCTCGATAAGCAGATCGACGAGATCGTCACGGACGCGGACGGCAAGTTCGTCGGCGTGCGGAGCGGCGACGAGACCGTCAAGGCGAAACAGGTCATCGGGGACCCGAGCTACTTTGGCGCCGGCAAGGACGGCGGGAAGCTCCGCGTTGTTGAGGAGGGAAAGGTCGTGCGCGCCATCTGCATCCTGAAGCACCCCATCCCGGGCACGGAAGACACGGACAGCGTCCAGATCATTATCCCCCAGAACCAGGTCGGGCGTCGTAACGGTGCGTGATGTGGTTCACAGGTCGGCGCGCTTGCTGATGCGCGAGCAGACATTTACATCGCGATGGTTTCGTCGACACACAATGTGTGCGCTAAAGACGTCTACGTCGCGATCGTCAGCACCATCGTGGAGACCGAACGGCCAGAGCAAGAGATTGCCCCTGGTCTCCAGCTCCTCGGCCCCATTTACGACAAGTATGATCGTTCTCCATATTGAGCTCACGCGCACTCGCTTATTGTACTGCAGGTTCATCTCTGTGTCACCTCTGTACACACCCACCTCGGACGGCAAGTCGGACAACATCTTCGTCACGCGCTCGTACGATGCCACAAGTCACTTCGAGACTGTTGTGGAGGACGTTCAGGATGTCTGGAAGAGGGTCATTGGCTCGGACCTGGTCCTGAAGAAGCGCGAGGTCGAGGTCGAGGCGTAATGCTCTTGTGGAAAGATCTTTCCGCACCTTCCTACTCTTCCGCTCATATATAGCAGCAATACATGAATCTGTACAACACTTAAATCACAAATCACGATTTGGCTCGTCTTCGCATTGCAACGCAGACCTCAGAAGAATGAATTCATGTCGAACTCTGGTACTTGCACATCCTGCTTTGCAGACTTCATGAGGCTACCCAAGCCCGCCTTGCGCGCAAAGAAGTCTCCCTCCTCTTTAATCGCCTCTTTGATTGTCGGCAGAGCGGGCTCGCCCGGTTCGCTGCGCTCGAGCGATGCTCTGCGTGTCGGGGGCGCGGTGGACACGTCCATGTCGATGATGATTGAGGATCGTCTACGCATGGCGGGCTCGAGGGCGAACATCCGGCGCACGGTAGTGGGGCTCGGCGGAGTTTCGGGCTGCACAAGGTCGTGCATGACTGTGGAGGGGCGGTCGAATGACCATGAGCGGACGAGGTCCAGCGCAAGAACGTGGCAGCCTGAATCCATTTCAGATGCGGGACGGCACGAGACATGCAAAGAGCTGCATACCCATCCTCGTGAAAACGCGGGCTATCTGCAGCACAAAATTGAACTCGACGCGTCCTGAGATTTCGCTGGTTCCTTTCGCCGTTTGTAGGGTCTTCGACTTGAGCTGGGAGAATAGCAGTGCAAGACTCGGATCGTCGTAGTGAGGACTTCCTATCTCCGGGATTGGCACCTCGAGTACGCTAGCGATGTCTTGCAGCGGTGTCTGGCATAAACAGCATGAGATGGAGTTGCACATTCTGCTAGCAAAGGACTTACCACGAGGATTCGAACAGCCAGATCACGTCTGTGAAGCAACCAGAAGGCCCAGCTCGCAAGCCAGCGATTGCCCTTGCGAAAGGAGAGGGGTATGATCGTATTGTTCAGGATATCCTGTAGGATTGGTCCGTCATCGCTACCCTCAACGATACGGGCAAGCGCCACGGCAAGCTGGAAGTCATCCAGCTGTCGTAGGCATACGTTGACCGCATCTCTCAAACTCCCTCCAAGTAAGAAGAACGCAGTCGCGTATTCTGAAGGTCCTCGTGAGTCGTACAAGCCTGCAGCATAGCAAACGCAACGCACCAAAACGCTGCTTGCTCAGCAGTGCATACGCATTCTTGAGTGCAGCGGTGCGCCATCGCGGCTGCTTGAAGTCGTTCGACAAGAATTTGAGCATCGCATTTTGCTCTTTGTGCCATGCTGCTTGGCGCCAGAGTCCATGCACAAGTTTGTGCTTCCCCAGTGCAAAGAAGAACAGCGAACACGCCACGGGATCGCGATTATCGCCGGCCATGTACTCAGTCCGTGCGATGACCTCCATGTGCGCTTTCTGTCATGTAAACATTCGTTCGTAAGAAGCGGCGTATGAGACACTAATCCTGCCTGCGTACGTACCAAAGCGTCAAGCCCATTAAGCCAGATAAACACACCCGTGGCGCGGGCGTCACTCCAAGCCATCTTGCCTTGACATGCCGACTGCGCCGCTGACAGCAACAAGCCCTGACTCTCGCTGTGGAACGCCCAGATCATGTCGCGGAAGCGTAACCGTGCGCGCCAGCCGGTCTTGCGCGCAACGCTACCCTTCGATGCCGGGCTACTGGGGGCGGAACTGCGCTTGTTGATGATGTAGAAAGACCGCATGGAGATGAGATAGCGCAGGCCGTTGGCATCAAGGGCTCGTCGGGATTCATCAACCTGGTGCGTGGCAATCGGTCAGAGGACAATGCCGGGGTGGGGTAACGCACTTCGAGGGTAGCCTGGATGAGCACGAGTAAATGGGCGTGTTCGTTTGCTGTAAGATGTGGCAGGGGATTGGCCTCGAGCCGCTCTAGTACGCCTTCCACTAACGCCCGCGTGAAGCCTTCTTCAGACCTAGGCGCCCAGTAAATTGATCATCGTTTACAGATCACGGATAAACATACTCGTTCGTGGAAGTGTTGTATTCGTGCCGATGTTGACCATTTGTGACGGCAGTCTGAAGATAGCTGTAAACGTTAGGCGAGCAGAAGTTGTACAGAAACATACAGAGTTGTTTAGAGATTTACGCAGGAAGCAGTCAACGGGCAAAGGTGTTGACTCAAACTTTTTGCGCTCGTCGGAATCTACATCGTTCATCCTTGCGAGGTCCCGCGACAGGTTGACGATTATCTCTTTGACGAGTTCCAATTTCTCTGACGTGGGCATGTGCGCAAGTGAGCAGAGCAAAGACAAGCATGCCAGTGAGTGCTTGACTTACCCCACAACAGACATTGCAGGAGCATCTGAGGATGGTAGTCGACCAAGGGACCGTTGAGCCTGGTCACATGCTCGAACAAGCCTTCGACAGGCTCTGCACCTTCCACTGGGCGAGGCTGGCCATACAGACACATTTGATGTCCCGAGCCAATTAGTAGAGAACCGTGAGACAGCCAAATGGAATCGCTGATGGGGTGAGGCAACAAACTACACCTCGATCGCTTCAGCACATCATTGTCTTCGTGTCTGCGGACACACATACCTGCCGATGTCGATGTTGTATATGACTCCCCAACCAGGGGCCTCGTCGAAGTAAGTCATTTGCTGTTGACAGATAATTTCTATATGTCTTTCGAAGCCCACAGCTAGAATTGACTGATTGTCCGGCGTCGAGCTCCAGTCTAGATCCTTGACGGGATCGTCCGCACTCAAATACTTCCTGTACTCAAGGCCCGATGCGAACTCCGATTCCTTGGAGTCCCATACCGTCAGTTCTTCACCGTCCGCACCTGGAACGACTGCAAACCTGCATAAGCCACGTGCAACACAGATGGGTAGGCAACGTTGACAAACCGAGCACAGACTTCTTCGCCGAGCTGCATCTCGCCCATGTAATGCCCACGCGTCCCGTGCGAACTTTGCCAGTCGATCTCCAACCCGCACCCACCCCGTCGTCCTGCACCCAGAACATTAGTTCACCATCCTGCGCGACACTCAACAGCACGTCGTGATCTGGGTCTGCGCTTGCGCCCTTCCACGCCATAGGGTCCACCGGCACGATGAATGCGGCAGGCCCACGCAAAGGAAGGGTTGTATGTGACTTGAGCTGGAGCGTCGGAATGGGCGTCTGAATGGCATGTATGTGCAGGATGGAAGGGGTCGTGTCGGAAGTGATGCCGAAGATGCATTCGTGGGGTCCGGCAGATGACGGTGGGAGAGAGAAGAGCGAGGATATCGAAGGAATGGCAAGGGCTTGTGGAGGCGTGGTGTGAAGAGTCAGGTTGCCGTCGTTTCTGGAGTATGTCGCGAATGTACGGCCTGTCGTGAGATTAGCATCACGTCTGAATGCAGAAGAGAGTGGTGTGTGACCTCCATCGAGAACCACGACGTTGTCTGCCGCAGGCCAGCGGGCGGATCGTACGAGCTTCGAGCCTCGATCATGCACAAACCACGCCTCGCCTCCGTTCTCCCTTACAACAGCGATTCCCTTGCCGTCCGGAGTACGGACAAAGCGAGATATTCGCGACTCCTCTTCTAGAACGCGAACTTCGCCTTGCGCCTGCAATGTGAGGCCTTCTGCTCGGGCGTCGAAAAAATTCAGAGGTTCTAGCGCAAGGGTGGAGAGTGGCGACGATGTGATGAGTGTGAGAGTCGATTTTCCTGGGTTTGGAAGGACGTAGAGGTGAGCAGGAACCCGCGGAAATGCAGATGGCCAACTCTGCAGCAGAGTGAACTGCTTGAGGAGTTTCGGTGGTCGATGGTCTATATTCTGACCCGGGTGTGAATTTAGAACTTGGTAATGCATCAAATAAAGACCTACGGCGACCGCTCGGACGACTATAGATCCATCAGAAAGCACTCGCAGAAAGAGGTCCCACCCGTCCTCTTTGATATCCCTCACTCGTCGCGTCTTCGTATCGTCTACATCGGGCATACTTTTCAGGATGTGTGCAAGGGAGTCTCCGATAATTTCTCTGTCTAACCAGTAGACACTAGAATGCACATCGTCGGATGATGATTCTGAGGAAGGCGGAATTGAGGAGAATAGGTCCAATGATGCGTGGAGCTGCACATGTTGAGGAGAGTCTAAAACAGGCATAAAGATCCGTAGGGTCGAATCGGAAGTGATAGTGTAGAGGATAAGGTCATCGCTGAGGACGTGTAAAGATTCTTTATTGACTGACACAGTGGGATGGACGTACCGACTGGATGCCTGTGCATGGCGCCAGGTTATATTGGATAGTGGTCTGGGATGCGAGATCGCCTGGGTCAGACGACCTGACGTCGTCAGGTATATGCGCACTACAGTATCTTGCTATGGATAGGTCAAAGAGCGAATTGCTGCACCAAGTCTTATGACATACCTGCGACGTAGTAGCAATGTACATGAGGGATGGCGAGAAGCGCACACGAGATGGGGTGGTGACACTAACTAACGTAAGGCCATCGTCCAGGAGGCCCCCGAGAAGAGCACACCTGAATGACCATTTGTTGGACCATGTAGGCAGATCGTTCTCCAGGATCAGGGTGTACACGGCTAGGCTGGATTCGCTGCCCAGCGCAAGGAGCCCTAGCCCACAGCAAGGAGACGGATTAGGTGTGTGTAGGGGTGCGACGGCGGTCCTACATACCAGATCTGCAGTTGAGGGCGGTGACGATCTGGCGCTCGGGGAGTATCAGGGACGAATGAACGCGCCAAGTGGAACTCTGCACGCCGGAAAGAGACCAGGCGGCCACGCGGGAGCCTGCAGCGGCAACTATCTTGGGGTGACTCTGAGCAGGGCTTGCGATGCTCGAGAGAATGACCACGTACGAGTTTCATGGCTGGGTCGACTGCAAGGAAAGTGATGGGCTCCGGGGCATGCTGCGTTCCGGGGAACACCTCCCAGAAGGCGAGGACGCGCAGGAGACGGAGGCTATCGGCATGGAGAATAACAATGGTATCGGCTGATGGATACAGCTGCACGATCGAAAGGAATGTTCAGTTGCATTCAAAAGGGCAAGATGGCAGGTATATGCACCAGCAAGGTTTCGGTCGGAAGGACGAGGTACTGCAAGCCCTTGGCGGGCGCGCCGGCAAATGTGCGGAGGAGGTCGAGCATGGGTGTGGGGGTCAGAGCGGCGGGGGCATGCTGGAGGACATGGACGACGTCGACGGCAGGACGCGTCTGCTCTGGCGTCTGTGTCCGCGCGAGCCCGTGACTGTGTGCCGCGCGGGAGAGGCGTGCCCGCGTCATCGACTAACCGGGGCATGCAAGTCATTGCTGCGCTTTCCATGAACGACGACCCCGTATTTAACTCCCCGTCTCCCCCGCTCTCCGCACTCTCTTTTCTCCCATGCGTCTCGCCTCAATACCCCTCTCGCTCCTCGTCGCCATCCCCCTCGCCGCCGCCATCGACACTCAGGCCGCCCTGCACGCGCCGCCACCCGCTTTCTCGTCCACCCTCGTGGACAAGCTCTCCGATGACCCCGACTACACTTCTCTCCTCCACCTCCTCCAGCGCGCAAAGCTCATACCCACCCTCAATAGGCTCAACGGCAGCACTTTCTTTGCCCCCACCAACGATGCCATTCGCCGACACTCCTCCCGTAATTCCCTCTGGCGCGATGCTCTTCGCGAAGAGGATCTCCTTCTCGGAGATAATGTCAAGGACCAGCTCCGCCAAGAACTATTCTACCACTTACTCAATTACAATATTACTCTCCCTCAAGACCAGGATATCCTAGTCACAAAGACCCTGCACTTCCCCTTGGAGCCCTCTGAGCCTCCAGCAGATGAACCTCCTCCCCGACCGCCTTGGCTACCAATACCTGCGGGCACTTTGGGTGGAGAACCTCAGCGGTTACGGCTGACCGTCAATGACGGCGACCTGCGCGTGGGCGTAGACGCGTTCGGTCAGGGTGGAGCGAAGGCCATCAAGGGTCTTGAGGTGGCATCGAACGGTATCATCGTCGGTATAGATGATATTTTGAATGTGCCTCCCAGTCTGGGTGCGTTCTCATTCCATGTGTGCCTTGCGTCTACTGACCGGCATTCACGTGCAGCGGTCGCTGTAGCCAACCAATCCTCCATCTCATATTTTCACAGAATCCTAACGCCTGAGATCGTGCGCCGCCTTAACGAGACTGCGGAGCTCACTGTATTCGTGCCTGTCGACTCCGCCTGGGACGTTCTCCATCCCATCGAGCGCTTGTATCTGGAGAGCGAGTTCGCCACTGATGACCTGCACCGGATATTCGAGATGCATGCAGTCGTGCAGAAGGACGTCAAGTGGTCCGAGTCATTTACTCCCGCTATCAATCGTAGGTATCTAATCATCTACGATGCACAACGTTGTCCCTGACTGGAAGAATAGTGACCACAGTCGATGGGCAACAGCTGGAGATTGTTTCGACTCCAGACAAAGTCATGGTATCTCAGGCCGAGCTCCGTCAGCCTGACATCTATGCCTCAAACGGCGTCCTGCATACCGTGTCCTCTCTGCTCGTCCCTCCCGGTGCCCTCCAACTGACCCCGGAGAAATTCCTTCTTACTCTGAACTGCACAAACTTCATATCTCTAATACGCTCTGTCGATCTGACGCACTTCGTCAACGACACCAACTCGAAGATTACGATTCTCGCGCCTCAAGACGACGTCCTCGCGCTGTTCGAAGCCGATGACCTCCCGGCGAAAGGCAGCGAAGAGCTTCGTCGCATGCTGAAGTACCACTTCCTTCCTGGTCGATGGACACCGAAATCGCTGAAGGATATGGATCTCGTGACGACAGAGCTTGACGAGCCTGGTTTGGACGGCGGTGGACAGGTCTTAGAAGTCGAAGTCAGTGATGACAAAAAGAAGAAGGCCGGAACCTCACCCTCGATACGGTTCGGTGGTGCCCTGGTTGTGGGGGAACCTTGTATGTAAATTTCTTATTGACAACGTCGACAAATGGCTTAAGCAGAGTATATGCAGTGGAAGTCAACAACACAGTCATTTACTTCATATCACACCCGCTCACCCCTCCAAGCGATTCTATCCAGGTTGCTTCCCCCAATCTCGAACTCTCTTCTTTCTTGACTGCCGTCTTCTCAGCGGAGCTCTCAGACATGATCAAGGCTACTCCGCGCACGTCATTGCTCATCCCACGCAACGAGGCTTTCAAACGCTTGGGCATGCTCGTCAGTGCGCATCTCTTGTCCTCCTCGTCCAAGTCGGACCTGGAGCGCGTCATCCTTCACCATACGATTGACAATGTTGTTTACTCCCGGAGCCTGCAGAACTCGTCCTCGAGGACATACGCAACGCTCGAAGGCTCTGACATCCACGTGGAGCGTACCTCCAACGGATCCATCATATTAAATGCGAGTGGTGGATGGGCTGGCCTAAGATCGGAAATTTTCCCAACCAACACGCTTTCCCGGACCGGCGTGGTTCACGAGCTTTCCGACGTGCTCATCCCCCGCTCGGTTCACCTCACAGTGGGCAAGCTTGTTAAAGCCGCAAAGTCCACTACAATGACCAGCATGATTGTCAAAGCTGGCATGGATTGGATCTTGAACGGGACGGCGCCGCCGGAAGACTCTCCATGGGCCCGCGACGGTGTCTCGGGGACCGGTTGGACGCTCCTCTGTCCGAACGACGACGCCTTCAAAAACATAAATTTGACACAGCTCTACGCAGACGAGCGCGTGTTGCAGGCTATCGTCGGCCAGCACCTCATCAAGACGCCCAAGTCTGTCGTGGACGTGGATGTGCCGAACAACAACCGTCCGTTACGGTTCGATGACTCGGACACATACGCGACGCTGCTCTCACCGAGCACGGAATACGGAGATGTCGTGTTCCGCGAAGTTGGAGGTGACGGCCGCGTCATTGTAGGGATTAAGGATGCACGGGGCACAGGTGCGCGCGCGGATTGGGCACAGATAGTCGCATGGGGCCGCGCGACGACGGGCGGCGGGTCAGGCGGCGTCATCCAGATCGACCGCCTCCTCATCCCATACCAGCCTCCGTGGTGGCGTGAGTCTGGGGTGCCGATCGCGGGGGCCGTCCTAGGCGTGCTGCTGATCGGCTTGTTCTTCTGGGGTGTACGGGTTGTATGGAGGTGGGACAGGACGGAGGCGACATACGAGCCCGTCGGGGGATTCGTGGCGGGTGATGATGAACAATAGCTGACTGTGCTGGGGGGGGGGACGATGCGTAACCTATCTGTATTCTAGACCTTGCTTTTTGCTTTATTGGAGGCGGCAATGTATTATGTTCAGCGTGTGAGTGCGACGGAGCGAAGAATCGGAAGATGCACCGCCGATCGCGTCGCGACACGTCTGACGGTCTTTGTGTCGTTTTGTAGAGTCTGCCGACGTTGTAAGTTGTAAGTACAGTACTGTACGGAAACTACGATCGCGAATGCCCGTACTCCGCGCGGGTCCAAAGTTGACCCCGCATCTAATATGTCGTTAAGATGAAGCCGGAACGCGGGGCGTGTAAATCACGCGCAACACGGCTCGCGGCTCTCTTCTTAACACCGATCTTTTGAGTGGGCCCCAGCAATTCCCCAACAAATCAAACCGCTTTCCTTCCTCCCGCAACCATGGTGAGCGGCGGCTGGTTTGCCTCGTCATGGGCAATGACCTCTGACTCCCCTCCCAGAGCACAGCGTCGACAGAACCTGTGGAGGCGTCGGCGGCGTCGGCGGCGGCGGCAGACAACATCAAGTCGTTCATAGCAGGCGGCTTTGGAGGCATATCTGCGGTGCTTGTAGGTGTGTTCGGTGTGCCTTGCAGGGAGGGGCTCGCGACACTGACACTGACACCACTCGCAGGACATCCATTTGATTTGACCAAGACGCGACTGCAGACCGCACCACCAGGGTCCTACACAGGTGGTTTTGACGTCGTTCGGAAGACACTGGCACGAGATGGGGCTACTGGGTGCGTTCTAGCGTGGCTGCCCTTGATCTTGGGCTCATGTCTCATCTCCATGTAGTCTTTACCGAGGGGTCGTGCCCCCAATACTAGGTGTAACACCGATCTTCGCGCTATCATTTTGGGTATGCTTTCCCGTGGACGCCCCAATGCCCTGTCTGATCCGCTCTACAGGCATACGATGCGTCGAAGAAGCTCATATTTGCTGTGACACCCAACCGGACATCACAGACCCTGTCGACGGGCGAGCTCGCCGCTGCTGGTTTCCTATCTGCTATTCCGACAACTGCTGTCACAGCTCCTGTGGAGAGGGCGAAAGTTCTGCTGCAGGTGCGTGAGCCTCTTGGAGCCGGCGAAGTGTGTTAACTTTGAGATAGGTGCAAGGCCAGGGAGGGGTGGAGCATAAGTACAAGGGCGTGTTCGATGTGCTGGGACATCTGTACAAAGAGGGTGGTATTAGGAGCATATACCGCGGGACGTTCGCTACCATTGCTCGTGATGGTCCAGGAAGTGCCGCGTGAGCACCTCTCCTATCTGCCCACGCGCTGGATGCTGATTTCCTGGTCCAGCTACTTCGCTGCCTACGAGGTTACCAAGAAAGCGCTCACACCAGCTGGTGCGTCTCCTGCGGACTTGAACATTGGTGCCGTCATCCTTGCCGGGGGTACTGCTGGTGTCGCCATGTGGGCCATCGCCATTCCGCCAGACGTGCGTCCAGCTACCGTATCGTTGGCAGGGCTCTGCTCACGAGGACAAAACAGGTCTTGAAATCGAGGATTCAGTCGGCGCCGACGGGCACATACTCTGGTTTCATGGACTGCGCACGCAAGACGATTGCGCAAGACGGCGTCAAGGCGCTTTGGAAAGGTTTTGGACCCGCGATGGCAAGGGTACGTTGCGAATCGTGAAATCCTATACGTAGCTAAAACATATTCTAGGCCTTCCCCGCAAATGCGGCGACATTCGTAAGCTGTTGTCCTTCTCTGACTATGCGGGTACTGAACATGTGTGTAGCTTGGTGTCGAGGCGTCCAGGAAGGTTCTCGATGGTCTTTTCTGAGGAATTGTAACTCGGGTCATGCAGTAAATAATATTTACGTGTCGAAGCGTACGGGGTTTACGGAGATAGCCATTGGCGTGACGGGACAGGCGCACATGTTCAATGAACAGAGCGTCTCTTTGGCTCCTGCCAGCCATCGGCGAACCCCCTCTTCACGACATCATTGACGACCTTTCACGACCCCTTTGCTGCTATCTCGCTCTCTTCATCGCTCTCGCTCGCTTTTCTCATTGCTATTGCATCATCTCCGATTTGATCTCGATCAACCGGAACCAAAGTTCATTATGCCTGGCAGATATTCGACTTCGACAACAACTATGTCTCCCGTGCACAAACGCGCTTCGCGTCCACCGGCAAAAATCAGACAGTTCTCCGCCTCTGAGTACGACCGTGCCACTTTGACACTTAAGATGCCGTTGTTGATTTTTTGACAGAATTGCCCGCAATGCTAAACACTTCGAAACCTGGTGTTCTTACCAGCGTTCTGAACAAGTGGACTTTTCAGACATCCCGAATGATCTGAAAGAGGACGTGGATTGCGTTTTTGCTACTAATGGTCGTCTTCCTGCCAGTTGGACGGATACCGTGAGAGGTCATTTTGCCTTCAATCCTAGTACGCGTCTCTAACTGCCATTTCTGAGTCTTCCAGTCCTCCAAGTCCCATAAGAGGTTGAAACGCTGCTTCCCCGAGGCACTCGTAAACCTAATTCTTGGCGCGCACGAGTCGTGCCCAGAACTCTTCTCCGACGAAGTGGCTTCAAAGGACAGCTGGCTACTGCTGAGCCAGCTGGAGACAGTGTCAAGCGCATGGGTTCGCCTGCAAAAATTGCGCAGCTCTAACCAGAAGATCTCGGAGGCCGACTTTGTGGCAAACATGTGAGCGTTGTCTATCCTTAGTGCATCGTACCTCATGCTCATGGCGCACACAGCTATGAGACCATCCGAAGTCGGCCGATGGAGCAGTCTGACTACCGGTAAATTATTGCTCCCAATCATTCAAATCTATCTTCTGAACTGTTTGTTGCAGATCCAAATGTTCCATCGCACTTCCCCAGCCTCTCAGACCCGTTGCCTCTGGGTCCGAGGCCGTGCGCATCCTGGGCGCCAAAACAGTCATCCCAGACTGCGCGATTTTCATCCCCGCCGCGAACATCCTCGAACTCTCCCACACCTCTCGCTCCCCATTTAAGAAATTAAAGCGCACGTCGCTGACCGGGTGCGGCGATAGCGGCGACAAGTCCTTCGGCAGCCAGAGTACGCCATGTACGCAGCTGCAGGCGATGCCCGGCTTCGAGTTTGCATCGAGTTTCTGGGAGGACAAGAAGCCCGCGCATAGCATTCTGGAGGACGCCTACAGGCAGAATCGCATGTCCACGACGGCCGCTGTGCGGCAGCTGCACTCGCTGCATGTGAAGGCGCCGGTTTTCGGCCTCGTATGGTCGGACGGGAACGTCCGAGCGCATGTCGACTGGTGCTTGGGTGAATACGAGAAACCGGTGAGCCCATTACTTTGTTTCACCATGCGGCCGCTGCTGAAGCCCTTGTCAGATTATCCAGTCGGCGCCTTTTCCTGGGTACAGTCGGACCGCGCAATCAGCCACGCCGATATTCCACGAATGGCGGCTGGACCGACCAGCTGATATCATCCAGGTGTTCCTCCTCATCCGGAATATCGATAACTGGACAGTTGACCGCTTCAACGAGCGCGTCAAGGCCGGCATAAAGGAGCTCGTGGACGCTGTTCTTGCGCGAAAGCAGAGGTACAGGCCTTGGAAGAGAGTCGGCTCAGTGGTTTCCACTCTGCGTGCACCTCTTGCGGACGAAAACGTTAACACGTCTTCGCAGCCAAATTCTTCAGCGGAGGTGAAGCCGAAGAGCAAGGCTCGCCGACGGCGTAGTTGACATGAACGTTGACAAGAACCGCTTGCACTGATGGTACTGTACGTATCGCGATGGGCAACTGTCCTTGTACTCTATGAGGATCTGCAAATGAGGTGTATGCTATGCTTGTCTATATGTGCGGCTATAATATACTTAAGTCCAAAGCAGTACACTTAACAATACATAAAGTGAAGCGCGAATACAAAACGTCTATGGATCATGCAAGTGGTGCTCATGACACCTTTTAGTTACTTCTTCCAGCTTGAAGGTATCTTTGGAACGATGTCCGCCCAGGAGACTAATCTCCCTTGCTCCCAATCCTCGATGTACGACAGCCCAGCCGACGCACGCCGGCCTTCCTCGACCTTCAGGCGCATTTCTGCATCGCACCAAAACAGAACCCAGTCGCCCATGCGGACGTGGCCTGAGCTGCGCTCGAAGTACCACTTGTTTATCGGGTTGTTTGCGCGGCTGCGCCACACCAAGTCCTTGCCCTCTCCACGACCCTCCTTGCCGCCGTTCGGGTTGACGGAGAAGGGCAGACCCAAGCCGTACGTCTCGTCATGCAGCGCAACCCACAAGAAGTCCACTGTGCCGTCTCCTTGGTGACTGGGCAGTACGGCGAACTTGTCAAGGTACACGACGGGCGAGAACGAGGAGGAATTGGCTCCGCGCTCCTTGGTGACAATGGCGGCACCCGCGTATTCGCCGGCGACGATGACGAAGTCCAGATCCTCTTCAAGGCGGGCATAGAACGCCTCCTGGTCCAAAGTGCGACCGAACGACTGCTCGAGGAGAGCAGTCATCTTTGACCTGTCGATGTTCGCGAGGTCGCGAATGACTTCAACGCCCAAGCCACGCCGCATGAGGGTAGGCGTATTCGGCGTGAGGCGGTTGCCATGCAGGAGTGCATGCGGCAGACTCGAGCTCGCCGCCGGCTTGTTCGTGACCAAGTTCGCGATCAAGGAACTGGGCGCCCGGTGATTGACCATGATGGCCGACGAAGTGGGTGGCATGTACGACAGGCAGGTACGCGCCAGCGATAAGTTCGAAAGCGCCGAGGGGTGCGTGGACTCCCAAGAGCGCTGGAAGGTGTTATGGATAAAATCATGTTCCGACTCTAAATTGACCAATAGATGAGGCAGGCCGGAACGTGCGTAGGACGGCACGCCACCTTCGCGGTTGATGATCATGAGGCGAAGTGGTGTCAAATCGACCTCGTCGGAAGGCCCCGAAACGCCTGCGCTCGTGGAAGAAGCTTCGACCATGCCTCGGGCCAATGCCGCAATCACATCGTTCGCATCCACCCGGACGGAACGACAGAAGGAGTCGAGCACCATGGGAGAAAGGACCGGTATTTCACCGGAGCGCAGGGCAGAACGAATAGGCGTAAGATCGGAGGGGTAGGTGTGCGCCTCCGGGTTGTGCGAGCCAGAGGCTTCGTCTCCTGGTTTGGGACCCAGGCGAACGACGGCTCCTAGCACCGGTCGTGCTTTGGCGCCTTGCTTTTCCAGAGCCTGCACGACGCGCGTCGTTTCCTCCAAGACGGCCTCGCGCTCGTGCTCGTCGCCTTTCGGGCAATCGTCGTGCTCGACGACGATGACACTGACCAGGCCCAGCTTCTCAAGGTACACCATGCCGCGAGCGATGCTCTCGAGTTGCCGATCGGTGAAGGGACCCTGCACCTTGACGAGGGCGGTTCGGCGGTGGATGGGGTCCAGAATGGAGGATATGAGAGGGCTCGGTTTGACCTCCTGCATGGGAGCGGTGGAAGTCTGCGGCACCTGTGTTTGCGCATGCGAGGGTAAAGCGATGTCGATGGGAACGGGTTGCGGGGCAGGTCGCGATTGAGGGCGAATGCCAAAAGAAGCTAGGTAGGACCGCGCATCCCGCGCAGACGGATTGGCCCGCAGAAGGGAGAGAATGAAGTCCTGGGCAGTTTTAACACACCTCGTGGAAGAAAGCCAGAGTCGGATGCGACTCACATTGTCTGGCGGCTCAAGATCGTCTGGCTCGGGTCGATGCCGCATGCCACGAACGGTCTGATACTGGATGTCAATACGGGTGGGGGCTGTAGACGGAGAGGACTGACCGCATAGAAAGCACCGAAGGAGTGCTGGACAGAGCGGGACTGTGCGGCGGAGACGAGCCTATGCGGGGCACTGGCAGCACGCAGTGAGTGGGGATGAAGCATGGGTGGGTGTGGGCGAGGACTGGCGGACGGGCTGAAGGAGGCGGGGTCTTATATGAGTCATGGGCAGCAACAAAAAATCAAGTGTTGGGCGCGTACTGTACAGCACCAGAAACAAATTTAATCAAGTGTAAGACATGTCTCTTACGTAACACGCGTATAGCGCCCACGCAGCGCCTTGCGCGTGTAATGCAACACAGGCGTTTCCCGCTCATCGGCCCTGCGCAACGCTCATTCATAGGCGCAATATCCCCTCACCAGCACGACAGACGCACCGCCAGCGTGCGCTCACAAGGCGGTTGGCTCAAGAGAACGGCACAGACGATGGCACGATGGCGCTAACCCGTCCCCATCGTAGCCAGCGTTTCGCCATACCTGAAACAGTACTTACCGCCACGAGTCTGGCGTCTCTGGTAGACGCTTCAGGGAGTGACTCGGTCTCCGAATCCGCCCCGACCTGCACTGGTGCCTTTGTTGCGGCCAAAGCTTGTAAGATGCTCCCATCATTACATTCAATTCATCAAAAGGTCAACAGATGGATGCTCCGTTCAGCTCCCGAGCTTGTGTTAGTCTGCGCAACACGCGGATCGTGGGCGTCAGCACGGCTGCCAGCCAACATAGAATATTGGACTTACTTCTATGGCAACTATAGTGTCTTCACTGATCATCAAGTCGATTCTGGCTGTTCCCTGCAGTTCAGGAGGTAACGCGACCAACTTTACACTGGCATGCGGCCCTCTCTCCGCGCCCTTGTCGTTCTGGTCTGGCGAGGCACGCCTCGACCGCAACGGATGGAAGTCCCATATCTTGACCATCCGAACCCCATCCCGAACAACTGGCTGCGGAGAGACGTAGCGCATGCCGTAGACGAAACAACTCCAACTGGTCCAACGGCCGTGGTCTTCCAAGGATAAACGGTGACATACATGCTTCCATTCCTGCCATAGAATCGCTCGTGCTTGCGAGGCCCGGTTGCCCGATGGCAAAAGATAAGGCAGGAGGTCGCGGGAGCGCAGCAGGTAGGTGCGAGGGCCGGGCTGCACAGAATGAAGTTTGACGGCGATCAATCGGTCGGTGTGAGCAACGAAGAAGGGGACGGGCGAGTCCGCCGCAGGCGACCACTGTGGGGCGGGATCCGACGTCATATTGAGATCGAACGCCTGTGGAAGCTGAAAAGTGAAGATGCGCGTAGCGTCGCGTCCCATGCCCGGCTCTGAGATATCGTAGACGATCAAAGACGATCCCGACTCCTCCTCCCCAAGAATGGGCAGCGATCCGACTAGAACGTATTTGTCGCCTAAAAAGGTATACGCCCGGATTTCCTCTGCAGCGATATTCTCAGGTGCCATTGAAGCTTCAGACACAGACGTCAAAGGAGTGCAATTTAAGACTCACAAGCTGAACAGTTCCAATTCTCCAATTCCAAATGTAGAGCTCAGTCTCTCCGCTGACGTTCGAGAACAGAATTCCGACGTAGTCGCCGCTGACACGGATAGAGTAGGTCCACTCGGACCATAATGTATTATTGAGAAGCATTTCGAGAGGGAGCAGGCCTGATTGCGGTGCCAAGGGATGCAGCTGACCCGTCAACAGTTGGCGCATATGGACACGACACAAGTAAGGTCCTCTGGCGGAGCGCATGTGTTGTCAGCATCACGCACAATGGCAATGACAGAGGAGAGACTCACTCAGTAAGCTTCTCCACGATTACCAGCAGGTCTTGAGACGCGTCAAGGCCACAGTCTCGGATCACAAAGTCGAAGGTGAGCGCCCACTCTCGCGCTTCAATTCTTCGTAACAGAGAAGGCAACTGTTTGAAGGCGAGCATGCGACCACCACCACTGGCCAATATACCACCATACAGCTCCCATAGTGGCTTTCGTGGCATATGCGATTGAGTATGTTCCGTCCATAAGCCGTTCCGCCATGCCTCGTCATAAGCCTTGAGCTGCGCGAGTTTCTCCGACACAGTCGAGATTTTTGGGGAGCCACCATATACACCGGCGGCGGCCATCATGAGATAGAACTGGAGGGCCGATGAGCCATCAATGGCTATCTGCAGAGCACGGCAGACCTATGTAAAGTGGTGTGGATTCACAATTTTGGTCAATGAGTCGAGAAAGAGAAGCCTACTTTGCGGCAGGTAATAAGAGACTTATAGTCTGCGAGCTCCAGCACCTTTAGGGTGATCTCGAAGGGCAACGATGCGAAAACGAGCGGGGCCATGGATGTTAACAATGAACAGACTGGCTGGAAGATCTAATCTTATCTGGGCATGTTCCCGGGGTCCTGCCATGGTATCAGCGGTGGATGCAAAGCAAGTCTACTGTACTTCAATTTGCCGCTCCGTCCATCGCTTTCCCTTGTTCACCCATTGACCCGCTGTCCACTAGAACTAATGCTTTCGAAGGATAATATCAGGATACCCACCAAGGTGTGCTCTACGCATAGCTCATTCCACACATAGTGTTACTCAGCTCCGCCCACCAGTTCTACCAAGAAGATATTGTACAGAGCTCTAATACGTCAACGTATGGGATCGTGCTGGTGCGTTCCCACAGAATGACTCCCTACCTTATCATTGACTTGCACTTCTCAGCGGTGTTGGCACGACGCCGACGAGGCGCCGCCACCGCCAGAGAACTCTGACCCGCTCATGCGACCGCTGGAGCGCGGAGAGGTCGGCGTGTCATTCTTTCCCAGTGGTGTCAGGGAGATCCTCCCAGAGTCCGAATTCCGCCTCGTGGATCGCATGTTCCAGCCCGGTGACTTGTGCAAACGAAAGATAGACGATGTCCACTCAGGTGTGATCACGAGCGTCGAGGTCAAGGGTCGCCTGGAGCACGCCATCAGCGGGGATCCTGTTCCAGGCTGGCGAGGTATGGCAGATGTCGAGAGCCCGGCGGACATTGACATTGGCGACTACGTCGCGTATGACAATTGGATTGGGCAGGTGTGTTACCACTCGTCAGACACTTTGTAAGCTGCTGCTCACAAGACTTTATTGTTAAGGTGGTGGAGGTCAGCTTGCTACTTCAGACTGTCTCTCAGCTCCTCACATGTAGCTTTTCAGCTGTTCGACGAAGCCGTCGTTGATGTCTCCAATGGCAATCTGGTCCGCTTGCCGGAACTTAGTTCTCATTTGAGCATCGGAGAGAAAGGACCGGTGAGTTCTCCTCCTTTGCCATTCCTTGTCACATTGAAGTCGGCTTTTGTTCAGGACATCCTGCCAACCCCCGCAGGGGTATCTACCCTCTTCGGTTTTCTTTATCGGCCACGGAGTCCAGGACACGTAGACACTGTCGTAGAAGTGAAGCACAGCGTCCTCGCAATTTCCTGGTTGGCAATCAATCAATCGGTGAGTGTAAATTGTGGCCTGCTGCTTTTGGTGCATTGAACAACATCGCAGCTTCCCCCCGAAGTCGCGTCCACAGTCCTCCGGCCGGATCGCTTTTGGTTTGGCCCAAGTCTCGCTAAACTGAAGATCGTCCGCAGTCGGGCAGAATGGATGATGCGTGCGGGTGATAAGGTCGTCCTGAAGGACTCGACTGGGTTACCATTCACCAAGCACGGCAAACTGGGAGAACCCTACGGCATCGTGGAGGTTAGGGTCTACGTTGTAAGAGAGACTCAGACATCCGTGAACGTTCTGTGGCAAGACGGGACCGCCGAAACCGTCATGACGACACAACTCATTCCTTACCTCAACCCTGACGAATACGATTGCTGGTGAGTGGCAAATTGGCGCTCCCTATCTATAAATGTGCTTAAGGGGTTGCCGACAAAAGGCCTGGCGACCACGTCCTGTGGAAGGGGGAGGACGAGAAACGAACGGCCGTTGTGCAAACTGTGAATGCCGCAGATCGCACCGCGACCGTCCGCTTCACGGATACTGGTGCTGTTGAGCTCACGTCGCTGCTCGAACTCGATCCCCATGGAACAAGCGACTGGTCGGCCGTCGCTCCCTCAGGCTTTGACGGCCTCGGCGTCCGCCGCGGTGATTTCGTTTTCATCCACCGCGAAGGGGCTACCAATGGCCTAGAAAGTCCAAAGGTGCCGCGCATAGGGGAGGTTGAGCCGTGGGTCAGGGAAGCACCGGTGGTACACGGGACTAGCGCATACGCTGGTTGGCGCAGGACCATGTCTGACATGGGGATGGACATCGCTCGTCGGCGAGAGCTCGACCAGATAATCGAGGGTCGAATACGCAAGCCGACCGCTGACGATGTATCGTTGAACTGGTTCGGGGAAGTCTCCGACGTACGTGGCTGGTCCCAATCGCGTCTTCCTCTCGCTGACCGGCTTACAGCTACGCTTAGACGGCAACGTTGAAGTGACAATGCCGAATGGGCGGGTCGCCATTTACCCGCTCGAGCGCCTTACGCGGCTCTACGATACCTTGGAGCAGCTAGAAGATATGTGGGGAGACGAATTGTCGGCACAGGATGACGGAGAGGAGGAGCACAATCACGAAGAGGTATGGGCGATGGACGAAGACGGGCAGTGGCAAGCTCAGCCTGTTGATGGCGATGGTGACGAGTGGGAGGAGACAGATGAAGACGAGGATTTTATGGATATGAACGAAGACGAGAACGAGGACATGGAGCTGGCGACTGGCGCGCAGATCCAGAACGGCGGATGGTTGGACCACGTCATCAGCCCACAGGAGAACGTGTCCATACACGAGACCGCTACCGCGTCGACCTCTCCGATTCCACCCTCGACTGTACGCTCAACGTCACCGGACGTACCCAGAGATGCTACAGACGAGAAGGACGACGTCGCGGATGACGGTATCGGCACGAACGGCGCAGTCGACGATGCCACTATGCCCTGGAAGCGCTTTGATCTTCTTCCCGAGGCACCACGCGATCATGCCTTCCACAGCTCGACACCTTCACAACCTTCGCGCAGTTTCTTGGGCCGTTTGCAAAAAGAGTATCGCGCTCTTTCCAGCAGCTTGCCCGGTAAGTCCTACCAGAACCCTCCTCCGAATCACTCTATATCGCTGCCCTAGATTCGATCATAGTTCGAGCATATGAAGACCGGTCAGATCTCCTTCGGACCCTCATCATTGGCCCAGAGAACACACCCTATGAGGACGCTCCTTTCGTTATCGACTGGTTTCTTGATTCGAATTTCCCGCAAAGCCCGCCAATAGCTCACTTCCTGAGCTGGACAAATGGGAATGGCAGAGGTGCGTGGTTTACCCGATGTCGCATGCCATGACAATTCCCGACTGATGCTCACCAACAGTGAATCCGTACGTGCTTCTGAGCCTAATCATTATTCAATCAACTGACGTATGTTGAAGGAATTTGTATGAAGAGGGGAAGGTTTGCTTGTCGATCTTGGGGACGTGGGCAGGCGACCGGAATGAGTCGTGGAGTCCCACACGATCATCGCTCCTGCAAGCACTAGTATCTATTCAGGGCCTAGTATTGGTCAAGGAACCGTACGTTTATTGCCCCCGCTGGATTCCATTTCAGGTGCTGACGCCGTGCATAGATGGTTCTGCGAGCCCGCATACGACAAGCTACGAGGGACCGAGGATGGCATCGTCAACAGTCGTCTCTACAACGAGAAGGCATATGTCCTGTCGCGCGGCTTCGTGCGTCGCGCACTCGAAGTCCCCCTGGGCTCCCTCGAGACAGAGATCAACTGGCTGTATTACAAAGACGGCCGCCTCGCGAAGGTCCTCCGCGACGCCCGAGCGCTGGTGGCCAAGAGCCACGAGCCGCCATTAGAGGAGGACACGTCGGCGGACAGAGAGCGGGCGGTTCCGCGGCTGACGGCGGGCGGCATCATCACGCTTGAGCGCACCCTGGCCAAGCTGGAAGCGCTTCGGGAGCCCCCGGCTGCTGCAGACGACTCGGCACGGACGCATTCGTAGGGCTCGCATGGTTGCTTCACACATTATCCATCATTTTATCGGGTTCACACATCGCACAAATATATACATGGCTTCCAGTTGCTTCGTCTGACGCCAACGTTAGATCTGACGGCGCCAACGCCGACATTATGATTCTTTCCTTCGGCTGTTAGGGATACGCACAAGTCGGCACCGAAGGAGTTCCAACAAAGGTTCCTGGCATAAAATAGGCCGCACCATTAGTGCAGTTTAATTACAGCGACCGTCACGTACACCACTACTCTGCAGCAACTGGCGTTTCTATGCAGCGCCTCTTCATATAATAATAAGCCGCATCAACCAGGGATTTCGCCGGGGACGCGCGATCGGGGTTGCAGTACCGTTTGTCGTCCAAGAATTCCGCCTGAATGACAGTCTCTGGATCCGGGCGAAAGGGAAGAGGATCCGTATTCAGGCCGATGGACAAGTACAGCGCCACCGATAGAAGGGCAGGATGCGCCTCCGTGAGGTCAGGATACCTTTCCACCAGTCGCAGGAGCCGCTCCTCGCCTGCGCTCGGCTTGACCCCTAAAACTTTGTAGAAGTTTTCACGGTGCGGTAGCTTGGCTCTAGCGGTTGCCCTCCTGAATAGCAAGTAATATGCCGCGCCAACCAGGCGTGGCCGGCGCCTTGCGGGAATGCAGCGTGGGGTTGGTGATTTGCGCGTCGACGAATTCGAGGAGGATCACAAACTCCGGTGACGGGCATGGACCAATCAATTCAAGACCGAGGGCTTGAAATAAAAGCTGAGCCAGTTGCGTTTCGCCCACCTCAGGCGAGTGCAGGGCTCCTGCAGAACGGACTGTATGCTTGAGTGTCCATTCCGAAGCGTACCAGGACACCGAAAAGTCGCGTGGAAAAGAGGGTGATTCGGAGTGACGGCGCTCGAGGAAGCTGTATGCCGCAGAGCTCAGGGATGCGGCGGGGCTAGTGCGCTTGAACTTGAACATGCGAGGAAAATCAGAGTACGGCAGCTTGTGCTCGATGAACTCCAAATAGATAACAAAATCTGGGGGAGGGTAAAACTCGGCGTCGGAGCCTACAGAGTTGGAGTAACCCATCGCATTGAAAAGCACGACGGTGAGGACTGATGGGTCGACCTTGGCTAAGTCTGTGTGGGTTTGGGCCAGTTGGAGGAGCGCGGCATCGTTCCGAACCGCACAGCCAGTGACAGATGCGTGAGACTGATAGATGGATAATATTGACTCTTCGGGGCTCAACTTCAACGAGGTGAAGGCCGGAGGCGGAGGATGAATCTGAGGGGAAGGTTGCTGAACTGCAGTGGCCTGGGTCGGCAAGCGCGAGGGCGTTCCCATGATGAATAGGCTGCCGAAAGGGTTGGGGCGACGACTTACAATAATATATACCCCGCAACAAGGCCCGATCGCGATGAAAGTTGCCACTCACCTGGGGGTATTACATATATCAGACTTATCGCTTGCAGTCATGATCACCGTGGCCCGCGTTTGCAAAAATCTGATTTACATTGCTTCTCGGAGAGCAGCACATGAGGATGTCAAACGACCAAGGCCGAGAGTATCGAACGGGTAAGTAAATAAAAATATAAACGTGAAGATCATTGAATAAATGTTCAGCAATCAAGAGGCGAAGCACAAGGAAAGGAAGACCAAAACATGCACCCGGGTATAGGGTACGAACCATGTGCGGTGAATGGTGAGTGCAATTCCTACAGGATGTGAATGTGGTCAGCGAAAAGCTGAGAATTCTAGCAGGCCCGTCGAGGGTCGTGTGCTAATGGAGGGGGCGCGTGGGCGCGAAGAATAGGCGGAGAGGAAAATCTATGGTAGTAAGCATGCGATCAAGAGTACAACATCTTAAGTTGTCGGTCTTATCGTTGGAACATATACACGGCCTATTAGCACTGGCCGAGGAACCTGTTCTTCGGGAACGGTTGATGGAAGTCATCTCGCCAAGTTGTGAGATTCGGGTTTGTGTACGCCTCGAGGTATCTAAAAAGTGGCGCTTCAGATTCAGGCCCTGCAAGCATGAAACGAGGGACGCACTGGTCGATGTATACAGCCGTCGGGAATTGTGGTGGGTCGCAGCCAATGTTGATCTGGTCCTTATGCTGGTACACGCGGATGTAATCCACCTTCATGGTTGCCGGGAAGGTCAAGTGTTCAAAGTCTACTTCGCCGAACTGCTGGGATATGCCTAAATTCGCAATGATGTACTAAATGCTGCCGGTTAGTCGATATGCAGGTGTGGCAGATGGCTTACACACCAGAGGCTCTTGCGGGATGGGCCGCTGGTCGATCTCGACTTGGGAATCAGCTTGCATGCCTGATTGTAGCAGTGTCCACGCAGACGCGTTGCCCGCGATCCAAGTGATATACTGAGGAATTATCAGACGAAGCTGCCATGGGTAACAAGAATCTACGCACGGCATTGTCAAATCCAGGCTTGTACTCAAACCCGTACACGTCAAAGGTGTTGCCGTTAAGCTCGTAGGCTGTCGTTTTCGTTTTTGTCAGAGCAGACACAGCTTGCTGGAAAACGCCACCCTTGTACGTGTTCAAGTGGGTGAGGGTGGTGTCCGTGATGTTGTTGTTCCCATCCTCTGGCCATGTATAGTTGAAGTTGAAGGGCTAGAAGGATGCTACTAAGCGCCCCGAGAACACTTGTGGATGTACAGAGACTCACTGCGAACTGTGCAGACTGCGACACCTCTCCCACCACTGGTTTCCCCCCAAACTTTGCGAAACTATGTTAGGACAGCTCGCAGAGCTACTCAGATGTGGCTTACAGTCGCTTCAAAGATATCGATTTCCGGAGCGGAACGCCCAACGTACGTGCCATCTTCGTGTATTGGCCCAGGGTGCGATTCGCCTGGGCAGGTGCACCTGGAAAGGCGCTGGCCCTGCAGGTATGACAGGACATCACCATTGTAAGGGTCGCCTACGGTAGCGGCCAGGAGAGGCAAGCCATTCCGAGTCTGATTGGCGACAGTTCCAACGTCGCACGTGTCGTACGTGTAGGGCCACTTTGCGAGTGCCGAGAAGTGAGCGGAAATGGCACAACCGGGAAAGGCACATGAGCACATACCATTCCCTCGAGCGATGCGCCGTACCCAGCGCGGCCCAAATTGCCCATCGTCCATATCGCCGGCCACAAGCCCAAGACATTGTTTGCGCCTGGGAGGACTACGCTTGCCTCGATCAAACCACCTGTGAAACAAAACTTGTTCCACGATGTGATCATGCCGCCCTGGTAGTCCAAACCATGGGTCTCCTTAACGGACAGCGTGATCTCGAGGGCGCCGTTCTTTGTCGTCACGGCGGCAGGATCGTACCACTCGAGATTGTTAGTCTGCCAGTAGTGCAAATCGACGGCCTCCCAGTATGGGTCATCACCGGGATAGAACGAGCGACCGTCGGTGTTGAACTCGTCAGAGAAGACGAGCTGCATCTGTGCCGATAGGTCGTTGAATGAAGACCGAGTGTATGCATAGTCAGGTGTCTCGAGGTCGATGAGACCAAAATTGCCCTGCATTTTTGGAACCTAGGTCATGCCGGTGAGCAGATGAATCGAGCGGTGAGAGGTCGGCAATGTACTTGGCCTGACGCGTTCATGCCGCCGATATTAAATGCGCCGTATGTCTTCAACGGATGGCGAGTGAAGTATGTAGTGATTGGATAGGCAGCACTGATGGGGAAGTTAGAAAAGGGAGTCGCGGAGCAAAGAAGGGAAAGACGGACAAGAGGCCAACGAGGCCGATACCGAGGAGCACCAGGCAGCCGAGGTTGGTAACGCCGCGAAAGGTGAGGACGGTGCCGCCTTGATCGTTCGCCCTGTCGCGCTTGGGGTCTGGATTGTGGAGGAAGTCGTCTGGCTCGACGTAGGAAGGGGAGAGGTTTGTGCCCCATGAGGTGGGATCCGGGGAAAGCGAGAACTAGAGAGGACGGCGGAGTGTGAGGCAAGGGAGGGCGGCGTGCTGCAAGGCGCACCTTGTCCGCTATGGAGACGTTGGACGCCGGTATCCGCCCCGACGCTGACGGGTAGGGAGACTCGTTCTGACGGATGATGGGAAAACGTCGTGAGATCTACGCGTCTTGAGAGACAAGAAGAGCGCGCAAGCTCACAAGCGACAGGGAGCTGACAGTGTGACGCAGCTGCGTGGGATATTGTGCGAGCGTGGCCTGCACGCCGTGCTGAGGGGACGGCATAAGGAGGTTGGAGGTGGAGGGGGGGGTGACGGGGGAGTTTGTGGCGGCATAGTAACGGGGGTCACGGGAAGCCATGAGCACTGTGGCCGGGCGGGGCGAAAGGTGTACAGCGAAAAGAAAGCGGATCCGGAGTGAGAAAGAGCGGAAGTGCCGTGCGCTGAGGCAGCTGGCAGAAGAACAACGATGGCGATGGCGAGCACAGGTCGACGGCTACTAGGTGGTGCGCTTAGGTAACGGGCCCACGCCGAGGGGCCCGTGCGCCGTCGATCGCCGCACGCGCTGTGCTGGCCTGGTCGCTGTCGCTGTCGCTGTCGCCGTCGCCGTCGTCGCTGTCGCTGTCGATGTCGACGAGGACAGCTGTGTGCCGGCGGCAATCCGAGCGCGACAAGGCGATTTGAGCCCGTGGCACATTAATGCATTGACATTATGTATGTACGTCACAGGCACGTGCCCCGCTACGCTCAGGCTACGCTAGCTCATGCCCGCGCCCTCGAGCAGCCCGAGGATGCCGCCCTTGCCCTTGCCCTTGCGCGTGTCCCCGCCGCCGACCAGCTCGCCGACGGCGCGCTCGACGCGGCCCAGCCCGGTCTTCTCGCCGCCCTCGCTGCCGACCTCCATGCCCTTCTCCGCAGCCATCGCGTCGATCTTCTTCAGCCGCGCCAGCACCGCCGCGTTCGCCCGCTCCAGCGCCCCCGCCGACCCCAGCCCCAGCCCCTCCAGCAGCGCCGTCTTCTCCCCCACGTACACCGCACGCGACCCTTTCGCAGCCTGCAAGTGTCGGGGCTCGCCCGTCGTCATCTCACTCGTCCGCTCCAGCCACTTGTCCAGCGCGACCACCGCCTCCCGCGTCTTCTTCGCAATGTCCCGCTTCGACGGCCGCCCTTTCTTCTTGGGCCCCGCGCTCGTAGACGTAGACGCGACCGCCTCCGCCTCCGCCTCGACGTCGTCCGACACGAAAATCTCTCGGGGGAGGCTGCGTGGATTATAGGGCGTGTCCGTCGACGACGGCAGTATGTACCAGACGCGCCATGCCGTCAGCGTCTTGAGAATGTGCACCACATACGGCGCAAGGGGCGCGAGCTCGGGTGACCGTAGTGCCTTTGGAAGGTGCATCAGTGAGGCGTACGTGTCTGTCAAATTCATTAGCTGGCATATAAATAGGGCAGCGGGGAGACGCACCCATTGCAATGTCAACATGCTTGATAGAATGCAATGGTGGGTGTGTGTTGCTTGGCTGCGTCGAGTAGAACGTGTACAGCGCGAAGAGAGCTGCAACGCGATGCAGGGCGTCGTTCGCCTCATCCACCTTCTCTGCAGATCGCTGTCAGCCCAGCGGGATCACGAACAGCGAGCACGTACCAAACAGCAGCCTACAAGCCACTTTGAGATAGGTGTCTCGCGTCCGGGCATCGAACACCTTCAAGTGCATGTAAGGCCATCCCTCAGCCTGCCATAGGCGCTTGAACAGCGCGAAGGGTTGGTCATTTGAAAGCTGGTATTGGGCTGCAAATGAGTCTATGAGACTGGCGACATCTGCGCGAAATGGATTGACAAAGAGGGAGGATGTGAAAAAGGGAGGCTGGAGGAGAAGGTCGCCGCGCGAGGTGGACGGGGTCGGGGCAAGAGACATGATGCCGCATCGCGCCGGCTCATCGCGGTCGTGTGGCAACGCTGGACCTGGCCTTACATGATTCAGTATTCCCCTTATGATTCGCTTTCACGCGCCGATATGTCCTTAAACTTAAAGTTACCGCGTGCCGACGGCTGACCAGCATCAAGCGCAGCTTGTAGCCTCCACCCACGTCACCGACTTTCCTTTCCTTTCCACTCCCTTGCTTCCACAGCTATGTCTCACGGCCGCCCGCCACCCCCAGCACAACAGTTCTACGCGTCTCGTTCCACCACAAACCTCCTCCAGCAAGACGAGTCCGCACAACCTGCGAACAGAAACCCATTTGCACAGCTCGCCGCCCCGCCCGCGAGCTCAGCAGTCCGCAGGCAGCAAGCCCAAGCAGTCCTCGGCGCTGCTGTCTCCACTCCTCCGACACCCACCAGCAGCGCATCCCTCCTGGTCTGTTCCACCACACTGCCGCTGCACGCCGCTCGCTGACCGACCGCACAGCCCTCCACCCCCACTCACGGCAGGAGTACATCAATCTCAGGCAAGGTAAGCAGCGTCACACGCTAGAAAGCATACTCTCTGACGCGGCCACATGTAGTTCTCGCTCGCGCCAGATCCCTCGCTCTGGGATCCCTCACTCCGCACAAACGATCCCGAGCCGGATGACTACCTCCACAACCCCGACCCAAAGCGCGACCGCAAGTACGACCAGGGCGGGACCATCTTCACCGCACGCGGGCTCAGCAATCTTGGCTGCCTCTTCGTCCTCTCGTGCGGCATAGTCACGCTCTTGTACGCCCGCGCGCCTTTGCGCCCGCCACGCGCCCTGGCTGACATTCCGCAGCGCCGGATACCCCATCATCTCCTACTTCAAGAAGCACCCCTTGCGCACGTTCGGCGGCTTCGGCTTCGGCGGCACGAACAGCACGGGTCAAGTCAGTTTGCGCCGCTGCGCGTCCGAGAATGTACTTACGTCTGCTCAGGTGCCGAAGATCCCTGGCAACTGGGGCCTCGTCGACCTCGAGACCCCGGACAACGCGCTCACGCGGCCCTCCTTCAATGACCCGTCCAAGACGCTCACCCTCGTCTTCTCTGACGAATTCAACACCCCCGGGCGCTCGTTCTACCCCGGCGACGACCCCTACTGGGAGGCCGTTGACCTGCACTACTGGGAGACCGGCAACATGGAGTGGTACGACCCCGCCGCCGTCACGACGAACAACGGCGCGCTAGAGATCACGCTCTCGCAGAAGCAGACGCATGGCCTCGATTACCAGGGCGGGATGGTTGCGACGTGGAACAAGTTCTGTTTCACCGGGGGGCTGCTCGAGACGAGCGTGACGCTGCCCGGCATCAACAACGTTGTGGGTCTTTGGCCGGCCGTGTGGACGATGGGCAACCTTGGACGGGCAGGCTACGGTGCGTCCCTCGACGGCATGGTACGTCTGCTCAAGCGCGGAAAGATTCGCAATTGATGATACGATCGTTCCTGGTGCTGTATAGTGGCCGTACACCTACGACTCGTGCGACGTCGGCACGGTGGCCAATCAAACGGTGGGTGGGCTGCCGGAGCCTGCAACGGTGAATGGGGACCCCACCCGCGGCGGCGCGCTATCGTGGCTGGCCGGCCAGCGACTGTCCCGCTGCACGTGTCCGGGAGAGTCGCATCCTGGTCCGATGCACAGCGATGGCACCTTCGTCGGGCGCTCGGCACCTGAGATCGATGTCTTTGAGGCTGTGGTGCGTGCGCAACATGCATACTGCTGTTTGACCTTGTGCTGAGAATGCCACTCGAAGGCTTCGGATAAAGGTTACGTCTCACAGACATGCCAGTTCGCTGTGGGTAGTTCGTCATTGCGTCCCGAAATGCTTAGACTGAGATTATGCAGCCGTTCAACGAAGCGTACAAGTGGAACCAAAATGGGAACTATAAGATTACCAACACAAGCATCACTAATCTTAATTCCTACCTTGGGGGTGCTATCCAAATGGCCGTGTCCGCGCTCACCCAGACTGGTGCGTCTCTGCTCTGCGCGAGTTGTCTCGGCCTTCTCACCATAGTTAGCTCAGGATTGCTATCAACTTGGCACGGGGTGTTTCTCCGTGTACGGATTCGAATACAAGCCAGGTGCGAATGCCCCCCACAGTAGCAACTTATTAGCTGGCTGACCTCAGTCGCAGGTTTTGACGATGCGGTTCGTTCCGACAGTCTGTTCTGCAGGCCACTGTGCTCAATCTGAATACAGTACATCACTTGGATCAACAACAACGTCACGGCCTGGACGCTCCTGGAAACCGGCATGGGCGCAGACACGGCTGTTGCAATTGGCCCACGTCCTATACCGCAGGAGCCCCTGGTATATTTCCGACGTTCACATCATCCTTCGGGCTTCTGGTTCACTCGATTGCACAGTACATCATCATAAACCTGGGCATGTCCACGTCATTCGGCGCGGTCGACACGGCCCATCTCACCTTCCCCTCGGTGATGCGCGTCGACTACGTCCGCGTATACCAAGACGCCTCGCAGTACAACATCGGGTGCGACCCCCCGGACTTCCCGACGGCCGCGTACATCAACCAGTGCGTCGTCCTCTGCCGTCCCCTTAGTGTCAAGCACCCACACTGACACTGCTGCAGATACCTCGACGCGTATCTTAATCCCAATCTTACGACATGGACGAATGACTTTGGGCAGCCCGTCCCAAAGAACACATTCTTGAAGCAATGCTGAGGACAAGCCTGCCAACATGAATACCCATGACATCCCCGGCTCCATATACCCATCATCACTAGACTGAGTAGTTTATCACCTTACAGTCCTCGTATCTAGAAATGCATCACATCTTAACATCTTTGAATCAATGCAAGGAAATTAAATGCATATCTCGTTGCTGCTCGGCCACTGCTAGACATTGCTTCGATCAGCATGACACAAATCCAATCCATGGTTTTCGGACAGCTTTAAACCCTACATTTACCAGACTGGCTGGCATCTCTGCTCAAATTACCCCTCACATAAAAAATCCACTTGTTGCCTCCCTGCCTTTTTTTCTCGGGAGCTCTGCGCCTTCCTAACCTGCTCCCTCTATTGCCCTATATATAAGCACAAAACTCAGAGACTGTTACGGTGTTATAGCCAAGTGGTTACGGCGACAGATTAGAATTTCTGCTTACGTAAGCACCTTTGGAAATTTCATCTGTTGGGGTTTCCCCGCGTAGGTTCGAATCCTGCTAACATCGACTTGCTTTTGCAAGGTCATCCTGCTGCGGTTTCACTTCATAGGTTCGAATCCTCCTGTCGTTTGTCGTGCACAGGACGCCCGAGGTTCGTTTTTGATGCGGCCGGCTGGACTCGGCTAACACCGGCCAACGGCTCCGTCGGTCCGCTCCCGGCCACAGCATTCCAGTATACTCTCCTCCTTCCCTAGTACCTTGTTTATTACTGTTTATTTAAACCTAGTTAGCATCAGAAAAGACTTGAAGCGGCCCTTGGGCACGGTCGAAGCCACCTGGAAAGTCCCAGTCACCCAGGTACTAGTAGTTGTGCCGCAGTGCCGAACACACATAGGCATCTGCCGAAAGGCGCGCTATACCTCGTACGCCCAGAACCTAGTGCCAGGGAAATCTGCGACCTGAATACAGAAGGGAGTTGCTAATTGCGAAGACGTACTAAAGCAAGCTCGCTGTTTTTTTGCCAAGTTGAACCATTGCGGAAGTCATTTGACCAGTATAAGGCGTAAGTTACTTACTTACATCAGGAAAACAGACAGTTGCTGGAGAGAGCTGGAGAGACAGTTCCGGCCTTCCAGTGCCTTCCCGGACCCGGAGAGCGTGTTCCAGCTCGCTCCAGTTGTGGGCTGACATCTGGAGCTCACTGGAGCTCAGTGAGCGCCGTTCTTTCCGCTCCACCTCTCTCTCCTACACGCACCTAGACACTGCTGGAAAACCATTGCCAGTGGCCGTCACTCCTGCCATAATTATGCTTATGTTTTTGTGGGGCAAATTACTTGATATTCAAATACTGAATTACTGTGGGTATTGACTTTGGCTACAGGACGTGAGTGTGCGCGATAGCGTGCCCCAAAGAGTGCCGGGATTACATGCCCGGCTGGCCGCTGGCGTCAGTAAGTAACATTTGCCAACTCATTTTGCTCAACAAACGGCGGTGACCACGCCCTTTCACATTAATCTTTAAGTGAGGAAAGGCAAGTGGTCCTTTTACATCGCCATACTCTGAATGAATTTAGCTCAGAGGCACATGTTATTCATTGCATTGACAGCCCAATGCACTATTGACTTTCAGAATTACAATTTTAGAACCAGTTTGAGAACAATGGCCTGACAAAAATCAGTCCCCTGATGAACGTCCCTGTCGCTCCTACGGAAGTGTAAGCGCTTGGGTGCGAGTGATACCAGTAGGAAGATACCATGGTGATATCATCTACGCAGTGAAGCCCGCGGACCCGCCTATAGCACCAGTTTAGCGTCACTATAGAGCACAATGGCCTCACTCACTCTCTGGGCAGGAGGCGGCAGAGCCGGAAGCGATGTTCGACAGATTCCGCTGCGTCTGGTCGCTGCCCCATTTGAGGTAGGTCGCGCGGACATCGTGCGGCAGAGCGAGAGTCTTCGAGATGGCCCAGCCTGTGGCATCGTCGTACACCTCGGCGCGCATGACGTGCATGCCGAGGTGTTCCTTTCGGATGCTGAGGATGTGTGCACGAGTGGGATGATGTTGTGGTTCGAGAATCTCTTTTGCGGTACTGACGTCCTGGAAGATGCCGTCATCGAGAGCCATACGCAGAAGCATGGCGAGGGGCCCAGTGTCATCCGCGAGACATCCCAGTAGCGGGGTTTGCAGCACGGCGCAGTCGAATGACAAGTAGAACGAGGCGGCGCGATAGTCACCGTAGTCCTCGTAAGTCCTGATCTGAGCTACGAGTGCCGGGTGCGCAGGATCGACAGCATTGGGAATGATGTTCCAGTCGATGTGGCCCCACGTGATGGGTTTGCGGTACTCGCAGCAGTCAATGAGGTCGATGACCTTCCACAGGCGGGGATTTTGAGCGGAGAAGGACGGCAGAACAGCGGTGACCGCCATCTGTATGCGCATGCGGTAGGTGTGGAAATAGGTTGTATCCTCCTGAAAAGTCTCGAAGAGCTCGAGGAGATTGACTGACTCTGTGGGATTGTGATCATAGAGCCCGGGGACAATGGTGCGGAGTCGGTCTGAGTGCACGTAGGCCAACACCTGATCACGGACGTGCTTCGGCACAGTCTGAGACGTGTAGCGCGCCCACACGGAGAAGAACGTTCGGGTGAGGCGATCAAGAGTGTCAATCGTGATGTACTCGTTGACATCACCCTTGAAGGCGAGGGCCATCCAGAACACGAACGCTCTGATCTGGTCTTTAAGGAGTGAGCAAAGTGTGGATTAGAAGCGACACCCAGCTACCTAGCGTGGGCAGCTTTGCGTCGTGGGTGATATCAGGGGATACGTCTGGAGCATCGAGGTTGGGTTTCTTCCGGTTGAGAGCAAAGTCCTTCCAGAGCGCGACGATATCCTGGTAACGCTCTTGCATGCTCGGCGGGATGCGCGCGTAGTCGTGTGTGCCAGATTCATTGTCGTCCATAGCTGCGCGCTGCCGGTCATCCAGGGCAGCGATGCGCTGCTTCGCCTGCTCTTCGAGGGTCAGCTTCTTGCGACGTTCGATGAGCATGATGGTGGACAGTAGCTGAGAAGCCGCAGTACTCACCAGCCTGAGTGGTGTCCGACGCGTATCACGTGCACGGGCACGGAGTCTCGCGGCCAACTCTCGCGGCTTTCCCGTCGATCAGCCATGGCCTCTCTCTTGCGTCGCACATCCGCCCGTCTCGCATGCTTCTTCTGCCAGTCCGCCATCTCGCCTCCCCCGCCCAGCCCCCGCTCGTTCCTCTGCCCCCATTGCAAGTGCTGGAACCGCTACGACCACAACGGAGACATCATGTCCGACGACCCAGCTATGCACGACGAGGCCATGAATTCGTCCTCTTTTGCCCGCCGAGGTGCGCCCTGCTCGATACATTCTCGACTATTTCCTCACTGCCGCGTCTCGCTCACGGACAGCGTCTCCGCGGAAAGACCGCTTCCCCACCACCTTCGGCGCAGTCACCTTCTGCACAACCTGCCAGACCAACCAACGCCTGGTCATCAGCCTCCTATCTTCTTACCTGCCTCCATCAGAGGACGTACGTCTTTCATTCTCTTCTGCTACCTCAGACTGCCACAACCGCGGAAACGCGTATTAGGATCCGGGCTATGCGCGCCGCCTCGAATCCTACCCCGCCTATCGCGACTCCGTTTACGCGCGTTATCCTCAGGTGTGCGATGAATGTGCTCCTCTAGTGGACGCAGAGATTCGAAAGAAAGACAGCATGGCCCGAGCCGACGCGCTCGGCCGTTCGCTGAAGCAGACCAAGGGCCTTGACTCGCGTCGCCTCCACTCCTCTGGTTCGCGCTTCGACCGACACAAGCTCGAGCGGGAGCTCAAGTGGTGGCGGCTCCGGGGCGTTCTTTGGGGCGTAACGATGTGTGGGGCAATGGCGCTTGATGCAGCAGGTACTTCTCATTCATACTATGACCCTTCCCTTACTCACTGCGTCCGTTTAGCCGCAACGGACCATTTGGCACGGGATCGCCTAGTGGAAATTGCCCCTGCTTTACCTATCTTTATGCTTTTATCTATTCTGTGGGCTGCGTGGCATCCAACACATGCTTCACTGCGACGCGCCGAACTCCAAGGCAGGAAAGTGCGTGTACGAGGGCGAGAAGATTACACAGTATGTTTGTTGGCTAAATACATGACATCCCGGCATTGACCTTGTGCAGCGCTTACAGGGAATTCTTTGGTTATGTCGGACCGTCACTGCCACACTCGTCACTCTCGCTTGGTACCATCCATCTCAGGACTATCTATCTTTACGCCATCTCTCCCCATCTCCCATCTACCGCATTTATTTCTTGGGATCGTTATGTCTTGAGCTATCCGTGAGTCTTCACGTCCTACACAATCCAACAGACCACCTGATGGGCATTCGTGCAGATCCTCGCGCGTTCCTTCTTCGTCCTCCGCCTGCACCAACCACCATCGGTCCGGCTGCTCGACACCGCTACACCAGCCTCCACATCCTCGTCCACCTCGCGCTCTAGATCATCAACGCCGCTCTCGTTTCCGTCTTCCTTTCCCGCCAGCATGCAGGCAGCCAAGTCGCGCCATCTACCGGCGGAGATGCTCGACTCGCTGACTCTCTCCGGCACATCTGGTGCACCGCATGCATCACGCCAAACGAGCCCCGTCTTCGGCGTGCCGTCCTTCAGCCTGCCAAAAACCGCTTCCACGTCGGGGCTGGCACAAGGTGATGGGAACCACACGCCGCCCGATGTAGACATGGAGGCGGATCCGGACGCCATGGACTGGACGCCGACCTCGCCGAACGTGCGCGCTTTGCCCGGTCAACCTCGCGCGGATGCGTGGGCTGGAGCGGTGTTCCGGCCGTCCGATCAGTCGACCGGACTCGAAGGGCTGCTGGAGCGGACGAACCTGGTTGAGAAGGATCCGCGGTACGTTGCTAGGCGCAACAAAGGCAGAAGCGGTGGGAGTAGCGCGTGGCGGTCGTTAGCAGCGATTTCATTGGCGATTGTGTTGGCATGCGCAGGAGCAGGTGGATATTGGAACTGGAGCGGTCGATTTGAATTAGAATTACAGCCAACATCGCCGGGCACCCCGCTCCACGTTGCTATAGAGGCAACTGAATGAACTTGCTGCTTCCGATCTCGAACGATGAAAGAAAACAAGGATGTCTCGCTAGTATTGAACAAATTCACCTGGGCATCATATTAGCGCTGCCGAAACAAGGCGCGACATAGATGGCGGAAGAAAGGATAAATTCACATAAACCGAAACAAATGTAAGGGCTCGGAGGGTATAATGATATGCAGAACGAATGACCGTGCAGCCATCCCAACGGCACAGTATATACGTGAAGAGGAAAGGTGGGGCGGGAGTAAGGAAGAAGGGGAAGAGGGTGGACGTCCAGCGACTCAAAAGGACAAACAAATGTTCTGTGCGATTCGTGGTATATTCCAGAAAACGACAGGACAGCATTACGCTCCATGCGGTACAGTACGGTACGTGTATGCTGGAGTTGCTACCAGAGAGCACCTCAACACACTACCGCCACCGTCAGCGCAGGAGACACACATAAAACGAGTATCACGAACCCATCAAGAAATTGTCCATGGAATCAACCGCGCTTAATATCTAGGAGCACCGTTATAGTCATAAGCGTCGCCGTTGTAGCCGCCCTGGTGGTGCAGGGGTACTCCGTAGCTATCGTAGTTCCTAGTGATGCTGGGGCCGCGCGTGAGCGCCTCCTGCATCTGCGGCTGCGGGCTGGGGCCACGCGCAAGGTCTGCGTACCCGCCGACGGGTGCAAGGCTGGGGGCGCCCGCGGTGAAGTCGTGGTCGGGGATGGGGTTGAGCGTGGTGGTGCCGAGCGCGCGGCCGTCGGACGTCGCGCCATACGAGTTGCCGCGCGAGAGCGCTGCGCCGCCTTCGTGGCCGGAGGAGTGGAATGACGACGCATTGGACGGGCCGCGGCGGTGGGTGGGGAGCCCCGTGTCGTGCTCCGCGGCGGGCTGCCAGTCGATCGGCTCGAGGCGGTCCTCGAAGCGCGTCGAGGGACGGAACTTCCACTTGCGGATGATGGTCCAGATGATCGCGGTGCCACCAATGCAGGACGCGAGGACGATAATAATCGTCAGCGCGGTGTGCGAGAGGCTAGACGAGCTTTGCGGCTGCACGGGCGTGTCTGAGGCGGCCGCGTCGCTGGCGCCAGGGACATGCGTGATGAACGTCGCGGTCGCGATAGGGTTCAGTGACTGCTGATCGGCTGAGGGTGTCTCAGTGGACGTCGGCGGGGTGGAAGTGGGCGACACCGATGGGGTGATGCTCGGCGGCACAGACGACGATGTGCTCGACGTGGCACTCGAAGACACAGACGACTAGAGACAAACGTTGTTAACATCAGAAAGATGAATTTGATAAAGTGAAAATGACTGACAGATTGCGTGGTCAAGGCCGACGAAGAAGAGCTGGCAGGGGCGGATGAGCTTGCGGACGATGATGCAGCGGACGAGGCCGGTGGAGATGATGGAGCGACCGAGGAGGAGGCTGCAGCGGATGAAGCGACGCTTGAAGCTGAAGCCGACTGTGATACAATAGGAGGGCTTTCCTCAACGCCAACGGCAACGCCGCCATCGGTCTGGGTGACATCTGCTGGGAATGGTGTGCGCTTTTTGATCATGCGGTTGAGGTCGGCATGGTCGCGACGTTGGACTGCAGAGCCGTTGGCCTCAGAAGTACCGGCTAAGGCCAAGGCGAGGGTGACGGAGAAAAGGAGCGTGAGGGCAAGCTTGCGGGGCTTGACGGAGAACATGGTGGTTGATGGATAAGTTATGCGAGGTGGTGTGATAACGGCTTGACGGGACTGGTAGCGACGACGTTCGTTGGCCAGCAAGTGCGGGGCAGAAAACAAGGAGCAAAATGGACCGGCCGAGGAAAAGGAGGGGAGAAGGGCGGGAGATATGGAGAAGGAGAACAACAAGACGGGCTGTGAGCTGGATGAAGGGAGAAGAAGGGACGAACGTACTGGTTGCAAACCGGACGCCCAGGACAGGGCTTATGCGATAGAGTAGGAGAGAAAAGAGCGTGACGAGCGAACGGAAGGCGTTGGAAAAGGCCACTTGTCGTGGATGTCAAGACAACCAACCGATCAGTCATTGTCAACGCCAGACGCCCGCCATCCCCGCTCTCTCACGCCTTCCCACTCTGATTGTCCACCTCAATCATATATTTATTAGCGTATGTTCCGGCATGCTTGCAGCCATAATAGTATCGTTATGCGACCCTACAATAATCTGCGTGCGTGCGCCGTGTGTCCGTAACCAAAACAATTATCCAGTCCGACACAATCCAGTCCGACACAACCAGTCCGACACAATATCCGTGCTGTCCACTGTCCAGCGCCCCCCCTCAGTTGTGGCTCGTCAACGACCAGCCCGACAACGGCACAGACGACGGCGTCTTGAAATCGCTCGCCTGCATCCCTGACCACTGCGGGTTGAACAGCACCTGCAGACTATACGTCCCAGCCGGGAGGTTGATGATCAACACCGTCACGCCAGGGTTGGGCTGATCGCTCTGCCCAGTGGGCAAAGCCGGGTCGCCGTCCAATCGTGATGCCGGGCCCGTTGTAAATGCCGCGCCTGATGGCGCGTTGAGAATCTGGACCACCATCGTCTGCCCATCCAGAGCCAACGTCGCGGAGGTACCGCCCGAGTCGATCGTCACGGTGGCGTTCGTATGCATCCGCCACATAACAGTGCCTTGGGCGTTGATATCATCTTGGATAAGCACCTGCTTGCGCGCGTTGATCGTGCGGACGCCACGAGAGAATGAGGTCCTGCGGCGAAGGAAGATGAGCACATAAGTATGGCGGCGTCCAAGACAACGCTTACACGTTGAAGTAAGCACTGCTCAGGTCCGCAACCCAGTACGCGGTGGAATCACCCGAAACAGTCATCACGGTGCTTGATCCCTGCGTGTCACCCGTAGTGCCATGCGTCACTTTCGGCAACGCGGCGACATTCTGGTTCTGCTGGTTCACCAGGATGGTATTCTGGCCCTCGGTACGCTTACGGTAGTACAGCCATCGAGTTGCGTTCTGCGCATCACTTGTGAAGTAGTCTTGGGACAGGTAGTCTCCAGAGCCGAGCTCGCCGGCCCAACGCGTGCCCAGGGCATCCAGGACGAAGTCACCGCAGTCGAGATCATTGTGCGTCTGGTGATTCTGCAGTTGACCCGCCTTCATGGCAACGTACAATGCGTTGTTGTCTGTCCACGAACTCCGCATGGCCGTCCACTGATCGAGCTGGTTATCGAAGAAGTGGTCGAGTGGCATACCGTCCCAGAACGCTCCATTGATAGTAGGGTCGTACCAGAACATGCTCCAAGGCTCTGGTGCATCGTGCTGGTCTCGCTGGAAAAGCGCGTACCGCGGAGCGTTGTATTGGGAGGCGTAGAAGATCATGCTGTTGGCAGTGGTGGAGAATTTGTTCGGGCCGTGGTCGCCGTAGTTGAAAAGAGAGGTGGTTCCGGTGACGTGCATGTGGAAAAGGCCAGTCAAGTTGAAGTTTGCGTTGGCCGACAGAAGGCCAAAGTCTGAGCCAGTGGCGGTGAGGAGCGACGAGGTCATCTCTGCGTGCCCGGTGGTACCGAAGTACCAGTAATTCGCAGTCTCGGACCAGGTACCATCGTCCGATGGACCTTGCGCGCAATTCTGCTTGGCATCGTTGATGGTGACGGCGAGGAGAGACGCAGCGTTGTTGGTGGTGTCGTCTCCGAGGATGGCGAGAGCACCCATGGTGAGGCCACTGTTGCAGACGCAGTTCCAGTTCCCGTTGATGTTCTTGCTCCACCAACCGACACCGTTAGGGTCGCCGTTATAGACAGCAAGGCCGGGTCCGAGGCCATACAGGTTCATGGTGAATCTCATCTGCGCCCTCTGGTCGTCAGTCCACATATCGTAGAGCCAATCGTACGCGATGGCATAAGCAGCGCAGAATTCGGCTGTATCCAGGAAGTGCACGGTATTCCATCTGTCGGTGGCAGGACCAAACGTTGTCGTGCCATTACCAGCGGCGTTCTACAGGAGAGTATAAGAGTCTAATCAGGCGGATCAGTAAGCCTATCACGTACCGCGACCTCCTGCCATGTCCTGTCGACCCACTTCGTATCGTTCGTCATACGGTAGACATAAGCGAAGGCTTTGATGCGTTGTTTGATCTCGCGAGCATTGTCGAGGATACCGCTGGCACCGTCCATATGATATGCGACGGGAGGGAGAGAGAAATAAGCGGTCGCGTTTCCGAAGATGGTATCGTTCCAGCCCTTGAGGTAGGGATCACTGGAGATGAGGGTAGGAAGCGCGGCCCACTTGTAGGCGGGCGCGATGAGTCGGGGACGGTCCGGGCGAACCTGGGTCGCGCTGGGACTCGAAGGTGCGAAAGAATCCTTGGGCCAGGCGACAGCGACATCGCTAGCGGGAAGGAAGGTAGGACTGGTGAAGGCCGCTGTATTCGTCTGCAAGACTGAGTCGACGGAGACCCCAGTTCCAAACAAGATAACTCACTGTTGCAGGGTATTCGGGCATGAAAAACTCGGTATTGGTGCCTGTTGCAAAACGACCAACGGCGTTCTTTGCGCTCACCGCAGAACTGACTTGCGCGGCGCCGGGGGAGCTGCCCGCTGCACTCGAACTGCTGGACTTGCTTCCGCTATGGTGGGAGCCGACGACACCGCCCACGACGGCTCCGGCGATTACGAGAATGAGGATGGGGAGACCGAACTTGATCCATTTGCTGATGCCACGCTTTGCTGGCCGTGAGGGGGTGATGTAGCCTGTGGATTCGTGGTAGTAGGGATCGGCGGAGCCGTAGGGAGACTGGCCCTGGCGGTTTTCGACAAGCGGATTGTAGGAGGCCATGGCACCGCCGGCCGGGGAGGGAGAGGAAGAAGATATATTGAGGGTAAGTAGAAGAAAGAGAAAGGAGAGACGGGGCAGACTCGGACGGCGTACGTGAGGCCAAAGCGATGAAGGTGTGCGAACTTGGCGACGGCGTCCTTAAGTAGCTCCGGCGCTTATGCATGCGTTGCGTCCCTCGGCGCGCACTCGGCACAACGACTCCGTTACATGTGGGCACACATAGAAAGTACTACTTGGCAGCCCGCACCCTCCCCCTAGTCCCGGACGAACACTCCTGCGGCCCCCATCCCAGTCCCAATGCACATCGAGCTCACGAGCACCTGTCTTTCGCATCAGTGGACAGCCCACGACTACGACTAGACCGGATCCAGCACTCGCCTTGCCCCCTCGGCGTCGCAGCTCATTCAATCCAGTCGCAAGCTGTCGCGCACCTGTCGCACGTGGAAATCCCCATATCGTCAGCCGCCAATGCAGAGGCTATGCAGCAAGGTCACTCATCTAGCGGGTGGCCGAGAGCGATGGCGCCTCCGTTCACGTTCACCTTCGCTTCGTCGAGGCCGAGCTTCCGGACGCTATACAGGGCCTGCGACGCGAACGCTTCGTTGATCTCGAACAAGTCGACTTCCTCCTTCGTAAGGCCGGTGGCCTGCAATGCCATTGGAATGGCAGCGACAGGCCCAATGCCCATAATACGTGGAGCGACGCCTGTATGACGGGTGATTATTGAGCACGCAGCTCTGCATAACATACGCTATACCCACCGGCTACGGAGGTCATGACGTGCTTGGCAAGGATGGGTAGGCCCAACTCCTCCGCCTTCTTGCGCGTCATCAATAACACGGCTGCAGCGCCGTCAGTGACTTGGCTAGCGTTTCCCCCAGTTGTCTGAGCGGGGCTCCATTGAGGGAATGCAGCACGAATCTTCAGCAGCGACTCCTTCGTCGTTCCCGCACGAATGCCGTCGTCTTGGGTTATGACAACCTTCGTCCGAGCACCAGTGACAGGATCCGTCTTGAAGACAGTGAAAGGTACAATCTCCTCGTCGAAGAGCCCAGTCCTTTGAGCGCGCTCCGCTTTCTGGAAAGACTTGGCAGCAAAGTCGTCCATATCTTCGCGAGTGATATTGAAGTCTTTCGCCACGTTCTCGCTTGTCCATCCCATAGGCTGTTGAGCATCCCTAGCTGCGCCATGGGCCTGGATCTCCTCGCTGGCCGGTGACGGTCCATCATCTGGACTATGAGAGGCCGGTAAGTCGCGACTCTCTGCCGCAAGCAGGGAAAAGGCGTACTTGGCCGACATGCTCTCGACACCCACTGCCAGACCGATCTGAATTTGGCCACCACGAATTTGATTAGCGATAGTCGTGACAGCCATGAGTCCCGACGAGCAGAACCGGTTGATTGTTTGAATGGGTACGCTCTCAGGGATTCCGGCGACAAGGGCTGCGCCCCGCGCTTCGTAGGTTGGGCCCTTGGGCAGGACAGTGCCCACGCAAATGTCTCCAATGGTTGCTGGGTCGATCTTACTGTGAGCAACAGCATGCTATAGGCATGCCCATGAGAATCGTAATTGCGCAGATGACGAAGGCTCAACGCACGCGGAACATCTCTGCTAACAGCTCGTCACTCCTGCGGCCTGGCATGAGCCTCCCTCAGCCGACCGTTTAAAACGACGCACCTAGTATCCTTAAATCCGCCCTTCCTGGCTTTGCACAGTGGCGAACGGATGGCCATAGTGATGACCACATCATTTGGGCTCCGGCGTTCGAGCGCGGCGAGACCAGTGGACGACCCCGCGAGGTGTGAAGCAAGTTGCTTGACGCGTTCCATGAGTGTTTGGTCGCCAAAGTGAAAGTTGTCAGAGAGTGACAAAGCGCGCTTGAAGAGAGCGAGGACGGGCTATGTAAGCCAGAGATGCTTCACATTAGTCTCCCTGAGGCAGAGTAGACAGATTCAAACCTTCGCAGGCTCAGGATCATCTATCTTTCACATGCAAGAACGTTGATCCGTCGTTTCCGGCTCATATAGTGCCCCGCTTCAGATATCACAGGAATGCTGATCATGAGGCACCCCCTGTGGCTATAGTGGCCGAGGCAGAAACAGCCTGAACGCCGCGTCGTAGTTGTTCTTGCGGAACCTCCCTTGAAGCGTATGTCATTCATTGAGTCTGTGCTTTCGTTACACAACCATCTGGCGACACACTCTACTTATTTCCTCTGCAAGGTGAAGCTATACACAGTAAGCCGACGGCGCTCACCACCTTCAGGACGCACGCTTCATCTATGCGTCAGCTGTCTAGGCCGATCGCCGCCTTGGCCATGGCGAATCAAACCAATCTGAAGTTTATAGGTGCGCTGCGCGGGCCATGATCTATTTCCTCATCCGACCCCCGCCGGTCGTTAATCCCAGATATTGGAGGTGAGACATGCAAGTATCCTTCCAAGGCTTCGATGACTGAACGCCGCATTGTCAGTCAATCTGACGGATCCAGTGTTCCGCGGCCTCTACCGCGGACGCCAAAAGCACGAGGGTACGTTCAGCTGTGAAGTTTCGGTCACAATCTCATCCGGGCTGCGTGTAGATGACTTTGCTGCCATGCTGAAGCGCGCAGAGGTAGCTGGCGTGAGGTCTATGATCGTCACAGGAGGCAGCTTGAGCGAGTCCAAGGAGGCCCTACATATCGCCAAAGAGCACGGTATGTTGTATCTGCAAGTTTTCAACACTGAGAGGATGCTTGAACGTCACCGTGACAGGCCTTTATGCCACTGTTGGATGCCATCCGACGCGTTCGAGTGAATTCGACAAACATCGAGATGGGCCTCAAGGGTACTTGGAGCAGCTGGACAAGCTCATAACTGATCATCTCACAGGACCTGGGAGGGTTGTGGCCATTGGAGAGTGCGGGCTTGACTATGATCGCACCCATTTCGCGAGTGAAGATGTGCAGAAGAGACATTTCCGTAAGTTCGTTATCCTTTGAGCGCCTCGTACTCACAATGCCTAGGCTCGCAGCTCGTGTTGGCAAAAAAATATCACCTACCGCTGTTTCTTCACTCTCGCTCTGCGCACGAAGATCTCGTAAACATTCTTCGCGATGAAGGCTTCGGGGCAAATGGCGGCCGAGACGTAGGCGCGAAGGGTGGCGTCGTGCACAGTTTTACAGGAAGTGCCCAAGAGAGCAGAGAATACGTGCGTCAGACTTGATCTCCGTTTTCTGCCCTTGCTTCCGCCTCTGACAAGATGCAGATGGAGATGGGATTTCACATCAGGTTGGCACTTTCTTTCTGTCTCTTTGTCACTTTCTCTGATTTCAGACTACAGCATCAACGGCTGTTCCTTGAAAACGCAGGACAGCCTTGATGCGGTGAAGTCGATAATACCGCAATGGCTGCTACTCGAGACAGGTCCTTTGAGCTCTGTTTATAGGAGCAAGTGTCTCACAACCCATGTAGATGCTCCTTGGTGCTCGATGACTTCCACACACGCGTCAAAGCAGCACCTTGACAAGCTTCCCCAAGACCTCCGGAGCCTATATTTCCCTGCAGCGACACAGCCTGAGAAATTTGTTCATGGTAAGCCTGTGAAAGGTCGAAACGAGCCTAGCGCGATCGGAGGGGTAGCATGGGTTGTTCATCGACTAAATAATGAGGGTGTCACTTATGAGGAAATGGTGGAACGAGCTTGGAGAAACACGGTGCACCTCTTCGACTTACAGGAGCTAGAGGACCCAGTAATCGCCAGTAATGCATGATTTAGATAACCATACTCAGTACCAACTAGGTCGCTCGCAGCTTACTAGAAATGTCTCGGAATTGCGGATAATATCCTTCTCGTTCTCGGCAACCCGGTCCGGAGGGAACGCGTTCCCAACGTTGGCTCGCCCAGAGCGCTGACACCTCGACCTCTATCCCATGGACGAAGGCAACACTGTCGAGACAGAGACGGGAGATCTCCTTCGTCTTGGATTTTCGGTTGTTGGACTGGTGTGGTACTCTGCCATCTGGTCCATCGGGCTCATCGGCTGCCGGGCTGCGTGCGTTAGATACAAGCGACCATGGCGTCCCCACTCGCTGACGATTTTCCATCAGGCGTAAACGCTACAGGAATCGCCCCCGCTCTCCCTTGGCTTCGGCTTCGCCATCCTCAGTCCCCGGCGTCTCTATCCTGCGGCCCTTGAAGGGCTTGGACACGAACCTTTACGAAAACCTCGAGTCTTCATTCAAGCAGGAGTATCCGAAATTTGAGCTCCTTCTGTCCGTCGCAGACGAGTACGATCAAGCACTCCCCGTGGTCAGGGAGCTACTAGTAAAATACCCAGGGGTGAATGCGAGGGTTGTCATAGGTGCGTCTGTCCCTGTCATGAGTGCTGCAGAATGTAACTTGCTGCCCGAAGGCGAGGACGTAGTTGGCGTGAACCCCAAGGTTAACAATCTCATCCGACCTTACAACGAGGCTGCCCATGACATCCTCTGGATTCTCGACTCGAACATATCCGTAGCTCCTGGGACCCTCGCGCGAGCAGTTGATATCCTCAACAAGCCATCACCGACGTCTATGAGCACGCCCCGTCGACGCATAGCAGTCGTCCATCACGTTCCATTTGCCTTTGCCAACCAATTCACCCTCGGGGCAAGGATTGAGGAGGCGTTCCTGAACACCAACCACGCGAAGATGTACATCGCCATCAACACGCTGGCCGTTGACTCTTGCGTCATAGGGAAATCAAACCTCTACCGTCGCTCCGACCTCGAGCGAGTTGACGGCTCCCTCAAGAGAAAACGGGATGTAGCCAACGATGGCCCGCCTGGTACCCGTGGGCTCGCCGTCTTTGGGCGCTTCCTTGCCGAGGACAACATGATCGCAGCCGCCATGTGGCACGAGCTAGACCTGCGTCACGACCTGTCGTGTGATGTTGCAAAAAACGCCGTGGGTAACATGTCCTTCTTCGACTACGTCTGGCGCCGTGTGCGCTGGATACGCGTTAGGAAGCACATGGTCCTCGCTGCTACCCTGGTAGAACCTTTCCAAGAATGCATAGTACTGAGCGCCATTGCCGCCGCCAGTCTCCGCTACTTGACAGGCGTACCGACATGGATTTTTTTGCCCGTACATTACACATTGTGGATCATGATCGATCTCGATGTGTACGCTTCGTTGGCGGGCTATGCGCTGCCGCCCGCGGACCGGTGGAGCTTCATAGCTGCCTGGGCAATCCGGGAGCTTCTGGCGCTTCCAATATGGCTGTTCGCTGTGCTGGGAAACACTGTGGATTGGAGGGGGAAGAAGTACGAGGTTTTACGACACGGTGAAGTGAAGCGTGTAGGAGACTACGGAGGGGGCTTACAGTCATAGACGGGTCCTCGGGTCGGCCAAATTTCTCTCGCACCTGAAGGTTTCACACGATGCTCTTTGGCCTTGAAATTTTGTGAATAGGTCTGTATGTACATTAATATACTAGTACTGCAAAGTCCGAGAATGAAACTGAAGAGGAACAGAGAGATCACAGGTGAACAAAGCGTGAGGGCGTTATCGGCCTTGTATGGGTCCTCGGGTCGGTCACGTCACGCTGATCAATCGCTATCAGCTGCTATCAGTCGTCCTCCTCCGCCTCCGTCTCTGCTGTGTTCCTCCTCGTAGAGCTTGATGGCCCTTTGCAGCCATATTTCATGTTCCTCTGAGTGATTCTGCTGCTTCTTTGTCTTGGATAACGCGTGTCGGGGCACTGAGTGCCTTCGGGAGTTGTCGTTGACGCGACGCGCGCTGAGCACGTCCCGGAAAGGCAACCCGTGTTGTGACTTGATAACTCAAGTGTTTTTCGGAACAGCCCATTGCTGGTATTCCTTGAGACTGATGTATTGTGCAAATAGATGGTCACTATATTTCAATGTAACACACAAAAAACGGGGGCAGCATGTGGTGCAAATCCCGAGCTACAGAGCTGATCATAGTGGTGAACATGGATTTCTGACACTGAATTATGTCTAGCTCTGCATCACTGGCAGCTACGCATTTTGTTGTTTTTGCAGTACAGTGCTATGGACAACTAGCATTTAGATATGAAATTTCCGAGGCCATAGCTGCAACACTCGAGGAGCAAAAGGCCGCTGACCCGAGGACCCGTCCTGACCCGAGGACCCGTCTATGACTGTAGGGAGATGGCTGGGTTTTGGTAGGCGGAAATCCTTAGATCATCACGAACGAATAGAACAGGCTTAGGGATAGACTGTAGCTGATTACGTTGACTGCTACGCTACTTAGGGGACGCCTGGCGCCTGGCGCTAGTCAGGAACAAAGCCTTTGGACAACACTGACAAACAACCGCTCGCCGTGCACGTGACCCGGGCACGCAGCGGCCTCTATGCCAACCCCCATCCAATCGCTTTTTGGAATCGCTTTCATCCACTCCAGACTCCGAAACTACTTCCAGGGAGTGTATGGCCGACGCTGAGTCTGTCCGTCAACGTATCATCGCCTCTGTCTTCTCCAGGCGAGCCGCAAATGGTGCCGAGGAAAGCTATGTTTCCCATGTCAAGATCTGGGAGGATCCTGGAGCGGAGGCGGAAGGCCTGAAGCCGAGATACATCATTCTCTCTCGTACGTGGTTCTGCTCCTGTGTGTACGCGTGTATATAATCGTGGTTCCAGAGGACAGTCTGGGCTCTGGCTACATACACAAGTCCAAGCTAAACTCCAACGGCACCTTCTCCGTTGGAAAGACTTGGAAGCTGTCCGAGCTCCGTGGTATTGAGGTTCTCTCAGTATGTGGCGCCTTGCTCGCTTCTTCGCAACGTCATGAACCATGTCTCGTCTGAAGCCCCAGACGTTCAATATCACCTTGGCAAGAACGTACCGATGGCAAACTGAGAATCGGAATGAACAGTATGCATTCCTGGTCTCGCTTGTCAGACTCTTCCGCACGATCGCTGGTGGTTCCACGTCTCTGCAGATTGTGGGATTAACCGAAACAGACCCGCCCTCATGTGTGCTTCTTTCCTATTTGGACTTCTGGAGGCTCATGTTGTGTTGCTAGCTTCGAGGCAGTACTCGCAAGCCGACGACAACCGTGCGCCCACGCCGACAAATGCAGTACAACGCCCATCAGCAGCGCGACGGTTTCCGAACAATCAGCGGCCTTCCACGCCTCCCGCGCCTGAACATACTGATCGCGAGGACGCGCCTCGAAGCAGTTCTCCTTTGACCAATGGACGATCTCAGTCTCGGATACGTCGTCGACCATCGCCTGTCGCTGACCGCCCGGCGTCGCCTACGGATATCCCCATGTCTGGTACGTCTCCTAGTCGACAACGAGCGACCACGCCTGTGCCACAAGCCACAGCCCGTCCTCCAAGGGCTCCTAGGCCTGGCGCATCTTCTACTGCTTCGCGGGCATCGGCTGTGTCCAACGGAGTCCCATCTATCAACTATACAATCCCCTCTCCATCACGGCCCTCAATTATAACCTCTACCCCATCAGTCCGTACATCAACTGCAAGTAGTCAGAATCTATCCGCTCGCCGGCCTTCAGTAGATGCACCATCTTCGGCTACGTCGATCCAGTCGACAGCCACGTTACTCTCCACAGGGACTGGGCCGCGCCAATCGCCGTCGCCATCTCCCTCGCGTTCACGCGCTGCCAAGTCTCCTTCAAGAGGGGCCAGCCCAACTCGTACTGACCTTAAGCTGCAGCGACGGGACCAGAACGCACGTATCTCGTTCTTCGACCCCGCCAATCAGGGCGTGTTGGACCGCTTGATACTGGGCGGTGGAGAGGTGACGGAAGGGGTGGCCAGTGAAGGCGACGAAGAAAGCTCGCAGGATATCATGGCAAATGTGGAGGAGATGTTGGAGGGATATGAGTGGGCCAGTGATGACATTTTCGGGAGGAACAGGTCGAAAGGAGCAGTGGATCAGATTGAAGCTCGTCTACTCGACGAGCTCATGGCTTTGGACAAGGTAAGATGACAACTCGACTGTGGCTTTCGTTGGAGCTTACATGCGCTCTGTCTGAAAGGCGAATGTCCACTCCTTCATCGAATCGGACGATCGCGTAGGCCTGGTACTCAAGTTTCTCGATGAGGCCATTGTGGAACTGGACAGCATGGATGGCCTTGTATCGTCCTACAAGATTCATCTGAACGTAAGATATGTAACGCCGTTATGTACTCACTCTTTATTGATGCTTGCATTCGAAGGCTGTCAACGATGATATTTCCTTCATTCAGTCGCAAAATCGGGGTCTACAAGTGCAGACACAGAATCAGCGTGCCCTTTTATCCGAGCTCGAGAATCTGCTCGTACGTATTACTGGTACATGTGTTCTCAAGCCCTGCTCACAGTCCCATAGCAAACGGTACAAGTAGATCGGGACGCCTTGATCATTCTCACACAAGAGTCATTGGAGAAATTGCAAAGCATCCAACGCCTCGAGGAAGCATCTGCAGAACTCTACAGGGCCTTGCTTGCTGGCAAGGATCGGGGTAAATATTATGCTTCCGCGCCAGAACATTTAACATCTAACTCACTTCCAGACATGGCTGCTACGATGGAACGCTTGGATGAGTATCGGACTCACAACGCCCAGTTCTGCAAGCGTCTATACGACTATCTGTCTATCATGTTTACGGCCCAGGTTAGTACTTCCGCTACCAGTATCGTCTACAAGTACGTTGACCGGTATCTGCTACAGGCCCGGATGCTTCTAGGAGACTCGAAAGGTCTCAATAAGCCTAACGGTCGCGGGCGCATAACGATCCAGAAACATGGAGACATGGAGACCTACCTGGGACGCTACAGCGGGCTTATCTTATATTTGAAGGAAATGGACGAAACCGCATATGGCAAACTATGCGCTGTGAGTTGTCTCTCACCACGAAACGTACGGTGGCTCATGCGATGCAGGCCTATTTCTCTGCTGCAAGCGAACTCCACAACACTCAAATGTCTGCACTAATGTCGACATACAAGGACATCGTCAAAAAGGCGCAGGAAGAGGATCCTGACATGAGTAGGCGGTTCGAACGCCTAATATGACATATCAGCTTATATATTTTAGGCTTTGGACTGTCTCCTACCACCTCACGGGCGGCAGGTGGCATCCGGCGCGCGGGGACCATGGTGCGCTCTCCCTTGGAAGGTCGAAAAGACAAGGACAAGCATCTGGAAGGCGAGATACCTGCATCAGAGGTTCGATCATAAGTTTCATCCTTTGGAAACCCCTAACATATTGATCACAGGCCTTCGGCCACGTTCTCGAGCAAATAGCGCCCCAGATATATCGCGAAGAGGACTTCATCGCCGACTTCCTTCAGATCAATGAGGCGCGGCTGACGTTCGCAGACTACATGGGTCTGGACAATTATTTCCGGCGCCAGGCCTCGCGGTCGTCTGGCTTGAGCCAGCAGACGAGCAAGCTTGTTCGTGGAGCGATGGACTTGATCTTCAGCTTCCTGCCTGCGGAGCTCAAGTCGTGGATTGACGCTGCGCTGGCGAAGGACGATCTGTGAGTATCCCACACGATAGTCAATTAGTTTTGCTCAGTAGTTCTGCTGCAGGCAAGTCATTGGTGTCACCGCAACCCTGGAGAAATTCCTGGCCGACGCCGACGAGCGAGGGAACACGTTCCTGCTAACGTTTCTTGATAAACAGCACACACGACTCAAAGCCCTCTTTGATCGACACGTTGTATGTGTTCTGCAAGGCTCTTCTATGGCTATGCTAACACTACGGATACAGACACAGCAGATCAAATCCGTGGAGCAGACGAAGCTTACGAGCAAGAAACGGAACGGTGTCGCCCACTTCATCAAGTTCTTTCCCGTCTACGTCAGCCGTGTTGAGAACCAGCTCATCGGTGCGGACACGCTGGAGATCCGCCAGACCGTTGACATTGCATACGAGAAGATTGTCACTACGATGTTTGATTCGCTCAAGCAGATGGCGAAACTGGACGGGGAGGGAGAAGACAAAGGGCAGCTCAACTACCACGTTATCCTCATTGGTATGGAGGAACCTTGGACCTATGACTGGTCACCTGCTGACAGTGGACACAGAGAATATGCATTTCTTTGTGGCGGAAATCCGGCAGCAAGAGATTGGCTCTGTCAATATGTTCTCGAGACGCGCCGAGCAGGTCTATGATGAGAACTTGAACGCATATGTCAAGATTGTCCTCCGACGACCATTCGCTAAGATCATTGTAAGCACATAGATAGCCAACTGTTCTATTCTGACCTGCTCCACAGGACTACTTTGATGGCGTCGAGCGATTGCTGAAGACGACAGCACCGTCTGAGGTGTCGAGCAACAGCATTTACAGCAGACACAACTTGAAGAAGATCATCAAGGAGTACGATGCCAAGGACCTTCGCAAGCATATTGACGCGCTTTTCAAACGCGTTGAGAAACACTTCACGGAGGCTTCGGAAAAGACAACCGTGGAAAGTGGCAGCGTCGGTATTGCGCCTGGAACGGTGATGGTTGGAGTATGGAAGGCTTGCGAGGAAGAGCTCCTCAGGATGACGGAGATCTTCACCAAACGGATATCGCAGTGCTATGCGAAGGCCGGTGTATCTTTAGACTACACCGCGGCGGACGTGGAGGCCGCATTTAAACGACACCGTGTTGGGTCGTAGTACTAAATGAAAACGAGTAATGTCTATTTCGCGCTCTAAGCACGGTATGGTAAGAAAGCACATGTCCGTGTCTGAATGGCCTGATCAAGCCACACGAATATTCAACATACTCTAGCGGGAGAACACGACCTTCAGATAGCATAAAAAAAATAAGAGTACAGCTTGTTTTCTAGTCTTCAGCAACATGCTCATATGGGTTTCTATGCTCCACATTGTAGCCGGCGACGGGCGGCGTGGAAGCATGGTTGCTGGCGGCCGGACTCGTCGCCTGCTTCGCCTGCTGTTGGCCGACGGCACCCAACACCGCGGGACCAAACGTGTTCCACAGCCCTTGAAGCGACTGGACGGGATTCTGGCTACCTGCGGCAGGGGTGCCGTCCTGGCCAGCCTGCTTGGGCGTCTTGTTCAAGAGTTTGAAGAGGAAGTCCCAGAGCGAGGCGACACGCGCCTGCACAAAGGCAAGCGTCTCTGTGCGAGCTGAGGCGATGCCCGCGTCTATATCGGCCTCGTGCTTGTTGAAGAATGGTTCGAGGTATGTTTTGTAAATGTAGGTGGACCCCTGATGGCATGATTGATGTGAGTGAGGGGTGCGACAGGAGGCATGGCGCTGCGCGGTATACCTGGGTCTGGGGGAGCGAGAGGAAGAGGAGGAACAAGGTTTTGATCTCCCAGTAGAAAGGGAACCTAGGCACCGCTGTCAGCTGGCGCCCGGCCGGTGGCAACTGCGGACGTACCAGCTAAGCAGCCATTCAGCACCGTACTCTGCGGCGACAAAGACACCGACCACGGCCCAATAAGCAGCCCAGCGTTCTATTTCGGGCTCGGGAAGGGGGCGCTGCTTCAAGGCCTTGAACAAGGAATACGAGGGCAGGAGGAAGGCAAACCAGCCGCTGTGCGTGGGGTAAGTACAGACGCTAGGAGTATGCGGTCGCGCCCACCTGAGGGCATGGGAAACCAAGGACGTGAGCATTGTGGACGTGCTTGACAATGAGCGTGCGGTACTCGGTACTCGGTGGTGACGGACACGGTGGCGGACGCGGTGACGGTGTCGTGTGAGCGTCAGGCTGTGGGCGTTGGCCTCGACTGACGGCAGTGACGCGGGCGGTCCGGGTGTGACGGTGTGACGGTGTGCCGCCGAGTAGAAATGGCTCGATCGAGCAGCTCGGCCGGCTCGCGACCCTCGCCCCCCGTTGGCGGCCGCCCTGCCTCCCGTCCGTTCCCCATCGGCCTCTCGTCCTCCCCCCATCATGGACATGTCCAATGGCAGTCCCTCCTTCGTGCAGAAACAAGAGGACATCGATGGCCGCGACGCCTCGGTCGGTGGGAAGGATGTCAAGCCAGCCACCAAGACTTTGAACAGGGTTCCTCGTACGTCTTGCTACGTCTCATATCCTTTCCCTCCCGTGCTCATCACCCTGCGGATTTTCGACTCCAGGGGCATGCGTAAGTCTCTGCTTGCTCTTGTCCCATCTACTCTCACTCATCGTCGCGTCCAGAATGCGTGCAGGAAGCAGAAGATGCGATGTGAGGGCGCCGACAACCCTCCCTGTCGGCGTTGTAGACATGCCGGTCTCGAGTGTATGTTTGAAAAACCCTCCCGGGAAGCATCGCTCACGGGCGAGGCGGGATTAGAGTAAGTCCCACAGTGCACACATTGTTCATATGCGTCTTATTCGGGGCGCCAGGCGTATTCGCAGCTTGGAGTCTCACGTAGCGGACATACGGCAGACGCAGTCAGCCATTCAATCCACTTTGCTGGAGATAGTCGGTCATCTACGTAGTGGATCAGCCCCTCCGGCGCGCTCTCCCACAACCTATCCGCAACCCTACATGCACCACTCTCCCAGCATTCACTCGGATTCACCCGCGCTATCTACGCCTTCTACTGCTCGTCCACCCCAAGTGGGCGAGCCGGGACACTCCATGATGCCACCCTCGCAGCCCGGAAGCAATTCGGTCAGGAACGCTTTCCCAATTTGCTATGCACACTTTGCCTAACTATAGATCGTAGATGTACCCTAGCCCGACCCAACCGCCTATGCGAAACCCAAATGAATCCCACTTGCAAGCTCCAGGCGGCCAATATCAAGCAATGAACGCACCATACCAGATACCTCCGGGTATGCATCCTCCCATGCTGCCCCCCATTTCGAGCATGGAACCAATGGGTCCGCCTCGGCCACAACACACCAACGTTTCTTCCGTGCGGCATCAGTACGGCGATACCCCTCACCTATCGCGGAATAAGCACATGAACGCGCAAGGTGGCAGCAGTGTTGGAACCAAGAGATCTGCACCGCCATCGAACGTGACCAGTGCCGACTCGTCCGACGTCGATGAAGATGATGGAGAGCTTCCAGCGTCAGGACTAGTCGCCCCCTGGGAAGTGTTGAGAGGCTTGGCCGACGTAGCCATTCAGAGGGCTGCCAAAGTAATACGGTACTCTACAATCTGCCACTATGCTGACAATGAACCTTCTAGGAGAGTGGTGAGAGTAGCGAGCCTCAAAGCCGAACGAGGACTCCCTCGCCCGACCCCGGCAAGCAGCGGCCCGTAAAGAGGAGGAAAGTCCACCACAGGATTCCTCGCTCTGTTCAGTTTCCAGACGGTGTGCAGCTATCTGTGGAAAGAGTCGCATCAGCTTGCTAAGAATTGCCTTAGTGGTATCCAAGAACATCATCTCGGAAGCTGACGCCCGTGAATTATTCAGAATGTGCGCTTCTTCATCTCACGCATTTTCCTTATCTTACGCACTTTCAGATATTATCACGGCTGTTCGACATTCCTTCCTGTATTCGATTCTTCCATTGACACTTATGAATCGCTGCACGAGCGCTCTCCTTTCGCTGTTGATAGTATCTGCATGGTCGCCGCGAAAGTGCGCGATGGTGGAGGTGAGTTCTATCAAATATGGCCACTGATGTCCCTTGAAGCTGATGTTGTTCAGGAAAATCAAGCGAAGAATATGAGAAATGCCTAGCTGAAGTCCAGGCTATCTCATGCGCGACGTTGTTTTCTCCTGTCATGCGTCAAGAGGCAGTACAGGCGATGAGTACGTTCTGATCAGCGACACATTCCACCCGAAACTGAGTTCTTGCCAGTCCTAGTTTCCGGCTGGTCGGACAACGGTTGGTTGAGCGGCGGACACGCTGTCCGAATGGCCTTGGAATTATGTGAGGATACATTCAGTTCTTGGAGACAGCCAATTAAATGGCCGTCTAGCGATGCATAAAGCTTGGCCGCGCCTCCTCAGGCGCATGGAAGCACGCAAAGCCTCTGACGGCCAGGAGGACAGGGAGCTCGTGGTAGCTGCCCGCACCTGGTTTTGCCTGTATCTTTTCGAGCACCAGTAAGTTGTGGGCTACCCATTTTTCCTATAGCAACACCGTCTTAACTGCGTGGAAGAATGTCATATGGGACTGGTCGCCCGGCGATCCTCAAAGACGACGAAAGCATCTGGCAGTGCCGCCTTCTTTTACGGCACCCTTTGGCTCTCGAAGACGATATGCGCCTTGTCTCTACTGTGGAGCTAATGGCCATTCGGGAGCGCATCACTAATCTGCTTGCCCCGTTCGCGCACGGTCCCGTGGATGAGCGCACATTCGAGGTTCTCCGAACCGCCGACGCGGAGTTCAGGCATTGGTACACGACCTGGGATCAGGCCTTCTCTCAGAAATACGAAGATGCGGGTAGGCTGTCATCTGCTTCTTTTCTCGCCAGTGTTAACGAGAACTGGGCAGCTTTCTACCGGCAAAGTTTACAGCTGCAGCATCTTCATGCTGAACTTTACCACAGCGCATCCGCCTTGCGAGGGATCAATGGTCCGGAAGACATGCCAAAGATGCTCGCTTCTCAGCGTGATTTGGCCATCCGCTCGATCAAAATTGCCCAGCAAGGGTTAGATATCACGGTCAATTCACACTCTTATCGGGAGGGCATGAAATACGGTATGCTTTCGCGTTGGCACCTTGGGAACGAGCTGACCGCAAACTCTTCACTAGCCGTGCATTACACCCATGCTACGGCCACTTTTATGGCCTCCTTCCTACTTCGTCTTGCACGCCTATTGTGCGTCGTACTTCTTTCGCTCTGTTGGTCCGCTACTAAAATCCACGGGCAGCCCTAATGAATGCAACATGAAAGATACCCGAGATCAAGTGGAGTTACTAGCGTCGCTCATGTCAGAAAGTGAGGAGATATCAGTTCTGTGGTGCTCCCGACTGACTCATTATCCTAGTACCCGGGAAGCGCTACGCGTTGACCCTGCAGTTGATGCTCAAGCGGTCGAAGAAACGCACCTCAGGCGCGTCTCGCTCCCCAAAGCTCTCTCGAGAGCAATACCACCAGAAGGTCCCCGTCGAAAGGCCATCTGGCATGGCTGTCAGCCAAGTGGTCAATCCGACGCCCATCTCACCTACGACTCATTACGACGTACCCGCAGCTATGCAGGGTCATAGCCATGGCCATGGCTCTGTCCCACCTCCCGGTCACTACGCTCCCCAGCATCATGGGTATGTCGCAAACGCCGAACACATCTGGCGCGGCTTTGAGGCCACTGCGAGCGAGCAGCTCCCCGTCTGGCTGTCTGATCAGAGCCTGGGCGGCAACTCGTTTACCCAGAGCGGCATCGATGCCTTTCTATTGCCCAACGACTATCTTCCCCCTGCCCCACAGATTTGGTAGTTGTCAGATCTCGGTATGATCGTGCACGTAGTGTTTCTTCAATAGCTGTTGTGTGTACTCTATGATTGTATCTATTAGGTCCGGAATCAACGATGACTTTACGGCTTCCTCAACCAGGAGACAGATTGGGAGCTTCACTAGTTTGTACACGAAATGATGATATTACTTGTCGCAGCGACGAGAATAATAATGATAGATCGATAAAATGTGCTTTGCATATGAAGGGGATATCGAAGCGACCGAGATATACTGTAGATGATGTCCTTTGCAAGAAATGAGCGTACACGGCCTGCTGCTTACCAGTCACCACAGAACGATGGCAAAATCAACGTCTGAACAATTGATTGAGCTCTTCGATGCGACGCTGCACGAGCTCCCCTTTGCTTATTTGTCCGAGAGTCATATTTGCTAGCTCCGTCTTCTTCTTCTGAACTTCAAGAAGCCGGGCTTCGATCGAGTTCTCTATGATCAACTTGACGGTCGTTACTGGTTTTGTCTGCCCTAGGCGGTGCTGTTCGGTTTGCGTGAGCCTCTGCGACGGGCATCGCATAAATACGCTACTCACGATCCGATCAACGGCCTGATTCTCAACAGCAGGATTCCTATGGAAGCAAATAAGCATGAAGTCGCTCAAAAGCAGATGCTGTCCTTACCAGTAAGGATCCATCAGATAGACCCGCTGGGCGGCAGTCAGATTGAGACCCACTCCGCCCGCTTTCAAGCTGACCAGCAGCACTTCACACCCAGGATCGGTCTTCAGTGCTTCCATGGCTCGCGAACGGTCCTCCCGCTTCATCGTGCCGTCTAATCTATCGTAACGAATGCCGGACGCGTCTAAGGCATCCTCCACCCTATCGAGCATGCTTGTCCACTGCGAACTGATGGAGGCATAAGCTGATTCAATGAATGATGATTACTGACAAAACACTCACAATACAACGGTTTTCGTGATACCATCATCCAAAATGTTACCATGGTCATCCACCATCTGGACCTCCAGAGAATTGGGGTCATAGTTGATCGAATATGGGTTGGCCCTTGAGAATTGTGTCAGGTCGTTCATAAGAGCTTTGACCTTCGTAGAGGGGCGGAAATCGTCCATCTGAATGCCTTTGAGCTTTCTCTCGCGCCTGCTAACTTTCGCTTTCGCCGCATGGTCAGGCGCCACGTAGTTCGGGTCGACTTCCACGGCATCCGACGGGAGCAAGATGAACTGGCAGACAGGACAAGGACGAGCCAGGTCAGGGGGACAGTCCGGCCAGGCGATGTCTACACCACGCTTGAAACAACACATGCACAGCAGGTGCTGACAGCGCGTCAAGATAGGGCGAGATGCACCCGCAGGGCTAGCTGCGTCTGAGCAAGCGGCGCCGCGCTGGGCAGTAGCCTTTGGCTTCCTGCCCTTCTTCGCGCCTGGAGTCACATCGCCGTCCCCACCAGTGCCTAAATCTTGAAGGTCGGAGCCGGCTGGACAGAACTCAGTCCCGCATTCCGCGCACTGGGTTGTCGCCGCCTCCCGCAAGAGCGCAAATATGACGGCAGCTCGAGGAACCGTGATGCCTTCATTTGTTATGGCGATAACCGTGTCTTCGTAGGATACCTGCTGATCGGCGAGGATACCTTTGCCTTTGACGAGCTCCAAGTCGTCACATATTTGACGCAAGCGTAGAATTTTCTGCAGAATTCCGACGTAATTCTTCATCACCTCGTTCTTGTGCGAGAGCTCGCGGAACTCCGCTCTGGACTCGTTGAAGAAACGGTCGTATAGTTCTTGCTCCTCAGGGTCAAACTTGAGGTAACGAAGTTCGTCACGGCGGGGAGGAAGTGACAGGATGCGTGTCCCGTTCGCTGCCTTGCTCTCCTTCGTTCGACGCAAGGTGATACACTTCATGATTGTCTGCAAACGTGCGATGCCCAGTGGTTGTCCATATTTGACAGGAGTGCCGATGAATTCTGTCCACGTTGCCTTATCATCCAATGGATCGAGTTTGAGGAACTTGACAAGCGCAAATACATCGTCCAGCTTGTTCTGAACAGGAGTCCCAGTAAGGCACAGACGACGGTCTGCCAGAAGATCACATGACGCGCGACAGGCGACGGTATTGAGTTCCTTAATGGAACTGGAGGATGTAAGCAGACTAGCTCGACAGATCTCCTTTACACACTCACTGTGCTTCGTCGAGGACAACTCGAAACCAATGGACGCTTTGCAAAGGACTAGTAGCCTCTATGCCATTGAAATTCCGTTTGCGCTTGCCCGCCTTCTTCGCTTTCGTCGGCCTGTCTCCGCCGGATGCCTCGGCGCCGGACTCTCCACTGCGGTCCTCTCCATCTTCGGCGACAGATGTGCTCCTACTTTGCTTCGAGAACTCGGACGCGAGCGTGGAGTATGTAGTGATCACCACATCGCAGTCAGCCAGAAAGGCGGGATCCGGGCGACGAGCATTGCCGTGGTAGACATATACTCGGAGACCGGCATACGCTTGGCCAACGGGCTCTAATTTCGGGGGCTCTGTGACTTCACGGCTGCCAGGCACACATTGAGACAGGTCTTGTGTCCCAGCAGGTTGCGAAGAGCCGGACTGATCGGGCGGCAGTGAACAATTGCCAGAACCCCCAGTGACTTGCACAGGCCCGCTCCAGTGCTCTCTGAACTGTTCTTCCCAGTTGGAGACGGTCGACAAAGGGCAGATGACCAGTGTCGCTCTACTCTTGAACTTGATACGACGAGCTCGTGCGTACTGAGCTTCTGCTTGGTCAAGCAGTTTCGCTTCCTTGGCTCGGGCTTTCGCCGTGAGGGGTGAAGACGTATCAGGCATTCCGTAAACACTGCCCGCGAAGTGCGCAGCGTTCAGTGCTGAACTGCTAGCTGAGTGTAAGGGGGAATCGAATGGTCCTTTTGGCAGGACAAGCGGCGATTTCTCGAATGTTCTTGCGCTCTGCAAAGTCGCCGCGATGAGAGAGACGCATGTGATTGTCTTCCCGAGACCCATCTACCGTTAACAAGCGTCAGTAAATAAAAGCTAAAGAATATGGCAAATGGTATATACATCATCTGCCAGAATGGCGCCTTTAGACTCATCTGGTTCCTCGAAGACGTCCTTCTGGGTCACGAGGTGAGACCATGTCGTTTGTCCTGAAATCGGATTTGACCGAGACTGCCAAAGCGAAGACCGGCCGCCATCCTTGGCACAGATTTCACGCTCGCGTTCCAGAAGAAATGTTAACGCCCTCTTCTGGTGGGGATATAACTTGGTGCCAACTTCCGGTGCTGAGAATGAGAGGATCAGACGGACGTGCAAGCTCTGTCATATGGCAGAACTAACGTGGATTGCTTTCGTCCAGCTCGTCTCCACTGCGGAGACTCTTGAAGAGCTCGTCCACTTGACTTCTTTGCACCTCAACGCTCTTGCCAGACGTAGACCATCGAGCATTGTTACCGCCCGGACCACTGTAGCCGGTCCGCGCGCTTTGCAAATGGCGGCTGAATCCGCCGGGAGGAGGATTATGCGGATTGCAATACGGAGCACTGCACATTTGAGGACGTGGATGATCGAGGAGTAAACCATACTGGCGCAGATAGTTGCCCACAACGGGTATATTTCCTTTCGGAGTGTACACAAGCGCCTCCAGGGATAAGATTGGAACCTGGTGGGCAGTCAGGATAGTGGAGAGGCGAACAAAGTTTTAATACGGACGTTCTGATATCCCCTCTTCATCTTCGCGTCCAGCCTGATCAAACCCTTGCCCATCATCGGACCCAAAGCGGAGGCAACCTTCTGTTCCACGACCCCAAAATCTTCACCCAACATGGAATCCCCGTTGGCATTCTTCTTGTTCGGAGTCCTGATATGGATCGTGTCTTCGCCTCCTGGTCGAGTGGTACGGTCGTGATTCAGGCGGACAGGAACCCATTCATCTTCTATAGCAGGATTACCTCGGGACGGCGGGTTTAGATAATCTGTCGGATATAAGATGAGGGCGGCTATGGTCAATTGACCAATGCAAACTGGAGTCTTGGGAGATATGTCCTTCAAGGCTGCCTGAGGGTCGTTCTGACTGGTCGATGCAATAGGCTGCTGAGCAACCAGCATCTGGGACGGGGGACGAGAAAACAATAACGGAGATGGTGATCTCGTCAGGTCAATGGCATTGCGAGAGGAAGTGCCGGCGACATGAGACAGATTAGGAGCAGAAGGCGGAGTTGAAAGAACGAAAGGTGGGGTCGGCACAGAGGAAGATGGGTTCGCAAACGGAGGGCGATATGGCGGCATGGGGGGCCCTCCTTGATGGAAAGCAGGAGAGAATGTCGGTGTTGGCGCGTTAACATAGTGAGCCGTGCTCGGGCCGCCGTTCGAAGGGCGGTAGTAGGATGCGTTGACAGGCTCGTTCAACAAGTGCTGTGGGAAGGCGGAGTTCCCGGGTGGAGGATGGCCGCCATCTGGCAGACGAGGGGAGGTAGGGTACGGTAGGCGTTCGATGCGGCGGCGCTTTGCAAGCACTTCGTCAGGGACAGAGTCGTCCTCGTCTTCGTCTAGAGTGAGATCAATAGGAGCTGAGTGGGAGTTTGACGATGGCGGAGGCTGAGAGTAATAGGATACGGGTGGCAGTGGGGGGTGCTGCATGGCGGGAAGAGGGAAAGAACGTCGTGAACAACGATGAGCGGGACTGCATTTGCACCGTCTTTCTAAGTGCAGCCACACGTGACTCACAAGTGCCGAGTCGGCCCCCCTTTGAGGACTTTCTGACCTAGTGACATTGACCAAAACCGCGCCCAAATGGTACCTGCACGCGTAGTACAGTAGCCGTCGAACGCGCGCGTCGAGTCGGGCTTCGGTTTGATGACAAGGTTCGGTCTTACCGTTTTGTCAGGCTTTAAAATAATTACTAATAATCGCTTTGGCATGGCCCTGGTCGCATCTAGTCAAAACAGTTTCTGCCATTGACAGGAGATCGAGCACGACTATAGGAACACCAGATAGGTATATCAAATCAATGGTCCTAGCTGTATACAACAGATCGAGGCCCCGGACGTTACAGGTTAAACGTGCGGGTTTCCTTATAAAAAAGCGTACGACAATCTCCAGAGCATTCTCCCGCCCACGCAACGTGCGTCACACTGTCAACCAAGGTTGAGTAAGGTTCCACATGCTGAGCAGAAGCTACGCACGACCTGGCGCCGCCCATCCTAGAGCCACATAGGCTTGCTTGGCAGCGTCTTCCTTCGCCAACTGCTTGCTCTTTCCTGCTCCGCGACCCTTCAAGATGCCGTTGACTAGCAGTTAAAGCGCGCAATGAACACAGCGCTCTCCTAATCGTTGATCGGGAGACGTACCCATGCAGTCCACTGTCCACGACGGCGCATGGGGAGGACCCGTGGATACAGCAGGCCAATCGAGTGCAACTCGCCTTTGCGAGCACAGCTGATTGAAAATGGGCAGGATGGCCGACTGAGACGGGAAGGCGCTCGAAACTGGAAGCGGAGGAGGGGTGGCTGATGGCGGGGGCGGGTTGCTGTAAGCCCCCGGCGAATGCATGGCATGCGGCGGCGGCGGCGATCTTGCCATTTGCCTATGACCTTCCGGCACGAACGTCACTGTGGACGCCGAGGGTTCATACTCTGGATCCAACAGTTTCCCGATCCAAGAGATGATGTCGGACAGGCCATGCTGTAGATATGCAGCCCCGACGTATGTGTGGAATAAAAAGAAGGTTTCCTACATGTCGGAATCAGGACAAGCACCACGTAGCAGATGGAGTTCAGACGGACATCGGCATGTTTGAGACTCTCACGTAGATGAACAGGGCACCGCACTTTCTCTCGCAGTTGGTAGTTCGTGACCCAGTCATTGATGGTCTCGTACGCCGTCTTCGCCTCAAACTCCACCTTACGCGACGATTCACAATTTAGAACCTCAGAGTACGAAGACAAGACGCACCTCCATCCCCGTTGCGTCCAGCATTGGCCGCTTGTCGAACAGAATCTGCGCCACAGCCATGCTCAGTACCCTCTTTCCTATGGTCGCCAATCGCTCGCTATCGCCGAAATCTTCGTTTAGAGAGCCAGAGCTGAGCGATCTGTGCATGAATATCTCAAGCATCACTTCGCCTTGGAGGGTAGGCAGAGGGGGTAGTCCATGAGACATGGTGGCAATCGTGTTGCTGGGTCGAGGACGCTTTGAGGATGCTGGGAGAACGTTAGGAGGGGGCGGGCGCTTCAGGGCTGAGCTAGGAGATGGGGAGCTTGGATAGCGCTGGGCGGGGGGTCCGCTCATGGATATTTAAATGCACGCACACGTGGCCTTCGACGAGTGCAGAACAAACGAACTTGAAGAATTGTGAAAGTCTCGAGGCAGTGTCGACAGATGGCTGCGGAATACAAAGCGCGCCACATCGCCGGTGCCACCCTCGAGAAACAAAAAAAAAAACGGTTTGATTTGCTACCGTCGACACCATGCCACTAGGTGGAGGGTATGTGTACTTAATATGTCAGCAGCGATATGTATCAGAATGGCGTCTACAAGAGAATCATAATATGATTATGCTACGTGGTTACGCTACTGCAATTCCCGGGGGACGACTATCACCTTCCTACCTTCTTCTGCTTTGACAAGATTTTTCGCAGGATTATGACGACGTCACGGTGCTCTGGCTGGTCATGTAGACGTGCTATCGCCTTTGATATGCTTTCACAGGGTTCAGTCCCAGGTCAAGTCCCATGGACAGTGTTACATACCTGCTAGGCCCTTCAGCTACCACGGGACACAATCTGAGGTCATGCCAGGGCGAGGCACCACAGGCAGCGCATGCCTTCGCCGCCGTCTTCGGCCTCTTCCACGACTGACCTTCAGCAATCGAAGGGCTGGGCCGCTTTGACGAGCCGTTCGAAAGGCCAGAGGGACCAGGCTGAGCATTGCTGGAAGCAGCAGCAGGCGTAGTCGGAGGTCGAGAGGGCTCGTTTGCGGCAGTATGCCGAGAGTCCGAAGAGGATGAGTTCCGTTCAGGATTCGTTGATAGAGCAGTCGGACCTTGACCTGTGCCGGGATCGACAAGCCTCAACGGTTGGCCATATATAAGATGCATATGACCGCGTCGGTTTAGAGTATTGTCGATGATCTCAATGGCCTCTCTCTGTAAAGCCGGATCAGCTCATAGACTCAAGCGAAAACATATAGATGCTACGCACGCGCTCCTCTATGGGTTCATCCGTAGCTTCGAAGAGCATCTTGCGATATTCGCGCAAATTTTCGGAACTCCCGGTCATGAAGCATTCACCATCGTGCCTCTCTCCACACAAGCCGCATAGAGGATTATCTACGGGCTCATCAACAAAATCCGGAAGCTCGTTGTGATGCGATTGAGGAGAAGAGAGGGCTTGTGGAGGAATAGATATCCGTGCACGTTTGCGTCCTTGCTTGCTCAGCCCGGGAACCAAGTCGTCCGATGCGCTTCCCAGACCGTCGCTTTCGAACTTCTCTGGCGTTCTCGAAGCCGGCTCGAGATATGCATCAGACTCGTCAGAATCTTCTCTCGACTTGCGCTTCTTGCCCTTAGCCTTGCTCTTTTTCGGCGTATCGTCTAGGTCGAATTGTTGCTAGCCCGACAAAGGATGAGGTTATCTCCAGAATTACACAGATTGGTATCGAAGCTACCTGAGGTTTGGACGCTGCGGCCACGGCTGCCTTGCGGCGAACGCCACGACCCGTTAACTCCTTGGCTTGCTCGCTGCTGCGCTGGTCTTGTATGCGCTTTAAAGTGAGCGCCCAGGAGTCCACTTGCTCTGGGGCTTCCGGATCTTCATCTGGAACGTCTTCCAGATCGTCCTTATCGGCGGCCCAAACCTTCGCAAATTGGAACAAGCCTTCACTGGTATTTCCCTGTTCCTCCTGCTCACCCTCAACCTCCGTCTTCTCAATGAGGTTGTCGATATCGTGGTCATTGTCTGAGGAAATTCAATGAGGTGCGATCACATCAAGGTTGCTTCTCGCAACGCTTACAGACGATATCGCGTGAATTCCCTTCCTCTTCAAATAGGGCCTTCGCGCCGAATGTGAGGATGGATTGCACGTCCGTGCTGCCCTCGTCGTCGTCGATCTTTTGGATGATGACATGATCTAACACCATTTTCTTCTTCCCGGTCTGCATGATACGCTCTGATAACGATGAGCAAGGGATAAGCACGATGGTTCGGCACGCACCCTCAGCGGTGTCCTTGGCCATGAATTTAAACACCAGGCATGGCTTCGTCTGACCATATCGATGAGCGCGAGCGATAGCCTGCAGCAATTAATTGGAAGGGTTTTCAACTTCGGAGGAGAAGTACGTACTTGAAGATCCTATCATTCGAATCAACATGTGACTAAACTATGAAATGTCTTGGAACGTACTTGGTGAGGGTTAAAGTCTGGGTCAAATATGATGACGGTATCAGCACTCCAGAGATTTATGCCGACTCCTCCAGCTCGGGTGGTCAATAAGTAAACGAAGACATCGGATCCAGGACGATTGAACTCGTCCATTCCTTTCTGACGATCCGCTTGCTTCGTATTCCCATCCTTGAAGTTGATGATTAGAGGGTGTCGGTTGAATACGACGGACATGACACTCACTAAGCGCAAGTATTTGATACCTTCCCCATTACAAAAGTCTTCGACAATATCTAGGGCTATGACGAACTGCGCGGGAGGTGAGAAAATCGCTGTGGGAATTGATTCGCGGCACGGACCTGACTGAACAGCAGTACTCGGTGACCGCGAGCCTTCAGTTTTGGCAAAAGGCTTTGCAGGAACCGCAGCTTTCCACTACCCGCCACTAACTTCTCGTGCGCCTCACGTTCAACCAAGCCTTTCGGCTCGATGTCGTCCGAGACAAGGTACGGATGTTGGATGCATCTTCCAGGAAGTCAGTCCGTGACCAATAAAAGGGCAGTGTACGCATACTTCCTCAACTCCATGAGGATATTGACCATGCTTCCTGGCTTAAGGCTTGTACCTGCTCGTGTCTTCGTTTGAGCCAAAGACTTGGTGAGTTCCATCAATATATTGACGTTCCGACCTAGACCATTAACCGTCCGTCAGAAGACCTAGAAGGGTGGTGAAGCTGGAGCCACGTACTTAGAATAGACTTATACACTTCCTTCTGCAATGCAGTCAAGGAGATAGGCACAATAACTTCGTTCTATACCACGCGATGTTAGCAGTTGACAATCAAGCTGTAGCTAGGAACGGTACCTTGGGCGGTAGCTTGAGAACTTGCACTTTCATGCGTCGCAGGAAGTAAGGCTTCAGCCGAGAGTGAAGCTGCTTCACTAAATCCTCCGTAAGTTCCTCGTGGTCCTTCTCCAGCTGCTCCAAGTCGGACCACACGTCCGGATCCAAGAAGTTCATGAGGTTGAACAACTCGCGGATGTTGTTGTTCAATGGAGTCTGGTGTCAAGTCAGAACATGTTTGTGGGCAGCGGATGAGAAGCACGCACCCCGGTCATGATTATTCGATGAGCAATGGTCAATTGGTTGAGTTTCTTGAAGAGAAGACTGCTATTGTTCTTCACTGGGGGGAAGGGTCAGATCGTTTAAGCGGAATTGCGGCAAAATCTCACTTACGTCTCTGACCCTCGTCAACCACCAAAACCTCCCAACGACGGACACTATTAAATACGGAGGCAAAGTCTTTTGGCACGTTCAAAGTCTCGTAAGTGGTCACCAGCACGTGAAACTTATGGCCAGTAGTTCCCGACTCTGGTACCTCGTGCTTTAGCTCAAACCTCTTGATGACATCGCGAGCTTTCGATTCGCCATAGAAAGGAACGACACGAAGATTGGGTGCCCACGCAGAGAACTCTCTGACCCAATTCGTGATGGTGGAATTCGGAACAACGACCAGTACTGGGAATGCGTTGAATTTGTGAACGATGCTTCCGACGAATGTGGCGATTTGAACGGTCTTGCCCTACAATATGTAAGCATGCATAGCAAAGCAACGGAGTAAGGGAAGACAGGCGTACCAGTCCCATCTCATCGGCAAGGATGCAAGGCTGGCAATCCCACCAATTGGAACATAGCCAATTGAAGCCATCGACCTATATTCGATGGCGGTCAAGACGACATGGACGCATTGATAGAGAAATGACAAACTTGGAACGGCATGAGTTTCAGATTCTCTTTTTGACCAAGAGCTGGCTGGTCCTGTTCGGTCTTCAGACGATGCTTGCGGAATCCGCCTTGCGCTCGATTCTGATTGACCTTGGACTTGGTCGGCACCACCACCGAGCGAGATACTATCAGACGTTCGAACGCAAGCTGGAATGCGGAATAGCCCGGCTCCTCCGGTCGCGGAGGGGAGTCCCAAGTCGCTTCAGACGGTGAGATCGACAGGAGCCCAGAGACAGCAAGACGACTAACCTTCATCGTATCCCAAGTCGTCCCACTTGATGAAGGCCCACACGACCGAGCTGATATCGTCCTGCGAAACAGGTTCGCCTCGCATTTCCTCCCACTCGTCGAGGGTCCACGTCACGCTCTTTCCTGGCTGTTCACCAATATTGAAGGCTGCATCCCTTTCTTCTTGGTCCGGGTCGTCCTCTTCCGATTCGTCCTCTTCGCTGTCGACTCTTCGCTTCGAATGGAGCGTAGATTTAGCCTTCCCTTTCGCTTTGCCTCCCTTCCGTCTGAGTGAGGTAGGGATCCACATCAGGACGTCCAGCACACGATCAACTGTCTTCCAGGCGGGAGGGATTTTGCGCTCGGCGTCCGGGTTTGCACTAAGCCACGACATATCCGAAGTCCGTCCTTTATGCATCTCCGCTGGATCAGTCGTCTCATCTGCTGCAGATCCAATACCTCCTTCTGCCACAGCGTTCGCGGCTTCTTCCTCCCTTAGAGCTTCCTTAAGAAGGTCGACTTTCGGTCCGCTAGCCAAAAAATGCCGGAGAAGTCCTGCGTGTTTTGCTGCGAGCCAGCCATGATGTACCCACTGCGTCCGTCGATAGCTACGATCCTGCCATTTCACGAGATATTCGCGGGGTAGTTGGACCTTCGGATTAGGCGCTTCGCCGGCAAGGATGGACGGCTGTTCGGCATTTGCAGGAAATGGGCGCCAAGCCAGAATCTTCTCTGCAACGTAGACATAGGAAGCGCAGTCGGCGCAAGACCATCCATTCGTGCTCTGGTAGTACTCCGCAATCTGAGCGTGGTACACCTCGCCTTCAGTGCTGTCAAGGGCGATGTCCGGAAGGGGAAGATGGCGGTAGTGAGCCAGTCGTCGACATGTCCTGCATCGGAATAAGAGCTCATTGGCTGATGCATCTTGAGCGGACCCTCGCTGCGTCGCATCAGGAGCTGCGACCGCTGCGTCTGTTTCCTTGCCGTCCCGGAATGGCGTGACTGGCTGGGCAGTGTAAGGTTCAAGGGCTACCTCCATGCACCCCATACAAGACCCGCCCTTCGAACACATCGAGCAGATGAACTCGGTGATCTGCTGCGCGTCGAGGCCTGGCCGCTTGGCAGGGAGACCTTCGCTGTCCCCAGGATGCGATACCGCCCAGGATGCGCGATCGCGTTCGCGTATAGCTTTGAGGATCTCCTCACGCTCTGAGCCTAAAAGGCACTGCCAATGCGAGCTCGATGTGCATTTCATACTGCGCACATTACAGCTAGTCAGTACAAGAAGTTGTGTGAAAGAAGACGGAGGCATACCATCTCACCCATCCACCCAATGCGGAGAGCCGAGTTTCTTCGTCGTCGCTCCCCTCGAGATCGTCCTTATTCTTCCGTGTTCCCTTCCGCTTCTGAGCTAAACTCACTTCCCTCTCCAACAAAACATGCGCAGGCTGCCTGCGGCACTTTTCACATTCATATCGGTGAGCTCGCAGCGCCGCGGTGTCCTCGTCATCGTGCGGGTCGTAGTCGAGGTCTGCCACGGATCGTACGTGACCATAGGCGGGGCGAGACGCCTTACCGCGTACCACCTTCTTAGCCTTTCCTCTCGAGCGACTCGAAACACCATGGCTATACTCGTCAGAGGTTTCTTCAGACCCGTCATCTTCGAAGTCTTCATCAAGATACTGGGTCCTGACAGGCTTTCGTTGGCGCGTTGAGCGGCGAGCTCCTGGCACAGTCTCTGTGGGACTCTCATCCGTGACTTCACCATCATCTTCGTCGGCGTGACGGACAGCTGCCGCCTGGCGCGAGTGACGTGTTTTCCGTGGACTGAACGGAAGTTTCTTCTGTTTCCGTAGACCTCTCCTTCCGGGCGCGGGCGTTGTATCTTCATTGTAGTCACCGTCGCTTGGACCCGAGACCTCCGGGACATCTCTGTCCCTCTTCGGCTTCTTCTGCATCCGAATCAATGACCAAGGGCATTCCCTTGGAGGAGCCTGCTTTCTGGGCCCGCTGCGTCAACTTGGACATGTTGATGGTAAGTTTGACGCGAGACTTTGGATGCACGTTTGTAGCTGACGGATTGAAGTCTGTAAGGTGCCCTCTGCTCTTCCTGCGTTCTCCAGACGCGTAAAAAAGTGTGATCAATATGACACAGGACCTGCAGGACATATGACGGCTAGATGCCTACCAAAATCAGCGACAAGGGACGGGTGCTCCTTTGCGAAAACAGAGGCTTCAAACTGGGCAGATATAAACGCGTCAAAATTGGCATAATTGCGCAAAATATATGAATGCACCTTGTGCGCCATTCCGTCCGCGTCCTGGACATAATACCAAAGTGTGGTCGTCTTGGGATCACGGTACTCGTAGACGACGGTACCAGGGGACATGTCCTCGTCATAATCGCCAGGATATTCAAGGTCTCCAACGTCAGCATACGTGTCCCGCGTTGAGGGATCCAAAGCGGGGAGCTGGATGAAAAACGACTGCTTAGGGGCGCGCTGTAGGGACGGCGGGACAGTTTGGGGTTGTGTGGAGGGAGCGGGAGTGAGTGGGCTTGGAGGAGAAGATGTGTGCCTCTGGGAAGAGATTAAAGAGCTTTTTGGCGTAGAAACTGAGTCTATTGCGTCTATCAGAGGGTCGTCGGACATGTTGAGGCGCAGTGGAGGGGGAATGAAGGCAAGAGCGCGTCTGAGCGCGTCGCGGCGCTGAGATTATACCGTAATCACCGTCGCGGTCCGTGGACTCTGTCGCCGACCCAGGGATTGGTCCGTGGACCGCGAAAGCAGATCTCCATGCCATTCAAGCCGCTGCGACTGCCGCTCAACTCTCTTCATGTCGCGACCACCTTTCCCAACAGCCGCAAGCAGGCGCCCCCCTTATAGTAACGACCCTCCGTCGTCTTCGTCCGGTATCAATACACGACCTCTTCAGATAAACAGGCAGCCAGCACGGCCAACCACGCCCAGCAACAGCTCCGTCGCGTCTGCTTCCGGCTCACCTACAGGGCCGTCCAGGCCACAACGCTCAGAACTGAGGAATACACAGGCCACAGACTCCGACTATCACTCCTCGTCATCTCGCGTTCGCAACACCAACGGGACCGGCACGCGATCGGATGCCAATGAGTACCGGGCTCGCAACGGCAGCACCAGCACCACCGGGTCGACCAGGCCTCCGAGGGCCCCTCGCGCCAATGCTCCCACTCTGGATGAATCTCAAATGTCGCCTACGTCTCTGGCTTCTGTCATGTCAGCCTTCCAGAGCGCTGGCGCACGGAGGCGAGACGACGAATATGAGCAGGAGCGGCAGAGGGCCATGGAAGCAGAGCAGCAGAGGCAAAGGCGCATTCAAGAGAGGGTTCCTGGGAGGCGTGTCAATGGTAGGGCCAGGACCGGGGACATCGACGGTAATGCGTGCCTTCATTCTGGTCCTGGTCCTTCAGTCAGTCCGTTGATTGATTTCGGTAGCCGTCTTGGACAGTATAAAGGACGAATGGGAGTTTGTCATCGACCCAGACGTGAGGCCGTCTCGACACCTCACATGTACTATGGAATTGTGACTGTTTCATCTTTATGCCAGTTCAATCCGGTCGATCTCGCTTTGCAAATCCTAGATGACACTTCGTCAGGCAAAGACATGGACTCCTTTCGACGGACAAAGCTCATGCTATCTCGCGCTCTGAAGGGCTCTGTCGACAGTATGTGGGCAACATTCGTGCCGTCACTGCTCTAATTTTCATGGACTTCAGAACACTACCAAGCCTTCGCTGCTTCCCTACCACACCATTCTTCACTTTTGAATCATCTAGGCACTACCCAAGATCAGATCAAAGGCGCACGATCTGCACTTCAGGAGGCGAAAGATGCCTTGGGCAATAAACGTGCGGATTTGGTGCAACTGTGGACGAGAGGCCAAACGCTAGAGGAAATGCTTCGCATCATGGACCACATGTACGTCGCAGGGGTATTTCCAGACACTGAGCCGCGAGCTCATTGTTTTTCAGCGAGCGGCTGAGGCTTGTTCCCGACGTTTTGGAGAGCCTTATGTCCGAAAAGCGGCTACTGCAGGCATCGATCCTACTGGTACGCAGTTTGAAGACGATCAACAAGCAAGACATGCTCGATATCGGAGCTGTAGCCGATCTGCGAAGCTATCTGAATGGTCAAGAGGCTGTACGTAGTTGTGACTCCTGTTTGACGGCAGGGAATATCTTGATGGGCTGTGCTAGGCGCTCCGAGAGATTCTCATCGACGAGCTGCACAATCATTTGTACCTCAAGTCCTTCTGGTGCGAGACACGTTGGTCTGCATACACGATCAATCAGCAAAATAGTAAGTGATATCATTCGTGGGTGGAAGACACATAATTGGTCTCTGATTTCAAACTTGCAAGTGCCCAAGACTGAATTCGAAGAAGAGCCGTTGCCTTCAACCATCCACCAACAGCCCACGACCCCCACGACTCCTGCTACCCCTGCGACGCCTTCGTCCCGTCCTTCACGATTGACTCGCTATCTCCACGACCTTGCACTCCGCCCGAATGACCCACCGGACGAAGTCGACGAACCTAGTTTTCGTAGCTCCATGCAAAATGGAGTTTTAAACAACGGGTCGTCCTCTAACCTTGGCAACGCACTAAACCCGTCTCTTTCGGTGGCTTCCATGTCCAATCTCTCGAACGGTGCTCAGGGAAGGAACCCGGAAACGGACTCTTTCTCCTACCTAGAGACCCTCCTAGAGTCGCTTGCTGTACTGGGGAAACTCGGAAGTGCTCTAGATATCGTCGCGCAACGCTTGCCTAGCGAGATATTTTCCCTTGTAGAGACAACTGTGGATGAGGTAGGCGAACGTGCGGAGTACGGCCGCCGAACTTCTCTCCTGGTCAGCAGCGCAACGAGCCCGGATGCCAATGCACACACACCGTACATCTTCGCGTCCAAGCCTGCCGTCACCAGTGCACTAGGCATGGATGTTCCGAGTACACTACTGGCTCCCAACAAAGGCGGGAAGCACTCGCTCATGAGCCCCCTGCAGCTACGCCTCTCGGCGTTGGAGTCGTCTGCTAAGCACGTCGATCACGAAGTCATTCGAGATCTGTTCTGGACATTGTTCTCCAAGCTTGATGCTGTAATGCAGGGGCTTAGAGTCGTGTATGAAGTGGCCAATCGCATCGGTTCGGTCTGCATACGTTCCAGCCTGCCCTCGTCAGTACGCTGACGTCTTTCCTTCTAGAGGCGCGACTTTAAGGACTCCACGGGAGCTAAACCCGGCTCCCTGTTTCCATTGGCCGAGATTTGGATGCCGGTGCAAGCTGAGGTATGCACCAGCTAATCTTCAATGTAACCAATTAACGGGTCTCTCTTAGGTCCGAACGCTTCTAAATGACTATCTGACCGATGAGGAGCAAGGTGCCATGTCAGGACGTAACCCAATATCATCGATCAACGACGTCCTCCGTGAGGGACGATTTGGACGCGACAAGTCAAAGGTAAGAGATAGGTCAGTGGTTGTAGTCTTGGTCTCTGACCATAATCTGTGCATGGCCACTCTCAGAATGTTTTCCGGTTCGCGGACACCGACATGAAGCAAGCCCTGAAGGCCCTTCGAGTTCACGAAGATGAGCTCAATCGTGTGCTCAGGGATAGTGTGCCCGGCTTGGTTCAGGGTTCCTCAGAAACAGCGGTTCAGGCGACGCTGTCAACTGTTGGCACAGACGAGCGTCTTCTTGGTGTCGACCAGCACCATCGACTCCTTGCCAAGCCTGACGCCTTCCATGTCAGCGTCTTATTTCAACCACTACTAGCGTTTATGGATCACGTCGCGGATGTTCTTCCTTCTGGTCTGGAGGCAGCGAGGGCATCCAGTGCTGTGATGGACGAGTTCGTCCTGAAAGTGTACCTTCCCCAGCTTGAAGAGAAGGTTTCTTTGCTCTTCCATCAGGCAGTGACGGGTGAGCGCGCCAGACTGCGTCAGTCGGATTCTCAACTCATAAAATGCCATGAAGGGTCGGAGTCTTTCCAGCCAGATCCTTCTTCGCTGTGGCTGTCTTCTGAACCTCTTGTCAACGTTGAGTTGAAGTAGCTTAGCTCCACCACTTTGACACTGACGCGACCCGCCCAGTCTAGCACCCAGCTCATGGCACTGGTCAACTCGTTGTGCACAATGCTCCGCACGATGCCTTTCCACCGAGACAATTACGCAAGGCTTATATTGACGGTAGTCATTCAATTCTACCAACGCTGTAGCGATAAATACCAGTCACTCGTCACTACGAAGAGGCCGCAAGACTTGGAAGGCGATGGCTACATAGCTACTGCCGCACATTGGGCCCAGAAGTCGGAGCTTAGTTTGTGCCTTAACGAGCTATACAACGCTCAGGTTAGCTTTCTGCCACGTTATTCGGGTGTTTTCTTCACCTTGCAACAGGAAACCGACTTGAACAAGAGGCGAGAACTATGTCGGCGGGAGCGCGATATAGAAGCAGAGCTGATGGCAGATAAACCGATTGGCAAAGAAGACCTGATCGTTCCTCTTCGCAACGTGTCGGCCCTAGGAAATCTTTACCGCAGTGTGGTGCGTTCCCCATCACCTCGACTCCAAAGAGTTCAGCCGACATTTTGGTTGCAGACCTGGTTTTTGGCAGCTCTGAACCAATTAAAGGCTGTCCCTGAGGATAGTTTCTCACCCACTACCCCCTTGAGAATGGATCCAGTCAGCGCTGGTACCCCGTATACCCCCTGGCTGCCTACGCTTCAGCCTATTGGACTCGACGAGCAACTCCAATTACCCCTTTCGAGAGAAATGGCACTGTGTGTCCCTTCGTCGTAACCGATCGTTTTTGATGCTGAGAAATGCAATTTAGCCGGTTCCACGCATTGCTGAAGACTTACGAGCAGCTGTCAGAATTGATTCTGCATACAATTCGAATTGACGTTCGCTGCCGAGGGGCGCATTATCTAGACCTGGCATTGCGACATGTGAGCAAGGCAGTTTTAGCGCGCGATTGTACTGACTTAACACTGCAGGGTAACTACCGCATAGACAGCGAGGTTGGGGAACCTGATCCACACATCATCGATCTCAACCTAGAGCTGGGAGATTTTGACGATATCGTCTCAACAACCTTGCCCATCCACGAGCAACGGTGTGTATATTGGCTCCACACACCGATGTTATTCTGATCCTCTCCTCCAGATTTGTCTTCGATGGTCTTGGCATCCTCATGGAGGATTTGCTGATCTACAACGGTCGACACATACGGGTTGCCAACGCCCATGGTATCCAAAAAATAAACAGGAACATGCTCGCTCTTCAGCAATGTATCAAGACGGTCGCACGGAACTCCCAGGACACAGAGTTCGAGAGAGCTAAACAGTACTATGCTCTGTTCGCGCTTGGCCCAACGGTACGTACTCTTGTATGATGCGTCCGGCCACTAACTTAGCAGGCACATGCAATGTAGAGTATGCTCGATTCCATTCGGACACAGCAGGTCTTCTCCTTCGATGAGTACAAAGTCATGCTCAATCTGCAGTGTGGTTTTGATCAAAGCCAAGGCGAGAAGTCAGCATCGCAAGCCACGGATAGAAATTACAGCATGTATGTTATTGATCTGCACGGACTCGAACTGGAGGACAAGACGGATGGTCAGTGAATGGACAAGCGGCGAAATTGCATTCATCTATGTACACACTTATATCCGTAGTTATACCATCATTTCCGCTGATTCTGACGCTTGTTTGGGCCGTTGAATGTGCCACCGCCACCTTCGCCCTCGGCAACCTTCATCCACGCTTCATCCACGGCGTTCGCTGACCTGGCACGGACATCCTCGTGACGCGAGTGCACGGAAATGGCGTTGGTTGCAAGAGAAACCGTGTATTCGCCCGCAGCAGGCGGTGCGGTTTTCGCAAGAACATCGGGTTTGCGAGATGAAACCGTTAAGATTGGAGTCCTGCCTAGGAGCTCCCGATATCGCCGCCGAAGATATCTGTTAAAAATGGGTTGAGGAGAATCTTCTGCATCTTCTCCACGCCGCGGATGATCTCGAATGATCTGTCTGCGTGGTGCTGGAGGCTGCAGAGACAAAGGACCAGCTAACTCCTTCAATTCCTGCAGAATGTGGGTGCCTTGGAGACCGATGTTATGATGGGAAGGGTGGTTTGTTTCGATCTCTGAGGAAAGCTCCAGCGGCGGAAGTACCCGGGTCTTGTGCTCTTTATAATAACGCCAGTGAATATTGACTAGGCGGCGTTTGCTAAATGGCCCGAACAGACGAGCTTCCTCAGATGCCGGATCGGCTCTGGGAGGGATCCCTGGTGGACACTTGAGGTTACGAGGATGGATAGCAGCACGATTTTCTCGCGCCATGGGGGACGTGACCAAGGCGGTCAGCGCTGGAGAGTATGCAGGCGGTCGCGAACGCTCAACAGTCGAGATGATACGAGGTACCGGTTCATGAGAATCACGAAGCAGAGGCTGCAATAATATGAGTCCGTTATCTAGAGCCGATATCACACGCTACGTACGTTGAGAATGCTCCACTTGAGTGGGCCCTTGCGACCGTAGGCAAGGTCCAGTACGTGGGCGAGTGCTTTCTGATGACCAGAGTTAGCAAGTTCAAGCCGGTGCGACTCCTAACGGACAAATTCAGCACGCTGATGACGGAAAGAGAGCATATGGACCTTTCGCAGTCGCTTGAAATTGATAGAAATGTATGCATTCCTATGCTTCGCAGCCAGCACGGGTCGAAAGTCGTCGGCAACTTTGATGCGGAAGAACTGTCTGACGGCAAAGTGAGCACTGGTAGAAGTACATCGAGTGTGAAAGATACTCACCGGAGATAAATATGAGGCAATAAATTGACTTGCTGAATTGTTGAGCGGAAGAGACCGAGGACCTTGCGTTTGTCGCGGCCGGACATGGGCGCGGTCAACGAGAAGGTGAGACCAACCAGTCGGCTCAATGGTAGGACTCGCGGCGGCAATCAGCCTTTGCTCCTCGCCTCAATGTCGCAAGGTAGCTTCGCTCGGCTGGCGCTGCCCCAGGTCGTGCTGCCAGCGGTACAGATCGGCAGCTGTGCGCCCATGTGAGCGATTGCGTATCCACAATCTGCCGCGCCTTCGCACTTCGATCTCGGTATAATGGTGGCGACAAGCTCGGACAAAACGTCTCGTCAGCGCGAAGTCTGTCCGCTGGGCTCACGCAACGGATCCCAGGAATATCCCACCATATGATCACCTTGTCTGATCTAATTACATGCCTTCAGCCTCCGTAGATGTTCCGCTCCGAGTCGTCCTCCAGATGACCCGGCCTGCGACGGTTGCTATGTATCGTCTCAGGGATATAAAGGCGACTATCTCGGGTCGCTGCTACAACGCACTGTTTCCTGAAACGGTATGAAGTATTTCATCTCTTTTGCTCTTGTAGCTGCCGCACCGTTCGCCGCCGCTCAGTCGCCAGTGAGTTTAGAGCTTCACTTATGACACTCACTACTGATAGTGAGTCTAGATCTATGGCCAATGTTTGTCGTCTCTCAACTTCTGCGATAAAATCTGACAATTCCTTTTTCAGGCGGCGGGCAGAACTGGCGTACGTTGCTGTTGCTTGCATCGTCAAACGTGTTGCGACTAAGTTTCTCTACAGAGGGCGACACAACTTGCGCCGCCGGTAGCGTCTGCACTTACAGCAATCCATGTGAGCCATAATATGATCTCAAAAACCGGAAGAAAGTTAAAATTTGATTTGTAGACTATTCACAGTGTCTTCCCGGAACTGCAACAACGACCCCTAGCTCTACTAGCACTTCATCCTCGGCAACTTCAAGTTCAACGGCCCATACCATCCCCTTCCTGGGAGGGGTAAACGTGCGTGACCTTGGCTGAAGCATTATCTGAGATCTGACTTATCTTGTCATCAGACCGCAGGTTACGACTTCTCCGTGGTTCGCACTCGCTTCTTGATGTATACAAGCCGCGCCTCCCTGACAACTTCATACAAAGGCTACTGATGGGTCTTTCAATGGCACAGGCGTTGATCCTCCTGTCAGCCAATACTCTCATTTTGCCCAGGAAGGTGTCAACCTGTTCCGAATTCGTGCGTGGGCAAATCCTTGTCATATTCTCCTAGTTCTAACTCTATCTCCTCACAGCTTTCGGTATGTCGCGAATGTGTCCGTTTTGCATAGATATTGACAGGTGGTCGTTAGCGTGGCAGTTAATGTCGCCAACTCTGGGCGGTACCATCTCTTCTACCTTCTTCGCGAGGTACGATGCGACTGTACAGGCCGCCCTGTCCTCTTCCTCGGGCACCTACGTCATCATCGATCTGGTAAGTTTCCGACCTCTCGATTAATGTGATGCAACTGACACATGTCTCGACTGTAAAAAGCACAACTATGCTCGCTGGAACGGCGCCATCATCTCACAGGGTGGGCCGACGAATGCACAATTCACGTCGCTTTGGTCTCAACTTGCCGCCAAGTATGCCAGTCAGCCTCGCATCATTGTAGGCGCTCTGCGTTATGTGCATAACTTGTTTCCTCATTTTTATTGTCTTTTAGTTCGGGATCATGAACGAGCCGCATGATATCCCGTCCTTATCTACATGGGCCCAGTCCGTCCAGGCAGTCGTCACTGCCATCCGGGCCGCAGGGGCTACTACCCAGTACTTGCTGCTCCCTGGCTCTAGCTACTCGAGTGCAGCGACTTTGCCCACGGAGGCCGGCCCCTACCTCCTGAATGTCACGGACCCAGCTGGTGGTACCAGCAAGCTCATCTTCGATGGTAACTCTCTTACTGGCGAAGAAAGCGATGTGGCCTGACGAATGATTGTCAGTGCACAAGTACCTTGACAGCGACAATAGCGGCACGCACTCGGAGTGTGTTACCGTCAGTTTTTTATTGTCTCAAAAATCCTGACTGTTAATTGACGAGTATGTCTTCAGAACAACGTAGATGTCCTGACTACCCTTGTCGCCTGGCTCAAGAATAACGGCAACCGCCAAGCCCTGCTCAGCGAAACAGGAGGTGGCAACGTCGCATCGTGCGAGACATAGTACGTGTTGCGACTATGGGTATCTTTGCCCTTGCTAGAATTTTGTGCTTTGTAGCCTCGCGCAAGAGCTTGCGTACGTCAAGAGCAACTCCGACAACCTCGTCGGGTTCTCTATTTGGTCTGCTGGTGCCTTTGACTCGACCTACATCCTCAGTGTCGTGCCCAACGCCAACGGAAGTGACCAGCCGCTGTGGACCACGGCGGGTACGTTGCGTTGCTGATCTACTAGCGTAGACGTCTGACATCTTATGGGACCTTTTCGAACAGTGAGACCTTATCTCCCCTGAAAACTGCCCTGAAGTTCTGTAGTAGTAAACAGATAGGATAGGATACTGTTTCATGTATTAGTGTTGCAGACGGCCTGGCAGGAGTTACGCGGGAATCGCCTGTATCAAATTGAATTTCAATAAGTATTCCCTAGGGAGTCATCTGATTCACGTGCCGCGCTTGCGATTAGATCGAGTCTGCTGACAGAGTAGTACGTACTTTACACTTGCCTTCACTGCCGTCCTACATCACCATCAGTCGTCCGCGACTCACTTTCCAGTGACCTTGCTGGAAGAAGCCGTCTTGTCAGTGCTGAGTGATCTTTCCTGGCTACTACCGCTGAGAGTCCAGCGCCATGGTACGCCTAGTAGCCCGTGAACTATCGATCCGATCGTCACGTTCTTCTAGGCTCCCAAGCCCAAAAACCCCAATCCCAGCGGTCTTGGACGTGCTATCATCAACAAAAAAGCCAAAGATGCCCGTCAAATGCAGGAATCCGGCCTAGTGAGCACCGTCTGCAAACCCTACAAAGGACAAAGGGTGTCGTAACTGAAGACGTACGTGTGCTCAGTACACTACTGATATAGATTCTACATCTCGGCTCAAATCTGTGACACAAGAAAAAGACCTGGACGAATTCTTGAACACTGCACAGCTAGCCGGGACCGAGTTCACAGCCGGTGCGCACGAAGTCAGTGTGTTCCAAGCACCCCAGACTGACGGAGACAACCAGAACGCCGAAATGTCAAAATAATCCAGGCATCTACGAGCACGACAGGCAACCCTTATCTTTTGTCCGAACAGGAGGAGAAATCAACTTTACAGAAGCATCGCGCAAATAGGCAACGCCTGCGGGTTCCCAGGAGACCCCCGTGGACGAAGTCGATGACCACAGCGCAGCTCGAGCGGCAGGAGAAAGATGCCTTTTTGCAGTGGCGTAGGGATTTGGCCGAGTGCGTACCCCCATGGAGCGCGATCATGTGATTTACGGCCAGACAGATTACAAGAGGGGGATCATCTTCTTCTGACTCCATTTGAGCGTAATATCGAGGTCTGGAGGCAACTGTGGCGCGTGCTGGAACGCTCTCACCTGGTGGTACAAATAGTTGATGCTCGAAATCCCCTGAGATTCCGCTGTGATGACCTCGAAGCATACGTACAAGACGTTGAGGGTCCGGAAGGAGAGCGGGACACGGGCAAGGGTTTGAGGAAAAGTCTGCTCCTGATTAACAAAGCCGACTTATTAACAGCGAAGCAGAGGTGCGTCTTCTGCTTCTGCTAGCAAAGTTCTTTGCCCTGACTTGGGATCCCCTTTAGACGCGTGTGGGCGGACTACTTCGATTCTCAAGGCATTCAGTACGCTTTCTTCTCTGCTGCCAACGCTACAGCTCTGCAAGAGGCGCGGAGGGAAGCACAAGCTGCCGCTCAGCAGGTTGCTTCGGATGTCGGACGAAGCGGTGCTCAAGCGTCGTCGGACGAGGACGAGCCCGATCTGACAGACGGCGGAGAGGAAGGCGAGAGTGCATCAGACGATTCAGACGACTTCACCAGCGAAGATGAATCCGAGTCAAGCGACCACTTGGCCTACTTTTCTCCGGAGGAAGACACCACCGACGGTCAGGACCCTCGGGCTAAAGTATTGTCTGTGCTCGAGTTGGAAGACCTCTTCATTAAGTGTGCTCCAGACCTGTCCAGTCCGTCTTTTCAGATCGCACACGTTATACTCTCTGACGCTCTCCCTCAATAGGTTTCACTGACTCTTCCGGAAAGCCACCATCCCGATTAGTGGTTGGTTTGGTCGGATATCCCAATGTCGGGAAGTCCAGTACAATCAACTCGTTACTTGGCGAGAAGAAAGTCTCCGTATCGTCAACGCCCGGAAAGACGAAGCACTTCCAGACTATCAACTTATCAGACCATATCATTCTCTGCGACTGCCCTGGTTTAGTATTTCCACAATTTGCCACGACCCGGGCAGACCTCGTTTGTGACGGTGTCCTGCCAATCGACCAATTGCGCGAATACACCGGACCTGCATCCCTCATCGTCAAGAGAGTACCGAAGGATGTCCTAGAGGCGACTTATGGCCTGTCGATCAAATACAAGACGGTGGAAGAGGGAGGGGATGGTCGCATCTCTGCTGAAGATCTTCTGATTACGTATGCGGGTCAGTCAACTTGACGTGCTCATGTTTTTCTCACACCGACGGGCTTTCCAGTCGCACGAGGTTTCGCTCGGTCAGGCCAAGGGAATCCAGACGAAGCGCGCGCAGCTCGTTACATTCTCAAGGACTACGTGAACGCCAAATTGCTGTACTGCCAACCCCCACCGGATATCAACGCGGACGAGTTTAATCAGCAAACACGAGAGCTATCGCTCAGACGTGCCGAGGGAAAAAAACACGCACCTGTGACCCGTGTTGGCAAGAATGCCTCGACACTCGTGCCTGGAAGCGAAGCACACACACAATCACACGGTGTCTTAGGCCAAGGACACAGGTCGCGCGCCCTCGACAAGACTTTCTTCGCTGAGGTATCTGGTCCTTCGCATCAAGCTTTCGTTCAAGGCGCTGGGCCGAAGACGCAGCCCTTTTCTCGGGCGAAGTTGTATCCACATCAGAACTCGGTTGCCGACGATGGCACCCCGTTGAGTGGGAGGAGAGCCCGGATCGCTTCTGTCGTACAGAATGGCGGGGAGGCACTTCCGGGTAAAAAGTCGCACAAGAAGGGCAGGCGCGTGAAGCAAAGGAGCGGAAAAGGCTACGAGTAGGGGCAATGAGTAGGACACTCCTCCATGCAAGACTTCCATGAGTATAGATCCCACGTCCTTGTGTTTGAAGTGTGCATCTGGGACAGCCTCGATCGCAAAGAGTGCGGGCTATTCGTTCATCCGGCGTTATCTCCTCATCCCGGGTGAGTGCGGGGTGGGGGGCCCACGAATACTATGTCTCGCATGGGGCCGTGTGCCTCGAGTAGACAATAAACTGATGTTCAAAAAAAAAAGAAAAAAAAGGGTGCGGGCTCGACACCCCGGAGTCATGTCCTCCTCGCAAAGCGCATCGTATGCACGGTGGCTTCAAAGCTTCCGAAGTACTTACCGAGAGCAGGAAGGCTCACTGGCGCCGGACTAGGCCGGCCCGCGTGACTGCGTGACCCGACGCGTCTCTAGAGTCTACGCGCCCACTCGTGGCTCTTCCTCAACACCGTGAATCTGAACAGTGCTTGCGGCTTCTAGTCCCCACACCATGTCAAGCACAGATCATCCAAGCCTGGAAAGTGCATCGTCTATCCCATGTGGACTGCCAAGCGGTCAAGGTCTTCAAGCGTGCGCAAAGCTGGTATCGCTCAGCAAGGTCGGGGGGAAGAAGGAAGGTGCGCATATAAGATATCTTGCTAAAACAGTTTCTAAAAAATGTAACCGCCAGTACTCCTTCTTGAGATCAACAAACCCATAATCATTGGCCGTAATCCTTCCTTGTGGTCAGTTTCCTGTCCAGTGGATGTAGGCATCTGGCCTAAGCTTCGATACAGCTCCTACGTGCTATCCGACGTCTACATATCTAATGTACATTGCAAAGTATATGCGTGCGTGAGGTGCATGTGTGTGTCGTACCTAAGGTCCCTAACCCTTGCTCACAGCGTCCACTCTAGCGGTGGCGAAGCCATCGTTTCGTGCCAGGTATGGATCAATGTTGATTTTGCTACCCTCTTCTCCTCTCATGTTTTACGTAGGACCTATCCACGAACGGCTTCACTCTAAACGGGCATAAAGTACGCAAGTCCTCCGTGATACTGATGCACGGCGATGTGATCGAACTACCGTCCTCAAAAAGTCCGTCGCTCCCATCTTTTTACGTCGCCAGGCCCAACAGTCGTTGCTTTTATCAGGCTTCAGATGCATCCATTTCCAGAATCAGTCACGAGAAAAGATGACGATCTTCGACCCGACGCCTCCCACGCAACCCGCGCACAAGGTGATACCGAGCCACGCAATCCATGCTCATGTTCTACTTCCTGATCATCACAACACAGAGAGTTGGCGGTTATATTGTCACGTCGCACAGCCTGGGAAGCGGAAGCTTTGCTACCGTCCATCTCGCTATGGACGATGTCCAGCACCGCCAAGTTGCTTGCAAGATTATCAGGGCCAAGAACGGGAAGGAGGTTGCGCATTTAATGAAGGAGGTGGATATCCTGGTAGCTGTTCACCATGTGAGTAATAACTTCTCTATACCCCATCGTTCTCAAACTGACTGATCGCTGCCAAAGCCAAATATATGCCGCGTTCTGGATGTCGAAGAAAACGACCGCTTCCTGTGCGTGCCTCTTTGTGTGGCCAGGATGAGTTCCTCACCAGGTGATAACCTGACCAGACATATTTTTCTTGAGCTGTGCACCGGCGGTGACCTTTTCACTTATATCACTAGTCATAAAGACACCGAAGGTCGTCTCTGCGAAGGCGAAGCGAAGTACATCATGTATCAGCTCTTGAAGGGCCTGGATTATCTTCACAGCAAGCATATATCCCATCGAGGTGCGTATCACTGACTATGGTCATCCAGACATTTCTCAGATATGTTATTCGCAGACATAAAGGTATGTAGCTATCTCTGCCGCGTGTGTGCTCGCCACGCTAACTCCTCTAGCCCGAGAATATCCTCTTGTATGCGCCGGGGCCGTATCCGCGCATCCAGATCGCCGACTTCGGCCTCGCACGACCAAGAGCGTTACAGTCAACAGTGACCGTCTGCGGCACGATTCCCTACCTGCCGCCCGAAGGCGTCCTGGCGCTGGACAATAAGGATCTCAAGTATGTCGGGATGCCATCTGATTGCTGGAGCGCAGGGATCGTGCTCTACATCATGCTCTCGTAACTTCTTTCGTACTTCAATTACCACCTCACGCTAACCGGAGCTTTGCCCTCGACGCTTGGTACACACAACAGAGGCTCCCATCCGTTCGATCGAAATCGACCGTATCCAACGAGCGAGTATGACTACGACTACGAGGGCGCGTCACAAGCTTCCTCAACGAGCGAATTGGTGACGAAGCAGCGGATCGTGCGCGGGGAAGTCGATTTTCCGGCGCATATATGGGACTCAGTGCCGGCCGGTAACGTGTTTCACACCCTACGGGCGTTGCGATCGCTCTTTTTCACTCACGCGATGTGAACGCACAGCTCGTACCCTCGTCCGCGGCTTGCTTCGCTATAGTCACGAATCACGGTTCACCTCACGAATGGCTCTGGAAAGCATGTGGATCATCTGCGATAGCGAGGCTCTTGAAGAAGCGTTCCAGAAACGGGTCACTCCGAATGTCTCTTGAAGGGTTACTCTTCGCGTCCTTGTATCTGCTGTCCTGTCTGCTCCAACGCTGCGATTTGTATCTGGAAATTTCCCTGTCTCTTCGCCTTGAACGCCGGCTTCCTGCATTGTGATCTCCATACTATACATAGTCACGTGTAATCATTTCTCTTTGTTATTATCGTTGCAATGGATGACTTTCCGACTCCTGTCAGGCCTTCAGAAAATTGGCGTGGACTGCAGATTCATCGCTCAGGACGGCAGATACTCGAAGAACTGATGGACGCCACTCACAGTGGATGTGATCTTCTCCAAACGTGGAGATCTAATTCACAGAAGCAGAACGTTAGCTCCGTCGCATTGTCACCAACTCGAGGAAGGCGTACGAAGTAGTAGCTATGATCGTATCCTTCTTGCTCCCTCACCCGCACCTGCATTTCGTCGAATCCTGCCAAGCGCGCCGCCTTTAAAAAGTTCTCCGGCAGAAGCTGACCATTTTTGTAGAAATTATCTTCGGTGCCCTGTCGTATCTCAAGTCAGAGAAGCTAACGCAAACCTCGGAATGGGCTCTTACATAGTCTACCAGGATGTGCACAGTGTCCTTGTACTTTGAGATGAGCTCCGTAGAGTCGTATTGCTCCCTAGCTTCATCAGAGCCACCCTGTAGGTAGCCGTCGAATGCTTTCTTGCCCCATGGCGCGTTGACCGGGTTCGAGATCGGAGCGAAAGCTGAGGCGGACCGGTATTGCTTAGATGAAGACAGGTATAAACTGAGGGCACCGTGCCCCCCCATGGAGTGTCCGAAGATAGACTGGCGTTTGAAATCCTGCACTTGGAGTATGAGACTACTTCAACGATTGATGAAGCTTCGACGTACTAGGGGGAGACCCGCTGCTTCGAGTACCTGGGGGAGCTCGAACAGGACGTGCGTGCGCATGTTGTAATGCTTGCTCCACTCTGGCTTCGTCGCATTGAGATAGAATCCGGCACCTTCCATCAAGTCAACAAAGGATAGGGTGCACGATGAAGGTATATGCATGTAGGCCTCACCTGTACCAAAGTCCCAGCTGTCGTCTTCTCCGGGGATACCGGCACCGCGGGGGGATGTATCAGGGAAGAGGATGGCTATACCTTCCTTGGCAGCAGGGCCAAGGAAGCTGCCTTTCTGAGCACTGTTGATGAAGAGATTAGCGTACCGTTCACTTTGCAGTGTGGCTTGGGAGCGAACCCGTTATCCTCTGTGCACGTTAGCCCTGCGAGGTATACCAACACTGGTACACTCCCGTTCGACGCTTTTCCGGGGATAAATAAATTAAAGGTAGTGTCGAGGCCTCCCAGTGCCGCGGACTATGTAGATGGCGGGTACAAGTGCGTAAGACGATCGATATACGAGGGCGGGGTTAGCATACTTACCTTGAACTTGTACTTTGCGAGCTCGCCACCAAACGCCCTGTTGGACGACAGTTTCTCCAGGACTGCAGTGTTTGACATTATGAGTTTGCCTCCAGTTGATGAAAGGCTGAAGCAAGGAAAGTGTGGGAGATGTAGCGGAGACGGAGACGGAGATGGAAGAAGGAAGAAGGTTAAGCCTGACCGATCTAATCTAATCGCTGTATGACGTCACGCGTTCTGTGGCAGAATCAGACAGGCTGCCCGGGCCGGCGCCTCACGTTCATGGTTGTCGTGGCCGTCTACTAGCCTACTTAAAGCGCTCCCGCCCCTCCAGCACTTTACCAGCAACCTCCACCTCCGTCGTGCTCGCTTGTCCTCTGCAGCAGCTTTTTCATCGCAAATCTGACCGTCGACCTCTGGCCGGGAGGCGGGAAAAAGCGCGCGTCTCCGATGCCGGCGCCGTCTACTAGCTCTGCCTCTGACTCTCAGGGAGCTCTACCACTCAAGAGCTGGAAGGACGTTCGAATTGAAGGAGAGCGGATGATGTGCGTCGTTCGTTTCACGTCGCGTCACCTAGTACTGATCACGCGACGTGCAGGACGGAGTGACCATATAGTGAGGTGCTTCTCCGTCGAGACAGTGATGACGGACACCATTCGTGTGTAGCGAAATCCGACGCAAGCCTGAGATACGTCTCCTTCTCAAAGAACTGAACCTCGTCCGGACTAACCGGCCGAATCTCGTAGATCACGGCGCGGATGCGGGAGATTGGCGGCATCAACAGCAACTCGTACGGGTGATTTTAGTTAGTGAGTGTCCGGCGACAAAGCGAGATTGGAAACTGACGCCATGACTGCCAGTGAGGGAGAAAGGGCCACACGGGGGCGCGTTCCAATGGGATGTATGAAGCAGCGTACGTGCCAGTGGACGTTCCGTTCCGTACGTGAGAAGCGAGAGCGCTGATGGCATATGTCCGCAGATATAGAAACGGCGGATCTTTGAAAAGAAAACCGCGAACTTGAAGCGCCCGCGGAACGAGGTCGAGCATCGCGGAGGGCAGCCGCGCGAGAACGGCGATGGGTGTTTGGGTAGGCTCTAGGATATCCGACGTGTACATATATACTACCCAGTACTTAGGACGAGGTGTTCGGGGTGATCGGGCCTGGCGGGATGGCAAGGAGGAGCCCGCTGACAAATGGACAAGCGTGGGAGCGACCTGCCTCGTTGGGGGATATGAGCAGGCGATGTCGGCGTGCGCCCGAATTCTGCGCGGTCGGAGGCGCAGCTTGCCATCCCAACCACCGCCGCATACATGCCCTCCACCCCCGTCCTACCCTATCCCGCCCTCTAATCCTCCCTCTCGTCCCACCCTCCTCCCCCAACCGCTCCTCTCCCCGCCATGTCCCAAGAGTCCCAAGAGTCCGTCCTCCTCGCTCCCTCCCCCCCGCCCGCCATCCACGGACTCCTCGAAAATTTGTCCGGCAGCTGGGGAGACAGCCCAAGGGGCTCCGCCGACGATGACATGCCTCAAGAAATTGAGCAGGTCGACGAGGAGAACAGAGACGGCGAGGACATTACTCTAAAACCCCAGAACTTCGCCCGGGCCGTCGACAAGGCTACAGATGTCCCCGTCATCGATACCCACCTCGATGGCCCGTCTCCACTCCCCGACAGTCCCGTCCAGAGAGAGTACGACTCGATAAGCATGCGAAGCCTTCCCACCGTCCAAGTCACAGAACCCTCCAGTCCCACACCGCTGCACCCCCAGAGCGCGCAGGTCTCCTCCTTCGGAGCTAGTTCCGCCGACGACGTGAGTAACTCGACTCGTCGCAGCGTGTGGTCAACGGCAGGCACCACCGCACCCTCACCGGCCAGGAGAAGTAGACCCCGTTCGGCAATCGACGTGCGTTTTGTGCGGTCATGACTTGACGCCTACTTGCCGCTCACATATACCCACGTTACAGAGTCGATCACCAAACCGCCTTTCCGGCTTTTTCTCTAATCTCATCCACAGGAGGGAGCCCATGCCGCCTCCGTCACCCCACGGTTCGGTCTCGCACGACCGGGCGACGTCAACACCCGAAGAGTCTGCCGTCCCCTCCCGCGTGTCCTCACCTGTTCCCACCCCTCGAGCCACTACTCCGCCTCCGCCCCTGCCTTCGCCATCTCTGTCAGAACTTGGTCTCTCTCTATCGGTGCTTACGAACTCCCTCTCCCCTTCTCACTTCAGTACACCTCCCGCTAGTGGCGCGTTTCTCGCACCGCACTACCTACTTCTATGCCATGCCCAGGGTCTGGATGTACTTCCTCTGGTCTGCCCTCCCGCTCCGCAGCCTTATGCCCTCATACGCCGCGTCAGCTTCAAGAGTGTCGTCGTGATGGAACACCGGGGTGTATTGGTGGCGATTGCGGGCGTAGGGATGGGTCCGCGTATATGCCTTGGAGGAAGTGAAGAAGGCAGTGGAGTGGCGTCTGGATGTGGAAATCCGTCGAGAGCGCGAGCGTGCAAAACGGGATGAAGCGAAGAAGAGCGCGTTGACGAGAGATACTGCCTCCATGGACATGCTCGCCTTCGAGCCACTTCCGCCACTCCCGGGGAGAGGGAAGCCAATTCGTCGATCACCTTCCGCTGGTGCAACCTTTGCGCCTACATCTCGGGCCGTGACGCCCAAGAAAGTCAAGACTCCCCCGCAGACGCCCTCTCAGCAGCCATCACTACCACCGGCTCTTGGTCAAGTACCTCAAGGCCCACCTCCGTCATATAGAAGCTCTTCTCCGCCAAGGAGGCTGCAACCGCAGCCGTCGGCAATCTCACTCCGTGGACGCGATCGTCGGACCTCTGTCAGCGACGTATTGAGCGGAACGATTTCAAGGCGTGCTACGGATGCTACTATCCTGGGTCAGGATAATCAACGAGACGGTGACGCGAAAGCCGACTGGTTTGAAGCGCATGAATCAAGCGATGACGAGGCTATAAATGTCGTTGCCGCCGGTGCCAGTGGTAGTGCAGCTCTGGACGAGCGCACCAGCTCCGTAGCCGCCGCCAGATCGGAGCCTCCGCATCTTCCTCGGCCGGCAGCAAGACCACTCTCGACCGCGACAATGACACCCCCTACTCGGCGACCAAGGCCAGCAGATCTCGACCTCACCGTGACGCGTACGATCTCCGGCCAACGGCAGGCGGCGCCCCCATCACCCACGCCGACATTGATCACGCTTCGACAAGCTCTCGCACACTCACCGTCGTCTGTGGCGGTGCCCACCATGGGCTCTCTGGACTCTCGATTGGCGGAACCTCCTACCCGGATGGCTACAATGGCTACAAACGAAGACGACGAGGCCGAGGCAGGGAGCAGGACACCGACCAACGACCATCTGACCCTTGCTCAGATGTTGCAAGAGAGTCGCCTGCCGGATCTTCCTCCTCCTGGTTCGAGGCGCGAACAGCAGGCAATTCTCATCACAGAGTCCCATCCTGTAGCCACAGGGGAGGAAGACGCGCCTAGCAGCCCAGTCTCTTCTACTGCTCCTAGTCATCACACGCGACAGAGTCAGGACACTCAGACGAGCAAGCGTCGCAGACGTCGGTGGTCTGTATTAGACGGAATATTCCAAGGCGGGTCATCATCTTCTCCGGCCCTGCCCACCCAGGTGGAGGACAGTCTCCGGCCGCCGCCGCCGCCACATGCCCCCCGATCCGGAGGTGAGAGAGCGGAGAAATACCCATCTAGGCCGTTCACAGTCGTCCACTTTCAGTTCTTCTACTGGTAGGCACGCGTCTGTTCGAGCTCCGACGCGTCCATCATCCTCACCGGCCGAGCCCCCTGTGCCACCAACTCTCCCGCCTGCACCTGCTTCTGCGCACTCGCGCTTTTTGTCGCGTATCATTGCAATGCATTCGCACGTCGATCTGAAGACAACACGGCATTGCAGCAGCGTGTAGAGCAAGTCGACAACGGGAGGCGTGGTATGCCAGGGCAGGCACCACCGCATGCTCCAGCGCCCAAGCTGGAATACGTGAAACTGCCTGGCACGAAGAATTCGATGCTGATCAAGGCTGTCGAGACGAGTAAGAAGAGGTTAGTCTATATATATCTTCTTACGTTGTTATATACTCAGTCTCACCGCTCGCCTGATTTTTATAGCTTTCTCGCCATTCTGTGTGGTGAGAATGGGGAAAAGGTCGAGTTGTTCGCTGGTACTTATCGAACGGCTCTCGGCCTGTCCCGAACCTTTATCCTCCCTGACTCGCCTCGCTCTCTGGAGCTGCAGCTTCAGGGCGACGACCTGGTGGAAGTATTCCTGGTATTCTCCCAGAATGTGTTCGGCGGCCTGGAGCCAGCCACCGTACGAGTACGGGAGGTCCGACTTGGCCGCGCAGAACGCCGCGCAGCGAGACGACGCGCACGAGAGCTTCAGTCCGAAGATCCTCACGATCCTCACGCGTCGGGAGCAGAGGTTGATACTGTCCTCCCCACAGACGAAACCTCTGTCAGCGTGACCGTCGGACTCACTGTGCCGAATCCGTCTCCTCCAGCGACCGATCCACCCGCTGGGAGGACACCAGCCAACCGTACCAGCTCCCCTACTCCCGGTGTCCCTGCGAACGCCCCATCAACGGACCCTCCTACCCCCCAAGCCAAGCCCGACGAGGTGACTTTGTTGGCTACGGCCGCCATGGGCCCATATACCACATTCCAGCAACTCACCTTCTCGCCCAACTTCCCGTTGGCATCCATCGCTGACGACTACGTGATTCCTCCGACATATCCCGAGTTCCTTCACTATCGCTCCCTTTATGAGCCAGACGTGACCGGTAATGGTGATGTGGATCTCTCCCAGGTTCAGTTCTCGCCTCCGGGCTTACCACTACCTCCTCCTGCTCCCCCGTCGAAGTGGTTCTACCGTGATCCCAAAGGCGTCATCCACGGTACGTTTTTTGAGTCTATGAAGCTTTGATGCCCCGTTGACAATACGTTTGATCTGCAGGGCCATGGAAGTCATCTCTCATGATGGCTTGGTATCGGGATGGATTATTGCCTCCTGACCTACCTGTCCGGAGGGAGGAAGAGCCCGAGTATACACTCTTGAAGGACCTGCGACAACACTCAGTCGACCCTACACAACCGTTTGGTATCACACTTCCACGTCCACCAGCCGCTGGCGAGACAATTCCAGTATCTTCGGAGTCGGGGAAGCCCCTACTCGCGCCGATATCGCTCCTTACACAATCCCGCATATTCGGTCCGCCTGCGCTGTTTTTTCGTCTCGTGGCGGCCACAGCACGGCGATCGTGGACGGCCGCGGGCGGTCCGTGTTGAAGGACCGGTTCGTGTGGAGTCCCGAGGAGTTGGACGACGACGCGCAGCCGGTCGCCGCCGGTCGTTTGGGGGATGTCAAGCGCCTCGAAGCCTTTGATGTGCAGGATCGATCCGTCCTGGTGGCGATGCGTCAAGGCGGGTTCGAAGCCGTGGACCTTGGAGATGCGCTGCTGCGGCCTGCCGATGCGTCGCGGAGCGAGCTCCCGCACTTCACGACTACGCCCGGGCAGGTCAACCGCAGAGGGCCCTTTGTCTGGCGGATCGGCATGCCCGTGTCGTCGGCTTCATCGGGACCGACCTCGCTGCTCCCACGAAAGTCGCCGCATCACACCCGGCTGCATACGCCCACCAAGAAACTGAGCACAGGGCCCGGCAAGTCACCTGGGCGCATGGAGTTTAGCGGAGGAGAGGTGGATTCAGAGCACACGCGAGATGAGGTCATATTCCTTGGCCGTCGTGATGACAATATCTACCTCTGCGAGCGGAACGGCGGCGTCTTCCGCGTGCTGCGTCTGGGACCCACCGGTGCGCTGTGATGTGTAGGAATATGCTGTACGTGATATCCTCTCAGCCGGGCTGAGGCTTCGCACACCGTAATCTATTGACGAGCCGCAGTTGCTATATACCGCCATCTTTCTGTACATCGCGGTCTTACAGCCCTGAACGCATTTAGTCCTCACATTCGACTGTCGTCCTATACGCAACGGTATCTTATTTTCATCATGTAGGGAGTAGCTGGCAGGAATTTCCACCGTCCGTACACAAGGATGATCACTCGATGTCTTACATTAGATGTTATATTACATTTGATCACAGCTTCGCCAACGCAGCTCGCTTCCGCAAGCTAATCTTCAAGATCTTGCCCGTGGAGGTTTTCTGATATGCGATTTGTCAGGAGTCAGGTTGGGGAGCCGAGGGCACTCACAGGCAGTTCCTCTACGACGCTCACCCATTCTGGGGTAGCGAAACCAGGGAGCCGGCCCCGGGCGTGCCTCTTCAGGTCAGCGGCGAATTCGGCGTGCTTGCCTGACCACTTCTTGACAGACGCGGCGTGGAGGATGACGAACGCCATTGGCCGCTCGCCCCACTTGGGATGCTCACGGGCGACGACAGAAACCTCGAGGACGTCGGGATGGCTTGAAAGTTCTGCCAATGAGAATAAGGTGAGAATAGCTTCTTGCAAAATTGAAAGAGTAATCACCTTGCTCTATCGCTAAAGATGACGCGTTCTGCATCGCACTTGGTGTAAGCGACATACGCAAGACGCACCATAAAGGCGACCGCGCTCACCTCCCCACCGGAAATAATGATGTCCTTGCTTCTATCTTGTATCGCAACCGACCCGTCGGCGCTCCACACCGCCAAGTCGCCCGAATGGAAGTACCCGCCTTCAAACGCGTGGTCAGTCGCGTCCTGATCCTTGAAATACCCTAGCATGGTGATGTTCCCGCGCGTGACGATCTCGCCTACCGTCTTGCCGTCCTTGGGCACGTCCAAGAGTGTGCCCGGGGCGGTGCCAGGCGGGAGGTCAGCGAGCAGGTGGACGACGCGCAGCGGGGCGGACGTCGCAAAGGCGTGGCCCTGGCGCGCGGAAAGTCGGGCGCGCTCGGCAACGGAGAGGGACTGCCAAGCGTCTTGGGGGTAATTGCGTGTAAACGGGCCGTAAGTCTACGATTGAATTAGGTCCTGCAAATGTCGCTGAGCAACACTGTTTACCTCGCTGTTGCCAAACAGGCCGTCAGGATAGTGACGACAAGGAAATTGCGAGTTCCACGTACGTAAGCCCGTAGACGTGTACGGGTAAGATGTTGAGCTTCTCCAACTCGCTGAGAAGGTGAGCTGTTGGGGCTGCACCGGCAATGATCGCTCTGACGGATCTTGTGAGCTGTTTCGCGTGCGGGTGGTTGACAATGCCGATCTACCAGATGAAGAAATCAGCAACAAACAAGACTGCATGGAACAGCTAACACACCTGCACTGTCGGTGCGCCGCAATAGTGTGTCACAGCGGAGTGGAGCAGGTGTTTCCAGATGAGGGTGTTGTCGACTGTCCGAAGGGTAATCTAGGTGTTCGAGACACTGCGTCAGTTGTCGGTAACCCGGAAAACATTTACTGAAGACAGTGGCTCACCTGTGTTGAAAAGGAAAAGGTCACAGACCACGGATACGTCCATCCAGCGGCATGAAACATGGGCAATATCCTGTGACCTAAGCATGAGAAAGATTTATGTGGTGAGCTGTGAACAAACATACCATAAATATGTGGATTCCTTGTTCATTCTGGAATACGTGAGCAAGAAGACAGGACCTCGACGGATTCATATCCTTACTGAGTCTCAAAAGCATTGGCAACAGCAGCTAGGTATGTTCCTATGACATATTCAATATTACTCCAGCAAGTGTGCTGGACATCATCACACACCTCTCAAAGTTGTGAGGACGCCCTTCGGCTACAAAGATTTTATCAATCCCCGGAGTAGGTATCTGAGCCATGTTTCCGCTTACCTTGCCCGTGGTTCCAGACCTGACGAGTCATCAGCCAAGGGCAATACTTATTCGAAGCCGGTCCGACGTACGTATAATTCAAGCAACTCGGAGCGTTCTCATCAGCATCCATCTCAAGTCCCTGCCATCCTCGCTCCCGACTGGAACGTCTCCCGGCGCTCAAAAACTCCTCGTACGCGTCGCCAGCGCGACCGGTGTCGCTACAGACAATCACGGGCACCTTCGCACCCTTTACCAAGTCCGCATATTCGTGGTCAACGAAGATAAGCTTTGAGCCGCTGTGCTCGAGGATGTAGTCGACCTCAGCTTTCGTCAGACGGGTGTTGACGGTTGTAAGAATTGCACGAGCGCCTATAGCGCCTTGCATGGCATCTGCGATCATAGGTCTGGGACGCGGCATTATAAAGGAGCTCGACCCACAAGGAGATGGGCACATACGAGTTGGGTGCAATGACGGCAACCCTGTCGCCGGGCCTGATGCCAGCCTGAATCAAGCCATACGCGAAATTTTGAACGCGCTGTGCCCTGAAAACTTGTAAATCAAACGATGAAGTCAGAATCTTGGTTGGCATACCAAACGCCATAGGTGTAGAACGAGGGGTATGGAACGTCAGGGTGCGCAATAGCGAGCTTGTCTGGGTAAATCTGTGCTCCTCGAAGCAAGAATTCAAGGGGATTCTAGACAGTATGAATCAGAGAGATGATGAGGGTATAGAGAGACGGAGGTCTCACGAGAGGGTGAATGTGTACCGGGAGCCCTGCAGGGACGGGCAAAGTAAGGTTGACGTTTGGAGGCGGGATGCTCTCCGGTGTGGGACGAAAGGCAGAAAGGGCAGCACCTAAAGGGAATGTAAGCTAGCGCGTCAGTGCGCTTGCAAGAAGGCGCACTCACGGAAAGACATGGGGGCGAGAGAGAGAAAGGGATAGAGAGGGCATGACAGCGTCTGGGGAGGATTATAGGCCCGGCACAGAACTGGTGGGCGCTTGTTTCCCCGCGTCACGGGGTTTGGCACACGGAATTCCGCTTAGCTGCCAGCCTCCGACTCGCTTGCCCGACGGCACCAGATACTCCTCGAGTCGATATCTCGCTGCCCACTCTAGGCCTCAGTCTAGACCAAATGGCTGGCAGTATGTTGACTCGCCTGCTGGTCTCAGATCGAATACAGACTCCAGTCCAATCCCCGGCCGCCCGTCTCTTGTCTCTCTTGTCGACCTCTGCACTGTTGGCCAGCATCTTGACACCACCCAACCATGCGCAGACACGCTGCAGTATTACTGGCCTTTGTGCTCGCTTATTCATCTCGAGGTGAGGCTCTCGATGCCGTTTGCCGATTCTGCCCTCACGCAGACTCAAGCCGACCCCAATGATTGGGTGAACACACACTATGTCATTTCGCAGGGCAAGCAAGGCGATGTCTCGACCAGTGCTGCGCGCCAAACGATTCAAGGAGGAGCGTCTGCCAATGCCAAGGGAGGGCCGTGGGGTACGCTTCCTGTACGCCACAGCGATGACCCCTGCTGATTTGCCAGCATTTATCTAGCTATCACAAACGATATTGGTGCTCTGCCCCCAAGCCGGAACCCACACGACTATCTTAGCTGGGCCCCGTAGTCAGTAGGCACTTGCTCGGCTCATTGCACTTTTCTGACCCAAGCTTGCTTACCGTCTAGTCATTGGCCTGATTGTAACTGGTGCAACAGCAAAGGTTCTACCAATATAGTGGCCCCAGGCAACGGCGCCGATGGAGATGGTGACGAATTCGATCCGTCAGAGCCGGACTATTACGACGATGGTGGTGACTGGGGCAATTACGCGGCCGACAATGACACCAGCGCAAATGCAGCTATGGAAGTTGTGCCGTCTCGCATGGTTCGAGTCCGACGCGAGGCATTCCAGGTACAAGATATCTCAAGCTCTGCCACGGCGCACGCATTTCGAGTCCCAACCCCTGTCAGCGTGCTGCCTTCGCTTCCTACGCCAGCCCCGTCAGTCGCCTCTACGTTGGCGCGGAATGCGCAAAGCCCGGACACGGTATACAACACCGTCAATCAAGCAGAGGCTCTGGCTTTGACGGAACAAGGTTGCACGCCTTCACCGACCAGAGCCCTGGCTGCCAGTGCCAGTAGGACCTTAGCTCCCCACTTCGCATGTGCTACCTCTGACACTGTTTTCGTTATAGCAGGGACGACTTGCCCATACGTCGTTCGCGACGGGAAAGTGAATCCGGATGTACGTACTCTCACGGACGGCCCCTCCTTGACCCGCATGACGCAGGCCGCGCTCTATAACGCCTTCGCTTTCGCCCTCTCTGGCGCCCGCACTATGTCGTACCAACAAGAGGCCGCGTCCATGCTCGAAACATTCTTCATCACCCCGGCGACTGCGATGCACCCAAACATGCAGTTCGCGCAGATCGTCCGTGGGCCTGGGCCGTCAGGACAGATAGGCACGTTCACGGGCGTGCTCGATATGCGCGGGCTAGTGCGCATGATCAACGCGGTCATGGTGCTCAAGACGATGGGTGCATCGGCATGGTCGGCGCAAAGAGATGCCGCATTTAAGTCGTGGGTGTCAAGTTATGTTTCGTGGTTGGAGAAGAATTCCGCGGCGCAGAAGGCAGCTGGAAGCCCAAAGTGAGTCATTTGCGTGGACCCGACTTACAGCCTGCTCATGTGCGAGAATGCAGCAATCACGGCACTTTTTTTGTCAACCAAATGGCGTCTGCCAAGTACCTCCTCGGTGATCGGCAAGGCGCAGTGGATGCACTGAAAGGTTATTTCGGACGCCAGTTCCTCGATCAAATTGCAGCATCCGGAGAACAGCCTTTCGAGGGTGTTCGCACTCGGCCGTTCCACTATCGGGCCTTCAATCTTGAAGCCATGATCGTGAGTACGGAAGATGTGTGCAAGCAGCAATCTCACAACTATCGGCACAGACCAACGCGAAGCTGGGCGACGAACTGAGTCTGGACTTCTGGACCGCAAAATCGAAGTACGGCGCTACAATTCAGACGGCGGTTAACTTCCTCATGAGCGTCGACCCGAAAGGAGAGGACCCACTGGATGCGGTGCCACACGTCGCGGCGGCGGCAGCTGCGTACGGCGACCCCACGGGAAAGTACAAAGCATACCTGATGCGCGTGCAGAGCAATTACCGGAGCCGCCCGTACTGGTTTTACGACCAGTCTGCTGCGTTGCCGACCTCACCAGCAGGGAAGCGCCTGAGGACGACCTCGGTGACGGCTCAGCAGCAGTTCAACCTGACCGGGTTTTCCGATTCGGATACAGATGGAGATGTGGAAGCGCCTTTCACCGACCCTACAGGGAGAAATGCGAGCGGCCAGACCGACGCTCCGACTGTACCTCTCAAGTTCCAGTGTCCCGCTGTGTTTGACGACGGCCCAGTGGTGGAGGTTGATGACGGGATCTTTGTGACTTGCGATGAGTTGGAACCGTTGTATAAAGTTGGGCTAAGCACAGCTGGCTCTATATCATAGCGGCGTCATCATTTTCTGCAGCTGCTCTACTACTAGTAGCTTTCACAACACTCTGGTCCTTCGGCGCGGCAGTCTTTTGACTGCGATTCCTCTTCTTCCCAGTGGTGGAGGTTGAATATTGAATGTTGATCTTGCGAACCGTTGTATGGGTTGCACGTGGAATACAGCCAGTGCGTCGCTGCGCTGGGCCCGATATGGAGCGTGGGCAAACAGAGCCGCGTGCGTCCGGCGCCCAGCTCCCACAATCATCGACATCACCACAACACACCGCAAGACACTCATCTTCTCCTCTTTCACTTCTTCACTCAACCTCACCCATATATTCAAATGGGAGACGCTGCTTCTGGTTCAGCCGCAGACAAGTCCGTACAGGTCAAGCTCGTTCTCCTAGGTGCGTTGCACAGCTCTTTGTACCCGTATCATGCAGGCGTTGCCTGGACATCGCTTCCTGCCTCTGCAAAGCAGTTCAAATATTATATGTCTGTATTTGGAGGTGTATTGAGCGTTTGGTGCTGACAGTTTTTCAGGCGAGGCTGCTGTTGGAAAATCCTCCGTCGTACTGCGCTTTGTGAGTGCGGTGCCTTAGCATGGTGTGGCAGCTTCCTCACCTCACACGATGCGCAGGTCTCCAATGAATTCCAGGCCAACAAGGAGCCAACAATAGGTGCGGCCTTCCTCACCCAGAAGTGCCGTTTGGAGGACCGTGTGCTGCGCTATGAGATCTGGGACACCGCAGGCCAGGAACGCTTCCACTCCCTCGCGGTACGTGGCTCTATGTGTTGTCGGCGCTGCACTTTGAAACGATTTCACCCCCGCAGCCCATGTACTACCGCAACGCCCAAGCCGCCGTTGTCGTCTACGACGTCACGAAAGCCACGAGCCTCGAGAAGGCGAAGACGTGGGTGAAGGAGCTGCAACGACAGGCGAACCCGAACATAGTCATCGCGCTCGCCGGAAACAAAGTCGACCTCGTGCAGCCATCACCCGCCGCTGGCAGCAGCGCCTCCGAGTCGGAGGACGAGGCTGACGACGCGACCGCGACGCCGGGCGAGGCGCCCGCGGAGGCTAGTGAAGCGGAGAACCTGCGCCAGGTGCCCCGCGAGGAGGCACAGGCGTACGCAGAGGAGACGGGCCTGCTGTTCTTTGAGACGAGCGCAAAGACTGGTGAGGGCGTCGTCGAGGTGTTCACGGAAATTGGTGCGTGGCGCGCTGGCTATGTCGGTGGATTGTCGCTGATTTGTTCTTTATTTTCTCTGTGCAGCCAAGAAGATCCCGATTGAGCACATCCTAGCGTCCTCCCGTGGAGCCGCTGGCCGACCAGGCGCAGCGGGCCGCTCAGCGAGTCAGGACGTCAGTCTCGACGAAAACCAAAGCAAGGGCAAAGATGCGTGCAACTGTTGATCTTTGCACCCCATCCACCATCCGCGTTCCACGTAGTACGTTAAATGGAGCGCATCATGTACCGCTGCTCCCGACTTTACCTATCGCGCCTCGGTTGGGATGGTACTCAGCCTACTGTACGCGCCTGTCTAAGGGGACCCGATGAGGATTGGTTTTCTGTTCACTCTACACGTCTTACGAGCTGTTATTCTCCGTTCATTTATATGTTGCCTGCCTACGTCTTCCCTACATGTAATCTGCTTGCTTCTTTATATCCATCATCGTCGTACATGGCGGACACGACGATGGGATCTAGGCCATCATCTGCAGAGCTACGCATCATGACCTGAAGGCATCAGATCAACGTAAGGAGGTGGCCGTGTCACTTGCTCGTTCTCTCCATCCGTTTCAGGTATCAGATATGGGGGAGGGGCATTTGCGAGTGACGTAGGGCGCAGTGAACCGGCAGCCCGCGGCGGTGGCAATACGGGAGCGTTGGACGCAGCAGAGGGAATGCCAACCGTCTGGTGAGGGACGCCTTCGCGGGAGCGATACTCGGAATGGATCGAGGGTGGCGGGTCAGACGGGTCGTCCATAGGCGGCGGCGGTGGAGGATGCTCGCCTGATACAGCTTCATCAGCCTGTTGCAGCGCGAGGCCCAGGGCTTGCATCGCATGGGCCGACGACTCCAGATTGATCCCTGCGAGCTCCGTCACGTTCGCATCGCGCGTCGCCATCTCGAGGGTCGGTGGAGGTGTGGGAGCGCGGTCCACGTCGTCCGAGTGCCCACTGAATTGTGCAGAGGCAGGGAAGCCGAAGAGCACGCCCTCGCCGTCGATGAGATACTGTGGAATGGACCGCCGCGCCGTCGCCACTGCGCCGGCTTCCGCACTGGGCACAAAGACTTCTTGCTCGGACTCAAGGAATGTAGGCAGTCGCGTGGAAGTCGATGGTTCAGAGAAGAAGGGCGGCGGCGCGTCGCGTTCTTCGAACGGCGGAGGGGCGCCACTCGGCCCAGCTTGGCCCTGTTCATAATGAGGCGCAGCTTCCGCGTCTTCGCGGCGAATGGTCCGCGTAGGAGGCCGATCGTGCTTCTTGTGATACGCCGAGTCGACGGACTCTTCGACTTCAGGAAGTGGAGCTGGGGGAGGGAGAAAGGAGATGGGAATAGCGATCGTGGATACGCGCTCGGTGTGATTTGACATGTTCCTGAAGGTGGCATGTATGCGGATCCGGAATGCAGTGGAATGAAGCAGCGTAGACTGTGAGATGGACGCGCACTCCGTATCGCTGCCTGAGATGCCAAACTCACCCGAAGGCAATGACCTCGTCGTGTCGGCAGGGGACGATGCCGGAGATGACTGGTGTAGGAGGAATCGCAGCTGAACCGGTCGTGACGAATGGAAGCGGCACATGGCGCCAGATCGTGATATGACGGTCTTGTAAGAGGATCCAGTGCGATGCAGGGCGTAATGGGGATACGCGGACGACGACGAAGATGCTTGCGCGTTCTTCTCGTGTGAGGACGGCAAAGATAGACCAAGGGGTGGTCCATCGCCATGCGCGTCCTCGTCTTCAGTATCCTCGTCTGTGTCAGACGGGATGTCGACCTCCAAAACTTCCCCGCCCTCGTCCTCGTGCGCGCCATGCTTGACACGCACGGTTTTAATGAGTTCGGCCTTGATATTCCGCAGCCGCAGCCCCTGCTCGACGACGAGTGCTCGGGGTGGCGACGGCACCGTGACATAGATGGGAACGGGCTCGACAGCAATGAATGTTGTCCGGGGAATCTCTACCTCGACACGTGCAGGGCTGTCCAGCGCCTGCTTCACGGGCGAGACCGCCAAGCTGTGCGCATGCGAGATAAACCGCCGCGTGTGGACCTCGAGCGCCTTGCTGAGGGGCGGCGCGTCGTCAGCCGCATATAGCGTGGCGGTGAGGACATATGACAGAGACGACTGCGGAGTGTGCATGCACTGTGGCGCGTCGTTGGTGAGAGGGATGGCGAACGAGAAAGACGACGGCAGCGGGGTGTCCGGATCGCCGGACTCATAGAGGACGAGCTCTGTCTGCGTCAACTCGATGGAGTGCTCGTAGGCAGACTCGGCCGAGCGCAAGTCGATAGTCCTTGATTATGCAAAGGTAGATTCAGCGGACCCAAACGCTGAGAAAGCGCAGAGGCCGACGGACACTTTCCGCCAACGACCCTCCTCTGCTCCCTTGATCTGCAGCTCGCCCTCGATTGCGGCGCGTTCACCATCGGCGCCGAGGTAACCTTGCTGGAACTGAAGCGAATCTGCGGCTGGGACGATGAGGATTTGCAGCTGTGTCGGCACGGAGCTGTCGGATGCAGCGTCGTCATGCTCTTGAACGTACGTTGGCGGTGGTAGATTCAAGGCTTCCGCGGGCATTACAGAGAATGATGGTGGTATGGGTCAGAGGGAGGGATGATGGTAGTAGTATTATGGACGTCGAGAGATGAGGTGCTGAGGTAATCCCTCGCAGTAAATATTAAACCATAAGCAATAGTACAGATCCGACAAAGCAAAACCAAGGCGAACAAATCACGACTGACCGACCCGTGCTAGACTCTCAAGCTCTCGGAACATCCCATCGTCCAAATCCTTCTGTGCCATGATGCCCCATACAACTTCATCCTGGAACCCGCCCAGCAAACCGGTCCCTTTCTCGACCCGGTCTTCACCAACTTCCCCGTATCCTACGCCGAATGACAATGGCGCCCCGCCCACGTTTTGTGACGTGTCGAACGAGTCCTCTCCGTCATCGAGAACCTTGAGAGCTTCGATCGCACGACGGGCCGTCACGCTTAGATAGTTGCGAGTATCGGGTGGGACGCTAACAGTGAATCGCTTCACTAGACGCAGCATGACGCTGGAGAACCCGAGTCTGCGGTTGGTCTTGAGGGACAGTTTGAGAGCTGGCGACGCGAGGAACGCAATTGCATAAATTGCCATCACGATCTTCTCGGTGTAGCTCAGCCAAGGCTCGCTCCGCGTTACGAGGTCAAAGTCTTGGCCAGCGATAGGTAAGCGATGCACAAGGGCCTCAAATAACTCCTGCAACCACTGTTGCTGCACTGCGTGGAGGATCACCTGCCGATTGATGTCAGGCTGTCCCAAACGAGTGAAGACTTCCAACGCCGCGTCCACCAAAGGCGGTGGCGGTGACTTTGTGGGATGGGCAGCGCCGCCGTGCGTGTGGATCATCAGCACATGAGGGCTGACGGCTTCGGACGAGTCCACGAGGAAGGAAGCCACAAGTGAGAAGGCTCGCGTAGTTATTTGATGGGCGGAAGGGGATGGGGAGGAAGCTGTGGAATGCGAGTGCGCTAGCCGCACTACGCCTCCCAGGTTGATCAGCAGATAGAGGACGTCACGGCGAACGGAGACAAGGTCAACCAGCGTCAACGCTGATGAATCCGCGCCGAGCGTCCCATTCTCGCGTCTCCGGAGGCCGCAAAGGCGGAGTAAGACGCTGAGAAGGCGTTCGTGGTGGGCCAGATATTCGAAATTGTCAGGAACCACCGAGAGATTACGCATGATGTTAACGATAGTGAGGACAATGTCGCCTGGTCGCTGCTTGTGTCCCAACTCCCTCGCCTTGATGCCCTGTCGCTTCTCGAGTGCAGCAAATGGTTTGTTCCCGTCATCAAGGATGGCAGTAACCAACTCTTTGTGGGTGATGATGGCTGACTGCTTGTTCTCAGGCACACTGTCTTCCTCCTCGTCAAATGCGACCTCGACCGCAAGATCCAACACCTCGTCCATCAACTCCGGGCAATTCATGATTGGGAACCCGCTTGAACCCTGTCCGCGCATGATGGAGAGAAGGGTGAAGGTTGTAAGGCCGTAGCTGAGCTCCGTTGCGATACGGGAGCGAATGCTCATCGTGAGGGCCTCCACGTCGATATTGCCCCACTCGCTGATATCCCGCAGGGGTCGTCGCATGCCCAGGCGCGCATGCTCTTCCGCAATCGCATGCAGGTCGCGCCCGCCTGCCGTGTCGAGCTCGCGTACTAGCGGAAGATATTCGATCTTGCGACGCTGTGGTTTGCCTGGTTGTGGTGGTTCCATAGGAGTGCCCGGCGCCAAAGATTTGCTCGAAGCGCTCCCACTCGGAGGCGCCGAACCCCGGTCAACGCTCGACTGTCAATTGCTGTGTCAATTCAATCATGACATAGATACGGCAGATGTCGCACTCACCGGCATGGCATCGGGCGGCTCCACTGTGCGAGGATAACTAGTCAGGATGGGGAACAGTGAGAGTTTGAACGTGCGACGGACTCGTTTTCTGACGCGAGCGTTTCGCCTCTTCTTCAGCGCTTGCTTTCCGCTTCCTACTGTCCAGTTCTTCCGATGAAATATTCTGTTCTGGCGGATGACCTTGAAGCCCCTGAGGTGGCCCTGCTCCAGGAGTCTGCCCAAGGAAGGACGTCGTGCTACCTAGCCCCGCACCGGATAGGATATCGGATGAAGACGCGCCCGGTGCCGCGTCGAGACCGGAATGCTGTCTTGCGAGCAGAGGAAGGCCGGCTTGAGGTGCGGGCGGTAAGCTCCCACTTGTATGGCCGACCGTGGCGCCCATCATGGCTGAATTGGCAAGGTCGGTGCCAGACAGTCCTTGTCCTTGCAGGGAGGAAGGCCCTGGCTGTGGTATTTGTTGAGCGGCGGCCACTCGCTGCTGATGATCACGAGTGTTTTTGCGAAACGCATCCTCGAAAGGCATGACTATGGCCATGTAGACCTGTGCCAGGAACTTTGCGACGGGTACGGGCGCGCCTGGAAGCACGGGGTATAGTTCCGGCAGATCGAACTGAGGGAGAAGCTTGTCCCAGAGGTTCTCTTGCTGGAACTGGAGGCGGCACCGTTGGCTGATCGTCTACGGAAGAGAATGGGGCACGCACCTTGAAGCCACCTCCATTTGTATGCACCATGTTCCATAACTTGAACAGATCGATGTCCCTGCCCGCCAAGGAGAAGGTGCCCAGTCCGGAGACTTCAATCTGGCTCCATTTCGAGAAGTGGGGATCGAAACCGGGGGGATATGGGACGCCTGTCAGAGCCGGGGGCAGGGGTTGCTTGCGGTTGTTGTGTACGTTGGCGAGGCCCTGGAGGAACTGGCGCTGCTTGGTCTTGAAGAGCTGAGCCGGGGACAGCTGGGACTGCTGGGCCATGGGGTCGAAGGAGACGTTGAAGTTTGGAGGGACTGGCAGACTTGCATTTGACGGTGCAGCGGGGTGTGCCTGCTGACGGGACCCGGAGAGCGATGCAAAAGCGGCGAGGGGATCGTGACCGGCCTGTGCAGAGTGACTGAGGTTGACAGACGACAATCCGCCGAGGTTGCCTGCCGCCGAGGTTGGACCGCTGCCCACCCGGCTCGAGCTCGCATTCCTCGCCAGGCCCGCTGCATTCAACGCTGCCATCTGCTTCGCCACGCTCGATGGGTCTAGGCTGGCATTGCTGAAGAACGGCGCGCTGTCTCCCGTGCCGCTGGCGTTCGGAGATGCGGGTGGCTGCATGTTGAACGCGGGCTGCGACCGTCCGTTCTGCTGCTGCCTGTCAGAAAACGAGCAAATAAGTGTCGGAGCAGGCGCGGCGAGCATGGGCAACTTGCAGCATCGCCATGATTTGTTGCTGGGGCACGCCCTGGTCGAGGAGCCGTTGAATTTGCTCCTGATCAAGCATGGTAACAGTGAACGAGCCACTAAACAGGCCGCTCGCGCGGTCACGACCGTTATATGTCTTTGTCTGCAACGACAGTCTCCTCGCTGTTCACGGGCGCAATCTCGCACGAACGTCCTTGCGCACTCTTAAAAGGGAACAGGCCTATGCTTTTTTTTACAATCAAGTACGCAATATTTATCCGACAAGTCCAGTTGAGTTCCCGTCTGACTGTGTGACACCGTGACACCCGCGCTTTCCGCTCAACTTTCTCCATGCCCGCATCCGAAATAGACGACATTTTTGCCTCCAAGCCCACCACACCCTCTCTCCAGCGCACAAAGAAGAAGAAAGACAAGAAGCGCAAGCGGGTCACCGCTGATTCCAATTCCGTGTCGATAGCACCCACTGCCAGCGCCTCGGCCGTTGTACCTGTAACTGTTGTTGATCCATCGGTAGCAGCTCCTCGCGCACCCTCTCAGCCTGAGAAGAGGAAACGGTCCAAGGCAGAGGTGCCCCTGCCCGCAAAAAAGGTGAAACACTCGGAGGATGAGGCGAGGTTTAAGGATTCGCGAGGCACGGGACCCAGTTCGTCTTCTTAATTCATTCTCTGGTTTGCTGATATTGAGATATCTGTCTAAGGGCGTAAGACTGAAGAAGGGTTCTCCATATTTAAAGAGGACGAGCTGGACATCCGTCCCGAATCAGGCGGTCAGCTTCTCTTCGCGCGTCACTTGCTCGTGAACTCATTTTCGCTGGCACTGTAGGAACCCTGTTATGTCCATTCGATTGTGACTGTTGTGCGTGGACTCGCTACGCAATTTTTCCCTACTCGTCTCTAATTTATTACAGGTTTCTGAGTAGCTGACCTGGCACCCTGCTGTATCGATACCATGAAGTGTACCCTGATGACCGAGCTCCCAGTTACGTGACCCTTATCTCGGCCTTTGCACCCTCCTAGTTCCCTGCGAACACGGAGGTCAATTAGCAATAGCGACACGAAAACATACTTGTTTTGCTAGAGCATTATGCACGCGCAAGACTTGAACTCCTTGGGCGGAGGACACTCCGCACAGAACTTCCTTTGTGTGTGAAGGCAAGTCCGTTTATTGAGCGTCGGCCATTGACTGACGTGCAACCCCGTAGTTATCACGGTTGTTATTCGCCATATCGCAGCCGTCAGATGACTCCATATCGAAACCAATTGCTCGTAGGTGATGGCTGCTGTCTCACGAGATCTATTGTGTTCTGTTCTTATGATCCTTTTGGATGCGGAAGCCGTTTAAGCCCTTGATGGACGCCGAAAGTGACCTTTGGACACCTATGTCACTCATTGCTCGCATCGGCTCTTTCGAAGCCTCGCTTGTCCTTTTCATGGCTTGTCGAGGTCAAAAAGTAGCCTAAAGTGAAGCACATTCCCTTTCGGTTACCTTCAACCTTCCTGCCCATATGTTGAGGATCACACCAGCGCTATGTTGATGTGCAGGGATACATTACTGTACACTCAATTTGCAATTTGATCATCCAATTCACAAACTAATTTAAGTGAAAGCATTCAAAACAAGTTATCAAAGCAAGAACAAGCAAGAGTCATAGCTCTAGATGGACACCAAGGATAGTGGAGGCACAATGAAAACAAAATACAATCAGCTGGGACTATAAGGGATGGCGTACAGCATCTAATCATGACATATATTCATAGACGTACACACGGCCGCCATTATCGCCACTGGACAAAAGCATGTGAGTCCGACATCGCAAACAAGGAGGAGAGCATCATCAAATGGATTGCAGGGGGTGAGGAAGATAAGGTACTCACACGACCAGCGGCTTCTCGCCCTTGTACGGATCGCCTAGCGCGAAATGCCCAATGTCGTCGCTTACCTGCGCGAGAATCTCACCTTGCTGGCCGTCAGCTGAACGCCTGGTGTCCCAGTACTTCACGCAACCTGACGGGTCACGTCCAACACCATCAAGCTCGCGATCACATTGCCGTAGATGAGACTCACCGTCAGTGCCGCCGCTGACCAGCCCAAGATCGAATCCCTGCCAGCCCGAGATCCAGACGGCCTCGGCAACGCCGTACCGTGGCATTTCCACATCGCGGTTCTCCCTCTTGTGTAGATACCTGGCGAGCGGCCCGCGCTCCAGAAAGCGTGTGTCGTACATGTGCAGCGCGTCGTCATTCCGTGCAACTGCGAGCTGATTGCCGTCGGGGCTGAATGACGCCGTGGTCACCTCGCCCAGTGGGGACTCAAATTCGAAGGGCTCTAACTTGATCATATCGATGAAACGTCTGCCGGTCCGACGCCGCACGTCGTACAGGCGGAGGGTGTGCGAGTCCTCGTCGGTGGTGAACAGCGCGAGCCGGGTGCCTTGGGACGCGCATATCAGCAAACAGCGGAGCCGTGTCAAAAGAAGAACTAACCATCCGCATCGATAGCCATAGCATCCCCGGCCTCTTTGGCGCTCATTGAGAACAGCACCGTCTCTTCCTTCAGATCGAAAGCCCTATGAAAACCCGTGTGATCGTTCTCCGGATCTTTGGGCTCTGAAGACGCGAACAGAAGGTCCGATGTGCTATGATGGCCCCAGACCATCGCTCCTGCGGAATGTGGGATACCCGCCGGAGGGACGGGTAGGGATGTACAGCTGCCATAGCCATTTTGAGTGTGGGTATAGACGAACCCATCCTTGCACGGGACGGCGAGCATAGAGTCTTGTTGGCGGAAAAAGATATCGTGGGGGGCGTCCGGGTAAGTCACTGTAACAATACATTACAGCACTTTCAGAAAAACTTGCCAGATGGCAAGGGACTCATGTACTGACAGGTTTTCGAGCACAATACTTGGCTATCATCATCAACCTGCCATGATTTTGACTTCCACAATTGAACGGTGCAGTCGTTTCCAGCGCTCGCCATGCAGTGTGTGCTGAGGATATTTTCATGGTTCAACATAGTAAAGGCCCATAGGTAGAGTGTAGACGTACTTGTTAGGATCGAATTTTACAGCATTAACGGAGTAATGCTTGACAATTCTGCGGGCTGCTCATGCTTAGCACAGCGTTCAATGGTACGTTAAGTGCGACTTACGGGGGTCGCTGTCACTGATACGCCGGCGATCTGTAAATTCACGCATGTGGCTGTCCAGAATGATGCCTTGGAAAATAAATGAGATGCTTTAGTTCTCTCGGTGTCTACTAAACTTACATTTGCCATTTTGCCAGATTTGCAAACCGCCGGCGGAATCGTCAGGGTCTACGAAAGGTGCTTCTAGATTGTCAATATACATACAAGCAGACAGAACTGGGGCCGTAGTACCTGCAGGGTCTTCTTCATCTTGTGGAGGTCCTTCTACGGCAGCAGCTGACATGGCAACGAGGCCAGAGGATTGCGCCACCCGGTTTACGGCTGCCATCGTGTGTCAGAACAGCGACCGAGAAGAGGAAGACATCCACCTACCACCTCGTGCCTGCACAAAGACATGCGAGGAAGATGGCTGCAGACGACATGAAATCAATGGCGTTGACCAAGGGGTGTTTGTGGCACGCCGTCGTGTATCGATGTGCTCTCCACGCCGGCGCACCACTTGCAAGCTCCATGCCGCAAGGCCGACGGTATCCTGGAAACAAGATGATAGCTTATAGGAACGCCAACCATGAAGACAAACATACCACATGATGACCTAACATATGGGTATAATAGCCCCCTTGGCGCGATGGACGATGTGGCCACATTTCACTTGGCTCGATGACGCTACCTTTGAGCTTCTTTGGACGCCGCGCCTGCGTGTTCGCAATCGATAGAGTTGCCATAGCCTTGGCAAGGCCGTCTGAGCTTGAATGCGAGTGGGGTAGAGCCTTCCACTGCCGAAGAAAAGAGACTAATTGAAAATCCGCACAGTATATGAACTACCGTACATACATTTGGGGCATGATGTAGAACCAGCGCCGCATGGAATGTCTGGTAAAAGTCCTCCAAATCCAATTCGATATCCGGTTCGGACTGACGGGGTTGTACCATGGGGTACTGCTCCGGTGGTGGCTCAACTTTGATGCGTTTGATCTACAGCAAAGAGGTTGGCACACATTGAACGAGTGGTCAACTGCATTGAACTCACCAGTGGCTGGACATCCTCGTCGTCCGACAGTTCGATGACTTCTGCATTTAAGCGCTTCGAACGTAACTGCGGGACGGTCCGCACACGCTTTGCAGGAGGTGGAGCTGGACGATCGGTGATGGACAGCTTTCTTCTCCTCATGCTGTTTCCCAGAGCGCGCTGGAGCTCCAGATTTTGACGGGCATCGTCCGCGACTGCGTTGGAGGATATACGGCTGGTGCTCGCAATCGGTTGCGTCGACGACAGAGACAGAAAATTCCGAGGGTCTGACAACAAGCTTGACGCGCCGACGGAGGGAAGACGCGAACGGGAGAGGGTTGACGCATCGCCCGAGTCAGTGGTGAGGTCTAGAAAGTCAGGGGACGGGACTTGGCGAAGGAACTGAATTCCGTCTTCGTCTTCGTCATCAGATAGCGCGTCGACGTCAATAACTTCGCGGGACATGGATGCAGAGTGCGGAGAGGTGGGAGAGAGAGCGGGAAACGGAAACCTCCAAGACCGAGCTTTGGGCCGCCAATGAGTGTTCGAGGGGTGCGGCTGAGGTTTCACTGGCGTTGACTGTCAGAAGAACGTTGAAAGAGCTGAAAAGTTCTGGTGGACGGAGGAGGACTCGTTAGCGGGCCTGACTACGCCACTTGCGCGGTTGTCGACGAGGCTTCCCACGGCCGCGAGACGCGTGCTCTTCGCGTCCCGTGAGCGGACCGGCATTCACGTCACTGGCAGTGGTTGCTCCCACTGGCCCACTCACTGCCTGCTGCCAACCTCTTCCCGCCTTCAAGTGATGTTGTCCACCAGACTTGCAAGCCGTCGTCTCGCTGTCCCCGCGCGCAGATGGAAGCACACGTCTTCGCGCCCACCGCTCAACTCAGTCACCCCGGACGACGTTGCTCACTTTGCCAAAATCCTTCCACAGAACGCCGTCCTTTCCACACTCCCGCCCTCTGATCTGCATGCATCCGACATAGACCAGTACAACAACGACTGGATGGGAAAGTACCACGGCAAGTCGACTACCGTTCTCCGACCGCAAAACACGAAGCAGGTCAGCGACATCATGAAGTGGTGTCATGAGCGGAGGATCGGCGTAGTGCCTCAGGGCGGGAATACGGGACTTGTTGGCGGCAGCGTCCCCATCCTTGATGAACTCATCATAAACTTGGGCAATATGTCAAAGGTGCGATCCTTCGACCCTGTGTCAGGTATGTCTCTGCATACGCTGTACTGTTCCATGTTCTAGAGGGCCGTGGACAGGTGCGCTCGTCGCAGATGCTGGGTGCATTCTTGAATCCCTTTCCGAACACATTGCACCGCACAATCACATCATGCCTCTTGACCTTGGTGCGAAGGGCAGGTACAGTATACAGTGCATACATGCGACATGGTTGGGGCTCATATACTGAGCAGTTGTCAGATCGGCGGCAATGTCGCAACAAACGCCGGTGGACTTCGTTTGCTGAGATACGGCTCTTTGCATGGGACTGTGCTCGGATTAGAGGTCGTGCTCCCAGATGGCACAATTCTCGATAACCTCACCACTATCCGCAAGGATAACACAGGCAAGCGCATCTCAGTAACTCCCTGCCGCCACATAATGAACAGCAGCCAGGATATGATCTTAAGCAGCTTTTCATTGGCGCCGAGGGAACCCTTGGGATTATCACAGGCGTTTCAATCTTGACACCGCCTGCACCTCAAGCCAGCACCAATGTGATTCTCGCGTTGCCGCGTTTCGAGAATGTCCTCCCAGTGTTCAAGACCGCTCGACTCCATCTATCGGAGATATTGTCCGCCTTCGAATTCATTGACCGGGAAGCCTACGACTTGGCCGTTAAACACGGGCAAGGAAAGGCCTTAAACGAGCAAGATGTAGAAGGAGCTGAGTGTTTCGTCTTGCTGGAGACGAGCGGGGGAAAGAAGGAGCATGACGAAGAAGTATGCTCATGGACGCGCAATCTCTGAACATCCAAAAGCTGAACGTGTTCATAGAAACTCACAGGACTGCTGGAGACCCTACTGGAAGCTGACGAACCGCTCATACTCACCGGCGTTCTCTCACAGTCACCGACCCAATTTGCTTCAATGTGGCGCCTTCGAGAAGGTATTACGGAATCGGTGTCCAAGGAGGGCAAGGCCTACAAATACGATATCTCAATTCCGCTGGCTGCGTTCAAAGAGGTGGTTGATTTGACTCGAGAGCATCTTAGGAAGCAAGGTCTGCTGCACGAGGAGGCAGTAAAGCAGGTCATCGGCTACGGCCATGTGGGCGACGGTAGGTCAGCTTCTTGCTGGGACATAATGAACCCTGATAGTGATTCTGCAGGTAACCTGCATCTCAATGTCATTGCGGCCGCGTACACTTCTGAGATACAAGCAGCCTTGGAGCCATTCGTGTATGAGCTCGTCTGTACGCACTTTTATTATGCGCAAGTATCCAGACGTGAAGTTTACGCCTTGTCAGCGTCATACAATGGCTCGATCTCTGCTGAGCACGGACTGGGCGCCATGAAGGCACATGCTATTCACTACTCAAAGACCGGCGTTGCTGTCGACATGATGAAGAAAATAAAGGAGCTCTTCGATCCACGCGGCATCATGAACCCCGGGAAAGTGTTGGAGTTCTGAATTACTTATCGCACCATACACACCGTTGCCATGTACCTTTGCACAATGACTGTTCCAATGCTTATATGGCCATGAGAGGGGAAACGTTCGATGCCGGTTGCCGGCACGGTTGTGGCTGGACCTAACCTTATATTAGCTCCGGTCACAACCCCCAACCCCATTTCCAGTCTTGCCCTCCGCCTACAGTGTCCACCGTCCGCGCTCGTCGAGACCATGGCAAGCCGCCACCGCTTCTGACCACCTTTCGAGTGCGCTGACATTTATCTTGACGCATCATAGCCTATATTTCAAGACAGCAATGGCATGGCTATCAAGTTCTTCATTCAGAAAGACCTGCCGACCGAAGTCCAGGCGGAGCTGTGCGAGACTATAACAGTACGTTCGTGCCTCATCCGACCTTGTATCGCGACTGAAATTGTCGGATTGAAGGCCCTCGGCGGCCGTGTCGAGTCGAAGGTCCCACGGACTGGCTTCATCCTGACTTTGCCGGGAACGACAGAAGCGGAACGCTTGCGCCTATGCTGGAGCACCATAGAACGCCCCGATCGTCATTTCGTTCCGCACACGTATGTTGAGGCATGCAAGATTGCAGGGATGCTCCTCAAGCAAATCTTCGTCGAGAATGGAGAGCCGATCAAGTTCCACATTGATTCGAGCATTGCAAACATCAACGCCAGAGCAGCGTTGAGTGCGAGAGTCATGGTGCGTTCCTACGTGTACTACTGGACAGTTTCCTCCCCCTCCCCTCCATTCTTGGTTACATCACGCACCGGTCCTTACGCCTGCGCCGTTGTTTAGCATTCTGGTGGCGATCCCACTGCCTCTGCGCAATCGGCACGCGTCATCCTCGCAGACCCGAACACGGAGATCTTTCAGCACCTCGTGAAGAGTTATCAAGGCATACCAGACAAGTATGTCGAATCGTATCTCTGGGTCAAGAAGTGCGTGGAAAAGGGGACTGTCATGTATACGCCCCTAGTATACAAGAATCCAGGCGGACGGCGCCCAGGAGAGGAGTAAGTCATGTCTGCGTCATTTGGAGCCTTTCTTGACCGACTGTAGACGCACCCAATTTACTCCGGAGGATGAAGAACATCTATGCAACTGGATCGCCGCCAAAATTCCGTACAAAGAAACAGGCGGACGGACAGGCAATAGACTCTACCAACAATTATGCGAAATGGTATAACCAGTCTCTTCCATGTACCTCTTTTTCCCACATCTGACTAACTCGGTTTAGTCCAACGATCCCGAATACGCATGGGTCAGCCGGCATACCTGGCAATCGTGGCGCGAGCGCTACAAGAAGAATTCGCAACGCCTCGACTCGTTGATACAAGCCATCGTGGAACAAAAGAAGCCTTCACTCGGCGAGAAAGGCCAGTATGGGTACGTACGGAAGCCCGAAGAGAAACCCAAGCGCGGACGCCGACGAAAGGATTCAGGATTGCCTTCGGACGACGATTTCATTCATGTTGGTCCTCCGCATGGCATGGCCATGGCCATGCCGATGCCGATGCCTCCCCATCAAGACGGTGTACATCCAGATGGAATGTCGCCCATGCCTATTGGCATGTACACGCCGCACCCACAAGCTGGGCCGCCAACCCACATTCACCATCTCCCACCGCATATGAATCCGATGACAGGCAGCGGAGGGCCGCTGGATCAAAATATGAATGTGAATGGCGTGATGCTTCCTGCGGAGGAGGAGATGGAGGATGAAGAGCCGGACTGGCAGGTCCGGGTCGGCACCGATCCGCCGCCTGTCTGGGGGAAGCGCAAGGCAGATGACGAGCAAGAGCCTCAGGCTGGCAGTAGCAAGCACCCAAGACTTGAGTACGTTATACTTTTCTCTGACTCCTTCCGTCTGTCTCTGACCATATCTGCATTCTTTCAAGGCAACTCTCAGGCGTGGCCGAAGCGGTAACTACAGTGCTACCCACGAGCGACATTAACGGCAACAGCAATGGCGCGCCTGCATTGCACGTTGTTGATCAAAGCATTCGGGACATCGCAAGTGAGTTTCGATTCACCGTCGAAGAGGTGCAGGAGTACTACGACAAGTGCGGGGCCATGGATCGCACGCGTGCACGTTTCAGGAAGATGCGGGAGACGCTTTCCATGTTACAAGATGACGACAAGGACTCGTGAGGGTGTCCGTCTCATGCTTGCCCGCGTGGTACCTGTCCTTTCTAGTGTTATCAAAGATAATTACCTTATGGTGGGAGTCACCACTTCGTGACAAGTCCGTCACTGTTCCTTGAAAGCATTATAGCGCCCACAGGATCACTGCTAAGACCATGAGATTGCACCAATGGACTCCTTTTGAGATGGTCTGTCGAATGGTCGGCTCAATTTTACCTCACATCGATATTGGACTTTCTCAGGCAGATTTGGCCGCTGCATACATCACGTGACTACCTAAAAGGGTAATCTTAGTCAGACCCCCGCCCAGCCAGAGAACAGGACATGAGTCGGAGCACGGGAGCAACAGCTGGGAAATGTAATTCACAGTGTATACATGTCCTTTGATGTATAACAGGGTATCCATCCTCCTATAGGACCTGGGCCAGTATTCCCCCAAGTCGGTGACCTGTCGCATATTTGGCCGCTAGATTAGGGTTAGGGTTAGGAAAAGCCTAAAATCACGAAACAGCGGATTTACTGTCAAATGGGGGGTAGTTTCTTATCAAAATTTCATTCTGGGGACCCAAATATTTTTTCCCGAGGTGACATGAAGTGCTGACTCCCACCATACTATCCTATCCTCGTAATTATAAGCGCCCTGACACCTCCTGACACATACGACCCATCGGCGCAAGACAAGTAAGCTTTAATTCCACCACGCAAACGCACAGCTGTCCGGACGGTTTGTCACAGGCATCGTTTAGCTTCGTAACTGACAAAACTGCGACAAATTGATTTGAGAGTCTTCATGCTGGGGCGTACCGAGAGCAGCGCCAGGCTGTTCACGTCGGCACGGCACTTCTCCACGTTCCTTAACTTAGAGGATAAGCCAGGCTGGTGATGCGCACTTGCTGACTGCTTCAAGGATCGGCAGCTCTAGAGCCACAAGGCTCGAGGCTACCAGCGTCGGCTGGGGGCCGGTCAGTGGCAGATGAGACCGTGGCAGTCATGAGCGGGGCAGTGCTGATGAGAAGAGAGGCTGGCGGTGAACACAGCCACACGATATCTAGTCACGGCAGAGCGTCAGGAATACGATGACGGATGCATGTCTGAAGACAGCAATCAAAAGCATCGCAAATGGAGCAGACTCCAGAGGTGTACCGTCGAGATCTTAAACACTTTTGAATACGCACTGTAGGCTGAAAAGCTCTGACACACCTACCTATGATGACGAGCAGAGAAGAGCTTGGGAAGGCCCCCAGCGGAATCTAAAAGTAGGCCTGGCATCTTCGTGAGCATTTGGCAGGGCGTTTGGAGCGCTGTTGAGATGAGAGCTGGTTAAGAGAAGCGGAAAGCAGGCGATTCCGAAGAACGTGCACATGATAGAGACGAGCCAGAGACCCATGCGAGATGGTCGGCATCGCATAGAAACGCTCAACCCCGGGTCCCAATGAGACAGGCCAAGGTAAGAAAACCTAGAATCATGAGACACCTTGGCCGGTCGCCTCTGATCGAGACCAGGGATTGAAACTCTGCAATGGTACGCCTTTCGTCGCATTGCAAGAGCCCGGGTTGAAACGGCAAGCAAGGTGGCCTGGACGCAGTCGGCACTTCCCCAGTATTTTTGTCTGCTTCCATCCATATCATACTACGCATCTGAAGAACAAACAGCAGCCAGAGCACTTGGATTGAATAAAGTTTGTTTACTTCGTCTCCGAAGGCGTTTCCTCTCGCCAAGCTGTAGACTCCTGTTCTATGGACGTGAAGTCCAAAGCGCTTTCGTCCCGTCCGCTCAAACACCAAGCTTCAAGCTTCAAGGCCCATCCACATCAGACAGCAACTTTTGATCAGCAGCTCTAACGGGCGCAGGTGGACTGCTGAATGGCTTCCGCCGTCTGTCAAGGCAAGAATCAGCTAAAACAAACCTGCACGACAAGTGACGATAGGACGGACTTCTCTCCAGCTGCGGCGGATGGGAATGAGCTGAACATGTCTGGGTGTTTGGGCGCTGGGGATTCACTGAGACAAAAAAATTATTGCATGACATTCAGTCTCGAGTCGAAGAACACAGACCTGAAGTAAGGATGCTGAAGCGCCTCGTCAGCCGTTATGCGCCTATCTGGATCATAGGTAAGAAGTGACATGAGCAAGTCTATGCCCGCCGTCGTTAAGTACTGGAATTTCTGCCGGAATTGGTGAGGCTGTGGAGAGGGCAGTGTGATTGTCTTCGCGAGAGGTAGAGTTGAGTATTCTGGCCACGAGGTGCTAGTCGGCGGACCGAGAAGCTTGAATATCATAGACAAAAGCTCTATCTCCCCCTTGGCCTGGAAGAGAGGCTCTTTAAGGAGAAGCTCGGCAAAGATGCAGCCCACCGACCACATGTCGACGGCCGTTGAGTAAGTCTTCGCGCCGAGGAGAATCTCTGGTGCTCTGAGGAAAACATTTATAGTGCCATCAGCTACCTTTCGCTGTACACGCTAGTCACTGCAAATACTCGCCGATACCAGAGTGTGACGACGAGTTGTGTCATGCCACCGACCCCCACAGGGTCCCCATACCGCCTTGCCAGACCGAAGTCCGCAACTTTGAGGCTGCCGCGATTGTTCATGAGGAGATTGCTTGTCTTCAAGTCGCGGTGCAGAATCCAATTTGCGTGACAGTGCGCCACCGCTGAGAGCAGCTGGAGCATGAGGGTCTTGATCTCAGACTGCAGGAACGGGGATGGCATGACGGTCAAGAGAGTCTTGAGGTCGTGCTCAATGAAGTCCATGACGATGAAGACCCTAAGAGATATAGTAGGAGCGGACGCATGAATCATGAGCTAGTACAGCACACGTACTGTGTCAGAGTCTCCCCTACGACCACCTCCCGTATGCCAACAACATTCTCATGCCGACACCCCATGAGCGCATTGATCTCGCGCAGAGCAGTGATCGGAAATCCATGTTTCTCCTCGTCGAGCTTGAGCTTCTTGAGGGCTACGATGTCGCCTGTCTGCTTGTCCTTCGCGCGGAACACGACGCCGTACGAGCCTTCCTCAATCGAGTTGAGCCGTTCGTAGCTGTACACAGAGCGGGATGAGATGAAAGGCGGATGGAGAGCTCGCGGCGGTGCGAAGGCGCTGAAGGTTGGTCGTGTATTGTTCTGCGTAGAGTCGGGGAGACGAGAGGTATCGGGGTTTGGCGAAGGATGGTCAGTCCGAGACGGCTTGACAACCTTAACGCGCCGCTTTTGCACGGGTGGACGCGCTGCAAGACCTTGGTCGTCATCGTCTGCGTCCCACTTGGATCGCTTGCGGGAGGGTGTCGAAGAGCCGGACATGACACGGTGGCCAGTGGCAAGAGCCTGACGCGCCTTCGATTCAAGTTCATCTCCGACTCATGGATTGCGCCGGCATGCGCAGCAAAATATAGCCCACCAGGCCCGAAGCACAATGATAGAAGGCAGAGACACAGTAAAGCAGTTGAGAAGGCTATTTACAAGAAGGCCAAATGAAGTTCATTGGTTGGCAGGCACAGCCGCATCTCCAGCCCTCTTCTCATTTATAACAAGGCTCAGCGCCTTAGTAACTGCGTCAAGGTGGTTATCTAGGAAGGCTGGCCAGTCGACATAAGTCTGGCAAGAGTGCTGGAGGGTCCGGGTGAGAGGTTGTCCGTGACCGGACGGACACAAGCTTACCGGCATCCTGGACCATATCAATTCTTCTCCTCCGTCATCAGCGTCGTCCCCGGCCAGGAACTCGACAATGCGCGCAAAGTCTTCATGGTATACGCGATCTTCGTCCGTTTGCGTGTCGTGAGTTTCAGCAAGTGGTTCTCCCGGAGGTTCGGACGCGTCCAATTTAGCCTCGACGTCCTCCTCTGCGAGGTTTTCATCAGGGCCTTGTCGGTGCTCATCTCGTTGAACTTCTTCTTGTGCATCTTCTTGGGTCCTCTGCCTTTTTGATGACCGACCAGTATTCTTGTGTTCCTGTTCCTGTTCCTGTTCCTGCTCGTGCTCGTGCTCGTGCTCGTGCTCATGCTCCCGCTCCTGCTCGTGCTCGTGCTCGTGCTCGTGCTCATGCTCGTGCTCGTGCTCGTGCTCGTGCTCGTGCTCGTGCTCGTGCTCGTGCTCCGCCGTCTCTTCGTCTTGAGCATTTCCGTCTCCATTCGCCAGCGGCGAGTGCGTTGCAGCACCAGAGATTGAGGGCAACGCCTCCGCCCGAACACTTTCCATACGGTCCTTGTGGTACGTCAGATGCTGATACCAGTTCTTGTCTGTGTGTCGCGGAATCTAGTAAAGGCGCGTCAGCACCTCCAAAAGAGTGCATGTATCCCTTCATACCTTTGCTTGCAGCAACTTCGAAAATTTGTTCCGCGTCAGATACGGGTCGTCTTGTAGGAGGTACCGGTAATACTTCCAAACGAACTCCTTCTCTTCTGGTAGGTAGCCTCTGCTGTCTGATGACGGAGGAGGAGTGGGTGGGTCTGGGGAGCGAGACCTACGTCTTCTCGATGGTTGGGAAGGCAAAGGCGAGGCAGGGAGTGGGACTAGAGCCGGCTCCCTCCTGTTGTCTAGGAATGACCGCGAAGCCCTCGGCTTCGCCGGCGAGGATGGCTCTTCAACGGCATAGTCTTCGGGATCGAGTAAAGTATTCGCGTCGATGCAATCATACACGAAGGACGCCTGGACCATGGGACGAGACGATGTTTCTGCATGTCTCTTGAGCTCAGGGTAAGACGCCGATCGTGCGTTGAGCACGACATATCGGGCGGAGCCGATATCTGCAGTGATGGCGCCTCCTGCTTTCTGCGAGATGTGAAGTCAAGTTAGTCACTGTAGTCAAACAAGCATGTAGCCTCCTACCCTGATAGCCTGCACGACTTCGCCCCTCTGCTTGCCGTACAAATCCACCTGGACATAAATGGGGATGGGACGCCCTCGCACTGTAAAAACACCTTTCGTCGGTGGAGTTTGTCTCAATGTTGGTGCCTTCAATGTCGACTTGGAGCCACTTGCTCGAGAATGAGACTCGCTGGAAGAATCGGGTCTGATTCTCCTCTGGCTACCACTAGGTGCCTCCTTATCCATATCGCTTGCCTTTCGTTTGAGGGATGTCGAGGAATGACGTCGGGACGACGAGGACGCAGGTCTCGAAGCGTCATCGTCCGTGTTGGGTACCTGGTGAAAGGCTGATTGCTCTTCAGTACCTTATGTATTCTCGAACTCAAAAAAAGATATACTGACGAAGACCGACAGGTGGAAGGGCGGGAAGCTGAATCGCCGATAAATATGCTTGGATTGGTGCGATATCGTAGTTCTGATTGCGCCCAACTGCAATGACCGTCTCAAGGAGTCTCGGAAACGGCATTGATGTCAAGGGGGACTGTGGAAATAATGATGGAGAATATGCAGCCAGGCCATGGGGGATGTATGCGTTATGCATAGGATATTGCATCTGAGGGGAGTACGATCCATTTAGTCCACCGTTGAGGGTGTTCTGAGATGCAAAAGTTGTAGGGGAGAAAGGATTCTGGAAAGTCGGCTGATGTCCGTTAACAGCAGGAGCCTGTTGCCCATTTGCAGCAGAAGACTGATGTCCGTTTGTAGGTGGTCGTGTCCCTGCGGATGGTAACGTCTGGTCCCATACCGCGAGGGTTGCGACCTCGGACCGTGGCATTTGCACCGACATCGCTGGTCGGGCAGGCTGCGACGACGGGCCAGGAGCACTGTGGGCTGGCACAGCGCGAGGAGGTGGAGGAGGTATACTTCTAAAATGCCGTCAGAAAGATGTCTTGCGCGTACAGGATGAAGACACACTGTATGCCGTCCTCTTCATCTACATCGTCAGAATGTATCGACGCGCCATCGTCAACAGCCAGGAAGCCACCCCACTGATCCTCCTCAAGAATAGCTGTGCCACGATCGATGCAAGCCTGTACCCATGGGTACTCGACTACGGGCTTGTGCGCCTCCCAATCGCGAACGAAACGCTTTCCAGAGACTGCGCCGGTATTGACAACGAGGATTTGAGCCTCATTCACGTGGTGAATTATCTCGGCTCCCTGTTTCTATTGGTAGAAACAGTATCAGCGTCGCTGGCAGTCGAGAGAGAAGACGTTACAAACGCGAAGGAGGCGTATTAGCTTGGTCCTATTGTGGATACTGCTGTTATCCACGAAAACCTTGAGGGCGACGCCAGAGGAGTCCGTAAAGACTAGCCGAGCGGAGGCATTGGATTGTACGGAGGCGGGGGCAGCGTCTGAAGGACCGAGGGCGAACATGGCGGCAAGACGCGAGCCTGCAGCACTGAGCAGCTGGCAGCGATGTCGCCAAACGCGTCTTGGCCTCAGAACACGTGCCCACCCTCTCGTCACCGATGCTCGTTGCCAGAGCCCAGCTGCTGCACATGGCGAACAATTACATCTTCTCTCTCCAGCCAACCTTCACACAGGGCCTAATTATTGGCCAGGTCTCCATCCTCGCTCTTCTCGCTGTCATCCTCAAATATCTTTTCCTCGACACTTCCCCCGACCGGCTTCATGAGCAGCCCGCATACCGCCCGCGTGCAGAACGCGACGCGTCTGCCCCAGAAACGCCATCCGCCGAGGTGCATGATGCGTCTTTGAAGTTACCGGAGTCGACAGAATGGTTCAATATCCTCGTGCAGCAGGTATGATGTCTCCCCGCCTCATACACCTCTCGCTGCTGATTCGGCTTGGCAACGAGGTGGCCCAAGCATATCGTTCAAAGCTACGCAACGATACGCAGGGAATAGAAGGAGATGAGATTCTGCGCCGGCGGATCGAAGAATTCGCCAACAATGCGAGGCCACATAAATTACTGGTGCGCGTTGCGTGCGGTCATATTCCCAGCATGTTGACGAATTTTCACTCAGGACCCAATTCAAGTCCACGCTGTGGATATTGGAACGTCTGCCCCACGTCTTTCCAACGCGAAAATGACGCCAGTCAGTGCTGACGAGCATGGGGGTGAATCGGTGTGTCACCGTTTTCTGCGCACCCAAGCCGACAGCATTAATGTTATCTCATGCAGGAAATTGAATTCGACGTAGTCTACACAGATACTGTATCTGTGTCACTCTCCACCGCCTACCTCTTCAATTACCCTATGTTTGCGTTTGCAAGGCTGCCTGTGTCTGTCACAATATCATTGTCCATCTTCTCGTGCTCTGTGAGTCTCCCGCCGCACATACCATAGGCAGGTATGCTAACATGCACACAGATACTCGTCAAGCCCCCTTCTCCCTCCTCTCCAGCGCCAGCCTTGACTGTATCCATACCGCCGTCATTCACCCTGGATCTCAAGACGACGTCACTTCTAGGCAGTCGCGCGAAGCTAGCCGATGTGCCCAAACTCCATGAGCTGATAGAGCATCAACTCCGACGAGCCTTGATTCAGCAAGGGACTTGGAAAGTCGTCTTACCTGGCTTGTCGAACGTGGCAGACGTGAAGGAGGAGGTTCAGAAGGAGTTTGCGGAGTCATTGTCTTGATGTGCGGATTCGAAGGCAAGCTGCATATACCCCCGTAGTGTATTTACGCGCATACCCATGATTGTATGTACCTTATGATAATAGTAATCATCCGCTACTCGCTTCAAAACTCAAGTTCAAGTTCAAGGCTCGCCATTTGCGAAATCTCACTTGCGGACCACCGAACATCGTGTATATGCACGCAACGGACATGGACGAAGCATCGAAGGAGAGGGGGAACACATTTTCAAACATGCAGTAGGACGCAAAGGATGTATGCTACACTCAGTAATTGTCCTCGTCAGTTCTGCATGATGAGCATAAGCAGCGCGCTCTGGCATGCCTTGTTAGGAATATGGACAATTCGCGCGGCCTGTCTTTGCAACCCACCCCCGTCTTCCACCATGGCGAATACATCATCAAACGTGGTCTTCGACGACATATTTACCATCGAAGGCATCGACCGCGAGGGGAAAAAGTTCGATCGAGGTTGGTTTCGCTGACGGTTTCTGAGCCGTCAATATGCCCATCCCTTCACAGTCTCCAGGCTCTATGCGCACTCTAAAAACTACGACATGGACCTCACGCTCGACTACAATATCGAACTCTTCCCATTAGAGAAAGACCAGAGCGTCGCACTTGCACTCGCGAGCTCACTTGCCCGCGGTGGGACTGCAGCCGACGGCGCCGCCGCAGAAGACGAAGACAAGGACCGGGATGTCTGGCGACCAGATGGACAAGGGAGGAGAGGGTTGGAGGACGACTATGACTACGTGATGTATGGGAAGGTGTATCGATTCGACTCGGGGAACTCAGAAATTGTGTACGTCGTGGCGCTCGTTCGAAAGCCTTTCACGATCGCTCACTGGCCGCACATACACAGCACCGCGTACGCATCATTTGGCGGACTTCTCATGTCGCTGACAGGATCCTTCCGGCATATGACGAGCATAGTGCTCGGCGACCCCGTCTACTTGTTGATGCGAAAGTAGTTGCTCCGTGTGTACTCAGTCCTGCCAGTCTAAAATACAGGTATGCATACACAATTGCCGGTCGATCCGGGTAGTATCCGACGTCGAAAAAAGGCAACATACAAAACGTTCAGCGCTCAGGTCTCCTCCTCCGGATCTCCGATTCCGCTCTGAAGGATGGCGAAGGTCGTCTCAGACTCTGGCAAGCAGGGAGAGTCATAAATCTTGCAAATGCGGGTGTTTGCGCGTCCCTTCTTCAGTTGTAGGCTGCACATCGTCAGCATGTACATAGTCAAATATATGCATGAAGGTGCTCACCGAGTTGTAGATGCGTGAGCGAGAATGTTGCCTCCAATCGGCTTCTTCTCGTTTGCTGCGTAGGGCCCAGCGGAGGCGTCTGGGTTGGACATGACTTGATTGCTGTAAACCACTGCGATGCCAAACTAATGACGGGGTTAGCGCAGGGATGCAGCAAAGGTTGCCACAGCTTACCTCGTCCGCGAGCCTCTGCAGACCGCGAAGAAACTTCGAAAGATGTGCTTGGCGAGCGGCCAGTTCGCCACGGCCGATGTAATCACTACGGAATAGGGCCGTAGCGGAGTCAACGATGAGAAGACAAAACCTTGTCTGAGATCAGTGGAAAGTAGTAGATGAAGGCCATACATAAACACTGTACCTGGACTCAGACATCAGTGCACTGGCTGCTGTCAAGAGCTGGTGCTGATGATCCGCGTTGTATGCCCTAGCGTACGCGACGTTGTCCAACACCTCCTCCCCATTGAGTCCATATCGCTCGGCGACAGCGAGGAGGCGAACAGGACGGAAGGTGCCTTCTGTATCGATGTACAGGCACTTGCCCTCGCCGCCGCCCATGTCGACAGGGAGCTGGCACGTAACAGCAAGCGTATGACAAAGCTGGGACTTCCCCGTGCGGAACTCTCCAAACATTTCTGTGATTGAGCCTGTCTCGATGCCACCTGCTCCCATGCCGTGAGCGCGCGGACGGCAGCAGGCATGACTATATGCGCACCTCCCAGAAGAGTGTCGAGGTTCTTCGACCCGGTCGTAATGTGGACGAGTTCAGACCTGCGTGCGTGCACCTCCGTGGCGCTCTGGAAGCCGAGTGGAACGATCTTCTGAGCTGCGATCGCAAAGTGAGGAACGACCGTGCGCGCAGAAACAACGACACACACCTTCAGACAGGATTTTCTCGGCCTTGGCCTCAGAGATACCTTTGATGCTAATGAGAGTTTTCTTCGGGGTATATGCGACCGCTTCTACTGTGTGAAAGCCTGCATCGGCGAGTTTCTTGATATCTTGGGGATGGATGCCCGCCTCTTGAAGCTTATTGATGAGTAGAGGACCAGAGACCTGAAAGTCTTCCTCTCCCTCGTCGTGCAGCACTTGGGATTCTTGGGACGCCATTTGTTGAGATGGGGCGGGAGTGAAAGGTCTGGCGCGGGAGTGAGAGGTCTGGCGCGGGCAGTCGACAAGATGAGGGGTCGACTCGGAGAGCAGAGTTGTCAGCGCCTCGAGGCATCTCTGACGCGTGGGCGCAGTCACGTGGGCGCGTCTTGAGGACCAGCTTGCCCAAAATTGATTTATTAATGCAGCCCAATGCCCTCACGGTTTCACGAGACACAACGACAGCGGAAGACTTCACACTGAGCAAAAGCAGGCTGAAAGCTCAATTGACATAAAAACTACGAAGATGACGCCACGACCTCCTTGGCCCTCTTGCGCAACTTATCCTCGAGCCACTCCACCGCCTTCAAGTCCAACACCACCTGCGGCCATTTGACAAGATCGTACACGCTTAGGTCTGCCGCAGTTTTTGTCTCGATCTTGTGTATGTTGTTGCTTGAGCGTGCCAGACCAGTGGGAACCGCCTCATTGCCCGTCACGAACAGCGTCTTTTGCCAGCCTAGCTCGTCCAGGCGGCGCACCATCTCCTTCGTCTTGAAGCCAGGCCACTCAAGGCTCTCCACCACCCGCAGCCCGCGCTCCTTGACACGCGCGCTCAGCGCGACCCGCATGCCCATCTGGATGACCTTGCGTGGCAGCTTGGTGCTAAAGTCGCGGGGCTTGGGTCCAAACGCAACACCTCCACCCACGAGCATCGGGCTCTGTCCATCGCCAAGGCGGGCCATGCCTGAGCCCTTCTGAGGGCGTATCTTACGACCCGAGCCTCGAACTTCCGCACGTGTCTTGGTGTTCGCGGAACCTTGCCGGAGCGAGTCGAGGTGATGCACGACACATAGGTGCAGAATATCTCGGCGTATCTCGTGGGCGAAGATTGTTGGGTCCAGCTCCGCCAGCTGGTCCGACACATTCGCCCCACGTCGCGGAGGTATCAGAGACGAGAGAGCGACATAGACGGGTAAATTGTAAGTCGCTGGGGAGTTCCGTTCAGATGGAGCAAGAGCAGATAATAATTACTCACATATTTGCTGCTCAGAGGTCGAAGCAGAAGGTATTGGCAGACCAGCATCGAGACCACCCGGCTCTGCACTCAACGCCGTGGCAGTCGCATACCGGCTGCGTGCAAGCTGCACGGGCTACAAAAATCATGAGCAAGGTTGACACGTATTTTCCGCGCCGTGCACACCTGACAGAGCGTTCGTCTGGTGGCAGACAACATGGGCAAGCGCAGACGAGGTGTGACGAAGAGCAAGAGGCTTTGATTACATAACGCTCAGGGCACCTCACCTTGGTCGCTTGCCGTCCATCCACCGTCAACACACCCGACCGACTCTACGACGACTTCCAGCAGGGTGAGTCTATGTCGTTTCACTCTCCTGGCATACGAAGTGGTTCTGTACGGCTCTTCATGCGCTCGCTTAGAGAAATGCGAGGGGGATAGCGATGGATGCGAGAGTCTACCTTTGGATGACATTGGGCCCCTACCACTCTTTTCCGGCGTGCTGACCCTTCCTTTCTGCAGCTCACGTTCAAGCAGAGCCGGATCGGTTTCTAAACACAAAATGGCTTCATCAACAAAGGCTGTCCAAACGTTTGGCAAAAAGAAGGTACGAGCATGGCAGCATCGCACTCGTGATCGTAGAGACTGACGTCCCCTTCCCTAGACCGCGACTGCGGTCGCCCACGCTCGTGAGGGCAAGGGCCTCATCCGTATCAACGGCTCTCCCATCAATCTCGTCCAGCCCGAGATCCTGCGCTTAAAGGTGTACGAGGCTGTCCTGGTCGCGGGCGAAGAGGCTTTCGGCGACATCGACATCCGTGTGCGCGTAAAGGGTGGTGGACACACTTCCCAGGTCTACGCCATCCGCCAGGCCATTTCGAAGGCCGTTGTCGCGTACTACGCGAAGTACGTTGATGCATTCAGCTCGATCGAGCTGAAGAAGAAGCTAGTCGCGTATGACCGTACGCTGTTGATCGCGGATCCCCGGCGGATGGAGCCCAAGAAGTTCGGTGGTGCTGGTGCTCGTGCCCGCAGGCAAAAGAGGTACGCCGTGGATAGAGTCATGCCTGCACAAAATTCTGACAGCGTCGCTCAGTTACCGGTGAACGATGGGCTGGTGTACTGATACTGGCCTACTTCTTCATGTGTCACATCCTTCTCTCACGTATGCTATGACACCATGCTTTGAACATGTACGATGGCAGGAATGCCAAGCGTTAGTGGGCACCTCGCATATAGTGCTAAGCAATGAGGAAGATCATGTTAAGGTAAGAACTAAGAGATCGTCATATGTATGCATAGGAAACATCATGTGCGTAATGGCGCAGCTCGATGTCGTTGTCGCGGCCTGTCATCTAGCGGAACCTCCCAGTCGTCTGTAGGGTTCGCCTTGCGTTTGTTCGGTCGCCAGCCAACATTTCGGTGTGGTTCCCGAGCTGCTCCTGCCGTTGTGTGTATAGCCTCAAGGGTTGCTGAGTTATGTGCCTCTTCGTTAATGAGGACAAGCTCGTCCCCGTGGGGAAGGCCCTCATGGCCACTGTGTATGTGGTGCAATGAGCTCCGTGAGTCCACGGGGGTAGCCAGATCGTCGTCCGAAGACGAAGACGAGTCAGAGCCCGACGACAACGAGGGCATAACGCTGCTTGCCCTGCTGCTCCCGCGTCCGGTTCCAACCTGCTGAAGTACGGGGACCTCCTCGTTGAAAGAGATCGCCTCCGTCGGTAAGAAAGCAAGGGGAGAGAAAGCGCGAGCAAAGGCGGAATATGCAGAAGGAGAGGATAAGGGCGACCAAAACGCCAGCAGCTCGTGAGTACCGTGGGGAAGTGACGGGAGGACGTTCGCAAGCATGTTACTTGTCATTGAAGAGGGAACAGGAGACGGCGTTCGCGAACGCGATGATGACTCGTTTAGGATGTCGGGCTCTACTCGACGCGATGGCCGGCGCATCCGGATGGAGCTGTTTTCGTCTGGGAATGTTGAAGACGCACGCCGACCTGGGTGACAATTTGGGACAACAATCTCGACGACAACGGGATGGAAGCGGACGCGCTTCTTCATGCGAAGAGAGTCCGGGGATATATGGTGATCTCCTGTATGCCGACGTTTCCTTGGGGTAGTTGAGGATGAGGATTCAGGCTTGGACTGTTGGACACGCGTGTCCCGTTTGTCGAAATTGATATGCAGCGGAGATAGAGCAGGACTTGATCTCGTAGAGGGAAAATGGCCAAGCATAGCTTCTACTTCCTCTTCCTCTGCCATGTCTTCAGATGTCATCATTGGATGTGCCGTGGTGCACTCTTTGCTTTGAATGAACGCCGTCGGCACGTCTACCCAAGACTCATTGTAGTGAGCTTGTTCTTCCCATAGTCGCAACGTCCTTTCTGATATCATGTACTGGACAAACTGTATATCAGCGAAGCAAAGGTAACCACTGCGGAGGTAACGAACATTCTTGTGGTCAACGGGTAAACTCGACGAATGGTGGATTGTGTGCTCCTTCGCATCGAAGTACTCCTTTGCTCGGGCATTGTCAAAGTCAAGAAGAAACTTGACGTGGCGCATTTCAAGATCAAATTCATGCTCTTTGCAAGCCGCCAAGCCGACCGACGGTATGGCTGAGCTTGACGAGGCGCGCCTGAAATTGATGACAGTGACTCGGCCATCGTCTCCTGCTCAGACGCGTAAGAGCCATGGTGAACAAGCATGTTGAGTACTTACCGACCAGCATATGATCCAAAGACACGGAGCCGTGAAGCACGCCCTGCGCGTGGATGGCCGCGTATGCATTGACAATGGACTTCTTGTCACGGCGGGAAAGAGCACTGCTGGCGGTCCGCCAGGCGAAGGGGTGAGGGAGTTCCATGGCCATGCATGGGCGGCCATCGGGCGTCTCGAACGCGCTGACGAGATATGGCACGTATACTCCTTGGAGGGGTCGCAACCGCCTGGGATCTCCATAGAGGTACAACTTCGGCCAGACAATGGTATCAGGTAAACGGTACAATACGATTTGGATGGCTTACTTCCACGCGGGAGCCTTCCAGTATGTTGTAACTGTGGTTTTGGTAGCGTGTTAGTTCGTCAGACCTGGTCCAGCGGGGGGTTACGCACACTTTTGACAGAAGAGTGACACGTTCGCGTCCAATAACAGCTTTGCGTAGATAGCATAAAGACCTATCACTACCTATAACGGAGGCGTCAGTGATATTCCAGGAGGTGAAGAGTGCGACCTACGGCCAAGGAGGAAAGGTTTGCCTGTCTCAAATATTGGGCGCAAGCCGGCATATTTGCCATGAGGGCGATATGACTTGAGGACATCGTCTGTAATATAGCTCGATTTCGTGGGGCAGAATTGCTTGGGAACGTTGCGCGGAGGCAAATGGGACATGGAAAGGGGGGCAAGCGATCGAATCCTCACGAGGGCTCCTGGTCTTTAGACGCATGCATTGGTATGCCCCATAGTTCCTGCGGTCTTGCCTTGGTGACCATAACTGTCAGCAGTTATTGTGTCGGGAGGAGCAGCTTGTGTGCAGCCATCAATGTCGCGATGCAGTCGCGGGACACAATAGCGTGTCCAAAGATGTCGACGGTTCGAACACCCACGAGTATGGAGTCAAAGTTGAGATGGCATGGATATGGTTACATCTTGCTCAGCTTTGGAAGTTGTGGGATAGTGAACGGTGAATGCAATTGTCGAGGCCAGTATGTGGTGACAGTGAGACAAGCGACAGGCACGCCAGCTTCATTTTTCTTACATTAATGACAAAGTGAATGCCCATATATGCCACGTAGTGCGCTTCGCGGCAACCAGCGTATACTCTACGCTTGGCGTAGAGAGGTACATATGTATCCACGGATTAAAGATGTGGACAAACCAACAAAGTATTATGCGCGAGAGGTATGTGTAAGAATGGAAGAATAAGAACCAATTCGGCCGCTGTAATGTACGCACTAAACCCACCACAAGTTCCACCACCAATGCTACAGATAATCCACCACACCAATGCTACGAGTGATCCGGCGTACGACGGGTGTAGGGCGATATATAAGAGGAATATGCGCCGCGCGAATGGTCTGAACCAGATCGTGAGGTGTCGGGGTAGTAAGGCATGGTGTACGGGGGGTCGTAGGGTGGGTACGACATGTGTTGCGGCGCAGGTGGCCAATGCTGGGAAGAGATGCCGTTCATGTTATACGGTCTTCCGCCATGGTCACTACCACTGGTCGACGGGTTGGAGGCAGAAGTGCTGACATTACCGTTGACGTTCCGCATCACCGTAGGTTGCGGCGGGCTTTCCACGCGCGACTTCTTCCAGATTTGCTCCGTTGGGGATCCACTATCGAACGCGACCGCCTTCCTCTTCCCGATCTCTGTCCTTTGCGAGGGGGCTTCCTCATCGTCGGAGTCCAGTGTCAGGTCAATGACCTGTGAGCTGGGCACAGGGTCAAGAGACTGGTGCGCTCGGGATGGCGACAATTCCCGCTTGACGCGACCCTCATCTTCATCGTCTGAGTCATCCAAGATGACTACAGAGTTGCGGTCCACGCCCTTGTCCTTCCCGTTCGACCCCACAGACCCGTCGTTCACCAGTGTAGTACCGGAAGGGCTGTGAGAAGGACTTGGCAGCAAAGATTTCCGGGGGGTCGACGGCGTGCTCGGAGCATGGGAGGATGGAGGATGGGTTGCCCTCCAACCTGTCGAAGAGAATTTGTCGTCAGAGGTATGCCATTCTCCATCTGCCTCCACCATGACATCGTCGACATCGTCCGAAGTCTTCTTCAAGATTTCGTCAAAATATCTTCGCACCGGGTATGAGATTGTGATTTTGATTGCAGCTAAGAAAATGGACATACCCGTCAACAATTAGATCCTCATGATTGATGGCTTTCTCGCAGATCGGACAGCTCCAGGTTGTCGTCTGCTCGTTGATAGAGTACCACGACAAGGCATCGAAACACGACGGATGTACGCATTGCGATGATCGGCATGGAGTGGTGATTCGGCAGTAACTCAGCTAAAAGGTATCAGCAAGTCAGTTCCTTCCTAGAGGACGTGTGTCTTTCACGTACTGGACACTTGAGTGACATCTTGACCGGTCCAGCGACAATGTCATCGTCGTCTGACGATGATTTCCGCACTAGGATGAGAGCTTAGTGGATGCCGAAAACAGGGCACGAGGTGACTGACTTTGAGCGAGGACATCAGCAGTACTGCGGTATTTCCCCTTCTTCACGCGCTCAATTAACTGATCCACCGTGGTGACTTGCACAAGCATCACCGCGATGTAGTATTTCTGCGTCGAAAGGGAGAGTGAGCATCAGAGGGCGTAACACAGGACGATCAATCACACCTTCGGTGGTGGCGGTTGTTGGTTATTGTTCGTTTGATTGTTGACATACACTATCTCGACCCTGTTCTGACTCCCAGGTGCCATTCGTACGGTCTTGCCAAGGTCTGCAGAAGGGGCGGTACCAGGTTTCTTCTTCAGCCCTTTGGTATTTGCCGTGATTTGCATCGTATTGACGCGGATCTCGCAGGTCGGAGGGAATTCGATGGGACAAGGCGCATTACCAAAGCGCACACCCGCGGACCCCAGGGCGAAGTATGAAGATGATGTGCAATACAGCCGTAGCTGATACTTCAATCTGCAAGCACGATGTCAGCGCATAGATGCAGTAAACGGAATAAGATACGCACCCAGGACCGTTCAGCTTCGCCACATGTTCCGGGGTCAGCGTGAACAGAACGACTTGCGAACGGCGGTCCGTAGAGTTGCTTGATTCTGTACACACGCAATAAGAGTTTGGTGCTGATGAACTGGCTGACGGCTATCACCTGGACATTCGACCACACTCGAGACGATGTGCTCAACTTGGAAAAATGGGGAAGGTTTGAAGCGAATGGCTGCATGACGAGGTGTTCAGACGCTGTCTGTGGCTCACAGAGAGGGAGTAATCACCTGGCCTGGCGTGGGTCGCCGCTGCCGATGTTGCCCCAGCGATGGTGGATGAGGACATGGGAACTATTGGAACTCGTTGAGAAGAGTACGGGTCGTATCGCGGCACCACGCTCGGCCCCGCGGATGGGGTGGAGAAAGGACGGGCGGCGGTAGCGGGCGCGTAAGGAGGGGCAGAAGCGGGCGCTGTAAGATGTGTTGCGTTGCGATAGCTGTACATGGGGTGATAGTAAGCATGAGGACGATGGCGGGCACCCTTAGCCATGAGGCAGGCGGGCGGGCGTGCCAGCGGCGGCACGACGCGCGTGTATGAGGGGGAGAGATAGAAGCGTGACTTACATTCCGGAAGTCCGCACTTGGTGAAATATTGCACGCGCCTTATTCCACTTGTCCACGTTATTTGTATTCCGCCATTCATCGAGGTGAAAGATAATGCGATCGATGAGGTCCTGCTTCTTCCCCGTCTTGCTGAGGATCGTCCAACACTCCTCGTTGAAGCCGGCAATGATTTGCTTGAGACGGTCGACGGTGTTTTGTCGCACAGTGACCCGGAGGGTCTGGGCCAATAGTTTGGTAAGGAGCGGCGAGGGTGCGGGAAAGGAAAAAACATACATCAAACTCAGACCAGGGATCTGTTGCGGACATAGGAGCGCGCCAGACGTGCTGGAGAGGCCGCGACGAGCCTCGTGGAGGATGAGGGAACTGACAAACGATGAAAGGCAGGGCTCGGGCAGCTGAGGCTCAAAGCCTCAGACACAATCGTAAACAATTCCCGTGCACCCACAACACCACGTGCTCATTCCCACGCTGGCTTGTGTCCTTCGCTCATCGCGATTATCACCCACATATCACCATGGACGACGACTACGACAAGCTGTCTCCCCAGGAGCGCGAGGAGAAGGACAAAGCTGACCGCGCCCGCGAAGCAGCAGAACAGGCTGGTAGGCTCTCTTCCTCACCTGTCGTGTGCAGGCTTGTACATACCCCCGCACCCCAGCCCTGCCTTACAAGTGGAAACAGGAGCTCCCGGAGGTCGATATCATAGTACCCGTCCCTAAGGGCACCCGCGCCCGTGATCTTGTCGTTACCATACAGAAGAAGAAGCTTAGTGTCGGTCTTAAGGGCCAGGAGCCCATTATGGCCGGAGAGCTATCCCAGGAGATCAAGCTCGATGAGAGTACTTGGACGCTTGGTGCGATCAAATTCATTGAATAGCATTCTTCTCGTGTTGACGTTGTCTTCTAGAGGACCAACAATCCGTTGAAATCCATCTTGAGAAGGTCAACAAGATGCAGTGGTGGGAGAATGTTCTTATACACCATCCGAAGATCGACACGAAGAAAATCCAGCCTGAAAACAGCAAGCTCAGTGATCTGGACGGAGAGACAAGGTACTGTCATTAGAATACCCCGCCAGTATTCATTTCAAAGTATTGCCCTCAGAGGAATGGTGGAGAAGATGATGGTGAGCACCTTTGCCCTTATCCTGCTAGCATTCGACTCAATGCGCACAATTCAGTTCGATAACCAACAAAAGGTACCAGTTTTACGATGGCGTCGGCATCCCTACTTCATGTCGTTTCCTTCAGCAACTTGGCAAACCGACTTCGGACGAGCTCAAGAAGCAAGAAGTAATGCCGTCTTATTATCACCTTTTTTTCTGTGTCAGGACCTAACGATACCTTTCGTCTCCAGGCGCTAGCCAAATTCCAGGCAGCTCATCCCGAACTCGATTTCTCGAAGGCAAAGATATCTTAGGTGGTTTTTGTGGCACCTTTGCAGGCAGTGCAGAAGTAGCAGAATCCCCCATGTCACTTGTATCGTTTACCCCGTATGATGTGTATCTTTGTATCGAGCAGCAGGTTTTCACCGGAGCAATTTCAGTTGCAAGAGCAACGTCGGCATCCGGTCAGAGCACGTGTGTGAGAGATCATAACTTCCGCCGTTTGCCCACACCCTCCAGCGCTGCACTTTTCCTTTTGACGCGTTCTACGAGGTTCGTCAGGCTTTGAGAAGCAGTGCTTTGAGACGGCGCAGCATCGCGCGGCGTGTCGCTCGGTCGATGCTTTCTCCGCTTCTGGCGTTCCTCTAGCAGCGCCGTCATCGACTTCGTCTTTTTGAAACTGCAACGCAATCGTCAGTAAAAGGTGTGAACGAAAAACTTAGCCACCGGGCGTACTGGGGATTGCTTGGATCGATGGCGAAAGTATGATCCTCGTGCACGGCTGTGAATCGATCGTCCTTCACGTTGATGGAGAAGCCATCTTGCAGCTCGGCATCTTCCTCTTCGCCCCTCCTGCCCTTCCTACCCTTCCTGGCCTTCTTCCTTTCGGCCTTGATCACGGCGGCCATGTCAAAGTGCTTAGGATCTGTGTCGTCCTTGTCTGTGGCAACGAGCAGGGCAAGCTCCTCCTGGGTTGACGGTCGACGCACGCCCTGCTCCTGGGCCGGCTTCTTCTCTTTCTTCGCCTTGCCTTTCCCCTTCGGTTTCCCACTTTGAACGGACGCAGGTAGATCTTCGCCACTACCTCCTCCCTCGCCCACCTCGAAGAAGTCGTCTTCGTCCTTCAACGCTGTCTCCGCCTGCGACTTCTTCTCCTTCCACTCATCCTTGCGCTTCTTCCGTTTTGCCGTCATCTTCCTCTGGTACGCACCTAGAGTGGTCTCGTCTCCCTCCTTCGCACCGCTCAGCGCCGGCATGAACGTCACCTCCATGTCCATGGCGCCTTTCTCTTCGGGGTCGTCGAAGTCACCGTCGCCCCACCCCTCTGGCATGTCCCTCCCCCCACCCCCGAGCAAAAGGGCGCGCAGCTTGTCGCGGTCCAAACCGCCCTTGGGTTGCCCATGGGCGTCGTCTGGTTCCGACTCCGAGGACGACGCGATGTATGCGCGGAAGTCGTTTTCGTCGATTTCCTTGCGAGTCAATGTTCGTCGAGTAACGCGGTCGCGCTCGGGGTCGTCTTGGTCCCAGGTGAGCTTAACTTTTGAATGACGAAGGGCCTGCATAGAAGTGTGAACATGCGGCTGCGGAAGGGTAAAGAAGGTACTAACGTCGGTGACAAAGTCGAGACCCTTGAAATCAGCAGTCGCATCGGCCGCAGTGGCTTCATCTCTGTGCTCTGTAAATCAAAAGAAGTAGAAAGCGCCATTAGGACGCTTACCTGAACTCGTCATCAAATGACATGTCTGCAGGCACAAAGCTGAGGTCAAAGACGTTCGCCGACCGCTCAAGCTCAGTGCCTTGTAACTCCGAATACAAATGTGAAGCCACTTGGACATTGTCGCATTCCACGATGGCATAATAATACCTGTACTTGGTCGGGTTCGTAAGTATATACATGAGGGAAAGGCGGGTGGCACTCGCCTTAACCGTTCTAGCTGGTAAGTGCGCAAGGCATCCTCATCGTATTCGTCCACGTCACCTGTCTCATATATCGTCGTCTCGTTGATTTCTTCTTTTTCCAACATTCGGTGTTTCTTCAGCAATTCCACCGGAGGTCCTTCCTTCTCCTCGCGTTCCATTCTCTCCTTCCCAAATTGACTTGGGTAAACGCGGACGTTCAGCACCTTGCCGCGTACAATGGGCGCAGCATTTTTCGCTGGTTTGGAGGAGGATGAAGAAGCTGGGGAAAGAACGGAGGAGAAGATTCTGTACAAATGAGTAGCGCGGACATGGTCCCAGTCCAGGTTAACTACGGCGATGCGGCGCGTTGGGGACGCGTCATCTGCCTCGGGCTCCTCGTCTGACACGACCTTCGAGTACGCAGCAGCTTGAGCATCTAGATCGGCAAAGTTGTCCTCGTCGAGGTCGATGTCCTCGTCGTCCGCAGGGACAGGGATAGGCTTGGACTTGACGCGCCCCAAGGTGACGACCTCGCCGGCATCACCCTCGTCATCGGAGGGATGATCAGCCTCGTCCTCGTCGGAGGACTCAAGCAGGACTTCGCCACGGGCATAGTCAGGCGCGGGAGCAGAGTCCTGTTTGACCTCGCCCTCTAGGCGGTAGAAGCGACGAAGACTATCCTTCTCATGCGTGTCGGACAGAGGGCGCCCATACTTGTCAACACGAGAGCCTATGGATATGATGGAATCAGAGCGAGCGATGTATGTGTGAGATATCTGCTACGTTGTGATTTTTTGCGGGACTTTGGACTGTCCTGAAGGATGGACTTGAAGCGATCGTCGAGAACGACGGCCGACTTTGACTTGTTTGGACGACGAAAGCGAGGGTCTGACTTGAGGCGGGCGAAGCGAGGGTCTGACATGGTGGACGGAGAGCAGGCTATTTTTGGGTTGCAATGAGCGGCAGCCAATAGGGAGCGTCGACTGTTGCAAGTCCGACTGAAGTCGCCCTGGGAACGACTCGCGCTGCCTCATAAGCAAGCCGTCCATCTCGCTTGCTGGCTCACCCTTTCCCCATCTCCCTTCTCGTGAGCCCTTCAATCCCCTTTGTCCCGGCCTCGCTGACCCTTCTCCTACAGCCTTTTTTTCGTTCCGCAAGGCCGCAGGTCGACCTTTCAGCCTTTCCTCGTATCAGCAACCTTCCTTCCCGACCCCTTCTCCACCATCATGTTCTCCCCTCGTTTGACAACCTGGGCGGCGCTGGCCGTCTTTGCCGTCGCACATGTTGCTGCCGTGCCCATGCCCATGCCCATGAGGCTGCGATTCGGGGTGCGTGGCTCTATTCTCACCTGTGAATTCAAAAAGCTGATGGCTGCACAGCACGCACTCGCCCAGCGCGAGCCTGCTCCGTTTGACACGATCACGGCGTACGTCAAGCGCGCTCCCGCCGATATCAACACCATCCCAGAGGAGGTGCCCACAAAGGCTCCCAATGGTGTCATTGTGGAGTATGTGAAGCGTGCGGACGTGAACACGATTCCCGCTGAGGTCGCGACCAAGGCGCCCAACGGTGTCTTGCAACCATACAAGCGTGCGGATGTCAACACAATTCCCGCTGAGGTCGCGACCAAGGCGCCCAACGGCGTCTTGCAACCATACAAGCGTGCGAACGTGAACACGATTCCCGCTGAGGTCGCGACCAAGGCGCCCAACGGTGTCTTGCAACCATACAAGCGTGCGGATGTCAACACGATTCCCGCTGAGGTCGCGACCAAGGCGCCCAACGGTGTCTTGCAACCATACAAGCGTGCGGACGTCAACACGATTCCCGCTGAGGTCGCGACCAAGGCGCCCAACGGTGTCCTGCAACCATACAAGCGTGCGGACGTCAACACGATTCCCGCTGAGGTTGCGACCAAGGCGCCCAACGGTGTCCTGCAACCATACAAGCGTGCGGACGTCAACACGATTCCCGCTGAGGTTGCGACCAAGGCGCCCAACGGTGTTCTGCAGGAGTACTAAAGGTGCGTGGTCTCGTGTCTGGCATGTTTACTCTAGTTTCTCAAAAAAAAAAAAATTCAGTTCATAGCCGCGGCAGGTATCATGGCAGGAGGACTAATGTAGAGAAGAATAGTTTTACGGAGGCGGTTGTTTGGCTATGAGGAACCTGGTTGTCCTTGCTTGCTTTCTTTCCTCCTTCGACTTCTGTTGGCGTTGATTCGCCCACTATTGTCGTTCTTTGTCGTTTCTGGAATTAGCATGGATCGGAATTGGGAGATTTGGAGAACTCGTATTGCGTGTGCGCTCTGCAAGTCTATTGGTTGTCATGGCTCGTCCTTCAGCCACACCCATATACTGCCTCTGTTGCCTATCGCAACCATGAGCATCCCATCAAGTCCGACTTCCACACCCTGCATCATTTCATCACCAGCACGCGCAATCACTTGCCAACCCAAGTCCGCAGCCCAATCTTCAACTTCAACTTCGGCGCCACTCTCATTTGCGCCTTCACCTTCATCTTCGTCGTTCAATTTCAGCCCTGCAACGGCGTCCGCAGCCTCGTCCTCTGCACTCTTTGAAGGATAGGGTGGTGGTACCTTGGCTGGAATATCTACGATGTTTAGAATGCGCACGCTGTCGGGGAACGGGAAGAGTATGATGGGATCGTGCTTCTCCGTGTAATAGAGCGACATCCGCAATGATGGCATCAAGCGCAGTAAAGGCAAGCTGCTAAGGACGGTGAATGAAGCTGTCTTCATTAGCCGCTTTCATTATGTCCACCTGTTCAAGACCTACCACTTTCTTGAAAGTCCTGAATGAAGATATGAGCATTTGTGGCATGGTGACGACTGGGATTTCTCACCGATGCGCATCCTCGAAGTGGTGCTTGGCCATGAGGTTTATTGGCCGGAAAAAAACGGTCCAAACCCAGCCAGCGCCAGACCACGATGCTTCCCCCCTCATCCCATGTCTTGTATATCGGGGTTGGTTCGTCCTCTGGATCATCCGCTGGCTGTTCCCCGACCTGCTTCCGCATGAAAGCAGGAGCACTGTGGGATATGAGAACGTCATCACTTAGCCTGGTTGAGATGTCAATGGCAGCTGTATGCGAGATCCTGGGGGCGGCTCACCAGGCGATAGACAGTACACGCGCCGTATGGAGAAGAGGGCTGGTGAAGAGCGGTTTGTCGACCCTTTCCAGTTTGTAATATTGAAGGGTAGGAATGTGCCATATTTTTGTTGTTCGGTCCATCTTCATGATATCGATGAGCAGTTTCTTCGTTAGAGGACGCAGCATCACGACGTACGCCACATGTAGCAAGGAGAGGTATACGAGGGTGGAACGCAGCACCCAAGACGGCGGCCTGGTGGCCGCCACTTCGCCCGCCAACAAATACCGCGACACACCGCCCAAGATCGTCGAGCTTGCCCTCCGGTTCAACGGCACGCAGGCCATGAGCCGCCCCAGCTCGACTCGGCCCACGTCCAGGGAGCCAACACAAATTTCCCAGTGCATCTAGGGTCACGGTAGGCTTGAAGTGCAAGTCGTAGATGCGAGCGGTGAAATCGCGCGATGTCGTGCAAATCAGCTCAGGATGTGTAGGATGCACTGCGATGGAGGTGATGTGCTGCGTATAGCCCATTAGAGTCAGCTTCTGAAAACAAACTCAATATATACGTACTCCACCGTGGCCGCGTAAGCATCCCACTTGCTTCCGGTTCCCAACATCGTAAAGGATGAGCAAGCTGCCCCAGCCAAACACGACGAGTGGTTCATATGAGGCACTAATAGCCCATGCGACGCATGAGACCGACAAAGATTCCGTCCCGTGCGTCCTCTATCTCCCTGTGAGTCAATCACATTGATTCCCAACAACGAGACGCCTACCGGCAATTTGAGCTTGATAAAAACGTCGGGCTGAGCGCAGGTGGCACGAACGATGTGCAACTCCCCAACGCTGCCCACCGCAATCATGCCTTGATATTCTTCTACTGATTCTCGCCATTTCTCGGGAGCCACTTCACCTTGTCGGCCGTTCCCGTTCAAACTCCACATTTCATCGACGGAGTCGACGTTCCAAGGAAATATGGCGAGACAAGTCAGCGGGATTTTTTGATCATTTGCCTATGACGGACGGAGGTCAGGAATTGCACCCGTGTCCCGTAGAGCACCGATCAGACCGAAAGTGTTCTAAGCAGTCGAAACGGAGGAGAGACGCCAGGTTTTCTGTACCACGGCTTGTCATCGTAGTCAACATCCATCAGGTTCTAAGATATAGCGCGTCCAGAGCTTGACACCGGGGTTCAGCAGACTCGCGATCGGGCACTCTGGGATGAAGAACGCAGAACGCAGGATGGAAACTTAAAGTCGAGACCACTGCGCGCCCGAAAAGGCAAACCGTGCGATTTGATTGGTCCGCTCAGCGTAGAGCTCCCGTCGCCAACGTTCTTCCCCTTCCCCGCCATGTCCGACGAAAAGACTACACCAGAGCCAGCCAGCTACGAGGAGCGGCCCACCATCTCCTACGCGGCCACCGTCGGCCTTCAGGCGGGCTTAGTCGGCGCCTTCGTCAGCTCCGTCCAGAATGCGTTGGGCTCGCACTCGCATGGCGCTGCTGGCTTCCTCTCGCGTTCAGGAGGAACCATCGGCTTCTTCGGTGCGTAGCCACCTTGACAGTGCCGTTAGGACACCCTTTAACGCGACGCGACGGCCGCACTCTGCAGCTGCTATGGGCGCGACATTCGCCGCGACTGAGTCCGCTGTCGCGAACACACGCGAGAAGCAGGATTATCTGAACGGTGTTGCGGGCGGCTGTGCAGCAGGCTTCTTGGCTGGTATCAGAGGTGTGTGATACTTGTGTGATCGAGGGGAAAACCGGTCTCATGTGGCTGCATCGTAGCGCGATCCCTACCCGTGGCAGTTGGCTCATGCGCCCTCATCGGAGCAGCAGTGGGGACATTTGATTATGCGGGCAACTCATTGCGTGGGGATACAGCGAAGCTCTCATTCGAGGAGAAACGGAAACGATTCTTCAAACAGCACCCGTCGTCACCACCACTTGCTGCCGAGGAATAGATTCATATAGTCCTGTTTTCAATGCCAAACGTGTTCGAAGTCGTGCGACCACGCGTTAAGATACTGCTGCCCTTCGGTATCATACACATACGTGACCGACTGCGCTAAACGCTCCGTGGGTGATACATATGATTCATGAGACCGGTCTCATATGCATATTCGGCGCTGTCAAAGATGGGAACGCGCGCGATGCTACTTATGCCAAGGGTGGGCTTGTGATAATACACAATGACTTGATGGCGGGTCCGGCGGATGTGACCGCAACCCGACGCAATGATGGCCAGGGAGGACGTAGATTACGATGCCGGCTCAGATGTAGCCCAGAGACGTAGGGTGGGGGCACACAAGGCTGCAGGCAAAGAGAAATAGACAGATATCGAGTGCTAGCACCCCGAATATAACGGCGCATAGTTGTCCAGCAAGTCACGGCGAGCTCTGGTGGACGGCGCACGGGGACCGACGCCGGTTGGCTGAACGACTCGGCGCAGAGCGGAGTTAGGGAAATTTCGGAGACTCCCGTGCTCTTTAGAGCCCACGCGCGACTTTTTTCTGGTCTCTCAACTTGACCACCCCCATCACCCCCACTCCGTCCCCTCCGTCCCCTCCCCTTACTTTCAAAAATGGCCGACGTGAAGAAGGCCAAGACTCCCAAGGAATTTGCCAGTGCGTGTCCTCGTCTCCCTCCCATATTCCCCAGCTTCCGCGTTATCGTTCCGCTGGCGGCGCGTGCTGACCTGGCACTTGCTTTCTAGTCGATTTCCTTATGGGTGGTGTCTCTGCTGTATGTGCACTTCCCCCCTTCGTGTTGCAACCCGTTCTCATCGTGTAATTGCATCCAGGCTGTCGCCAAGACGTCAGCTGCACCCATTGAGCGTATTAAGCTGTTGATCCAGAACCAGGATGAGATGGTATGTCTCTGACACACGCCGTCTAATGCGTCATAGCCTAACTAGTATCTCTCCAGATCAAGCAGGGTCGTCTCTCCCACCCATACAAGGGTGTCGTCGACTGCTTCGGTCGCACCTACAAGGATGAGGGCCTTCTGTCGCTCTGGCGTGGTAACACCGCCAACGTCATTCGTTACTTCCCAACGCAGGCGTTGAACTTTGCCTTCAGTGCGCCATACGTCATATTAGCCTCTTCTTCCCTTGCTGACGTGTCATGCAGAGGATTACTTCAAGTCCCTCTTCGGCTTCAAGAAGAGCGAGGGTTACTGGAAGTGGTTCGCTGGCAACGTCGCTTCCGGTGGTGCTGCCGGTGCTTCTTCGCTGCTCTTCGTCTACTCTCTTGACTACGCGCGTACTCGTCTTGCGAATGACGCGAAGTCGACGAAGGGTGGAGGAGCCCGTCAGTTCAATGGCCTTGTCGACGTCTACAAGAAGACCCTTGCCTCCGATGGTATCGCTGGTCTCTATCGTGGCTTCGTCCCCTCGGTCGCCGGCATCATCGTGTACCGCGGTCTTTACTTCGGTGTCTACGACTCACTCAGTATGTCAACCCTTTGTCCTCTCTCCCGATGTCTTTTTGACCTCCGATTTCAGAGCCCGTCGTCCTCGTCGGCGCGCTTGAGGGCTCGTTCTTCGCCTCTTTCCTCCTCGGCTGGGGTGTCACCATCGGTGCTGGTCTCGCTTCTTACCCTCTGGATACCATCCGTCGTCGTATGATGATGACGTCCGGCTCAACGACCCACTACAAGTCCATGTTCGACGCTGCCTCGCAGGTGGGTTCGAACGTCATTATTGTGCTGTACCTTTCTCACAGTAATTGGTATAGATTGTTGCCAAGGAGGGCACGAAGTCGCTTTTCAAGGGCGCCGGCGCAAACATCCTCCGCGGTGTCGCTGGCGCTGGTGTGCTCTCGCTGTACGACAAACTCCAGGAGGTCATGTTCGGCAAGGTCTACTCCGGTGGTATGTACCGTTGTGGGGCACAGCATCGTTCATTCGCTCATCTCATACTTGCTTCCAGGCTCTGGGTAAATTGCTTGAAGTCGACATTCTGCGACAGGACTGGGGAGGGCACCCGTCGCTTTCATATCTCTTTGCATGGTTCACGACGTTTAGCATTAGACCGATTATATCTCCTGTTATTGCCTTATCCGTTACTCATTGGGTATGGACGGCTATTAGTCCTAGCAAGGCCCCAATACATTCGCTTGCAAGGCTCATTGAAAATGAAATGGTTGCACAGAAAGAAACCAATCCACCGTTTGCGCAGTCGTCTACGGTACACTGTACGTAAGTTTGCGTAAGATACCCATTCGTCCGAGTCGTTGGCAAGTGTCTCCTTGCGATGAACAGCCCCATTATCTATCCGCCGTAAGTTCAGCCCTTCACATGCCATGTCTGCTCGCGGCATTGCCTGTGTCACTCTCCTCCACCTGTGGCCGTTTGGCCACTGCGGGCATCATGCATGCGCGCGTCTGGAAAGGGCACCGCTACGCGTCCGCTTTTCCCGTTCTTCGCCCATACCAAGAAGCCTGCCTGGACGCGTGCTTCGACGCGCTCAAGACTGGCGTGACGCGAGTCGGGGTGTCTTTACCCACAGGATCGGGAAAGACTGCGGTGTTCACGACTTTGCTAGACCGTCTCCGCCCGCCAGATGCTAGCAATGCAACGCGGTCGCTGGTGATTGTCAACAGCATCGAGCTCGCTCACCAAGCCGCCGCAATGGCAGGGCGAATCCGGCCGGATTGGAGTGTGGAGATAGAGCAGGGCGTGGGGCACAAGGCGACAGGGCTGGCAGATGTGTGCGTCGTGCCCTGCTTTCTTCACGGCTCGAGAGACTGACTACTTGTATCCTCGACATTTTCGTAGGACGATAGCGACTTATCAGACCCTTCTTCAGAAGCAGCGTTTGAAAAAGTTTTCGCCGGATGGTCTGAAAGCAATCATCGTAGATGAGGCACACCATGCTGCCGCGCCATCGTATGTCGAATGCTGTTTCTGGCCTCTGCGTCTCTGAATTTTGATACAGGTATAGGCGCATTCTGTCTCAGTTTAACTCTGCAATTCGCAGCCCGGACGACACCGACACTCCCTCGCCTTCTGAGCAGCTCCATACGGTCCCCGTTTTCGGTTTTTCCGCTACCTTCAGTCGGCATGACGGACTTGCATTGGGCTCCGTTTTTGACCGCATCGTCTATCATCGAGACTTCCTGGAGATGATCAAGGAGCAATGGTATGTAACCTCGCTGTATGTATGCACTCAGTGATAACATGCCTTATTTACTGCAGGCTTTGCAATGTTCTCTTCACTACCGTTCGCGCGAATATCAATTTGAAGCAAGTCACGGTGAACACCCGAACGGGCGACTTCAACCCTACGAGCCTGGCCCATGTCATCAACACCAGCACTGTGAACAGACTAGTCGTTCAGTCATGGTTAGACAGGGCTGGTACGCGACGACAAGTTAGTAGTCTGAGATGTTCAGCTGAACAGTATTTCAAGGGCAACGAAAGTCGACTCTTGTCTTCGCCGTGAACGTCGCTCATGTGAAGGAGCTGACAAACATGTTTCGAGACTTTGGAATCGACGCGAGATATGTCTGCTCTGGAACGCCCGCTATTGAGCGCAAGACGTTGATCGCCAGCTTCAAAGCTAGCGAGTTTCCGGTGCTTGTGAATTGCGGTAAGTTTACACATCTCTACACTAGGCCTGAACTAAACACATTTCTTCTGTTCGGCCCAGCTCTCTTGACAGAGGGTGCTGACATTCCCAACATTGATTGTGTCCTCGTCGCACGTCCCACGAGGTCCCGTAATGTATTTGCTCAAATGGTATGCCCCGTCTATCTCATGCACGGAGCTAGACGTGACCGAACGCTTAGATTGGACGGGGGATGAGGCTCTCTCCTGAGACCGGAAAGATAGACTGTCATGTCATTGACTTCGTGGATATCTTGAATCGTGTACCAGGCGTTGTCTCCACGCCGACCCTGTTTGGCCTTGATCCTTCTGAGGTCATAGACGGTACGACGCCCAGATTGTGCCATAGACCGTACCCCGCTTGACTTCGTGTCGTAATGTTGTAGATGAAAGCACTGAACAGCTTGAAAAACGTGCTGCCAAGGCTATAGAGGTAATCGAAGACGACGACGGCGCGCTGGACACAAGCGACGAGATACCAGATCCAACCTCCGTGACTTACGTCGATTATGAAGATCCGTTTTCCCTGGTGAATCAAGCATCTGGGGCTACGCCTCATGTCCTCCAGCTCAGTAGAAATGCGTGGGTAGGTTGCGGCGACAATGTGTACGTCCTCGAGTGCCTGGGAAAGGGACACATTCGCATCGAACCCGTTGAAGCAAGCGAACGTGAGTATTCTCTCTGCGCTGTATAGAGACGTGCTTGCTCAATCTATCCCTCAAAGAGACGGAGAGGCATTATCGTGCACACTTTTCGCCCCAACTCCATTTCGCTGCAGCTGCGGCTATGGGCGTATCTCGTTTCCAAACCAGGCGCACCGTGCTGCAGGCAGAAGGTCTCGCAGAAGCTGTCCGTGGTTGCGACACGTATGCGCAGAAAAAGGTGCTTAAAGGTCCTCTGGCCATGGGGTGCGTGGCGTCTGTCATTTAAAATCACCACCTACTCATCGCTAAACTTCCTGAAGATTGTTTCGCACTGCCAAATGGCGAATGCAGCCCGCCTCATCGTCACAGAAGGCTTTTGTGGCAAAGAGGTGGGGCATGCGGCCCCAATACGTGGCTGGTGCAGATCGCCCGGAGATGGTGTTTTCTGAAAGGGTGTCGTCGTTGACGAAAGGCGAGGCAGCGAACATTATAACTAGACTCAAGCACGGTGCTCTGGTGCGCGGCTTTCTTTTCCCGGCCGGCTGATAACTAACATGGCGCAGGCGCGTTACGCAAAGAAGTTAAAAGATAGCAGGAAAGCTGGAAAAGCCGCCGCGCAAGAGACTCGCAGGAGGGCCAGGGAGCATGTCCGCGTCGGACCATTGCCACCTGCATGACTTCCAACGGACGGTAAGAAGTTGATAGTTGTGTGATGGTGCAGAATTACTGTAAATAATAGTGCCAATGAGCAATCCGTCCCTCAGACAACGATGGAGACACGGCCAAGGAGCTGCGCAGTGTTTCAGCCGCCGCCCATTGCGCCTGATTGACAGCCTGCTCCAAACTCTCGGGCGTCATAAAGGCATTGGCATCTTGAGTGAGCGCTGCGAGGACAGCCCCCACTAACGTGTCCCCCGCTCCTGTGACATTGACAACGTCGCCCGGTGCTACAGGCAGTGATGGGAAATGTTTAAGAACGGCCGTCTCGGAGTTCCCATGCACGACAAGGAGCCGGCGCCGAGGATTGCTGCGCTCGTTGGACCATGCCGACGTGCCCGCCGGTATCCGCATCGCGATGATTACTCCGAGGGCGCCACATTTGATGACCAGATTCTGAAAGAACGGAAGAAGGTTGACAGCCATCTGTGCGATGCCATCATCAATGAGGAATGAGAGCGTGCCCTTCCCGGCGTCCGTGTCGCTGGCGGCAAGGCGTGCCAGTTGGCCCAAGGACAAGCGGAACTCGGCGCCAATCGCAAGATCATCGATGACCTTCCACCAGTGGTCGTGACTTGTAAGCTCCATGGAATCTAGTCTGGCACTATTGTACAGTTCAGCCAGTTCCAGAAGATTGGGAGACGCGAAAGTGATCGGTGATTGGTTTGCATCCAGGGTATGCAGGGAGGCTGCAATGGCTGGGAGGATGGCGGCGGACTTGATCACGGAAGTTGGCTCGCTAGCGTTGGCAAATCATCAGTCTCCCAACAGCAAGACTCATGGGGTGGACGCTGGCTCACTAGAAAGCTGGGCGGCGACGTCAGAGAGCACAAGAAGCGCGAGAGAATTTGCATCACTTACTCTTGATGTTTTTTTCAATGCAATACTTGACGACGGACTTCAGCGTAGCCGGCGCAAGATTAGCATCTAATGCGACCAAGCCTGGTACATGTCTCTTGAGTTGGTCCAGGACCTATAGGGCGAGATGATTGCCGTCCTTCCGGCAAGGACGTGGAGCATGCACACCTTGTTTTCATCTAGGGTCCGGATGATGTCCATATCTGCTACACCTCCAATCAAGGCCCCGGCGGCATCAACGACCATATTACAGACCGCAGACCTCTGAGAGGGATCATGCATGAGTCCATCTATCCGCATATTGATTCTACCCGATTCCTCGGTGAGAAGACGTCCGAAACAATCATCGCCGATAGAAGAGATGAGTAGTATGGCCGAAGAAAGGTCTGGAGTCTGCGCCGAAAGAATCCGGTGAGCGGCCTCAGCGACATTTCTGCCAACCCCACCCAAAGCCAAACTGACAGAACCGGGTGAGGTTGAATGCAAACCGCTCTCAGCACTTGTGTGCTGCAAAGTGGCTGCTTGAGCAGTGATGTCTACGGCTGCGGAACCGATGACGACGAGCGAGGCAGGCTCCCGCGGACCGCCAGCAACTATAAAAGCGGGCGTGACGGGGTATGGCGGAGAAACGGTCTGCTGAGATGAAGGACTATTGATTATTACACGACGAGCGCGTAATCAAAGCCTTACGTTCTGAGGAGCTTGAGAGTTAGCTTGCTGTAGGTTCGCGTACGCCACTGCTATCATCCCTCCATTCAGCGCCGTATTCTCAATCAGTGCGACATCTGAAGCATGATGAGCATATATATAAGTCTGTGAGACTTGAACGTGACATACTGCTCGCCAGCGATTTCCCCTGCGTCAACTCCCCTACGCGTTTGAGAAGCCAGGGTGTCGCTTCTTTTCCTCTGCGGCTCATACCATTTCCTTCCGACTCTATTACGGCTTTCTCGACGGCTTCCTGGAGCTTTTCACCCACGGCTTCGTACTCCTCTGGTATAGGGACGCCGAAGAGGACTCCATTGGTCATTCCCAACTTCCATTGCGTGACTTGTGCGCGCTTTCAGTTTATTACACAGGCGCAATGGATGTCTGAAGGCTCACATAGGATGTTCGCGGCAGTCTCTGGATCTTGGACACGCCATGGGCTCTGAATACGCCAATAAGATATGACAGGGTCTAGCCTAGACCGCATTGCGCTTACTTGAAATCCACTGCGAGGACTGTAGAACGCAGGAAAGTCTGCAGACTTTCCGTATGTCAGCACCGGGACGCCGAGGGTTTCCTGTATGCATCACATGAAATCAGCATTTGGGTCGAAGCCATCGCCAGTCAGCTAACCAGGTATTCCAGTGTTCTGGAGGATGATCAGCGCCGAGCATGTTCATCTTGCACAGAATCCAAACTTACCTCCCAATATCAAGTATGGACTTCACACCAGCGGAAACAAGACCAACTGGGCACCTTGTTAATTCTTGAAGGTCCGCGGAGACGTCCATCGCTTCTTGACGACATCAGGACAGTAATCGAGTGCATATTACTCCAATAGGCTCACAGCTTTCTCCTCCCCGGTGCACACCGCCAAGCCTAACAGAGATTGTGTTTGAGGAGATACGCATACATATACAGGGTTGCTTACCCTCCCGTCGCAAAAACCTGAAACGAGTTTGCATCAGCTTGTATTGTGTTGAAACCCAGGCGCACCTTGATCCCGGCCAATGCCGCGAATATGAGTGTACTGCTACACGTCGTCCCACCATCCTTTCCAAGCGCAATCGCACTAGCAATGTCTCTTCGCGAAAGTTTGGCAGAGTTCGGATTTGCCTTTGTGTCTGCAAGGTACTCTAGCTGCGAGGCTTCCAGGCCAATCTTCACGCGGCCACCCAGTACACCGATGGTTGCGGGTATGGCTCCAGTTGAGCGGACGTTCTGCTCAACGGAGCGCGCGGTATCAAGGTTGACAGGGTAGGGCATGCCATGGCTGATGATGGTGGTCTCGAGTGCGACGAGAGGTTTATTTGTCCGCAGGGCATCTTCGACCTCTGGGTGGATGTCGATCGGTGCCCCGCGGTCCAAGGCAGATACGAGGGTGCTAGGAAGCCCAGAGCGCGTCGAGGCGGTGGAAAACGATCGCACGGCCGTCCGAAGCATCGAGGAGACAAGGTGGCTGCTGCCTAGTCGAGCCCAGTGAGCGCGACTGTTTCGCCATCGGCTATGCGCGGCCCGCCGATCCCACAAGTACTGTCTGTTAGCTACTCACCATGTCGGTCGACTTGCCCAGCAGTGCATCTGTCGAAGGGCGTCTCGAGACCTCTGACGGACTGTGCGTCTTGACCTACGAGCCTCTGGACGCCTCCCTCATCACTACATCGGTAAAAGACGATGCAGCCGGAGCAGTCGCTGTATTCATAGGAACCACCCGGAATTCCTTCAAAGGTGCCCAACATTCCCTTATCCTTCTTGTGCACAGCGCTCATATGAAGCAAAGGAAAGGTAGTCACGAAGCTTGAGTATCAAGCGTACACCAAACTCGCCCTCAAAACCATGGCAGACGTCCTCCGTTCTGCCCGCGAATCCGTTCACCGATCTGCCCACCATCCTGCTCCTGCATCAGTGCCTTCGCTCTTGCACTGCACCGTGCACCATCGACTGGGCTCTGTGCCAGTCGGCCAGCCGTCCATCGTCATCGCTGTCTCATCGCCTCACCGGCGCGAAGCGTTCGCTGCGTGTGAGATGATTCTGGAAGAGGTGAAGGAAAGGGTACAGATTTGGAAGCAAGAGTATTATGAAGGTGATGTGGATAGCGAGGCTCAGTGGAAGAGCAATGCGAGTCACTAAGATGGTCATTGAAATGGTGAGTTTTATTCTTTGGCGTGTATCTGATGTTAGATCCGCACTGAGCTATAGCGCAGCTATCCTTCTGACATGCTACTAAGCTACAGTCCAGGTGGTCTATAATCGCATGCCCGCTGGAACGACTCTGCATGAGGGTGTACTGGTTAAGAACGTCTGATCAACTCACTGTATCGCTAGTCCACTTTCCACTCCTTCGTTATGGCATCATCTTCACCACTCACGAGCAACTCTATGCTCCATATGACCAAGGTGAAGAATATGTTCATCCATCGCCACCAAACTTGCGAGGAATGATCGAGCACTAGGCGTTCGACATCAGCATGCTTGCAGTGCAGAAGCAATACGGCAACGCACATAAGAGGTGGGAGTAGACTGTCACGAGGATTGCCTGCCGATATGTGAGCAGAATGTACGTTAATCTTGAGGTCTGATTGCACAGTCAGCATATAACATGCCGAGGATCAGCTATGTGCGCACAGGTCGGCCATCCCAACCGTCATCCACGCCGTACTCGGATTCCCAGCTATCTGCGCCGATAGACGGCAGAACGCGCGCGGCGCCGAGCAGAATACTGATGCGATACACGAGCGCTACCAAAACGGGCTTCGGAAGGGTGTTCGTCACGAAGTTGACGAGGGTCTGGAGATGGGGGAGAATGTTTCCTAACAGAGGCGCACTGCGTTGGGTTAGCTTGACACCGGGTTATCAACTGCATGACCTACTAGGAGGATGCAGGATCTGAGAACGACTGCGGATCGAAGCCGCATAGCCAGACGTTGTAGGCGATGAACAGGGCCAGGCCAGATGATTCAATAACGTTCGTTCGTCGAAGGCCAAATCCAATGAACGTCAGGAAGAGGAAAGATGTCAAGGCTGCACCCAGCAATGTTGACGACAGTGGCGACATTGCAGCTGCGGGATACGACTGCGAAGCACAACACCGTCATCGATAGCTGAGACACCATTGTTAAGAAGGTTGGCGCACCATGACAATCCACCACGCCGAGACCACATATGCCACAGCAGACGCGATGAGAAGGCCAAACTGGTAGGCCTCGCCTTCCCCAACGAGGTCTCGCCCGACATGTCCAAGCTTCTGCACGACAAGCAGACTGGACATGCCCTCTATGATGATGAAGAGCGGGCTAGACAACTTCAGCAAGGCACCCCACCACGACACCGCAGTCAGGAGGATTGGGTGCACCGACTGAGAGAAGACGTTGAAACAGAGGAGAAGGAGGAATGGCTGGACGGGTATCTGCATGACGGGGAGGATGGGCGAGCCCCAGAAGAGTTGCAGTGTGCCATGGATGAGAGACTGGAGAAACACGAGAAGCGAGAGGAGTAGGAAAGCTGATTTTGATAGCGTGGACAACGTAAGGGGGAGAAAGATGAGGACTTGAAGGAAGTTAGAGAGCCTGTGCGGTCGAGAGCTGGACTTAGTACAGGCTGCGGGGGCCGAGCAAGGTAACGCACCGGGCAGTACTTGCCACCGCACTCCATAAGAACCAGGGGCCCATCGAAGCAGACGGTTCGCGGCTCCAAAGACGGCGATACCTTATAATGTACCTCTGTAGAAGAAAGGGCGCTATGATTTCATTGTCGTGTGGATAGAGTGGCTGGCTCCAGGCGCGTCGCGCTGCGGCTCTATCAAGTGGCGTGCACACGACCAACTACTAGTAAGTACTTACATAACTTACACATAACGCGCTTCAATATCACTAGCTCATGCCCGTGCGTTCGCACGGGTGCTCGCATGCGCATTCTGCGAGATCAGTCTGCAGACAGGGTACATCAGACAGACTAATGGATTGAATAGATATTATGATAACAATATGGACAATCAGAAGGCAAGAGGTGGATGTCATGAAAAGTAAGATAATTTACGAAGCATGAGTCAAAGTTGAACCGCCCCGACTCGGAGCGTCGCTGCTGTGTTTTCCTTCCCATTCCCCTTTCCCATTGCATCCAGTCGACGGCGTTTCGCATCGGTAGGCGAGTCCTCTGGGTCAGCATACAGAGAATCATCGGAATCCTCCCGCTCCAGTCGCTTTCCGAGACTCTTCGGTGGTGTCGACGGGGTCCCGTCGTCGAGATTGAAGCGCAATTTGGAGCGACCGCCTGCCTTCCGTGCCGCTGTGTCTTATAAGTCGGATCAGATAGAGGAACAGGACATCCTATATATGAAAACTTACTCGGAGATGGTGTTGTCACTGGTGAATTTGCAGCGCGCAGACCTAGGAAGTCCAGATGACGCGACACCACAACCTCGACGTGTTTAACGGGAGTGTCGTCCGCGTCATTTTCTCGCTTGACTTGGGCAAAAAATCCGATGAGAGAGACAACACTGCCTGTTGCAGGCATAGCCTTCCTGCGGTCCGTCCATTTGGATTCTTCAGGAATAACGACCCTCACGGGAAGGTTTCCGTTCGCATCGGCGGATGTCCACTGAGTGACAGACAGATGGAACGCAAACTCGGACACATTGACAGAGCTCACAGCGCCTGAGACACGGAGCATTGCACGGGCCGAAGCGTGCTTCGGATTCACAGACTCGCGACCACCTGCGATGGGTATAAGCTTTGTTGGGTCAGTAAGCAGCTAATTGTCGGATCGGGAAGCACGCACCTGTATTATGTCCCCCGCCAACTCATAATCCAAGTCCTTCAGGCCCTCCGTTGGTACTTCAATGCCTTCTCGCATCCTGACAACCTGGAGAGCAATGGATATTTGGTGAGCGATGCATACACGCGATAATGGAGATACTACTATACACACCTTGGCAGTGACAAAGAACAGAGCACCTTCGGCATCAAACTGGTAGTCAATGTCGTTGTAGAACCGGAGAGCAGCAATGATAGGAGGAGCGTCTGCGGACCAATAGATGCCGGCATCGAAGAGGACGGTGCGGGACTTGCCCGGGACAGGGCGTGGGCTCTCCAGTGAGACAATGGCTGTGAGCTCGGCGCTGGAAGATGGCATGGATGAGGGCTATGGTTATTCGGAGCCAAAAGTTGTAACGCGCCTTATTTATGCCAGCCAGCATAGAAGTGCTGGTCAAGCGACGAACATTCGAGAACCCGCGAGCTCTGGAGCCTGAGGAAGCGAGGCCGTCGACACCACCAAGCGGTGAGAGAACGATCCAGATTGACCTCGATAAGTCTTGTACATGAGTGCTCAAACTGCCGTGGAAGGCACCTCGAAATCAACGTGATAACTTGGAGACGGTAGCGCAGCGAGTCCGGCATGGCAGCCGGGAGATGCCGAGACTCCGGTAAGGAATATCCTATGGTGACGATGCCCTACCGCTAAGCTACAAAACTTTCAGGAAAGTCTCTAGGGCAAGATATAAGGTCATGGGAATTTATTTGTGACCCAAGCTCTATTGTGAACGAAGGATGATTCTACGGTACTTATTGCGCACCTAAACATCGCGTCTCAAATCCTAGTGCACCCCAGTTCACAGAACTCGGGGCATCTACGGCTAAGCTCTGGGACAACGTGCAAATGGATTGAATGTCTCCAAAACCTCATCTGAGATGCTCAGAACATAACAAAAGCCCGACACCCAGCCAGGAGGACAAAGATGCATGATACACTAAGCATTGAACAGCAATTGAACTTGTCACACTGGCAGTCAAAGATATATATTGCTAGTCCAATAAGACTTCTGGGTATACTACATTCAATGTCTTCATGTCGACTACGTTCTCTGGGAGAAGAACCTTAATCCTCTGGCTTGACGTTGCTCGGGAAAGCGCGACATAAAGCTGACCATGGGTGAACACCGAGGACCGAAGGTCAATGCCAACGCGCTTGACAGACTGACCCTGTGCCTTGTTCACTGTCATGGCAAATGCAAGTCGAACAGGGAACTGACGACGCTTGAGTGTGAACGCAAGCTCCGGCTGGTCAGCTGAGCTGCTCATGACAATACGGGGTAGTAAGGCGATCTCGCCATCAAAATCCCCGCCCATGATCTTCACCTCAAGCACGCGGGGCAGTGCACGAAGTAATACCATGCGAGTGCCGTTGCATAAACCACGTGCTGGTGCAATGTTGCGTAGGAGCAGGAGAGGGCATCCAATTTTGACGTGCAGCTCTCCGACAGGAAGGCCCGACGGCGTCAACGCACGCAGGAACTCCGGAGGCAAGTCCCGGATTTCACCAGCATCATCATCAACAGCGTCCACTGTATCCGCACTCAAAAATACTTGGTCAACACCGGCGAGTCGCTCGAGTATGGCTTCATTGATGGTGTCAACTTCATCATTGCGCGGCGCGAGGATGGTCCGATTTAAGAAGTAGTCGGGAGGTGGAGGAGGGTCGGTGCGGATTCCATCGTAGATGGCATCAATAAGAGCCTCAGAGTCCGCACAGTGCATAGACTCCGGGAGCTCGATGCGGTGAGCGTCGTCCAGGTGTCGTCCATGCCCAATGTCAAGTAGCCAATCTGCGAATTCCCGAGCGCCGGCTTCTGAAGAGTCCAAGCGCATATTTTGATGCAATTTAAGGACTGTCACATGAGACCATAACGGTGAACGCTGGAGGGATGCACCGACAATGTCTTCTCGCGAGCCACGTGGGACGACCGGAAGAATTTGCTGAAAGTCTCCACCAAAGAGGACAGTGATGCCTCCGAAGGGCCTAGGATCATCGCGGATGTCGCGCAAAGTACGATCAACAGCCTCTGGCCCCCACCTGTCCAACTGTGTGAGCACGCAGTTGTAAATATATGCATTGCGGCCGCGTACTCACCTATTTTGCATCACAACTTCATCCCAAATGATCACATTCACATGCCGGAGCATGTCTGCAAGACGACTCTGCTTGTTGATCGCGCACGTTGATGTATCTGAAAGCCCTTGGACCGGAATCTTGAACATGGAGTGTGAAGTTCTACCACCTTTGAGAAGCAGCGCTGCGACACCGGACGATGCCACGCAGAGCGCAATCCAGCCTTCACTGCGTACTTTATGACAGACCTGAGCTCAATAATTCAGCACTGGCTTTCACACACGCGAGAACAGGAGACTCACAGTTTTGTAAACGAACGTCTTGCCGGTACCGCCTGGTCCATTGAGAAAAAAGATGCCACCTTGATCATTATCCACAGAAGCCATGATAGAATCATATGCACGGCGCTGATCGTCATTGAGCAAGACAATTTTCTCAGCCCACTCAGCGTGTTCCTGAGCTCGATCATAGTTCAGCTGCTCAGCAATGAAGGGGTTCTCGGCGAGGGCAGCCCAATTTTCCTGGGGAAGTGGCATTGGTGGAAAGTCCTCCAGGGAGCGCCCGGAGTCACGGAGAATGCTGTCAAGAAGGTGAAGCCCATAGTCATAAACCTGGTCGTCTGTTGGCTGATTGACACCGTGTGTTCGAAGCCGATAAGACAAATCATCGCATATGTGCTGTCGGAAGCGCAGCCAAAGTGCTCGCGGGTCGGTGGGCTGGCAAAATAAGAGGAGCGTGGCAAACAGATGGCGAAGGCGTGCTCCTGTCTGCATCTCGGCTGCTTCCTCGAGACATTGACGCCACTCCCCGTCATCCTCGAGCAAGCCACGTGCCAGGCAGCTCTCTCGGAAGGTACCATACGTGCGTCCGTTGAAGGTTCGGAGGTCTTCAAATGACTTGGGCCCCTTGACAACAGCGAGCAGTGTTCGGAGATAGAAGCGTTCCCCCGCGGTTGGAGAAACGAAATACATGCGGCCAATTGCAAAGCCCCGTTGACGCACGGCCCAACGCTTGGTGTTGTCTTTCCATGTGAAGTGCTGTGGAAATTCTTGATATGTGTATCGCTGGGCAATATCGCCGAGTCCACGGTCATCAGCATTCGCAGCAAAGAATGCGGTCAACATTGTGCGCTCAGAAGCGGCACGCTCCAAGACAACCGCGGGATCATCCTCCGGATTGAATGCCACCATATGTTGCCCTGGAAGATGAACTTGCAAGCGAACAACATTGGGATCTTGACCGTGCATGTCGTAGTGGTATATGCGCCAGCAACCCTCGGCGGCGCATACGTAACGGGCATTGATGTAGCGGGAGATTTCGTCGCGTCGATTGACTTCCAGTGTTGCACAGTCGTGACCCTTGTGGAGATACTTCGTGACATACTTGATAGAGTTAAAGGAAACGGCGCACTCGACATTGATATGACAGTTGTATTTGGCGCTGAGAAACGGGCAGTATGGGACAATCCACCGGTTGTCGGCCAGGAAGCCTCGGACTTCATGCGCAGTGCCATCATCTGGACGATGATACTCGGGATATCCATCGGCACCGAGGATTGTGCGATCGCTAAAAGGCTTGGGGAAGCCTTTGGTGCATCGACCGTTTTCCATGCACGGAGAGCGGGGGTTTGCCGCGCCGCAGGGGCCATGGACCATACACTTCTTCACGGTCTCGAAGAGCATGGGCTGTGTAGTAGGATTTGGCCAGCGAGCCGAGATGAAAGAGTCGATGTCTTCCGCGTCACGAATTTTGAACGGCTCGTCGAGGAAAATGAGAAGGTGCATATGGGGCAGCCCACGCTTTTGAAATTCAATTGTATAGACGTGTGCCACCGGACGCCCGAAAATTCCATTGACGCGGATGTCATGAAGAAGCGCCTTGATCTTCAGTCGAAAGACGCGGGTGACTAAATCTGGCCGGTCCGCTGCGGTCTGACCAGGTAAGAGCTCGCGAGTAATTTCATCCCATGCGGGATTAGCCGTCGCTGTCAGGAAAACATCGATTTTCTTGTAGAACCGACCAATCGCCATAGCATCCTGAAAGACCTGCTGCATGTAGCGCGGACCCCCGACGAACGAAGACGGCAGGATAAATCGTTGACCGAGGGAGTTCAGATCGACGTTCCCATCCGCATCGTGAACAGCATCCTCAAGCCCACTGTAGAGAGAGGCCCGTAGCGTGCCCTGGTTGTACCGAAGAAAGCTGAGACGTGCCTGATCCGCTGAAGCCCATGCGTCCACAATGTACTGTTGAAGAAGGCGCCCACCGTGCAAAATTGTTGAGAACTCGTCCGGCCGGGCGTGAAGTCGATACGCATAGTACCGGGTCTGAGTGAGGCGAGCCGGGTTCGCCTTGTCAGGCTGATGTAGAAGCATATCATATTCCCAGCCATGCGTGCCATGAGGGAACAGGAGGACGTAGTGAAGCGGTGCATATGCTGGATGTCCATCGCTGATCCGACGCAGAGGACCTTCACGTTTCCGAAGGATGATGTCGCGACGACTGGTGGGCTGTGAGGCATCCGGGATGATGACGGCAACTTCGTTCGCAGTCGGAAGGTTGTAGCGGCGGCGGTCCTGTGTTGGGTCTGCATGCAGCCTGATCGTGACTTCGTCTCCACCTTCGTCTTCCAAGATCTCGTAAGCATGTTGATACACCGCGGCATACTGGTGATGCTCAGCGAGCAGCTCTTGCAGGAGTCGCATTGTGTCCCGGCTGAGGTCGTTGTTGCGGTGCATGCGCTGATCCAGGGCAGCTTGAGGGTCATAGATGTAGAGCTGGGCGTATGATGGCGGATTCTCGTTGGCGGGAAGCAGAGAGCCCATGCGATGACACAGTTCACCGCGGATTCTGAACACGTAAGGCCCTCGTCCATTGTTCACAGAATCATCAATATGAACTCCCAATGAAGTGAATGCGAGGGCGCTATTATACCTCCGGATCCGATCTCGAAACTCCTTCGCCTGCGCGCTGTCACCAACAAAGAGGCCTTTCAAAGCATCCGGAGGATCAGGAATTGCCGGAAGGCGGACTTGACCGTGATCGCAACACGTCCCGAACTTTGGCGACGACCTGCTTGAACTCTGGACACGTTCATCCAACCAATGCAGTGCATTGCAGTTGGGGCATCGTACATCCATTCTTCCAAGATCGTGACGTGTTGCCGGCTCCTCGTATGGACGTCGGGCAGGTGGGACAATCCGCAAACGATGGCGGGGCTCAGGAGGTGCCGCCGCTGCCTCCTCTCGCTCCCGTGAACGCCGCTGTTGCTGACCAACAGAGTGTGCCCTAGAGACCGACGGCGCTGCAGCTTGTGGTGCTGCAATCTCTGTTGTGGCCCCGCGCTCTTGAGCTTCTCGCGCACGCCGCCGTTGCTGACCAACAGAGCGTGCCCTAGAGACCAACGGCGCTGCAGCTTGTGGTGCTGCAATCTCTGTTGTGGCCCCGCGCTCTTGAGCTTCTCGCGCACGCCGCCGTTGCTGACCGAGAGAGCGCGCGTTTGAAACCGACGGCTCTGTACTTTGAGATGCTGCGGCCTCGCGCTCTTGGGCTTCTCGTGCACGCCGCCGTTGCTGACCGAGAGAGCGCGCGTTTGAAACCGATGGCGCTGTATTCTGAGATGCTGCGGCCTCTGCCGTGGCCTCACGCTCTCGGAGTTCTCGTGCACGCCGACGTTGCTGACCAAGAGATCGCCTGCTTGAGACGGGTACAGACTGCGGATCGAGATGAAGATGTGCGAGGGGCTCATTGCTGGCACTCGTTGCATTCGGGAGAGGCAATGCCTCTTGCATATGACTTGATCCTAAGGTGCCAGTGGCGCTTGTTGACGGTGTCGAAGAGGAGGCGACAGGCGAGCTGGGGAGGGCAGGGAGCGTATATGCGACAGAAGTGGCGGAAGTTGGTGATAGAAAGGGATCGTCATCTTCCCTTGACGCCCTGACGAATGATTGAGAATGACTTGACCATGTTGACCTGCGAGCAGACTCGGATGCCGGATGGTATATGTGGGCATTCTGGGAGGAAGATGACGGCGCAGCATCATTGGCTGCTCCTTCGCGACGTTGGGCCGGAGTCCTCGTAGTTGCCGCGGTGATTGGGGTAGTGAGAGGCTCTTGATCTAAATCCAATGTTGTGTCTGCAATACGTGGGCGAGCGGAAGCGGGCGGAGTCGCCAGCCCGCCCGGTGGCGCGTGAGTGATGCGAGAGGGCGAGAGGGCGAAAGGAACAGCTGCATGATGGGAGGCCGGCAAGCGGCGTCGAGTAGGGCTGCGGAGTGTCCGCAGCATGCGATTGTGCTCGCGCTGTGATTGCTGCTGGCATTGCGGAGATGTGAGCGGCGATGCTGGTGTGCGCAAACGTGGCGGCGATCGGAAGGTCGGCGGCGGTACGCGTCGACGTCTTGGAGTCTCAAGTATGCGGGATAGTCGCTCTGACCGACGGGCATCGCTTTGAAGTCGCTGGGAGCTCTGTAACACTATATGGGTCATATTTCAGACGCAAATTCGGGGGACCGGGAGGAAGAGAAACGCACCATCACCGGGACCGTAGCAATCCGCCTGTTGCGAGATAGGTGTTAAGTATGGTTCCTGCTGGACGACAACCTGTAAGTTTGGTACTGAAGACGAAGGTCAGTGCACGTACAGGAACCCGTCCACCAAATTGTTCGGTGTTCCACAGCGGAGTGCGTGACATATTGCCTCTGGTGTCTTCTGTGTTGTCATCATGGTCCATGTTTCTGTATTGCGCTCAGGTAAAGCCCACAGAAACAGGGAAGAAAAAACATACTTCTGAAACTAATGTTTTGGATGCGCAGCAGGCGGTGAGGACGCGCCGCGGGCGGTGAGTGGCCCGTAACCCGACGCACAACGCCCGACGCGCGGACGAAGTCGACACCTTCGAGTCATTTCGACATCATTCCCGACGGATCTTTGAGCAACGACGCGACGCGGCGCGATTGCGGACGCGTTGGCCGATCTACGCGACGCGAGTGACTGCCGCTTAGCGCCTAACAGCCGTGGCTACTTACCACCAGCGGGAGAGGTCATTTGTTACTTCAGGGCTCACACATTAGGTATGCTAGAAGCAGGATGTATTCATGACAATAAACGAATACGGACATTGTGTCTGACTCTCTGAAGCCACGGACTGAGAACCCGAAGACGGCGAGAGCGGTCTCCATGCCGACAACAGGTGCCAAGTAGGCATAACGGGGTGCTCTCTCAGTGTCTAGAGGCGAGGGATGATGTCGTGGGTGTGGATGAGAGTCGTACGCTAGATGGGCAAACGGGCCAGCAAGGGCAGAAGAGAAAAGATGCAAGACACGGTCGGCATGGGACAGCAGCAAGACCGCAGCGCCGGGAAATGCCGGGCAAGCGCTGGGGTACAAATTCTGTGATTTCGACTGTCCAGATCACAGAATTTGTACCCCAGCGCTTACGGGAAGTGAACATCTTCCCTCAGCCAATCAGATCACTCAGTTGTCTCGCTTATTTGTCTTGCTGACTTGTCTTGCTTATTTGTCTCGGACATTTGTGTGGGGCCTAGTTGCTTTCTAGTATGGATAAGAGTGATACTAGCTAACAGGTACAGATAGATCCGGATACACGAGGGATGCACTCTGCTAGCGCTTTGTGGTACGCGGTGCGAGAAGACCCTTCGCAGCAGCCAAGTCAATGCCACGAGATTGCGCAGCAGGGTCAGACGGTGGCACGTAGAACTTGTCGACGATCGGTATCAAGAGAACATTCATCTTGGGGGTGATGACAATCATATAGTTAGTCTTGATCTCCATCCAGTCCGCCTTCTCAAAGGTGAGCGGCTCGCTCGCAATCTACAGTGACATCAGTATGTATGAGCTGACAGCTGGGCAAGATTCTGACCATGATGATGTTTTCTCGCTTGTCCGCTTTTGACATTTTATAATGGCCCCCTTCTGCGTACTCGCTGAATGCCGTGCCGGAAGAAAACCACTGCAGTGAAGATGGGCACCCAAGCAAAGCGTCAGCTCGCATGATGGCTCACCAATGAAGCTGCCTCGTCATTTCTGGATGAAACGTATCGAGTTGCGACAACGCTATCCCCGTCAGTAATGCAGAAGTTCATCAGACTAGGCTAAGGAATCGACAATCAGTGTGAAGCATGCATACGAGGATGTCAAACGAACCTGCGTGACGCCGGCTTCCTCTGCAAACTGGTTCAAGGATGCAATGGTCTCCAGCATGGCTTTCCGCAGCTCGTCGTGAGTAAATGAGGATGCATCGGCTCTCGGGAGCTAATCATATAGTCAGCATGCTGAGCTAACGCATCAAGAGTAGCGAAACGGACCTTTGACAAAAACAAGGCAAACGACCACTCGGAGTCGGTGTTGCCTTGTACCACATTGAAAACGTCATCCGGAAGTTCCTGCTGAAGCCTTCGCTTGATCTTGGAGAAGTCCTCTATGCTTCCATTGTGCATGAACTGTATGCAGACATGGTCAGTCAATAGCTGGGCCGCTCGTGGAATGGCCGCACCATGAGCTTGCCATATACAAATGGATGGCAATTGTCGAGTGACAACGACCCTGCTGTCGTCGCCCTGACATGCGCACTGCACAACGGAATAGGTGTAAGCCTCTAGGCTTGGAGATCGAATCCACTTACAAGACCATGGGAGACTTTATCTTCTCCGCCAAGCGAGTGAGATTGATGTTGTTCCATGCCTGCCCCACTCTTCAGTACTAAGCTTCCATGGAACGGAGACAGCTACTCACCGGGGTCACGGAGGTGAATATGCATGGTTGACAGCCTAGTTCCTCGTCATGCACGGAATCATACCAGCCTACCGACCAACCGTAGTCAGCAGCGGCTACGCCCATAGGGCCTGCAAGGGACACACCTACACCAAACCCGTCGCCATTGATCGGTCTCCGCAGATCCACCCGCAGACGAGAGTCAAATGCCTGGTTGATGATCGAGTGAGCTGGCCGAGTAAGAAGCTACCAAACTGAGTCAGACTATGCACTCGGATAGATCGGGAGGGCAACGCACATGCGACAGTTGCACTGGCGAGGTACCTTTGTATATGAGCAGACGACACATTACTTGGAGGACGTCTTGTGGTGAGTTGGAGGAAGAGTCTCGAGGCAGCAGGGCTGGCCAGCATAGAGACGTGTCCCTGGAGTCATGGCGGAAGGACGACTTGCTTGAATTACGTCAATTGTGCGACTCTTGCGCTCTTCTTGCGTGGCCCGAATGTCGTCCGAACGGCCGAACGGAACTTCTTCGCAAGCCACCAACTCGCCAATTAACAGGGTGGGCTCAAACTGCAACGTTGGCAGGCTGTCAAAGTACATGCTATTACAACTGCTGATCCTTCCTCCGAAACTGCTAGTGTCTCCGTCTACAAGAACTCCTTCGGTCGTGTCGCCGGATCCCCGCCCGTCTCATCATACACCAGACCTGCAACACGGAAGGCAAGCTCTGCGACATCTGTTAGTGCTGGCATTCGTAGTTCGACGTGCACGTACCATCCGCTTGCGACTTCATTACCGCTTCGGCGTAGACTCGTACGACGTCCTCCGTCCCGCTAGGGCGAACAAACGACCGCCCTCCCTCGTAGCGCTTTACCAACGCATCGATCTTGCCCTGCAGGCCTCTGGGGCTGATCAAGCGGCGCTCGGCGTCCTCGGTCTGGAATGCTCGGACATCCGCCACGAGGACCTTTACCAGTCGGTTCGGCAAGTCGACGTAGAGTGAATCCCACTCGACGCCAGAGTATGATTTGTGCGCGAGGACAGTCTCCACCAGGAGCAAGTCCGACAATGCATCTCCAACCGTCTGGTTGATCAACTGCACGAGGTTGCGCAGATGTTTCAACGCCGTAGATTGCGCAGGCGTCGAGGGCTCGTACGAGGCCAACGTTCCTTGGGTTTCGGGGGAGAACAGCACCGTACCGTGTCCGTTTGCTTCAAAGTAGACGCCGATGTTGAAGTGTTCCGCAGCGTGATGGAGGTGTTTGACACCTGTAGGTACACATCGGACGGGTAGTCGCTACAGATCGGAATATATCAGCTCAATCCGCGGCTCCTGGAATGAACGCTGATACTGTACGTCTGCCAAATACTTGGTGGAGCTGCCGTTTGCATATGCGGTCTGCACAATGCCAACGCGGATTTCTTCTTCCAGGCCGGCATTCTTCACCAAATCGACGATGAAGCCCGCCACCAGCGCCGCAATTTTGTCCCCATCGAGCATGCGGAACTGATTCCGACCGTCGATATAGAAGTACATCAGCCGATCTGCGTCACCGTCGAAGCTGCAGCCTCGTTCCCCGCTTTTAAGCTCGTTGGCAAGAGACGGGGGCAGCTTCTGCGTTGTCTTGACGTAGTCGGCGCCACACGCGTTGTTCAAAGCCCCGGGCGCAGCAGTTGCCGTATTGTGAGGTATGAAGGTAAGACTGTCACCAAGATATGGAGTCATTTTTTCAACAGCGCTCGCGCCGACGCCGTTGGCGCAATCCACGACGAGAGGTGGTAACGCTGGCTTTCCGGACTGCAGGAAATCATTGTATTAACCATATAGTTGGTGACCGCCGACACTTACCACCAGCTGTTTGAAGGCACCGCTCAATTTCTTGAAGTATCCATCTTCCGAATCGTCGCCATACTCAGCACTTGTTCCCTTCGTATTGATGGCGCGGACAAGGTAGTGAAGGATAGGTGTGGTAGTAACGCCGGCGTCCCGAGTCTCTGCGCCGATGGCTTTCAGCCCGTCCTCAAGCGATGCAACGAGGCTGGGGCCCGAGGGACGGGTATCACGGGCGTATATGACCTTCGCCGGCTTTGACAGATCTATCTTCGCATTCTTGACCACGGCGTCTACTGCCTGGAGGAAATCCTCGGTGGAGGCTGCGTTGGCGAGGGATGTTGCGTGGGCCTCCCAAGACGCCTCCAGCATCTCGCCCCGGGGATCAACGAGCTTAACGCCGTTGTCCTGGGGCGGGCAAACGTGAGAAGTGTGCGAAGCGCTCGAATACTTGGGCGACATACGGGCTCTGGGTTGTGCGATGCAGTGACCATAACGCCGATGGTCTTCCCATCCAGCTTCTTGCTCCTTAGACCCGCCAGCACACCGACGCGGAATAGGACGGAGTCGAGAACGCTACCACTACATTGATTCATCAGTCAGGATGGTTACGTCTCGTTGAGAGGGGTACGAGCGCACGCACAGGGTTCGGAAGCCTGCTGTGCCATACTGGAAGCGTATGTGGCCAGGCTTGAGGTGAAGGTCCGCCAGGCGGGCGATGTCATCAAGAGGAAGTTGGGCCGCCATGGAATTATGCTGGATAGATGGGCAGAAGATGAATGAAGGGGGAGGACAAGGATAAACGCGCGTGGCCTAGACGCCTCGAACTGGCTTCGTGTTCTGCACGCGTGATGTCACTGCCACTTACGTGAGGAGAGCGCGCGCGCTCAGGCTGAGCCAGGCTCAGCCAGCTAGGCAAGACACAGCCACCCATTACAGCCCCATCTCTCGCCCACCATGCCCTCCAAATCACCAGCCCAGGTCCTCATCGAGAAGGCAGACAAGAAGGCAGCATCGTCGTCCGGCTGGTTCTCCAAAGACACCTCCAAGTTCGAGGAGGCTGGCGATCTCTACCAGCAAGCCGCCAACTCGTTCAAGCTCGAGAAGCTCTTCAAGGAGGCAGGCGACGCATTCGCCCGCGAGGCCGAGTGCAGGGAAAAGTGTAACGAGACGAATGATGCGGCGAATGCCTGGTGGAACGCAGCCAAGGCATACAAGCGAGGATTCCCTGATCGTGAGCTCGATGCTACGCGATAGTGCTGCGCGTAACTTACGTCCCCGGGACAGTGGCCATTCAGGCATTAAGTCAGACGATTGTTCACTATACAAAGTCCGGTCGCTTCCGCCAGGCCGCAGATAGGGAGAAGGAAATTGCCCAGATATACTTGCAGGAGCAGAATGATCTCCGGCGAGCATGCGAGAGCTACGAACGTGCCGGAGACTGGTATGCCCAGGAGGATGCTACGGCGTAAGGCTCGATTTCTACACTACCATCCTGCATATCTTACGCCTCAACATAGCACTGCCAACGCGTGTTTCAAGGATGCCGCGGATTTGCACGCCGACTTGGAGGAGTACTCCGTGGCCATTGCTCGTTACGAACAGGTCGCCGACCACTCGCTCGGTTCTGCCCTCACCAAGTACAGCGTGAAGGATTACTGGTTGAAAGCTCTTCTCTGCGCTCTCGCTCAGCAGGTCCGCACTACATTCATTCTGATGCACGTCTGACTTACGCGCATCCTCAGGACACCGTCACCGCGAACCGCAACTTGCAGCGCTATGGAAATCTCGACAACACCTTTACATCCACTCGGGAGGCGAAATTCATCGCGGCGCTGATAGCCGCAGTGGAGGAGGGTGACGAAGAGGCGTACACGGCTGCGGTGGTGGAGTTTGATCAGGTCACGAAGCTAGACAACTGGAAGACAGCCATCCTTTTGAAGGTGAAGAGGGGAATCCAGGGCGGTATATCTCTCACATAGGCAGCCTATTGGACTACATACATACACATATCTTGTACGTTACAACCGAACTGGCCATTTGGCAGGAAGAATTGAGCGGATGTGATGGTGAAGCTCGGATCGGTTTACCCTTCTCCGAGCAAGCCACGTCGCGCGTAGAATGTTGGCGTAGCACCTATAGAAAGCCCATCAACCTCTCTTCGCTCACCACCTGCATCTCTTTGTCCCCGGTCGCAGTGACGACTACCAATGCTCGAGCTGGCATCGCTGGTCCTCCGCCTCGCCCATCTATTCTATTCCCTGGTCCTCGCGCTACTCTCTATTCGCGCCCGCTATTTCAAACCGCCTCCCCAGCCCGTCAACGCGCCGCGCAGTAAACTTCCTAAGCACCTGGGACTGGTACTCGCTTGCGACCAGAGGCGGCGTCATGACGCGGATGTACAAGCAGCTATCACGCAATGTGTAGAGCGGGCTGCGTACTGGTGTCGAGCAGCAGGGATTGCGCGGTTGACAGTCTACGACCGTGCAGGTGCGTGTGTCCCGACGCGACCGCCTCTACCCATCACGCTTACTCTTCCTTAGGTGCACTTGTGGGCTCTTCAGAAGCCTTGCGGGATCTTTTGCACTGCGATGGCGGTGAAGACAAGGTCGAGAAAGACTTCGCATATCCCTTAACGCCACCATTGTCCGACGACTCTGATTCTCAACCCTTCTCTCTTGAGTATCCGTTGGACGAAGATCTTCACGTCAAGACCATGTACCTCATAGATCAGGAAGCAGAGAGCCGGCGAAGAGGGAACCGAGTTCGTCGGCGGCGGGGTAGGTCCTCCTTGTCACGCGGAGTCAACAATGTCTTGAAGAATTCAACAGGGAGGCCCCAGGAAAGGGCTTTCACGGTCTATGTTGCCTCGCGAGAGTCAGGTAAACCGGCTATCGCGTCAGTGGCTAACCACTTCGTTCGCCTCGCATCTGTGAAACTGTCAGACATGGATGATGACGAGCCTTTCCACATGACTACGAATGAACTTCAGTCTGTCCTCGAAGGTGTGTATGTCATCATACGTTGGATTAATGGTGGCGCTGAGTTTGCCTAGGAGAAGACGGGATGCCTCCACCTGACCTTGTCATGGTACACCATATAACGGCACCCAAGTATGAAAGCCCGCCTTTGGAATTGCACGGCTTTCCGCCTTGGCAATCAAGATTGACTGAACTGTAGTACGTGAGGCTGTTGTTCCTCCTGCGATACAATACTTAGGAGGATCAGTCATGATGGCTACACAGGGCTCCGTAGTCATTGGCTGTCGCCTGCCCTGGACTTCCTCAGGCCGTCTTGTATTCACTTTACCGAGGAAGGCTTTCGTAGAGCTCTAGACGAGTACTCTCGAGCTGAGTTTCGGCTGGGGAAATAAGTAGGAGGCCAGAGCTCGGGTATTATTCAGGCTGCGCAAGCATGCGGAAGCATTTTCATGCTACCCGACACCGTGGCTAGCAATTCCTGTGCCACAACGCCCTCCACAGAGCCCGTTGTTTCATGACTCGAGTCTTGAGCGCGCTATCAAGTCTTCACGCCGCATTCAATAGAGACGCAGATACAAGAGGTCGGCTAGGATAGGCGCTTCTGCACAGCCGGCCCCTGTCAAACACCGGGATTGAATGTGCAGACAGGCGGCTCAGCCGAGAGACATCTCATGGAAGACAGCCCTAAGTGCGGACATCGGTTATTGTTGCACATTGGGTGAGGCCAAGCCAACGCTGGAGCAAAACAACATCAGCGCCTTCCTCATGACAAGGCGCATCATGATCCTGTGGCTCTGAGTCTCGGTTACCGGTTGTTATCTCTGCCCCGTCGCTATCATTGTGCACTCTAGTCGAGCTGCGTGCCCACTGGCAGCTACTGGCAGTCGGAAACCGAGCGCGCCGAGCTAGTGGATCAGCGCGCTGGAGAGTGGACGCGGCGGTGCGACGAGCGCTCACCTCATCAGCTACATCACGCATGACCAGAAACATGTGTCGCGAATTACTGGGGGGCGCTTCAAGCTGTGGGACGCGTCGTTCTTCCATGTGTCTTGAATACCCAGGTCCTTATAAATACCCTCCCTGGTTCTGACAAGCCCATCATCACTTCTTCTCTGAACAGCATGGCGCCGTCTCTCACCCCGCCTCTGCCTGCCCCCCTGCCGCTCCCGACTCCTACCGATACCACACACCAAAGGCACAGCTCATCGTCGTCGCGTGGCGCGAGCAGATCCTTGACCAACCCCGACCCGTCGAATATCCGAATCAAAAAGAGGATCATTGTTTGCTGCGATGGGTGCGTGGCGTGCAATGCTGCCGTTGTGTCTCTTCTCATCGTGGTGCAGGACTTGGCAGGATGGGTTAGTCGTAAAAGAGAGGTGGAAGTATACCAATGTACTTGTGAGTGGTTGCGCGTTCTTCCCCACGGCGTGTCCTCTGACCTCGTTACTCAGCGACTGTCCAGAGCCATCAACCACGTCGACGAGAGGCTGTGAGCAGGCTAACAGTACATGTCAAGAATTGAGCGATAATCTTACTGTTTCTAGCTTCCCACCGAAGCCTCAGATCGTATTCTACCAATCTGGCGTGGGCAGCGATCCTAGCCGTTACTACTCCCTCCTGGACGGTGAGTACTTGCATTCTAGTCATTTCTCGCAGTCCCAAATCAGTATACATCAGGTGCAACTGGGGCCTCGCTGGGTACTATTTCAGAATCTGTCCTGTGAAGTGCGTTCAACAGATCTGCAGGTGACAAGGTTCAAGAAGCCTATGCGTTCATCGCTCAGTAAGCTCACACACGGTTATTGTCCGAATGTCATCTGAGAATGTATCGTTTCAGCAACTACGAGCCTGGAGACGAGATATTCTTGTTTGGGTTCTCCAGGGTAAGCTCCTTCATATCCTGACTCCCCTACAAGATGTGATATTTGTCTCATAGGGAGCATACACCGCTCGAATGGTTGGAATGATGATCGTGAGGACTCACATGATCTTCTTCGTGTTTTTGAGGCAGACATCGACCCCGCATAGGGCATCATAGGCGTCTTGGATCGTACGGAGATGGACCACTTCGCAGACATTTTCGTTAACTTCCAGACGCGCGGAAATGCGACGAACGACGCTGGTGAGGATCTCGCCAACATCCTCCGACTCGTCGGCTCACTTTGGTGCAGAGAGGCAGGCTTTGGATAAGAAGCTAGAGCCCTGGACGTCGCCCGTCTCCCCGGGAAGGGTGAGAGCCAACTTCGATGATGACACCTTCAACATCAAGTTCGTCGTCGTTAACAACGATCATCGTCGCTGCCTGACCTCTCGTTTCAGGTGCATCGGCGTGTTTGACACAGTTGGCTCTTTGGGCCTTCCCGAAGAATTGACCTTGCGGAAGAATGTCAAGTCTTTGTTCGGCTTTCCGGATTCGATTCTCGGCGATCACGTTGAGCGGGCATACCAAGCTTTAGCTCTGAATGAGACGAGGGCTGATTTTGTAAGCTGCCTCAAACGGCTTTGAGTATGCGTGCTAACCTGCCCTAGAACTGCAACAAATTTCATCAAACTGCTGCGGGGAAAGATAAGATGCAGGTATTAAAGCAGGTGAGCTTGATTGTATGAGCCTAAGGATGATCTTTTCATGTTGCGGCTCGACTAGTGCTGGTTTGCTGGTAAGTGTGTTTAGTATGGCCTTGCGAGACACTGCTCAATTTCATGGTCGCATAGGTTCTCACTCCGATGTAAGCACAGACCGCGCGTGAGGAGAGCTTCTAATTGAATTGCGATGGTTAGATTGGCGGAGGGTTTGAGGAACACGACCTTTCAGATCTAACTTTAACCTGGATGGCGGTAGGTCGTGTTATGTCGTCTTTCTGATGTGACACTTGAGCACTGAAATCTGATGAAAGGCGCAAGTCGGTGATATTCTGTCGATCGACATTAAGTACATGTTTTCGCTCTTGAAGCCCAACGCACCTTGGGGTGCACAGGAGCCGCATGAGTAGGTGGCAACTTAGTTTTACGAGAGCGACTATTGACGTGCCGTGCTACAGCTCGAAGACGGGCATATTCAGACTTGCCGACACGATTACTCGCGAGTTCCCCACAGCTCCCGACCCTGTTACACACGAGACCATCCACTCGTCCGTTCTCAACCAGGACACCATCCTGCCACAACTGAAGGAAACGCTGGCCGCCCATCCGGAGCTGGTTGCGAAGCTTCTACCCTTGGAAGACGAGGTCAAGGCAAACTGGCGTTTCGTCCCCACCATTGCTGGACACCCTAGCGCGCCTAACGACAAGGGGAACAAGACAGCTAAGACCGCGAACGTCGATCGGCGCAAGTCTTTTCTCTCCAGAACCCTCGGAAGTATCATGCGACGGGCGAGGAGCGACTCAAGCGCCAAGGCCACAATTTTATCTCTGCAAGACGCGTCCGATACAGACATCCAGAAGAAGGTCTCTGTGTCAGAGGAGAGCAGCTTTGGTGCACTGCTACGGGATTTTGCTGAGCGTGCTTGATGACATGCTGCTAGTCGCCTGAGGCAGAGTTGACAAATTCCCGGAAACTTCAGAGTCTGACCATGCCGTTCTCTACTTCCCTGCCTCTATCAAGTTACAGTACTTATGTTACTGGACGTACATAATCGTTCTACCGAGCATCTGCACAGTTATACCTTTCATGCTCTGACACGTTACCACACTTCTGTAAATTATATTCGTATTTGACGCATGGCATTCGTGAAGTACGACACCGTGGGCTGCCGTATCGGGCAGGGGAGGCGACGTTGCACCGACGAATCACGCGAAGTGGGCACAACATCTGCACAGTTCAAGCTCCTGCCACCGCGATCCATCTCCTTCATAATCCTTCATTCATTGCATTTATGCATCGTTATGACCGGCAGTAATGTCAAGAGCCTCGTAAACCTTTATGAAGGTCGCCCGGCCTCCAACAGTGGCGCACGTTCTCAAGACTCGAGACCTCCACCATCTCCTGCACGATTCCTACGACGACCAAGCGACAAGGACTCCTTAGACATACCTTCTCCCTCCTCTCCGCCTCCTCCTAGCTATGGATCCTCTTCGCTAGGCCATTCGACAGCCGTCGACACGCTGGATATACCGTCTGGAGATGTAGCAGACGAACTTATTCCCGGAAGCGTTCTACACTTCCGGGAAGGCTCGGGGAATGCAAGACGAGCGAAGCAGAGCGTCACGTCCGCCGAAGAAGTCCTTTCGGCGAAGGACAGCGAAGAAGAGTACCTCTTGTCCTCGAGAGGTCAATATTCTTACCCGCCCCAAGCACCAACTATGTCTTCTGCCCATGGGCAACCAGGCCTCAATCACAGTCCCGTACCTGGCTATGTTGTATTCTCTCGGAAGGCGGCTCCACTGTCGTTACCCCGACTCGACAGTTACGTCTCCACGCTCACCGTCCCTTCTTTTGCTTCGGCAACCTCGAGGGGACCACCACCAGCGATGTTCACACCTATGGACCGCTTGGCCGCGTCCGGAATGACGGTGGAATCCTTGGAAGCAAATTATCAGAAGACACCCGCATGGAGAGATCGGAATTCAATATTCAGCACACTTGTGAACATCGCGCTCGGTATCACAGTGCGTCAACTCGTCAATCTTTCTTCCAGTCTCCCCTTTAACTCTGTCGCAGGGGTCAAGTGCACTTGCTACGTTCTACAGTCTTCAAGGCCTATTTAATACCATTCAAATGTTCGCTCTCGTCCTGACTACGATTGGTGCGTGTCCGGCATGTCTCTTCATTATACACTGTACCCATACGACTTTGTCCCGTTGCAGTACCGCGGAAAGGACACGATGTGAAAGACGATTGGAGACAAGTGTTCTTGGGAACGATGTCAGTACTTCTGCTTCGTGAATTGTTTCAGCAACCCAATGCAAATATGCTTCCCATAGACCGAACATCCTTGCACTGAACTTCGCCACGACGCTCACGGAATCAACAGCATTTCTGCTCGTGTTTATGATGATTGCTGGTGTGCTTCTGTTCATATTTCACCGATCGACGGCACCATGCGCTCGCTATAGCCGTTTTGAAGCCTTCCAAGAACCTGAGAAACAGGGAAGCGGGTGGCGCATCGTAATCGTCAGCTTTCTTTTGACGATCGTATACCTACCTCTGAGTACCATGGCTGTCCACGTCATCACATGGTCGGAGGACCTCTGGGCTGTCCCAAATCCTTATGTCAACGCAACATCACTTCCCCCGGTTGTGCCTCTCCTTGGACCTCCTGACAAGTTCCGCGACCCTTTGGATTTCTGCTTTACTACAACCATGAAGCGGAACGAGATCAACTTTGCTCCGGTCGTGGTTATATGCGCACTCCTGACTTTTGCTGGGGTAAGGCGCCATTTTCCTCTGGTCTACTTGCTGACGATACTCCGGTCAGCTCACTATATCCTATCCTTTGGCGCTGCGATCTGTCATACGGCAATCCATCCCAAAGGTTGACAATTACACGGAGGTTGGCAACGTTCGAAGTAGCAGCGACTTGGATAGAGAGTATCAACGGCTATTGTCGCGAGATCGGAATCCATTAACCTTCCTTTATGGAGGTACGATACTTCGTCCCTCCTAATCATGTCGATCGCTGACTTGAATTTTAGGCTTTCGACGCGGATGGGCGACCTACGAGTCTGTCTACCTCTTCGCCAAACTGAGCGCGCTATTGACCGTTGCTGTCATCAACCCGAGCAACTGCCTTTTTCGATCGTTCCCGCAACAGAAAGTCGCAGTCGTCCGGCAGGTCATCCTTCTCATTGTCACCGTCGTCTTCTTCTCCTTGCAGTGCATATTTGCCCCATTTCTTGATCCTGTCAACAATGCCAGCGAATGGGTGTCCAGGCTCAACTACATCTTGACCTCTGCCGTGTCTCTTGGCATTGCCCTGGATATCCCTGGCCAAAATATCATCAACGGCCCTATCCTTTATGTGTAAGTCATGCTCATTTTATGTTTTCATAGGTGACTGACGCGTAGAGCAGATTATATATCATAACTTATGGCCTTACGTTCTGTAAGAACATATCTGTGTGAACTGCAACTTGCCCTAACATCGACCGTAAGACTTCACAATCATCCATTTGAGTATCATGCAGAGACTTGTCAAACGTGAGTCCACTGCGCAGATACTCTACAACAGTCACCTTAAGTTTCTGGCAGGCCTCGCTCGCCGAATTGACTTCAGTGCGTAGTGCGAATCTGGGGTTCTTAGTCTGGAAAACTGATGGTTGCGCAGGCGTCGATATTTTCTCTCCACGGTAAGTCATGTGCAACATCAGCTTGAAAGCCATTGCTCACGTAGTGTAGCTTGGACATCTCGGCGCACTCCTTCCATACTAAGCGAAGGATTTGGCAAGAGGCGATCACGACGCTCCTATTAACGAGCCCGGAATGCCGTATACCGACGGAACAGCAAATGCGTTTTGTTCAAGCTGCTAACAGCGAATACCCTCCATACCTGTTGGACTTTTCTGGATCCCCAGGAGAAAGACATGTCGAAAATCTGAAGGCAAGTGAGCAATTGTAATGCCATATATTGAAAGAACTAATGGCATTCCAGATCTTACGCGAAGTCGGATCGCTAACTTTCAGCAAATCCGTGTCTTTAATTGCGGGGCCAGATTTCGCGTGGTTCCGGTGCCTCTTAGAGGACATCCAGAATCACTACGTCGGTCCAGATTGCTACTGGAGAGACGAGTCGAAGCCACATATACCTGGGTGCACGAGATATTTTGGCAACGCATGGTATCTGCCTTTTCCACCGACGCTTGTCAGTGTTCCATGTACTCTTGTAGTTCGTACCCTGATGAGTGCGAACAGGTCATTCGTTATGACGACGGCCCATTGGCAGTCCTTCAAGAGGTCACCGACCTGCAGCAGTACGTTGCGCAGAACTCGAGCGACAGTATTGGGCGGCGGCGAGAAATTCGCATGGCGTTGCGGGCTTTGGATGGTAAGAAGGTGTTCTGGCCGCACAAGCACGTCATGGTACGTTATGTTTTATGATTGTAAAGTTTTCCTGTTACCCATTTCCACGGTTCAGAATGTCGGCTCGCGCTCTTCCTGGTGCTGCCGGGGCCCACGTTACAAGGCACAGGCTCCAGACTACTACGAAAGCGCCACCTTCAACTTGAAACGCAAGGGGTTTCTGATATGGGACGGCCTGCAGCTAGGAAGCGGCTTCGACGTTGAAGTCGTCTACACGAAAAGCCTTCGCGTGGATGGCAGTGTCATAGGCCTCAACGATGACTACGATCTCACTGCGCCGCTTGCCCAATTCCTCGCTATGAACCACGCGCTTATTCAGAGGTCGCTACCACACCTCGGTAGTGTCTTGGCAGACTACCGTCGCCACTTACAACAAGAGTGCCGCAGGAAAACCGACGTCTTGACATACCGGTTCTTGACACACGTTTACGACCAACCTCGGGATCCACTTGGATTGGCTCAAAGCTCGATCGAATTTGAACGCGACCTTCGAGTCAGACAGCTCATGGTCGGCAGTGAGGCTGTTTTTCAGGTCACGTACGACCGCTTGCAAGCCGTTTCTGGCTCCGAGGTCGCAACGTGGTGGTACATATTTTGGGTGGGATTTCCATCACACTATCAAGGGAAAAAAGCTCACTTGCTCCCAGGATGACTTCTGGAGGAGAAATTACGATACCATCCAAGCGCTCCAACTTCACGCTGCCGACTTTGATCCCCATTACCCGACATCCATCGCATATACACCATTGCCCCGCGCGGCGTTGGAGTCCTTTCTTGTCCAAAGAGGCTTATTCCACCCTGTTCCGAAATGGGGTGATTTCCTGCATCACGGTTTCTTGAACAAGATTTATATCAGGATGTACGACATAGTGTTTCACCGGAAGTCACAGGTTCGTCCTGATTGTGGATACGGCGCGCATCATGTAACGAATGACTTGCAGGCTAATATCTTTCATCTGGGATACAATCGGTCGGAGATCGATATGGAGGAGATTGATCTGGAGACCCAGGCGCAACCCTCCAGCCTCGGGACGGGTGGTGGGACGGACCACGACGATTCTTCTATCCGCGCCCGGCCGACGTTTCGATGGGAAGGATTGCTTCGAGATCCCCTGTCATCCGCGCACCATCGCAAAATTCTCGCGAAGTTGGGTGCGTGGTTCGGGATCAGCCCATTCTGGAGAGCAGGAGGCATTTCGCAGGGCGTGGCACTGGATGTACGTTTGGAGGGTGGCAAGTACGTTTTGCTCGAGCACAAATAGGTTGTGAGCAACATCCACGATGAAGAGACATCCAATGACTGGAACACGATCTTGTGCATTGTAACTACAGGTGTATACCAAGAGCATAATACCATGACGACCATTCACGCAACCTTCTGTCGTTTTCGCTGTGCATAGCCGTCGTCTCTTGTCCGAGGACGCTTACTCGACTGCTCCTGCGACCTACTGGACGAAGCATCTCTCAGCGCTCGAGGGAACGGCCTTGATTTGGTCTCTTTCTGGCTCAATTTCTTCTGCTTCTTCTCGATGGCTTTCTTGACCGCGCCTTTGCCTCCCTCTGCGGCAACCGCATCGTACCTTGCTTTCAACAGCAGCTTCTTTTTCTCCGCTGTGACACATGGTAAGACAGTCGTGTCGAGCGAGGAGCAATAACACTCACAGTCTTTGAGCCAGAACTGCCCTTTGCCTGTCTGCCTCTTCTCGCGCTCCTCCTTCGATGCTCTGCTGAGTGCATCTTGCTCAACTTTTTCCCTCTTGTCTCGATTTACAGAGCTCTCTGCCCGCTTCACGGTCAACTCCAGTCGGGTTACTTCATGCTGGCGTTCTTCACGAGTCTCTCGAGGGGATGATGCGAGTAGCTTCTTCGCGCGCTTGAGGTTTTCCCTAAGGGTCTTCAGTTCATCTTGGTGCATGTCTGCTATGAAACCGTATTGCTTTCGAAAACGCTGAGCGTCATACTCGCCAGCTAGAGGTAGGAAACGGGGATCGCGAACTTCCTGCGCTTGTCGTGAGCATAAATGAAGGAAACATGAAGAACAGACGCACTCGCTTCTCTACCTCGACGACTGTGCGGTGTCGAGATACAGGTCGCTTGGAGCTCATCTCCGTTGGCCTGCATATACCTCGGTTGGGATGGGATATTGCACATATAGATTACAACCTTACGCGTGTTTGTTTTGTCGATGAGCGATCTGCTTCCTTGATGGACGCGCCTCCACTTCTTCGCCCTTTGCATTGCTCGGTCCCCGGTCGAGGTCAGCATCGTGACTCGCGGCGTTTGAGTCCTCATCATCAGAATTGTTCTCGTCGGCGCCCGCGCGGGTCAATTGTCGCTGCGCTTTTCGAAGGGCACCAAACGGAAGAGATGAGAGACCTGCGCGAATGAAATGGGTCAGGATGTTTACTGGCGTCGTGGGAGGACCACTTCACCTGTTTGCAGACGTTCCTAGCATATGGTTAGCACGAGAAAAGCAGATAAATGCGCATAAGGCTCACCAAGTCGTCTACATGCTCCTCTTGCTCTTTCTCGTCCTCGTCGACCCACTGAGCAACACCGCTGAGCCCGTCGTCGTCGCATTGGCTGTCGCTACTGGAGCCCTCGCCTCTGTCCAGATCGTGTGCTGCGGTCGTGCTCGGCATCGAGTTGGTGGAAGGAAGAGGGCGCCGTGTCTTTGGGTCGCAGCAGACGTCATGTGAAAGCTGGCGGTAGTCGCGAACGTTTTTGCTGCTTTCCCTGCTCGACACCTTTCATGGCGCGGTAGTCACCCTCTTCCTGTATTGCGCACCCACGCGCAATACTCTCGCCCTCCGGACGGCGACACCATGGAGCACTCCGTTTCCTTCGCCCAGCAAGACATTCCCCACCAACGAGCTACAGACGATGGCACCCACTCCCATGAGCTCGACAACGATATCTATCGCGGAGAGCCTCCCACCCCCCGCATCGCTAGACGAGACTCTGCAGCGTCCTCTTCCTCCTCGAGCTCGTCGTCCAGCTCGTCTTCGGGAAACCGCCTTGGTGCGCTCGCCACTGTCGTCGAGCGCGCCATTGCTCGCTGGGCGAGAGCAAATGGCTCCTCCCCATCCTTGAGCTCTGCTTCCTCCTCTTCCTCTTCGCGCTCCTCCTTTCGCACCACGACCAAGTCTGTGCGTCGCAGGAAGCGTCGCCCCAGCCTCGCCGACACTCAAAGAGCACAGTCCGAGCGCGAGGTTGCCGCACGCATCAAGGCCCGTGAAGAACGCCCCCATCTTACACGCGGCTTCACTCTCTACATACCCCCTCCTTTAGCCGCCGAGCTCTCCTCGCAAGCTCGGCCCATCGAAACCAATGACCAAGGCTTAATTGAAGGCGATTCTCTCGCACTAATCTCCTCGCATATGGAATCTATCCTACGGACATCTAATAGGACTCGACATCCCCATCGACCTCGTGGCATCAAATCACACCCCGGAACACCAGATATACCAGATATACCGCCCATCCTGCTCCCCATGCAGGACTACATGATGCCTGTCCACGATAACATACCTAATTCATCGCCGTCCTCCAATCAACCTGCAACTCGGAAAGGGAAGAAAGGGAAGGAAAAGGCACCTGCACCATCTGTCATTCCGTCACCTCTTGCACCATCATCGCCTGGGCTTTCTGGAGGAGGTGACGGACCCAAAGTCCAGCAAGGCTGGTGGCTGGATGTAACCAGTCCGACTTGGGACGACATGCGCGGTCTCGGCAAGGTGCGCAGCCGCAGTGTTACTCTCTCACATATTCACAATGAAGTATTTCTAGTTGCTGCATCTGCATCCATTGACGCTGGAGGATATCCTCCAGCAAGAGCCACGCGAAAAGCTTGAGCTTTTCCCAAAGCTCGGTTATTATTTCATTATCTTCCGCTCAATCAAGGCTCCACACAAGCACAAGCGTGTCGGCATTCCTAATGAGAAAAGCCGAGAGCCTAGCGATGGTGGCCTTGTTGACGAAGTTTATATTTACCTTGTCGTATTTCGGGAGGGTATATGCACTGTAAGTGATGTTGACGTCATATTTCGTAGGTCGGCACTGACAATGCATTGATAGTTTCACTTCGAGGACGTAGCAGGCAAGAAAGGCTTCATCCATCGCCGCTGTTGTTTCCTGATCTTGACATAGAACACATCAACCGGGTGCGCCTTAGGGTCAAGGCGCAGGAGAAAACGTACTTGATGTCGTCTGGTACGCCTCGGAGGTTCGTATGAGCAGTCGCTTCCTGACCAAGTCATAGCCTGGATAGCGCACGGCCTTCTCGATTCCGTCGTGGACGCTTTCTTTCCTTTAGTCGAGGAGATTGAAGCGGAGGTTCTCGCCGTGGAAAATCTCGTATTTGCAGACGACGACCTCTCATCTCCTGCACTTCTTCCGTCGCCACAGAATTCCTCCAACACGCTTGTAACTCCTGCAAACAAGGAGATACATGACTCGCTCGCCTCAGACGACGAGAAACGCACGTTTAAGGACGTCGCGTCAATTCGAACAACTCGAACAATACGGACACATTTCTCCGTACCCAGACCTACTCTCGGCCGCACCTTCCGGCGCGTTAAACGTGCCTTGCGAGAGTTTCTCCCTGTCTTTTCTCGGCATTCGAAGCGTGGTGGGCCTCCCAATGCTACATCGCAAAACCTGCGCCGGATGGCCCGTACGAGGCGGCTTGTTACTTCCGTCGCCCGCGTCCTAGCCACAAAATCGGAGGTGGTAGCGCGGATTCGCAAGCGCCTTCTCACTCCATCTGAGCTGGGGTCGATGGCCGTTGCGAAAGACGACATTGAGGTAGCGATCTACTTCGGTGATGTACAAGGTGCGAACTCTGATACTGCTCGCCCTTGACGATGCTGATGTATGTCTAGACCATATCTTGACGCTGCAGCAGTCTCTTGCTCATTATGAGCGAATGCTGAGCCAGTCGCACCCCACGTATCTCCAGAGTCTGAGAGCCCTTGCCTCTCGAGGTCGAGGGAGGAGCGACAAGGCAGTTCTCTTCCTCACCATTGTGTCTGTGGCTGTCTTGCCGCAGCAGACACTCATCGGTGCGTGCCATGGCCAGCAAATTGCCGGATGTCAACTGAGCAGCGCACGTTTTAGGCGTCTTTTCTCAGAACATCCATATTCCTCACAACAGGCGCGATCCCACCGGTCATCTCTATCTTTTTGGCATCATCGTCTTCGTATGCTTCGCCATCCTATCCGCATATGGTTGCATCGTGCGGTGGTGGTGGGTACAGGCGAAGCGGAGTAGAGTGCGCGTTATGTAGCGGTCGGGACATCATGACACTTGTGTGCGTATGCTTATTGTTCTTTGAGCCTCCACTCGTATATTGGTGATCCTTCAAATGGGTGAATTCGTAAGACAGCAACGACGAACGCTGACCGACTCTGACGTCGTCTCTCCCCTTCGTCGTCAAATTAAGCGCGCCAATTGCTCTCTTCCATCAGCGCTGGTTACACTCGTGTAGCAACCACGCGCCCGCTGCGACCTCCCAACATCCCCATCGTGTATCTGGAAGCATCCGTTTCGGGCGGTCATGAGGTGCTTGGAGCCTCGGCAGGCGAAAGTCTAATTTTGACACACTTAGCAACGCTGTGGTACGTCCCCCTTCCCTTCTATACCTCCCGAGATGATATATATATATATATATATATATAGCTGAGTGACTCAGGATTCGTCGCTTTACCCATCCCCCGCCCCCGTCCTCCGCACAGATGATTGGGACAGCGGCGAAGACCGTCATCTTGGCCCTCGCAATCGTCGTGCAAGTGAGTTCCGCACCAGTGCCCGACGCCATACCTGTCCCAGAAGCTGGCGACGTCAAATATGCTCTGGTACGTCACACACCTAGTCTCCACGTCCAGTGGCTAAACAGGCCATTTAGGCACTAGTTGCGAAGCGAATAGAGGCTCGAGTGAGTGTGCACAGGCTGGTTTTGCCAGTAGCTTGACCTTGGTTTTGCAGTTTGCCAGTTTGCCACGGCGACGGAGATAATGAATATGTATATTGCCGAGAGCATGAAGAACTGTAAGTAAGTGACCTATCCCACCATACGGGCTTTGTTAGCCGTTGAGGCGGCGCTGAAACAGAAGAAAGGGTGACAGCTTGTGTGCAGGGTGACGCTATGGGTGACCAAGTAGAGGCCAAAGCATGTTGCGTCACCGTCGCATGAGATGTCAATTTCAGAGATGAGATACTTTGGGGAGCCCCCTGACTCTCGTCACAGCAGCCGGTATATTAGTACTGTTGATGGGACGACACATGAATGATATAGGACGTGTCTAGAGCTCGAAAATCCGCGAGTCAGGTACGCCTGAGTAAAAAGGAAGGATAAGCAATGAAATATTCTTGGAATACATAGGATACAAATGAGCACGAAAGGGGATTTTGCGCGAGGACTGAGAACACGGTTAGTTAAACAATTGAGTCGACGTAGCAGTGCACGTTGCAAGGCTTGTGCGCGACAAGCGTCGGGTGTTTGAACGAGCGGTGTACGACGCCTGCCCACATTAGCAACTGAAATCGGCAAAAATACAGCGTACAAGAGCATACTTTCGCCATTAGCAAGTTGACGCGTATGGCGTGTGTCGCGTACGGGTTTGGCGGGTGTAGGAAGACTTTATAGGTATTGTGTCACCGCCGCGTGGCCAGAACGAACGGTGCAACCTAGGACGGTAGGTCACAGCTGCATGCACGGGGAGGATGACGGGGAGGATGAGATACTGTGGGAAGCACCTTGTCGAGAGCGACCCACACAAGGGTTGGGGTTGCTGACGGAGCTGCAACGAGAACGAGGAGGACGGCGATTGCATCCACCATCACACGACAAAACTGGCTATAGGGGTGAAAGGTACAGAAGGCATCCAGAGCTCCAAAAGCCAGAGTCGCCTGAGATATACAATATGATTTATAAACAAGGAAAGATTCTGCAAGGGCTGAAACACGTGAACTTTCAATGTTGAGTCGAGGTGACGGAGGGCCCACTCTTGTGGGCTAGTGGCACCACGCGCTTGGTCTCCTCCAAGGCAGCGTGGACTGACAGATAACAGTTAGGCCGTAGCTTCATCATGACAGCGACGGGGACGGCTCACCCTTGTGTTTGTAGTTACGCTCCTTCTCCTTGAGACGATCGAAGCTTGCAGTCATAGTCTCCTCTCTCTGTCGGAGGACCGTCTCCTCGATCTGCAGCTTCTCTGTCTCGATCCTGAGGCGCTCGAGGGCATCCGAGATGTTCGTACGTAGGTCCTTGATGCCAGATATCTCTTCCTGGAACTTATGGCGGGCATGGTCGAGCTCTTCGCCTGTACGCGCATACGCACTTAGCTGACGTGAAGTTGAGACAACGAGGAGGCTCACCTGCTGCTTCCGCCGCATACACGATGTGATCGAACTTTGTCATGTCCGTCCAATCGCGGTCCATAGCCCACGACACAACTTTCCCCGACCGCCCAGCCGTCTGCCTGAGACTGCTACGCCGCCTTGTCAGAGTGTGGCGCGGCGCCGCACCTTCCGCCGCCTCGGACGGGGGACTCGGCACGGCTGAGCTCAGCTCCGAGCCGCCGTACGACATGGGGCCCTCGATGGGGGGCACCGTCGGCTCAGGCATGATCATCGCCGGCTCGGGGACAGGCATCTCCATCATGGTGGATGCAGGCTGCGACAAATCAGGGAGGGGTGGGATGCCGAGCGTTTGCATCATCGAGGGCGGCATGTGCACGCTGGGCGGGCGGTAGAGGTAGGGCAGCGGCTCGGGAGAGGTGACATCGGGGCGCGGCTCGGGGTTCTCGACGCCAGTCGCAGCAGCATAGCGCTCGGCGGAGGGCGTGTCGCCGTAGGGATTGGGGAGCGGCGGCGGAGTTGATGGGCGATGTGGGCTTGAGGGCGTCGGGATGGTGGACTCTTCCACGACGGGCGACAGATATGGATTCCTCGGAGCCGTGGTTGGCGAGTGTCGCTGAGATCCAGTGGACGTCAAGGACTCCGTGTAGATCGTGCTCCGCGGGGAGACGGAGGCGCGCCGCCGACTGTTCGACACTCGCTGCGAAGGAGGGTTGCGCGTGGTCGTGGAGGCTTGGGAATGCCGGGACGAGCGCGGGGTATGGGTCGACCGCGTCGCATGGGTGTACCCTGACGGGGCAGGGGACTGGGAGCGCGTCCTCATGGTGTCCACCGACTCTTTCCTGGTCGCCTCCTTCGTGCTCCGGCCGCCTTCACGCTCTTTCAGCCATTTCTCCATCTCCCGCAGGCGGAAATCGGGGCTGGCGTGGATGATGCGGTACATTGCGCTCCCTCTCGGGGCGGAGGGTGCGAGGCGCTGGCACTTGCGGATCATACGGTCCTTGAGATGGCGTATCTCGAGGATGCGGTCCCAGTTTGCGCCCCTGCCCTTGGCAAGCTCTTGCTGCTCGTAGGCCAGCAGTGCCGCGTAGAGGGTCGCGGTCCGGGGCGGCAGCAGGACCTGCCGCGAATTAGATCGATGAAAAAAAGGTCGAGCAGAACACGAGCTACACACTTTGAGCTCGTTGGGAGTATCGGTGCACTGTAGATAGCGCCATCCTGCTCTTGTGCTGCTGTCGTATGGCTCGAGCTGACCGCGGACGGGACTGGCCTGGAAATATGCAAGCGGGCGGTCGGACGGCATGGTGGTGGTGGGCAAATCGAGGGCGCGGTCGCCGTCGCTTGCGAGGAGGCTATCTACCTCGTGGAGGAGAACGTTGATGAAAAGCCGTGTGGGAGGCAGAGAGCGCCGAGGCCTCGCGCATTGTCCCTTGCAGCGCGTACATAAATAAGTAACTTAGAACGCGACACGAGGAGAGAGCGTGGGAAGATACGGTCCACAGGTCCCCGGACCGCAGACAGAATCAGGCGCAAAGACCCCGGTCCCCGGCATGCACGCTGGAAATAAAGCCTTGGGCTTGCACGCTGTCTCCGCTGCCCCCACCGTCAATGTCGTCCGCCCTCGCTCGTTATGAATCGTTTCTGATCAACAACGTCTCGACCATCTCGTCCCTCGAGTCCACCCTCCGCTCCGTCACGTGGCTCCTTCCCGGCCGCTTCAAGGACGCAGAGCTAGCATCCGAGGCCCGTCAGTGCCCTCTCTCCTCCTTGCTTCCTGCGCTCAACCTGACCATCGCCGTGTGCAGTCTCCGCTTCCCTCAATGCCCTCAGTCTCTACCACGACACATTGCTCGGCAGGGCCATCGACAACGAGCCAAAGCACAAACCGCTTCTGCCGCCGTCTTTGCACACCCGCTACACCCGCGCATGGGCGGACCATCACACTCGCTATCGGTGGGTAGCCCGGGTCCTCGAGCTCACTCGCTTCGTGGAGCTCCTTATTGAGATGGGGCTGCGGCGGAAGACCTCGTCCACTACCCGGTGGCGAGGGATCATCTTGCTGGAAGCAATCAAGTGAGTCGCGTCGTATCCTTCTCAACTCGGCATCCTCATATTTTGACCACAGGGCGATCCTGAAATTCGTCCTACTGCGCATCACACGACGGCCATTGCTCCTGCCGCCTATACCCGAGCGCGACATCGACCCATCGACCCTCCCACCTCCGTCCAACTCATCATCCCCGACTCTTGCCCCCTCCTCCCCGGCATCGTCGCCCCCTGCAACGCCCGACCATCTTAAGAACAATCATGCGCCATTGCCGCCACACCCATTGCTTACCACACCTCCGCCGACGAAGCAGACATCTGCCATCGAAGACTTCCTTCTTGCCAAAGCCCTCACCACCTCGGCTGTGAGAAGCCCCACATCTCTCGTGAAGCCGTTCGTGACTCCAAAAGAATGGCTCGCTGAGGGTGTATTTATATTGCGGCCTCTTATTTACGGTATGTGCCATTCGCATGGGCCGCTTGGGGCGCCTTCTCTGGCCTCTCGACTAACCACTTTTTAAGTGATCCTGCTATCGTCTGAGCCCAAATCTAGTCGCCCCCTGGTGGTATCCCTGGTTTTAGAGCTATTGTCGCGCAACCTGCGCCGGACCCCTTCCAATTCTTCCACGCTTGAGCGCTCGGAATACGCTCGGAGGGACAGGGATCTCCTCTGGTATCTCTTCCGAGGGTCCATTTGGGAGTCTTGGACCAGGTGCGTGACCTCCCTGGTAAAGTGCGCATATCGCTGAATTTCGCGCTCAGGCCCAAGTTGGAGTCTCTCGCGGACGGTACAGCGCGGATCCCAGTTGTTGGCATTCTGGGCGCCTTCTTACGGGACTGGATGCCACTGATCGACGAATACTACTACTGTGCGTCATTCCTACGGCTGTCAATGCTCAGCGCTGACATCCTATCGCAGATACCTCCTCATAGACCGTTGTGCTGTTAGTTATCCTACTTAGCTATCTATGCTCGAACCGTCTGTCTGTTCCATGTTCGGTGTACTATCTCGAAAGATCGACCTCCTCCGTTGCTCTGTTGTCCGGTCACTCTTTACACTGCATTTTGTCAATCGCTAATGCAGCAGCTTAGAGCTACCCCAGCACTTGGCCTGAAGCCGGGCCGGCCGCTAGAAGTGCGGCATTCAACAGTCCGAGGGGATGGACAGACTCTCTCCAATCTCCATGGCCTGACACCGACGCCATCGCGACGACCTTCCATCGTGATCGACTGCCTGTCGCGATGTATCATATAGGTTTCTTCACTCGGGGTAGACATGCATTTCCCGCTTTGTCCGATAGGAGGCGTTATTCATATAAAGGACCTGCATGAGACGGTGGCAGCCTGCAACATCCCTCTCGGCCCCATTCCCTTCGTTGCTTGTACCGAGAGCGTGCCCATGGCTGACAACAGTTCTCCTACGCTACCCGATGTGCGCCGTGTCGTGACGGGCCACACAGGTGACGGAGCGGCAACTATCCAAAGCGACACTGCCATAACGTCGATGGTATGTCTAGTTTGTGGATCACTGTTTCTACACTCATAGTAAGTGCTACAGGTTGAGCCCGGGTTTCCTGGTGTGATGACCGTGCCGCTGTGGACGGTAGAAGGAATGCCAGGGAACGACAACAACCTCAAGTACGTTTGCTCATGGCGCCTTTGCCTTCGACGACTGCTATGGTTCTCATTACTATTAGGCTTGACGGTACAAGCAGGGAAATACCTGCGTCGACACTGGGCCTTGTCCTACCCAATGGCGCAAACTTTCGCTTCACAGACCTTGCTCCGGGCTCGTCGACACCGTTGGTAGGTCCACCTTCCCGCGCGAGTCGTCTCCGAAGCTCATCGCCCACCGTCTAGCACCGCACGAGTTCAGTCGATTTGAATATTCTCAGTGAGTCGTTGCGAGCTATGCGTAAGACGCGGACTGATACGAATGCCTAATGCAGTCTCTGGAGAGTTAGTCGCGATCACTGAGGATGGGTCCGAGAGGTGTCTCAGCACGCCAGGAGATACGCTCATAAATCAGGGCACTATGCATGCATGGAGAAACCCAGGGAAGACGTGGACCAGATGGGCCACCGTTCTGGTCGACGCTGCGCCCGTCGTCATCAACGGGCAGTCTCTCGGTGTTGCTGTCAAGCCCTAAACGTCTGTAACGCATGTCTGTAGTGCATCGTATCAGATAATTACATGTTTAAACATGTCTACGGGGGTGCATTTCTCCGAGGATCACTGGAGGTTAACGAACAGCCCGCCATCGACCAGCAACGATGCGCCCGTGACATACTTCGCCAGATCGCTCGCCAAGAAGACAACAGGGCCCGCAATATCATCCGGCTCTTCGTTGACCCCGTCAGCAGGAAAACAAAACGCCAGTTAAACTGACAGCAGACGTACTTCCAAGCCTTCCGAGCGCCGTTCTACCCTCCATGCCTTTGCGCTTATCCTCATCTGACAGGTCTTCCTTGTTAATGTCCGTCGCTATGGTACCTGGCAGGATGGCGTTGGCGCGGATATTGTAACGACCAAGCGCAACGGCGGTGCTCTGCATCAAAGACAGAATGCCGGCCTTCGTCGGGGTGTAGTGGCTGGATTAGGGGTCATTGGGAGACGCGGCATATTGGGGAAGGACAGCGCACACTTGCTGGCCGCCCCCCACTAACGCGGAGATGGACGAGATACCAATGATCGAACCGCCTTGCGGCGTTTGGTTCTTCATTTGCTTGGCAACGGCTAAGGCGTACAAAAGATGAGCACTCGACAACGAGCAAAGAAGGCAGTGAACGCGACCTTGGGTTATGTAGAATGAACCGTCCAGATTTACGCTCCGAGTCCGTTGCCATAGTTCAACTGACACGTCGAGAAACTCTGAGAACTGGCATAAGCCAGCATTACTGACAAGGACGTCTTTCCAGCATGACGTATCATCAGATGCAGCCACGAGCCACGCAATTGCGAAAACCATACCGATGCGTCCGAAAGCTTTGACGCCTGCTTCGACGATCTGGCGAGGCTGCGGCCCAGTTCCACAGAAGAAAACAGAGTTACACACCTGCATAGAAATTTCAGGCTTACTGATGTCTCCTGGCACGCGCTGGGTCTTAGCGTGCGGATGCACAGAGACGATCTCTTTCTCGAGCGCGATGACTTCGTCTACAGTCTCCTCTCCCAGGTAGTGCAGAATCAGCGCGGTGGCACCATGTTTAGCGCACTCAACCGCACAGGCCCTGCCAATACCTCGAGATGACCCAGTGATGCAGACGACACGACCTTGGAGGAGAGACATGGTGCTGTCGAGTAAGTGGACTGGGCAGAACTCCACGCGAGACCGTCCGTGCGACGCCGAGGATGAATGTCAGCGCGCATAATATAGCCTGCTGGACGTATATTCTAGCCGTCGAGGAGATCATGAGACGCTGGATGGAAGCTCGAAGGGACAGCTCGCGCCCATTGCCACGGACCGCGGCCCGCCGTTGCCCGCTGCACTTCGCGCCGGCGGCTGAACGTCACTTGCGCCGCGACACTTGACCTCTGTTGACGTTCTTTTCGTCTGAAGCGTATGATGCAACTTGGTTCTACTATAAAGTGCGGGGCCTCGGATCCCGAAATTCTCTCGACTGCCTGCGTTTGTTATCGTCTTCAATGGCCAAAATGTAAGCCAGGACTTCAACCGCGTGCTCGGACGCGTTGCACTGACTGGCGAGCCTCCGCAGCTACTACGACTCTGATGCGGACCTCAAGCACCTCAAGGGTAAAACCATCGTGTTCCTGGGGTACGTACCCGACTTTCAGTTCTTCCATGTGATCTGACGATGGGCGCATAGCTTCGGCAACCAGGGCGCTGCCCAGGCTCATAACCTGCGCGACTCTGGCATTCCCAATGACCAGATCATCATCGCAAACCGGAAAGACGACTATGCTACGGATGCCAAGTCGAAAGGCTTCACTGTAGAGCACGATTTCAGCAAAGCCGCGGAAGTCGCTGATGGTACCGCGATGCGTTTTGTCGCCTGACCTGCCCTGACGCGAGGTTCCCCAGTCGTATTCCTGCTCGTTCCGGACCAAGTACAGCCACGCGTATTCAACGAGAGTTTTTATCCCAATTTGAAGAGCTCGGCTACTGTCGTGGTTGCGAGCGGGTACAATGTTTTCTACAAGCTTCTGGATTTCAAGCCAACTCTGGATGTCGTCATGGTTGCCCCTCGGTGACTACTTTCGATATCTTCGATTTGGCTACTCACCCTCTGACCCGATGATCAGTATGATTGGCTCCTCTGTGCGGTCGTTATATGTGAAGGGTAAGGGTTTCCCTTGCTTCGTCTCGGTCGAGCAAGATGGGACCGGCAGCGCGCTGCCAACCGCATTGGCACTATCCCGGGCCATCGGTGCGACAAAGACTGGCGCGATTTCCTCTTCCGTCCGCGAGGAGACAGCCATGGACCTCTTCGCCGAGCAGGCTCTGTGGCCGAACATCATTGCACTCTTCCGGGAGGCTTACAGCGTTCTGAAGGAGGCTGGGTGCACTGACGAGGCCCTTGTATATGAGATGTGAGCTTCGTATGCGGTGATCTTGGTGTGATGCTGATGTATGGAATTTCCCTTGCAGGTGGATGTCTAAGGAACCCGCAGAGATCTTTGAGGCTGCTGCGGAGGACGGGTTCATCAGACAGGTCAGCTTTTGGATATTTCGGCGTACTTCGGCGTATAGTCGCTGACGGTAGGGATCATCATCCAGCTCAAGCACCACTCGATTGTCTCGCAATATGGCCAACTCAGCGGTGCCTCGAAGATTGACGGCACGCCAATCCGCGCTCATTTTAAGGATATCCTTCACAACCAGGTCGGGAACTCACTCCGTTGCTCTTGCCTGTATTTTCTCACCTTGTTATCTGTCCAGGTGTTGAACGGGAAGTTCCAACGGGAGTTCACGAAGATCGAGGCCGACCTGGAGAAGGAGGATGACGCCAATCCATTGAACAAACTATACAAGCTATCGGAAGAGAGCGAGCTCGCGCAGGGAGAGAAGCGCGTGCGGGCTAGGCTCGGTCTGTCATGAAGTAGCAGACATTGCTAACCTGTTGTATTCGTATCTTCAATTGAAGCGATAAAGAACACTAGCGATATCCTTACCTTCATTCAAGGTTCTGATCTCAAGCAGCGAGGCCTCGACCGTTGAAGAGGACGAATGGCTTCGGTAGGGTGAAGGCGGGGAGGTCGAATGGCTTTGATAGGCCCGTCGCGTGGTTTTGAAGGGCGATGTTCGCTGTGGCAGACGCGTAGTCCATCGAAGCCGTCGCCGACAGCTCTGGGAAGACATCAGCGAACAGGCCGAACGTCGTCTGGAGGTGAGTGGGCGAGGGCGCCTCCATGGACGGGGAAGGGGAGATGGAGATGTGGATACGCGGAAGCGTGTATGTGAACGAGGGGCGGCGAACAGATCGGGTGAGACATGGAGATGGGTTCGGGCTGAACAAGTGGTCGATCGCCAAATCCGACGGGGGAGGTTCCACGATGATTAGCGGAGACTCGAAAGTCAGGGAGTCCGACGAGAAGGAATGGGAGGGCGGGGTGAGGTGCTCGACTCTGGTCGCAGACGAACTCGCAAAATCTGGTGACTCTGCCTCCTCATCGAAGTCGCACACTTTGTATCTCCCCGTCTCATCCTCCTCCACGACGGTGATGTCGTCGTCTCCGTCCCAGGATGTCGAGTGAGAGATGGTCATGGCCGAGAACGCCAAGACCAGGTCGTCAACGGCAGCGTCCTCCAGGGCCCGGGAAGCTGGGAGATCTGAGATAGACAGCCTTTGGAAAGCAGTAACCAGGACGCCCATTGAGCCTTGCGATGATTGTCGCATGGCCTCATCTTCGAGGCTGAATGTCTGTTCGGAAGAAGGCGTAGACGTTGAGGAAAAGAAGGATGGAAGGTACATTGCGACCAGAGGAGATGGGAGATGTAAAGAGGACGACTTGAATTTCGATGACCCGGCTCGATTTTATATGTAGCCACACCAGGGATTCCGATTGAGACTGTCAACCATTGGGCCATGCCTACTGGACGGGGAGTGGACATTACGGTTCAGACCAGTTAACAGTGCCCCCCACATCGCTTGCGGGCTTGCGTGTATAAAGGGTCGCAGCAATTTATCAAATTCAATTAAACAGCGCTCCAAACTCGATATCCTTACGAAGGAATACTATACGAGTAAATAAGCATCACCATGGGCAAGAAGTGAAGCCTGCGCACCTTCGTGCACAACCGCTCAAGTCAGCGAGCAGCTAAAGCTATGACCACGACACCGACAGATACAATTCCAGATAACGAAAAGAAAGATAGGTGCCGACCGAACATTGTACGACGGGACCCCGTCACAGCCCACACAAGGAAAGAGATTGTCGTCCAGATTACATCCCAACCTATAGATGACTGCGCGGGATGCGAGTGGAGCACCTCCCAGAGGAAACGTATCACTTCCCGAGGCGATGATCGAATACTTGGCCGAAGCGAAGCGAGCAGATTGGACGTTGTGACGATGCGCGCTGAGATAGCCGAAACCGCGGTGATGCCGAAGAGCGTTCGGAGGCGGATGCGAAGAAATGCAGACGATAGGAGTGCTTCCGAGGACAGGAGGGGAACGAAAGGAAGGGAATGCATCACGAGGAGGTTGAAGAGGAAGTAGTTGTGCGCAACTGAACGGGGGACGAGGAGGATCGTGACCAGGGAAATCGCCACGCTGACCCATAATAAAAATGGGACAGTCTTGGTATCCAGCTTCTGCAATTTGGCCTTCGGTCTTGAGATGGGGGGGTCGGCGCGGAGGACCAATGCCAGGAAAAAGAGATTGCTTGCGACAGAGATGGCCACCAACTGACCGAACAGCATGTATGCCCATAAATGCTTCACATTACGTCTTCTGCCTAAACCGCCATCTCTTAGTGGAAGTTCATCGGAGAGGAGCTATAGCTTACCTTCGTACAACAAGAAGACAGTCCAGAAGCTGACGGTGAAGAGACAGAGATGTTCGCTCCACCACCAGTTGTGCGGCCGTATACACACGGCGTTCCAGGCCTGCTCGAAAAGGCCCGTATCCGAAAGCCAATTGGCAATGTTTGAAAGACGAGGGGCTCCCGTCGAAGTCACAGCAGCAGCGTGCTCGTGATCCAGAAAACTCCACTGAAAGGTGGGTAAGTAAGAGCAGCCTAGGCGTGACGTAGCAACTTACTTTCAGGAATGCGAACATATCTGTCATCAGATTAGCTACGAATGGAAATAAACAAAGGATCGGCTCACAATACCAAGTATGTGCGAACGACGCCGCAGTCAATACAGCGTATGTGATGCGTTGGCTACGGGAGCCTGAGCCTTGAGCCTTCGAAGCGGCATCAAATCGGAAGGATTTGACAATGACATAGAACAAGGATAGGATGATGGAGAAGTAGGAGGAGAACACAGTGAGGCCAATGACTTGCCGGACGGACAACTGAGAATTCGCCATGGTAAGCATTGGCGAAGACGGCCACCGTGACGGAACAATCCTGAGTAGTAAGTAAATAAGCGCGGGCCACTTCCCAGAAGGTCATGGCAACTGCAACACTTTATCACCAAAAAACGTCGCGATGTTTCATTATGGCCAAGAATTGTGTTACACGTCAGGAACCTGTACGCCGTTCACTGGCAGCGGTAAGTTACTTATAAGTACTTTGCCGCAAGCACGGCGTAATATTTATTTGGCAGCAAGGCATGAGGCTTATGTATGATTCCCACGCCCATTTTCCGCGCTACAGCAACTTCAAGACCACTGGCAGTACCCGTCCTTGCTCATTCACCAGCACGACAATGTCCGAACACAGTGCAGCTGTAGCTGAAAAGCAGGCCGACGCGAGATCGTAAGCTTATGTTCCTTTCGTTTGTCTGTCCATTGACACCACCCCAAAGCATTCGCTCTAGGGACCATTCTTCCGACACTCTTCGCACACGAAGGTCTCATCGCAGCACGTCAAGGGATCGGGACCGTCGCGAACGTCGTCGTGAACGGGACCCCGGTGACCGTCGCAAAAGCAGTCGCAGTCGTGAGCGTGGAGGTCGCGACAGGCGGAGCAGGTCCCGCGACAGATCGCACAGGGACCGGGACAGGGAAAGGGACCGTGATAGAGACAGGCGCCATCGAGACAGGGACGACAGCCATCACGGCCATCGTGACCGTGAACGGGAGGACAGGGATCGTAGGAGGCGCAGGCGTGACGACGACGTGGAGGATCCAGACCAAGAGGAGCGTTCAAAGCGAAAGCGACCGGATGACCCGATGGACGATGGCCTCCCGCCGCCGCCGACTTCTGCGGGTCTTCCGCGACCGCCAAATCTTCGCGACAGTCCGCGACGTGGCTCTGATCGGGGTCACTCACGCGAGCGAGAGCACAGACTGCCTCGTTCAGCGAGGGATCCTCGCGACGAATTTGACGACCCTCCGCGCTACAGACGAGACAGGGATGGTCGGGATGACCGTCGTCGCTCCATCGATGGTGAAGTTCGTGGGTTCAAGTCTCCACCTCCGCCAATTAAGTATGTTGCTCACACATTTTTTTCTTCTCATTGTCAAACTGCTAACGTACTGTCAAGGCGCCCTTCTCCAACGTACGAAATACCATCTGTTGATCCTATGGATGACGAGCCAAAGGAAGATGACTCGGAGGCTCGTTCGGTTTTTGTTTCCCAACTGGCGGCACGTCTTACTGCTCGCGATCTCGGCTACTTCTTCGAGGACAAGCTTGGAGAAAACACGGTTCTTGATGCAAGGATCGTTACTGACCGTTTGTCCAGGCGGTCGAAGGGGTAAGAGTCATGCCTTCGGACTGCTACTGCAGCTGATACAACTCTGCTAGCATCGGCTATGTCGAATTCCGTTCCATCGAGCTGGTCGACAAAGCAATCGGTTTGAGCGGGACTGTTGTTATGGGCCTGCCGATCATGGTGCAGCTGACCGAAGCCGAAAGGAATAGGCTCCATCCAGGTGACGGGTGAGTGTTTGCGTCCTGCTTCTAGTTTGACTCTACAGACTAAACTGATTCGCCATAGAAACCTCAACCTTCCACCAGGTGTCAGCGCGCCCCACGGTGCTATGCAGTACGTTCATGGACACTATGTTATACCGTGCGCATATTTACTGGCTACGCAGACTCTACGTTGGATCTCTGCACTTCAACCTCACGGAAAGTGACATCAGGCAGGTGTTTGAACCATTTGGGGAGCTTGAGTTCGTCGACCTGCACAAGGATCCCACGACTGGGCGGAGCAAGGGTTATGCATTCGTACAGTAAGTGCGCCTTGGCATGCTCTTCCGTTGCCTACTCATTTCATTCCGTCACAGATATAAAAGATCTGAAGACGCGAGAATGGCTTTGGAGCAGATGGAAGGCTTTGAACTTGCCGGCCGCACGGTCAGTAATATATATTCCTCCGTCTGACCATCGTATTGACCTTGACCTTGTAGTTGCGCGTCAACACTGTTCATGAAAAGGGTACAACGAAGTACACTCAGCAAGACTCTCTTGATGAGGCTGGCGGTCAGTCGTCCGTAGCGGCTAATCGTACCAAGTATTGATGTGTTTCTGCAGGCGGTAATCTAAACGCAGCATCTCGGCAGGCGCTGATGCAGAAACTTGCCAGGACTGAACCCGCTTTCAAACCTGAGCCCATGTCAGTGCTCTCTTATATTGTCGAAGGAGGCGAGCTTAATCCTTGTGTTCCCAGTCACAAGCCGAATATCCCTCAGGCTATGGAGTCTCGTTCTGTCCTGCTCGGAAATATGTTTGACCCCGAAGAGTGAGCAACTTCAGAGTCATTTTTTTCACGTCTGATCGCGAACATCTTTCAGAGAGACTGAACCTGATTGGGACCGTGACCTCGCTGACGACGTCAAGGGAGAATGCGAGGAGAAATACGGTTCTGTTGAACGCATCAAGGTCGAAAAGGAGTCTCAGGTACTTGAGCACCCGTGCTTTTCACACTCGATGTTCACAATCTTCTAGGGTGAAATTTACGTCAAGTTTGGTACCGTCGATGCTGCGCGCCAGGCAATCCAAGGCCTCAATGGCCGCTGGTTCGGCGGCAAACCGGTGTCGGCCGTCTTCATCTCGGATGCTATCATGCAGGCGCATTGAACGACCTCTCAACACATGCGCAAATCGGTGGCCCGTGCCTGTTAGGTCTAATGCGCTTATCCGCGTTTACTGAACATGGGATATCTGCAGGTGGAAAGGCGGCTGCTTTCTTCTTTCTAGGTTTCATTTCGTCATCATTTCTGGTTTTTGCGTGCGGCTCCAGAGCAACGTCGAGACCGCACGTGGATACACAGAGGCAGGTTTTGTCGTGGTTTCATCTCACTGTACATGCTTTTGCTCCTCTCAAAACGATTTTCATCTCCACTAGATCTTAACGATCGTCCGATAATAAATGCCTTGCGATTGCTTCAGGTAACATACCGCTGTCGATTGCTGAATGCAAATACATAGGTTATGACGACGATGATCATGGCAGGTAGGAATTGAGTGTACAGACGACTAGCACTAAACGCCATGCAGGTCACGGTTACTCTCTCCCTCCCCCACCATATCATACAGTGCCGAAAGCCTGTGCCAAAGCGAGTGCCGCGTCTGACACCAGCTGCTTACCAAGGGTCAACACACTGAGTAAGGCTGTCAGTTACGTTGTGAAATTCCATCAGTAAACCTTACCCTAGAGTGTATACAACGATGCAAGCGGAATGAGTAGCTGGCAACGCGGATGTCAACTAGACAACCCACCATCCATAGCCATAATGGGGTGAGGTGCGCCCTTGTATACTTTGATCTCCACTGCAACGCCGGCCTTCAAAAGCTTCTGACCGTATGCGATACCCTCGTCCCGCAGGACATCGAGCTCGGTCACCGCAATCCACGTCTTTGGAGATTTTGGAAACAGCTCGTCGGGTGCCAAAATGGGGGAGCTCTCCCACTTTGCCCAGTCCTCTGCGTTGGGCAAGTATTTCTGCCGATACCAGACCATCTTCACGGCGGGAAGCCATGCAGTTTCCGCATTCTCGGTCCAAGACGCGTACGTTCCAGATTCCGCGGCGGTGTTATCGGCGACCGGGACAACGAGGAGTTGGAAGACCAAAGGTATCGGGGGCGATATGAGGGTTGCCTTGTGCGACAGGACTGCGGCTAGGTTTCCTCCGCTATGACACCGATCAGCTTGTGTTCGACAGCTTTGGGATGTAGCTCACCTCGAGGACCCGCCGATGGCAATCTGGTCAAGATCGACGTCCAGCGTGGACTTGCCTTGGCTCCATACCCACTCCAAAGATTCGATGGCGTCTTCCACTGCGGCCGGGAATGGGTGCTCTGGCGCGAGTCGGTAGTCAACCGATACGACCACGCATGACGCATCTGCATCTCCTTGTCAATTTGGAGGCGCCGATAGGTAGAACAATGCATACATTTGCACATGTTCGTCGCAAATGCGCTCTCAGAGTCGATGCTCCCGAGCGTCCAGCCACCTTTGGGCCGTAGGGACGTCGATCAGATTATGTTCTTTCACAGTATTTTTGGTTCTGTACCTCCATGGAAAAATAAGAAGACTGGCCATCCCTTCACTGGAGTCGGACCCTCAGGCGTGAACACGCGCAATTTGCACTTGCTCAATGAATAATCGGCAATTCGCCCCACCTTGAGTGGTGGGGAGCTCCCTGGCACTGTGGGGGCATTCCGGATAGATGGGTCCCATGGGATCTCGTGAGGATGCGTTCTGTTGACGAGGTGCTCGTTGTGAAAGGCAGCGTACTCTGGATCGAGGCGGGGGAGGATGTCTGGATGCAGCGGGTGGTACGACATGTGTTGTCCGGTAGTAGCAGATGGTGGTCTTCTGATAACGCGTTATGTGTGTTGCACGCGCATCTGTCTGCTGAACGCTTGAGGGTACCCACGGCGGCAGCACGGCGGGCCGGTATGCCCCTTGTGCTCTCCGCACACCTGATCCAATCGATGCAAGGCCAATCTCTCACCGCGGGCAACTGGTTCACCAGTCACCGCCATGTCCCGCTCGCCTGCTATTTCAACGACTACACCCTACGCTCTCGCGCTGCTTCCCAGCAAAGATGCACTCGTCGCAGAGTTCAGGGGCAAATCCTTGAAGGATCTCAGGACTCCCGCCTTCGTGATTGACCGCGCTGTTTTTGCCAAGAACTGCGCCCGTATGCACCAGAATGCGGCCGGTTGGGGCGCGGGCTTCCGTGCCCACCTCAAGACACACAAGGCGAGTGGCTCGATACACGTTCCACGCCAGGCTTGACTTCATTTCGAGAAGACAGCAGAGGGCACAAGAATGCAGCTCGTATCGAGCGCAAGCAAGACTCATGCGGTCGTAGTGTCTACTCTTATGGAGGCCTGGCAAGTCCACAACGCCGGTCTAGTAGCAGATGGGACAGTAAACGATGTAGGTCAAGTATATCGTTCTCACGAAAGATATTTGCAGAACGCTCATCATGGAACGCCCCAGATTTTGTATGGCCTACCTGTCGCGGCCAACAAAGTGGCCGATCTCTCCAAGCTTTGGGACAAAGTAGCCACTCATGGGGCGGTTGTCCGTCTGCTCGTCGACCATCCGAAGCAGATCGAGGCATTGGAAGCATTTGAAGGTCGTCGCCCGAACTCCAGACAATGGTCAGTGTTTGTGAAGATAGACGGCGGTCAAAGGTAAGTACGAAAAATGACTCTAGCTAGCATCCACAATATATGTTGTAATTTAGACGAGCGGGAACGGAGCCTGGGTCGCCTACGTTCAACGCACTCGTGCAGGCCATCCTCGGATCACCGTCCGTGTCTTTGTTTGGCTTCTATGCTCATGCAGGGAATTCCTACGCCTCGACATCTCTTTCGGAGGCGACGTCTGTCCTGTCATCCGAGGTGCAGGCCGTGAATGATTCTGCAAGGTATGCACTGGACATCATCGCCCGGTCTCCGGGAGCAGAAGCCGCGCCGCCGCGCTTTGTTTTGTCTGTCGGATCGACCCCCACTGCACATAGCGCCTCGGCCGAAGCGAGAGCACAGCTGCAGTCTCTCCTGCATGGAACACTCGAACTGCATGCAGGTAAGCACAGTGCAATGACTCGTCTGATATTTATCTGAGGTCCGGCAGGCAACTACCCCCTTCTGGACTTGCAGCAATTACACACGAGTCTCATCGACAGAGCGCACATTGCTCAGAAGGTCTTGAGCACGGTGATTTCTTATTACCCCGGTCGCGGCAGCGGTGATACAGATGAAGCCCTGTGTGATGCCGGGGGCATTGCGGTCAGCAAAGACCACGGACCCATCCCCGGATACGGAGATGTCATTGGAAAACCGTGGCGACTTGGCAGGATCTCGCAAGAACATGGTATCTTGACGCGTATCACTGGAGACACCGCGGAGAGCAAGTCTGCATCCCTCGAGATCGGAGAGACGGTGGAGATCGTAGGACAACATGCGTGCTTTATTTCCGCGGCATATCCGTGGTACTACGTCACAGACTCTGACACAGGTCTAGGGAACGACAAGGTCACCGACGTTTGGGTACCTTGGAAAGGATGGTGACTCGGCTGTACTTAGGAGACAGTACGACACTTGTAGACCGACCACGTAACGTACCGCGTACCGCTTCATGTGGTGCCGGGCCCTTCGAAGCCATTCGGAGTGAGATCGTGAGAATCACGTATGAAATGCCGATTGCACAGTCGCGCCATCTTACTGGCGCCTGTCTATCTGCGGTCAGGTCTTTCTCCTTCTCCTTGTCATCGCATTGCTGCTTGCTGCTCAGCGCCGCTCAGCCCTCACCGCGCTCAGGCATACCCAAACTGTACACATTCCTCGGCGTCGTCCTCGGCAAGCTATTTTATTTCCTCCTTTAGCTTCACCTCGTTGCGAAGGTCTCATCTGCCTCCCAATCACCTCCGATGAGCGCGCTACTGGGAAGGTACGCAATCACGGGGTGACAATTAGCAAGCAGGATAACGTCTGACTCGCGCCCCGTAGTGGTCACTTCTCGGGAGCGAAGACGGGCTCGAAATCGCGCAATCTCAAAAGGATTTGTGGGGCTGTCGCCCAGCAGCCGACGTCGATCGCCCTCTTCATCCTTCAATCCTTACCCAACAAGCCACGGCCATGACCGCTAGTGCAGCTGTGGAGGTTGACGAAGAGACGCCGCTGTTGCCCGAGGAACAGCAGCAGCAGAAGCAGACACCAATTCCATGGGGCCAGGTTTCTGTGCTCCTGGTCCTGCAGCTTGTAGAGCCTTTCACTTACACCGTGATATTTCCGTTTGCACCTGAGGTATGCCATCTTTCCACAGCATGCCTGCGCCTGTTTACGATGTCCTCCGATGCCAGTTCGTTCGAAAGTCGGGGATCACTCATGGAGACGAGGCTCGCGTAGGATACTACGTCGGCCTGCTGGTGAGTCGCAGCTTAGCATTGGGATGGCGTTCATTGAGAGTTTGTATAGGAAGCAATTTTCTTCGCGACGCAGGCTCTAACGGTCTATTATTGGAGTCGTGTCTCGGACATCATAGGGAGGAGACCTGTTATTCTCGCCGGCCTTTCTGGGCTCGTCATATCTATGTATTCGTTTGGACTGTCCACAACATACTGGGGGGCAGTGTTCAGGTAATACTCTAGCTGTCCGTTCTCTTCCTCTGCTGACCAGACATTGATTCCAGCCGGGCTCTAAATGGCGCATTGAACGGCAACATTGGTGTCTTGAAGAGCATGCTAGCTGACATCACGGATTCGACCAATGTTACACAAGTATGGGGCTGGCTGCCCATATCATGGGCTACTGGCGGCACAATAGGGCAAGCTCGCCTCTAGGCATCATCCTGCAACACTCGTCTGACCAGTCTCTCTAGTCCAATCGTGGGCGGATCGCTGTCACGACCGGCTGACCGCTTTCCCGACGTCTTTGGGCAGTCCGAATTCCACAAGAAGTACCCATACTTCCTGGCATGTGCGGTGCCCGCTACCTTTGCCGCTGTTGCTTGGGTCATTACCGTGGTTTATTTGAAGGAGGTAAGTCTTTCGTGGCACGCCTCCCCACCGGACCAGCCGGACGACGGGTTTCAAGATACTCACATACCGTTCTATTTACCTGCAGAGCGTTCCGACCGCCGTACCGCTCAGCAGCTTGTTGGTCTGCCGCTCGGAGGGCACGAAAGATGATGATTCATCCGATGATGCGCCAACTCGCGTTGCGACACCGACCCCTGACGACGAGAAGCCCTACCCGCTGCAAGCCCTGTTCATCCGCCCAGTACTCATCGCCTCGGGCAATTACGCAGCGCTGTGCTTCGTGGACATAGCGTACCGCGCAATCCAGCCGCTTTTCTTCTCCACCCCTGTTGAGCTTGGCGGTCTGGGGCTCGAGCCCCCTACCATTGGCGTCATTCTCTCGGTCTATGGTATCGTCAACGGCATTTTTCAGTTTTTCTTTTTTGCGCGCGTGGTTCACCGGTGGGGGACGAAGAACGTGTTTACCTTCGGCATGGCGGCCAATGTCCCACTGTTTGTATTCTACCCTGCGATGAACGTCATCGCGCGATCAAGAGGAGTTGGCGATGCCGTGTGGCTCGTAGTTGGTCTGCAAACATTGTGCTCTTTAGGAATCAGTCTGTGCTACGGTGCGTATCATTTGTTTGTACTGCACAGTTAGAGTTCAAGTGGACACGTTTGCAGGATGCGTCTTCATGTACATAGCGGCCTCTGCTCCCAACAAAGCCTCAGTGGGAGCGACAAATGGCCTCGCCCAGTTAATGGGCTCGGTTGTGCGCACATTTGGCCCCGCGCTGGCTAGCTCCCTCTTCTCACTATCGATTGAACACCATTATTTGGGCGGCCATCTTGTATACGTTTTACTTCTGGCGATGAGTCTTGTTGCAGTCGCGGGTGCTTTAGCGTTACCTCGTAAAATGTCCTATGATAGAGGGGGGAAGTGAATGGCCACTGAATGGGCCGAGAGCTGAATACTTTCCGACAATATACAGGATCTGGTGATGAGTTGCCAGTTCAATTCTACTAAGATTCAAGAATGGGTCAGTGAGCTCTGCAGCTGAGTTTCAATTGTATCGACTGAGCCGTGGGAGGCGCTGGTCGCGCCTCTGGGCCTTGTCCCGCTCTGCAGCTACTGCCTCGCTCAGGCAGCGTTGACCCCATGGCAATCGACGACGATGGGAGTGCAACCGAGCTCATTGAGACTTATGGTGCGTGCTACACACCGCGTCTCGTGCCCCTACCTATAACGTTCACTGCAGACTTTCTCATGAAGTACATCGTCATTGGTGCGACAGGATCTTGCATTTCCTACTCCCAGCAGCTCTGAACTTCTTCTTACAGGCGAAGCAGGGACCGGGAAGTCCTGCTTGCTGCACCATTTCACGCATAATTCCTGTGCGTGCTCGCGTGCTCGCCAGTGTTCATGGCGCTCATACTTCGAACCAACCAGTCAAGGATCATTCCCAACACACGATCGGCGTGGAGTTCTCGAGTAGAACTGTGAAACTGGGGGAGAAGCGTATCAAGCTTCAGGTGCGTGCGCATACAGACTGGTGAATTGGCAGGTCTCACCCTCCGCGTTAGTTGTGGGACACGGCGGGCCAAGAGCGTTTTCGGTGCGAATCTCTCGCTCGCATCTGTCTCTCAGCTCATGGGAGTCTGTAATGCTAGGTCGGTTACGCGCAGTTACTATCGTGGCGCCGCGGGGGCAATACTCGTTTACGACATAACGAAGTATGTAAGACTCGCGTCTGCATGCCCATGCTCACGCTGACCTATTCATCCGCTAGTCGCGATTCATTCCTGAATCTGTCAAGGTGGTTGGCTGATGCCAGAGCTTTGGCGAGTCCACAACTCGTTGTCGTCTTGGTCGGAAACAAGTCGGACCGAGAAGACGAGAGGGAGGTGGAGTGGGCAGAAGCGAGCCGATGGGCTGCAGAACATGGTAGCGACTGCCATCCTCCCCTCGACGCAAGTTTTTCTGACTACCTTGCATATAGATGTGCACTTTCTAGAGACGTCATCACTGACAGGAGACAACGTGGAGGCCCCCTTTCTCCTGGCCGCGCGGTCTATCCTGCTATCCATAGAGTCCGGCGCTCTCGATCCAGAGAAGGCAGGCAGTGGAGTCAGTTATGGCGACCGCGCTCTCCGGCGAGTCAATAGCTCGAGCCGCTTGAGTTTTGGAAGCTTGAGCGTGGGGCGCCGCAGACCGGCAGGGAAGATGAGGCTGAAGGACTTAGTGCCAGGAGCGGGACGATCGTGTTGTTGACGGTGTCATTCGGTGGCCGGGGGAAGCCTTCTGCTCCCTCTTTCGCCTCGTGTGAGTGCTTTACGTCCAAGAGAGTGTCCGGCTAACTAGTTGGATGTGGTCTACAGACTGCTGTCTCACGCATCATCACATCATCTGTAACTCTGAGCTCGCTTCGCAGGCTCAGCATCCTCCCTGACCTGGTTGCATGATGCATGCATGCACCAGCTTCATAGCCGACCTTCGTTATCATGACTTTCTCTCACTCCACATCCGTATGCTTTTCCAGGACCCGTCGGACGCACATTTTCTTGTTTTCATAGTACGTACCATCGTCGCATAGCATAGACTCTTAATAGTTAGAATATAATATGTACACGCAATGTGCAGGAGGGCGCAATTGGCTCGCGTTGGTTGAGAAACAAGGGACCTGTCCTCTCACCTCGATCAACGTTTAAACGTTTAAACGAAATGTTTAAAGCCGGAATAGTCGGAGGATGTCCGCCTATCCTTTGCAGGAGGTTCTCGCAACTCGGTTGTCCTTGTCGCAGATTGACTGTGCCAAGCTCTGTCTTCAGATAACATAGACTCGTCTATACACCAGGTTGTCGGCATTAAGTACCTTGCCTACGGTGCAAAGAAGTGCAACTTACTTAATGAGGAGGATGCTGCTCTCAAGAGCTCTCTCGGAGTGGAGTCGGTTATGCCGGTGAATACTAATAGCTTGCCAACCAGGAGGATGTTAGAGCTTGCGCGGCAAGTCTTTCACGTCGCGGGGACTCTGGCTACATAAATAGTGGGATGTCATTGGATAGGTTGTAGACTTGGGTCTCATGCAACATCTGAGCATTCTCCCAGACCAGCGGCTTCATACGACTTTCGCCTATGTCGTCTTCATATACGTGTGTGAACCGAAAGCAGGTGATCGGCTGGCCCGGGCTTGCTAGGGCTTGCTACGTGGCCATCACCACGTCTCGGGTCATCTGCTCCGAAGGTTGTGCCTCGCACAATGCTCTTGCTTCCATCTTCCAGAGTCGCGCCTGCTGGCCGACCAATACAGGGTTGAGCAGACGGTCTGCCGCTTCGCCTATCAACCAAGTCTCCAATCTCGTGACCGCCAACGTGTCCACGTCTGTCGGCGGCGCCAACGACACGCACTCTGTGACTTCCGCTTGTCTAGGTATGGGAGGCTGAGGGACTGGTGGCAGGGACAATTGCCAGAACGTGACTGGCGGGGGCCAACTGGTCGTGGAAGAAGACCGCTGTCCGTGTGGGAAGGGTCATCCGCCACCTCGCGGACACTCGAGAACCCGGCGCGGCTCTTTCTCGTCGGTCCTCTTTCGAAGTTTATCCGCTCACACGCAGGCTGTTAAATGTCGCCAGCGAACATACCCCGTCTCCCACTCTGCATTCCCTGCATTACCTCTGCCAGTCTGCAGTGTCACTGTCCGAGCCTGAGGTATCAGGGCTTCAATGACTGACACCGTCACTGTGGTGCCATCGTCGAGCAACTCAGGTGCGCTTTATGTCCTCACGTATCGTATGGCCAGTCTTTCTCGAACCGTCTGAACGGTGTGGTGGAAATCTACACCTGCAGGTTGTGACATTATACCCTCCCTTATCAGCGCCCTCTCCCCACTGTTTCAATGCTCACATGCCTGCCGTGTTCCAGGATTGTCCTCCATACCCATTGGCCAAGCCACGTCAACGCTGTCATCAGGTGCTCTTATCTCGACGGCAGGTACATCGGCGGCCTCTGGAGAACCCTCCTCTCCCCCCACGCAGAGCGGCGCGGTCTCCCTGACACCTGTGAGCACCCCTGCTGGCATTCCGGAGGAGTCCACAGTGAAGAGTAGCGGCAGTACTAGTTCTCCGCCGACGTCTGCGGCGCTTTCGAGCTCTATCGTGTCCTCTGACACTGTCTCTTCTCTATCGGTTACTTCAACGGCCAACACGAGTGTGGCTGCTGCGTCTCCCAGTAGCGAAACAAGCGTCTTAGCGAGTACACCATCACTTGTTTTGACTACGTCTGTTTCCTCATCGACGGTGCGCTTTGTTCCTGTGCCCCCAGGCGAAAGCATCTCGGTGGCTACAAGAGTTACTCCCACTCTTCGTTCCTTCAGTGCCCCGTCCAGTTCAACAGCACCCGCTCAACCAATTTCTCTGTCTATCAAACCATCGGAAACGGTGGTATCTCATAGGTGCGTACAACTCTCATAGCCACTTGGCGTCTACTTATCGCGACTCATGACAGTATGGCACAAACACCACGGGTATCTTCCGCCTCACCGTCGTCGTCGGTGAAGGAGACCGTGAGTGTGGGATCATCCTCCGCTCCTCCGGCCCAAGACGCACCCAGCCCTACTTCGCAGGAGTCTCATACCGAGCCGGGGACCACTTCACAGGCGCCTTCATCAGCCCCAGCGAGTGCGTCTGTCACAAAAAGGCCATTTCGGTCATCGGCGCAGTTTAGTGCGAGCGTGCGCACCAGCTCGTCTGCTGCATCAGTGCCCGCATCGCCCTCAGAAGGCTCCTCGTCACTGACATCGGAACTCCTCGCCTCAAGTGTCTCCAGCAAGCCCGCCGATACGCCTTCTGCTCCTGCTGGTACGCGTTCTCCCCCTGCTCATCAACCCTCCCACCCCGTCCCAATTGCCCCTTCTTCTCCCACTCCCCCTCCTTTCCCACCGTCTGTACCTGCCCGCCCCGTGACGTCCGCATCCCCGGCTGAAACCCAGCTCCCGGAGCATATCACGGCGCCTCCAAGTCCACCAACTCCCCCTTCTTTGCCTGACTCTTCTCCTCTGTCTGAGCCCACCTCTGATGACGCTGTACATCGTTCTGTAGCGACTTCCCAGCCATCTCATGTCGTCAATTCTCCGCCTGTTGTGTCCTCTGAGGCAGGTCTCTCACCCTCTGTGTCATTGGCAGTTTCGTTTACCGGGGCGGATGGCCGGCTTCGGGGCCCGCAGTCACTCAGCACCAGCACCGTCACACTTCACCCGGAGTCCACCTTTGCTACGCCGGTGTCCATCCCTGTCACTATCGATGGGCACGTCACTATATCTGCACCCCCCTTCATCACCAGCCTTGGTGTGAGCACTCTGCCGGACGGCGAGTCGGTGACGATCACCCATATCATAGCCAACCCAACCGATGGCCTCAATGCGATAAGACATCATTCGTGAGTGTAATCTTGCGTTTGTGACTTTCTACCATACCCTAATACTTGTGTCAGTCTCTTCGACAATCATGGAGCCGTGATAGGTGTCTTCTTGGCCGCTGGCATCGCGGTAGCATGCCTAGCGGTCGTATCGTTCTGCGTGTGCCGACGGCGCCGCCGCCTTCTCAATGGCCACCGTCTCAACGACCGCTCACCCACTCTGCCAGCGAATCCGTTCCTCGACTCGCCGGAGCGCGCTATGTTCGAGCGTGGGCCGCCGGGCGTCCAATGGGAAAGCCGTCGTTTCGCCCAAAGCCGCAACCGCAACGATTCCTTGCTTAGCATGCCTCAACAGGCCTATACTGCGCCATCGTCGCAGGACGCTCTGCAGCTTGCCGGCGTGGGGGCTGCCGGCCGCTCGCGAGTTCGGGACGTCTACGAGGGGCCCTTCAGCGAATACCACAGGAGGCGTGTGGCCATTTCACCCCTCGATCAAGCATTCGCTGCTTTGGCAGACGAGCAACCCTCATACTCACGCGCAGCCTCTTCTCGCGCGCAGTCCAGCCCATCCATCTACCCTCCCTCTCTACCAGATGAACGAGCAGACTCGCCGACGCAGAAGCAGCTGCAGGAGTCTCACCCACCCTTGCCAGTCACGCTTCCACAAACCGTTCGCCCACCATCCCCGTCTCCCGTGCCCGGTTGGCACGAAGAGCACGCCAATCCATTCTCGGACGCCGCAGCTGTAAGACGTGGGCCTCCCCTGGTCATGCCAAAGTCACCACTCAGACCGCCATCGAAGCCCCTCTATTACGAACCCATGCCTACAACTCCCACCACCTCCAACAGCTCACACAACCGGAATTCCCCGTTTGAGAGCCCTACATCCGAGGCTGGCTCCGGCCTCACATCCATTCTTGATGAAAGGGTGTACCGCACTCTGCCTACGCTACCAGAGACTCTTCCAGAGGCTCCTCCAGCTCCCGAGGCTTTCTTGAGGCGAACGTTCTCGAAGCGCTTACCCTTGAACGTGCGTCGTTTTCATCTTCCTGGCTGAAAAGTCTCTAATGACTATCTGTCGCAGCAAATTGCCGGCGAAGAGACAGCTCGTCCTTAATAGCTGTACTTTACAGCCATAGGATGTTGTACGATATGCGCTTGGCCTGGTCAGGCGATAAACACGAGAACTTGACAAGAACATTGTATATTCAATTACACGGCCTCGAGACCCGTAGCATTTTATGCGCACTTCATGCTTTCTATTGCCTTCACTATCCGTGCAGTATCTGTGACGAAGCCATAGCTCTGGACCGACAGTCAGATGGGTTCGCGAAGACAGCATTGACCTCACTTACTCCCCCAGAATTATACACCACGTTCTCCAGAGCGCCTTCAGGAGACGAGGTCGCGGTTGCATCCTTGACGAGCACGACATCGTATCCTCTGAAGTAAGCATCGACAATGGTGCCCAGTACGCACTGATTTACTTTCATATCAGAAGAGTCAACTGGCATGTTAGTAGTATTCGCCTTACCTGGTCCGCATTTACTCCTCCGAATAGCAACGTCGTCATGCCATTCTCCTGCAAATACAGATCAAGGGCAGTTTGATAACCCCACAATCCGCTCATCCTGCGGACTGTAAATGAGCCACAAATTTCCCAAAGCACAATCGCACGCGATGACCTGTTCTTGTGAATCCATACATCCGTACCCGCTTCACTTCCTTTGAGGTATTCGGTTTGCAGAGGCCCATACAGATTGCGTTCGCTGCTCCCCTCATCAAAAGTCTGCCCCAATTCCCGGACATCTCGGAGCCAAACCCGCCGCCGCCGCGTTTGCGGAGCCCCGAACCAGTGCTGGAGGAATGGTTTCCAACTCATGGTCGGTGAGCCCCCAGTTCCTGTTCGAAGGAGAGTTAGGCCAGTTGCTCGATACGATGACAATGTACCACCACCTACACCCATAAAATCCTAGCGCCTTGCGATCTCAGGGCCGGCAAGACGCTCAGCGTCGGATCCACGCAGGCGAGCCCAGTTGGGTGCACCCTGATATCCGGGTGTAAAAAGAAACTAGAGGTAGAGTTAGGATCATGTGGTAGTTACTTCCTGATCCCTTACTTCTGCATATCGATCATGATAAGGGCGGTCTTCGTGGCATCCACTCGGATTATCCGCCCGCCATCGACAGGAATGTCGATTTGGCCGCCTTGCAGTGGCGGCTCGGAAGCCTGCTTGAGAGGTGGCTCCGCATGCACCGATCGCGTAAGATCGAGCAGACCTGACGGATACTCAACCCAGAACGAGGCTGCATTGCCATACTCCGTTATCTCCTTCACGCGGGGTCGCTCGGTCATTCCTGAAATCGGATGGTCGTGTATAGGTGCCAGCGTCGACATGAGCACGAAGACTGGGAGCAATTGCCAACTGACCTCCGGGTTTTATACCAACAAAGTGTGTGACGCAGAGTCGCACCGTTGGTGGGAACCGTAGGAGAATCAAGTGCGCTGCTCACACATGGTGCACATGGAAAATGTCTATTTCGGTCCAAATCCAAATCCAATAGATAAGAACGCATAACCAATATAATCATTTGAACTCGTCAACTGACATAGTTTCGGGAGAGGTCGTTAACTGTGCCCTTATAGCTAAACGACACGTGAGAATGCAGCGGGTGCGAGAGAAGTATAACAAGCTTACGGATAATAAGAGAGAGCATTTTTGGTGCCCAACGCCTTGAGCTTGCTCGCCATGACAGGTGGGGCGACATTTCCATCACGACTGATGAGATATGCGACCAGGCCAGATACATAGGGTGTAGCCTAAACACAATGAGTGAATAAAAGCACTGCTTACGCCGGCGAGACATACCACGGACGTTCCCGATTACACCTGAATGGCCTAGACGCAAGTCAGAACACAGAATAGTTGTCTCTTCCTCGACTTACGGAGGGACTGCCGATGACTATGTGCTCGTAATGTTTTCGCCGGGAGCAAAAATATCAACTTCAAGGTGAGCAAAAAGTAGGCACGTCCATCATTGATGTTGCTTGCCCCCACGGTAACGACGGTCGGGACTCTGGCCGGGCTCAAATTCTTCGCATCCTGATTCTCGTTCCCAGCCGTCACCTAAGCAAAATAAATATAAGAACACTTTACGTGTGCAAATATATAGCTGGACATACGATGACGTGGATACCTTGTCGCACAAGCTGTCGAGAGGGTCAACGTATGCAGGATTGCAGAATGTATCCGCGAAACATCCCCACGTACGAGTGAGGTGCTCAGGTCTCGAACAGCATGCAAAATTCGGCATTACCAAATCTTTAACTCGACGCTCGGACGCTGTCGGCGGATGTCTCAGAAGCCCTGAAGCGGCCCATATAGAGGTGGACCATCTTGGAGGGATCTGGGCGATGCCCACTACATCGTCAGGACAGCAAGATGATGCTCCAGTAGCATAGGATCCTCAGCCGTGATTCCGGTGGGAGGGAGACTGTCGGAACTGAGATCTCATACTGCGTCCATTGTGGTGTCGCATGGCATGATGACGTTAGGGCGAATCCACTTATAATCCACCCTGTCTATTGCGAGAACTCGCAGTGATTAGCGACGCTGTAGCATATCATAAACCAGAATTCCAAACGCCAAAATGATGCCAGCAGAGCCTGTCAAGCTCCATATGGTGAGAACTTCTGCTGCGTGCCCGAAGATGGTATCGGAGACCAAGACGAGAACGATGGTGAGGAGGTTGCCGACCGAGACTATTACGGGTCCCCATATACCCAGAAGTGTCTAATGACACATTGTCAACGAAATTCGTGGACTAGGAGGTATGATTCACCATTAATCCTGCATTGAAGATGACACCGGTGGTTGCGATGCCCGCGATGACGAGGACCGTGAACGAGTCTGGCGGCAGCCTGAATGCTTCGCCACCAGTGTAATGTAGTACTGGCATGAAGATCCAAAGTACCCAAAATGTCGTGAGGCCAATCCCAGACGTGATGAAGTTCGGGTGGAGCCCGAAGGGCGGAGGATACACCACGTCGGATAGGCCGAGGTCGTTAGCGGCGCCATCGGCCATAGCATCCGCGAGGAGATCGTCTGTGGAGATGGAGATGGGCATGTAGGCGTCGTCGCTTGACTCGAACTCGGGGTCGGAAGGCAGCGCAGCGTAGCGCTTGTACATCACCTGGTACAGGCCGTACCCGAACGCCGCGCAGAGCGTGAGCATGTCACCCACGAGTGGGGCTTTGGCAGTGTTTTCCGCACTGTCCTTGGCGTCTTCTGCGACTGTCGTCTCGTGGCTTCGTGCCTGACTACCGCCGTATATGACAGCCAGGACACCGGCAGTCGCAAGGGAAACTGCAGCCAGCTTGCGCGGCTCCCAGGAGAGCTTGAAGAGTTTGACGGTGATGGCATACGCGAAGAACGCATTAGTGTTCCAGATTGCGTTTAGATCGCTCACTCTAAAGGACAGCTATTCAATAGGCGTGTCTGAGAGAGATATGCAGGCACTGACGGGGATAATGAGACGCTCGCGAACCACAGCAGGGCAGGCACAGTGGCGCCAATGGTCAAGAGTGCGATGAGCTTGGCGAAGCGGAAAAGGGGGAAGGGAGCATGGTGGATGCTCGCGACGTCTCGCTGGGCAGTTACGAACTGGGTCTTGACGGCGAAGATGAGCCCTGCGAACAGAGAGCGGACAGACGTGCGTGTGCTGATGGCAATGTAGAATATGTGTAGTGGAAAGAGGACGGAGAATGACGAGTGGACGATGTAGCTAGACGCAATTTAGTTGCAAGCGATTGAGGGCTGTTAGGATAAAAGACGTACAAGAGGAAGAAGGGCTGTCTGTATGCAAGATTACTCTGAACATACTGTGACGACGTCAGGACATGGGTGAATCAATGTCGAGGAAGCGCGCACCTGTGTCAACTGACTTTCTGCGACGAAGGCGACGAGGGTAAAAGCGAATAAGATGACGGCAGACTTGCCGCCGAGGGGAGGGAAGTCTAGATGTCTATCATGGGCGGCCATGGCTCGCTGGAGATCGTGAGGATTGCGAGAGGGCAGTGAATGGCAGAAGGCTGAGCATGTCCTGGCTACCAAGAACGAGGCTGAGGGCTGACCGCTGTCCGGCCGAGTACGACGTTGGCGGAGGTGGCAATAGAAAGTCCCTGCAATCGGCATCCCGGCCCGTCCACGTGACATTGCTGCATACTTCGTAAGTTACCTGCCAGTGTCACGGTGTTCGTCTCCGTCACTGACACTAGTCCCTCGCTGCCATGCTTCGAGCTCTCCTTTCCACGACCAGGCCTCTGCTGGGTCGCCTACGGTTGGCGCAGCTACCGCACACACACCATGCCCACCATCTGCCTGTTGCCGCCGTGCCAGCTCTCGCGAGAGGCATGAAGGTCCGCTCGTCCGTGAAGGTTATGTGCGACGGATGCGCCATCGTGCGAAGGAAGGGGAGGCTCTACGTCATGTGCTCTAAAAATCCAAGACATAAACAGGTCCGTTTTTGACATCCTGCGTGCTCAGACTTGAATAGCTCATCTTTGCACAGCGCCAAGGTTGATAGGGTGGTGACGCTTTCGTAGGAGTGTGCTACCACTCCCAAGGCAGGTTTACTTCGAGTCGGGCGATCATTCCCGAAGCTGACCTCTCTGTGTAGTGTGGACGTGTGGGCACCCGAGGCGGGCAAACCTCCTTCGGCAGTTGCACCCGAACGCCTGTCGCGCATGCAATTTGATTTATGATACGTTCACACTACGGTCGCGCGCTGTCTCACAGCGAGCCCTCAATGAATGCCTCTCATCGCGCCAAGAAATACCAGATGACTTGCAAGGCAAAAAGCCCGCGAACAATCCAACAAGAAACAGAAAACAACGTGCAAAGAATCATTCCCCCCACTTCCTTGCCTCGCTCCCCTGCGGCGGCTTGATAGGCACCGGGCCCTTGCCAACTTCTGCCCAGTTAGTGCTCAGCGCCGTTCCGCCGCTCTCCTGGAAGCTTTTCATCATCGCACGCTTGGTGTCTTCATCCGCATTGCCATAGAGACTCTGGAAGAACTCGTTAAGAGTATTGTCTCCATTTACGTTGGGATCTTCTGTGCTCGACTTGGGCTTCTCAGACTCGAGGATGGTCGTTGTCAGCTTGTCCCAGTTAGTGCGAGCCTGTGGAAGGCTGCTTCCCGGCTTGGTCTCGTGAGGTGGCACGTAAGATGACGCGACGAGGGCTGCAGGCATGTATGTGAGTGGCATGTGTGGCGCGCAGGTGTTGGAAGGGCGCACGATCCGGGGCATCGCCCACTAGCCCGCCCCATCGTGAATGCGCAGCTTTCACGAGCTTGACCTCGACCTTGACTTTTCCTACTACATGTGTACTTTGAGTCGGGATGATTTGGCCCTTGAGTGGCGAGAGGACGAGCTTCTTGTCTCCATTCTCGTATACGAGCTACAGGACGAGTCTGAGAGAACAGTCCACGGGACGAGCAGAAAATGCACTCAACGCTTCTAGGCTCAAGATTGATGGAAACTTGGGCGGGGTCGGCGCCACGATCAAAGATGGAGAGGACGAGCTTGTCGTCAGTCTCGTAGAACTCGTGTCTGTGGTCTGCATAAGTGTTTTGCGTGGCAACACTCGCAGACTTGGTTTACCTGAGGGTGGTCATGATGTTGGAGGGGTGTATTGTGAAAGGAGATGCAGTGACTCCTGTATATAAAACAGATGAAGAAAGCGTCTAGAAACTTCGGCACGTGCAGTTGTACGCAGTCGCACACCTTCCAAATGCGTTGACGCGTTCTTGTGAGGTCGCTCGCTTTTGTTTGACGTGTTGTCGCGTTGTGTAGCACATCTGCGTGTTTTCCAGGCATGTTGTCCGGGTTGCGAACGGCGTGGATACGGCCCTCGATGGCCAGGCGTCGGCCAGGCAGGCGTCGGCCTGGCTTGGAGACGTCGAACGTCGAGGCCGCGTAAATCGCCGCACCCCGTACGTGGTGATGTCATACTACCGTCCATCTCCGGGCTTTGTAGTTTCTGTCCCTCCGCGCGCCCTTCTGCCACCGCCCAACATCTCTGCTATCTGTTGTCATGTCCGCCGCAGAAAACGTACCCAAGGCTGTCTTGTACTACGATCCCAAGTCCGCCTGGTCGAATGCTGGTACGTCTCCAGCGTTCTACATGACACACTGCAGGTTTCACCGGCGCCCCCAGTCCGGATAGCCATGTACGTTCAATACCCATTTGTATGTAGCTTGTGCGTCATGCAAGTTATAGCGAGGAGAAGGGCTATGGCGCGGATGAGCTCGATCTCAAGATCGTCGACCTCTGTATGTCTTGTCAGCTATCATTTGTTATATTAAGGACACAACCTCATGGATGATATGCAGCCGTGGGGGAGAACTTCTCCTCCGCGTTCCTCAGGTTGAACCCAAAGGGTGCGTCCACCGCACGCAATGTAGCCTGCATCTGATGCCCCTCACAGGAACTGTCCCTACCATGGTTGTTCCTATGCAGGACACTTTGTCCGCGGATACGGAGAGTCGGTATAAGGCTGTCACCGACGTCGAGGTGAGTTTGTCGCTCAGTGGTGTAGTGCGGTTTATATTAAATAGTGCGCATATAGGCCATCATCACGCTCCTCGACAGATCGCGCTCCGCCATCTCACGCACCCATACGACGTCTGATGCCCCAGCGCCAGCTCTGTCACCGGCGACCATCGCATTGTCCGCCGTAGCGAAGAGCATCATCACACTGCTTCACTCGAGCCCCGCGGCACCGGAGCTGCTGTTCTATTTAAACGCACGCAATTCCGCGGAGTTGCAGCGTGTGGCACCAACGATCGCTTCATTCTTGAAGGGCAGGCTGGACGGCCTGGAGCGGTTCATCGCGGAGAATGAGATCAACGAGGTTCGCGTGTCGGAGCGGACGAAAGCTTTCTGGATGGAGAAGAAGAAGAGTACCGAGGATCTGTTGACGGCCTTGAAGGACGCGAGCAAGGCCGAAGCCGAGCTGGATGCTGCGGGAAAAGCTGCCCGTGACGAGTATTTCGCCAATACGAAAGCTGCCTGGGAGGTGGGCTTGTCTGTGATTCTCACGAAACTCAGTCAGCAACTTGTCGGACCCTTTGCACTCGGTACGCACTCAGGCTCGTTGCCAGGGAAGAGACGCCAATGGCTGATTTTTGTGCGGTTAGGCGAGCAGATCTCGGTGGTGGACGTGCACGTCGCGGCCTGGCTGGCCTGGCTGGTCGAGCTGTCTGGCGGCAGCACGCGGGACAGCGGCGCTGTCGCAATCGCAAAGCTAGAGGAGCACGTCGGGGGCGGGTTCGCCCTCCCGAAGGATACCGTAGCGCCAGGCGCACGAGCAACGGGATCCGAAGCCGCAACGCCGACCCAAGCTGCGACGGCTCCGGCTGCGAAGCTCGCAGTAATCTGGGATACCGTGAAGGAACGACCAAGCTGGCAGAAGATCTCAGGAACAAGAGCCTGAGGGTGTGTCAAAGTGTCAAAGCATTACTGTAATGGAGGAAATCGTGCCGCAGTTGCGGATAGCTGTCGTGGATTGTACTAGCTATAGTATACCAAGATATGAGACTGATTGGCCTTGCATATAATCCTATATGCTATCTGGGGCTGTTTGATGCTGCGGGCATAGCTTTTTACGTGTCCGAGCGCTGTTGGTACTTCGCATACATATGCGCACGTTCCTTGCTGCTTCCATCCTTGCTCTTTACCATCTCGAGGAGGACTCCAGGTCTGGTTGTGCCAGTCTAGCCCGCCTGTCTTGGGTGGTATTCGCGCGGCGTTGATCAGTTGTTGTCTATACATATCCCTTTTGAGCGGCCAACACCTCTTCCCTCCTCCCGCCATGCCGGCAAACCTGGGCCCGTTGTCGTCGTCAGCCCCCCGCCCGCTGCGGCTCGACGAGGGCGAGGACTCGGACGACCCCCAAGTCTCCCCCGAGTCTCCCATATCCCTCTCCGTGTCATACGCGTCCCAGTCACGGACACGCGCGCCGTTCTCGTCGTCGCTGGCGTCCAATGCGCACACCAGCCGCACGGCCGCCCCCGACTATACGCCGCTCTTGTACCCATCCTCGCTCGGCGCGCACGCCTCCAGCCGCACGTCGCTCAGCTCCACAGCCATGAACACGCCCATCCCGTCGCGTTCCGGCTCACCTCTCCCCCACTTTTATTCGTCCGGGCCGTCCTCGCCATCGTCGAGCGACACCGAGAGTGAGCCAGGCTCACCGCTTCTGGCCGGCTCCCACTGGGCCCGTGATGAACGGCCCCGGTGGTGGCACCTCCGTCCGGTCGCAGGTCGCAGGCGGCGAAGGGAGCGCGGCTGGTCCCCTCGAAGTCTCAAGCGGTTCCTCAGAGGCGTATTTCGGCACCCATTCTTTCCCAAGACTCCAATCACCATTGTACGTTTCACCTGCACAAATCACGCCGCGTTGATCTTACAAGTGGACAGCTCCTCTCACTTCTTTTCTTCTCCGTCTTCGCAGTCTCAATAACCGTCTTATTAATTCACATATTGAATCCCGATAAAGAGCCCTTACCATGGCGCGCATATTGCTCTGTTCCACCTCCATCCACCGACCCCCCACCGTCCAATATATCCCCAACATACTTCAATGTGTCAGCAGTCGCCTCATCCCCACCCATCCCGGCCTTCCCCCCGCCCGATTTCGACTCGCTGCCTCCAGCTGGCATATTCCTTGGTGTCTTCTCTGTAGACTCGTCTTTCGATCGACGAATGATGATAAGGACATCGTGGGCCAGCCATCCCCGCAGCAGACAAGGTGCTGGAGCCGGCGATGGCGGCGACGGTACGTCGCGTACAATCGTGCGATTTATCATGGGACAGCCGCGAAAAGCTTGGGAGCGCAGAATAACGCTCGAGATGGAAAGTGCGTAGCGATATGCATCGTTTCAACTGTTCATGCTTACTCGATCGCCCAGAATATCATGATATCGTCATCCTTCCAGTAACAGAGAACATGAACGGAGGCAAGACATATACGTTCTTTACTTGGGCCGCGCAGATGGCATGGGTTCCGCCACTCTATTTCGATACCCAGATGCCGCTTCCCCAGCACTCATATTCCAACCACACCAATATGCCTCCCAGGCTGGCAGCGCACGATCCTCCTCATACTTGGGCCGACTTGGCGTCGGAAGATCCCCTGGACTGGGTCCGCCCAGACTTCGTCGTCAAAGCGGATGACGACTCGTTTGTTATGCTGGCGGAGCTAGAGGCGAGACTGCGCGTGGCGTTGCACAAGCCCGTGGGGAGTAGCAATGCATATTTCGCAGATCAAGACCTGGAAGTTGTTCGGCGCGATCCTGCCGACGCATCTGCGATCGACGTTCCAGATGGCTCACCACCGACAACATACCAGTCTCTTGCACCACAAGAAACGTCGGGTCTGGTCAGGTCGCGCCCCTCATCGGGCTCGTCGTTCAACGACCCCCTGATCTACTGGGGTTACCTGGTCAAACATCGCTTCATGGCGGGCGAGATGTATGGACTCAGCTGGAGCATCGTCAATTGGATCGCCAACGACCCTGTTGTGAAGACCATGACCCGTGGCGCTGAAGATAAACAGACCGCGAAATGGATGCGCATTCATCCTCGTGCAGAGGAGGTGCGGTGGACGTCAGAGCATTGTTATATTTACGACCACCCACGGTCAGGGACAGTGTTAGTCGCTGTCTTGAAGACTTTTGGCGCACCACTCGCTGACATCTTAAACAGTTATTCGCACGGTTTTCTATTCCCTTCAGAAGTCACACGAGTGCGGAAGAGCGTCATGGCGTATTTTGATAAGCCATTTCAGAAAGTGAAGGACGAAGCGGAGGCTGTCGCAGCACCAGGCTCGCATCAACCAAGTTCGAACCCGAGCGTACCGACTGCGTGGTCAGACTCTACAGTGTCGACTTTCGGCGAAAGGTACTCACCACCGGTGCCTGACTTGACGACCCTTGAAAGCGTCGAAGCTTTGATAGAGGGCAGCGCAATGTCACAGCTGCACGAAGGTGCGTCATGGACCCTGTACGCAACAGAGCACTGACATGCTACCGATAGAGAGCATTCTGACTCCGAGGGATGCGTGGCGACAGCGGGAAGGCCGGAAAACACGATACGATGGGCAGCGGCTTGGCGGGACCATAGTTGTGCATTTCATCAAGAAGCACATGTGGTTCTTGGAGGCTGCGATAGCATTTCTTGAAGGACAGGACGAAACTGCGCTCGATGTCCAGCGCCGGCTACGAGCAGGAAACGGGTCTACAAGGCTGCCGAACCATAGGCCACGCCCTCATGGATCTGCCGCTTTGAGCCCACCAACTGTTGTAGGCGCTGTCGGGCATTAAACAGTCCATGTTGCTCTTGCTTTTCTTTGGGCATTCTGGTGATCCGTCAGTGATCCTACTGACCTGTGTATCGTATCTTACTCCACATCGTTCTCTCCACCCTCGCTTCCCCTCATTTCCAGCAAATCCGCCACCCAACCGCATCATACGCTTTTGTAACCTACACAACTCAAAACCGACGCAGCTTGGTCAGTCATCTACTGCGTCATCTGTCATTACCATCGGACTGCTCTCGCCCACATTATCTTCAAGGATACCCAATGCAAAGAAATTATAATAACATAATGGCCACCGACTGTGTGAGCAATATGTGTTCAGTGTGATTAAGCTCAACGCATGCTCCAAGCTTTGGCGGAGCCAAGATGCATGTACAAAAGTCGACCATGAGCTCCAGAGTAATTGCAAAGTGATCTGAGTCAATCTATGTTCGTCGCGGTGCTACCGGCATCCTGAGTACTCTCTCATAGCGTGTTCTGTGGACCACGTTCCTCAGAATCGTGTCTGCCCAGGTTCTGTACCACTCGTCCTCTGACACACCCAGCATCCGTCGTGGGCCCTCCGCAGTATTGACGACAATCCCTTGCGCTCTGTAGTCGTCATCCATGTTTACCGGCTCCCATCGCTTGAGCGCGAACGCAGCGCCGGCAATCTCCCACCGTCCGCCGCCTTTGGAGCTCATCCGCTTGTACAGCCATATGAAGGGGTATACGAGCGTGACGATGAGCAGAATTTTGAGCCATGTGTGAGAGAGGGCACGGGACAGGCGGGTGTCGGGGCGTATCACGACCCTATCCAAGTGTGTTTGGAACGTGACGTGGATCCTGTATCGATATCTGGACGCGATCAAATTCCGGATAGTCTTTTGAAGATTTCCAAGATTCCAACCGTAGACGGACTACACCCGCCGAAATAGTCAGAAACAAAGCATGAAACACGGGAGGGCGACTCACCTTCGTGTACACGAACTCCTTGAAGGTCTTGTTACTGGCACAGTAATGGTCTGCCCACTGTCGCAGTGTCCACGACGACCTGAGCATGTCATTGACCGGCTGGCGCAGTATGCGTGCGTGATCTGCCTGCGCGTATTGCCCGCCGATCCACGGTGGAAGACCGCGCGTTTCGCGGTTGATTTCCCAGTCCTTGAAGCTATCCACCACGTCGCCCTGCGCTTTTTGCTTGGCGCCGGGAGGGCCAACTTCACGGTGCATTTCTCCGCGGTGTACGGGCTCGTCATCCCCTGCTGTCCAGAACATTGGATGGCGCATAACGAGCGATGTCAGGTCGATCCTGAAGCTGAAGTCCGTGACTGTTTCGGTTCGGGATGTCCTATGACCCTGTGCGTCTGTCGACGACCTGTGTTCTGTGTGCGTGCCCCTACAAAGCACACTGAACTGAGGTGGTATGTTGGCTTGAGAGAGGATGAAGCGGTAGAGTGCCTCCCCTGGAAGTGGACTGCCTTAGGAGCAAGTAGTAAGCAGTTCATAGAGAGACGCACCGTCTTTGTTGAGGTGAGGATCGTGTGACACGATATCGCTCTCATTCATGATATTGTGCTCTGCATTATATGGCGCAAAGTCAGGGGGAGGGTCCTCCTCAGCAAGGAGGGGCTCTCCGTCCCTGTCAAAGTCGATTGCGCGGTCGCCAGCACTCTCTTCGAAGGTCGGGGGTGAAGGGCCGGCGCCGTCGCCAGCCGTATCAAACTGTTTGACGGAGTGGATGGCTGGGAGTTCCATGAGGCGGCGAGGATATGGTTGTGTGCGCGGGTAGGGAGGTGTTCCGGGGAAACTAGCTAGCTTATTATATACGAGCGATATCCTGCACAGCTCTAAGGCGAGGCGGTTCGCGAGGGCTAGTTAGGCGATGCGAAACGGAAGGTTTACTTAGTAGCTAAAGTCGTTTCGACAACGCACCAGCGGCGACTTCGGCCAGTGGTTGGCGCGACAGATTTCGGTTATGCGAAATGGGACTGCATATTAGGACTGCACGTGGTGAGAACTGATCGATCTACGTTACGCGCCGGCAGCCGCCCGCTGATCCGAGAGCCGTGCCGAGCCCGACTGATCCGAGGAGTGTCCCACCGTCACGTGCTGCCCTCCCTGCGCCCGCGCTCGCCATCCCGACGCAGAATCGCTGCACATCGCGTCGCCTGCAACTTGAGCACCCTGGGAGATCTGTGCTTCCTGCGTCGAAGATGCGGCGTCTACAGCATCTTTCTGGAGGCTCGCGCGTGCTTCCCACCACCTCTTTTCTTGATCCTCCAGTCCTCCGATGGCGTCCTCTCCGAAGTTTGACTTCGACTCCAAATACGATCAAGAGGCTGCTGTCGATGTTCTTGAAACACAAGAAAAGCATGGCAAGGCGACGGACTTCTTTGGTACCGCGAACGGGCTTACCACCAGAGGAATGATGTCCAGACATTTGACCTTCATCGCCATTGGAGGGACCATCGTACACTCCCAGGTCCTATCATCAATACTGCCTGTTAACATCATCTCAC